>OZ023222.1:20974172-22340065 GCA_964006125.1 Cryptus viduatorius | reverse complement strand
GGGGTTCGAGTGGGAAAAGATGCAACGGGGTGCAGCATATATTATCGAGTGGACCCACCGTGAGGAGGAGGGACGCCTTGTCTTCACGAGGGAGGTCTCCCCCCGTTGCTATCGCCCACCGTCGGCTCCTTTGAGAAGGAATCTCGAAAATTCTCGAATATTTCGTGGTGATTTGAGCCCTAACTGTACTTCACGCGATCACGCGTTCATCGTTGTCGTTATCCCTCGCACCGTATTTCCCCTACGCGCTCCGATACATTTTCTTACGCGCGAACCATAACAACGGTCTCGCTATATTCGGCGAATCGTACGTCATCGATGAATTCCCGGAATTCCTCTATAGCTCGACTCGCTGAGATATCGCGTGAGAATTGGGGGAGGTAAACCGAGGATCTTGCCGATCAGCCGAGAGGTGCGAATAATTAGTTCTGGACATACCGGCGAATCGACAAGACGTGTCTTCTTCGCCCTCTCGGCTGTGGGAACATTAGGTGAACTCGAGGCTTCCCGTATCTCTGTGCGAGTCGGTCGGGATCTCACGCTTCTTTAACTTCTTTCATAGTAATTAACTCGGGTTAATTATTTTTGGCGAATCGGTTCGCGTTTTGTTAGTAACCTCAAGTGTTAGTTTTTTTTTGTGTGACGCGAGTGACCGACCGACTCGGCTCTGGTCGACGATTTTTCGTGTGTTTTATCTGGTGATTGTCTCGTGGTGGTTCGCTCCCGTGGGACCAATCAAAGTATTACTGTGGGTACGTTCCGTATCGTTTTCTTTAGCATATAACTCTGGCAGTCGCAACCATTCTTGCGGATCACGATTCGCGTTATTCCTCAAGTTATTTTCCGGTGATTATCTGGATTACCGCGAAGTAATAATTTTGCGAGGATTCCTTCCGTTATCTAATTATCCATTTGCTACTATTTCTTATTATTTGCGGGAATCGACGTGAGCTTTCTTTACTGGCGTGTACCGATTATTTAATAGCATTTACCTACTCATCGTCGATTCTCCAATCAGGTTATTGCAATATTATCTAATTACCTTTTGCTATTATTTCTTATTATTCGTGAGAATCGTCATGGGATTTCGTCACTGGCTTATTTCGATCATTTCCTATCATTTACCTACCCATTGGCGATTCTCTGCTCAGGTTATCACAATATTATCTGATTATCTTTTTGCTGTTACATCTTACGATTCGCGAGCATCGTCACGAGATTCCGTTACTGGCTTATACCGATCATCCACTAACGATTACCTACTCGTTTGCGATCCTCCAGTAATTTTGGCCACGGTATTATCTAATTATCTTTTGAGTTATGTTACCTAACCTTATCTATCGACTTACTTGCTTTTGTTCCATCATCAATTATATTTTCCAAACCGTAATAAATTATACAGTAAATTTAATTTGGACGTTTCGTTACTCTCCCCGTCCAACCCCTCTACTCTTCTCCCAGGCGGGCTTTGCTAGCCGAATCTCAGTGCCGTATGCCTTGCCCCGCCGTACGGGGACCCTATGGCACATCTCAGGGTCTAAACTAAAAACCGATCGTTGATCGGCGGTACGTAGTACCTGGCGCCCGGGTACCCCGGGATGTGCGAAAATTATTATCTCGTCGTGGGTTCGTTCCGTTATCGCCCCGGCGGCGGGAATGGTGTTGTCGGGGCCATAAGGTGCTGGAGTCGGAAAATCTCCTCACAATCCATTGCAACTTTGTCGAATGCTGATCCTGGCGTGTCTGTCAATACCATCGGTTGCTTTGTCTTGTGTCGATCACACTTTTTAAGCTGACAAGGTAAACATCTTTGAATGTAGTTTTGAATGTCAACTTTCATCTTTTCCCAATAATAATGTTGTCGAGTTCTATTGAAAGTCTTTGTGACTCCCCTGTGTCCCCCTACAGCTGAGCCATGCATTTCCTGAATTATCCCTTCGCGTTCTTTTTTGCTAGGATACCGAATTATCCCATGACAAACGATTATCTTGTTTTCACCTTCCATGAACCCCATTCTCAATTCTGTTGCTATATTTTCCCAAGGAACATTCTCTACGGAATCCGATTTTGCTATACTGATACTTTGAATCCTTAGTTCCTTTGCTTTTTGATGCAAACTACGGATTGCTGCCTTGATATTCTGTAAAATCAATGAGGGTCCTTCGCCTGACTCGTCACTGATTGGCAATGCCATGTGATATCTAGTTCCTCTTTTAACTGCTACTTCTCCTAATACCAAACCCGAAAAATGTGGGAGTTCACTTCGTTCTTCTAATTTCTTTGATTATGTATCTAATGATTCTCCTTTAGTGCTTAAAAAATAACTGAGTGCATCCTTCCGCGTGAAAAACAAGTCTCTACTCTGAATTAAATTTCCTTTTCTAATCCTCTCGTTTCTTGTCTCTATCTGTCCATTTTCTCGTGTTTCGTCAAAGTCATCGTCTACGTCGTAATTGCTCTCGACTTCTTCTCCACTAGAGATCTCCTCTTCCTCCGATTCCGCTGTTGTATTTCCCTTCTCCCTGTTGTCTATTGCTTCCATTAATTCCTCCTCTGCTTTTTCTTTATCAGTGCTATCTTTTCTTTTCTTTCTTTGAGGACTTTTCTTCCGAGTCGTTTTGTTTTGCCCAATATTATCCGGTTCTTCTTTTTCTTCTAATTTTTTGTTGCTTTTCTCCCGAAGTTTCACTTGTCGTCGTGTAATCATCGCGTGTTTGACAGGTATCTTTCGATTCTTCTCCTTCTTGGATGTAGATGGCTCCTCTTGATCCGAATTTTGTTCATTGTGGTTAACTCCATTGGATTCTTCCTCTCCATCCAGATTGTACATATATTCCTTGACTGATTCATCTGATTCAATTATTTCACTGATTTCCGCTCTCTGTTTCACGGTTAATGATTCCAACCACAGTTCCTCCGGATCCTCTTCTTCTTCTGGATATTCCTCTTCTTCGAAATCAAAATCGTCTTCTCCATTCTCCAGGATTATTAGTATCTCTTCTTCGGTTAATTCCCTTTTCTCCTTGAGTTTAACCATGAAGATTTCTTTGTCCCCCGTTGTTTGTTTACTCTCTTCGTCTATTGGATTTCTGGACAATGCATCTGCGTTCACGTTTGTTTTTCCCGCTTTGTATACGATGTAGTATTCATATTCCGCTAACTTGAGTCTCCATCTGAGTACGCTTGCGTTTCCATCTCTACAGGTCCTAAACCATACCAAAGATTTATGGTTGGTTACTAAAGTAAACTTTCTCCCATATAAATACGGTCGATAATGTAGAACACTGTAAACTATTGCTAGCGCTTCTTTTTCGTACGTGCCGTATCGCGTCTCTGTCTCATGCAGTGTCCGTGATGCATATGCTACCGGTCTATCTGCTCCTATTGGTCCCTGTGAAAGAATTCCTCCTATTGCATACCCGGATGCGTCTGTGGTTACAATAAATTTTTTTGAAAAGTCTGGAAAGATTAAAACTGGTTCCGTATATAATCTGTCTTTCAATTTCTGAAAACTCTCTTCCTGTTCCTCATCCCATAGAAAAGGAGTCTCGTCTTTCAACAAGTTTGTCAATGGTTTGGCTAATTTTGCGTAACATTCTATAAACTGTCGATAATACCCGGTCAATCCCAAAAACTGTCGTATTCCTTTGACATTCTTGGGTCTTGGAAACTTCTCTACCTCTTCTATCTTTTTCGGATCGAGTTTAAGTCCCTCTTCACTAATCACGTGTCCCAAATATCCCACTTCATGTTTCAAAAATTCGCATTTATCCGGTTGTAAGCTCAAATTTGCCATCTTCAATCGATCTATGAATCTTTTACACTTTTGCTCATGTTCTTCCAAAGTTTTCGCGTAAATGACTATATCGTCTAAATAAACGAATAACTCTTGTCCCTGTAATCCCATCAATACCATGTCCATTGCCCTTTGAAACGTGGGTGGAGCGTTTTTCAACCCCATAGGCATTCTAACGTACTCGTAATGTCCATATGGTGTCGTAAAATCTGTTTTATGACAGTCATGCGGATGCATTTTTATCTGATAGAACCCTGAAGCCAAATCAAACACAGAAAAATATCGAGCACTCCCCAGCTGATCCAATATATCAACTATATTTGGTAGCGGGTATGCGTCTCCGATTGTCTTCTCATTCAATTGTCTAAAGTCAAGCACCACTCTCCATCGTTTATTTCCCTGTGAATCTGCCTTTTTCGGCACTACTCATAACGGTGTATTATACGGTGATTCCGATTCTCTAATCAACCCCGATTCAAGAAACTCAGCTATCTGTTTACGTATTTCCTCTTTATGAACCTGAGGAAACCGATAATGTTTCGAGTTTACTGGTAGCTCATCTGTAGTAGGTATTCGATGTGTTACTACGTCTGTCGCTCCCAGTTTCTCACCTTTGAGATGAAATCTATCCGCTCCATACTCAATTATCGTATAAACAGCTTCTCTCTCCTCAACATTTAAATGTTCTAATCTGAGCAGCTCTATAACTTTACTTTTGCGATCTATAATCTCTGCCTCCATAATGAAACAACTTGCATTCATAAACCTGACCCCTACTAACGGATCCGCGAATTCACAAGCCGCATAATTTTCTTTTATTTTAATTGGTTTACTTTTTCTGACTTTTTCCGTTTTATCCCGAACTGAATTTTTACTTTTGTTTATTAATTCTTTGGTTTTTTTTATATCTCTTACAGTTTTTTCCAGGATATTTTGATTTATTTTCCCTTGTTTAGGATTCTTCTCTTTGCGTGAATCAAAATTTTCCTTACTTTGTATTCCCTTCTTTTTAACTGAATCATCTATGTTTTTCACAGATGTTTTTATTTCTTTGACTTTACCTTCCTGTCCTGTCCTGTTTTTACCCGGATCTTTTTCTCCTGATGTTTCCTGGATCTGTTCCTCTTCCTTCCAGTTACGTGATTCTGGATCTGATTCGTTGGGATTTGTTCCCTCGCAGTTCCCTTTTGTTGCTGGATTGATTAGCTCAGTTTCACCTAGAATACACTTGGGATTAGTTTTCTATTCACTATTTTCTTTTATAGCGAGCTTACACTCTCCCCCATTTACTTTGGTTTCTTTTTTTCCTACTCGTTGTGCTTGTAACTCCATTACCGGAATTTCTATGTTTACCGGAATTTCTCGATTGTTAGTAACATATACGTAGGCTTTACCTTCCGTATTCCTCACCAACCCCTGTTCAATCTTTATACCTTCTCCTATTTCAAGATCCGGCAAATATCCTTCGAGTACTTTGTCGTTTTTCAAACGGATATAGAACAGTTTTCGGGTTTTTGGTGGAAACAACATACTTTCTCTAGTATGGAAACGAATCTTATTTTCCCGAACTTCAAATGTACTGTTTTCATAATCAATCTTTGCTAAGTTATCTCGAAAATACTCCGTTGACAATATTCCACTCTGTTTCGTGGGGTAATTACTGGGCACAATGTGGTATACGGTTGCTCTTCCCAGGGTATCAATCAGCGTATATCCCAGGGTGTACACGTATTCCTCCGTTATTCCACTTAATCTCAGAATTTTATCTTGATACAGAACCATTTTACTCGACAAGTTTTCCTCTTTTAGGATATTTTTACTGGCACCCGTATCCAACATCATTACCACAGCTCTCGAAAGTTCCTTGCTTTGAAACAGAATAGTTGGAGCAATTATCTCCTTTTCTAGATTAATTACGTATATATCAAGAAGCGCGGTAGCGCTTCGACGCCAAGTACTGAAAAAACAGTACAAGGCGTGTCGCTACTAAGAGTAACCTACGCCAATATACCGGAAATGTATAGTGCGTTGAACTTTCGATCGATATATCTTCGCAATAAGACAACGAATCGAATTTTCATGGACACTTTTATAATGTAATTTTGGGTCAATCTTTCGAAAGAGCTTAGTTACCATTCAATTGGTTTAGCCTATTTCGAGATCTCGAGGTCGGGAATTTCACAGGGTCCAAACGATTATAAAGTGTCCTGTCCCGTATATATATGTCTGCGTCTACATCAGTTCATCGAAAAATTTGCGTGGTGGCGCGCGCGTCGCCACAGCCGGCGTAGCTGTCAGTTGTTGTCGGTGGCAATGTTATACGCCGTCTACGTTTACATAAGTTCATAGAAAAATTCGCGTGGTGGCGCGCTCGTCGCCACAGCCGGCTCAGCTGACAGTTCTTATCGTCGGCATGTATTTTTGCGGCGTGAACATTTTTTTGAGTGTTTCCGAAAATAATAATTATGTATTGCGTATCGTGGTTTAGTGTCTCGACGCGAAGTAAAAAAGAACAAGCGTCTCAGCGCCCTGCGGGCGCAGATGCTCTTGTTGGTGGGCTCCGCCCCCCAAACCCCCCGAAAAATGTCCCTTCGGGACATTTTTTAAGGCACTCACGGGGGTGCACGTCGCGCTCCGTATCGAGTGTATTTACACATCGCGCTATGCGCTACGAATGAAGTATGTTTATTCGTCGCGCTCTGCGTTTCTTTTCGACAGTACGTATGAGGGAAAAACATTTATCAGTTACGTAAAGTAATTCATAGTGTTTAATCTTCGTCGAATAAAAATATTTCTTTTTTGTACCAATTGATTATTAATATTCACGACGGATATTTCCTTTTTGCTTGACGATAAATTGTCAAATATTGAGACACGAGATAAATATAACGAATTGCACCACGTAGAAGTTGATCAAATTAATTTAACGAATCAAATCATGTCTAGTAAAGTCGTTTTATTGGCTTAAAACTTATGACCAGATTTAATGAATATAAAACAAACACACAAAACATGTACCGACACCAATACGATTACCATTTAGCATTCAGGCCAAATATCCCCTTTAAATCCTTCCCCTTCAGTGTTTTTTTTCTTACCCATAATTGATGGAATCAGTTCGTTATTTTATCTGTCGGAAACCAAACCATTGTAGAAGAAAAGTTCAAGAAATTTGCTATTCTTTGTGATTTTCAATGAAATTTTATCGATATTTATGGATGCTGCAAAAAAATGCAATCTCGAGAACGAAAAAATATATCTTTTTTGTTCCTGTCTTGTATTGAAGAGGAAGTAGTACGTTACTCGAATCAAAAATTTGTCATCTTGGATAGCTCCGAAATATTTTTTTACAAATTGATGAAATTCTTGAAAAATTCGACTTTGAAGGATCTTTGACAGTCCTCTTATAACAAATTTCATTTCTACCATTTGAGATATAGTTTTTTTCTTCTTCGTAATACATGGAATCAGCTCGTTATTGTCTCTGTAGAACAGACAAGTATTGCAGACGAGAAGTTTGAGAAATTCGATATTTTTTTTCGTTTTTCAATGAAATTTTATTGATATTTATCGTCGCTTAAAAATATCAAATTTAGCATCATATCATATCGTATTTTTAAAAATTTTATTTAATCACAAACGAGGATAAGTTTTTCGGTACGGAATAACTCGTAAAATCGACAAATTCAGTGTTTTTCACTTTCTTGATAAATAATTGTTTATAATTGTTCTTTAAGAGTACAATTGTTTTTTTTTTTTGCGAAAAAAAACTTTTCAAGACGTGAGCATATGAAAGAAATTCGTATTTCGACGAAAATTTGAAAAAATAAAAAAAAAAAACGTTGGAAATACGTCGATAGAATAATCATTAGCAGTTTTCTTATCAAGTGTAAACGAATAAATCCAGCGAACAAAATTGACAAAGATTTCGAATGTGATGAATCTCCGACGGTCGAAGTGTAAAAAATTAAATTTTTAAACATAGCACACTTTTTATCTGCGCAATAACGCAGAGAGTCAGTTTGTAAATACGATTTCTTTGAGAGGAAAGGATTAGAGACGGCAATTTCGAGAAATTTGAAAAAACGATTCATTTTTTGATGAAAATTCGTAAAATTAGTCTTTGCTTAAAAAAAATCATATCTCGGCAGCGAAAAAAGATTTCGACTCTTATTTTGGCTTATTTTGAAGAGGAGAAAATACGTTGCCAGAAAAAGAATTTGCAGTTTTTATTATTAAGAGTAAATGAATAAATCGGGTGAACATAATTGACAAAGATTTCGGCTGCGATGAATCTTCGACGGTCGAAGGATAGAAAATTCTTTTTTTTTATGATTGCATACTTTTTATTTGCGCTATACCGCGTAGAATCCATTTATATTTACGTAAAATAGGAACAAAGATTGAAACGAGATGTCGATTTTTTTTTGTTTGAAAATCATCCGGCCACAGAGTACGCGCGCCGCGACGTATGAGCGTCTGTGTATCGTCTGCTACGAAATTGTCATCTGCTTCCAAAGTTTGACAGATAGAATAAAACGAAAAAATATATACTCGCGATTTTTTTAGTTCTATTTGGGAAATTGTCATTATTTTGGATATTCGATGAATCTTTTTTGTGAGTTTACTACCAATTTTTTCAGTGAATACGTGAAATTTATCATTTTTATTACGAATGTGAATAAAATATGCTAAAATATTGCGAATGATTTTCGGTGATAATATATTATTTTCGAAATAAAAAACGCAAGCATTTGTGAATCTGTGTATGATATTTCGTGTTTTATTTTTCACAACCGAAGTTTTTTTTTTAACATGATGAAAAATGGATTTTTGGCAAATCTAAATAACATAACCTTTAAAGCAAATCTTGTTATAACCACTGTTTTTGAATTATTTTATAATTAAAATTATATTTGTCAGAATGACTCAAAATTTGTTGTGCATAGTGCTTTCGATACAATGAAATATTGTTGCGAAAGAGAACAGAATTGGTTTCCAGGATTCTTAATTGGGGCACCGTACGGACATCAGATGTGAGAAAATAAGTTTTTTATGGAAAATTGTGATGAATAAATAGTTAGAGATGTAGGATTGTCTCTAAATTTGCTGTGCGCAGTGCTTTTGATAAAACAAAATGATGCTGCGAAGAAGAAAAAGATTGGTTCGTAGAGTTCATTATGATGGCACCGTACGGACACTTGACCGAAGGCAAATGCAAATTGTGGCCAATAATTTTTTAGAAAAAATACTTAAAGGTCTTAGATTGGTTTTAAACGTAATGTGCATACTGGAAATACTGTAATAAAAAAACCCTGCGAAGGAGAACAAAATTGGTTCGCACCATCTAAAGTTACAGTGTGATACGGACGTCCGAGAAGAAAAATTCAGCCAAAAAGTTGTTTTCATTGCACCGCAGGCTAAAAAAAATATTTCTATTCATCGCAGTCACTTCAAAGTAACTACGCATGATGTTGGAGATACACCGAAGCAAATGGTGAAAAATAAAAAATTTTGGAGTATGCGCTGCGGAGTAATCCCTTCGACAGACTCCGAAGAGCAACGGATGGTCATTTTAATAGGCACTCTTTGCCTATTATTATAGTGAGTGCCTAAAAATTACGAGTTAAGGTAAAGGACCCAGTTACTGACACTGTCCCATATCTTGACCCCGGTACCTCTAGCATAGTCGGCTTCCCCCACCATTCAATATGCAGTCAATGGGTAGCGCGCGTTCGGGGTGTCATCATCTGGGACACTCGGTTCTTCTTGTTTATCCTTAGAATGTTGCACTCGTAAAGTGAGAGGGTTGCCTAGAAGTGTCACTAACTGGGTCTTTTACCTTATGTGTTATACGTGTGATTTTATATCAATTATAACTTTTCTTTGCGATCTCGAACAACATAACCGGCAATCATCAAGTGTAATATGTGAAGTGCCGTTCGCCCGGTTTTGCATTTTTTTTTTTTTTTTTTTCGGACCATCTGTCTCCGGCACTTGCAGATGCTCGTTCGGTAATTCAGTTTGCACCGTGAATAATGTTTGCAAATATTTTTTCAATAATTTTGCGTCACAACATTGATACGATACGGATGCAGATCGTTGTTTCGATAACATTGATGCGCTTCCGAGAATCGACACGGTAGCATCTCTCACGGTCTCTGCCAGCCAAAGTTGCTGAAGTTTACGGATTTAATTTAAGGTTTTGCGACATATTGCGTCGCGGTGCATCCACGTTTGTCGACATACGCGAGCGCGTCGTAATCCCGTAATTTCGAAAGAGCGCCTTACGCCACTATGAAATTCGTTTGTCTGGGGAATTGCCGCACAAGTTTTTAATTGCCATACGCTGTTATTCCAACAGTGAGGTATTGCAATATCGATGCGTTCGCAGTAACGCCGATAATTAATAAAGCCTAAACTTCGGCTGACGTCAGAAAATTCCCTGAAGTTTGAGATATTTCCCAAAATATTTTTTTCAAAAAAAAAAAAAGGTACGCCAAGTACTGAAAAATCCGATTTGCAAATATTGTTTAAAAAAAAAATGAACATAATTTTATAAGCCAAGCATAACAGGAAAATAAAGATTCTATATAACAAAAAATATATTTTTTTTTTGCACAAAAATTGCTGAAAAAAATTGGCGTTCCAATTTCTTTGCGATCTCGAACAACATAACCGGCAATCATCAAGTGGAATATGTGACGTGCCGTTCGCCCGGTGTTGCATATAGAATTAATTTTGTTCGATCTAAATTTTCTGAGTTCGAAATTAATTTTAAAGGGAAAATTACAAAAAAATAGTAGCTTTTCAAAAAGAAGTGAAATTTCCCAAAATATTTTTTTCAAAAAAAAAAAAAAAGGTACGCCAAGTACTGAAAAATCCGATTTGCAAATATTGTTTAAAAAAAAATGAACAAAATTTTATAAGCCAAGCATAACAGGAAAATAAAGATTCTATATAACAAAAAAAATATTTTTTTTTTGCACAAAAATTCCTGTAAAAAATTGGCGTTCCGGTGTTTGCAAGCGTCACATTAAACCACTAGCATTGGAACGCCAATTTTTTTCAGCAATTTTTGTGCAAAAAAAAATATATTTTTTGTTATATAGAATCTTTATTTTCCTGTTATGCTTGGCTTATAAAATTTTGTTTATTTTTTTTTAAACAATATTTGCAAATCGGATTTTTCAGTACTTGGCGTACCTTTTTTTTTTTTTTTGAAAAAAATATTTTGGGAAATCGATTACTTCTGGCCCGAACCCGTACTGGTTGAAGCCTGGACAGTAAGAGTTGGGTGCACTTCCGTACTCTCCATGGCCTTCTCCTGGGCACCCTGCGCCGGTTGGCCACCTCCGTTTCCCTGTCCAGCAGCACGTCTGTTGTTGTTGGCTATACGTAGTTGACAATCGACCAGCAAATGGCCAACGTTTTTGCAATAATTACAAGTGAGCTGATTGTTCTGTGCCCCTTGCTGTGATGTCGCCTGTGCATAAGTCACCTGTCCTCCGGTTCCCGTATTTGGTTTTTGTGGAATTATCCCTGCATTAATCGGATTTCCCTGACCTACTAATCCTCGAGTAAGCTGAAAGCACTTCGCGGCAGGATGTCCCCATTTATTGCATATTTGGCATTGTACTGATTATGCTTGTATAGGTGCGTTATTCTGTTGGCCTGATTGACCACCCTATACCGGTGCGAGTTGTTGCGCCTAATGGCAAGTTTCGGTCAAATGACCCGTACGCCCACAGACTCGACGCGGTATTTAATAGCACTTATCGGCAGTATGTCCGCGTTTTCCGCAGATCTGACAAATTGTTAATCCCGCCTACCCATTGGGGGTTACATTACCCTTGAGCTTAAAGCACTGACTTGCCAGATGTCCAGTTTTCTGACAGATTTGACAAATTACCTGTGCTTGTACCCCTGTATTTTTTGCATTTGATTTACGTTGATCGGCTGTATGACCTATTTTTCCGCATGTCTAAGATTTGGGAGGATTTGCCCCTGGAGCTTGCCAACATTTGGATGCTAAATGACCCTTTTTTCCACAAATCTGACACGTCTCTACACCCGAAGCGTTATTGTTCACTACTGCTATCTGATTTCCTTCTTTGGCTACCTCTACGACCTTAACTTTTGCCTTCTTAGTACCTTTCTCAATATCCTTTTGTAGTTTATTTTTAGCCTTGGCGTCGTTTCTCAATCCATTTCGATGGGCAAGTTCCCGTTCTATGGCTTTTGCTTCATTAATTGCTTCTCGAAGTGTAGTCTCTCTTTTCCGCATTATGTCCTGTATTTCTGGTTTCAAACCTCTCTTAAAACAGCTCAAAGCCATATTATCAACTGCTTCCTTATCCCCATCGTCTAAATACCCTGATCTGTAATAATGAGCTTCCCTGATTTTCTCTGCGATCTCCCGAATACGATGTGCAAATTGATCGACTGTATCTTCATTCAACTGTGCACTACTATCCAATTCTCCCTGTAACTGATAAATATCCCTTGGAGGATCGAAAGTAGTTCTCAAATACTCGATATATTCATCAAGACTTTCAAACTCGTTCTTTGCAACTCTATCCCATATTTCTCTCACCAGTTTGGACTTGGCTAATTTCAACAAATGTCTCTCATATTCTTCACCTACCATTTCCAATTCATCCTCCAGTACTGCAATATAACGATTCAATGAACTCCGTTTACCGTCAAACTCAGGTATCGGTCTCAATGCGTCTCTCAGGTTTCCCATTCCACCCGAGCTCAGATTAAGTATAGGTCGGGTTGCGTTAGGGGTGGTCGTCCGGCGCGAAGGTCTGGAATTTTTTTCGCGATTTTGCTTATCTCCTCTATCGTCGTCACCGTTACCGTCGCCGTCGTCATCGCCTCCGCCTCCACCATCGTTAATTCCCTGTTGTCTCTCTCTTTCCTCAGAACTATCTCAATTTTTATTTTTCGGAGTAACTGGTGCCATAATCTTTAAAGGATTTTCAGTGAAATTTTTCGATTTTTTATTTTTAATGGCTGGTTTTACCCTTATTCCTTTACTCAATCGAATCTTTTGAACAGTATATGTTATTGGTTTTGGTTTTTTCCTTTTCTCTGTTAACGATGCCAATCGGCTGAAACTCGCAAAGGATCTAGAAAGTCGCAATCCCTCCGAATTCGCACTACTACTTTTACCAGTTCCGAGTGTTTTTGAAAACTCCAGTGATTTCTCTGTAACCGTTTTCTTATCTCCAAACAGCCCGAATAATTTCCTACTAACAGCAGGAGCACTTTTCCTTCTTGGTGACAAGGATCTCGAACAAGGTTTTACAACAGTTCTCCTGTTCCCTGATTTCGCACTTGTCCCTGAGGATCTCGATCTCAACGGTGAGACAATTCGTCCGTCTCTATGTACGCTTGGTGTAGGTGGACCTTCTGCTGAAGCGAATGAATTTGCGAACTCTGAATTTTCGTTAGTTGAAGATTGTTCTTCTACTTGAGACTCTAATTCCTCTATTTCATCCCCCTGATATAAACTTGCCAAATCTTTTCTGATTTGACCAATGCGATCAATACTATCTTCTCCAGATTGTTTTTCTCTGCGATTATCTCCTCCTTCTACATGTACGTCTAATATTGTTTCCATTACCCCTACGTTTACCGTCGACTCGATGGAAATAGGTGTGTATGTGCTAGGTCCACTTAGATCGTTGATTTCCGAAGTGTTAGTGAATTTTGTTACTTTATTGACTTCCTCTGCTAATTTTTTCTGTACTCGTATTTTCCGCTCCTTTGGGTAATCGTGTATAACTTTATCAGAAAGTTTAACTTGTGAGCGCGTTGAAGGCATTGATGCTAATTTTTATTCTCATCTCTGTTTGTGGCGAATTTAACATAACAATTTAATTTTTACTATCGATTTTTATATAAAATTTGATTTTATGCGTTATGCATAACCTACGATCCCGGACGACCCCCAAATTTTGTTACGTCCCGATTAGCAATTTTCACTCTATCTCGGTCAAGAAGAGTCGAGAACCCTTCCTTTACACGTTTTTCAGATGTGACGCTTTATCGGGAATTTTGCCCCGTTTTGAGCCTAACCTTTCGGAAATAAACTCGGGATAGGGCGTCAAGTGCATTCGGCGAAATGAATTAGCCAATGAAATGCAGAGAGTCTTTAATTACCGGTTAATTTACTCATAACTATCCCACTAGTTAATTTCTTACTCTCGCTCTACTCCAGACACTTTACTTACGTGGTAATCTCTCTCTTTCTCCTTCTAATCTATCTCCGTCTCAGACTTCACGCGCGACCAATGGCCGTACGCGCACAATTTCTATCCTTTTCTCTCTCTCTCTCTCTCTCTCTACACTGCACTTTTCAGACTTGACGTTAACTTATATTGAAATCGTTGGAATTAACGAATGAACAACTGTATTAAAAGAAATAGAATTAAAATTAAAAAGAAGAAGACTTCATGAATTTCGGAAATAAATCAAGGGACTAATGGTCTAGAAAATTTGTAGTGAAATAAGAACACCCTCGACTTACCATAGGAGGTTGAAAGATTGATTTCGAAAATAAAGGTGTGGACTGATGTTCGGGTGGAAACCGACTGATGATAATCCTCCTTCAAATTTCCCTGGATAAGATGAATGACAGGATCCAAATGTTGAATAAAACGTTTAAACGATTATGATAATCGCCCAAACGAATAAACGAATATCGAAATAACTCGAAGTTTTGGTGGAAGAATGCTGTTTTTCCTTTTATTGAATTATAATGAACTTGATACAAAAATACTTTTTAACAAAAATTTGAATTCACAATTGGAGAGTATCATTGCTCGATAACTTTTAAATTTGAATATATGGGAAAATTAATTTGAATTTAATTTGAACTAATGGTTCTTTCAAAGTTTGAGTTCTCCTGATGAAAGGTGACAGGACTGTCGTTCGATTATCTCGGTTATAAGTCCGTCGATGGAGTGTCTTAATTTCGTTGTTGTGCTGTCCAAGTTGACGATAGAAGGCGGGGAGGGTAGTTGATAAGACCCTGCGGCTCCTCATTGGTGCGAGTTGCGTTATTGTCGCACCTCGTCCTTTGACACCTTTGATGCACTTCCCCCACTCCTTCGTAGGCTATTAATTTTCTGCTTTGGATTTGTTAATTATTTCACTGGTTATTAAATATTATTAAATTTGTTTTTCTTCCTTTCTGCGATCTTTTTTACGGATTCTTGAGTTTTCATAGAAATTTAAATGGTATTTTTACGTTGATTTTTACTTGATTCATTATTTCCAATTTTAATAATCCTTTCAATCTTTTCCCTGTTCGTTTATTTTGACAATGTTACTTCTTGTATTCAACGTTTCTATTTTTCCCATTTTTAATCTATTTTTACCTCTTGCTTATTATTTTTTTTTTGGTTATTTTATTTCCCCCTGATTAGTTTTTATTTATTTAATTATTGATTATTCATTATTTACGTATTTCCTCCAATAATTCACTCCCAATTAACTCATTCCTTTGCGTTTTCTCTGTTATTTCAGCGTTTAAACCCATCTATCGATATCTATATTTTTGCTATCCGTGAGGTGCTGCTCTCAATACCGTTGACGGGCGATTTAGGCGTTACTCGCCTCGCCCTACGCACCGTTCAAGTGGGAGCTGTACCGACACATATATTCGCGTGTCATACATATGTTTTCTTATCTCTTTATACTCGAGTTTCTCTATATCGAATTCTTTTTCTTTTTTTTTCATGTCTACCTGATTGTAACTATACTCCTGTTCTTTATTCCGATATTTCCGGTGTCAGTATTCCTGGAATTTCGTTATTAACTTTTCCCCAATTTATTGTTCTCATGCTCTCTTGGCCTAATATCTCTGTTCTTTCCTTTTATTATTTTATTATAACTAAATCACTACTTAATTATTAAGATTATTTATTCATTGATGAACTTTTAATTATCCTATTTTATGAATTTTTACGGGACGTAACAACATCATCCATTGTCGGGTCCTTCGAGAAAGAGTCTCGGTAATTCTTTAAATTATTTCGTTGTATTTGGAGCTTCGACGGTACTTCGGGCGCGAACACGTGTTCGGCCGGTATCGATACCCTAACATTGTTTTTATTCGTTGATTTCCCCTTGTACCTTTGCCTACGTGCGTAACGTCGTCAACAAGCTATAGTACCTAGCGATACGCTGGACGACTCGCCGAATTCTAAGAATTCCTTTGCACACGGCGAGCAAAGGTATCGCGTGAGAATTGGGGGAGAGACAACGGGTCGCGTCTATCGGTGGAACGACGCGAATTATTAGTTCTGGACGCACCGGCGATTGAGTAACACCTCGTCTCTTCGCTCTTCGTTGTAACAGGTGAGCCCGAGGCTCCCCGTGTTCATCGATTCGGCCGCAATCTCGCGCGGAAGTTTCGTTTTCTCTCATGATCAGTGATCATTAATTAACCCGTGTTAATTAATAAGAGTGATTCTTAATTTTGGCGAATCGGTTCGAGTATTATTTTTTTTTTGTGTTAAACAACCCCGTTGGTTGTTAGTGCTTCTCATGAGAGACCCGGTCGACTCGACTCTGGTCGAACGTTTATGTCGTTAATTTCGTGTCTTACGTGATTGACGGATTTATCTTTGTTGGTGAATATTCTTGTGAGTACGTTCCGTTATTTTTTTCTTCGTTTATTATTCTGGCAATCGTAACGTGTCTTGCGAATCTTGATTCGCGTTCTTATTTTTTTTTGTTGATTATCGAATTAATAATTTTGCGGGTAGTCTTTAGCATTAGTTTTACTATCTACCGATTATCTGATTTTTCTACCACTATCTATCGTATTACTGTTACGTCGCGAATCGTGAATTTACGTGAGGAGCCGGCCTCATCTCGGTCAATGAACTTAATCAATTTACTCGGTATCGAAGCGGCTACGATTCGCGCATGCCTCGTTTTGAGCCTAACCTCGCGGAAAATTGCTCGGGAAGAGGCTAGAGTTCATTCGCGAAATGGGAACAAAGGGGTATCTAAACGTTTTCATTGATAGGGTGGACAACATGACAATAAGGGCAAAAATATTCAAGGGGAGCACTAGGTGCTGTAACGACTTCTTGCGGGGTAACGGAACGGTGAGCGCGGAGATACCAAATTATCGCAACTATTACGGAGACTACGAGAAAACAACTAAGAAAAATCACGACAATAAAAAGGAAGTTCATCACGATATCGAAAATTTAACTATTCTCGCGGATTAATTTGAGTGACTCGACGCGCGGTAGACACTGGATAAATTCGTACACCCGAGTGAACTACAGGGGTTTCACGAGTGACTCTAGAATCGCGGATATTAACGGTGATTTTAATGGAGATTCCGCACAAAAGAATAAAAATTAACACGATCACTATAATTGCCAGAAGGGCGATAATAATCTGAGATGGATACATCTCTTAGGATTTCGATCGCGACACGATAAAGAGAAAGGGATGGGAAGAAAACTCACAAAATTAAAACAAAATAAAGCTTACCGAAAAAAATAAAAGAAACGAAAGGTATCCGGTCAACAGACGATGCGAAGAGGTTGCTGCTGGTGGTCGTCGGTGGATCGCTGGTCGATACCCTCGGCGTGACGAGGAAATTGCCCAGCGGTTGAAGGATTATTTCACGAAGAACACGGAACACACAAAATTGAACACAGAGTTTTTATTTTATTAACTTCACTTGAAGTTAATAGTGAAACAAAACTTGGTACAATTTCACAAGCACAAAACGAAAAATAAGACTTGAAAAAAAAACTTCTAAGTCTTTCACAAAAGATTGTCGCGAACAGAGCAACGTCGTTGACTTCCGGAGGAGTAATAAGTGACTTGGAAAAAACGTTGAGTAGCAGTATGGCAGTACAGAATATGAAAATGGCAGTGTCCCTCCATAAAGGGCACAGTTTAAATAGTCTTGACATAGACCGTGGTGGAAGGGGCAACTTTTCGGTCGAGGCGTGATTTTCCACGCCTCCCTTGTTCTCTTTCTATTGGATGTCGATTATCGATAATTATTCTAATTAACTATTTCCAGATTGATTTTGGATTTGTTAATTAACAATTTATTCTTTTTATTTATTTCGGAAGTGTCTCGAATTTGAATCATCTTTCTAGGTGGAAAATTACGGATTTTAATACTTGATAAAAATGAAAATTTTCTTGATAAAGAATTAATTAATTATCAAACCCAAAAATGTTAAAATGAACTCTATTGATATTTTGCTTTCATTCTTCACTTTATTACATGCACTTTCATTCGGTTTCTACAATAATATGTGGAATATCGATCGATATTGATTTGACAGATCTAATTAAATTGATTTTAAATTCGATATAAATTTCATAACTGCCAGGGTGTTCTGGTATTCATTCTTAATGGTTTTTCGTCGGCTTTCAAGATAAAATGATGAATTAATTAAATTAATTAATTAATTTGTTTAACCTCTCCATTTGTCAAAATAACATTTTTCGGGTTAAACTTTTACGATAAATGTAACATTTGGCTATTGTGAAACATGGAAAAATGGTTATTATTAACAATTGTTAATAATTATTATTTGGTTATTCTCTCTTTCTTTATCCCTACTCTTGGCTAAGAATTGCATTTGTCTCTTGATTTTTATGGCTCTCTTCCTATTGGTTGAGAAAAATTCGGCTATCGCTGAGTGGTGGGCCTTCTCGTTCGCTCTATGCATTGCGCGGGTGGCTCACCCTTCCCCTACTCTCTCGGTACGATCACGTGTACCGTAGCTGGCCCGCGAGCTAGCCAACAGCGCTACCTCCCCTTTGGGGTGGCTCTTGACTTCCCTTGTTCGTACCAGCCACGCGCACGTGGTCGCTTCTCTTTCTATCCTACCTAAAAAGTATGCTGGTACAGAGGCTTTCTCCGTCGTGGCGACATAGCAACAACGTGCAATCCTCTGTTCCTTCCCAGCACAGAGTCTTCTCCTTTCTTTCTTTCTAGGAACCATGACAAATCAGCGAGCTGAATAGAATCGCTTCTTCGAACGAGCACCACTTATCTTTATTTATTTCAACCAAATGTTTAGAAGAAACTTCTCGGAGGTGGTTGTTGAAAAAAAACACTTCATATGTAACTCGATATTCTTCTTTCATCGCTGGTAAATATCGTAAATTGAACTATTTATCTTTGAAGCAATATCGGTTTGCAAGATATTTTTCATTTAAATGTTTAGTCTCTGAGTAATGCGAGATATTGCTGAAGGCGTAAATAATATAATTCGGCGTTTTTTCCAAATTGCTTTTTATGATGGGAAAAGACCAGAAGGTTTATGATGGTTACCTGAGTAACGCGCAAATACCTGACCTACCCCTAGCAATAAAGTATAGCCGGGGAAATACATGAAAATATATAAAAAATAATATGATTACAAAGTTTGAATATCGATGACGAACTGACCAATATTCATATACATGCGTGATTCTATCGGAATTATCTAATTGTCAAATTCGCGACATTCGGGAATCTCTTATTGTTCGCGGGGGTGGCTGTGAACGATGCCCGAGAGGTGCTGCACTCGTCGGAGGAGATCGGAAGTTTTTCAACTCACTGGGCCCTATGCATAGTGGTTGGGGGTGAAGCTGTCGATATCGCAGCTCCGAGGTGTTGGTCGTCTTCGGAGTCGTCGAGCGCTCGTGTCCATGAGCCTTGCTACGTCGTGGTGTTGGTGAGGTACGGAGTCATCGAGCGCTCGTATCTATGAGCCTCGATGCTTCATGGTGTTGGTGAACTTCGATGCCATCGAGCACTCGTGTCTATGAGCCTCGATAGGTCATAGTGTTGGTGAGTTTCGGAGGACAGCGCCTTGCTGCCTTAGCAACAGCCTAATACCTTCGATGTTGACTGGCCCAGGTACATGAGCCGGCGTTTCTTGCTGGTGTTAGTGAATTTTCTTCACAGCATGTTGTCGAGGCCACGTGCTCAGCTTTTGGTGATCGAGCCGTGGTCCTATATCTTCAAACAAAACGTTGGAATGCTCGAGTAACTCGAACCCATTGAGGATGTTGATTTTTTTCATGTCTTTGAAGACAGAATTATTTTACGACTTCGTCTCGACGATGTCGCTTTCGAAAGTTTGTTAGATTTTCTCTAGTCAATGGTCCTCTGTCTGCGATTCCCACACACAGCGATTTTGGCTTTTTCCTTTATTTCCCTCAGTCTTTCCGTCTCCTCGCGAGTGTACGCGTGCAGCTTCTCTCGATGCGGTCGAAGAGCAGCGCAAGTTTCGCGAAAAGAGTTCCCAAAAAGTGCGTGACGTAACATTACTATCTACCTACGTACTTTACTTTCTACCCGGTTATCGAATACTACCTCAGGAATTATCTACAGTATCTTTAATTATCTACCGCTCTTATCTTACCGATCTTCACGATTTACGATGATACATTCTGGCCGAATAATCTGTACCTACTTAATTTTACTATCTATCGCCGTTTACTTACTCGTTGCGATTATCCGATCATTTTGCCGTTATTTCGTATGGTTTGGGAGAATCGTAACGAGATTTCGTTACTAGCTTCTCATTACTACCTACCACCGTTTACCTACTCGTTTGCGATTCTCCGATCATTTTGCCATTATCTTATCTCATTATCTTTTTGCCATTATCACGTATGGTTTGGGAGAATCGTGACGAGGTTTCTTTACTGGCTTATCTTTACTATCTACCACCGATTACCTACTCATTTGCGATACTCGAATTATTTTTCCGACATTTTATCCGATAATCTTTTCTATCTTATCTACCATTACGCTATCCTATCATTTTCTATCGACCCTTACTTGCTTTTGTTCCACCAAAATTTCTATCTTTCAAACCTTAAGGGGACTGAGTCACCTAAAAAATCGAAAAGTAAACATTTTTTTTTGCAGTATATATAAGTTTAATGAAAAATTTCATTTTACCTCCATAATATATATGTGTTAGACTACCATTGTGAATTTTTTTGGAGACCTACAGTGTATTTCGGTGTAATGCGCAATGGTCAAACATTTTTCCTTTGCCGCAGCTTTCGGACTGAACGAAAGCATCAATCTTTGCTTGCGATGTCTTGTTTTCTTCGTTAGAGAGTTTATTGCGGAACGAGTGCGGGGATTTTTCTTTAAAGCTTCGCTGGCGAAGCTATGAGTTAAAAACTACCAAAAAATTCACTTTTTCCACTTTTTGTCTTGTAACCACTCACATAATGGCTTGCGATAAATCCATTTTTGATCTCATGAAAAATCCCCGCACTCGTTCCGTAACACTGACTGTTACGAAGAAAATGAGCCGTCGCAATCCAAAATTGGTGGGGCCATTCTCTCTGAAACCTGCGGCAAGCGAAGAAAAATAAAATGGAAAAAAATGAATTTCACAGATTAATGAACATAACCAACTTGGGTGATCCGCAATAAAAAAAATTAATTTAAAATTTTTTTTGTCGCATAAAAATGTACACTTTTTTTTTCTATGACATAAAAATCAGATATTCTTTTTTGTTTTTTTTTTTTCACTTCACAAATTTCGTAAATGCAAAAAAAATGTTTAAAACATAAAAAAAATACTCTTACGTCAAATGTGACGTTTAAAAAAGAAGTTAAGTCTGCGAGACTTTTCGCTTTGCGACACTGTCACTGTGAAAAACATTTTTACACTATTGCGGGCAATAATACAGAATATATTCCGTTCATTCGGAAAAACTGTAAACACTGACACATAACTAATACACTGACTTTACAAGCTCAGTTTTTTACCCGATTGACACAATCGAGTAAAAATCATCGCTGCTACATTACGCCGGTGTATCGCAGACTCAAAACAAAGCGCGGTAGCGGCGATAATCTGAGTCGCATCGATTAGACATAACCACCCTTTGGTCAGTAAATCGTTACCTACCGAACGCAGTTTCGACATCGATTGTTTTTTTTTTATGTTCCTTTCTCGATGTTTCTTATTCTTCTTATTAGAAGAAAAAAAACATCAGGAGATGCGGTATTCCGGCATTGTTCGTGTTGCATTTCGGCATTTTTTTTTTTTTCACGCATTATTTATTTCTAACACTACTAAAATGCTTCTAACTTCGGTAATTTTTTAAATTTCGATCTAAAATTTGGTGTGTATGTAGTACACCGCATGTACATTCAAAAAAATTTTTTTTAAATAAATAAAAAAATAATTTTTAGGTGACTCAGCCCCCTTAAGATTACAATAAATTGCTCGTTGAATTTATTCTCCGACGTTTCGTTATTTCCCCGTCCGCGCCCCTCTACCATTCTCCCAGGCGGACTGAGCTAGCCGATGGTCTTTAGCCGTACGCCTTGCCTCACCGTTCGAGGACCCTTTTGTCGCGCCTCGGGACTCAAAATAAAACCGATCTTCGATCGGCGGTATGTAGTACCTGGCGCTCGGACATCCCGAGGCGCGAGACCATTGTGGTATCTCGTCGTGGGTTCGAGTTTGAACCGCCCGGCGGTGAGTGTTGGGGTTGTCGGGGCCATCACGTGAGGGGGACCGAAAAATCACCTCACAGTCCTTTCTACACTCACACTCGTGTAAATGTATGAAGTCGGAACTCGACTTATTCACAATACCACCAACGCAGACGTCTATAGAATCATCGCTTTGGGTTCATTACAAGCCTGTCTCTTCGCTGTCGGACGACGGGCCCATCGAATTTGTGATACCTGGCCACGGGGAGGATACCTGGATCTCGCGCATACTATGATCGCTGTAAGCCTTAAAATAATATCCGACTGCGGCGCAGAGTACAAAGTTGCACCCGTGAACAATTTTTTGCACAGTCTCTTTAATCAAGTAGACGTGTTTTTTAAACAAAAACTTGTCGCACCGCCTAATAATGCCTACGCATACAGAGCGTACATTGAAACGTTGTTAAACTATGGCCCTGCCGCAAAAACATCGCATCTGACTACGGCTTTGTGGTATGCCGATACTGCAGGCGGTTTCGAGTTGTTGCCGGGCGCAAGTCCGAGCAATGCCGGCCAAGACGCGAGAGCCAGTTTTGTCAAAGAAGGCCGGACCTTGGATATGATTGACCATCGTCACTGCGATGTATTCAATCAAGACAAATTTTTGCTGAACGGCGTGGAAGTACGACTACGTCTCGTACGCTCGAAAGACGCTTTTTGTCTTATGGAATCCTTATCAAAAGATGTTACACACAAGATATTAATTCACGATACAACACTGCTGATAAGACGAGCTAAAATCAATCCAGGAGTACTTATAGCCCATGCAAAGACACTGGCTAAAACAACAGCGAAAAATCCATGCATAGTGGCGTCGCTGGCAATACGATGGACAATGTAATACTCGGCCAATTACTGAAGCGCATAATACTCGGTTTTGTTAGCAACAAAGCTTTCAACGGCGATAAAACGTCAAATCCTTTTAACTTTCAAAATTATTCGATAAATTTTCTATTGCTCTACGTTGACGGTCAACAGATACCTGGAAAGCCGCTGCAGCCAGAGTTTGAGACAAACAAAACGTGGATCGAATGCGACCATACCCTTTTATCAGGCACAGGTATACATTTTCAAAACAACGGTATAGACTTTTCACGTAGCGCTTACGCAAAAGGTTATTGTCTGTTCGCCTTTGACTTAACGCCCGATCTATTCACAAACTTTTTCACCCACTGGAATCTCGTTAAATACGGTACCGTGAGAATCGATGTACGTTTCGCTAAACCCCTCTCATCTACAATAAACTGTATTGTTTACGCCGAGTATGACAATGTTATTGAAATTGATTCGGCTCGTCAAGTGATCACGGATTTTAGTGCTTGAGCACTCCATCCCTTCTCCGCTGCATAACGTATGATCACGCATTCCCCGGCGAGGGCGCTATACGAAACGTATAGTCGAAACGTATTTAAGACCGGCCACGAGCAAGCATTCGACATCATTTCGTCTCACGCCTTCAGCATGGACGCAATAGTTGGTATTCAAGCGCTATACGGCAAGCATGGAGAGTTTCTTCCTAAGGAGATCGCCGTTACAACGATACAGGGTGATCATATTCAGCCATTGGGTTATTGACTCGCCATACGATTTTGGTGAAATACCTAAAGAAGTACGCGCAAGTAATAATCGTCTAACGTGCTTTCATCACGGTATAGAGTTGGTTAACGATGATACACCATCACCAAAAGTATACGCGGCACTAAAAGCCATGTGCCGATACGCACTTCGCATATACACGAGAGGTGTACAAAAAGCGGAAATTCTACGTGACATGCTGGGGCGCGACATAGTCAACCTCGAAAATTACGAGGGACCTAGCTTCAAGAACATGCCGAAGTACGACACTTGGTGCATATATCATGGCGTGTCAAAGGAAGACGCCGCAAAGTGCGCATTAAACAACGTGCGGAAAATTAAACGTTGGCTTCGGACTCAGATTTTGGATAAGGAGAATGCCGTTTACTCGGAACCAGTGGACGCCGTGCAGTGGAAAGATCGGCCAAACGATATGCCGAGAAAAGCAATACATATCGACATTCCGACCGATACAGATCAAGGTTCTAGCGTGGGAGACTATATAGTCCCAGCGCCTTCGAGCAGTGACAGCAGTGCTACGACGAACACCTGCGACGCCACGGTACCTGCGGAGGGTGAAATAGTTGCCCTTTACCGTAATAAACAACTCTCGCCACCACCACCACCAAAGCGCCAAGCAACGCCTACCGTCCCCCGTAAACCTCATCAGTATCATCATCATCATCAGCATTCACGAATACGTCGCCCCACTCTTGCACAGGCAGCATCTACAATGAACAGCCTAGAAATACTGGAGGCTCTACGACATGTCTCAGCACAGACGAAAGGAGTCTTCCCTGCCGATCGCAATCCCGAGTCGCTGGTCTAGACCCACAGCCATCGTCGCCAACACGGACGATCATACGAAACCAGGAACTCATTGGGTAGCCATATACGTCGACAACAATGGTCAAGGGATCTTCTTCGACAGTTACGGACTGCCTCCACTTGTCCACCAACATCGCAATTGTCTGCGACGAAATACCACGAGCTACGAGTGAAGCACCAAACCCCTACAGTGTATCAAGTCTCGAGTGTGTGGAGAATATTGTGTTATGTTTCTTGACTATATGTCTCGGGGCTACAACCGTGCTGCTTTTTGCAGGCTATTCTCGGCTAATAAGGTGAAAAACGACAATATTGTGCGACGTTACTGTTACGTACTGACGTAACTCTCTTCATTCTTTAATAACAGTTTTTCGCAACTCAATTTTCTGCTTATTTTCTTACTATATGCAAACCTTTCTCCTTCCAAAACAATTCATACATCTCACGGAAAATTCAAATATCACTCATCCTCATAAAAAACACGAGACCAAATGATTTCTCTCATCAATCGTTGAACGGTACTTCAGGAATGATTTTCCATTCGAAAAAAATATATCCAGGAAGGTTAAAATAGTCAGCATGTAAAGCTAAAAACAGGGTAAAAGATAGGTGATAAAATTATCTACCACACGAGCTAGAAGCGGACAGAGGTTTCAATCCCCCTCGACACACGCACTACCCTCGGTGAAACAGCGAACTCCGCTGCCGACGTCAGTACAATCGACTACTGCATCGACTTATGTATGGAAATTAACCCCGACTACCGAAATAGTTTCGGTATTTCGACACCGAACAGCATTGCATAATATTTCTGAATATACGAGTCACGCGATTGAGAGTCAGAACATCCCCCACATCATCTAATCACCCGTCATTATAATGACATAATTTTCTTTAATCACGATCCTAAAAGAAATACGGTTTCATACTCCCACACGCTTTCTAATTTAACGCTAATTAATGAAGATGATCATTTTAAAAATCTTTGCAATTAAATTATAAATTACGGTATCAAATGAATCAAAGATGGTAAAATTGTCCAGAATTACATGAAGAATAATCGATGCAATCTATTGGCAAACGCTATTAATGCCATGAAAATATAAATAAATTCAAGACAACAAAATTATTTTTGAACTTAGAAGTGCTATTCGATACTAATTAAGAGTAAAATATTATTTATGACAAGAAATCAAATATGATCGTACAAAGGCTGGTTAGTCAAATCACGCGAAGCCACGAAAAATAGTCGAGACGAATAAACGTCTGTGATTTCGTAAAATACGTTGCAGTCACCATAATGTTTGATAACACAATATGCAACGGTGAAGGAAAGGCAAAGATGGTCAAAATTTGAGAAATAACAAACGAGTGAAACAGAAAATTTACATTACTAAAGCTAATCATTTCAAGGAAGAGTGTCGTAAATCATTTCCGAACCGCCGAACCGAGTTGCGGTAGTGCGGGATGCAACACAAGTATGCCTCAACGATGAGTCACGAGGGCAAGGCGGCTCAACCACCGAGCGCGAAGAGGCAATTCCGTCGAGAAAAATCACATACCTCGCGCAGAAGAAACCCCTCCCTACGATCGGGAAAATGAAATAATGATATTTTAATATAACTATTATCCTTCCGATAATGTTCACCGTATAAGTTGGTATTAGGAGCAAAAATGTAGTCCTGGAATTTCGTTTTCTCGGCTCATGGTGGAAACATTTATCAATCAGTCAATATATCAAATTAATCGGGAATATTTCCTTATTCTTATGTCGCAACTATTTTTTCCAAAATTTATGGAAAAAGTCGTAACGTGAGCAACTACAAAGTACATGTAGCAGGAAAACGTACGTCGCATACAGTTGACTCGGTCCCCCCGCCCCCCTCCCCCAATTTATAGTATAAAAATAAACATCGCAGGTTATATCAAAATGTTCAGAAACATTCCACCTTTAACATGGAATTGTTAGTTTATCGATATTATTTAACATTCGACCAGAATTCACTTTCAAAGACAGAAAATAAGTCGGAATCAGCGAACGGTAAGGATAATAAAAGGGGCCCGGGCAAGGAACGAGTTGCGTAAGCTAAGCTGCATAGCGTCAAGGTTAGTTCACGACGATAGGGGAAGGTCTAGCAGGTACACCGAAAGAGGGAAGTCATACAGCTCGTCCGGTCAACGGAACAGTAGTTCCGAAATGACCATATAAGGGAATAAGACGATTGTACAACGTTTTTACCGGGCACGCGCAATAGTTGCTGCACGCCTCTTAGGGGGGCAACGCCCAAAGATATCGGGCCGGTTATGCTACCGATACCTCGGAATATTAGGAAAATGCTGTTACTTTATAATAAAATAATTTGTACAAGAGCCGAGAAATATTTTTACCCTTCAGGTATATAATAATTTGTCACCCAACATCTAAACGATGATAATGCTAAGAAATTATTAGTAATAAAATATACATATCTCTCGACTCTTACCACCGTTCTCTGAATACGAAGACATACCGGAGAATTTTACAAACAGCAACTATCAGTTGATTCTCTCTCTCTCCTATGTTAAACATATCAAATCTTAATTATTTTATGTAATTTGTTTACGAATTATTAGTATTAAAATTACGAATAACTCAGGCAAATAATTAGACATAAGAAAGGAAAGGGAATTCAATGGAAACGGGATAAATTTACAATTATCTCGTAATACGAATATTACAGAAATCCTGGAATCTCGAGCAAGCCGAGAGGAGAATACCGAAGGGGCAACGTTACTCATCAGGGGAGCAGAATGCCCGGAATACATGAGGGAGGGTTCTTCCCCCTCTGATTACCATTTTTCTAATATAGAAGAGCCCGCGAAAAGAGGGCACGAGAGTACCAGGGCAGAGTAACTACGGTCAGGTTTAGAGATCAGGAGTAGAGTTAGGAAGTCAACGGAAGCGCCGCAAACCGAGCGCGCAACCGGCGCATCCGATCGGTAGGCTGGTGCTCCGGCTGGGCGACGAGAAGGATAGAGTCGGAGACCGCGCACTCTGTTTACCACCATTAGAAAGAGAGATCACGGGTATTTTTCGGACAACGAATAGAATTCTACCACTCTCCTATTGGAGAAGTTTGTTTATAATATTTTCCATCTCCAAAAATTGTACTCATTTTCACTGTGACCAGAGTCTTCTTGGTCCAGTCCAGTTCACCAAATTGTAACTCTCAATTCATCCGTTGTAACGAAGTCAGCTTCGCTTCACCGTCAAAAATCCTCTCTTACTTTATTGTTGAAAGAGATTTCTGTACGAATAACGGTCTTGGAATCAATTGTACTTTCCAAAACTCGCATTCTCTTGCATTTCTTTGAATCTGCCTGAGATATTTTCTTTGAATAAAATTTGAATATTACAAGAATCCCGCGTACCAAGTTGTGTTCCACCGATTTCATCGTAACAATCAACACCTCAACGAACAACGTAAGTACAATTTAATTCAATTTCATCGATATTTCTATAATTAGAAGTGTGTATAATATCCTCTGTCACTCGACCTCCCCGATAATTCGCCTAGCCGTCGCCAGACATCATCTACATTACTCAGAGAACATCATTCAGGTTACTAGATCGTTTGTGCCGCGTTGAAATATTTCGACATAATTAAAATCACCTATGATCTGCATTCTATTTACGCGACAGATAAGATATTTCGTAATACCTCTCAGACAAGTCAACGAATAGCATTCCAAGCCCTATCCTTAGTAAATTTCCTCACGGTTAGACTAGAAAATGGGCAGTTGCGCCAATAATTGATGCCAGGAGTGGTAGAGGAGGGAGAGATCTATCTTGACCAGTGCGTATTCAATCGTACTCGACGCAACCATGCGTTAAAAATTAGGGTGAAAAGAGAAACACCCACGTTTTTGACGTAACAAAATTTTGGGGGCTTGTCCGGGATCAATGGAATGCTCGCTATAATCAATTATACTCAATAAATATTCACGGATAGAATTCCAAACTATTTTCCTGAAATAACATCGAACATACGCGCACACTCGCACAAAACGATAGGAATAAAGAAAAGAAAAAGTGTGGAAAATATGTAACAATTATTCAATGCAAACGAGAATTAATTCCATTACGGTCTATAATTTTATATCATTGAGCTGCTACGTTAGTGCGAACCGCAACTTTTTATAACCTTGACTGGAAACTGGGATTTGCGCGGTTCGCCACGCAACCCGACTCAAAAAACCCTTTCCTATGTCGCTGCGCAGTTCGCTGCAAGGCCACGCTCTCCTGTCTAAACCCCAGTTTGAATCGCGATAGTTGCAGCTCCGCGGTCTTTGCAAGATTCAAAATTCGAGTCGTTCAATTTTGTTCTATTATTATTTTATAGTAATCGTTTCTTATGGACACACAAGGATTACAAGCGAGGAATAATAACTCTGAAACTCCGCACGAACACGGCGTAGTCTTGAGAGAATCTCAACGAAACGCACGGGCTTCGGAGAACAATACAGAAAATATTGCGCCACAGATCATTTACTCATTGAAACCTATCGAGTACACTCCGACACCTGTAGACACAGAAAACATTAGCTGGTACGATCCGCGACGGGAATTTTAAGAAAATCAGAATAATTTCAGAACAGAAAGAGAATAAGAAAAAAAAAATAATAAAAAAAAATATACGGACGAATAAAAGGGTAATTAAATAATAACGAAAAAGAAAGCAGATAATAAAAATTCGTAATAAATATCCAGTCACATAAAAAGAAAAAAAAAAGGGGTAAGGCACCTTGCATAAAATTTTGTAACAAAAAAAAGTGAGAAAGGAAAAGAAACAGTTTCCAGCATCCTGGGACTAAACCTGGTAGTTTGCAGAAACAAATGTAATAAAAACAAAAGGAAGGAAACGGTGAAACATTTTTAACCATAACGAATTCGTCAAGCTAAAGATCTAACCATAAAAAATAATACGTAAAGCAAACACAGGTATCGCGGTGTTCTTTCTGCGGCGTAAGTTTGAACCCTGAACTTTTACATAGACTAGATTACAAAAAAAAGGGGAGAAATCTATCCCTCCAGGAGAAGCTAATTAAGAAACAGGGAAATTAATTCTGATTATCGAGCTCGACGACGAAGAACTACTCAAAATCTTTCATTAATAAAAAAAAAGAGGAAAAAAAAACACACACACGAAGAAGAGCAGATCGGCATTTAATACGAAGAAATAAACAGTAATGCTACACTATTGGATGGTTTTGATTTTCATAATTCTATGGATTCAATATAACAGTAAAGGAATTAAGAAATACGTGTACAAGAAAAGCAGCAATAAAATGAGGAAAGAGAAACACGTTTATCTTAGGTGTCGCAAACCACTCGGACTCCGTCATTAAATTCGTATAATATTCATCTTGTACTAGAATTTGATGCGATTGTTCTTAAAATTGATATACGCTGTAGGGTCATTTATTCTTTTTATACTCAAGGAATTACCGCGGAACAAAATTTTGATAAAAAGAAAATAAGCAGTCGGAAGAGAAAACGTAGATTCCGTCACTGTCGATATTCTGAAAGATTAAACCTTGGGGAAAATAGATAAAACAGAGAGGATAAATCCATATTAATAAAAATAAAAGAATGGAGTAGTAATCGATAAATTCAATATAATGAAAATAATCGTGAAATAAATGCCGGCGATTTGGTCTCAATAAAAAATCCAAGGCGACGATGTTCTCAGAGAATACCCAGAGGAACGTAAAAGAAAGACGAAACCGAAAGCTAAAACTAAGGAAGTGAGTGGACTATCGAAATACTGTGAGTCTCGTGAAGAAACTATCGAAGCTTTAAACCTCGGGAAACGATACCCGCTTGTACATTACGACTCGTGTCCTGCGTTGATAAATCTCGGTACTGTAAAGTTGGAGTTCAACTTTAAATCTGTTAGAATTCTCGGCTACTCCGAAAATTCGTTAGCCGGATGGAGAGCGGGAGGAAGGGGGGGACTATCAGAAAGCTCGTCAGTGTAATGGATGAGAATAATTTATTTAATTATAAGGCGAATAAAGATTTAAAGAGAGGAACACATTAAACAAAACAATAAACTATAACTATCGACCCGGATCGACCCAGCGTCGATTACTCGTACGTTTCCCGATGCGACCTCGTGTCGCACGCGCGTTTCGGCCGTCGTGCCTCACTCGCGCGTTCTCGCTCGTGGGCGTCGCGTACCCACTCGTACTCTCTCTCTCGGAATCGATCCGCAGCACGTCTGCTCGTGATCGATCTCTCCACACGACTGCCTATCATTTCCTCGTTTCCGGTTCGCGTTCACCGCCAGATGATGGAGCACTTCGAGCGGCCACGTGGCTCTCGTTCTCCATCCTGGCCTTGCGGGGATATACGTGTACTACGTTCACACTCTCACACACACATAACAGAAAATACTTAGATTCTAACAAATCTAATGAGGAAACAAAGGTTCATTATAACTCGTCACCTGCTTTGATAAATTCTGAGGCAATAAAATTACCCACTCCTATAACCGTGGATATTGACCCTCATACAGCGGCAAAGATCCGTGAACTCGAGCGAAAATTTAATATACAGATGACATCGGTGGAAGCAATTTCGAACGAAGAAATCAAGCAACTACAGGATAGAGCAGGACACATTTTTACGGAACTTGAGACAATAGAAGCCAATATCCTTCGTACTGCCGATGAGGTAGCTCAGCTAACCTCAGAAAGAGGCGGAAAGTACGGGCGAATTCCCTGTTATAGTTAAGATCGTGAAAACAACCGAACAAATACCGACACCTGTAGGAAAATCTCCCGTGAATTCTTCTGCGAAAACTCCTATGAAAACTTTTGTCAAAACACCAGTGACAGCGTTTCGAAAAAAAATCACGTTTTCACCCGAATCTAAGCCAAAACTCTCTCCCGGTGGGATCTTAAACACAGGAACTATTATTATCTCCCACAAATCAAGTCCGGAGAACACTTCCGTAGCGACCTTAAATCCGGGAACTGTAATTCCGTCTAGGAAAAATTCAGAGGGAAACCTTGCACGAGAAAAACAGGCAGACGAAGGCACTGCGCCGCCAGTAGAATTTAAGAGAACCCACGAAGACCATTCAGGAAATGAAATAACAATAAAAATTATCGAGACCCCTCCAGGATTCCCTCACGAGTCTATTAAATCGGATGCATCCAGCACCGATCTGGATATATATTCTACACCACAAGGAACAATTTGTGATCTTTGAAAGCGAAAAGCGGTCGATCTCTGAGACGCAAAATATTTGGAACTATAAGAACGACACAAAAAAAACATACAAAGGAAATTAATCCAGAATTAAGTAACTCAATAACGCGTACAGTCGTATAGCCATTGGGACTAAACCGAAAAAAAGCTATATTAAGTCTTTTCAAGACAAAAGAGGAAAACCTTGATGAAAAAGATTTAATCGACGACGCAGATAAAAAACGTATTACAACCAAAGTTATTAACGTTACTCCTATAGACCGGGCCGGGTAAATATAGTGAAAGGCCTCTCGACAGTGAGGTAGGTTCTACAACGATGGTTAAGCATAGCCAAGTCGTATCCCTTCGAGACGCACTCGCAGTAATACCAGAATACGATGGGAAAACCACGCCACTTAGCGCGTTTGGAACCCGAAAACGAGAAAAATCTAGTAAAAGCACTCAGAGTAAAAATTAAAGGCGAACCGCGACGAACAATTCATCTAAACACTTTCGAGACGGTCGAAGAATTAACAGATTTTTTGAAAAGCATTTACTCTCCCGCTCGCAATATTTATCAATTGCAAGGAGAACTGGGAGCTATTTACCAAAAGCCAAACGAGACAGTAATTACCTTTTCAAATCGACTACGCGACATTGGTTACCAAATATTACATGCATACGAATTCGGAAAAAACAGCGCAGCTGATGAGATTTTCAAGAAAAACACTACCGAGAGCCTTCCGCCGTGTTTTATAAACGGATTAAAACCCGAAATCGAACAAAGAATGAGACCGTGCGACACGATAGACGAAGCCATTAAAATAGCAGTAAAAATAGAGAGAGAACTAGCCAGCCGTGCCGCGCTCCGAGGTGAGATCACCAACCCCCCTGAAACGAAAGGAAATAAATCCGACAATAAGCGTAATATTCATGTAGTAACCGGAGACCAAGTACATTGTCTACTTTGCAAAAAAATAGGACACACTGCCGCAACATGTTCATTGAATAAATCGGTTAACACACAGTCGCAAGGAACAAAGGAAAACGAAATCGAAAAGAAGAATGTCCCCGTATGTCAAGTATGCAATAAAATCGGCCACACCGCGGAAAGGTGCTTTAAACTCTTTCCCCCTAAAAATAACGACAGTCAGTCGAATCAAATCGCCGCCCCGATGATAACTTTATGTCAGGTGTACGATAAACGTGGCCATACGGCAGATGTTATAAAATTTTTCCCCCTGACAAGAAAAATCAAGGGCAACCCTCTGCACTATGTCAGCTGTGTAAGCAGACAGGACACATAGCTGCGAACTGCCTGCAACTACCGCGGTCCGCTCAAGCGCCAGGCAGCGGACGAGACACACAGGTGCCCCAGGGCCTGAGGTATGGGCCGCAACCCTCTATAAACTGCCAGATTCGTAAGAAAGACGGCCCCGGGGCCTATATATGCCCCTATCGAACGAATAATTCGCAGCCTCCGAACCGGAATCAAGCAACACCGCAAAAGTCATACGGAGAGACAAGTAATAATTTCATATGTCATTCTTGCAAAACGTCGGGACATTTCATTAGAGAGTGCCCCAAGAGACTGGCAAATGAAAGTAAAGCGCAAGATACGTCGGGAAACGCGAGTGGTCTCCCGAGCTCGGGTGCGATGAGAGAGGCCACAACGAGCTCGCACCCTGTCCGAGTGATCAGAGCAGTAGAATTCGCCAACCCAGAATTTTAAAAATCTTCACGATAAAATTGCATAACGAAAATTTAGTACCTTCCGTTTTATTACATAGTGAAGAAGTCGCGTCTCCTATAACCCTTATGGTTGACACAGGATCCGGACCTAATATCATAAAAGAACATTGCTTGTACCCCGAGACACGCGTGAAACGGCCAGAAATTTTACAACTCAACGGTATTATCGAACCTTCAATCTATACGTTAGGTCACGTTAATATCCAGGCGTACGGGCGTTATGCTACTTTCCATGTGGTTAGCAACGATTTCCCTATCACAGAGGAGGGAATACTAGGTTCAGAATATCTCGATGGCAATCGCGTTAAAATAGATTACGAGAAACGACAATTAAAGATGCATGATACAAAGATACCGTTCTCGACACAAGAGAGAATGATTATACCGGCCAACACAAAGAAACTGTGTTTTGTGCGCATTAAAAATTTAGATATCAGAGAAGGATATTTACCGCCTCTCGACGCAGGCGAAGGACTTACGCTCGAGAGTGGGTTTGTAGAAAATAATAACGGAAAGGCTTACATTTTTATTACCAACAGTAACAGCTACAATGTTGAGGTAGAAGTACCTGTAATGGCGCTTCGACCCGTTCCAACGCCAGGGAACCCCAGGTATCGAAAGGAAACACTAATATCACGCAATGACTCAAGGACAATGATTGACAAAATGATAATAAAAGATAAAAAATGTAATTCTGAGAAGTCGGTTGAAAACTTTGATAAAGATCGTGCCGATAGCAATACTGGACCCGTTGCCGGGCCGAACGACATCGATTATAATAATAAAGGAAATCCAGTTAATATGGTGAAAGATACGTGTTTGATTATCGACTCGCTACCCAGTGAAGGGCCGAGCGATATCAACGATTCAGTTTCAAGTTCTCGTTCTATGAGCAACTCTGTGCCCTGTGAGAGGCCAGGCGCCATAAACGATTCAGTTTCAAGTTCTCGTTCTATGAGCAACTCTGTGCCCTGTGAGAGGCCAGGCGCCATAGACGATTAAGTTTCAAGTTCTCGTTCTATGAGCGACTCTGTGCCCTGTGAGAGGCCAGGCGCCATAGACGATTCAGTTTTAAGTTCTTGCTCTATGCGCGACTCTGTGCCCTGTGAGAGGCCAGGCGCCATAGGCGATTCAGTTTCAAGTTCTCGTTCTATGAGCAACTCTGTGCCCTGTGAGAGGCCAGGCGCCATGGACGATTCAGATTCCAGGTGTTATACGATGAGCGACTCTGTGTCTCGCAAAAGGCCAGGCGTTATAAAGAAAATCGGTTCAGAAAATGTTGACAAGATTATGTGTGAATCATATGTAAGTAAAGACCAAATGCTCATGGAAGGAGCAAGCGATCTTGATAATAAAGTTTTAGTAAATTCGGTTTGCAATTCGAATACGGTGAGCGATAAAAGGTCGGACGATATCGACGAGTCATGTTTAATAATTTCAGATGAAGAAAGTAAAAATTCAAGAGAAAATTCGGATTTAGACAAAATAATCACGAAAAAAATTGGTAACAATACAGAGGAAACAGAATTGTGTATTACAGAAATATTCGAAGAAGATTCAATTGTTGTTAAAGAGCAAAATATCCAAGAGTCATTGCAAGGAAATCAGGGAGGGAAAAGTGTAAACAATAGGGAAAATGAACGAACGTATGAAATTAAGGACATCGCGTTAGTAATGAGACTCGGAGCCATCCCCATTTCTCGCGAAATCCATCCCATCATTCGAGAGGAATATTGCTATGCAATTAACGAGGTGGCTACGATCGCCCGTTTTAAACAGATAAAGGAATTATTAAGACTCGACGGTTTAAACGATAGTGAAAGGAAAAGTATAGAGGATGTTTTGAAAGAAAGCGCTTTCCTATACCATTTACCCGGCGAAAGTTTGAGTTGTACGACACTTCTGCAGCACCGAATACCCTCTATAGATGATCTACCTATCAATACAAGAGGGTATCGATGGCCAGAGTGAACACGAAAGGAAATTGAAAGACGGGTCGAAGATATGCTGAAAAACGGGATTATAATCCCTTCCACCTCGCCGTATAATTGCCCCGTATGGATTTTGTCGAAGAAGCTCGACTCCAAAGGCAATAAGAAATGGCGAGTGGTATTCGATTAACGCGCGCTCAACGAAAAAACAATCGCTGACGCGTACCCTATACCTAACATTACGGAAATACTTGACCAATTAGGAGGATCAAAATATTTCTCAGTCTTCGACTTGGCCTCTGGGTTTCATCAAATTGAAGTATACGCCGGGGACCGTCATAAAACCGCCTTTAGAACGTCGCACGGGCATTTTGAATTCGTTCGCATGCCGTTCGGATTACGAAACGCACCTCCGACGTTCCAACGTACTATGGATTTAACGCTAGGAAATATCCTCGGAAAGGGCGTATTCGTTTACCTTGACGATATCGTAATATACACAAGAAGCCTCGAGGAACACGAAAACACTTATCGGGAATTAATGAAGCGACTAGAAATAGCAAATTTAAAACTCCAACCCGACAAATGCGAATTCTTAAAAAAGGAAGTAGCGTATCTAGGCGACGTGATAGGAAAGGATGGCGTTAGTCCTGATCCAAGGAAACTCGAAGCTGTTCGCGAATTCCCCCGACCCAAAAACGTTAAAAACATTCGCCAATTTCTAGGATTGACGGGCTACTATAGAAGATTTATAGAAAGTTACGCGAAAATATCCAAACCGCTCACGGAACTTCTTCGGAAAGATATACCTTTCGAGTGGCGTCAGGAACAAAACGAAGCGTTCGAAATATTGAAGGGAACATTATGCACAGCTCCGGTTTTGCGATATCCAGATTTTTTTAAACCATTTATTTTGACAACGGACGCCTCCGGAGTCGCTATCGGCTCCATATTATCACAAGGAGTGATTAACCACGATCACCCGTGTGCATACGCGTCTCGAGCGTTGAGTAAGACCGAAGAGAAATATGACACATACGAGAAAGAAGCATTGGCCATTGTATATTCGTTACTTCATTTTCGTCCCTACCTGTATGGACGGCAATTTACGGTAGTAACTGACCATAAACCTTTATTGTGGTTCCGGCGTGCTACCAATGGAAATGCGAAAATATTACGACGGCGTTTAAAACTCGCCGAATACGAGTACGATGTCGTGTATAAAGCCGGAAAGACGAATGTTAACGCAGACGCATTGTCAAGGAACCCGATACCGGAACCTGACGGCAGTGACGACATTTTTATAATCCGTGTCAATAAAGACACCGAAACAAGAAGGAAAAAGAGAAGACAACTGACGGAGGAAGACATCAGCGAAATACTCAACCACGATACGGACGATGAAGAAGCAGACATCGTAGAGAGCGAAGAAGAAGAGAATAATTATGCATTGATATATGATGAGTTCGAGGAATGCGATTGGGAACACGAATCACCCAACGCAACATTCGCTGCAGTTGAAATAGAAGGAAACATGAATGATAATTATCCTCGCGATGTCGAGTTGACAACTGGAACTCCAATGGACGAGACTACGGTAAAGGAAGTACCATCGGCAGTACCTGACGGAGAAACCAACGAAACTATGAATGAATCGTGCCATAAAACCCCCGCCGAACAATGCTACCCTGAAGACAGTGTCGAAGCCTGGCACGCGCCCGTCACCGACCCCTATGGGCCCGGTACGTCACGAGACTACATACCTCCAAGGATATTAGAAGCTGAAAACGAAGAAACGGAAGAAGAGATTGTACATCATAAACGAAAAAACCGCAGGCCGGTACCAATTGAGGAAAGCGAATACGAAAATTCTAGCGAAGAACATGAAAATGCTGATGAAACAAGCGATGAAGAAAGGAATATCGATGCAGCTGGAATAAGAGAACCCGACGTTAATGCGCGAACAAACAATCGCGATATAACCATTGATCGCGGTACCATCGGAAACGTTAATCAATCTCGAGATCTCTTTCACACTCGGAAAGATAGCCTCGCATATTTCATAACCACGACCGGTAAACCATTGGACGACGGTAGTAAAAAATTACAAGAAAGAAACGAACTCCCAAAAACGAAAAATTTAAGATTAAAGCGCCCTCAATCCTTTGTAAAACGGGGTAATAAATTTAATATTGCCCTACCGATTTCTGACGACGAGACCGAAGGCCCGACGCAAATACTTGAAAATATTACAGAAGTATTACACAACTGTGAATACCGGGCAGGAAGGTTAGGCATTCAGTCATTAAGCATCGCTAAATCCGAAACAATTTGCAATGTCCCTTGGGATAGAATACATTCGGAAATTCAGCGAATATTCGAAGAGAGTGATTTTAAGATTATAATCTGCAATGGGATAGTTAGAGAACCCCCCGAAGATGAACACGACGAAATAATTCGAGGAATGCATTGTTCACCTATCGGAGGACACCGTGGAGTAAGCAAAACTTATAATAGAATTCGCCACCAGTATTATTGGAAAAATCTAAAGGCAGACATTCAACAATTTATCCAGCGATGTCTACAGTGCCAATTAAAAAACTAGTCAGAGTTAAAACTAAACAACCTCTCGTAATTACCGATACACCCGGCACTGCATTCGACAAGATCGCCATGGATATAGTAGGACCCATAGCAAAAACTAATAGTACATTGCGATACGAGTGAGGTAAAGCGAACATTATACGCAGCAGCGTGAAGTTGTCGTATGAACGCACTCGTACCACAGCAGCACTCGCCAACCGTAGTCTCGACTTCGGCAAAACGAGGTGCCGGAGGCGCCGTAGGTTGGTTAGGAGGGAGGGAGGGAGGCGTAGGGAGGTTGTTTAGTTTTAACTCTGACTAATTTTTTAATTGGCACTGTAGACATCGCTGGATAAATTGCTGGATAAATCGCTGGACATCGCTGGCACCTACGGCGCCTACGGCGCCTCCGGCACCTCGTTTTGCCGAAGTCGAGACTACGGTTGGCGAGTGCTGCTGTGGTACGAGTGCGTTCATACGACAACGACACGCTGCTGCGTATAATGTTCGCTTCACCTCACGAGTATCGCATACTATTTTTTGTAACAAGTGTATTTAAAATGCTACGGAACAACAACCGGGTCCAGGGGCGGAGCCCTGGTGGGGTCAAGGGGCGAAGCCCCCCGAAATGAAACAAAAACAGTTATTTAAATGAATAAAAAAGTATTTTATTATTCTTCCTTCTTAACCCTTACAATGAACACTTTTCCTTCTTTAGTTTGCAATGAAAAATAAAAATAAATTGGAACTTCTAAAAGTCCGAGATCTCTTTTCAGCGTTCGAGTACGAACGCAATAGTAATCTTTCCTAAACATAAAAAAAAGTTTCTTATGAATTGAACATCAACGTTTTATGCAACAAATGAAAAAAATAAATAAAAATGGATGAATTAAGGTATAACGGTCCGTTTCGTTAGACTCTGAACTTAAAAAAAAAACAAAACGAGATTTCACGAAGATGGAAAACATAAGAAACATTTTTTTGCAGACTTTAACTTGCAAATAACAATAATACTTTATCATTGTTATTATTTTTAGTTTCGTTATTGCAACTGACGTTCATATTAATTTTTTTTTAACAATTAATAAAGCTTTTTTTGTACTCATTAGAGTTTGAGATCTATCTTAATATTATTTTTTAAACTCGAGGAAAAAAGCGTTAACAAAGATGACAAAAACAAGCGTGTCGTTTTTTTAGCAACGCAACATCGACTTAAATACTTTTTCTTGTATAACTTAATCTTTGGAAAAGTTGAAAGTGACGTTACAGTTATGCAACTGCATTGAAACATTCTTGCCTGGAGTCACTGTTTTCAAGTCTGTCGAATTTTCTTTGTCGTCGCCTGGAGCCTCGTAGTTTTTCGATCCGTAGATGTTTTCGATCATATCCGTCGGCTTATTTTTTTGTGGCGATCTGACGACTGTCTCCGATGCGACGGGTTTATGACGATTCAAATTTACAGCACTGCAAATTTGCCTGCAAATTTTTTTCTTGTTGTCGACCGAGTCCTCGACGTATCCCATAGCAACTGTGTCGGATTTCCATCCTCCGTGACGTTTGAGAGTCATGAGATCCGCACCAGCGTCAGCCAGCATTGTAGCGGAGGTGCGACGGAAAGAATGGCCTGTGTACTTTTCTGGTTCGGGAAGTTTCAGATACTCGGCTATAGTTTTCGGCATTGCACCGAATGTGTTGATGCCGATAACTTGGTGCGTACACTTGCCGTCTCGGAAACATAGGAAAAACTGATCGCTGACGGGTTTCTTCGGACGAAGAGCTTCGTACTTCTTGAATAGTTCATAGAAGTCGCCGTCAACGGTGAATTTTCGCGCCACGTCGTTCTTCGTGCGAGGAATCTTCACGACGATCATGTTATTGTGATGCTCGATGTCGTGAATCGTTATATTTTTCAATTCTTCTCTGCGGCAGGCTCCCGTTATGCCGAGAATTAGAGCAACCTGAGGAAAATTAGTCGAATACGTATAGTCCGATACATTGCTAGACAATAACGTTAAATATCACTATAATAATTAATCACCAATAAGTTGATTAATTATTTTTATAAACAACAACCATCAATGAAACTCACCTTAACGGCTAAAAATCGATTGTCAGGAGCCTCCGTCAAGAATCTCTCAACGTCTTCTGGTTGCAGAATCTTGGACTTCGTCGACTGAAAACCCTTACTGTTTTTTTTCAGAAGCGCAAGCAATTGATTATACTTGCCGATATCGACTTGTCGAAAATTTCGGATTGTACTTTTTAACATTGAAAATTTCGCCCAAACTGACGAGGGCTTGAAATATTTTGATAACTCGTTAAAATACACAAGCATCGTTTCTTCCGTGATTGACGTTGTGTGATACTTTTTCTGCCACTCGAGAAATTGTTCGCAGCACTGTTCATATATCATTGCCGACTTACTCGGCAATAAATCATTGATGAGTAATTTCGCCGTTTCTTTTATTTCGCTCGGGGTATCCTCGCGGTTGGACATTTTTCGTACTTTTGAGGTTACTTAGATTTTTCGCTATCGTCGTATTTAACGCGTTCTCCCAATTCACGTTGGTACTATTGCTGCACGAAGCGCCGACTGTGAGGCTCAGGTGGCGCCTCGCTACGGTTTTTATCGGCGGTAGAGTGTGTGAAGTATTAATAGTAGAATGAAAGTATGCGTAAAGTAAAACCGAATGAATGAAAAGGTGTGTAAAATACTATCGGTGCGTGAAATACGCTCGGGTCTTATGTGCGCATGCGCGAGAAACGTTATTTCGTGCCTTGCTATAATATGCTATTTTACGCATATTTTCAAGGCACATAAAGACGCACTTTATATACACGTGTTACAAAAAAGAGATAATGATTACATTCTCACTATTCAAGATCAATTGACAAAATTTTCTATGGCAATAGCACTCCCTAATTCTAGAGCCGTAACCATCGCAGAAGCGTTCGTAAAACATTATATCTGTTAATTTGGCGCACCGAGAGCAATATTAACCGATCAAGGGGCGAATTTTTTGAGCACATTTATGCAACAAATTGCTAAATTATTTAGAATCCGGAAAATTAGAACGACCGCTTTCCACCCCCAGTCAAACGGTTCTTTAGAGAAATCTCACCACGTCTTGGGAGAATACTTAAAACAATACACGACGCGAGAAAAAAACTGGGACGAATGGGTCGAATTGGCAATATTCAATTATAATACGAATGTAGACGAGGGGACTAAACACACACCCTATGAAATGGTGTTTCGCAAAATAGCTAGAACTCCCTCTAGCATGCCGCTGGCTGCAAGAGAAAGACTCGTTACTTACGACGATTATTTAATTCAGCTAGTAACGCAAATACATTCGATCCAACAGATCGGTCGTGAGAATCTAATTTTAGCAAAAGAAAAAGCTAAAGAAATTCATGATCGAAAAATAAATACAATAAATTTCAAAGTAGGTGAACCAGTATTTCTGCTTAAAGGGCCGAAACCCGGAAAACTAGGAGACCATTACGTCGGACCATACGAGGTATTGGAGCTGCTGGAAAAGGGAAACGCGGCCTTTTTTTGGCGCGTTACATGAATTGCGTCATCGGCGGATTTTGGTCCCGTCGAGCATACGTTCTCCCCACCGACAGGGTCCCCAAGCGATCTCAAGGGTTCGAAATTTTAGCGAAACGAATAAAATTATTAATTTCTCTGTTCTTTTATTATTTTTATTTCTCACGAGCGTAACAAGGCGAATTTGATCGGTGGGTGATCTGCGTTTAGCGTCATTATTTTCGAGACGAACTGAACAGGAGTATCGTTTTGGCTAACGGTACCGCTACGAGGTCATCGCATCTTCTCTCATCCTTCAACAACACCGAAAATCATCGCTCTGGGCGCACCGATAACGGAGAAGTCGCAGCTTAGCGATGTCAGCATCGTCTCAATGATGTCTGCACCCCGGGACCAACGTCTACGAAGATTCTTTAAGCGAAACATCGTGCGATAGTTCGAGCGGTGCGTCAGCGCCGTCTTCGTTCGAATATTAATTTCGCACGAGCGATAGTTCGCGATAATCGTAGGGCGTCGCCAGGTACCGGGGTACCGAAAATATTAGCAAACGGAGGGGAGAGCGGGACCGCGATACGAATTAGCGTAGATTACTCGTGGACTCTCGTCGTATCTTTTGTGGTTTGAGGACGTGTGCTCGAGTGATCGAGATGGCCAAAGGGATAACTCCGCGCGAAAGGGTGTATCACCTCGGTACCGGACCAATCGCGGATTGCAAATTATCAACGGGTCGGAGGGTTGGTCAATTCCGGTAATTCCCCCATCGAACATCAGACTTTCGCCAGTAAGGCTCCCGTCTTTTTCGTCGGACGCGTTTTCTTTCTTTCTTTTTGTAAATTATTAATTTTCGAGTGTCCACGCGCACTCTTCGCGACGACGGTTCTTGTCCCAGGCAAATCGGAAAAGCTTCTCTCGGTGACGCGTGGGACTCGTCAAGGGGGAAGTTGGCCTGTGATAGTACGACGGCCCGTCTCGTATTTCTCTCGATTTCTCTTAGTTTATGTTGTATCGCGTTTTTTTTTGAATCTTGAGATTGTTTGGTGGAATAGCGTAACGAGTAGAAATTGAATTTACGCGAGAGATCCAGTCAGATAAGTGTGGCGAGCGGTTTCAGGGGCTCGGACGTGCGGGAGATAATCATAGGCGTGCTTCGACGGCTTTGGTTGTTCGAACTCGCAGTGCGAACTCTAAAAAAATTAAACGAGCCCTCTGCCCACTTCGCGCCGAGTGATCACGCGGCTTAGTGGGGTTTTAGTATTTTCCGATACGTTTTTCGGTGCCGTCGGGTGCGAGATGGACGTCGAGACGCGAATTTAGTAGGGACTATTATTTTTGTGATTGTTAATAATTTTTCGTCGCGGAAATTCAAGCCGGCGAACTGAGTAACTGGTGAGACTTTTAGTAGGGAAATTCTTATTTTTGTGTCGAGTCATCCCGGGTACCGTCCCGGCGAAAAGTCGCATGTAAATTATATTTTCCGTCGAATAAATTTATTCATTGTGATCTCCCTGAATTTTGCTGATTGTTAATTGTTTTATTTATTTGAGATGTACCCCTTTTATAAATCGCCAAGACAACGAACCGCCCCTCTGCCCTTGCGAGCTGCAGCTAGTCGGCGGTTATCAATTTTCGTTATTTCGTGAGCTATGGAAATCCGATCGCGTCGGGCTCGATGCTCGGCTGGCGCCCTTAAAAATAAGTAAGCGATCGAGACGAATTTTTGTGGCCAACGGGGTACCGGTTTTTATTTAATTATTTTTCTTGAAATTTTATTATCTCAGTGTGAGGGTGCCACTCTTTGGAAATTTCGGTCACAGGTTAAAGATAAAAAAAGGCTCACGTGTTGTACATCCGAATCGGCTACGAAAATCACGTATTCCTGCATCGTAAAACCAAAAGAAGAAAAGAAGCCGTTAGACAACAAATAAGATAAACTATGAACATCCTCGAATATTCACTATAACATCTCAGGGAAATTTACAAAGAAAAATATAGATACCTAACTAAATAAAAGGGAAGAAAAAGAGGAAGAGGAAAATAGATATATAAATACTGCGTGGGAATAATACTACCTATTAAACGTCCTCATATTTATGAAGTTATAAAAAAACAAGCGTCTCAGCGCCCTGCGGGCGCAGATGCTCTTGTTGGTGGGCTCCGCCCCCCAAAACCCCCGAAAAATGTCCCAAAGGGACATTTTTTAAGGCACTCACGGGGGTGCACGTCGCGCTACGCGCTCCGTATCGAGTGTATTTACACATCGCGCTATGCGCTACGGATGAAGTATGTTTATACATCGCGCTCTGCGTTTCTTTTCGAAAGTACGTATGAGGGAAAAACATTTATCAGTTACGTAAATTAATTTATAGTTTTTAACCTTCGTCGAATAAAAATATTTCTTTTTTGTACCAATTTATTATTAATATTCACGACGGATATTTCCTTGTTGTTTGACGATAAATTGTCAAATATTGAGACACGAGACAAATATAACGAATTGCATCACGTAGAAGTTGATCAAATTAATTTAACGAATCAAATCATGTCTAGTAAAGTCGTTTTATTGGCTTAAAACTTATGACCAGATTTAATGAATATAAAACAAACACACAAAATATGTACCGACACCAATACGATTACCATTTAGCATTCAGGCCAAATATCCCCTTTAAATCCTTCCCCTTCAGTGTTTTTTTTCTTCCCCATAATTGATGGAATCAGTTCGTTATTTTATCTGTAGGAAACCAAATCATTGTAGAAGAAAAGTTCAAGAAATTTGCTATTCTTTGTGATTTTCAATGAAATTTTGTCGATATTTATGGATGCTGCAAAAAATGCTATCTCGAGAACGAAAAAATATATCGTCTTGGTTTCTGTCTTGTATTGAAGAGGAAGTAGTACGTTACTCGAATCAAAAATTTGTCATCTTGGATAACTCCGAAATATTTTTTTTTACATATTGATGAAATTTTTGAAAAATTCGACTTTGAAGGCTCTTTGACAGTCCACTTATAACAAATTTTATTTCTACCATTTGAGATATATTTTTTTCTTCTTCGTAATACATGGAATCAGCTCGTTATTGTCTCTGTAGAACAGACAAGTATTGGAGACGAGAAGTTTGAGAAATTCGATAATTTTTTTCGTTTTTCAATGAAATTTTATTGATATTTATCGTCGCTTAAAAATATCAAATTTACCATCATATCATATCGTATTTTTTTTTATTTTATTTAATCACAAACGAGGATAAGTTTCTCGGTACGGAATAACTCGTAAAATCGACAAATTCAGTATTTTTCACTTTCTTGATAAATAATTGTTTATAATTGTTCTTTAAGAGTACAATTGTTTTTTTTTTTTTTGCGAAAAAAAACTTTTCAAGACGTGAGCATATGAAAAAATTCGTATTTCGACGAAAATTTGAAAAAATTTGAAAAAAAAAAGTTGGAAATACGTCGATAGAATAATCATTATCAGTTTTCTTATCAAGTGTAAACGAATAAATCCAGCGAACAAAATTGACAAAGATTTCGAATGTGATGAATCTCCAACGGTCGAAGTGTAAAAAATTAAATTTTTAATCATAGCACACTTTTTATCTGCGCAATAACGCGGAGAGTCAGTTTGTAAATACGATTTCTTTGAGAGGAAAGGATTAGAGCCGGCATTTTCGAAAAATTTGAAAAAACGATTCGTTTTTTGACGAAAATTCATAAAATTAGTGTTTGCTTAAAAAATTCATATCTCGGCAGCGAAAAAAGATTTCGACTCTTGTTTTGGCTTGTTTTGAAGAGGAGAAAATACGTTGCCAGAAAAAGAATTAGCAGTTTTTATTATTAACTGTAAACGAATAAATCGGGTGAACATAATTGACAAAGATTTCGGCTGCGATGAATCTTCGACGGTCGAAGGATAGAAAATTCTTTTTTTTATGATTGCACACTTTTTATCTGCGCTATACCGCGTAGAATCCATTTATATTTACGTAGAATAGGAACAAACATTGAAACGAGATGTCGATTTTTTTTATTTGAAAATCATCCGGCCACAGATTACGCGCGCCGCGACGTATGAGCATCTGTGTATCGTCTGCTACAAAATTGTCATCTGCTTCCAAAGTTTGACAGATAGAATAAAACGAAAAAATCTATACTCGCGATTTTTTTTAGTTCTATTTGGGAAATTGTAATTATTTTGGATATTCGATGAATCTTTTTTGTGAGTTTACTACCAATTTTTTCAGTGAATACGTGAAATTTATCATTTTTATTACGAATGTGAATAAAATATGCTAAAATATTGCGAATGATTTTCGGTGATAATATATTATTTTCGAAATAAAAAACGCAAACATTTGTGAATCTGTGTATGATATTTCGTGTTTTATTTTTCACCACCGAAGTTTTTTTTTTAACATGATGAAAAATGGATTTTTGGCAAATCTAAATAACATAACCTTTAAAGCAAATCTTGTTATAACCACTGTTTTTGAATTATTTTATAATTAAAATTATATTTGTCAGAATGACTCAAAATTTGTTGTGCATAGTGCTTTCGATACAATGAAATATTGTTGCGAAAGAGAACAGAATTGGTTTCCAGGATTCTTAATTGGGGCACCGTACGGACATCAGATGTGAGAAAATAAGTTTTTTATGGAAAATTGTCATGAATAAATAGTTAGAGATGTAGGATTGTCTCTAAATTTGCTGTGCGCAGTGCTTTTGATAAAACAAAATGATGCTGCGAAGAAGAAAAAAATTGGTTCGTAGAGTTCATTATGATGGCACCGTACGGACACTTGATCGAAGGCAAATGCAAATTGTGGCCAATAATTTTTTAGAAAAAATACTTAAAGGTCTTAGATTAGTTTTAAAAGTAATGTGCATACTGGAAATACTGTAATAAAAAAACCCTGCGAAGGAGAACAAAATTGGTTCGCACCATCTAAAGTTACAGTGTGATACGGACGTCCGAGAAGAAAAATTCAGCCAAAAAGTTGTTTTCATTGCACCGCAGGCTAAAAAAAATATTTCTATTCATCGCAGTCACTTCAAAGTAACTACGCATGATGTTGGAGATACACCGAAGCAAATGGTGAAAAATAAAAAATTTTGGAGTATGCGCTGCGGAGTAACCCCTTCGACAGACTCCGAAGAGCAACGGATGGTCATTTTAATAGGCACTCTTTGCCTATTATTATAGTGAGTGCCTAAAAAGGGGGAGAAAACAAAAAAATATATATGCACGTATAATTAACCAATTACGAGTACGAAGTAAATTAAGAATGAGAAAAAAGGAAATGCATTGTTAGGACATTACGAATAGTAAAATTAGCAGATAGCATTAGACGCGAAAAAAAGAGAGAAAAGAAGTTATAGACGAAAGAAAACTAAAAAAAAAAATTAATAATCATTTTACGAACAAAATATAAGTAATTAATAAATTAGATATAAAAACACAAACACCTATAATAGTCGTTACATAAGGACGACCTAATGAAAAAATAAAAAAAAGGCATAAAAAAAAAGAAGAAAAAATTCAATAATTTAAAAATAAAAAAATAAAATAAAAAAAAATACACACATACATATGTACGTTAAGATTTCATAAGTAACGTTTCCAAAGACAGGAACGTGTGGAACAATGGCTCTTCATCACTACTACTGTACGGAGTTCAGTTGGTGTCGACCACTTATGAATGACACCCACGAAGACACGCTTTGGATCTGTCTTAATCGAATAAGACCCCGAGTAATCGTGCCGGGAACAGAAGCGCTGTTCTGTTATTAGAAAATTGCATTCTATCTGGAAATTCCGAAAAAAAGAGTAGATCTGTATGTGCCCCCTGAGTGGCGAACGATCCAACCGGAAGTATTAGATGAATGGGTCGGTAAATTACGCGATAATCCATACGAAGATATAGTTCTTGGAGCTACTCTTTGAAGAACTTTTTGAAGAAATATGCAGGAAATTGTACACCCACATAGAAGAAAAGGACGAAACTCTCGAAGAGAAGAATCTACTAGAAACCCCGGTATAACAAAAGGAGGAAAAAAAATAATAATTATACTGCAAGGAAAAAATATATATAAATAAACAAGGGAAACGACAACGCTTTCTTATGGTAAAATTGGAAATGATAAGTAAAAACATCGAGAGGAAGTAAATATAAAAAGATGAGGAAATCGAGCAGTTCCAAGGAAAATGCAATTAGTAATATGATGGTAAAAATAAAATCTCTCTCTAAGAAATAAAAAAAAAACCCACAAAAACAAAAAAAAGGGGAGAGAAGAAAATAATAATAGTTATCATAATTAATTGATCGAAGGGAGAAAGAAAAGAAGAAAAAAAAGAAAAAAATACATATAGAACAGAAAAAAAATAAAATATAAATATATAGTGTGACGTATTTTCCTTCGAAACGATAACTCGAGCTCGAAAAGCCAAAAAAAAAACCAAAATTACGAAACGAAACGAAATCGAAAATTATGTCACCTTCGGCCGTTTGCCTCCGCGAGTGCAACGAGATCCCGGGGGCGCTAGTTAATTTTTATTTCGCCGGTATCAACAACCGGACTCGATCTGGAGGCGGTGGAGTGTCCAACCTCCGAAAGATAATTTTTGTTTCGCCGGAATTATCAAACCGGACTGAACTGGAGGTCGACGGAACGATCGACCTCCGCAAGGACAAAACGAAACGTGAATCTAATCCTAATTCTCACCGCCTTCGCGAATGCAAACGGTTACGGAAATGCGCGGTTGCTCAGGATGCGGGTTATGGTAGAGGGTCGCGATCCTTAGCCAATAAAATAACGAACGGTAACGAAACAACAAAAAAATCGAACTCTCGAGCCCTTGCGAGCGAGAGTAATTTTCTTATTGGCTATAAGCTACGGGAACGCACGCGAGTGCACCGAAAACGCTTAGCTGATCGAACGATCGAAGCGAGCTAACGAGAACGTAACAAAAGCGGATCGATAAGCGATCGACAAATTTTTATAATTCAAAAACTCACCGAAACTTCATATTAATCCTGTACTAAACGGGAACCTGTATCTCACGTTACACCGAGAACCGAATCACTATCACCGCTGCATAAAGAGCATTATTTCTAATGCTTCACTCACGCACGGGATCGCGAAGAATTTATTACAAAATTCTTTCGCTACACTCAACTCACAAAACTCGAGCGATAGCCTGAACGAGAACGAGAAAACTGACAGCTAGGCCACACTGTGGGCGCGAGAGAGATAGCCTCACTCGAGCGCGCGAACAATAGGCCGAACGTCAACACGGGAGCGCGAGCGAAGTCCGAGGTACCTCGAGGGCGTCTCTCGGTAGACTGATGATTTGTCTACCAAAATTCGTAACGAATTATGATAATTATTTTCGGGAGCTTGATCGATAACTACTGCCCTCTCAACCATCTCATGACTTTATCGAATCGAGAGCCGATACTATAACGCGGTAACTTGAACGAATCTTCGCAATCGCTTCCCCCTAGTCAATGCGTCAGATACAAGTCTCTACTCAACTATAACGCAGCGCAAGGTGTTCCACCACTCTTGCCTGGACCAAACGATACCTCCGCCTGATCTCAACGCATTGCACTATCTCTTGGGGTGCCGGGTTTGCACCGGACTTTGACGTATTCGCAAGACTCTTCGCCGAGTCCTTCCTCTATTTGGAGAAGATAAGCTATGCCGATTCCCCCCCCCCATGTCGGTAAGCAGATTCCTACCTTACCAACAGTCGGTAAAAAGGGTTTGAGTCCGGGCTAAAAATTTCGATTTTTTTAATATTTCGACGACGGAAGAGTACGAGGAGCGACTTATGGTCGAAGGGATGAATGCGTAGGTATCTGATAGCATCTATCAGAATATCTGATAGCATCTATCGGAATATCTGATAGCATCGATTAAAATATATTGAACTATTGATAAAGAATAATCATAATATCATTCGATAATATAATCCGATATTTTGTACGTTTATTTTATTCGAGCGTTGTTTACAAAATATCGGGCTTTATTCTCGGCGCGCGCGGACCCCCTCGAGTTTGACCTCTATGCGAGCGTTGAAGGGCGCTTTGCCTCGGGAGTTCGAGGCTTCGTCGAATGCAAGTTTTAACAGGTCCTGCAACAATGTTTATCGCCTCGGGCTATTTTTTAAAAGTCTGTCCTGTTATTGGCCGATACTCGTTAGAACAAGTTAAAAATTGGGTATAAATGAAAGCTCGCAGTGCTCAAGGGATTCATTCACAATCCTTGTGCGAAGCGTCATGGACAAGTCAACGAAGGTAAGTAAAATATTTTTCTTTGCTCCTAACTGTATTTTCCCCTGATAGATATTAATAATTTTATTTTTTTCAGATTCCAATGTGGTATGGCTGCTACTGCTGCTGCTGCGAAGCGGGGCATCGTGGCGATCCCCGCTTCGGGAGGAGAGGCATGGATTTGCCTCTCCCTCCCTTCGAGGTTCGTCGGCGAGCATGTGAGGTAAGAATTTTCATATTTACTCAACTATACTTTCGCGTAATTAATTAATTAATGAAGTAATGTTTTTTTATTTTTATTTTTCAGATCCCGCAAGACGTCGAATACGACCCGACAAGGCCGGGACTTTTGGTGAGGGATATCCCTCCACCACCACCACCACCGCCGGGATTTTCGGTGAGGGATATCCCTCTGCCACCGGATCCACCTTTGCCGCCGACGGATCCAAAAGGTGAGCTGGAGCTGCTGGACCCACCACCACCACCACCATTACCGGATATGCTGCTGCTGGAGAGCGATCTCCGACTCTCCAGCAGCAGCTCCAGTAGCAGCTCCGGTAGCAGCTCCAGCTCTACCAGCAGCAGCAGCAGTGGCAGCAGCAGCAGCAACGAGGAGTCGCTGCGAAAAAAGAAGAGGGTTGTCGAGGCGCAGAGCGAGCCCTCCCCCAAGAAACCGAGGACGGGTCTGACTTCGGACAAGGAGAATCGTCGTCCGACGATTCTTGTATCTCCTCCGAAGTCAGACCCGTGCATAAGGAGGAGGACTCGCCCTGCGCGGCTCCTCGTTGCTGCTGCCAGGCAGCCGACAGCCGCGCCGGCCGTAGGGCCGCCAGCAGCCACGGCGGACCCCCCGCCGAAGGAGAGGCCGCCTGCTGCCGCCAGGGTCGCGAGGTGCCCGCAAGCCGCGAAGGCCCCGACGGCAGCAAGAGCGGCCCTCCTAAAAAAAATTTTTTAAATAAAAAAAATGTAAAAAAAAAAAAATGAAAGAATGTAAAAAAAATAAAAAAAAATGTAAAAATGTAAAAAAAATAAAAAAACAATGTTTTTTTTTAATAAAAAATAATTGTTTGTCTTTATAAATCTGTTTGTCTTATTATTTTGCATGCGATATCTAGAACCTGCCCCGACTAGTAAACAACCTGCATCGACTTGTATACTCCATCCATAAATATCACAATTCGATAAGTAAGGTTAGGTAAGGCCGATTTTCCCGCCAAAAATCCAAATCTCCTGCTATGATAAGATCACGAGTCGGTAATTTCGACATCCGGATTTATCGACTGTCGGTAAATCATACTTTCATTGTTCTTTCTCCGTAAAGCTATGTGATGATGAATCGCGGTTCATTATCGACTTTTTGAAGAGTATATTGAAGACTTTCGCGGAAAGTAAGTTTTTTTTTCAAAACATCAATCAATTCTGCGATCGATACAAAGATTCGAGGTAACTGTTAAAAAAAAAAAAATTAGAACTTTTTCACTATGACGACTTAGTCTGTGTATCACATAACTTTGAAATTGATTTCTTATAAAATGGGATTAAAAAAAAAACACTTGCATATATTATCATCTTTAAACTTTTATTCGAGCATAGTATCTAAGGTGAGAATTGACATTGAGCGTAGTAATCATTAAGTGTCATAGGGTAATCGGGTATACATTCCGTACTAGCATTCTTGACTTCTTTCTCGGTTGTCTGGAGAAGCCACGTTTTCAAATTGCGCGCGTTGTAGGCTGCGCAGTGCGGATTCCAAGTGCGTTTGTGATTGGTGCACGAGATATCCGCAATGTGTTCCAATTTTTGCAAGGATGGACAACCCAGATCTTCAAGATTGTACACGTTGGGCAGAATTTTCTCCAACCAGCGTTTCTTCTCTACACCCTTGACATGGACTTTGCTGGCGTCTCGCAGAAGATTATGCAGAGTAGGGATGCGCGATGTTTGTCGATTAATCGGAAGTGCCGATTCTGTGACTCAATTAATCGATTATATTTCGTCGATTTTTTTGTCGGGCGATTAATCGATGTTCGATTTTTTTTAAGCAACATCGATGTAGCAAACCTACAGATATTAGGTGTGGTGTCGACTTAAATGTTTTATTATTATTTTTATGCACACCGAGTATTGAAGAACGTTCCGTATTTAACTTCTAGATAGCCAAAAAGCTATTGTATCACACTTGTGGTGCTTTCGTTTTGGCAGTTTTCGTTATAATAAAATGATTCCGCATGCGCACGGTCGTTTTCTGCTATGAATTCTTACCAAAAGACGACTGTGCGCACGCGCAGTCACGCTTTACTGCCATTTACGCTTACGAGAACCGCGTAAAATCATCAGCTGCAGCTGAGCAGATTCTCAATACTCAGTACGAGATTGATTGAAAAAAAAAAGTGTATTTCGCGATGGATACTGATGACGGTATGTATATTTACTTGCTATGTAGTTGAAAGTTACATTTCTCGATAGAGTGTATCACATAACCTCCAATAAGTACGATTTTGTTTGGAGTTCGATCATAATTTTATGTCATTTTATACAGTGGAGCATGCTCAACATCATCAAGGGGCATGGATAGAACAGGCCACCCCGACTCTATCTCAAGCAAACAGTTCACGCGTAACGAAGAATAAGCCTGAGTAAGTTTGTTGTTCCGTATATGATCGCCGTGATTTATTGTATATTTCCTCATAAGGGTTATCCCAACAGATGGTCTTACCTATTCTTTTGTAATTTTGTATTTCAAAGGTCAAAAAATTCGAGTCCAGTGTGGCAATATTTTGAAAAAGAGACAAACGGTACAGCCCGATGTACCATTTGTAATAAAATCTATAAGCACAGCGGCAACACGACGAACTTGAGTCAGCATCTTTCAACAAGCCATGCTGTGTTTTGCTCAGCGGTAATCGGAAAAAAACGAAGAGCCAACATAACTTCCGAATCTAGCGATGAATCGATCGATGATCCTCCGCAGTTAAAACGGATGAAAGCTAAACCACAGGTAAGATCGAATATAAATTAGTACAACCAGCAAATAACAATTTTTTTTTATCACGGGGAAAGAAAAAGGGTTTAAAGAGCTTCGACGAATATCGATATATAATGTGAAAAAATTGATTTTTGTAACCAAATTTTCGTTCGATGTTTAGTAGAGTGAAACAGAGTGATTCGACTCGAATACGTTCGATCAGACGAGTTATTGACCCTCTTGTTGCGTTAATACATTTGCGGATCAGTTCTTACCATTGACAAGCATGGAACGAATATTGTAAAAAAAAATTTAATTCGTATTTTATTCTCACGAACTTCACAGAGCGTAGTACAGAGAGCTCCAAGACCCCTCCTCTTTTATTCTTCTATACGACCCGATTGGGATATTATCGATGGTTTAACAGCAATAGGCATATACACTATTGGTTATTCGCAATCTGTATGCCTTTGTATAATTGAAACCATCGATATGTTCAAGTTTACATTGTTGAACGTACGATCGTCGGTTCGATACGTTCAAACGTTTTGTTAAATGCGTCTTCGCATGGTAAATGTTTTTCTCAAGATTTAAGATTGATAAGCATCTTTCGCTACTATCTTTCGGTACTGCGCGCTGAATTAATAATTCCCTATAACTACATCTTATATATATATTTTTTTTTCGTGACTCGCAATTTTTTTCGTACACCGACGTTCGATCCCACATACTTTAGAACATTAGAACGTTTCTCGTACTATAAATAACAATATACGGATAGGGGCTTCGAGAAATATTAAACCTATATTAAAAACAACAAATATTTTTTATCACAGGGAAAGCTAACTAGAATTGACGAAGCATTCGAGCGTACGAACTCGTTCTTGGGTATGTATATAAAGTAAAAAAAATCATGTAAAATAAAATTTTGATTATTCAGCAACAGACCTGCTTATATTTTTACAGAGGGAGGCAAGACTGCAGACAAAATTACAAATGCGATTTTGTACATGATCTCTGTCGACAAAATGGCGTTATCTACAATGAAAAATGAGGGCTTCAAGCAGCTGATGAAAACAGTCGCACCGCTCTACACTGTGCCGAGCAGAAAAACAGTGACGAAACTAATAGAACTTCGATATGAAGTATTAAAAGAGCGCTTTGTCGCCACTCTTAAGGATGCTACTTCCTATTCGATAACATGCGACAATTGGACGGATGTGAGCAACCAAAGATTCATCGGCGTCACCATCCACTACATTACGGAAGGAATAATCATGAAGAATGGATGTGTCGGCGTTTTTCCGATGAGTGGGAGCCATACATCACAGTATCTCACAGAATGCTTAAATTCAGTCGTCGAAGACTTCAATTTAGACGTTTCCAAGATTACAGCAGTAGTTACGGATAGTGCTGCTAATATAAAACAAGCGTCTCAGCGCCCTGCGGGCGCAGATGCTCTTGTTGGTGGGCTCCGCCCCCCAAACCCCCCGAAAAATGTCCCTAAGGGACATTTTTTAAGGCACTCACGGGGGTGCGCGTCGCGCTACGCGCTCCGTATCGAGTGTATTTACACATCGCGCTATGCGCTACGGATGAAGTATGTTTATAAATCGCGCTCTGCGTTTCTTTTCGAAAGTACGTATGAGGGAAAAACATTTATCAGTTACGTAAATTAATTTATAGTTTTTAACCTTCGTCGAATAAAAATATTTCTTTTTTGTACCAATTTATTATTAATATTCACGACGGATATTTCCTTTTTGTTTGACGATAAATTGTCAAATACTGAGACACGAGAGAAATATAACGAATTGCATCACGTAGAAGTTGATCAAATTAATTTAACGAATCAAATCATGTCTAGTAAAGTCGTTTTATTGGCTTAAAACTTATGACCAGATTTAATGAATATAAAACAAACACACAAAACATGTACCGACACCAATACGATTACCATTTAGCATTCAGGCCAAATATCCCCTTTAAATCCTTCCCCTTCAGTGTTTTTTTTCTTCCCCATAATTGATGGAATCAGTTCGTTATTTTATCTGTAGGAAACCAAATCATTGTAGAAGAAAAGTTCATGAAATTTGCTATTCTTTGTGATTTTCAATGAAATTTTGTCGATATTTATGGATGCTGCATAAAATGCTATCTCGAGAACGAAAAAATATATCGTCTTGGTTTCTGTCTTGTATTGAAGAGGAAGTAGTACGTTACTCGAATCAAAAATTTGTCACCTTGGATAACTCCGAAATATTTTTTTTACATATTGATGACATTTTTGAAAAATTCGACTTTGAAGGCTCTTTGACAGTCCTCTTATAACAAATTTTATTTCTACTATTTGAGATATATTTTTTTTCTTCTTCGTAATACATGGAATCAGCTCGTTATTGTCTCTGTAGAACAGACAAGTATTGGAGACGAGAAGTTTGAGAAATTCGATAATTTTTTTCGTTTTTCAATGAAATTTTATTGATATTTATCGTCGCTTAAAAATATCAAATTTAACATCATATCATATCGTATTTTTTTTTTTTTATTTTATTTAATCACAAACGAGGATAAGTTTCTCGGTACGGAATAACTCGTAAAATCGACAAATTCAGTGTTTTTCACTTTCTTGATAAATAATTGTTTATAATTGTTCTTTAAGAGTACAATTGTTTTTTTTTTGCGAAAAAAAACTTTTCAAGACGTGAGCATATGAAAAAAATTCGTAATTCGACGAAAATTTGAAAAAATTTGAAGAAAAAAAAGTTGGAAATACGTCGATAGAATAATCATTATCAGTTTTCTTATCAAGTGTAAACGAATAAATCCAGCGAACAAAATTGACAAAGATTTCGAATGTGATGAATCTCCGACGGTCGAAGTGTAAAAAATTAAATTTTTAATCATAGCACACTTTTTATCTGCGCAATAACGCGGAGAGTCAGTTTGTAAATACGATTTCTTTGAGAGGAAAGGATTAGAGCCGGCAACTTCGAAAAATTTGAAAAAACGATTCGTTTTTTGACGAAAATTCGTAAAATTAGTGTTTGCTTAAAAAATTCATATCTCCGCAGCGAAAAAAGATTTCGACTCTTGTTTCGGCTTGTTTTGAAGAGGAGAAAATACGTTGCCAGAAAAAGAATTAGCAGTTTTTATTATTAACTGTAAACGAATAAATCGGGTGAACATAATTGACAAAGATTTCGGCTGCGATGAATCTTCGACGGTCGAAGGATAGAAAATTCTTTTTTTTATGATTGCACACTTTTTATCTGCGCTATACCGCGTAGAATCCATTTATATTTACGTAAAATAGGAACAAACATTGAAACGAGATGTCGATTTTTTTTTTATTTGAAAATCATCCGGCCACAGATTACGCGCGCCGCGACGTGTGAGCATCTGTGTATCGTCTGCTACGAAATTGTCACCTGCTTCCAAAGTTTGACAGATAGAATAAAACGAAAAAATATATACTCGCGATTTTTTTTAGTTCTATTTGGGAAATTGTAATCATTTTGGATATTCGATGAATCTTTTTTGTGAGTTTACTACCAATTTTTTCAGTGAATACGTGAAATTTATCATTTTTATTACGAATGTGAATAAAATATGGTAAAATATTGCGAATGATTTTCGGTAATAATATATTATTTTCCAAATAAAAAACGCAAACATTTGTAAATCTGTGTATGATATTTCATGCTTTATTTTTCACAACCGAAGTTTTTTTTTAACACGATGAAAAATGGATTTTTGCCAAATCTAAATAACATAACCTTTAAAGCAAATCTTATTATAACCACTGTTTTTGAATTATTTTATAATTAAAATTATATTTGTCTGAATGACTCAAAATTTGTTGTGCATAGTGCTTTCGACGCAATGAAATATTGTTACGAAAGAGAAAAGAATTGGTTTCCAGGATTCTTAATTATAGCACCGTACGGACATCAGATGTGAGAAAATAATTTTTTTATGGAAAATTGTGATGAATAAATAGTTAGAGATGTAGGATTGTCTCTAAATTTGCTGTGCGTAGTGCTTTTAATAAAACAAAATGATGCTGCGAAGGAGAAAAAAATTGGTTCGCAGAGTTCATTATGATGGCACCGTACGGACATTTGACCGAAGGCAAATCCAAATTGTGGCCAATAATTTTTTAGAAAAAATACTTAAAGGTCTTAGATTGGTTTCAAAAGCAATGTGCATACTGGAAATAATGTAATAAAAAAACCCTGCGAAGGAGAACGAAATTGGTTCGCACCATCTAAAGTTACAGTGTGATACGGACGTCCGAAAAGAAAAATTCAGCCAAAAAGTTGTTTTCATTGCACCGCAGGCTAAAAAAAATATTTCTATTCATCGCAGTCACCTCAAAGTAACTACGCATGATGTTGGAGATACATCGAAGCAAATAATGAAAAATAAAAATTTTTGGAGTATACGCTGCGGAGTAACCCCTTCGACAGGCTCCGAAGAGCAACGGATGGTCATTTTAATAGGCACTCTTTGCCTATTGTTATAGTGAGTGCCTAAAAAGCTGTCCGTGATTTCGTAGGACAGGACAAACAGTTGGGTTGCTTCGCGCACACTGTATCACATCTTGTACCAGATGTATTAGCAGCTATGCCGGCCGTGCGGGACACAATTGCAAAAGTCAAGGCTATCGTCACGGTCACAAGAAGAAGCGTCGTGGCTTGCGACGAATTAAAGAAACTGCAAATACGAGACGGCAAAACGGAAGGAACTACATTGAAATTTATTCAAGACGTTGCTACACGATGGAATTCGACACTTTACATGCTGGAAAGATTTCTCGCTCTCGAGGAATACGTTTATCCAGTTATGTCTAAGTGCCCGACAGCACCAGATATGCTGAAACGAGAAGAAACGCAAATGCTGAAAGATGTCGTATCTCTCATGAAACCCATCGAGAGTGTTATCACCGAAGTCAGTGGAGACTCATATCCAACATGCAGCGTTATCATCCCGCTAGTTCACTGCTTAGAAGCGGCTATTCGAGAATGCGAGCCTTTAACGAAGTATGGAGACGAGTTTAAGGAAAAGCTTAAAGCAACGATTGACCACCGCTTCAAAAACTTCGAATCGAACAAAATTCTGGCTGCATCAACGATACTCGATCCGAGGTTTAAAAAACTTCACTTTCACAGTGCTCTGGCTGCTTCTTCTGCGATATCGCTAATTAACGATTGCCTTAAGAAGGACACCGTTCAAAAAACGGTTACAAAAATGCCCGAACAATCGATCGAAAAGAATAGTCTCTGGGGCTTTCACGACCAATTAGTCGCAAAAAAATCACATTTTAATAGTCATACCGAAGACGTGAGTTTTGAATTGAGGCAATATTTGAGCCAGCCGGTCATCGCGCGCAATGAAGATCCCCTCCGATATTGGTCATCGATGCAACTCGCATGTCCGACATTATACAATTTGGCAATGAAATATTTGAGCATTGTTGGAACGTCGGTGCCATCCGAACGGCTGTTCTCTCAAGCTGGAGACATTAAAACTGACAATCGGAGCAGACTATCCGGTGAGCACTTGAACAAACTGTTGTTTCTCAGTTCGCTTGCACGAAAGGATTGGGGTTTGGAATAAAAAACAAGAGTGTCTGCAACTATGGTCCTAAGATGTCCTCTCCTGTAAATACACATTGTTCTTTTCTTTTGTCTCTTTTTTTTATTTATACGCGGTGACTACGTTCCTGTTTTCTTATCGTGTACTTATCCAATTACCTATTTTTATAGTTTATAGTACAAACGTTGTACAGAAGCAAATTTGATTCTTTAAAAAAGAAAATGACTATAAAATTCTCAGGTGTGTTGTTAACTAATAGTTGTGTTTTCTTATTTTCCTGTAACCCCTCATTTATTCTACTAAGGCAAACGCGTTAACTTTCCACGTATGACTATAATTTAAATCTAGTTGTTCATATAATATTTTTATTTTCATTATAGTTATAAATATTTATGGATTAATAATCATCGTAATTTTTTCAGGTCCACGAAATTCAGCTATGGAAGACAAATCAAGATTGTAAATAATAAAAATAAAGCACATATATGAATAAACGTTCAATAATAACAATAACTCTAGTCGCCAATCATTTTTTTTCTATCCGATTAATCGATGCGTCGATGTTTGAGCGAAGAACATCGATTTTTAGAGACGATATTATTTTCTAACATCGATTATTTTTTAATCGATGTTATTTCCAACATCGAGCATCCCTATGCAGAGTCTCGGTGACTTCTTCGTACGGTACGTCACCGCTGTCCCAGGAGATGCCGTGATAGTTATTCTCCAACCAGGTGTTCTCGCTTTTGTATTTAGCGGGGAGGAAACTCCACTTGTGAGGCGGCTCGAACAGGTAGACGGACGGAAGAGCGTCATCTTCGAGAGCGATAATGGCCACCTCTTTGAATACAAAGTCGTTGATGGGTCTCTTGAAGCCCTGGAAGTCCACAACGTACTCCATCTCGACGGTGTCTCATGTCAGCGGCTGCTCGCTTATCTCTTTTATACAAAATCTCCTACCCCCACCACTCGCGATATTCTTTCACTTTTTCTGCGCATGCCTAATAACAACCAATCACCGATCAGAGCCAAATCTTAACCAATCGGCATCGTTCCCGCCACTAAACATTTTCATTAACAAAAAGGTGACCAATCAGCGTCGACACCGATACTCCCCACCACGTTTCAAATAATATAAATACAGACATGACAGCGGAACAACTCATTCAACAAGACAACTTCAGTCAGAGACGAAAAGTCAAGATTAATGCATAGGAGCAATCAGCATTGATAATCCCCACCACTTTTTCGAACAATATAAATACGGTCTTGGCGGCAGAGCAACTCATTATTCGATCAACTACTCGACTGTTCAGTCAGAGACAAGATGGATGCCCAGGATTGCAAGGATGTTATGAAGACATGGGAGGAAGTGTTGGAGCTGATGAATGATAGAAACTCTAGCGAGATCAATGTATGGAAAAATCGCCTCACGGAACTCATAAGCTCGTGGGAGGACTTGTTGTTGATGCCCACGTCCACCGTTAACGATAGACAAAAGTATTCAGCCGCAATCGGTTTCCTCAAAGGAATCGAAATTAAATTGGGATGTTTGCTGAAACGAGGTGAAGGTGTACAGGCTCGGGAAAGACTCGTCGATAGAGTAAGGTGGTCGGATCTGAAGTCAGCGTTCAAGGAGCGAATCAAGACGGGTGTAATTACAAACCTAAAACACGTAGACGTTAATGAGTTCATGAAGGATTCTAAAACCATGTTCCGCTCGCGAATTAGAAATGTACTCGCGAGAGAGAGAAATACGGTTAAAGTTTACATGGTACTGGCTGCAAAATTCGTTTTATCGAAAAACGATGAAGAAGTGATAGATACAAAGTACTTCAATACGAAGGCCGAACCAATTTACCCGACAACTAACGTGAACCGATGGTTCACGACCAACATCTGCAATCCCATTCTGCGGGAAATGGAGGAGTTCGAGCAGCAGGATTCGGGATGGTCGTTGCACTCGATCATCAATCTAACAGTCAACATTAGCAGGTTCAATCCGATGCGCGGCAACTCTTACGTGAAACTATCGGACGAAATCCTTAACAAAAAAGCGTGTGTCAACGTTAAGAACACTGACAGCATGTGCTTCAAGTGGGCTATCCTGTCCGCGCTACATCCTGCTCATCATTGCGATCGTGTTTCCGAGTACAGAAAGTACAAAGACGATCTCAACTTTGAAGGCATCGAATTTCCGGTGATGCCACAACAAATTTCGAGATTCGAGAAACAGAATGATCTGTCAATAAACGTGTACATTCTGAAGATGCGAAAGGGCAAGTTTGAGACGGCACCCCTACACGTTACGGCCGCAAAGAAGCCTCAGCACGTGAACCTCCTACTTGTGCAAGACCACTACGTCGATGAGGAGGAGGAGGAGGAGGAGGCGGAGGAAAAAAATGCTGATGTCTATGAGCTACCGAAATTCCATTACGTGTGGATAAAAGAATTGTCTCGATTGGTCTCGTCTCAGCTATCGAAGCATGGCCACAAGCATCATATTTGTGATCGCTGCCTTCACTATTTCCATAGCGCAGATCAATTAGCTTCGCATGTAATAGACTGCAAAAATGTCAACGAGTGCAAGGTTAATATGCCGACTTCGAAGAACAGAATTCTACGATTCAAGAATCACTCGAACAAGGAGAGAGTACCCTTCATCGTCTACGCAGACTTTGAATGCCTTCTCAAACCGACTCGAGACGAGAATGCTTACCAAAAGCACGAAGCATTCAGCGTAGCATACTACCTTAAATGCAGGTACGATGACTCGAGGTCTAGGTACCGCAACTACAGAGGCACGAAACCAGCAGAATGGTTCGTTCGCGAATTGCAAGAGTTGGCCAAGGACATTGAAGGAATCCACATGAATCCGAAACCTATGGATAGACTATCTTCGCAACAGATGACGGACTTTCGTACAGCAACCACATGTCACATCTGCGGGAAACGCATGTCCAACAACGATCGAGTCAAGGATCATTGCCATTTGACAGGGCGGTAAGGATCTCTAGTTTATAGTTTCTTACATTTTACCAATAACAGATAATGATATATTTTTTTTCCGTACACAAGTACAGGGGCCCAGCACACAATGAGTGCAATCTCAATTACAATGACTCACGCACAGTACCAGTCGTATTCCACAACCTCACAGGATACGACTCCCACTTCACGATACGGGAAATTGCTACAGCCTTCGAGGGTCGCATCGATATTCTGCCACTGACGAAGGAAAAATATATCTCCTTCACGAAGCACATTGACGGAAGCGACATGAATTTTCGATTCATCGACTCGTTTCGCTTCATGGCTTCGTCTCTGGAGAAATTAGCCTCATACCTGACGGAACTAAAGACCCTCAGAAGCGAGTTCCCTAACCTCTCCGACGCCAAGTTCGAACTACTCACGAGGAAAGGCGTATTTCCGTACGAGTACGTCGATTCATTGGCGAAACTCGACGAGACGAATCTTCCATCGAGGGAAGATTTCTACAGCTCGCTGTACGACAGCCACATCTCGGACGGGGACTACGATCATGCCAAGAGAGTGTGGGAAGAATTCTGCATCGCAGACCTGGGCGAATACTCGGACCTCTACCTAAAAACGGATGTTCTCCTCTTGGCGGATGTCTTTGAAAATTTCCGAGACAACAGCATCGAAGCCTACGACCTTGATCCAGCTCACTACTACACAACACCAGGATTCACGTGGGACGCCATGCTCAAGTACACGAAGATCGAGGTGGAACTCCTCACCGACCTGGACATGCACATGTTCATCGAGCGCGGTGTGAGAGGCGGAGTGAGTCAGTGCTGCAACTGTTACGCTCGCGCCAATAACAGGTACATGCGCGATCACGATCCAACCGAGGAGACCAAGTACCTGATGTACTTTGACGTCAATAACCTCTACGGTTGGGCAATGATGGAGTATCTCCCGTACGGCGGTTTCAAATGGGTAGAGAGTCCCGAAAGCATCGACTTCATGTCGCAGAAAGCATGGCTATATCCTCGAAGTCAACCTCGAGTACCCCGAAAGTCTCCATGATGCGCACAGAGACCTGCCTCTGTGCCCCGAACACAAGTGCGCACCAGGCTCCAAACAACCAAAGCTGATGACGACGCAGGATTCAAAGAGCCGTTACATAATCCACTACAGGAACCTGAAGCAGGCTCTCAAGTTTGGATTGGAGCTGAAACGTATTCATCGAGTGTTGCAATTCAACCAAAGTGCGTGGCTCAAATCCTACATCGATCTCAACAGCGATATGAGAAAACAGGCTAAGAACGACTTTGAGAAAAACCTCTTCAAACTCATGAATAACGCGGTGTTCGGCAAGACGATGGAGAACGTCCGCAAGCACGTCGACGTTAAACTCGTCACTCACTGGGACGGTCGTTACGGCGCCGAGGCGCTCATTGCGAAGCCCAACTTCCACAGTCGCTCGATCTTCGATGAGAACCTCGTTGCTGTACAGCTCACGAAGACCGAGGTCTATCTCAACAAACCGATCTACGTCGGACTCTGCGTTCTGGACTTATCCAAGATTCTCGTCTACCACTTCCACTACGACTACATGAAGTCGCAGTTCGACGACCACTGCAAGCTTTTGTACACCGACACCGACAGCTTGCTCTACGAAGTGCGCTCCCCCGACATTTACGACGTCATGAAGCGCGATATCGACAAGTTTGATACGTCCGATTATCCAGCTGAAAACCAGTTTGCTATCCCGAGAGTGAACAAGAAGGTCGTGGGACTCATGAAAGATGAGTGCAACGGTCGTATCATGACGGAATTCGTTGGATTGCGCAGCAAAATGTACAGTGTACGAGTCGACGGCCAAGATCGCATGAAGAAGGTGAAGGGTGTGAAGACGCGAGTCGTGGAAACGACCATCACCTTCGATGACTTCGTGCAGTGTCTCCGTGAGAAAATCATCCAGCATCGAGAGCAGCGCGTGATCAGATCTCGTATGCACAAAGTTTACACGGAGAAACAAGTCAAGATAGCGCTCAGTCCTCACGATGACAAACGATATTTGCTACCCGATAGCACGGATACGTTGCCTTAGGGGCATCGCGAGATACCCGATGTGCCAGAACTCGTTCGAATCCCGTCGGAAATTATGATTGAATAATAGACGACCAATCGGAGCACAGGATTCCTCACCCCCCCCCCCCCCCCCCCCCCCCCCCACCACCACCAATCAGAGAGTTACACTCCCAGGTCGCGAGTGGAGGGGATACGAGTATATGAGTAGCGAACTCGCAGTCAATTGTATCATTCCAATGCTGAACCCTTCTCGATGGCATATGTAAATAAAAGATCAATGCAAAATAAACGCAACGAGCTCAAAGCTCGGATCGAACTGTTTATGAAACATATTCAACAAGTACAAAATCTCATTGAAACAAGATCGGATCTACGGCTCATCACTGAAAGATTCAAAAATCTCGGACGATCGGATCTCACGCACCAATCAGAGCGTTCGGCCTCCCACCTCTTTCTTGCTGGTGGAGGGGATACGGGTATATCAACGGCAAGCTCACAGCCTTTCACATCAGACACTCGCAGTCGTTCTCACAATGGACATTGCAAAGCTCAACAAAATCGCTCTTTTGGAGGATTTCCTCCCGACGAAGCAGCTCAGCGCATTGAAGATCAGAGAAACCTACAAGGTCACTGACTTGCGACAAGTCACAACAAAGTATGGACTGAAAGCCGTCGCCAGTCTCGATGACGACTGCCAGGTTTTCCTGCCGAAACGCATCTCGGAGGCATTCGAGAAAGACCAGATCATGTTTGATCGAATGGTGCAGACGGTAGCGGAAGGAGAATTGTTCCTAAAGTACCTGGGTGGCGGAGCATACAAGCATCAGATTCAATTTAACATCGGCAATAAATAATTTTGTATATCTTTATTAATTGATAATAAATTATTGTTTTATAATAAAAATTGTGTTTTACAAATCAGACTTATTTATCCAACTATTGTGCGAAGTGTCGAATCCCAGCCACTTGACGTAAACTCGATCTCCACGTTTCTCGAGCACTTTCTCCACGAGATAGACATCGGGATACTTGGCTTTTAGAAGCTCCTCCTCGTAGAAACCACCGGCGATGGGCTCGTCTTGATAGTCCTTTAGCTTGTACGTCACTGGCGTCGTTGGCATCACGCGATTCACCGTGAAAATTTCCGTTTTCCAGTTGGGGGTGTAGCCTTTCTCGAAAACATGTTTGTTCTTGCTCACTCGTACCTTGTCACCAACACGAAATCTAGGTATCTTACGACGACGACGACGACGACAGGGATCGTGAGAAAAACGCTGCATCACCGTTTCAACGTTGGCTGCAGTGACTTCCTTCGGTTTCATTCCGATCGTGCGATGCTTGGCATCGTTGTAGGCTTTTACGAGATCAGGCAAAATGTCGAGCCACTTGTACGTGCCTTGCAGACTAAATTTAAGCCACATTTTATTCTTGAGTGTGCGATTAAAACGTTCTACAATTGATGCCTTGAGGTTGCTATATGTCGAGTAGTGATTGATACCGTATCGTGTCATGAGGTTCTGGAAATTCGTATTGTAGAATTCTTTGCCTTTGTCCGTTTGAAGATTCGACGGTACGCGTCCTTGCCGGAGCACGGATTCCATAGCTGCAGTGACATTTTGCGCTGTTTTTCGCTTCACGGGAACAGCCCAGGCAAACTTTGACAGAACATCGATGATTGTGAGCAGGTATTTGGTATCTTTGTTTTCGCGAGCGTAAGGTTGCATCTCCACGAGATCAGCTTGCCACGTTTCATCGAGACCTCGCACAACGAATTTGCGGCGAGTATAATTACGCCGAGCGGGTTTATGTAGCTCTTCGACTAGTCTCTCATGTTCCATGCTGTGTCCAATGCGGCAATGGATTTGGAATTTCGTATTGCCAAGTCTAGATTCGTTTCGACGTTTATCTCGATTGCCTTCAATCTCTTCTCCACCTGATCTTGCAAAATTTGTATCTCCAGTTGTAGATTATCCAAATCCTCTCGTTGCTTAGACGTGATGTGGAAAAGTCCGCTCAATTCTTGTCTTATGAGGCGTTTCGTCAGACTCAGATTGACAGCGTCATTTGGCTCCCTTGACTCGGCAACGTTGCACAGTCTCTTATTCTCAATGTCGTATTGGTTGTCGGTGGTGAGTTTGAATCCGAAGCCCGGGAGCCCTCGTGTACCCTCGTTTCGTCCTAGTTGTCGTCCGAACACGTCGACGCTCATTGTTCAATTGAGGTGTTTGCCACTCGTTCACTGCTATTAATAAACTATTCCACCTTCGCGCAATTCCTCGATGATCGATACAATCTCATTGAAGTGGCTTGTATTGCCAGCTGATCGTTCGACAATCAGCAGACGTAGTCTATCCACGAGTTCGTTTGGGTCGTCCCAGTACACGTAATCCATTCGCGTACCTTTCCGCGCGATTTTGTATCCAGGTATCCCTGAACCGAGTGATGCTCTCTTTCGGGTCGGTGTGGCACTGACTAACGGCGCTATATACGTTTTATACTTGTTGCTGTTTTGTTTGTGGATGACTTCATCCGGACTGTAGTGTTTCCTGTATGCATTCGTCGATTGGAGGATTTTCGCGTAATTATTCTTATCTTCGGCGCTTATAAGATCCGCATCGGGTTGCTTTCGGAAGAGCAATTCGAACAAGCCGACACTCGGATGATACTTCTCATCACCCATAATCACGTATTCCTTCCCAAAACTTATCGGTGAATCTCCAATCATCAATGTACCGTCTGCCAGCTTTCGAACTCCGTAAGTCATGTCGATATACTTTTTTCGATTCATATTGAGTAGGTGAATATATTTATCGACAGTTTTATTTCCTTTGGGTATTCCCATTGATTCGTTAGCTTCCTCGTCGTCATCGTCGTCGTATGCAGTCTTGAAAGATAAAGTTTCCCACTCTTGATTCTCCTCCTCCTCCTTCTTCGGCATCAAGCTTTTGATTTCATCCTTAATTTCACGTCTGTTTGTGTCGGTCGCGGTAACGAGTCGTTCCAGCGGATAAACAATTGGTTTGAACGTGTCGTCCAGAGCTTTTTCCAGTGTTCGCTTGCCCTCTTTGAGAAGTTTGTATTTCCGTCTAACTGCATCCCGCGCTTTGTCGATCTGACAAAGTGTTTTTTTCTTTCGGCGGAACTCTGCCGCAATATCGTCGCCTCGACCTTCCATGATACACTGACAGTTTCACTTTGCGCGCGATATATTTATAGCAAAGCAGTCAAAACCCTTTCTGTATCGACCGCAATCGAGGCCCCTACGATCTTTGTCGATTACGAGGAATCCATGATCGTCGTCGTTCCAGCATGTCGAGCACAAATCTTTGAACTGCGAGTACGACATGTCCGTATTCACATGGTCGTCATAGACGTGTTTGAGATTTACATCGTCTTGTCGAAAAATCACCAGCAAATTAACGTTATCGTGCACCAGATGTTTAGGAATCTGTGCGTAGGATTGACAGAGATAGAAACAATCAATGTTTTTGTGTCTGCCCATACAGTAGAAGGCTCTGACATTGTCTTGTTTCTCGCAGGCGATATCATCGAAAATCATGATAGAATTGAGATGAGCGTCGGCGGGTGAAACGACTTGATCATGTTCACCGAAGGCAAAGTATTCGATACCCTCTAGGGGTGTGAGGAGTTTTTCGAGAAACTTGTACTTTGATTGATTCAGGGACTTGGAATAGACGTAGACATTTTCGAATCTCAGTCCATTGGGATGCGTGATGAGAGCGAGCAGTGCGTTAGTCTTGCCGCAATTCGATGGACCGCAAAAAACTGCGCGAATACTGTCAGGCAGCAATTCACCATGGCGTGTGCGAACACTTTTTTGCTCGGTAAGAGCATCAAAGTTCGCCACCGGAAGCTTGTGCGATTGCTTTCTGAACTCCATGACGACTGAGCCGCCAGGGTATAAATAGAGCGCTTATATACCGTCGGATTCATTCATCGACTGGCCGCGCTAGCGGGATGATCGTACACAAGGGCCAAGGTCTCCTTAACAAGATTATCAACAATCTGCCTATCGAACTTCATCTACCGGGCTACCAATACTGCGGACCGGGCACGAGAGTAGCGAAACGTGTCGCTCGCGGTGATCCCGGTATTAATCCTCTGGACGCAGCCTGCAAGGAGCACGATATTGCCTATTCGAAGAATCGGGACAACGTTGAAGCGCGTAACGCAGCTGACAAAGTTTTGGCGGATAACGCTTGGCGACGCGTCTGGGCAAAGGACGCTGGTGTGGATGAGAAGGTTGCCGCTTACGCTATAACAAACGCGATGAAGCTAAAATCCAAGCTCGGTATGGGGCTGAAGAGAAAGACGAAGCCCACGATCACGCTCTCCAAGATCGTGAAAGCTGCCTCGAAATCGACTGGGAAAAACTCTAGAGAAGTTATTCGATCGGCATTGAAAAAGGCTCGCGATGCCGTGAAGAAAGCGGGTGGAAGAAAACACGTTCGTGTACCGCGCATACTACCAGTCCCCGAAAAAGTTGGTGGATTTTTGCCTTTTCTCATACCCCTGTTTGCCGGCTTGAGTGCAACGGGGGCGCTGGCAGGTGGCGCTGCGGGAGTGGCAAATGCTGTGAACGACGCTAGCGCCGCGAAGCAACAGTTGGCAGAGAGTCAGCGACAAAATAAGACGATGGAAGCTATCGCTCTCGGCAAAGGTCTCTACCTCAAACCACACAAGAACGGGTTCGGTCTGCATTTGGATGCGCGAAAAATAAAAGTTTGACGTCCGTCTGCCCAAACGCGCTCTAACGGACGCTGATCTTCTCAAGTACGCACGTGCTGCAGGGATTCCCCATTTCCGCGGAGTATTTATGCGAAACGCCTTACCGACTGGTGGACCTCATTATCGCGAGTCAGCTATAATTAACCTAGATGACGAAGATGGACCTGGAACCCACTGGGTGGCATATCGAAAGAATGGCAGTAATGTCGTTTACTTTGACAGTTTCGGAGATCTTCAACCACCTCGAGAGCTGATGGAGTATCTTGGAGTTGATGAGGTTCGGTACAATCACGCGCGATATCAGGATTACAACACGTACGAGTGTGGCCATCTTTGTCTGAAATTCCTATATAAGAGTTTGTAATGCGTGCATTGAATCAGTCGAGCAGTGTTGATCGTCATGGAAGATTCATTGACTCTCAGCTTATCTGGAACGTCATCTACACTAGAAGCCCAATATTTTCCACCAATTGAACTCTCGGCCGATAAACACTACGTTCTTGGACTAGTGGAATTACTAACATTCAACTCTATACCCAATATCGATATTGGTAAAAACAAGTTTTACGTGGGGAACGAGGTGATCGTGTTGCCGACCGGAAGTTACGAGATCGAAGATATCGAACAATATTTGCAGGAAGCTCTTGCGCCAAAAGGCGTATCCATCAATCTCAAGCCCAACAACAATACGCTGCGCAGCGTCATAAAGTGCAATCAAAACGTTGATTTTCGACCGCAAGACTCAATCGCTCGTCTGTTAGGTTTCACTCAACGCGAGCTATCACGAAATAAGACTCACAGCTCGGAATTACCTGTAGCTATCCTCAAGGTCAACGCATTGCGAGTAGAGTGCAACATCACTTCAGGAGCGTACATCAACGAACGTAAGGTGCACACGATTCACGAATTTTTTCCAGCAGTGTCCTGGAATAATATATCCTGGCGATATAAGATCATCGAAGTTCCATCGCAAGTCATTTACCTTCCGATCGCCGTCAAGGTCATTGATCACGTACAATTACGCATAGTTGATCAAGACGAAGAACCGGTGAATTTTCGGGGCGAAATTATTACCATCAGAGTGCACATCAAGGAAGTCAAGTAGTTATCATGGGTATCGTCTACAACAAAGTTGGCCGGGGCTATAAAAGAGAGTCAACATGGCGCCCACCAATCAGTCGTCAACGAACACTGAAGACACTAACACGTCGCAACGTTCAATTTCTAAGAAGCCTAGGACTCCGAGTCGCTGGTGGAAGAAGAAAGTAACCTGTCTGATATTTTGTTTTTGTTGGAATGGAAGAGGTTCTGCACGTTCAGTCGAACGTGGTATTCGACGAATCCGTAACGCATTACGAGATTCATGCGCATCAGCCCTACACTTCATCAACCTTCAACAATAGCGATGAGATTCGAATATCCATTCAACATCAAGATCTGTGCCTCTTGCCCGCACGAAGTTCGCTGCACGTTTGTGGAAGATTGACCAAAGCGGATGGGACTGTCGCCGCTTCGACGAAGCTGGTGAACAATGCCATCGCCCATCTATTCGAGGAAATTCGTTACGAGATCAATGCCATAGAGATCGACCGAAATAAGAATGTTGGTTTGACGTGTCTCATGAAGGGTTATGCATCGTTGAGCCCTGGTCAGACTGCACTAGTTGAAAATGCCGGCTGGTTCGATGTCGAAGAGACTAAACAACTGACGGATGACAGTGGGTATTTCGATGTATGCATGCCCCTCTCTATGATTCTCGGCTTCGCCGAAGACTATCAGAAAATCATCGTCAACACAAAGCACGAGCTCATTCTCACGAGATCGAGGAGCGACACGAATGCAGTTGTGCAAACGGCGCTCGAAAATCGAACCTTTGAGAAATTCAAGATTGGGCTTACGAGAATTGAGTGGCTGATGCCGTACGTGACGTTGTCGGACAAACGTAAGATACGTCTCCTCAGCCATATTGAAAAGGACGTCACCATGAGCTTTCGCACCTGGGAATTGTACGAGTATCCCATGCTCCCAAACACGACGAAACACGTTTGGACGGTGAAAACGTCCAATCAGTTGGAGAAACCACGCTTCCTCATTGTGGGCTTCCAGACGAATCGAAGAGTAGTCAAAACGGCGAACGCTAGCCGCTTTGATCATTGCAAAATCACCAACGTGAAATTCTTCCTCAACTCCCAGTGTTATCCGTACAGTAACCTCAATCTCGATATGAGTCGCAATCAGTACGCTGTGTTGTACGACATGTACGCCACCTTTCAGAATGAATACTACGGCAAGGAGTCGGAACCCATGCTGACGAAGAAAGACTTCCTCACGCATGCTCCGCTAATCGTGATCGATTGCTCGAAACAGAACGAGTCGCTCAAACAGGCTCCAGTCGATGTTCGTCTCGAATTGGAGGCTGAATCAAATTTCCCCGTGGGAACTACGGCCTACTGTTTGATCTTGCACGATCGAATTGTCGAATATAATCCCATAAGTGGGGATGTGAAAAGACGCCTATAAAAGGCGCGTACGTCGCGGACTCGCAATCAATTGCCATGGAGTACGTGGTGGATACACAAGGGTTCCAGCAGCCCATGAACGACTTTGTCATTAAAGAGCTCGCAGTGATCCCGCTCAACTGTGACCTCCCACCTATGGTTTTCCTGTTCAAACCTCCGACACAGTGGAATGATCTTCCGGCTAAGTACAAAAGCGTGAATCTTTGGTTGGAACGCAATTATCACCATCTCTCCTGGTACTCGGGAGAGTTGCCATACGACGAAGTAGAAAACGTGCTTCGATCCGTGTTGCACAACGCAAGTACCATCTACGTGAAGGGGGAGCAGAAGAAAAAATGGCTCGAACAGTTTGGATACAATGTAAGCGATGTCCCGGATTGTCCGTCGCTGAAGAAGCTACACCCCGAGATAGTGAAAACATCATGCCCCCACCACAACGATTTGGCAGTTAAAACTCGATGCGCACTTCGAAACGTACAGCTGTTGAAGAAATTTCTTCGAAACAACGTTCCATCTCTGGGACGATCGCTCAAGCTATTCCATCGCATCGGACTACTATCTTTCATGGAACCTAGAGATATTGCGCAGCTGCCCAAAGAATTCATCATTACCTTCGCTGCAAAAAGCGTCGAGCTTGCGTGGGATAAATTGCCTGATTTCCTCAAACGAGACCCTGAAGTCGCCGAGTGTTTGCGATGTCGAGAACACTTTCCCATGGAAAACGAATTATCTGCACCAATGAAGAGAGGGTGCATTCAATGTATCAATAATAACAATAATCATTAGTCTGTAAAGCGAATTTGCTAAAATAAAACAAGATTTTTCGTATTAAATTGAGTTCATATATTCTAATAAATAAGTTCCGTAGATTAGTTCCAATATCCTGATCTCAAACTATAAATATCGCAAGTCGATAAGTAATTCAAATCTCCTGCTATGTCAACATTACGAGTCGGTAATTTCGATAGCATAATTCAAATTTCGCGTCAAACCGGATGCTGATGTCGAAATATCATGATCAATGCTATCCCGATCGTTGGTCGGCCGGGAACACTGGCTATTTTCCGCAAAAAGGGTCAAATAGTCATTGGTCGGTAAATCTAACATCTTTTTTCCTTCTCCCTCTTCCTCTTGTCGGTAAGTCGGTAAGTCGGCAATGTCGGTAATGTCGGTAAGTAGAAATCTTTTAGCCCGTACTCAAACCCTTTTTGCCGACTGTTGGTAAGGTAGGAATCTGCTTACCGACATGGGGGGGGGGGAATCGGCATAGCTTATCTACTATTTGGGCTTCTCATTATTACTTCTTACACCACCAAATAGAGTCGGAAACGTCGACTAAACTGAACTAAAAAGAAATCGGAAATCGTGAACCAACTAAACCAACGGAATCTCAAAACTCGAACTGAACTAAAATAATAACGATAATGAAGCTAATTGGGAATAATTACAACAAAATGATACAAAATAAACTGCAAAAATCTCGATCGGTAACTCAACGAGAGCGTGACGGTATCTTAAGTTGCTGGGAGAGGCAGTAACGCGGAACTTCAGCATTAAAATCGTAATTTCCATGCGAGTAACGGTAGTTTTGGGTTTTTGTGACGTCGATTCCAAAAAATCACGTCACAATAGGTATATATACCCATATATAGGAAGAGTATTCTAATCGATAATAAGGCTAAAACTAATCAGAACAAAAAAAAAGGATAGGAAGTAGGGAAAAATAGTATAGAAATTATGTGGAAATAGAAACTTGAGAAGGCGGACAAAAATGAAAGGATGCAAGCAAGACGAAGTTCACAAAATAAAAGGGAGTAATAATAATAGTAATGACCATAATCGCCAGAATAAGGACACATATCTAAACATAATGTTAATAATCATAAAATCTAGATAGATAATAAGAGAGGACTACAACTTAGAGTCCTCAAGGAAAAAATAGATAATTAGAGATATTCCTATTAAAGGAAAGGTGAGCTTACAAGGAACTCAATTGGAGGAAATATATAATCAACAACAGTAGCAATAAAAAAATATATATTGAAACGTTTACTAATTTTCGTTACTGTGCTGCGAACGGTTTTCCTCGGGAATTAACTCGGTAATGTCGCGTTTCGTCTCTTATTACGCGCAGTTACGGAAATGTAAACCTATTTACCCAGGTCTCGACGTACGACACCTGTGGTTTGGGTACGGAACCGGGCGGTGGAACAATATTTATTGTAGATAAATGGCCTCAGTCGTGTTGGTGTTCACTCACGTTTGCCACATTTTTAGAGTGATATCCACGTCATCATCGGCTATGCGGGGATGGGACTGGTCTTATAGAGTGAGGGAACGATATCTTTCGACCGTATGAATTGTCTCTTGATCAACCGGGGGAAAATTTTAAAGTATACGGAGTGTCGCGCCTATCGTATCCCGTTACGGCGGGGCTAGCGTGGCGGCCTAGCGTCAGGCGCTCGCTCTCGTTTACCGGTAAAGTAGCGTACCTCTGCGTGTCCCTATACTGGATATCGCGTCTATCGCTCCTCGCTACGGCGGGGCAAGCGTGGCTGCCTAGAGGCAGGCGCTCACTCTTGTTTCCCTGAAGCACCCTTTTCTTGACCCTCACGAGATATCGGATATCAAGGAGACGTCCGAGAAATATACTCTCAGGGCCCTCGACCTCGACGATAACGACTCGGGGATACAAAAGGGATCGCACTGCGAGGGCGCTGCGTTAGCACCTCTCGACTATGCTTGCAGGACTCGTAAAGCCCTGCAAGGAGCTTTACACTCAATTCTTGACAAAAAAAACTTAGGTTAAAATTAAGGAGTGGCCGGAATTCACCGCGGTCCACTATTGACCAACAATCGTTTGCAATGGATTGTTCAAATTGGTTTATTTTTATTTAGTTAAATGACTCTAAGATCACCGGGTGGGGCGGGACGCCTCCCGTGGAGCTCTTTGCTCAATGCAATAAAAAAAATGACTCTAATTCTTCGTTGTTGCGACTCTCGCTTCTTGACTCACGCACTATCCCGTTCCTCAGACACGAGCGATTGTAAAGGCGGATGTACCAGCCCAACGCCTCGCAGCGTGTAGCGTCATCATCGGAATTTGGATAGTAATAAAGATTGTTAATCCTGTTAATCGACCTGTTAATCGAGTTTCGATTGTTGAGTGAATATTTAATACTCCTATCAATATCGCGGGTTAGCATAGGTGAAGCCCTATCTTGGAAACGTCTATCGGTGTCTGTGCTTCTTGCTTTTAGTTATCGATGAGCTAAATGGGACACTGATACGTGGCAGAGTGTGAGTGGCACATAAAGAAGATTTAGCGCGCTGACAGTGACCGGACAACTTGGCACGTGACTCCGTGCTCACGGGATGTCACGTATAATTGACCATACAGGTCTCGTACGACAAAAAGAATATTGCTTTTCTTAATGGATACGACAAGTATTCCCAACTCCTCTGTCTGCGCTTCTTATCTCCGTCAATGCCCCTCCTACGACGTGAATATCACGTTATCTAGACTCTGTCACGTATAGGTGAAGAAGCAACCCACACTTCTGGAAAATTATCCAGGGGTGGTGCTCACGGATACAATCACCCTGGTCGCGATCTTCCGAGTAATTACTCGGGGCCAACGTACCAAGGGAGGTCCCTAAGCGTTCGCAATTGTCCTGACAATTAACGAACGATATTCGAAGTTTCAAGAGATTAAATAATTAATCGTAGCTTCGATAAATTATACGTGAAACGTAGAGTGTGAATGTTGATGATAGACTGCAATCTCGTTCGCTTGCGTTCGTGGCTTTTATACCGTTTTCGTTGTTACGTAACTCACTTGTGGAGAGGGAACTGTGGCGTGATGTCACGTGATCGTTCCCTATGCTTATCCATTGGTGACGTCAGTGCGCTTTCCTCAGGGCCGACTCCACTGTTGCTAAGGTGTCACTGGGCCCCTTTCGGTGCGTTGCATAACTTTCGCCTGGAGAGGTGGTAAGGTGGCGTGATGTTTCGTCAGCTTTGTCCCGTGGTAGGGTTGCTGACTCATCGCTGCTCTCTCTCGCTCCTATGCTGTTGTTCGGGTCACGTGACGCTTTCTCGCGCAGTGCCGGATCTTCTTGGCTCTTTCAGTCTGCCGATGTTTTTCTTTAATTTGTTCAATATTAGTTGCTTTTTGCAACTAGAGGATAATTTGTCGTTAATTGTTTTCTGCCTTGGCTCTTCTTGTCGGCGCGCGATGCTGGTTGTTTTTTATTCTTTTCTGTGTGCACTGCTATCGTGTGTTTTATTGTAAACAATTGGATCTTAGCGTTATGGCGTTGTTGTGGTTTTTTTTTTCCGCTCTGGATGTTATGCTCGATTGTTTATGTGCAAATTTTTCTTTTTTTTTTTTTTTTTATTATTCGCGTTTACGTGCGCTAGGGCCTTTTGTTCTTTATTTGTTTGTTAATAGAGGAGTGCGGTAGTCTCACTCAACGTTGTTGCCTATTTGTTAGCAAAAGAGTCCTTTGTCGGGGGATTCGTTTTTTTATTTCTGATTGGCGTTGTTTTGTGCTCTTTTCATTGTTTTAGTGGGGTTTATGAGATGAATTTATCTTGGAGTAAATTCATCTCGCGTATCCTCCTTTACCACCTTTTTGTAATGCGTCGCATGGATCGATTACCTACCGTTAATCGATGGCAAGTTTCGATGTTGGTTTACCCGACGGAAGGTGGGGTACCGGATATCTTCTTCAGTAGGCTGACCGTTGTGTCTCTGTTCGGCCCTCTGTCGTACGGGGGGGCGTGGCCTATAGCGTGATTTCGCCTTGTCCCTGGGGGCGTGTCTTTACGACACCTTCCCAGGTACCAGCTATGTGATTATGTTCTTCTGTTCTCGATTCGGCGAGCCTCTCGCCGCGAGAGCTCGTTGTGGAGGCTCGCGAACCGTTACAATATATATATCATAAAATAAAAATCATAAACAAAAAAAAATGAAAAAAAAAGGCGTGAATTCTTAGAGGAAGTCGACCGGACAATTAATAAGAAGAAAATTTAGAAAGAAAATGAAAAAAAACACTATAATAATAATAATAATCAGCAAATAAAATAAAAAAAAATTAATTAATTATGAAAAAAAGGGGAGAAGAAATAGAAATTAAAAGGAAATTTTCTTGTTATAATCTAAATATAAAATATAATAATAATATTAATGATTGTTACGTCCTGACCCTTAATACATACGTATTTCAGATTTTCCTATCGTTATTTGAAATTAAACGATTTAATTTCTTTTATTATTTCCACTCGCAAAGGAAGGAGCTCAGACGCTAGATCATCCGACCGGATAATTAATATCAAATTTCGCCAATACGTATCCGCTCGCGACAATTGGCGAGCGCTCGCGATTTTACCTGAGAACTGCATATTTCTATTCTCTTTCTCGGAACACTCACTCTTCCGTCTCATATCTAAATCAGCATTTCGAGGTTTCCCTCATGCTGGATTTACCTCTTGCTTAGCGACAGCGCGTGTCGCGCACTGTCAGCATTTTCGGCCGCTTCGCAACGGCCACTTTCATTCACTCAAAATTTAGTCTTACTTCTAACTTCAAACTATTCGGTCGGACTCATCTAGAGCGGGGACTTTCCTCCGCGATTAAGTTAGATTATAATTTAGAGTCATTCATTCACACACATATACTCTCGCGAATTATAATTGTATCAATCGTAGCTTCGTTTGAACGAAATAAAACGCGAAGTTGTTACTCTCGAAACGGGATCTTTCGATCTTATTCGAGGAACCGAACCCCTTAAATCTTTAATATTCCTGAATTGCGTTATCAAGTTAAACGCGCGCGCGACCGCTGCGACTATCGTGTCCAAGTCGACGCGCTTGCTAGTAAACCTCTGAGACGTAACAATGATAAATTTTTCTTAAGGCGAAAAAAACAAGCGGCTCCGCCCCCCAAACCCCCCGAACAGTGTCCCTTTGGGACATTTTCTAAGGCACTCACAGGAATACACGTCGCGCTACGCGCTCCGTATCGAGTATGATTACACTTTGCGTTATGCGCTGCATATCGAATATGTTTATACGTCGCGCTGCGCGTTTCATCTCGGAAGAACGTATGGCGGAAGATCATTTATCACTTATGTAAATTGATTCATAGTTTAACCTTCATCGAATATAAACATTTCGTTTCTATACGAATTGATTATTATTATTCACAACTGATATTTCCTTTTTGTTTTACGAACAATATAACGAATTGCATCACGTAGAACTTGATCAAATTAATGTAACGAATCAAATGATATCTAGTAAAGGTCGATTTATTGGCGTAACACTTATGACCAGATTAAATGAGTATAAATCAACACAAAAAATATTTACCAACACGAACACCATTACCATTTACCAACAGTTCTAATGTCCCCTTTAAATGCATCTGTTTAAATGCTTTTTTCTTCCCTAAAATACATAAAATCACTTTATTATTGCCTCTGGACAGGACCCGAAGTATTGGAGCTGAATATTAAGAAAAATTGCTTTTTGATACGATTTTCAATTAAATTTGCTTGATATTAATTGTTGTAGTAAAAAAATTATAACTCGAGAACGAAGATATCGTCTTGGTTCGTGTATTGAAAAGGAAGTAGTACCCTGCTCAAAATAAAGTTCTAGTGTCTTGGATGCGTCCAAAATAAAAAAATCAATTTCTCGATGAATTCGACGGCGAGGACTCTTGGACTGTCGATCTGTAAGAGAATTCGGTTATAACACTTTAAACATTTTTTCTCTTCCCTATAATAGATGGAATCAATTCACTGGTTATTGTCACTGTCAGAGAGTAAAACATTGCAGACGAGAAATTCGAGAAATTTTATTTTTCTATCGTTTTATTTTATTTTGAGATAAGTATATTGAAACAATTGAAATAAAAATAGAAGGGTGGTTGGAAACATACGAGGTAAAATTTTTTTTTTTTTGTTTCGAAAAATTGTTAGAAATTTGAAAAAAGTTAACTGCAGTTTCCCAATATTTAAAGTTATATACATTAAACAATGAGAAAACAATAAGATTTTTATTTTCGATTCAAATCATCCCGACACCAACGAATACCAACGTCGCGGCGTATGCAAACTTTATTACGTCTGCTATCGAATTATCGTCGGCTTCCAAGGTTTGACAGATAAAATGAATGGAACAAAATAAATGGCCGCGATTGTTTCAATTTTATTTGACAAATTGCAATAATTTTGGATATTCGATGATTCTTCTTCGTGGAATTATAACCAAGTTTTCAGTGCACGCACGAAATTTTTTATTTTTATTATGAATGTGAATAACGTATATAAAATATTGTGAATGATATTCGTTCAAAATATATTATTTTCGAAATAAAAAGGATTAATATTTGGCAATCAATGTGTGATATTTCGTATTTCATTTTTCGCAACCAAATTTTCATTTGTGACATGATAAAAAATTGTTTTTTGGAAAAATAAAATAATATAACCTTTAAAAATAATTCCTCACTAAAAATAATTAGAGAATAAAAATACTAAGAAATGTCAGAATGTCTTCAAATTTGATGTGCGTAGTGCTTTTCATAAAATAAAATAATGCTGCGAAAAAGAAAAAATTAGGTTCGTAGACTTCATAATTGGAGCACTGTATGAACATTTAGCAGAAATTTAAAACACCTCATTAAAGGCTTCGCAGTAGCTTCAAAATGATTATGCACAATGGTGATGATATGATACATCACCTCTGCGAAGAAGAGAAAAATTGCTTTGCACAGTCCAAAGTTACAGCACCGTACGCATACTTGTCAAAGCAACAATGGATTTTTTTTTGTTAAGCAAAAATTGAAATGCTTCGCAGGGGCTTCAAAATGAATGTGCACAATGGTGATGATATGATACATCATTCCTGCGAAGAAGAGAAAAATTGCTTCGCACAGTCCAAGGTTACAGCACCGTACGGACACTTGTCGAAGCAAAAATGGTTTTTAGGCACTCACTATAACAATAGGCAAAGAGTGCCTATTAAAATGACCATCAGTTGCTCTTCGGAATCTGTCGAAGGGGTTACTCCGCAGCGCATACTCTAAAAATTTTTATTTTTCACCATTTGTTTCGGTGTATCTCCAACATCATGCGTAGTTACTATGAAGTGACGGCGATGAAAAAAAAATAATAATGATAGAAATATTTTTTTTAGCCTGCGGTGCAATGAAAACAACTTTTTGGCTGAATTTTACTTCTCGGACGTCCGTATCACACTGTAACTTTAGATGGTGCGAACCAATTTTGTTCTCCTTCGCAGGGTTTTTTTATTACATTATTTCCAGTATGCACATTACTTTTAAAACCAATCTAAGACCTTTAAGTATTTTTTCTAAAAAATTATTGGCCACAATTTGCATTTGCCTTCGGTCAAGTGTCCGTACGGTGCTCCAATTAAGAATTCTGGAAACCAATTCTTTTCTCTTTCGCAACAATATTTCATTGCATCGAAAGCACTATGCACAACAAATTTTGAGTCATTCTGACAAATATAATTTTAATTATAAAATGATTCAAAAACAGTGCTTATAACAAGATTTGCTTTAAAGGTTATGTTATTTAGATTTGCCAAAAATCCATTTTTCATCATGTTAAAAAAAAAAACTTCGGTTGTGAAAAATAAAACACGAAATATCATACACAGATTCACAAATGTTTGCGTTTTTTAATTCGAAAATAATATATTATCACCGAAAATCATTCGCAATATTTTACCATATTTTATTCACATTCGTAATAAAAATGATAAATTTCACGTATTCACTGAAAAAATTGGTAGTAAACTCACAAAAAAGATTCATCGAATATCCAATATAATTACAATTTCCCAAATAGAACTAAAAAAATCGCGAGTATATATTTTTTTGTTTTATTCTATCTGTCAAACTTTGGAAGCAGATGACAATTTCGTAGCAGACGATACACAGATGCTCATACGTCGCGGCGCGCGTACTCTGTGGCCGGATGATTTTCAAATAAAAAAAAATCGACATCTCGTTTCAATCTTTGTTCCTATTTTACGTAAATATAAATGGATTCCACGCGGTATAGCGCAAATAAAAAGTGTGCAATCTAAAAAAAAAAATTTTCTATCCTTCGACCGTCGAGGATTCATCGCAGCCGAAATCTTTGTCAATTATGTTCACCCGATTTATTCGTTTACAGTTAATAATAAAAACTGCAAATTCTTTTTCTGGCAACGTATTTTCTCCTCTTCAAAACAAGCCAAAATAAGAGTCGAAATCTTTTTTCGCTGCCGAGATATGATTTTTTTTAAGCAAAGACTGATTTTACGAATTTTCGTCAAAAAACGAATCGTTTTTTCAAATTTCTCGAAATTGCCGTCTCTAATCCTTTCCTCTCAAAGAAATCGTATTTACAAACTGAGTCTCCGCGTTATTGCGCAGATAAAAAGTGTGCTATGTTGAAAAATTAAAGTTTTTACACTTCGACCGTCGGAGATTCATCACATTCGAAATCTTTGTCAATTTTGTTCGCTGGATTTATTCGTTTACACTTGATAAGAAACCTACTAATGATTATTCTATCGACGTATTTCCAATGTTTTTTTTTTTTTTTGTTCAAATTTTTTCAAATTTTCGTCGAAATACGAATTTCTTTCATATGCTCACGTCTTGAAAAGTTTTTTTTCGCAAAAAAACAAAAACAATTGTACTCTTAAAGAACAAATATAAACAATTATTTATCAAGAAAGTGAAAAACACTGAATTTGTCGATTTTACGAGTTATTTCGTATCGAAAAACTTATCCTCGTTTGTGATTAAATAAAATAAAAAAAAATACGATATGATATGATGCTAAATTTGATATTTTTAAGCGACGATAAATATCAATAAAATTTCATTGAAATCGAAAAAAATTATCGAATTTCTCAAACTTCTTGTCTCCAATACTTGTCTGTTCTACAGAGACAATAACTTGCTGATTCCATGTAATACGAAGAAGAAAAAAAATATATCTCAAATGGTAGAAATGAAATTTGTTATAAGAGGACTGTCAAAGAGCCTTCAAAGTCGAATTTTTCAAGAATTTCATCAATGTGTAAAAAAATATTTCGGAGCTATCCAAGATGACAAATGTTTGATTCGAGTAACGCACTACTTCCTCTTCAATACAAGACAGGAACCAAAACGATATATTTTTTCGTTCTCGAGATAGCATTTTTTTGCAGCATCCATAAATATCGACAAAATTTCATTGAAAATCACAAAGAATAGCAAATTTCTTCATCTTTTCTTTTACAATGATTTGGTTTCCTACCGATAAAATAACGAACAGATTCCATCAATTATGGGGAAGAAAAAAAACACTGAAGGGGAAGGATTTAAATAGGATGTTTGGCCTGAATGCTAAATGGTAATCGTATTGGTGTCGGTACATGTTTTGTGTGTTTGTTTTATATTCATTAAATCTGGTCATAAGTTTTAAGCCAATAAAACGACTTTACTAGACATGATTTGATTCGTTAAATTAATTCGATCAACTTCTACGTGGTGCAATTCGTTATATTTTACTCGTGTCTCAATATTTGACAATTTATCGTCAAACAAAAAGGAAATATCCGTCGTGAATATTAATAATCAATTGGTACAAAAAAGAAATATTTTTATTCGATGAAGGTTAAACACTATGAATGAATTTACGTAACTGATAAATGTTTTTCCCTCATACGTACTTTCGAAAAGAAACGCAGAGCGCGACGTATAAACATACTTCATCCGTAGCGCATAGCGCGATGTGTAAATACACTCGATACGGAGCGCGTAGCGCGACGTGCACCCCCGTGAGTGCCTTAAAAAATGTTCCTACGCGATTTTTTCGGGGGGTTTGGGGGGCGGAGCCCACCAACAAGAGCATCTGCGCCCGCAGGGCGCTGAGATGCTTGTTATACCATTTTTCTTGGTGACAAGTAGAGGGGATGTTGCTATGCGAGTGTCTTTTTGTATATCTATTCGGTATAAAATTCTGGTACAGTAACGAGAAGATGAGGTGATGCTACCGATCTCATCCATGATTGGTCCGTGATCTTAAGTTCTTCTTTTAGGCGTAATTCATTTATCGGGCCCCGCGCCGTGGGTGACGGGGTGGGGTATCGAAAAGTAAAAGGGCGCAGACGAGATCACGTAGGCATCGATCCCCTCCTTTTCTCGTTTCCGTTTTCCGGGAAGTCATTACCAGAAAGATTTTTGTTGGTATGCAGCCTTTTATGGCTAAATACTTTATATGTAAAAAAGGTCGTCAGAGTTCCAATCGGACTATAGAACGAATTTCGTCAACTGTCTAGACAAATAAAACCGGTATTGAAGAGTGAAAATACTTTCTCCTATGTCTTCTGTATTTTATACGTGTTACGTGAATTATAAAATTTGTAGTTTCTCGTAAGACTCTTATAAGGAGGACTCGCTTATTCCTAATAGAAATGAATATAATAATGACATATAATAATGAATATCATTGATATAAACCGTAACCTTTTTATCGGGAACTATTTATTTAGTACTTGATTAGATTGTACTCGTGTGCCTGGATAGTAACGCAAAAAAGTGTAATTCTATATTAGTAATAAAAGTAATAAAAGAAAAGGAATAAATCTTTTCCATGTTAATTCGTCCAGTGACGTGCCATGGAAAAGAATTTCCTCGGCAAATGCTTTACCGTTAACTCCTTCAGTCATTTGTTTAAACAAATGGCGTACAAGTTGTCCACGGCTAAGAATTTCTCGAAGGATGAACTAAATTAATCGGGTACGTGTAGTAATTTCTTCAGAGTCGGAGAGTTTATGACAAAGTTTCTGCCTGTTGCGAGAGGACTCTTTTTCGTTACTCGGCGGTTTTGTACCTGAACTGTCGAACGCAAAACGTTGTATAATTTTCATTAGCTGAAAATCCCTTTTCGTTTTTGTGATGGTATCACTCTCCGTGTAATTACTACTACGTACTTAATTAATACCATAAGGATAAACACAGGCGTTCAAGAGAGCAAATCCTGTGGGTGAACTGTCTATTATTATTTCTTTTTAAATGGACTATATTCTCAGTTTCGTTTCTCTATTTATCATTACTTTATTCTTTTCTTCTTCAAAAGTGTGACCTCTATTACTTTCCGATGTGTTATAATGAGAGGAATCCGTGGTTTACTAATTATTTAAGGATTAATTAATTAAAATTTAATAGAAGATAATTCCTTCTTCCTGCTAAAATCATGATCATGAGCCTCGTCTCCTTTGTATTAGCTTGTGGAGTTTGGTTCAACCAAAACACTGTTTAAAGCGATGCCCTTAACGAGGGCGATAACTTGTCGACCCGATTCTATGTATCTAAAACCCGACGGTTTTAATCGACTGTCTGTAGATTCCTCCCTGAATGGTTTTGAGCCATGGTAAAATAGATTTAATGATCTACGAGGATGTAGTCGATATCGATACTAGATCAGGTCCCCATGGTAACTGTCAGTGGGCCGCGTTTCTTTTAATTCCTTTTTGGGGCTCCAGGGGAGCGCTCAGAAGAGGGGTCAGAGACCGCCTTTCTCGACCTCCGCCTGTGAGGCCCGGATCTGTTTTATCTCGTCTCATCGGTATCGACTCGCTAAGGTAGGACACCGAGTTTGGTGAAAATCTGGGCTAACTCGACACTGATTAAGCAGTAGGTAAAATAGATATTGTTAATGAAGAAATTTAGATCGGATTCCCCTTTTTTACTTTCACAAAGAAGTTTAGGCTCGACTGTTAATGAAGGTAAAACAGGAAATAAACTATGCGTTACGCTGGACGTAACAAAGGCAAAGCTCAGTTTTTGACTGTATTAACCGTTTAATAGCCCTGATATTTCGCAAGTGTATTTCTATCCGCTTTTTTAATTCGCGCTGTTTTCTCCGTATGGACTTGGTGTCGGTAGCGTGATCGGAGAACGACTGATGAGAACAATGGCAACCGACCAAATAATTATTTGATGCCCCCACCATCATTTTGAAAAGAAGAAATGATATCACCGTTTGAGGCCTCTTTTGAATACAGACTGCGCTGTTGTAGGAGTATTCGCCACTCCAGCAAATCTCAACCTCACGAGAAATACAATAATAATATTTGCTGAATCCGACTTTCAAAGGAAATGGCAATGATTAATACAGATAAACATGCCTTTCAAGGTGATACGTATAGAATTACAGCACGCTTATACTTGTTGCTATGGCAGTGACTCATACTAAACTCAGCAGTATTCGCGACTCATGCAGATGCATGCTGACTTTTCGAAAAATTACAAAACGCTTATACTTGAGCAAACTCGATAGCCCATAGACCGCCTTCGATTTTTTTCCCTCGATTTTTCTGATACAACGCTTCTATTGCAAATATGAAAATTTCCGAGTATGTTTGAAGTGCAGTAGCCAACGGCTTACCGACATTTTTTTTTGCTGCAGGGAAGAGTGATTAAGACGATGAACTCATTGTATTCTTTTTTATATGTTTTTATTTAATAAATTTATCATAATTACAGACAGCGTTCACGAGAACAGAAACTCTGTATGCGGTGTAAATATCTATTGTTACATACACAATTCTTCTTCTTATAATTATTGTAACTGCCACCTACAGTAGCACCAGTATTATTATTACCAGCAGCAATTAATTTATGTTTTTTATTAATATACGCCACGTAATAGTCGTAAACTATTTTATCATTCCGCTCCAAATTATTTGACAATACACTTTTAAGTTTGTGCATACCGAGACCAGTACACATATAATGAAGAAACGTGACGCAATAATGTCCACAGCATTGTGAACTAGCGTTTTGAAGTTGGATAGTATTGTATTGAAAGAGTCGACAGTTTCTCCGGAGACGTATGAGATGGTTCGGTATGATTGGTGGAAGTCCATAGCTGTCGAAGAACCATCCATGTCACCTTCGATCGACGTACATGGCGACCCAATGGGCCCCTGGCAGTTTGTGACCATCTGTATTGACGATAATGGCTATCGCTTTCGGTAATACCTTCGGAATACGGTCTGCGGGATACACTCCTGTTGTATGATTTTCTATGCCGCGCAGATAATAAAGAATTTGAAGACTGTTTTTAATTGTTATCAATCGGTTTCGTCACGATCTCCTTCGAAGCAGTCATCATCAGCAACAGCAGCACTAGTGAAACATTTTTTTTTATCCACTTCCTCGCGTCCTTTCTGGTCTATGGAACCTACGGTTCTATATTCCCACAAGTGGTCAAATCTATCACTATGACAAAGCCACTCTTTGATTCTTCTTGCGTAGTCCAGAGAGCAGTTGTACGACGGTCTCGTATGCAATAAACTGTGATATATGCTGCGAGTACCGCGACCGCTATCAAGTCTTTTCAACGACGTCGGATGCTCGTTGTCTTCTTCTTCCAAGTTTACAACAAAACAGCCTGTGAGATTTGTCAAATACGATGATTTAACAGCTCCTCTGGTGAATATTCTATCAGCCTGTTCAGCTGTTTTCTTTAGAATTTGCTCAATTGCCTCTAGAGATGTGTCAACCTTAGTCCACACTATACCATGACAATGAATTTAAGTTTTATATTGAGCGGCAGATCTGCATACGCGCACGGCGGTTGTACAAGCAAATACCCGATGTACTCGTCAGTCAATGAAAGAATTGCAACTTCTTTAGGCAAAAAGTTATTCAATTTATCTTTTAGACCTTGGATATGAATGATGACACTCACAGGAGCGCTCTTGCGTGAGCTAGCAGCATGCCGGGAGCTATCTTGGTGCGACGCACAAGAGGCGATGCCTCAGCAATGCGGATCCTGCAATTTTTCGAATTGCTCATGAGACAAAACGCGTCGCTGGTGCGTACAAGCCTCAACCGCATTTCAACGCCGTTCAACAAGAATCTGTCTTGATTAAAAATATCACAATGCAGATGTCCAAGAAGATCAACTGTTTTGCTAGCACTTAGAAAACTACTACGATTATTAAGACCGATATTACCGTCACCCAAATCGTCCATTTTACCAGCTACGTCTGTGTACCATAGAACACTCGAACACTAAAAAGCCGTTTTTTCCCCTCTCTGAATCTAGGCAAAAATATCAGCCACAGTTCTTACCTTCTTCTTTTTTTTCCTGATAAATTCACTCAACTTTTGTTTCACAGACATCTTCTTCTTTTTCTTATTTACTTTTCCCCTGTGTTTTCTCCTCACGCTCGATTTCTTTCGTTTTTTGGAAACGATGCGAAGAGCCTCGCGTCCACCCGTAGAATGCATCAAATGACTAAATTTAGCCGCTTTATACCCGGAACCCTTCATTAGAGTTTCATTTTTCGCCTCTGCTTTTCTTTTTAGGTTTTGGCCAGACTCACGCAAGCGCGTTTCGAAAGCTTCTCGCGGTTGCATCCCTGAATCTAATACATCACTAGCTACATTAAAACCTGCACGTAGGGCCTCTTTACCGACCATTCGCGCACCTAGTTTCAAGAGAGGTATGATGCGTCTGAAGAAACCTCCGAGAAAACTGCCAATCCCGTGGCCTCGTTGGTTTGGCAAACCAACGTATACATTACTTATACCTCTATAACCTGTTTTTACACCACCACCACCTATTTGCGTATCAAAGTACTCGTTGTACAGATTTATTCTATTAATCTGTACGCCGGAAGTGTAACGTTACCGTCAATGTCCCGTACTCGAATGGAATCGGCTTACCGAATTCTTCCCTTATATCGATAGATAGCCTTACTATGGGTATAACCCAACATTTTATTTAGATCCTGCGAGAAAAAGAATGCGTGTTCTACACCTTTACAATTGCCGCAAATTGTCTCTACAGTAACGTAACCATTACGTCCACAATAAAATCTTAAGTGACCTTTAACACATGAAATTTCGTTAATGACTTCAATTAGTGAATCTATATTCCGGTAGATTCCTGACGACACACAAACATGATCTTCTTTGAAATCTATGTCTGCATCTGTACCTGGGGGCATAGCGTTTGTGACTATACTGATAAAATTTCGCTCTCCCTCAGGAGGGACATGCAAAATGGTCATAGGTATGTGAATTTCGGCTAATGAAACAGACCAACTGCCATGCAGCGTTACGTGCTGTGGCAAATGAGTGGTGTAACGTGGTGTTGTGTTATCAAGATTATAATCCATGCTACTATTGCTAGGCAGCACAATATAAAATCCATCCTTCATTCTAATTGCTTTCTACTTACTCTTTTTTTTCGTTTCAATAGTCTCACGCACTCTTGACAGTTCAGCCTCGTAAAAGATGCCGTCAATATCCTCGTTTTGAAGATCGCGCAAGATACCCGCGTAGAAAAAAGTAGTATGGGAAAGCGTATTTACCTGTGTATGGGATTTCGATGGGAAATCGCATGGGAACTAGTATGGGAAAGGGTTTGGGAACGGTATGGGTTTTGGGACGGAGCCATATTCACCCCGTACGCTTTTCCAGAGTCTCCCCCAGCTATCCCATATGACCGGGGAAACCTCGCGCAATCAATCCCATATCTGTTATCCCATATTATATGTAAACGAAAGAAGAAGGAACAAGCGTCTCAGCGCCCTGCGGGCGCAGATGCTCTTGTTGGTGGGCTCCGCCCCCCAAACCCCCCGAAAAATGTCCCTTCGGGACATTTTTTAAGGCACTCACGGGGGTGCACGTCGCGCTACGCGCTCCGTATCGAGTGTATTTACACATCGCGCTATGCGCTACGAATGAAGTATGTTTATTCGTGCGTTTCTTTTCGACAGTACGTATGAGGGAAAAACATTTATCAGTTACGTAAATTAATTCATAGTGTTTAATCTTCGTCGAATAAAAATATTTCTTTTTTGTACCAATTGATTATTAATATTCACGACGGATATTTCCTTTTTGTTTGACGATAAATTGTCAAATATTGAGACACGAGACAAATATAACGAATTGCACCACGTAGAAGTTGATCAAATTAATTTAACGAATCAAATCATGTCTAGTAAAGTCGTTTTATTGGCTTAAAACTTATGACCAGATTTAATGAATATAAAACAAACACACAAAACATGTACCGACACCAATACGATTACCATTTAGCATTCAGGCCAAATATCCCCTTTAAATCCTTCCCCTTCAGTGTTTTTTTTCTTCCCCATAATTGATGGAATCAGTTCGTTATTTTATCTGTAGGAAACCAAACCATTGTAGAAGAAAAGTTCAAGAAATTTGCTATTCTTTGTGATTTTCAATGAAATTTTATCGATATTTATGGATGCTGCAAAAAAATGCAATCTCGAGAACGAAAAAATATATCTTTTTGGTTCCTGTCTTGTATTGAAGAGGAAGTAGTACGTTACTCGAATCATAAATTTGTCATCTTGGATAGCTCCGAAATATTTTTTTTACAAATTGATGAAATTCTTGAAAAATTCGACTTTGAAGGCTCTTTGACAGTCCTCTTATAACAAATTTCATTTCTACCATTTGAGATATATTTTTTTTCTTCTTCGTAATACATGGAATCAGCTCGTTATTGTCTCTGTAGAACAGACAAGTATTGGAGACGAGAAGTTTGAGAAATTCGATATTATTTTTCGTTTTTCAATGAAATTTTATTGATATTTATCGTCGCTCAAAAATATCAAATTTAGCATCATATCATATCGTATTTTAAAAAATTTTATTTAATCACAAACGAGGATAAGTTTTTCGGTACGGAATAACTCGTAAAATCGACAAATTCAGTGTTTTTCACTTTCTTGATAAATAATTGTTTATAATTGTTCTTTAAGAGTACAATTGTTTTTTTTTTTGCGAAAAAAAACTTTTCAAGACGTGAGCATATGAAAGAAATTCGTATTTCGACGAAAATTTGAAAAAATAAAAAAAAAAAAACGTTGGAAATACGTCGATAGAATAATCATTAGCAGTTTTCTTATCAAGTGTAAACGAATAAATCCAGCGAACAAAATTGACAAAGATTTCGAATGTGATGAATCTCCGACGGTCGAAGTGTAAAAAATTAAATTTTTAAACATAGCACACTTTTTATCTGCGCAATAACGCAGAGAGTCAGTTTGTAAATACGATTTCTTTGAGAGGAAAGGATTAGAGACGGCAATTTCGAGAAATTTGAAAAAACGATTCATTTTTTGATGAAAATTCGTAAAATTAGTCTTTGCTTAAAAAAAATCATATCTCGGCAGCGAAAAAAGATTTCGACTCTTATTTTGGCTTATTTTGAAGAGGAGAAAATACGTTGCCAGAAAAAGAATTTGCAGTTTTTATTATTAACAGTAAATGAATAAATCGGGTGAACATAATTGACAAAGATTTCGGCTGCGATGAATCTTCGACGGTCGAAGGATAGAAAATTCTTTTTTTTTATGATTGCATACTTTTTATTTGCGCTATACCGCGTAGAATCCATTTATATTTACGTAAAATAGGAACAAAGATTGAAACGAGATGTCGATTTTTTTTTGTTTGAAAATCATCCGGCCACAGAGTACGCGCGCCGCGACGTATGAGCATCTGTGTATCGTCTGCTACGAAATTGTCATTTGCTTCCAAAGTTTGACAGATAGAATAAAACGAAAAAATATATACTCGCGATTTTTTTAGTTCTATTTGGGAAATTGTCATTATTTTGGATATTCGATGAATCTTTTTTGTGAGTTTACTACCAATTTTTTCAGTGAATACGTGAAATTTATCATTTTTATTACGAATGTGAATAAAATATGCTAAAATATTGCGAATGATTTTCGGTGATAATATATTATTTTCGAAATAAAAAACGCAAACATTTGTGAATCTGTGTATGATATTTCGTGTTTTATTTTTCACAACCGAAGTTTTTTTTTTAACATGATGAAAAATGAATTTTTGGCAAATCTAAATAACATAACCTTTAAAGCAAATCTTGTTATAACCACTGTTTTTGAATTATTTTATAATTAAAATTATATTTGTCAGAATGACTCAAAATTTGTTGTGCATAGTGCTTTCGATGCAATGAAATATTGTTGCGAAAGAGAACAGAATTGGTTTCCAGGATTCTTAATTGGGGCACCGTACGGACATCAGATGTGAGAAAATAAGTTTTTTATGGAAAATTGTGATGAATAAATAGTTAGAGATGTAGGATTGTCTCTAAATTTGCTGTGCGCAGTGCTTTTGATAAAACAAAATGATGCTGCGAAGAAGAAAAAAATTGGTTCGTAGAGTTCATTATGATGGCACCGTACGGACACTTGACCGAAGGCAAATGCAAATTGTGGCCAATAATTTTTTAGAAAAAATACTTAAAGGTCTTAGATTGGTTTTAAAAGTAATGTGCATACTGGAAATACTGTAATAAAAAAACCCTGCGAAGGAGAACAAAATTGTTTCGCACCATCTAAAGTTACAGTGTGATACGGACGTCCGAGAAGAAAAATTCAGCCAAAAAGTTGTTTTCATTGCACCGCAGGCTAAAAAAAATATTTCTATTCATCGCAGTCACTTCAAAGTAACTACGCATGATGTTGGAGATACACCGAAGCAAATGGTGAAAAATAAAAATTTTTGGAGTATGCGCTGCGGAGTAACCCCTTCGACAGACTCCAAAGAGCAACGGATGGTCATTTTAATAGGCACTCTTTGCCTATTATTATAGTGAGTGCCTAAAAATTAATTTTATCAAATGGAAGGAAGAAATGAAAAACGAAAAAATATGCCTGAAACCAATTTTTTTCGACGGATATGAGTTCCCCGAGCAAAGTTAAATGCTGCTGTACGTAATCGGCGCTTGAAATTCGGTGTCGGCCCCAAAAATATTGTAGAGTATTGGTTGAATCTCACATAGATCTTTCAATTTGTCTATCCAAGCTTTTTCGAGTACATCATAATATTTTTGGGACCTTCAACGAAATTGAAAGCCCGGTTATGTACTACAGCATTCAACTTCGCTCGGAAAACTCATATACGTCGAAAAAAAATAGTTTTCCGCATATTTCTTCGTTTGTCATTTTTTCCTTCCATTTGGCAAAATTTATTTTTTCTTCTTCTTTCATTTAAACGTAACATGGGATTCTATGTATGGGATTAATCGCGCGAGGATCCTTATGCTGGGAGAGACTCTGGAAAAGCGTATAGGATTGATGGCGCCAGGATTCCCGCGGTCGTACATGATGGCTAGGACAGGGTCTGGGAAAGCGTATGGGGTGAATATGGCTCCGTCCCAAAACCCATACCTCTCCCAAACCCTTTTCCATACTACTCCCCATACTATTTCCCATCGAAATCCCATACACAGGTAATGACGCTTTCCCATACTACTTTTTTCTACGCGGGTATATACTGTAGGTCGGCGGCTATTCGATACACGATGTACTTTAAAGAGCTCGCTACTCCAGCCACTTTCGTAACCGTTTGCAAAGGCTGCTTTCACGCTACTGATCCGCACGATATACCCTATTTTATATTCAGGGTATTTTTCTTTTTGTCGCTCTACTTTTTTATAGTAGCGCTCTACTAGATTAGACCGCGCCCTAGCGGCTGTAACAAGCGTTACGTCTGTAGGAGCCATTTTTATGCTGCTATGCGTCGTATGATTGTATGCCGAAATATTCTGGAAAATGTCAATGTATCGCTTCTGTGTAGAATTTAGAATTTGTAGAATTCCGTTTCTATACCACCGATGTCTTCTTCTTGATCCTCCTCGTTATTGCTGTCGCCGTAGGCGACACTACTGCCGCTACCGTCACCGCTTTCGATAGGTTGCAATGTTGAATTGGCTCGTGTTTCAGCCCACAATTCCTCATTTCCAACAAATTCCCGCGGTGCTTGTATTTCTCGCAAAAATCGGGAAAACACTTTTCGCCCCGCAGGCTTTCGAGGTTTTCTCGCTCGCATGGCATCGTTCACAAGATCAACAAAATTCGACTCTTTAATGGCTTTGCCACTAATAGAGACAACACCCGCAGAGTCCCATGGAAAATGCGGTTCGGGTACCTCGCGCAAGCGACGCAATAGAAATTTCGCCTTTGTGCGAAACGTTACCGGTATGCTTTTGATTATCACAGAAGCATGCATATGCGCTGAGTTCTTTTCATAGGTATGCACGGGACTCGGCTCACTTTTTGCCGCAAGTGTCAAGTATTGTTGAGATCGTTCGCTGTCGACAAAATGAACATAGCGTTGCAGTACAGAGAAATATGCAGACCTCTTTTCCCTATCATCCTTGTAGGTGTTAAACTTCAAAATTTCATTCATCTCCGTATCCAATCGGCTCAAGGTAGCACCGATAGGTCGCGTCTCGGGTGATACCGTAGCATCGTTGAAAATTGCCTGCCGATGCAGGCAATTTTACGTACTCAGCTGAGGCAAATTTTCTTCGGGTACAAGTACCATTTTTTTGTATGCTCCATTATTATTATTTGGCTATCAGATATGACAGAACTGTACCCAATATGGGTGCTATTAAGGGCGGCAAGAATCCACCGCTCTGCACAACGTAGCGCTTCTTACTTTTCCAACAACCTTTCTGTTGCGAATGATCGCTCATTTTCCGGACTGCCGCGCTCTCCTAGCGCGGCAGCACGCTCCGGCATCGATCGCTGATCGATACTCGCGCACGCGCGGCTCCGTCGTCTTGCCGCTCGACGCTGCTGCTCGACGAGAAAGAGACGAGACTACCGGCACGGGACGACGGCGGCCATCATCAGCATCGGCATTGTGCGAACTCCACGTGCGTTCTCGCGTCTCTACGGTTTTCGGATATTCTCGGGCGTTTTCTCGGTCTTCTCGTCATCGGAATATTCTCGCGATCAGCTCAGTAATAGTGGAAAGGGTGTGTGCGACATCTCAGCGCATATTTGCGGCCAGGAGCGCTCATCAGGAATATTCTCAACGACTCAGCTACTCTCGGCATCGCCAACGGACAGTTCAACGGTCGACTCAACGGCGTCGCGTCTCACCGTCGATTTATTATCACGCGGAGCGCTCAAGAACTCGACAGGTATTTTTCACTCTACGCGGTACTCTCAAATTGTATAGTGAAATAAAGACAACGCTCAAATGCCTGTAATGCGTCTCTCGAAGTAAATTTATTTAATTGCCCTGACCCCTCTCCCGCGCATCCATCTTGCTCTCGATCCTTACTACGCGAGTTTCACGACTATACGAAACATTTTTTGGTCCTTCGAGCCGGATCGAGAGCTCGTGGGTGGAGTGGTCAGTGGTTTTTCTTTTTGTGTGGACTTCTCGAGACTTTTGTGAAAGGGCATTCGTGAAAAATCAGCTCGGTGTTTTTCTCGCGTGCGACTCTTTGTGTGCGGGTGCATCGGTAAAATTGACAGGGCAATTTCTATCTTGCGGTACTCTTGTGAATTGTCTCGGAAAAAACTCGGATGTTGTGCGCGTGTGGCGTTTCGCGGGCATAACATAATTTTCGCCGTATTCGCTCTCGCGTGGGGAACAGCGTGAGACGTCGAATATTCTCGGCATCTCTCTCTGGCTCGTGAGGGGAACAGCACGAGCCGTCGTCTTTCTCTCTCTTTCTCAGTCTCGCGCGCGAAACAACGGCTTTCTCGTCGCGTGGGCTCTCTCGCGGCGGTTGAGCTCTCGGTCTCTCTCGTGCCTCGTGCGCACTTCGATCAACGGTCGATCGGTGCGTTGAAATCTCCGGGGTATTATACGTGTGGTAGTGCGCGTCGGTTGGGTGCTCGTGTACCGACTTTGTCTCGCGTTCGAGCGTGCAGTGCGGCGTGGTGGTGCGCTCTCACTCGCTCTCTCGCGTTGTAACGGGGATTCGGTGCGTCTCGCTCGCACGGTATACCTCAAGCTTTACGCCTATCGGACTTCTCTCTCTCGCGCACGGTGACAGATAGGCGTAAATGTTCGCGCGCTTCGGGTATCGGCTCACGGTTCGGTTGCACGTTTTTCAACGTTCGGTTTCGCTCAACTTTGTGCAACTTTGTGTTATCGAGAGTGCAGATAATTTTCGGACAATTGTTTGAAGAAATTTCTCTCTTTTGGACAATTTTTTGTGCGCTGTTGCTGTTGTCGTCTGTGTTTATCTCGTCTTCTTTTATTTCCTGACGTCGCACTCATTTACAACGAACTCAACAGGAGGAACTCAAGACTCCGGGAATTCGACAGCTCAGGATACGATGGAGGACAAAAAGAGACCGGCTCCTCCCCCGCCCATGAGTTGGGCCGATGACGTCGCTCCTAACGAGAGCATTACGAAGGAACCGGTGTCGGCAACAGCTCAGGATTCAGCTCCGGAATTCGCTCAAGGAACGACTCGCGGTGAACAGGATACGTCTCTTGATGGTAATCAAGGGGCTTCTCTCTCCGCTGTGGAGACTCTCAGCGTTCCGTCTGCTCAGACAACAAATCGTCGCACTCGTTCGGCATCTCCTGCGAGGGTTACCGGACCGATCTCTTCTCGCATCTTCCAGCAGGAAGAGAGGTTGGAGATGCTCGGAGAGTTCGCGCAGTCCGTCGCGCAGGCGCATGATCGGGAGTCATCGCTCTCGCATCTCGCTATGTGGGAAGCGCGAATCGAGGAACTTTTTAACGACGCGAAGGAGGCCAACGAATTTATTTCGGATCATTGGCCATCAGGGAACTTGAATCATCCCTACTTTACGGAAGGGTTGTTCCGCAGGATCACCAGCACTCGGAACAACACTCTCATGGCGATCTTGGGGCTCAAGCGCAGTTTGGGTTTAACGGAATCGGCTCTCTCGGGCACCTCGACGGCGGGCGGCTCGAAGGTCACGGCGGCAGCCAAGCTTCCCAAGCTTGACTTGCCGACCTTCTCGGGGGCATACTACGAATGGCCGCGTTTTTCGCAGCTGTTCAACTCTCTGGTACTGGAGCCAGAGAGCATCTCGGAGGTGCATAAGCTCCAGTATTTGAAGCTCAGTCTCGAAGGGGAGCCCGCTCAGCTCATCTCGGTAGTCCCTCTCCAGGAAGGAAAACTCAAGGAGGCCTGGGAAACTCTGACGGCTCGATACGAGGATAAGGGACGAGTCATCGCCTCTTACCTCGAACGGGTGCTCTCGCTCTCGCCGTGCACTTCGTCGAATCAGGCGGAGTTGAAGAAAATATACGGTGTCGTGTCGGAGGCGGCAAGGACCGTGAAATCTCTTGCGGCCGAACTCGACATCGGGGATATTTTCTGGGCGCATCTCATGGTGAGAAATTTGGACCCCTCGCTCAGGAGAGATTTGGCTTTCGCTCTCGGAAGCACGAAAGTTCCCTACAGCTACGATAAGGTAGAGGAATACGTGCGAGGCAAACTGCGCGCTCTCGAGACGACGGAACAACCTCAAGGTGTTGCAGCTCAGAAGAAGACTCACGGATCGACTCAATCGGCAGCTCAACAACGGGGATCGGCTCTACAGACATCGGCTCAGGGATACGGCGCTTCTCGATCGGCCTACGCATGCGACTGCTGTCAAGGGTCGCATTATATCACGGCTTGCGCCTCGTTCCTGCATAGGAACGCGAAGGAAAGACGCTCGCTGGTCGTCGAGAAGCGGCTGTGCTTCAATTGCCTGGGGAGGCATAGCGCTCGTGTCTGCAGGAACGCACAACTGTGCAAGACCTGCAAGGGGAAACACCACACCCTTCTGCACGAGGCATCCGCATCAGCTCGACCAGCAACGACTCAAGGCACAGCTCAGCAAGGAACGAGCTCGACTTCCCAATAGGGAGGTTATGCGGTCGTCGCTCTCCAGGATTCAGCTCGCTCACTTCGCGCGTCGCACTCGATTTGGACAACTCGATCGTCTTTTAGCCAGGACGAGGCTGGAAATTCTCACCCGGACACAGCTCGCACGGAAATATCTCACGAGTCATCAGCTCTCTCAGTGACTCAAGCTCTCATCCCATCTTCTCAGTCGTTGCTTGCAACTGCCGTCGCAGTTGTGCGCGCGTCATCGACGACTCATCAGGTTCGACTTCTCGTTGATCCTGGATCAGAGTTCAGCTTCATCGCTGACGAGCTTGTGTCAGCTCTGCATCTCTCTCGACAATGGTCTCCGCTCATCGTCACGGGCATTGGAGGCACTCACACGACAAAGACCAAGGGGGTCGTTCAACTCTCTTTGGCTTCGGTATACTCGTCGGAGAGTGTAATGGTTCGAGCTCACGTGCTTAAGAAGATCGCAGCGGCTTTACCATCTGCCGACGTGATCGCAGATGCATGGCCTCATCTGCAGAATCTCGAACTCGCTGATCCGCTGTATTATCAATCTCGAGCAGTGGACGTGTTGCTCGGAGCAGACGTCTATGGACAAGTCATCAAGCCCGAGGTGATAAGGGGATCTCGCTCAATGCCAGTGGCGCAATGCTCAATTTTCGGATGGTTAATTCTCGGCCCAGTGACAACTCAAGGGGTAACTGCTCATCAGAACGTCTCGCTCGTTGAAAGGATCGACAACGACTCTCAAGCTCTTCAGGATCTTCTCGCGAAATTTTGGGAACAAGAGGAAGTTCCAACAGACGAGACGGCGATTCTTTCGCCCGAAGAACAGGAGTGCGAAAATCATTTCCGGTCGACTCATACGAGGAATGAAGAGGGACGATACATCGTGCGTATCCCTCTGAAGGCTCCCATCTCATTGCTGGGCGACTCGTATTCAACGGCGCGTCATCGTCTCCGCAAAACTTTGCAACGGCTTGCAAGGGATGACGTGTACAAAGAGTTGTACACGCAGTTTCTGGGGGAATACGAGAAGCTCGGGCATATGGCTCGCGCTTCAGTACCGGCTCAACGCTCGGAGGATCCGGTGGCATACTATCTGCCGCATCATGGGGTGTTACGACCTGAGCGAACTACAACAAAGCTTCGGGTTGTGTTCAACGGATCTAGCGCCTCCGCATCAGGATACTCGGTGAATGATCTCATGCACACTGATGCCAATTTGCTCTTGGACATCTCGGACGTTCTCATATGGATTCGGCATCATCGACATCTCTTCGCGACGGATGTGACGAAGATGTTTCGTCAAATCAGAGTGCACGAAGGGGATCAAGACCTTCAGCGCATCCTCTGGGTCGATGAAAAGCTCAACGAGGCACCGTATCGTCTCACCACCGTGACGTACGGCACGAAATCAGCGCCGTTCTTGGCGGTGCGAACTATGCTTCAGCTCGCTGAGGATGAGGGGCACAACTTCCCATTGGCAGTGCCTTCTCTCTTGTACGGAAGATATGTTGATGATATCTTTGGCGGTGCTGACACGGAAGCAGCTCTTTTGGATACGGCTCAACAGTTGAAGGGACTCTGTCAGGCGGGAGGATTCCCGTTGGCTAAGTGGCATGCTACGAGTCCTTTGGTTCTCGCACAGCTTGGGTCATCTGGTGATCAGCAAACCATCCAGTTCGACGACTGCACAACCAAATTACTCGGGGTTCAATGGTCACCAAAGGATGACAAATTCACGTTTGTTTCTCGGTCAAGCTCGCCTATCGGCAAGGTCTCAAAACGCGTGGTTCTCTCGGAGGTCGCGAAGATCTTCGATCCTCTCGGCTTTATCTCACCGGTTACCATTCGCGCCAAAGCGTTGATCCAGGAGCTTTGGCTGCATAAACTCGGATGGGATGAACCACTCCCAGCTCTTCTGGCGGAAAAATGGCAGGCGGTAAGAGAAGAGTTCACTCAACTGGCTAGTCTCTCTGTTCCAAGGTGGTTCAACACATGCCAGGGGGCACGTGTTACTCTGCATGGCTTCTCGGACGCGTCACAGCTTGCCATGGCGGCCGTGGTGTATCTCACGGTCGACTCGCCGTCCACGGGGAAAGTGACGTCACTAATCTGCTCGAAGACGAAGGTCGCACCCTTGAAGCGACTAACCATCCCGAGGTTAGAGCTCTCTGGTGCTCTCATTCTGGCGAAGCTCGTGAGTCATATCAGGAAGAAAGAGGGTCTTGATATCGACGAGGTATTTTTGTGGACGGATTCGAAGGTCGCTCTCACCTGGATCAAAGCTCATCCCTCTCGGTGGAAGGATTACGTGCGGAACCGAGTCACGCAAATCCAGGATCTCTCACCGGATTGCTCGTGGATGCACGTGCCGGGAACGTGCAATCCCGTTGACTGCGCGTCGCGCGGGGCGACAACGCAAGAACTGGCAGCTCTCACGTTGTGGTGGCAAGGGCCATCATGGCTCACTCAGCCCCGGGAAAAATGGCCTTCTCAGACAGACGTGTCTGAGGTGGCTAGCGGCTCAGAAGCGAGGCCAGGGGTTTCGCTTGTGGGGGCTCTTCCGGAACCTGATTGTCAATGGGATCTGCTCTTCAGGTACTCTTCATACTTTAAACTTCTGAGAGTAACGGCTCTGTGTTTCAGGGTGATTGATCGGCTAAAGTGCCTACCGAAAGCACCCATCGGACGACTCTTGCTACCCTCGGAACTGCATCGTGCACAGCAGTTTTGGGTTAAAGCATCTCAGGCGGCATCGTTCGCCTCGGAGCTCAGGATGCTCTCGAAGGGGGATACTCTTCCGCCAGGTCATCCTCTGAGCAGGTTGACGGCCTTTATCGACGCAGATGGTGTCCTCAGAGTCGGTGGACGGCTCGACAATTCTGCTCTCAAGGAAGAGAGTAAACATCCGGAAATTCTCTCACGGCATTCGCACTTGTCGTCGCTGATAATCGACGAAGCTCATCGGAGAACGCTTCACGGCGGGACTCAGCTTACTCTGTCTCATACTCGGCAACGGTTTTGGATTCTTGGAGGAAGGAATACGGTACGAGCTCATGTGCTTCGGTGTGTGATGTGCGCTCGGCAGAGGGGGATCCGTGCCCGTCAACTGATGGGCCAACTACCTCTTTGCCGGGTTACACCATCTCGCCCGTTCATGCACACAGGCTTGGACTACGCTGGACCACTCATGCTCAAGTCGTGGCAAGGTAGACGAGCTAAAACTCACAAAGGCTGGCTTTGTGTGTTCGTCTGCCTCAGCCCTTCGGCGCTTCATCTGGACGTTGTTACGGACTACTCAACGGAAGCGTTCCTCGCAGCCTTTCGGAGATTTGTCTCACGGAGAGGCATCCCCACGGCAATGTATTCGGACTGCGGGACGAATTTTCTCGGAGCCGACGCAACTCTCAAACAGATGTTTACGGCAAGCGCCCGTGAACATCGGACGATGGCTCTGGAACTCTCGAGGGAAGGAATCAGCTGGGTATTCAACCCCCCAGCAGCTCCGCATATGGGCGGAAAATGGGAAGCGGCCGTAAAATCCGTCAAATACCATCTTCGGCGAACGGTACGTGATGCATTGCTCACGTATGAACAGTGGGCTACGCTGCTCACGCAGATCGAGGCTCTGCTTAACTCAAGGCCGTTGGAACCTCTTCGCGACGATCCAGAGGATGTCTCAGCTCTAACACCCGGACACTTTCTTGTCGGCTCTGCTCTGACGACGATACCTGAGCCTTCAGTACTCGATCTCAGAGAGGCTCGCCTCTCTCATTGGCAACTGCTCCAGCAGAAGACGCAGCAATTTTGGAAGGTTTGGTCAACTCATTACTTGCATCAACAACAGGCGATCTCGAAATGGCAGCACTCTCAAGATGCAATTCAGATCGGCTCTCTGGTTCTCATTAGTGACGAGAGAGCCCCTCCAGGGAGATGGCCTCTCGCTCGAGTCACCGCTCTTCATCCAGGGCACGATAGACTAACTCGGGTTGTTACCCTGAAAACCGCAACGACCACACTCACTCGCCCAGTTGTGAAACTCGTCCCTCTGCTCACAGAAGGGACCAAGGGATAACATCTCCGCGGACGCGGAGATGGCGGGCGGGAATGTTGCGAACGATCGCTCATTTTCCGGACTGCCGCGCTCTCCTAGCGCGGCAGCACGCTCCGGCATCGATCACTGCCGCTGCTCGACGAGAAAGAGACGAGACTACCGGCACGGGACGACGGCGGCCATCATCAGCATCGGCATTGTGCGAACTCCACGTGCGTTCTCGCGTCCCTACGGTTTTCGGATATTCTCGGGCGTTTTCTCAGTCTTCTCGTCATCGGAATATTCTCGCGATCAGCTCAGTGATAGTGGAAAGGGTGTGTGCGACATCTCAGCGCATATTTGCGGCCAGGAGCGCTCATCAGGAATATTCTCAACGACTCAGCTACTCTCGGCATCGCCAACGGACAGTTCAACGGTCGACTCAACGGCGTCGCGTCTCACCGTCGATTTATTATCACGCGGAGCGCTCAAGAACTCGACAGGTATTTGTCACTCTACGCGGTACTCTCAAATTGTATAGTGAAATAAAGACAACGCTCAAATGCCTGTAATGCGTCTCTCGAAGTAAATTTATTTAATTGCCCTGACCCCTCTCCCGCGCATCCATCTTGCTCTCGATCCTTACTACGCGAGTTTCACGACTATACGAAACACTTTCATTGCGGCCAAGCGACGGAGAATATGTGCATGTCGCTGCAATTTCTTCTTTTGCTCTGGTTTCACCCGTACATTACCGCGAAGGATGTTTAGCGCGCACTCACAAATGCACCGTATCGTAGCTGAGTCGGCTTTGCACAAAATAGCCTCGCGCTGATCTTTGTTGAGATGCTGTAGAACTTGCAATATGGCAATGTGCTTCTTACAGAGAGCTGAACCGCTGCGTGCCATTACAGGCGTAGAACTGTCATACTCTTGACGATGCGTTGAAGGTCTTTACTTTTTTTTTATTGCATAATCCACGCGGTGGCGCGCTATTACGAAGAAGCTTGAGGGCACATTCACACACGCTTCGATCTATCGACGATTCCTTTTCTTTATGCAGGAAAATGGTGTTACGCTATTCCTGACTGACTGGCGATCCGTTATTGTCCATTACAAACGTAATACTGGAAGCTCGTCCCGTGTGCGACTGTTTTTTATTTATTTGCGTAGCACATACACAAAATGATGCGGATCATCAGCAAAAATGCATGTGCGAAATCTGCAGTTATCGGGTGTAAATTGTTTCAAATCTAGCAGTAGATAACCCTGAGGGCTAGATGTTGCATCGTGATAGGCCTCTTGTAAAAATCGGGGATTCTCCGGATATACCTGACGCGCAAGGTGTTGAATTTGAGCGCGATCACGCGGATTTTTAAAAACCACGATATAATTAGCATTCAATGAAATATCTCGTTGTTCGTGGCCTTGGTGGAATAAGTTTTGCGTGATAAAAATAATGCTGAGGTTTTTGTGATGACTGCCTTTTGTGAAAGGATCTATAATGCTATTGTTGGATGCTTCGCGCATTAAATCATCGATTATTATGAGTTTAGCGCGCGGATCATTTGCGTAATCAGCACTTTGCGGCAGGCCTTCGTGGAATTCAATCGTCGGGCCATACCCGGCGTATGCTGACTGCCACTCGGAATAATAAAGAATAATTCTCTTAAACGGCTTGCCGTTCATACACGTGATATACTTTAAAAACTTTTTCACAAAATACGTTTTACCACAGCCCGTGGACCCGCAGATCATCGAAGTCCAGGGATGTTTCCACCGCGTGTCCATTTACGTGAATGAGTAAACTCTCTATGACTAAGTCCTTTTTATTTTTTACACTATATATACATTTTTGGATAAGCCTACTTAAGGATACTTGTAGCCGTACGGGAGAGAGACGTATTGGCCATGAGGTCGTCGTTTCACGCTTGACGGTTTACATTTCTTTTTTTCTACCCGTGTGACGACATGGTGAAATGGTGTACGACGAATCGCATCATGTTTTATCTCAATTGGTTCTACTTTGTCGTCGTGGTCGTTGTCGTCAACTATATAGGAACGTATCGTATCGTAATTAATCAATTGACTATTTGCAAAATTGAATGTTATACCTTTAACTTTGCACACTTCACTTTCGGTACCGTCAGCAACAGAATACGTTATGAATGCGTAAAATTTTTGACCTGTGGAAATGAATGATTTGATATAACATCCCTGTTCTAATTCGTCTGTCAAATCTCCCAAGAGCTGTCCTATCGGCGGTTCGTACTCGGTAGGATTTTTGTTTGTCACGTAAATAACCGAATCGGTGTCGCAGTACAGTGCACGTTGTCCTAGGCGCTCCAAGTAACTGTACAGTTTCAATCGTGCTTGCGCTGTTGTATAGGCAGCGATTACAGAATTTGCTATACCCGACGGCATCACAGCGTCGTCATGTTTTATATAACTGACATACAATATTTTATGATTGACAGGTAGAATACCAGTGATTTCGTACTCGGCGCTAGTCAATATTTCCATGAGCTGAGCTTTCCATGAAATTTTCGCGCCTCCCAACTTTCCCCAAAAAGAGTTGAGGCACAATTTAGTTACTTGACGCAAACCGCTGTTTTTCGTTACTGCCTCCCTATCCAATTTGATACGTTCAGAACGTTCGTATTCCGCGATATATTGTTGCTGCGCCTCTTCATTATGCAAACATTCCGCAGGCCACCCACAGGATTCTTGTTTAATATTTAAAAACGTGTTTATATAATCGGTAAAATGGCCACCTGGGCGAGTATCACGATTATACTGCGTTATTTCGTATTCCCAAATCTCCTCTACGCGTATCACTACGTAACCACACGATACAGCTTTTCGCAGCTCGTCGACCACCCACGTCCCATTGAACGTACGCTGCACTGGATTTTCGTGGGAACAGTCGTTTTGATTCATGCTTTCACAGCAAGTACGACACAGAGCGAATAGTAATCGTTGACGCATACGCACAGGCAACACAGGATGATAAAGATCTCGCGGTGGCAATACCGTGCACTTAACAAGACCTTCAACGTTCGAAAGATCATTATTATTGGGCCCTGTGAGCTCCATACACTCATCGCCTACGTATACCAGTGGGTGACCTATAGGGTACTTGCCATATTTACAAATATACGGATATAAAAAACATACATCGACATAGCGTATTTGCTCGGTATCCTTAACGTCGTACAGTGTTACCATATTTTTCGTACGACATCCGAAAAACGCATCACGTGGATTAAGAGGGTCCGGAGTCTTCAAAGCATGATTCTGTACAAGTTCGTTCATTTGCTCATTCGTCTCCAGCATACGTTCATAATCGCACTCCCAAATTTCTGTCAACGTGTAGCCGCTGCTACGTATCTTATTATCTACCGTTATCGTTCTCTCGTAACGCTCGTTCATAGATAGACCGTCTCCGTATTCTCGATCTCTCTTCGTCGGAAAGCAACGCGGACAACCGTGCCAGTAACAGCCATGAAACTGCAACACATGTGTCTGACCAGATACCTCGTAATAACCATCTACCAACAAATTCTGAGGTAGCTTGAACTCGCGTGTTCGACCGGCGTGAATGATACGCTGACCAAGAGAATACTCCATCCATAAGAGCCACGAAACTGCTTTCTTTGACTGATTGTTAGTCCATCTGTAACCCCCTCTAGGAGTGATACCAATAGCATCGCGTTTGAGAAATTTTTTCCGAAATATTTGACAGCAGGCCGAGGCTATCGTCATACTCTCTCCGAATGGGCAAACATTCCATTTGTCAATGAACATTTTTCGGAAAGCCATACAGGCTTGTCTCAAAATCGTAACATCGTTCTTACAGTCCGAAATGATTTTTTTCTGAAAATCGAATACATAATGCGCGTTTTTAATATCATTGTACCAGGGTTTGAATACACCGTTGCGGTCAGCTGTTGACATACGATCAGCGGAATAATATTCAATCGGTGGCAGTTGTCCAATATAATTCTGATTTTCTGGTCTATTGAATATGTGCGGGAAAGCACCTTTGCCATGGCAAGTAGTCCGAAAGATTTTGGTAATTTACTACTTAGAGGCATATGAAAGTAGTGAAGACTATCGAGAAACACAAGTTTTCCTGTCCGCATGGTAATAATTTTTGTACCGTTGATTATTAACGATGGCAGCTGCGTCTTTTTTTCGTCGATAAGATACCGTAGAATGAACTGCGCATCGAAACCGCCTGCATTACAAGCAATTAAAATTCTTTTCCGAAACATTTCATTTTCTTCCATCGCTAGCTGTATAAGTTGAGCTACCGGATTATGCTTGAATGCAAACTCATGTATGCCACAGAACTTGCAAGGATCCTCTATGGATTCATTATCGCTACACTCGGTATACACCCTCTCAGCTACGCAGAGATTCGGCTCGTGTACATATGTATCTGTGGTGCGTTTCAAGGGTGTACACTGTTGTGTTTCAAAATCATAAAATATGAACAGTTGATTTTCGCTTTCGCTATCTTTCTCCTGAACGAGTGGACTCATGAAGCATAAATGGTTAAATGGTTTGTGGTCTTTACATGCAAAAACAGTTGGGGCGGCACTTGATAGATTTGCAAACACTCGGCATTTTCGTTATCGGATTACGGGCACGGTGTTTCTCGAAAAACTTTTCACCCCAAAAAACTCGATTACACGCTCTGCACATGATTGTTTTTTTTGTCCGCACATTACATGAGGGCGTGGTGAAACATCGTGGACAACGCTTACATAGACAGCTATGATCTACCTTACGATAAAGCGTATCCCATAGCGTACAAAAACCCGTACTGCCTGCTGCTCCTCTAAGGTTAAGAGTCGGCTGGAAATGTTGCGAACGCTCGTAATACAAAATATATAACTTATGCCGTACTTGACCTACCATGTTCAAGACGGTTTGCGTACCATTGAAGATGGATTTTCGTTTACGCTGACCCAGACTCAAAAATTCGAAAACTACAATGGCTATTCCTTCTTGAGCCAAGTAATCTTGATATTGACGAATTTCATTTACACGGCATCCTTTCTTTGGTATTTTAATCTTTGCACACTGAGTTAGCTCGAGTGCTGCATTTTTTTTGTGCTGAGCAATTAGTTGCTTTCACTTCTAGGCATTTTTTATGTAATTCCCCCATGCGTATTTCGCCTCGCTTCGCATGCACACGTGCTGCTACCAACGAACGAGGTAGACATAAGTTATCATGATTACAGATCGTTATAATAGATTTTTTTGATACACCCTCGTACGATAAACCGTTTCGCCGGTCTTTACCTTCAACACCCTTGACAACACACGTTTTTATACGACATTCATCATCGATATTGAAAGATTCTGAGCTCTGAACCACGCTACATATGAGCTCCCATATATCTTCCAATATGTAATCGCGAGCAGGACGAAAAGAAAGCCAGACAGGCCCATGCGCCAAATTACTGGTAGTGAATGATATGCCTACATAACCTCCACCCTCACACGAGTTTGTAATGTGCGTGAGAAGATCGTTGAACGCTCCTTCAATCCAGCTTATTGCGCTAGTTCCGCATGGTGGACTACGGATGCGCATAGTCGTTTCTCGTCCACGCAATTTCAAGCGCTTAAAGTAGCGTGTAACGTCCTGAAGAATTTCGATGCGATTTCTTGGTGGCTGTATGTCGTTAAACGGCCATGTATTTCGCTGTCTCCCTGCTCCCGACTGTATGTCTAAATAATAGTAGGAGGGGATATGAATTAATTACCTTTGTCTTTATTCAGCTTTATTAACAAATTTTGGACATTGGGAAGCAGTTTAAGTAAACATATTTTCACTGATGTTCATCTTCATTCTATGTTCACCGGGAGACAGCTGTTGAATATCCTGATAGAAAATAGACGCTCTTATTTTTCTTTCTAACAAGGAGCATACGTCTAGGGTAAAAGAGTAATTTACCTGAATCTTCCATCATCAGATGCTCGAACCACGCATCACCATCTCTCTGCAGGGGTAACTGTCTCGGCTGGTTCTGTATTTCCCCCTCCTCCTCCTCCTCCTCCTGAGCCAACTGTTCTAGTGGCAAACTCTCTTCCTGAGGTTGATCTGACGGTTCCGGTGGCCGTGGTGGTGGTGATGATGGTGAAGCTATCACTTCTCCTGAAGGCTGTTCTGCAGGAGCAGCTTGTGTCCCCGCTTCTGACTCCTCTGGTTGTGGTAACGGCATAATCCCACACACTGTCTGACGCATCCGGAGCATACTGTGAAGGTCCTGCTATTTCGTCCCCTATTTTTTCAAAATTATTATAATTATGTAAATTTAAAACAATGTTTTTTTCAAGATTTCAATTTACTTACAATTTTCTGCATGCTGTAGTCGTTCCGCCTCATCTACGGCACGTGCTGCCTCTATAACAGCAGTAGTTATAGGGTCCTCATTGTCGTCATCTTCTTCTTTTTCGGATGCTGTCTCTGTCTCTGCTAATTTTTTTCATTATTACTAATTATTTAATAAGTTTGACTTTTTAAAGAATAAAAAAAGACTTACGGCATTCAGGCTGGCTCTGTACCCACAAATCGCGGCCTTCTACCGCGCGCGTCTTCTCTATGAGAGCTGCTTCATCATTGCTTGTAGCAGACAGAAGTTGTCTGTATACTGAAAAATGTAAAAAAAAAATCTGAAATACTCTAATTTGAATAAAGTTTTCCTTGAAAAAGAAGAGGAAGAGGAAGAGGAAGAGGAAATCGAAGAAAAAAACGAAGAGGCAGAGTCTCGACCGAAAGTACTACCCTCACAGCAATAAAATCGTAATAACTCGAGAACGAGGGGGCCCAGGTGATCGCCGATCACGGGAGTACCATCGATTCGATTCACCCATTCACCTCGCGAGAGTGCCAACCACTGTGCCGATTGTTTTCGCGAGGTACAGTCATTGGCCACCTCAATAAAATACACCCACCCGTATTTAGTCAATTAATTATTGATAACTTACCTCTAATTTCATGAGCAATACCGCGAACACTCTGTCATTCGTCGACGCCGCGATGACGTAATTCGTCGAAAACACGCGACGTCGTGTTTTAACACGATATCCGTTCAATATTCCCTTTTTGTACGCTTTTGCAATGACACGTAGGGGCGTCCAGTATAGAACGAACTTCAAACGTCTGTCGAGAGTACTTCCCCTTAAGTTGCGCAAATTTCGACACCATTGCTCATTACACCGACGTCGAAGTTCAACGCTATGCAATTTTGTCAATTTTAACAAACTTTAAATACCCTCGCGTAGGCTGTAGTCGGACATTTTTTACGTTAAAAAGCGTTCACGACGTTCGAATAGTCAAATCGGTCGAGTGCAACTGAATGTTTCGACCGTTTAACAAGAATATGTCTTAAGTACTACAAAACTGCGATATTCACTTAATCATAATAATATCTATTTGAGAAAAATGCCACGTTCAACAACGGTAATTCAATAATTAATCTCATGATCAGTTTGGCACGTGCTTGTCTCGAGCGAGCTACTCTCAAGAGGCTACCTGCAAATTTGCTGACGCTAATTTTTCGGAAATGCATCCGCAATCGTGTGTCATAGCGTGCAGCGTTCCGTTAATATGCTCTCTGATATATCCTCCATTCGACAATAAACACACACACACACATACACATAAGCAATCGAACTTCCGGACATTATAACTCGAGAACGAGCCTACTCCGCAAGACCTATCCAATGGCATCGAAAAAAAGAAAAAATTGTGAAAAACAATAATTATTATTTAACTATGTTTTGGCTGTATCTCGAAAACGATGAGAAATACGGAAAAACGGACGAAAATTTGCGGGGTTTTATAGGGGGACCCTACTCCGCGAAACCAATCCAATGGCATCGAAAAAAAATGAAAAAATTTCAAAAAACAATAATTATTATTTGACTGTTTTTTGGCTGTATCACGTAAACGATGAGAGATATAGCAAAACGGAGGAAATTTCGAGGGGCGTCGAAGGAGCCCCAATAAAACACGTAGAGTTGTTGTGTCACATTGCTTTGTTCCTGCTGTGGAGCTGTCTCGCATTGTTGTTGTTGACCCATTTCCGGAAGACGTGTACTATTCATCAACAACTGTGAATAACCGTTTCCGTCAATCCTTCTTAAACGTTGATCGACTTCCGAAAGGGTTATTTACTGTTGCGCCATTGTTACTTCGCAACCTGCCATTCTGGCCCCTAATTCGTTTGTTCCTTGTCGCGCCTCTTTAGCTGTTTTTTTTTATCGCTTCTGATAAGTTATAATTTTCCATCGCCATTGCCGTCTGCAGCATCGTGAAATGATAGCTGTATTTCTCATCTATCTTGTGTAGCTCGGTTCTGAGGTACTGTAGTATCTCTTTCCTCGAATTTTCAAGACTGTATTTAACTACGGTTTCTAGTGATGATAGGCGTTGCTTCGTCTTTCGGATACCCTTTTCAACATTGGATGAGATATTTCTCATCCAATGTTGCGGAATCTCGTGGTTTCGGTTTCGGTACTATTTCCTTCGGTCTCGCTCCTTTGTTTTCCTCTATCGTTATTGGACCAAAGTTCACATCTTGTTGCGAGAAGTACTGTTTAAGTGCCGGAACAGAAACTATCGTGGTTAAGTCCAAATCGGGTGGGAGTACCACAGAAGCATCACCCACTCCGGAGTCGATAAGCTGTGTTTGTGTTCCCGTATCTTCCCTTTTGGATTGCCCCTCCGTTTCCTTTGGTATCTCTCGAATTTGTCAGAAACCTCCTCTCCTCCCGTTTCCGGCGTATCCGAGCGCGCCGCCATTTTAATTATTTTAGTTTTGATTTATTTTATACGCGAGTGTCGATTTTTTTACAACGAAGTTAGTTTTTGATTATTATTATAATTCGCGGTTGTTTTATCGTTATAATTTTATTTATTTTTAACTCGCGGATACCGAATTTTTACCGCGCAGTTAAATTTTTATAATTTTCTTCGCGTTCTACTACAATTTTTCTGTTGTCAGTTAATTTCACTAAATCGACCCCTTCGCTCGCCCCACGTTGGGCGCCAGTTGTAACGTTAACCTCTCTGACCCATGTCTCGCACTCGGTCTCGAGGATCGCGTTAGGGATTCGGGGCGAGCAAAAAATCGTTAGACGTTGTCGATTTAGTGAATTGGTAAATTTTTATTGAAAAACGCACATAAAACCTTCGTTCAGATTTCCTCGATGTCGTTGCTTACCTTCTTTATCGCTTAAACGTCTAGTGAAATACACTCGAGCTTTCGTAAAGCTACAATTCTTTTCCCAAAGCAAATATAATATTAGTTGATTAGTGTCTCGCAGATGGCGCTGAAAACTAAGTAAATATCGAAAAGACAGGAATTTTCCTTCTAATTGCGTGTATGAACCAAATCTTGAAAAGTAAATTGAAATACTCGAATTTACCGACGGAATGTCGGTAAATTACAAAAAAGCACGATTCGAACAATTATTCCCCTCAATACTTCGAAAGAACAGAATTTTATCTTGAAAGTCTCGACTTCCTCGAAAGACAATCGCAATGCTTGAATTTATCGGCGAAATATCGGTAAAACAGAAAGATGATTTTTCATTAATTTCTCCCCTTAATTCCTCGATTTGTACGCCGGAATTATTTTAAACAAGACTCATCGAAATTCGATGAGAATAACAAATTTTCCCTTTTTTATAGGCCGAGTTTCCCTTCTCGCTACAAATTATCGTGAAGCGCGTAGAGTTTAAATTTTAAATTATTCTTCGCGAGTGAATCTATTTTAAATCATGGATTTTATTGTCGAAGCTACTCTGCGATGCTCAATGAGATACCCCACGGAGATAACGTGATAAACTATCCTCACGTTCTCCCGGTACTCATTGAACAGAGCCCTCCTCAGAGAGTCCGACTTCCACGAGATCGTGAACCGACAAGTGTCACCACGTGGTCGGTCCGCGACTCGCATCCGGCTCGCTCTCGTCGAGGATACCTCCCTATCGCGGTCCCTACGAGCGTGGACGTGGGGTACAGGAATGTGAAAAGCCACGTCGCCGAAAGCTCTTTGGACCTGGAGGATTCGTAGGAGAAATCACCTGTTCAGCGTCGCCGACAGAACTGGTGGCGAGTCTTCTCGCGCTCGCTTATTTATACCCATTTCTAGCCAATCAGAGAGCTCGAATGTTTCTTATTGGCTCTTACCGTAGAGCCGATTCCCATGCGACCAGAGTTTACTTGGTCTAGTTCAATTCACTATTTTGCCACTATCAATTCATCTACTGGAGAAAAAAAATTTCTTGTTCAATCATCAAGATCTTTCATTTAATCGTTTGTTCGAAGATATTTCTGTATGAATTCTATCCCGATAAGTCACTTTTCTACTCTCCGAAAATAGCATTTTGTACTTTTGCGTTAGACTGATTTTTAGGCACTCACTATAACAATAGGCAAAGAGTGCCTCTTAAAATGACCATCCGTTGCTCTTCGGAGTCTGTTGAAGGGGTTACTCCGCAGCGTATACTCCAAGAGTTTTTATTTTTCACCATTTGCTTCGGTCTATCTCAAACATCATGCGTAGTTACTTTGAAGTGACGGCGATGAATAGGAATATTTTTTTTAGCCTGCGGTGCAATGAAAACAACTTTGTCACGAAAGCAGGGGCCGGAGTCCATCCTCACGGGGACACCCTCTAAGGCCCCGTCTTCCGTGAACACGTGTAGTGTGCAGTATTTTGGGCCTATAATTTTTAAGGCGGGATCCGAACCACCTGGGGATCACAGAAAAAGCACTGTAACGTTTCACGTTTGGCTGAAGTTTCAGCTTCGGTTAATCGTGAGCGTTGGGGTTCTGGGGCGAGCGAATAATCTTTTGATGTTGTCAATTCGGTAAAATAACGATTTATTCAAACAAGTTTGTCGTAAATATTTCTGGTATAATTCTCCAAAATCTTATTTTAATGACACGTACTTTGATCATAAGTTTCTTTAATTTTTATCGACTTAGGAAACACACTCAGGTTAACAGTTATTTTGTTAAGAATAGAAATAGTTAATAATTATGACAGACGTAAATTGTGCTAGAAAAATAAACCTTTCGTTGGTGTCTTCGAAATAACTCCTTCAGTACAATTAATTAATGATTGGACTGAACTTAATTAATTAATTTGTCAATTTACAAGTTGAAATTTTCTCGAACAATTAATTTGACAGTCGTTAATTAATTAATTTATTAATTGATTTTCCAAGAGGATCAACCAATGCAAAAATTTAATTATCTTCGTGATTTTTGTACAACAAAAATCTTCTGAAAATGCGACGGTTGTTCGAACGATTACGATCTATAAGTAATATTTACGTGAAGTAAATTCTTCGCGGAGAGCTAATCTGCTAGGCTTTCGTGGTTCTTGTCCACGGAGCCGAGTCCTCCACAGAATTCTCCTCCACGAGATCGTGATTTAGACACCGTCGCCGAATGTCCAACCGCTGCTCGCTTCCAGCTAAGTCTCGTCGAGTTACCTTACTAAAATCCCCAGCTACGCAATGGAACAGGAATATGAATGCCTTCGTCGTTGGCTTCGTACCCTGGTTCGGGATATTAGAGTACACCTGGAGCTGACGTCGCCAAGAGCTTTGGGGACCCGGAGCCGGTTAGGGAAGTGCAATGTACCTTATCGCCGTCGCCGTACGAAATGATAAAGATGAGCGTTGAGTTCACTCTTTTATACCCGCGGACGGGAGAGTGGGTCTTCCTCCTATTCTACTGCCTTGGTGCCGGGCGCACGAGAGTCTCCGTGGTGCCGTGTGCACGGCTGATTAGTGCCGACTCATGAGAGGGCACGGTAGGGCTTGTCTCAGCACATAGAAAAATCCATTGGTGCCTTGGCCGTGATTCGAACCCGGTCCCATTGGCGTGTGCGCCCAGGACTCATCCCCTCGGTTTACTTAATTTCTTGTGCGTAAAAAAATTAAAAAATAAAAAATTATACAAGTCAAGTAAACATAAAGATAAAAAACTTGGCGAGTCCTTAGAACTCAAATAAATGCAGTAGCAATGAAAGAAAGGACGAGCAAAGTTATTTTATTTTTATTTTTACTTGACTCATATGATTTTTTATTTTTAAAGTTTTTTATTCGTAAAAAATTATTTAAACCACTTGGCGTCTTTTTTTTTTTCATTTTTTGAAGAAAAATGTTTTTACTGTATTTTAATCATACTCGACGCAACCACGCGTTAAAAAATCCGGTGGATGAGAAACAGCCACTTTTTTGACGTAACACACATACGACTTTAACGTAACACCCATACTATTATTCATACGACTCAAGCAATTTCTCATATTCCTGCCCGTACTAAAATTAATAGTCTTTCCAAAACAACTTTTTTCTACTCGGGAGGCTACAAATTTTTATTTGAGTGATGTACTTCCGCTTCAATATAAGCCATTCACCAAGACGTATCAGTTTTACACGTCGTACCGCGCGCACCATCCAAAAACTACAGATGCGGAAATACATGCACTAATATTATAAATATACATATATTTAAACCCTTTTGTTTTCCATCAGTTTCCCTTTTTACCGATGGGCTCGCTTATTTCGGTAGCGTTAAGAGCTCAGGGCAAGCGAATAATCGTTTGACGTAAAAACATTCTTAGCCTGGTACATAGAAAACAATGATTAATTCAATAAAACTTGTGAAATGATGAATACAATATTCAAAATGTCTACTTTAACATTTTATGTTTATTGTAACCCTTTTACAATAAAAATACGATACGAAACACACTCGAGTTATCGTAAAATATTATTCATTTGAAAATAATAACCATTCATTCAGTAGTTTGTTGCTGATGGCGCCTAAAAAACTTAAAGTATTTCGAAGAATGTCCCTGTAATTTTTGTGAAAAAGAAAAACGAACAAATTTATTGTCGAAGTATCGATTTAATATGGAAATATAAAAAAAAAACAGTAATATACCCATTGTAGGTCGATAAATTGGATATTAGTAATTATGCGGAATGTTTACCAGAAAATATCAATTGTAAGTTCAAACAAGCGGCTCAGCGCCCTGCGGGCGGAGAGGCTCTTGTTGGTGGGCTCCGCCCCCCAAACCCCCCGAAAAATGTCCCTTTGGGACATTTTTTAAGGCACTCACAGGAATACACGTGGGGCTACGCGCTCCGTATCGAGTATGATTACACTTTGCGTTATGCGCTACATATCGAATATGTTTATACGTCGCGCGGCGCGTTTCATCTCGGAAGAACGTATGGCGGAAAATCATTTATCACTTATGTAAATTGATTTATAGTTTAACGTTCATCGAATATAAACATTTCGTTTCTATACGAATTCATTATTATTATTCACAACTGATATTTCCTTTTTGTTTTACGATTAATATAATGAATTGCATCACGTAGAACTTGATTAAATTAATGTAACAAATCAAATGATATCGAGTAAAGGTCGTTTTATTGGCTGAACACTTATGACCAGATTAAATGAGTATAAATCAACACAAAAAATATTAAAATACCAACAGGAACACCATTACCATTTACCAACAGGTCTAATGTCCCCTTTAAATGCATCTGTTTAAATGTTTTTTTCTGCCCTAAAATACATGGAATCACTTTATTATTGCCTCTGGACAGGACCCGAAGTATTGGAGCTGAATATTAAGAAAAATTGCTTTTTGATACGATTTTCAATTAAATTTACTTGATATTAATTGTTGTAGCAAAAAAATTATAACTCGAGAACAAACATAGATATCGTCTTGGTTCGTGTATTGAAGAGGAAGTAGTACCCTGCTCAAGATAAAGTTGTAGTGTCTTCGATGCGTCCAAAATAAAAAAAAATCAATTTCTCGATGAATTCGACGGCGAGGATTCTTGGACTGTCGATCTATAAGAGAATTTGGTTATAACACTTTAAGCATTTTTTCTCTTCCCTATAATAGATAGAATCAATTCACTGGTTATTGTCACTGTCGGAGAGTAAAACATTGCACACGAGAAATTCGAGAAATTTTTTTTTCTATCGTTTTATTTTGTTTTGAGATAAGTATATTGAAACAATTGAAAAAAAATGGAAAGGTGGTTGGAACGATACGACGTAAAAATTGATTTTTTTTTGTTTCGAAAAATTATTAGATATTTGAAAAAAGTAAACTGCAGTTTCCCAATATTTAAAGTTATATACATTAAACCATGAGACAACAATAAGATTTTTATTTTCGATTCAAATCATCCCGACACAGAATACCAACGTCGCGGCGTATGCAAACTTTATCACGTCTGATATCGAATTATCGTCGGCTTCCAAGGTTTGACAGATAGAATGAATGGAAAAAAATAAATGGCCGCGATTGTTTTCAATTTTATTTGACAAATTGCACTAATTTTGAATATTCGATGATTCTTCTTTGTCGAATTATAACCAAGTTTTCAGTGCACCCACGAAATTTTTTATTTTTATTATGAATGTGAATAACGTATGTAAAATATTGTGAATGATATTCATTCAAAATATATTATTTTTAAAATAAAAAGGATTAATATTTGGCAATCAATGTGTGATATTTCGTATTTCATTTTTCGCAACCAAATTTTCGTTTGTGACATGATACAAAATTGTTTTTTGGAAAATTAAAATAATATAACCTTTTAAAATAATTCCTGACTAAAAATAATTGGAGAATAAAAATACTAAGAAATGGCAGAATGTCTTCAAATTTGCTGTGCGTAGTGCTTTTCATAAAATAAAATAATGCTGCGAAAAAGAAAAAATTAGATTCGTAGACTTCATAATTGGAGCACCGGATGGACATTTAGCAAAACAAAATTTAAAACACCTCATTAAAGGCTTCGCAGTAGTTTCAAAATGATTGTGCACAATGGTGATGATATGATACATCACCTTTGTGAAGAAGTGAAAAATTGCTTCGCACAGTCCAAAGTTACAGCACCGTACAGACACTTGTCGAAGCAAAAATGGATTTTTTTTGTTAAGCAAATATTCAAATGCTTCGCAGGGACTTCAAAATGTATGTGCACAATGGTGATGATATGATACATCATCCCTGCGAAGAAGAGAAAAATTGCTTTGCACAGTCCAAAGTTACACTGTGATACGGACGTCTAAGAAGATAATTTCAGTAATAAAGGTATTTTTATTCAACCACAGGTGAAAAAAAAATATTACCAGTCATTGGAGTCACTTCAAATTAACTACGCATGATGTTGGAGATACACCGAAGCAAATGCTGAAAAATAACATTTTTTGGAGTATTCGCTGCGGAGTAACCCCACTGACAGACTCCGAAGAGCAACAGATGATCATTTTAATAGGCACTCTTTGCCTATTGTTGGAGTGAGTGCCTAAAAAATGATTGAAAACAAAGATTTACTTCCAGATTGTTGATAAATGACAAATTTAAAATTTGAATGAATGTTACCGACCGAACAACTTAATTCGATATAAAATTTTAAAAATACCGCCGAGTTACAATTCCGATATTCCTTCATCGATTATTTCGATATTTATTTTGAAGCGTGTCTCAAAGTTTGACAAATCATCTTCAAACAAAACGAAGTATAATTCGTGAATAATGATAATCTATTTGTATCAAAAAAGTAATGGTTTGAATCAGTTTATATAACTGATTCATTTTTTATTCTCCCATACGTACTTCCGCGATGAAACGCGCAGCCCGACGCATAAACATACTGAATACATAGCGCATCGTGTAAAGTCGAAACACTTGCGATACGGATCACGTAGTGCGACGTGTACCGGCGAATGCAAAAAAAAATGTCCCGAAGAGATTTATCAAAAAATGTCCCGAAGGGATATTTTTGGCGGTGTTTGAGGAGCGGAGCCCACCATCAAGCGCCTCAGCGACCTTCGGTCGTCTCGGTCTCGGTCGTCTCTTGATATTTGTCATACGCACTTTAAACATCTTGTGGAAATTCGTCAATAGTCGTATGTTGCGACGTCAAACAAACTCCGGACGATGTCCTCAATTTGCGACCTGCAACAGAATCAGACTGTAAATAGAAAAAAAAATTTAATTCTAGACTAAAAATTGATTCAACAACACTGATTGTTTCTACATTTTCAACAATGTACTCTTATAAGAAAAAAATGCCAAGATTAGATGTTATTCGTTGCATATTTTCCCTGAAAAAACATAACAACGCTCATTTGGACCATACCAGTAACAAGATGACATTTGCAAAGATATAGATTCTGTTTCATCCTGTTGACCCATTGCGGAAAACACGACATCATATCTAATAGCCCTTGACGAAAATCTTGCCCGCTGGCGCAGTAAAGAAAGAAGTTTATGCCAAAACTCGTGGCATACAGGAGACCAAACATATCCTGAATTGTGTCGATAGTCTGCGATAGATCATCATCCTGAAACATAGATGTTTGAATGTAAGGCATCATACCAAAAACACATATGGAGGAAAGTTTTTTTTTTTAATTTTATGATAATTGACACTAGTACTAGTAGTCTTAGTTATAGCTACTGAGATTAATCGCATAACAACATTATAAAATATCGCGTATCTAGGGCATTATGGACTGTGACTCGGTAATTTTAATAAAGGCTCAAGCTCAAGGGTTCAAAGTTAGGAAAGAGGACAAATTTATTAATTCCGATCATCATCATCATCACGAAAATCATTACTCTGGGCGCTTCGAATAAATAGAAAGTCGCAGCTTAGTGATGCCAGCATCACACCTGATGACCGGCACCACTGAGTTGCCATGACGATGTCGATGTGCGCTCGAGTGATCGTGAAGCCAGACAGATTAATCCGCTCCAGAGAAAGATTTTGCCATCGATACCGGGATCGATTGAAGCTCGAAAATATTTGGAGAGATTGAGGAAGAGTTTTTCGAATAATTGTCCAATGACAACTGTCTCTCGTCGGTAACTCTTTCGCTTCACAATACTCGGATTCGCGTGTCTGTAACGAACAACTCGCGACATTGGAGGATTGGTGGTTATCGATGTTATGATGGATGGTCCAAAGGTGAATGATTGGAAATATGGTGACTTGATTATTCGAACGAATCTCTGCGCTAATGCCACCCATATGTTTCTATCATTCGTGTTGTCTACTTATATGCAAAGCTGGAACATCCCGTTACACACCTCCTCTCACAAAAGTCGACATCCGCGTCGAATGTGCAGAGTTGCAAGTCTTGTATTACGCTATAACTGATGCAGCATAACGCGGGCGCTTGTGTCCCGGCTCTTGTGGACCACGTCTCTGGCTGTGCTCATTAGCTTCTGTGCTTCTCGGACCTCTCTCACTAAGGTTGTGTCATGGCAGCTCCAGATGCGTTTTTTGTAGGCGTATTCATTAGTTCAATAACTTCTGTCACAATATCACGAACAGCCCTCGACCATTTTTAATGCTTACATAAAATAAGAGTTTACACGTTTTTGGTTTTTTTTTTTTAAACAAGTATTTGACACGATAAATATATTTGAAGGATATGCAGTATTTTGATAGAAGCACATGACAAATTTCATTATCATTTGTCGTGAATATTTTTTGGATCGACAGGAACCAAACACGATATCGTCTGACACGGAAGCACTCCTTTAAGAGGGTGAACTACTCTTATCAAAATTACTTTTTATTTGAAGACGATTTATACGACTGAAATAGAAGTTGCATGACGTTTATACTCTCTTAAAATAAGGCTTTACATGTTTTTGGTTACCTCCAAAACTCCCTGCGTAGAAAAAAGTAGTATGGAAAAGCGTCTGTATCTGAGTATGGGTTTTCCATGGGATTTATTACCGAAAGGGCATTTGTGACGGAATCATATTATCCCCGAACGAACATACGATGTGGTGGGATCAATCTAATTCTCTTTACCAGCCTTCCGACGATAGTACCGAAATGTTCTGAGAGCTAATCGTATAGAATGCTGCAGATGAATTCGCAAACTCGTGAGCCATCGTACCGAGCACCGAAATGTCCACGGCGTCAAACCCATACGCTTTTCCAAAGCCTCTCCCAGTTACCGCGTACGGTTGGGGGAAAGAAAAGAAAAACAAAGATTTGATGATTTGAAGTAACATTTTGACAAATGGAAGGAACAAATGGATAACGAAGAAATATGCCCAAATTTTTTTTTTTTTTTTTTCGATGGATATGAGTTCATCGAGCAAAGTTAAATGCTACTTACTGTGTGTATTTTGCGATTAGCATTGAATCCAGGTCCCAAAAATATTGTATAGTATTGGAAAAATCTCACGTAGATCTTTTTATTTCTCTATTTAAGCTACAACGCGTTTTTTAGGCACTCACTATGACGATAGGCAAAGAGTGCCTATTAAAATGACCATCCGTTGCTCTTCGGAGTCTGTCCGTGGGGTTACTCCGCAACGAATACTCCAAAAAATTTTATTTTTCACCATTTGCTTCGGTGTATCCCCAATATCATGCATAGTTAATTTGAAGTGACTCCAATGAATGGTAATATTTTTTTTCACCTGCGGTTGAATAAAAATACCTTTATTACTGAAATTATCTTCTTAGACGTCCGTATCACAGTGTAACTTTGGACTGTGCGAAGCAATTTTTCTCTTCTTCACAGGGATGATGTATCATATCATCACCATTGTGCACATACATTTTGAAGCCCCTGCGAAGTATTTGAATATTTGCTTAACAAAAAAAATCCATTTTTGCTTCGACAAGTGTCCGTACGGTGCTGTAACTTTGGACTGTGCGAACCAATTTTTCATTTTTTCGCGGGAATGATGTATCATATCATCACCATTGTGCACATACTTTTTGAAGCTCCTGCGAAGCATTTCAATTTTTGCTTAAAAAAAAAATCCATTGTTGCTTCGACAAGTATCCATACGGTGCTGGAACTTTGGACTGTGCAAAGCAATTTTTGTCTTCTTCGCAAAGGTGATGGATCATATCATCACCATTGTCCACAATCATTTTGAAACTACTGCGAAGCCTTTAATGAGGTGTTTTAAATTTTGTTCTGCTAAATGTCCATACGGTGCTCCAATTATGAAGTCTACGAACCTAATTTTTTCTTTTTCGCAGCATTATTTTATTTTATGAAAAGCACTACGCACAGCAAATTTGAAGACATTCTGACATTTCTTAGTATTTTTATTCGCCAATTATTTTTAGTGAGGAATTATTTTAAAAGGTTATATTATTTTAATTTTCCAAAGAACAATTTTTTATCATGTCACAAACGAAAATTTGGTTGCGAAAAATGAAATATGAAATATCACACATTGATTGCTAAATATTAATCCTTTTTATTTCGAAAATAATATATTTTGAACGAATATCATTGACAATATTTTATATACGTAATTCACATTCATAATAAAAATAAAAAATTTCGTGCGTGTACTGAAAACTTGGTTATAATCCCACAAAGAAGAATCATCGAATATCCAAAATTATTGCAATTTGTCAAATAAAATTGAAAACAATCGCGGCCATTTATTTTTTTCCATTCATTCTATCTGTCAAACCTTGGAAGCCGACGATAATTCGATAGCAGACGTGATAAAGTTTGCGTATGCCGCGACGTTGGTACTCTGTGTCGGGATGATTTGAATGGAAAATAAAAATCTTATTGTTTTCTCATTGTTTAATGTATATAACTTTAAATATTGGGAAACTGCAGTTTACTTTTTTCAAATCTCTAACAATTCTTCCAAACAAAAAAAAATCAATTTTTACCTCGGATGTTTCCAACCACCTTTCTATTTTTTTTCAATTGTTTCAATATACTTATCTCAAAACAAAATAAAACGATATAAAAATAAAATTTCTCGAATTTCTCGTCTGCAATGTTTTTCTCTCCGACAGTGACAATAACCAGTGAATTGATTCTATCTATTATACGGAAGAGAAAAAAAGTTTAAAGTGTTATAACCGAATTCTCTTATAGATCGACAGTCCAAGAGTCCTCGTCGTCGAATTCATCGAGAAATTAATTTTTTTTATTTTAGACGCATCCAAGACACTACAACTTTATTTTTAGCAGGGTACTACTTCCTCTTCAATACACGAACCAAGACGATATCTATGTTCGTTCTCGAGTTATAATTTTTTTGCTACAACAATTAATATTAAGTAAATTTAATTGAAAATCGTATCAAAAAGCAATTTTTCTTAATATTCAGCTCCAATACTTCGGCTCCTGTCCAGAGGCAATAATAAAGTGATTCCATGTATTTTAGGGAAGAAAAAAACATTTTTACCCGACTGCGATAAAAAGACCATATTACATCCCTGCAATGCGGGTAGAAAGTAGCCAATTCTTGACCGGCGGGCATAAAAGTAAATTAGCGGGCAAAAAAGTAAATATAGCGGGCAAAAAAGTAAATTAGCGGGCAAAAAAGTAAATTTAGCGGGCAAAAAAGTAAATTTGCGGGCAAAAAAGTAAATTTAGCGGGCAAAGAAGTAAATTTAGCGGGCAAAGAATTAAATTAGCGGGCAAAAAAGTAAATTTGCGGGCAAACAAGTAAATTTAGCGGGCAAAAAAGTAAATTAGCGGGCAAAAAATAAATTTGCGGGCAAAAAAGTAAATTTAGCGGGCAAAAAAGTAAATTTGCGGGCAAAAAAGTAAATTTACGGGCAAAAAAGTAAATTTGCGGGCAACAGTTAGCGGGACATGGCGCCCCCAAATTCCGACGGGTAAAACTCGTAGCGTGAAACATGTGATCTCAGACTACCGACGGATTGATTGTGAAGGTGATTAACATAGTGACAAAATCATAAACAGAGAAGAAAAGATGGATTCAACCGACGACGAGGAAGAATATAACGGTACTCCTCCGGAGCTAGGCGCAGCCGCTAGCAAATTGCGCGGAGATTTGCTTCCAACGAAGTCCCGAGAAAAATATCAAAGTGTTTATGACACTTTCCAAAAATGGAAAAAAAAACAAAAAAGTTAACCTTACCACGGAAAACGTGGTATTGGCGTACTTCAGCGAGCTTGCTATAAAATACAAGCCTCCGACGCTTTGGTCGACGTATTCAATGTTACGAAGTACATTGAATATCAACCAAAAAGTTAACCTCGAGGATTTCAAACAATTGCAAGCATTCCTGAAGCGACAATCGAGCGGCTATCAATCCAAGAAATCGAAAACTTTCTCTGCTGACGAGATGAAATATTTCTTGAACACAGCTCCGGATGAAGAATATTTGGCAACAAAAGTAAGCTTAACCTAGAAAAAACTCTTTTATTAATAAATTGCAAATCTATCTACAAATTTTCTATCTATTTACAAATTTTCTATCCATTTACAAATGTTAATTTTATTTACAAATTTTTTTATTTACATCATGTCGCACTAATTTTTGGCATCTGTGGAGCGTGCCGTGGCGCCGAGCTCATAAATCTCACCGTCGACGAACAAGCTGTCAACGATGCCAAAAGAAATTGCGAAATTTCTTAAGCTGTCTGATCCGGAGCAGTACACCGGCCACTCATTCAGACGATCGTCAGCCACCCTGTGCGCCGACAAAGGTATGAAACTTAAAACCATATATTAAATTATGATAAGATATATGATGTATAAAATTGAAAAATATATCATGAGAAAGAATCTTCATCTACGTCATCCACTGGAATGTTAATTTTTCAGGTGCGGATATAACAGAAATAAAGAGACTCGGAGGGTGGAAGTCGACCGCAGTGGCTGAAGGATATATTCAAGAGTCAATTGGCTACAAGAGGAAGACCGGGCAACAGATCTCGAATTCTGTCGGCATGGCAGCAACATCGTTCGAATCTCTGTCGTGTGAACAACTTGCCAAACGTCAGAAATTGGAGAAAAATTATCATGAAAAGGACAATGAAGCGTTAACATCCAACGTCACTCAAAGAAAAACTCTGATTATCTCACCGATACAGACACAACGAGCTCCGGTGATCGTAAATATAACAAATTGTTCCAATCCAATCTTCCATTTCAACAATTAAATTTCTGCAAACTAGTCATGTACCAAGTCGTTCGAAATTCATATCGAGCGCAACATATCGGAATAGACAATACAATTTTAATACATTACAACTTTTGTTTTCTTCAATTCGCAATAATTTATAATCACAACATTTAGAGTCAAATAATTGTCAAAAATACAAACATTAGCTTGAATTTAGTTTTTTAAGATCATTATTTTATTTATAACTTGTTTCCGATTAATTATCGACTTTTTCCTGAATTTCTTCTTAAATTTTTTTTCAGTAAATTTATGACTCAATTTTGTTACTTAATTTCATTTGGTTCCATACTTTTTCCCAATATGTTAAGTTCAACTTTGTTGTATCGTATTTACAAACTATTACGCATTGAAAAGAACAACTGAAAAAGTTACTCAAAATAATCACATCCTACTGTATATATCGAATTTAATACTTATTTGAAATCATTCTGCGTCAATAAACGACGATTTTTTTTTGTTAGTCTTCCGCGGCTATCGCGTGGAAATCACTAATTTAGTTAATGAGTTCATTAAAACTTGTCTTTATATATTCGATATTCTTTGTATACAGAAAAAAAACATGTAAATACATCCATAATATAAGCAACAATTTTTTTATTTTTATTTAATTAAATTGTGATGTTTTAATATTTTTTTTTGGCAGTCTCTTTTTGGCACAACCCCCCACCGGGGCTTCGCCGCCGGACGCACTTCGGAATTGACTGTTCGCGACGTTATATTTATTTTATTGTTATGCCTTTTTTCACGAAACCTATATTGTGATGTTGTACCGTTGCAGGGATAAAAATATGGTTTTTTATCGAAGTCGGGTAAAAAATAGTATATGCTACACGGGAGGAGCGGATTTTTACCTCGTGCTCGTGCTGCCCTCGCTTCGCTCGGGAAGCAAACCTCGCACTCGTCAAAAATCACGCACTTTCCTCCCTAGTAACATAATGTACTATTATTCAGATGCATTTAAAGGGGACATTAGACCTGTTGGTCAATCGTAATGGTGTTCGCGTTGGTAAATATTTTTTGTGTTGATTTATACTCATTTAATCTGGTCATACAGTAAAACCTCTCTATTAGTTCAAGCGCTGTTTCGGAACCTCTCTAATAGTCCAAAAATAGGTGTAACTCTGCCTTCGCTTCGTAGCCAATGAGTGAATCTCTGTCAGGGACGACCTATGTTAAATAGGATCCCGTCGGTACAGGACTGTACGACTCTAAACAGTTACCCGGGTATTTTTTAAACTTTCCTTCGCGTTTCAAGAATTTTTATTTTACTGCATCCAAATCGACACAGATACTTTGTCAGAAAATCTATACCAATGCTGTTGATTGCATTTTTGTACAAAATGCTGGATCATCTTTAGTCTAGTGCATTACAACACAACAGACAGAGTTAAAGCTTATTAAAAAATTGCGATTAGTTGTTATAATAATATATATTATAATGTTCTATGATATTACATTTCTGCAGATATTATAATAATATATTTTAAATTATTATAATAAGAGCAATGCAAAGAATATCAATATCTTTATTATAATCATTAATTAATATACTATTGAACTTTTGAGTCGGCATAATTAAAATTATCTTTTGTTTTCCACATTATTTCGATTGTGATAAATCGCATTTCTTCTAACTGCATTGAATGATTCATTTGACAGTCCCATTGAGATTGAAACCGTTTTTGATACGGTGTCAAGGCATAACGTATCCAAATCATACTTTTGTTACTCATCATCGATGATGGATTTACTAATAATTGTAGTAGACTTGCAAACAATATAGCCATACATATCTTGGAAAATTAACCATGTAAGTCGCTATACACTTACAAAACTAGTGTTCAAATCACTGTACCGCACAAGAATAATAATTTTATTATTCACTAGCGTTTTTAGGCACTCACTATAATAATAGGCAAAGAGTGCCTATTAAAATGACCATCCGTTGCTCTTCGGAGTCTGTCGAAGGGGTTACTCCGCAGCGCATACTCCAAAAATTTGTATTTTTCACCATTTGCTTCGGTGTATCTCCAACATCATGCGTAGTTACTTTGAAGTGACTGCGATGAATAGAAATATTTTTTTTAGCCTGCGGTGCAATGAAAACAACTTTTTGGCTGAATTTTTCTTCTCGGACGTCCGTATCACACTGTAACTTTAGATGGTGCGAACCAATTTTGTTCTCCTTCGCAGGGTTTTTTTATTACAGTATTTCCAGTATGCACATTACTTTTAAAACCAATCTAAGACCTTTAAATATTTTTTCTAAAAAATTATTGGCCACAATTTGCATTTGCCTTCGGTCAAGTGTCCGTACGGTGCCATCATAATGAACTCTACGAACCAATTTTTTTCTTCTTCGCAGCATCATTTTGTTTTATCAAAAGCACTGCGCACAGCAAATTTAGAGACAATCCTACATCTCTAACTATTTATTCATGACAATTTTCCATAAAAAACTTATTTTCTCACATCTGATGTCCGTACGGTGCCCCAATTAAGAATCCTGGAAACCAATTCTGTTCTCTTTCGCAACAATATTTCATTGTATCGAAAGCACTATGCACAACAAATTTTGAGTCATTCTGACAAATATAATTTTAATTATAAAATAATTCAAAAACAGTGGTTATAACAAGATTTGCTTTAAAGGTTATGTTATTTAGATTTGCCAAAAATCCATTTTTCATCATGTTAAAAAAAAAACTTCGGTTGTGAAAAATAAAACACGAAATATCGTACACAGATTCACAAATGTTTGCGTTTTTTATTTCGAAAATAATATATTATCACCGAAAATCATTCGCAATATTTTAGCATATTTTATTCACATTCGTAATAAAAATGATAAATTTCACGTATTCACTGAAAAAATTGGTAGTAAACTCACAAAAAAGATTCATCGAATATCCAAAATAATGACAATTTCCCAAATAGAACTAAAAAAATCGCGAGTATATATTTTTTCGTTTTATTCTATCTGGCAAACTTTGGAAGCAGATGACAATTTCGTAGCAGACGATACACAGATGCTCATACGTCGCGGCGCGCGTACTCTGTGGCCGGATGATTTTCAAACAAAAAAAAATCGACATCTCGTTTCAATCTTTGTTCCTATTTTACGTAAATATAAATGGATTCTACGCGGTATAGCGCAAATAAAAAGTATGCAATCATAAAAAAAAAGAATTTTCTATCCTTCGACCGTCGAAGATTCATCGCAGCCGAAATCTTTGTCTATTGTGTTCAACCGATTTATTCATTTACTGTTAATAATAAAAACTGCAAATTCTTTTTCTGGCAACGTATTTTCTCCTCTTCAAAATAAGCCAAAATAAGAGTCGAAATCTTTTTTCGCTGCCGAGATATGATTTTTTTTAAGCAAAGACTAATTTTACGAATTTTCATCAAAAAATGAATCGTTTTTTCAAATTTCTCGAAATTGCCGTCTCTAATCCTTTCCTCTCAAAGAAATCGTATTTACAAACTGACGCTCTGCGTTATTGCGCAGATAAAAAGTGTGCTATGTTTAAAAATTTAATTTTTTACACTTCGACCGTCGGAGATTCATCACATTCGAAATCTTTGTCAATTTTGTTCGCTGGATTTATTCGTTTACACTTGATAAGAAAACTGCTAATGATTATTCTATCGACGTATTTCCAACGTTTTTTTTTTTTATTTTTTCAAATTTTCGTCGAAATACGAATTTCGTTCATATGCTCACGTCTTGAAAAGTTTTTTTTCGCAAAAAAAAAAACAATTGTACTCTTAAAGAACAATTATAAACAATTATTTATCAAGAAAGTGAAAAACACTGAATTTGTCGATTTTACGAGTTATTCCGTACCGAAAAACTTATCCTCGTATGTGATTAAATAAAAATTTTTAAAATACGATATGATATGATGCTAAATTTGATATTTTTAAGCGACGATAAATATCAATAAAATTTCATTGAAAAACGAAAAAAAATATCGAATTTCTCAAACTTCTCGTCTCCAATACTTGTCTGTTCTACAGAGACAATAACGAGCTGATTCCATGTATTACGAAGAAGAAAAAAAATATATCTCAAATGGTAGAAATGAAATTTGTTATAAGAGGACTGTCAAAGAGCCTTCAAAGTCGAATTTTTCAAGAATTTCATCAATTTGTAAAAAAATATTTCGGAGCTATCCAAGATGACAAATTTTTGATTCGAGTAACGTACTACTTCCTCTTCAATACAAGACAGGAACCAAAAAGATATATTTTTTCGTTCTCGAGATTGCATTTTTTTGCAGCATCCATAAATATCGATAAAATTTCATTGAAAATCACAAAGAATAGCAAATTTCTTGAACTTTTCTTCTACAATGGTTTGGTTTCCTACAGATAAAATAACGAACTGATTCCATCAATTATGGGGAAGAAAAAAAAAACTGAAGGGGAAGGATTTAAAGGGGATATTTGGCCTGAATGCTAAATGGTAATCGTATTGGTGTCGGTACATGTTTTGTGTGTTTGTTTTATATTCATTAAATCTGGTCATAAGTTTTAAGCCAATAAAACGACTTTACTAGACATGATTTGATTCGTTAAATTAATTTGATCAACTTCTACGTGGTGCAATTCGTTATATTTGTCTCGTGTCTCAATATTTGACAATTTATCGTCAAACAAAAAGGAAATATCCGTCGTGAATATTAATAATCAATTGGTACAAAAAAGAAATATTTTTATTCGACGAAGATTAAACACTATGAATTAATTTACGTAACTGATAAATGTTTTTCCCTCATACGTACTGTCGAAAAGAAACGCAGAGCGCGACGAATAAACATACTTCATTCGTAGCGCATAGCGCGATGTGTAAATACACTCGATACGGAGCGCGTAGCGCGACGTGCACCCCCGTGAGTGCCTTAAAAAATGTCCCGAAGGGACATTTTTCGGGGGGTTTGGGGGGCGGAGCCCACCAACAAGAGCATCTGCGCCCGCAGGGCGCTGAGACGCTTGTTTCTTATTTATAATCTTTATTATTATTGTATACGAACAAAGAACATTGAAAGGACTGTACTCGGTAAAAAAAAATTGATAATTCAATGGTTTAGTACTGGATATTTGTATACGTAATCAATAAATTTAATGTACAAGTTTATGCATAATAACTTTTACTCATGGTATATTACATTTTTAGCAAATTTTTTTGAAATTGTAATCAAAAATAATCTTCTGGCACGGATTGAATACTATACTTTGTAGGCATAACGTTATAAATTTGAATTCGGCAACGGCGCACAGCCGTGTACACAAACGCTAGGATTAGTTACTTTGTGTAGGTAACAGGTAGGAGGAGCCTCTGGACTATTGTAGAGGTTGGACTAATATAGAGGGGACTAATTCAGAGGTTTTGCAGTAAGTGTTAAGCCAATAAAACGACCTTTACTAGACATCATTTGATTCGTTACATTAATTTTATCAAGTTCTACGTGATGCAATTCGTTATATTGATCGTAAAACAAAAAGGAAATATCAGTTGTGAATAATAATAATCAATTCGTATAGAAACCAAATGTTTATATTCGATGAAGTTTAAACTAAAAAATGTCCCAAAGGGACATTTTTCGGGGGGGTTTGGGGGGCGGAGCCCACCAACAAGAGCCTCTGCGCCCGCAAGGCGCTGCGGCGCTTGTTTTTTTTTTTTTTGCGCGTTACAAGAATTGCCTCATCGGCGGATTTTGGTCCTGTTTTCCCCATCGACAGAGTCCCCAAGCGATCTCAAGGGTTTAAAATTAAGCAAAGCGAGTAAAATTATTAATTTATTTGTTTTCTTATTTATTTATTTTTCACGAGCGTAACGAGGCGAATTTCATCGGCGGGAGATCTACGTTTAGCGTCATTATTTTCGAGACGAACTGAACAGGAGTATCGTTTTGGCTAACGGTACCGCTTCGTGGTCGTCGCATCTTCTCTCATCTCTCAACAACACCGATAATCATTGCTCTGGGCGCACCGACAACGAAGAAGTCGCAGCTTAGCGATGTCTCATCGTCTCATCGTTGTCTGCACCCTGGGACCAACGTCTACGAAGATTCTTCAAGCGAACCGTCGTGCGATAGTTCAAGCGGGGCGTCAGCGCTATCTTCGTTCGAATATTAATTTTGCGCGAGCGATAGTTCGCGATAATCGTAGAGCGTCGCCAGGTACCGGGGTACCGAAAATATTAGCAAAGGGAGGGGAGAGGACTCGAGGACTCTCGTCATATCTTTTGTAGTGTGAAGACGTCTGCTCGAATGATCGAGATGGCCAAAGGGACAACTCCGTGCGAAAGGGCCTCGGTACCTGACCGATCGCGGCTCAGGAATTATCGACGGGTCGGAGGGTTGGAACAATTCCGATAATCTCCTCATCATATCATCCGTCTCTCGCCGGTAAGGCTCCCGTCTTTTTCCGCGGACACGTTATTTTGTATTCGTTTGTATTTTGTTGCGCGTGGGATTCGTCCAGAGGGAAGTTGGCCTGCGATAGTAGGACGGCCCGTATCGTATTTTTCTTGATTTCTTTTAATTTATTTTACATTCGTTTGGGTATCTTGAGATCGCTTAGTTTGGTAACGTTATAAGTAGAAATTTAATGTACGCGAGAGCTCTACTCATTTAAGTGTGACGACCGGTTCAGGGGTCTCGGACGTGCGGGAGTTAATCGTAGGCCTGCCTCGACGGCTTTGGCTGTTCGATCTGGCGGTGCGAACTCAAAAAAGTAAACGAGCCACTGCCCGCTTCGCGCCGACTGATCACACGGCATAGTTAATTTTTCCGACATGTTTTTCGGTACCACCGGGTGCGAGTTGTACGTCGAGGAGCGAATTTAGTAAGGGCTAATGTTTTATAATTGATATTAATTTTTTTCGTCGTGGAAATTCAAGCCGGCGAACTGAGTGACTGGTGAGAATTTTAGTAGGGAAATTGTTATTTTTGTGTCGAGTCATCTGTAACGGTGTGTGACGGACGGGTCCAGCTTTGCATATAAGTAGACAACACGAATGATAGAAACGTATGGGTGACTATAGCGCAGTGGTTAGCACTCTTAATTAGTACCTGAACAACCTGGGTTCGAATCCCGGGGTTACCACATTTCCTATCATTTATTTCTGGCCCTACCGTCACATCATCGTCTACCATCACAACATCGAAGATATCGACCTTTCTGTTACACATCCCGGGTACCGTTCCGGCGAAAAGTGACATGTGAATTATATTTTCTTCGAATAAATTTATTTACTGTATTTTTCCTAAAATTTGCTGATTGTTAATTGTTTCATTTATTTGTGATTGTACCCATTCACTAAATCGCCAAGTTAACGAACCGCCCCTCTACCCTTGCGAGCTGCAGCTAATCGGCTGTCATCAATTTCGTTATTTCGTGAGCTTTGAAAAATCTGATCACGTCGAGCTCGATACTCGGCTGGCGCCCTTTAAAATAATTAAGCGATCGAAACGAATCTTTGTGGCCAACGGGGTACCGGTTTCGTTTTGATTAATATTTTTGAAATTTTATTTTATGAGTGTGAGCGTGCCACTCTATGGAAATTTCGGTTACAAAGCTTATTCCAATACATCACAATATTTTTGGGACCTTAAACAAAATTTAACCGTGGATCATGAATTACAGCGCCACACTTTGCTCAGGAAAGGTATATACGTCGAAATAATCGATTTTTGGCATATTTCTTCGTTTTTTTTTTAGGCACTCACTATCACAATAGTCAAAGAGTGTCTATTAAAATGACCAGCGAAGCCTCTTCACACAGCTTTAGTAGGTATACTAGGCCGGTTCTAATCCAACCGGGGCGTTTTGAAACAGACCGAGGCCTGTTGAGTAGGAGGAGGGGGGCAGAGGGTGGTGGGTCGGTGGGTGGTTGGCATTTTATTGTATTTAGTGAATCGATGAGTGATGGGTAGGTGTGGGTGGCCGGTGTGTGGGAGGTGGGTGGTGGGTGGGTAGGTGGTTGACATTTTTAAAGTTTTTCTAATCGATGAGTGACAGGTGGGTTAGCCAGGTGGATGGTGGGAGGTGGGTGATGGGTGGGCGGGTGTGTGGGTGGGTGGTTGACATTTTTTAAGTTTTTCAAATCGGTGAGTGACAGGTGGGTGGTGGGTGGGCGGGTGGTAGTGGGGGGGGGTCTAGAGTGGGTAGGTGGGCGGTTGACATTTTTTCTCGGAATGTATCGCTTGCTGATACTCCAAGATCGGTCATCAAGTGGTTGTTTAGACTACAATATATACAACCACTTCAAGTCCCTTTCGCCACTTGTCACTCCTGAAAATTTATGACTGAATAGAGCAGTCATAGCTAATGAATGCATCGTGAGTCAGACCCTTGTTCTTCACGCACCCTTTTATATTTATTGCGGTGATAAGAATTTATAAACAAAACATTCACATCCAAAGCATGAGCAATGAATCGGATCGTTGTTCTCAGAATTTATTATAGGGGGAAAACTTATATAAACAAAACATAGTGTATGCATTTCACTGAATATTTAAAGAAAAAAATTCTCGATGGGCAACGTTTATAGTTTAGTCTGCAATTGAACGGCAAGATGAATACAACGAACGCTACGCTCGTGATGTGCAATGTTAAAAATCCGAGGGAGCTATCTAAGGCGGAACTGAAAACTATTTCAAAGTCCAAGATTCTCAAATATTGGGGAACGCAAATTCATCTCCTGTGGGATCGGTTACCCGCACATCTCCGTGCTGATCCCGAAGTAGCATTATACCTACCATGTATGGAGCATTGGAATACACCAGATATGAGAACCCACGTTGATGGGCCAGCTCCACGTCGATTGCAATGTGAAAAGTGTCATTCTAAAGCGGTGATTCATGCAACGAGTGCGTCATATAGAAACAATAGCGACACGTGTGGTTCGATCAGTTTTAAATGTTCGATGCCGATAGGGTTAGAGACGAAAAAGGCGGAGTCGATGAATAAGATTCTGTGGTGGGGGTGCTACGGTGCAATGATACAAAATCTAATGCAGCAGCTCGAATTGTACCATTCAAAGACGTGATGCAGAGCAAAGACCGGATGCAAAGCAATCGTCATCGTGAGCTAAAACTACGCACCAAACTACTCTTCAAGAATATCAAAGAAGTACAAAATTTGATTCGCACAAGATCAGACTTGCGTTTAATATTGAAGACATTCGCTGACACCAAAATCCAAGAAAATGGATCTCGCAGCTATCAACAAGGTGGGCAAGATGGCGGAATTCCTTCCAACGAAGAAGCTAATCGAGCTGGAAATTCAGCAAGAACATCCGATCAGCAATCTAAAATTCGTGACGACGAAATTCGGGAAAAGGGTAATCGCTGAGGTCAATGGAGAATTCGCTGTCTTCCTACCAGCGCGACTTGCAAGAGTTTTCGAGAACGATCAGGCGCTGTTCACGCAGATGGTTGAATCATCGCAGAAGAATCATCTCCGCATGACGTATCACGGCGGAAAATACAACAGTGTCACATTCCAATTCGTGTGAAAATTCCAATCATGTTTGTGTGACAGCCAAATCGAACTTTATTTTGAATAAGTGTTTTCATATATCATTGTATAATACAATATTAATAACGTAAGTTTTCATTTGTATATTAAGAGGTTTTCTACGTAAAAAAAAAAATAAAAACTCATATATGTAAATCTGTTTTATTTCTTTACAAAACACCTTCATTCGTCTACATTGCGCCTTATATGCATTATCCAAGTCTTCAGAGATTTCACATTTCCATCGGAACAGTCATATTTCATTAGGAGATTCGGATGATGTGGACATCTTATGGCGGGTATTGCGGTTGATAGTTTACGCAGCGATGGGCACTCCAGCGTTTCCGAGTCGACAACGGACACCGATGTACCAATCATGATGCGATCCAGCCATCTTTTTTTCTCCAAACCCTTGACGAAAACAGTCGTTCCAAGTTTCAAGATAGCGCGAATGAAACTTATAGCCCCGGCATAGGACATTTCTCCAAACTCCCAGGACATTCTGTGAAAATTTCGTTGTAGCCACGAATTCATACACTTGTATTTCGCTGGTAGATCGGCCCATGATCACGGTGGTTTAACGAGCAACGTTATAGGATAAGCTGTCATGTCTCGAGCAAGTTCAAGGATGGAAATTTCTTCCAGCACAAACTCATCAATCGGTTTCTTGAACCCTTGAACGTCGACGACGAAGTCCATCTTCATTAATACTAACTTGATTATCCATATGGAGAAGGCTTTTATACCAACTTTTTTACGCCGCCGCTGATTGGATTGTACTCGACTATTCGATCGTGCAATATTAGACAGTATGCTGATGTTCCGGCGGGAAAATTACTCTTAGCTTCAAATTCAAGGCGAATGTCAACAGGTCCAGACTTGAGAGTATCGTTCTGCTTTAAACAATCAATTACAATGAGTGGACCATAATTTCTAAAATTTTCCTTTTTTAGCAATGGTTCAGCTTCTTTACTAGTTAATAACTTACTAATAATAACTAGTTTGGAAATTTGCATACATCTCATATAGCAAAGCGTACTGATTTTGATTAATATCGAGATTCAGGTTGCAATAGGGATAACATTGCGAATTCAAATATAATTTTACATCGCTGATGTTACAATGATCGAAATAACTAACATTTTTGTTAGTACTATTTTTTCTCTTCGTTTGAACGCCTAGAATAACATATCGCGGCTTTTCTAACTGGGAAGATGTCTTAACGGTCCACACATGCTTCGTAGTAGTGGGGTGTAGGGGATAGCCGTACAATTCCCATGTACGAAAGCTCATGGGGATTGGAGCATCTTTGGCTATGAAATTGAGTAGCCGTATTTTCCGCTGATCGGAAATTGACACATATGGTACAAGCCATTCTACTTTATGTAGAGCAATTTTAAATTCTTCCGCTGCCGTTTGAATAACTGCATTGAGATCATTTTTTGATCGAGCGAGAATGAACTCATGTTTGGCATTAATGACAATGTTATGATAATCTTCAGCGAAGCCAAATATGAAGCTGAGCGGCATGCAGACATCAAAGTAACCCGAATTAGTTAGAGATTTTGTTTCTTCGACATCGAGCCAACCGGTGTTTTCCATTACTGAAGTTTGACTGTGACGTAGAGATGCAAATCCTTTCATCAGACTCGTGAGACCAACATTTTTGTTTCGATCGATTTCGATACCATTCAGTTCATATCGAGCTTCCTCAAACAAATGACAAATTGTATTGTTCACGAGAGTTGTAGAAGTAGCCGCCGCGGATCCATAACCTTTCATGAGCTTTCCACTTATGCGAAGCGAACACTTGCTCGGAAGCAAGCTGAGATCTTGATGTTGAACTGCAATACGTATCTCATCACTGTTGTTGAAAGATGATGACGCGTAAGGCTGATGAGCATGAATCTCGCAGTGTGTTATGGATTCATCAAAGATGATGGGTGTTTGAATATTCACTATTTCGTCATCCATCGTATTCGCCAGCAGCAGATACAAAATACGCGGAGTAAATATCGTTTTACAATTGTTTTCCGCGTTGCTTGACCTTGAGACCCAGACTTTTTAGAAGTTGGATGTTCTGATGTGTTAGCACCTTGGGAGCTAGTCGATGACTGATCTGCCTTGCACATGACGGTTTATTATAATTGGCAGGCTTCCGGTTAAAAACTATCGCCATTATTATTGTTATTATTGGGATTTAATATGCAACCGAATTGTTATCACTTCCCCGCGGAAATTAACTAAATTCCCGTCCTGAACTACTATTCACAGTTGAATATGACCAATTACCTTGTGGAGAATAGGGAGATAAATGACGTGTGATGGTACTTCGATAATTTTTTATCCCGGCGGGACAAATGGGAAGAATTCGTGCATATTATGTACTTTTCGCTCGTTGATATAAGCGCCGGTTGTAAGACTACATTCAACTCTCAAAGCGTTCACTTTGAGAATGGCTACAGGAAGATCGGACTCGTGGTTTTTATTAGCTGGCAAGATACGCTGTGTGAATCCTAGTAACCGACCAATAGAATCTTCAGGTGCGAAATCTATATCGTGATCACACCTAATTTCACTATGTAGAGTATTATTATTTGGTTTAATATCGATGTTAATATTCTTCCCAATTAGGATGGGTTTCAAATAATTCTCAATATCCTCAATTTCATAGCTACTAGTCGGAATACTTATTACTTCTCCGCCAATGTGAAGATTATTATTATCAATGTCTATATTGGGAATTGAGTTGAAGGTTAGCAATTCAACCAGTCCTAGAGCATAGTTTTTATCCGCGGAAAGTTCAATAGGAGGAAAATATTGGGCTTCGAGAATGGAAGAAGTTCCAGATATGGTTAATGTAAGAGTATCATTCATGATGCCGGCTAATTAACCTCTTCGACCGATGCCTCGCACTCGGTCTCGAGGATCGCGTTTGGGATTCGGGGCGAGCGAAAAATCGTTAGACGTTGTCGAATTGGTGAAAGAGTAAATTTTTATTGAAAAACACATAAAATTTGCAATACAATAATCAGATCTCCTCGATGTCGTTGCTTACCTTATTTTGTCGCCTTAACGTCTAGTGAAACACACTCGAGTTTTCATAAAGCTACACATCTTTTCCCCAAAATCAAATTTAATATTAGTTGATCAGTATCTCGCGGATGGCGCTGAAACTTAAATAAATATCGAAAGGATAGGAATTTTTCTTCTAATTCCTCGTGTGAACCAAATATTTAACTTCCTCTATGAAAGTAAATTGAAATATTCGAATTTATCGACAGAATGTCGGTAAATTGTGAAAAAGCACGATTCGAACAAATATTTCCCCTTAGTACTACGAAATAACAGAATTTTATCTTGAAAGTCTCGACTTCCTCGATAAACAATTGCAATACCCGAATTTACCGGTGAAATATCGGTAAAACAGAAAGATGATTTAAACTAAATTTTTCCCTTAATTCCTCGTTTGCGCGTAGCAATTAATTTTAAACAAAACTCATCGAAATTCGACGAGGATAAAAAATTTCTCCTACTTTATCGGCCGAGCATCCCTTATCGATACGAAAATTAGTGAAGCGCGTAAGATTTAAAATTTGAATTATTTTACGCGGGTGACTCTACTTTAAATTAGGAATTTTAAATATCGCATCTACTCTGCCGTGCCCACGAGATACCCCACGGGGATTACGCGAGAAACTGTTCTCGCGTTCTCCCGGCACTCGTGTAACAGGGCCCTCCTCGGAGAGTCCGGCTTCCACGAGATCGTGAACCGGCAAGTGTCACCACGTGGCCGGTCCGCGACTCGCTTCCGGCTCGCTCTCGTCGGGGATACCTCCCTATCGCGGTCCCTACTTGCGTGGACGTGGGGTACAGGAATGTGGGAAGCTACGTCGCCGATAGCCTCCCGCACCCTGATTCGGGAAGATTGAGTACTCGTAGAGCTAACGTCACCGAAAGCTCTTCGGACCCGGAGGATTCGAAGGAGAAGTCACCTGCTCAGAGTCGCCGACAGAACTGGTGGCGAGTCTTCTCGCGCTCGCTGATTTATACCCTTTTTCAGCCAATCAGAGAGCTCGAATGTCTCTGATTGGCTTTTACCAAAAGGCCAATAAGAATGCCTGATTTTTGAAATTCGAATGCACCAATAGATTTTGAAGTTCCCCGCGGGAGAAAAGCACGGGGAATTCAAACGCCGAAAATAACAAAATCTCGTAAAATCGAGAAACATCGCATAATGAATAGAAATATTTTAATAATATTTATTGAGCGGGAGCTGCATATGCTTCCCGTCTCAATAGACAATATTTTTCTTTGCGATTCAGTTGATTGCAAAGAAATTTAAGGCATAAATGCCCACATTCTACTGTATCATATGTCTGATATTGTTTATAGTTATATTTCACGCTACCAACACCCACATAACTGACAAATTATGTTGGTGGTTGAAGATCGCCGAAACTATCAAAGTATATAACATTGTTATGAATCTTTTTGTATGCGACCCAGTGTGTACCAGCTCCATTGTTATCATCCAGATTGACAATTGCGGACTCCTGTTTGAATGGACCACTCTTCGGTAAACCATTTCGCATAAAAACTCCGCGAAAGTGTGGAATTTCCATAATTTTTGCATACTTTAATAGGTCGGTGTCAGTTAGTGCTCGGTGTGGTAGCATCACTTTCCGTTTTTTGTGGCAATATGAAGACGCTTATTCTCCTCCAATTGTCGTTTTGTCGCCTGAGCAGCGGTAACAGCGTTAGCTATACTGGCCGCACCACCGGACAATGCCCCAGCGACACTAAGTCCCGCGAAAATGGGCACGAGAAATGGCAGAAAACCACCCATTTTTCTCGATACAGGTAGTACTCGGGGTGTGAGTACTTTACGTTTGCCTCCGGCATTTTTCAAAGCTTCGCGAGCACCCTTAAGAGCTGATTTAATGATTACGCATGAATCATTACTATGAATCATCGCTTTCTTAGCAGCTCCAATTATCTTTCTGAGTCCAACGTTGTTAATTTTCCTCGAGCCCATACCAAATTTTCGTTTCGCTTTCATTATGTTTGTCACGGCCCACGCGGCAGCTTTGTCACCTACACTAGCGTCAGCGGCGCTGACGCGTTTCCAAGCACGCTCAGCCAATACCTTGTCCGCAGCGCTTCGAGCAGCGAGATTTTCTTGATTTTTCGAATAAGCGATATCGTGATCCTTACAGGCCGCGTCGAGCGGGTTTATTCCCGGATCGCCCCGTGCAAGACGTTTCGCTAGCTTTGTTCCAGGCCCGCAATACTAGATGGCAGAACCGGGCAGATGTAATTCAACAGGGAGATTATTGATAAGTCTGTTAACCAAGCCTTTACCACACTTTTTACCGCGTTTCCTCGCGATCTTTTCCATCGAAAGACTCATGAGCTACCGAGGAAATTTATATATATAAACGATTATTTATAAGGTTTCCTGTTAGTCTGCATCGGGATGAAGTTCAAGACACAATCCACGAATTTACCGGTGATCAATTTTGATCAGTTTGCGCAGAAGGAAAATACCGCGAAATCATGGTAATTTATTACCAAATACCATTCGTGCAGTTTTCTGCGGGCCATCGAATTGCGGCAAAACTAATGCGTTGCTCACGCTCATCACTCACCCCAATGGATTGTGATTCGAAAATATTTATATATACTCGAAATCTCTTAAGCAACCAAAGTATAAGTTATTAGAAAAACTGCTTGAGTCTGTGGACGGTGTTGAATATTTTCCCTTCAACGAGAATGAATAAGTGGTGCCACCAAGCGAGGCTCGACCGAACTCAATACTTATTTTCGATGATGTAGCATGTGAGAAACAGGATAATATTCGAGCATATTTTTCAATGGGTAGACATGAGCACGTTGATTCATTCTATCTCTGTGAGACATATGCACGCATTCCAAAGCATCTCGTCCGTGATAATGCCAACCTCCTAGTACTATTTAAGCAAGATGAGATGAATCTCAAGCATATATACAATAATCATGTAAACACCGATATGCCTTACGCTGAGTTCAAAAATGTATGCTCGGCATGCTGGGCCGATAAGTATGGATTTATTATGATTGACAAGTATAGTGATCTTGATCGCGGTAGATATAGGAAAGGGTTTGACTGTTTCGCGTGCATCGATAAGTAATAAATATTCTATTACTAGCTGACCTTGCAACAGTAGTATCCGCGACTCAGCTGCGGCAACATGAAGAGTGAAAATATTTCTAGAGAACAAGACGTTTTGCGTAAAATCGTCAAAGCCAGCGATGCAATTCGACGGAAACATAAAATGTAGAAAACTGGTCGCGAGGCCAATGACCAGGCGATACAAGAAGTCTTCAAACCACTCGTGAATCGATTGGAAAAATTAGTGAATGTGTCTCACACAAGTAAAAATCGTGATACGGCACTTGTGAAGAAAGAAATTAAAGAGGAAATTAGGAATGAAATTAAGGATGAAATTAGAGATAAAATTAAGGAAGAAATAAATGATGATGATGATGATGATGCGGCTAGAGATAATATTGTCGAAAGAGCTGGATCGAGTGGAATAGTGAAACGTAAATTTATCGATAGCGATGATGAGGAGCAAGATGCTTCGTTTAAGTCAGCAATAGGCAACGATACTGAGGACATTATAAGCGATGACGATGATAATAAAATCGTGCAGACAAACGCTGAAGTAGATGAATTAATAAATGAATATCTCGCATTGTTACAATCAAATAGAACGTCCGATTTAGATATTTCTTATGGAGTGCGAAATCTTGCTAATAATAGGTTAATGATAGGAGACTCGCCGATAAATTACAACGCTACTTCTATAGAAATAGGGGTGTAAGCTATGCAAAAACTATTGGACTCATTGAACTATTGTTTAAAAAACAACCCAATGTTGCTTATATTAGCGTTGATGATATGAAAAATTATAAGCATATAATTATCAGAACAAATGCGCACAAGAAGTATTACAAAAATAGAGAAGCGATCCGCGTGAATAAATCTTTCAAATTCACTAATTATATCGCAAAAATTCTGAATGATGTTGAATACACCGGAAAAGGTATATCTCAATATAAAGTTGCGCAAAAAGATGTCAAAGTGGATTATGTTTATTGGGATGATCCAAACGAGCTAGTGAATCGGCTTCGTCTACTCTTGGCATCACAAACAGCTGGCAACTCCTCTCATAGAAACGAAATTATGTCAATTATCAAGGGACGCGGTAGCGTCTCGACGCCAAGTGGTTTAAAAAGTAAAAAGTCCGCGCGGTGAGACCACGCGCGTCGAGCGCTACCGTGTACTTATACGCTAATATCGTGCCTCCTAAAGTTTGACATTTTTTTTCTCTGAAACGAGACATCGGATCTGAATTCCAAAGACACTTTCATAATATAATTCGAATACAAGCTTCAAAATGCGCCTGGAATCAGCTCGATCGGTGCTCGAAATGATGAGATATCGCGATGTCGCCCAAAAAATCCTCACTTTCACGATAAAATTTTTCTTCAGAGATTTTTTCGTCTGTCCGTTGTTTGTCCGATGTCCCATCATGCCTGTGTGTTGCGTCTGTGTGTCCATACGTGAGCCCTGCATATACAATGGTATATGCGGAACGAAAGGTTAGCTGTTACCGATTCCAAGTGTCAGTTCGTGAACACAGCAACTCGTGATATCCGTATCCGCGATCCGCGAATAGTGCACTCGCATTCAGTAATCGAAATAGAGGTTAAATACAAAGAGGTTATTTATAATTTTACTATCGCGAAAGGTACTAATAAAAAAAATCTCTCGTGGTAAAAAAAGGGATAACTGTGTGAAAAAATTATCTTAACTAATTGCAGGCAAGTGGTAATTTCAATTAATAAATATTACGCGTGTGATACAAAAAAAAATCTTTAAAAATAAGTAATTTAAATTAATAATAATAAAATAAATGAAAAAAAAGAATAAAATAAATAGTAAAAACATTTTTCTACAAAAATGTAAAAAAAAGACGCCAAGTGGTTTAAATAATGTTTGCGAAAAAAAAATTCAAAAAATGAAAAATCATAGAAGCCAAGTAAAAATAAAAATAAAAAAACTTGGCGAGTCCTTAGACCACAAATAAATGTAGTAGGAATGGAAGAAAGGACGAGCAAAGTTTTTTTATTTTTATTTTTACTTGGCTTCTATGATTTTTCATTTTTTGAATTTTTTTTTCGCAAACATTATTTAAACCACTTGGCGTCTTTTTTTACATTTTTGTAGAAAAATGTTAGAGGAACTACGGGAGGCCCAGATAATATATTAACTCGCCACCTATAGAGATTTTAAACATTTGCAAGATGAGTGTCGATGTGTTTGGACGACATGTCGGTAAGAGCGCAGGTGTAAAATATCGCGGTCTTCCCTGCCGCCCAGGCGCTCCCGGTAATCCCGGCATTGGATTTAAATTAACCGAGGATGGCCATTATGACATGGAAAACAAAAGACTCCGCAATGTTGCCGCTCCAGAACAACAAGACAATGCTGCAACCTTAAACATCTTACATCGCAAAGTACATACCACCGTGAAGATTTTACGAAAAGAAATGAATGATAGTAATCTCCTATTGGTTCAAGGGCTTGAGACAACAATGCAGGATATCATGAGAACTGTAAATATCAACCTCGAAACAGTACAAGGCTTGGCTACTCGAAACTCAAAGGCCATTGCCAACGTGGACGTTAGACTAAACGTTCTTGAAAATGAGCACGTACAAAGAAGCACTAGTGGAGGAGCTACATAAATCTGCTAGACGGAACTATCCTCGTCGTCATGTGGATATACGAGGTCTCGATGAGACTTGGCAAGCCGATCTCGTCGATATGTCAGCTTATGCTAGTCAAAACAATCAATACAAGTATCTCCTTACCGTCATTGATATGTTCTCGAAATTCGCTTGGGCTGTACCGATGAAGAGCAAGACGGGAAAAGATACAACAGCTGCAATGAAGTCCGTACTTATTCAAGGGCGAACACCATCAAAATTACAGGTGGATAATGACAGAGAGTTTTACAATTCTAATTTTCAATCTCTCATGCAGCAGTATAAAATTTATTTGTATTCAACATTTAGCAACTTGAAAGCATCGATTTGCGAACGTTTCAATCGGACAATAAAAAATAAAATGTGGAAACATTTTAGTCTTCGCGGAAGTTATAAGTGGATTGATATTATAGAGAAGTTGCTTTTCGAATACAATGCCACAATACATCGCACTATTAGAATGAAGCCAAAAGACGTATGCGCTAAACATGAGAAAAATCTTCTGCATACAGTGTATGATCAGCCAAAAATTAAATATACCAGGAAGCCAAAGTTTCAAGTTGGCGAAAAAGTTCGAGTTAGTAAATATAAAAATATTTTTGCGAAAGGCTATACACCCAACTGGACAACTGAAATATTTACGATATCTCGAATAATGAATACTTCACCTGTAACGTACAGGCTAATGGACTATGAGAATAAACCGATTGCCGGCGGTTTCTATGAGCAAGAGCTACTCGCTGTCAAACACCCCGATATTTATTTAGTTGAAAAAGTGTTGAAAAAACGACTCGACAAACTTTATGTAAAATGGCTCGGATTTGATAAATCGCACAATAGTTGGATTAATAAATCGGACTTGTAAATAAATCATTGTCTTGAGGAGCAGAAAGAGTAAAGGTGAGAGAGTGAGAATGTTCTTTTCGAGCTCAGGCCGATGCACATAGCTATGCACCGGCTCTGGAAGCATTTTTTTCCGCACTCCCGCCAATAAAGATTTTGGATGACCCCTGCATACTCTATGCCCCCCGGAAAAGAAAGACCCTTTCTCGTGGGAAAGTGCGATAGGCCCTTTCTTACGAAATCCTAACAGCGTGCACATGGCTTGCGTACAACCTGTGGAAGCATTGTCTTCTCACATAATCCTCGCTCTCACTTTAAAGCATTGTGTAATCCGCAGAGTAAAAATTGTGCATCGTTTAATAACTTCTTAGTTTCACTCACATCCTCCCACTCTTTGAAAAAATACGTGTAAGAGCAACAATTCTATCGCCATGACTCGGGGCAGCTTTAACCGTTCGACTGTGCGTGCGCTTTTCAAGTTCCTCGTACGGAGAATGATTTTATAAATCGTCGGTGGCGAAAAGAAAGACGGCGCGCCGTTAAAAAACATGTCATACGATGCAGTTTTTCGCGCACTCGAAAGAGTTTTTTTCGTCGCAAAGACTGAAGAAATTTTCGACGCCGTAAAAAGTGGATACGTCCGTGGTGATTTCATGATGAAGAAGAAGAAGAAGAAGAAGAAGAAGAAGAAGAAGAAGAAGAAGAAGAAGAAGAAGAAGAAGAAGAAGAAGAAGAAGAAGAAGAAGAAGAAGAAGAAGAAGAAAGAAGAAGAAGAAGAAAGGAAAGAAGAAGAAGAAGAAGAAGAGAAGAAGAAGAAGAAGAAGAAGAAGAAGAAGAAGAAGAAGAAGAGAAGAAGAAGAAGAAGAAGAAGAAGAAGAAGAAGAAGAAGAAGAAGAGAAGAAGAAGAAGAAGAAGAAGAAGAGAAGAAGAAGAAGAAGAAGAAGAAGAAGAAGAAGAAGAAGAAGAAGAAGAAGAAGAAGAAGAAGAAGAAGAAGAAGAAGAAGAGAAGAAGAAGAAGAAGAAGAAGAAGAAGGAAAAGAAGAAGAAGAAAAGAAGGAGAAGAAGAAGAAGCAGAAGAAGAAGAAGAAGAAGAAGAAGAGAAGAAGAGAAGAAGAAGAAGAAGAAGAAGAAGAAGAGAAGAAGAAGAAAGAAGAAGAAGAAGAAGAAGAAGAAGAAGAAGAGAAGAAGAAGAAGAAAGAAAGAAGAAGAAGAAGAAGAAGAAGAAGAAGAAGAAGAAGAAGAAGAAGAAGAAGAAGAAGAAGAAGAAGAAGAAGAAGAAGAAGAAGAAGAAGAAGAAGAAGAAAGAGAAGAAGAAGAAGAGAAGAAGAAGAAGAAGAAGAAGAAGAAGAAGAGAAGAAGAAGAAGAGAAGAAGAAGAAGAAGAAGAAAGAAGAAGAAGAAGAAGAAGAAGAAGAAGAAGAAGAAGAAGAAGAAGAAGAAGAAGAAGAAGAAGAAGAAGAAGAAGAAGAAGAAGAAGAAGAAGAAGAAGAAGAAGAAGAAGAAGAAGAAGAAGAAGAAGAAGAAGAAGAAGAAGAAGAAGAAGAAGAAGAAGAAGAAGAAGAAGAAGAAGAAGAAGAAGAAGAAGAAGAAGAAGAAAAGAAAGAAGAAGAAGAAGAGAAGAAGAAGAAGAAGAAGAAGAAGAGAAGAAGAAGAAGAAGAAGAAGAAGAAGAAGAAGATGATGAAGATGTTGGTGAATATCAGGGATCCATATAATGATGAAGATGATGAGGACGACTATGACGAGGAGGAATATGAAATTAATGTAGTGCCGGAAGAGTGATAATTGATAAGGGATAAAATGATGTGAAAAAACAATGGAACTTTATTTTATAAGAATATGATATGATATATATACATTTTTAATCGCTAATGTATCTTTTTTATAATACAATATATACATTTTTTTATGCACTAAATATATATTTCCTATTGTCTATCGATCAATACACACGCACACATAATATTATAAACACTATATACAATATTCACAATATATACATTTTTACAATATATATAAGTACAATTATTTCTACCCTTATCCCCTATAACCCCACGGTAAAGTGTCGGTGGAGCCACGCTGCAGCATCCTCTTGTTATCATTTTAACTTAGAGCTAACTTATTTCTTAATTAAACATTGAGATTTCACGAGATTCTCATGCTGCAACAAACACTTCTTGTAGTCAGCAAATGTAATGTTTCTCAATGTGGATGCTTTGACACCCTTTGCGCGTTTTTTATCCTTCGGATCATCTCTAACCTTATATGAGTATAATTTTGCTCTTAGACCCACGAACTCAGTCATAATTCGACCACTGTTCTCGTCTTTCATTAATCCGAGAACTTTTTTATTCGCTTGCGGTATTCCATACAAATTATTTAAAGAGTAATCCGACGTGTCAAATTTGTGCGAATCCTGCTTTATCGTCTCATATACATCCCCGGTTTTGATATGATAGATTAGACTATCAGTGTCGGTATACATTACTTTTGCACTTTCACCAAATATGTTCCGCATTTAATTATAGTGAAAATCATATATATAAATCTTTGACACGTCCAAAATGGTGAAGCCTGTATATATCGGTTTATTAAACTTAATTATTAAATATAATTATTAAATTAAAACTGATGTTTTATTTAATTCTATTATAAGCATATCATCATCGAATACGGTGCAGCTATGGAACGTCGCTTTCGCTATAAGGGCTCGCGCCCCGTACCTCCCTGCCCATTTGGTGACAAGTTTTACTTCCCGGTGTTTTCTCACATTTTCCATTTTTTTGCCGAAGACGGCATTATTCATAAGTTTGTAAAAATTCTTTTCAAAATCCTTAGTTGATTTTTTACGGCAGTCTGTATTTAAATCAATATATTGCTTCATCCACGGGCTTTGTTCAAATTTTACTACTCTATGAATTTTTGCTAACTTCAGACCAAAACTGAGACACTGTTTCAAATTACGATAATGAATTACATATTTCCGTTTCGGCAATAAAGTTGTCATCAACTTTGATTGGTTACATCCGGGAGGGGAGGTACGAAGTGCTCAGCGCATAGCGGTAAGTCTTTATGCTCCGCGTGGAGTTCTCGCGGGTATTCTAAATCCACCTCGAATATGTATCCCTTTGGAGCATCATCTTCGATATTCTCTATATCGAGGTTATCAAAATTCTCCAGCCATTCAAAAGAACTGCATGGTAAGTATTGGCTCATCGCTGCACCATAACGATTATTAACATCATAGTACATGAGGTACGATTCTTTTACGCTCGAGTCAAAATCTTTACCCATATACCGATTGTTCGCTTTTGCATATCTATTTGTACACTGCGCGATACCACCTCGAATGCCCTTCTCAATGAACAATAACATATCTACATCGGTAAATAGTTCAAGCTCGATTCCCGTGCACTTGAGCATTGCGTCGAATCTAAATTATATGTTTTAAATCATGTCTGTCGGAAATTTTCGAAAATGTCGGCCAAGAGAAGTACATCTGTTTTTAAGTAAAGGAGTAACGAGTAACGAGTAACGAGTACGAAACGCATTACTGTCTAATGTTTCCATCGAATTTCACCGGCCTCCAGATGAGAAAGTTGATGCAACGAAACTTCGAGAATCGTTGAGGATGAGGAGGCTCATCAGATCTATTACCTCGAGTAGCGTAATATTCGCGAACGAAAAATATATTTTTTATTCCCCATGCATTCATCCCCTTCGCGAATCTTCCGGAACCTTCTAGAAGCTTCGAGGTGCGTGTGTGTGTGCTGTCCGTGTGAGCCGTGTACGTGTGACACGCACACAAATGGATCCAGAATCGGCATAGTGTATCTACTTTATGTTCACCCGATTTATTCGTTTAAAGTTAATAATCAAAACTGCTAATTTTGTTTCTGGAAAAGTATGATCTCCTCTTCAAAACAAGACAAGATAAGAGTCGATATCGTTTTTCGCTGCCGAAATATGATTTTTTTTAAGCAAAGCCTAATTTCACGAATTTTCGTCAAAAAACGAATCGTTTTTTCAAATTTCTCGAAATTGCCGTCTCTAATTCTTTCCTCTCATAGAAATCGTATTTACAAACTGACTCTCCGCGTTATTGCGCAGATGAAAAGGGTGCAATGTTTAAAAATTAAATTTTTTACACTTCGACCGCCGGAGATTCATCACATTCGAAATCTCTGTCAATTTTGTTCGCTCGATTTATTCGTTTACAGTCGATTAAAAAAACTGCTAATGATTATTCTATCGACGTATTTCCAACGATTTTTCAAATTTTACAAATTTTCGTCGAGAAAACGAGTTTTTTTTTTATATTCTCACGTCTTGAAAAGTTTTTTTTTCGCGAAAAAAACAATTGTACTCTTAAAGAACAATTTTAAACTATTATTTATCGACAAAGTGAAAAACACTGAATTTGTCGATTTTACGAGTTATTTCGGACAGAGCAACTTATCCTTGTTTATCCTTATATCCTTTCCTTGTTTCCTTGCTATCCTTGTTTGTGATTAAATAAAATTTAAAAAAATACGATATGATATGATGCTAAAATTGATATTTTTAAGCGACGACAAATATCAATAAAATTTCATTGAAAAACGAAAAAAATAATCGAATTTCTCAAACTTCTCGTCTCCAATACTTTCTGTTCTACAGAGACAATAACGAGCTGATTCCATGTATTATGAGGAAGAAAAAAAATATATCTCAAATGGGAGAAATGAATTTTTTATAAGAGGACTGTCAAAGAGCCTTCACAGTCGATTTTTTCAAGAATTTCATCAATTTGTAAAAAATATTTCGGAACCATCCAAGATGACAAGTTTTTGATTCGAGTAACGTACTACTTCTTCTTCAATACAAGACAGGAACCAAGACGATATATTTTTTCGTTCTCGAGATAGCATTTTTTTTTGCAGCATCCAGAAATATCGACAAAATTCCATTGAAAATCACAAAGAATAGCAATTTTCTTGAACTTTTCTTCTACAATGATTTGGTTTCCTACCGATATAATAACGAACTGATTCCATCTATTATGGGGAAGAAAAAAAACACTGAAGGGGAAGGATTTAAAGGGGATATTTGGCCTGAATGCTAAATGGTAATCGTGTTGACGTCGGTACATGTTTTGTGTGTTTGTTTTATATTCATTAAATCGAGTCATAAGTTTTAAGCCAATAAAACGACTGTACTAGACATTATTTGATTCGTTAAATTAATTTGATCAAGTTCTACATGATGCAATTCGTTATATTTGCCTCGTGTCTCAATATTTGACAATTTATCGTCAAACAAAAAGGAAATATCCGCCGTGAATATTAATAATCAATTGGTACAAAAAAGAAATGTTTTTATTCCACGAAGGTTAAACACTATGAATTAATTTAGGTAACTGATAAACGTTTTTCCATCATACGTACTTTCGAAAAGAAACGCAGAGCGCGACGTATAAAAATACTTCATCCGTAGCGCATAGCGCGATGTGTAAATACACTCGATACGGAGCGCGTAGCGCGACGTGCACCCCTGTGAGTGCCTTAAAAAATTTCCCGGAGGGACATTTTTCGGGGGGTTTGGGGGGCGAAGTCCACCAACAAGAGCATCTGCGCCCGCAAGGCGCTGAGACGCTTGTTATAATTTAGGCCGATGCCTTTGACTATGCAGATAGCAATTTCTCGATCATTAGCGGCCCGTACTAAATATCCGCAAAATGTAGGCTTACCCGAGACGAAACGCTTAATAAAACTACCGCTACCGAAATCGCTAAGTTCATCCGTTATATCCCCGAGAAGATTTTCGAGAGGCGGACTATATTCTCCATGCACGCCATTATCCATATATATACACGAGTCGGTGTCGTAGTAGTGAACGAGTTTATCTAGTGGTTTAAAATAAGAATATACTTTTAGTCTTGCCTGCGCCATTATATACGCGGCGATCATGAGGTTCACTTGAGGATTTATCTCAACGCTTTCCCCGGTTTTCTACCAGCAAACATACATAACGTCGTCGTTGACCGTTGTAATATTGTTTACCTCGCAACTCTGGTCACACAAGAGTTCCAAAAAAAGCTTTTGACGCGTTGTGATAACCTCCGTCTTTAGGAGATTTTTACGCTGACAAAATTTACCCCAAAATGAATTTAAGCAGAGTTTTGCAACGGAGCGTAAACCCGGATATTTGAAAATTCGTTCACCATCCAATTGTGCCCCCTCGGCCTCGAGAAAACTAGCTACGTACTCTGCTTTACGCTCCTCCGATGTACACTCACTTGGCCATCCACTAGCATCTGGCTTTATCTTAAGCGAGAGATCAATGTAACTGCCAAAGAGCCCGAGTGCGTGACTAGCTTTATCGTACTGTTCTACAGCGTATTGCCAGATGTCTTGTACCGCGACAATCTTGTACCCCTTTTTGATAGCTTTTTGAAGTTCGCACGATACCCAAGTGCCCTCGAAAGTCCGATCGTCCTCGTTATCGTGAGGACAGGGCCCTTAACGCATTTCCTCGCAGCATGTTCGGCATAATGCAAACATTAGTCGATTGTGCATGCGTATGCGGAGTACCGGATGATAAAGATAACGAGGTGGCAAACACTTTGCATCGGACGAGCCCTTCGACTTTAGCTAAATTGTTTTGGGGACCGATTACTTGCTGAACCGTGTCAGCCATGTATACCAGGGGGTGACCAACGGGGAACGTCCGTTCTTGCAAATGAACGGATAAAGCGAGCAGACATCAACATAGTGGATTTTCTCGGCACTGCTAGTCTCGCAATAATTCCGCGTATTTCCCGTGCGGCCTCCAAAAAACGTGTCGCGCGGACTCAGTGGCTGATCGGCGAGAATCGGATGATCATTCACCGTGGCTTTAATGACCGGATTTCAACCGACGACTTGACCCGATGACTTTTTAACCGGGCATACTCGCACTTCCATATCTCGTGAAGAGTATACCCGAGAAATTTAATACCCGCCGAGGTGTTCAATGTACGCATGAACCGATCATCCAGCGTGGTACCGTACCACTCTTCTACGCATTTACGAGAGTCGGTGAACATTTGTCACACCTGTGGTAGAAACAGTCGTGGAATTGCATAACGTGTTGCACACCATCATCTATATGTACGTAGCCGTCGACACGCGTACCGTCGGTTACGTTGTATTCCCGGCCCGACCCGCGTACTCGATTTGTTTCTCGAAAGTATGCTCGCTCCAAAGGAGCCACTCAATCGCTATTTCGGACTGTGTATCAACTCTACGGTAATCCCCTCCCCCCGCCCCGGCGTTGGGTTATCTCGTACCACGATAAAAATTCCTTACGATCGGACGCCGATATCGTGTCGGAAGCGTAGTCTGCGAACGGGGGTAACGGACGCCTGTACTTCTGATTTTCTATTGTATTAAAAAGCTGCGGAAAGGCACCCTTGAAAACATTTTCTTCCAAGCCGAAGTCGTTTGGGAGCTTGCTGAGAGACATGTGAAAATAATTTAAACTATGGATGAACATTACTTTACCGATTCTCATTTCCATAATGCTATTACCGTTTATGATTAGCCGCAGTGCTTCACGTTTTCCCGCGACAATATATGTTAGAATAAACTGGGCATCGAAACCCTTCGCGTTATGGACAATACAGATAATGCCTCAGACATCGTTCTCTTTTCTTCAACGCATAATTTACAAATTTTGCGAGAGGCCCTTGACAAAAAAATGTCTCGTTATCGATGGCGCCCAGACTATACTCCCACACGTCTTCCTTCAGGCCTATGCAATTTGTGCACCGCTGCTGGCTAACACACAGATTTACATCGTGACAGTATATACCCCCGCGATTGGGCACCATACGTACCTACCTGTTCGTGCCTTTGTACACACAATATGCCCCGAAAGAAGCGCCAACATTCGTTGCAACGGATCTTTGGGGCGTCCGAGCTACAGGGTGGGCTGGTCAAACAGCAGAGACACTTTTGGCAACAGCGATGTGCCACTGCTGTATGCAAGCCCGCATGGCATGCAGAAAAACGCTCCACCGGCTGTCTGGGCAAGATTTAAGATCAATCCGTAATGATTGTCATCTAGGAACAAGTTGATGGTACGCAAGACTATTAGTGCACAACGTAACACCATAGCAGTACCATTGAAGACGGCCGGGTCGCTGCTACCAAAAGTCTCGCGCTCAAACATGACTAGCGCGGCTCCCTCCCAGGCAAGAACTCGCTGGAACGCTTGCAGCTCAGGTATACCCCACCCCGTTTCAGGCACCTGTATAGCCGCCTCTTTAACCAATTATCAGCTAAATTTTGCTGCAAACGCGATCTATCTCTGTGCACGTTATCCGACAGTTTCTGCATCTCGCCATGACGAACCGCGCCGCGTCTCCCATAAACATCCCCAACCACGATCGCCCGGGGTAAACAGAGCCTGTCTTCATTTTTAAATTCTATCACCGATCTTTTCGTCCAAAAATCCTCCCAAAAATCCTCCAAAAATAGGGAAGAAAAAAGTTTTCTGCCTTCCCCATCCCTATTGGCATTGAGACTATGTTTAACGTGATCGTGAAGGTATCATCAATGCAAAACCCTGCGGCACTCTGAGATACGCTATTGATCGCGCTAAATTAATTTTCAAAATTAGAATCATGCACGGATCTTAATTTTCATACGAAATCCCTGCCAGATCTCTCGTAAACGGGTTCGAATGAAATTGCACGCCAACCATATCGGTTGGCTCCCAACCGCTCAGCAATTCCCGTATCGCGTCCTCTAGCCACTCTACCAAATCTACATCACCCGGAGGAATTTCACGGTCATAACAATGCCGTGCGTCTTAAAATTATTAAAATAACGCCTACTCTCTACGCGGTGAATAATTTTCGACTCACGCTCCGGTGTTTCGGACCTCTACTATGTCGAGGGCGTCCCCTCCGAGTGCTTCCCGACAGCACAACGGTGCGTTCGACATCGCTGCGGGTGGCCGAGCCGGTCGCTGACGCAGGCTGCGATGCAGCCTCTTCAACAGCCGATTCGTCGAATATATCCGCTCGCTCGAGGTGGCCTCTTCCTCGAATATCTCCCTGTTGTTGTGTCGTCGTCGTCGTAGTTGTTGTCTTCGTCCTCGTCGACGGTGGTTTCATCGAGCAATTTCCCGAATCGACCCCCGCCGATCTGGGTAGAGGTGGCCAGCGGTTCCGCGAACGATATCTCGAAGTCGGCTGCAGGGGGTATTATGCTAGCGTTTGCTAGCATAGCAACCTCCTGAGTCAGCGCGACAACGGCTCCCACATGGGCCCACTGGTTAACCCACATCGTGAAGCTGCTGAGCTACTCAGCTTCGACTTCGGCCTCCTGGACCAAAATCATTGTTGCAGGAAAAAAAAATGTGATTAAATTTTTGTTAGATTTAAAAAACATCTTTATTCTTATAAATTATGTAACTTTATAATCTCTTATTCCTTACCTTCGTTATCCCAGTCAGTTTCTTGGACTTCGACAAAGGCGCATGCATCGTGTAAGTGCTGTGCAGCTACCCGAGTGACTTCGATCCGCTGTCGCCCGGTCGCCGACCACAATCATCGACACTGAAAAAAAATTATAAATTTTTTTTTTTTTTCTAAAAATAACACTTCTTTTTATTAAAAAAATGTATTTTTTTATTCTGCCCCCCTTCATGATTCCAATCAAATGCCTCGGTCTCGGCAACAGCCCTGTCGTCCGCGCGGTGCCGGTCCTCCAGCCTCTGAAATGTAAAAAAAAATATGCCGTTATACGCCATGCCGGATTTTTTGCTACATGAGTTAATAAAGGGGTTGTACTTACCGAGTACGGCATATTCTACGTTTAGCGCGATCGCCTCGCGCGTCGTGGCTTGAGGCGACTTATTCGCTCGCGCACACGCCACCTGTAGTGCTGCGGGCACTCCGCAAATTTGCCTACGCTACCCAAGCGCAGAATCATCCATACCGTGAGATGCGCCATGAGCGCCTTGAGATGGCACACCAGAGGGACGCTGCGGAAATTGTGCATTAGGCCATCAGCAGATTTCCATAGCAGGTACTGTGCTGCCTCCATCGGGTTCACCGACAACACCCGTACTACCTCACTAATGACACAACGCACAACACTGTCACAAAAACAACACAACACAAGAAACATACAAAACACAAGAACATAAGAATTTTTTGTAAAGAGAAAACAGTGGTGACACAGCATAAAAATAGTGACGAGCCGTTACGTTTCAAAGACAAAACGTGACAATGACATTTTCCGTCAAAACTGTAAAACTTATTGATTCTTCCTCTCTACCACCTCCTACGACTCCTGTTCAAAAAAGTCACGGTTAACTACTGCATAGTTAAAATGTATCATTCTCAAAATTTTGTTTGAATCTATTCTTCCGGGGGGGGGGGGGGGGGGGGGGGGTAGTTAGCATCTTCTCGTAAGCCGTAGGGCGCTGCTACTACCGGAAAACCCTGGCTGATAAACGATAGAAAAAATATCTCAACCGCCCGGTCCTTAGCTCCCACGTGTATCGGCGTTTGCTGATAATTTTCGACCGGACGCTTCCTGATGATGGCACCGATGTCTACAAGACAATCGAATATTATCGCAAAGCGTTTCCTGCTCTCTTCTCAAAGTTCTTTGTATAACTTCATGGCTTATGCCGCGAACGGCGGTGTATATGTAAACCGTCGTTTTTAGGCACTCACTATAACAATAGGCAAAGAGTGCCTATTAAAATGACCATCCGTTGCTCTTCGGAGTCTGTTGGTGGGGTTACTCCGCAGCGAATACTCCAAAAAATTTTATTTTTCACCATTTGCTTCGATGTATCTCCAACATCATGTGTTGTTAATTTGAAGTGATTCCCATGACTGGTAATATTTTTTTTCGCCTGCAGTCGAATAAAAATACCTTTATTACTGAAATTATCTTCTTAGACGTCCGTATCATGTTAGAAAAGGGAGTTTTCATTAGTCGGGCTGCCATACCGACGGAGCGCGAAGGTATGCAAAATTATAAAACGAGTGTTCCTTCCCTTAACGAATACTCGTATGCCGTGAGAATAACTTCCGTCTGTCTGTCGCCGTACGCTCGTGTGTGCACACGTCTCTGCGCTGTACAACACATCATATTATATTAAAACAATCTCGTTCTGGTATCGGAGTTTTATTCACTTGCGTAACCTGCCATCCTGCTTCGAATACAGAAAATACAACATATCACAGTGTAACTTTGGACTGCGCAAAGCAATTTTTCTCTTCTTCGCAGGGATGATGTATCATATCATCACCATTGTGCACATTCATCTTGAAGCCCCTGCGAAGCATTTGAATATTTGCTTAACAAAAAAAATTCATTTTTGCTTCGACAAGTGTCCGTACGGTGTTGTAACTTTAGACTGTGCGAAACAATTTTTCTCTTTTTCGCAGGAATGATGTATAATATCATCACCATTATGCACATACATTTTGAAGCCCCTGCGAAGCATTTAAATATATGCTTAAGAAAAAAAATCCATTTTTGCTTCGACAAGTGTCCGTACGGTGCTGTAACTTTGGACTGTGCGAAGCAATTTTTCTCTTCTTCGCAGGAATGATGTTTCATATTATCACCATTGTGTACATACATTTTGAAGCCCCTGCAAAGCATTTCAATTTTTGCTTAACAAAAAAAAATCCATTGTTGCTTTAACAAGTATGCGTACGGTGCTGTAACTTTGGACTGTGCGAAGCAATTTTTCTCTTCTTCGCAGAGGTGAAGTATCATATCATCACCATTGTGCACAATCATTTTGAAACTACTGCGAAGCCTTTAATGAGGTGTTTTAAATTTTGTTCTGCTAAATATCCATACGGTGCTCCAATTATGAAGTCTACGAACCTAATTTTTTCTTTTCCGCAGCATTATTTTATTTTATGAAAAGCACTACGCACAGCTAATTTGAAGACATTCTGACATTTCTTAGTATTTTTATTCTCCAATTATTTTTAGTGAGGAATTATTTTTAAAGGTTATATTATTTTAATTTTCCAAAAAACAATTTTTTATCATGTCACAAACGAAAATTTGGTTACGAAATATCACACATTGATTGCCAAATATTAATCCTTTTTATTTCGAAAATAATATATTTTGAATGAATATCATTAACAATATTTTATATACGTTATTCACATTCATAACAAAAATAAAAAATTTCGTGGGTGCACTGAAAACTTGGTTATAATTCCACAAAGAAGAATCATCGAATATCCAAAATTATTGCAATTTGTCAAATAAAATTGAAAACAATCGCGGCCATTTATTTTTTTTCATTCATTCTATCTGTCAAACATTGGAAGCCGACAATAATTCAATAGCAGACGTGATAAAGTTTGCATACGCCGCGACGTTGGTATTCTGTGTCGGGATGATTTGAATCGAAAATAAAAATCTTATTGTTTTCTCATTGTTTAATGTATTGTTACATCCCCGTAACTCCACCAAAACGCCTAGTATCTAGGAACCCTCAAAACAGCATTGTATTTCCTGAAGATAAGGCCCTACTCCGATGGTTAAGGGAGGGGGACGTCTAGGCCCTCACACATAGTCTACAGATAACAATTCCTTCCAATTCGTTCAAAACATAAGAAGTGGGAGACGGCGAGTTCGAGCCAATAAGCTACAAGAAACTTGCCCTTTCCTACCCTTATTCAAAAACAAAGATAGATATACGACTAGTATATAAGACCACATTTTGTACAGAAAATTGTCAGTTCTTGTAAATATTTCAACCTCTTCGGATCGAGCTGGAACTTCCCGCGTAGAAAAAAGTCGTATGGGAAAGCGTCATTACCTGTGTATGGGATTTCGATGGGAAATAGTATGGGGAGTAGTATGGAAAAGGGTTTGGGAGAGGTATGGGTTTTGGGACGGAGCCATATTCACCCCATACGCTTTCCCAGACCCTGTCCTAGCCATCATGTACGACCGCGGCAATCCTGGCGCCATCAATCCTATACGCTTTTCCAGAGTCTCTCCCAGCATAAGGATCCTCGCGCGATTAGAATCCCATGTTACGTTTAAATGAAAGAAGAAGAAAAAATAAATTTTGCCAAATGGAAGGAAAAAAATGACAAACGAAGAAATATGCGGAAAACTAATTTTTTTCGACGAATATGAGTTTTCCGAGCGAAGTTGAATGCTGTAGTACATAACCGGCCTTTCAATTTCGTTGAAGGTCCCAAAAATATTGTGATGTACTCGAAAAAGCTTGGATAGACAAATTGAAAGATCTATGTGAGATTCAACCAATACTCTACAATATTTTTGGGGCCGACACCGAATTTCAAGCGCCGATTACGTACAGCAGCATTTAACTTTGCTCGGGGAACTCATATCCGTCGAAAAAAATTGGTTTCAGGCATATTTTTTCGTTTTTCATTTCTTCCTTCCATTTGATAAAATTAATTTTTCCTTCTTCTTTTGTTTACATATAATATGGGATAACAGATATGGGATTGATTGCGCGAGGTTTCCCCGGTCATATGGGATAGCTGGGGGAGACTCTGGAAAAGCGTACGGGGTGAATATGGCTCCGTCCCAAAACCCATACCGTTCCCAAACCCTTTCCCATACTAGTTCCCATGCGATTTCCCATCGAAATCCCATACACAGGTAAATACGCTTTCCCATACTACTTTTTTCTACGCGGGTTGTACCGCTCGTCCATATTTTCAAGTAAAATAGTTTAAATGGAATCTTCGATTTCTTTCCGAGCTGCGCGGACCACTGCGAACTCATAATAAGATCTTTAAGACAATTTCTAGTTGCCCGGTCCATCGCGAGCTATGGAATCGTTTTCCAAAATCCACCGAGCTGCGCGGCCCACCGCGAGCAATACAATCCTTTTCCAAAATCCACCGAGCTGCGCGGTCCACCGCGAGCTCACTGGATGTCCTATATTGAACCGATAGTAGAAGTTGCGCGGACCACCGCGAATTTCTCTTTCTTTCAATCTCAACAATTCTTTATTGTCCCAAATAATTACTAAATCATCCAAAACTATTATCCAACAAAATTCCATTACAACCAGTGATGCCAGACTCGCGGGCGAAAAAGTCCCGCACGCTCGCCGAGCTCCCCCCACCACGTGACATGGACTGGCTGCTGGGCGGAGCTTAGCGCGCTAGAGTCACCGGGCTGGTGACGTCACTCATGCCCCGAGCGGCTGAGCGCCAGCCCGGGTCGTGACGACACGCGTGAAGATCCGTGATTTAACTTTAATTCAAATAAATAGAAATTCATGATTAATTTCTTTAAAAATCATAATTGACATTTAAATTGTTTAAAAAAATCAGAATTAATGTTTAATTTGTCAAAAAATTGAAATTAACGTTTAAATTAGTTAAAAAATCGTAAATTGCATTTTTGATATTTCAAAAATAGGAATTAAAGTTGAATTTGTTTACAAATCACATAAAAATGTTTAATTCGTTTGAAAAATCAAAATTTGCATTTCAATTGTTTAAACAATGGAAATTGGTGATTCAAATGTGTCAAAAAAACTGTAATTTGGTTTTAATTGTGTAATCAGTCGAAATTGACATTTAATTGTTTAAAAAATCTAATTAATGTTCAAATTTTTCAAAAAACAATTAAAAAAATGTTTAATTAGTTAACAAATATGAATAAATGTTTAATTGGATGAAAAATTTGAAATTCGTATTGAATTTATTCGAACAAACAAAATTGACGTTTAAATTGTGTAAAAATGAATAAAAAAATAATTCATTGGTTTAAAACATCGAAATTCTTGTTTAAATAGTTTAAAAATCAAAACTCATGTTAATTCGTTTAAGAACTCAAAATTAGCGTTTAATTTGTTCATAACTTAGAAATTTGTATTAATTTTGGTTATAAATTCGAAATTTACTAGTAAATATTTTTGAAATTATAATAATTTCAATTTATGAATCATTTTGTCGAGAACTTGAATTTTGAAACAAATGAAACGTCAATTTCAATAACTTAATTAATTAAAACGCAAATCTTAATTTTTTTAACGAATTAAATGCCAATTTTGATTTTTTATGAATTTAAATTTGAATTTTAATTTTTTTGTTAAATTGAAGTTTAGTTCGATTTGCGAGACAAATTGGAAGTCAATTTTGATTTGTGTAACAGTTGATACGTGAATTTCGATTGTTTAAACAAGTCAAACAAAAATTCGGATTTTTTAAATCAATGTAAACGCAAGTTTGAATTTTGTAAAGAATTCAAACGAAAATTGCAATTTTTTAAACTTTTTAACACAAATATGAATTTTTTAAACAAATTGAAAGCAATTTTCGATTTTTTAAATGACTGAAAGGCAAATTTCAATTCATTCAACAATGTAAACGCTGATTTCAATTTTCGTACCAATTAAATCGCAAATTTTGATTGTTTAAACAATTCAAATGAAAATTTGGATTTATTTAAACAATTCAAACAAAAATTGAATTTTTTAAACATTTCAAATGAAAAATTGAATTTTTTAATCATTTCAAACGAAAAATTGAATTTTTTAAACAAATTAAATTTCGATTCGGCAATTTTCAATTTTTCAAACGACTGAAATGTTAATTTCGATTTATTTAACAATTTAAACGGCGATATCAATTATCGCACCAATTGAATCACAAATTTCAATATTCTAAACAAATTAAACGTCATGTTCGATTGTTTAAACAAACAAAATACGAATTTCAATTTTTTAACCGATTAAATATTTTGATAATTGTTTTTTAAAAAATGAAATGGCAATGTGGTTTTTTAAACAATTAAAACAAAAATTTCAATTTTTTGAACAAATCAAACTTTTTTATTATTAAAAAAAAATTAAACAGCAATTTTCATTGTTTAAACAAATTAAACGTTTTTTTTGTTATTTATAAACAAATCAACTGTCATTTTCGTTTGTTAAACAATTGACCCGATTTATTTATTGTACACTCTCGTTAATTGTTATATTATATTCTTTTACTGGTTAATTTATTTATTTATTAGTTAACATATTAATTTACGCGAAGCCAACGTGTGGAGTTGACTTGTGACGTCACGTAAGCGCGAGGCGACTGCGCCGCCTCATGCCTTGTGACGTCACGCACCCGAGCGCGTCGAGACATGTCTCGTGACGTCACGCAGTCGAGCGCGTCGAGACATGTTCCGTGACGTCACGCGGACGGCAGGCGGGTGCGGGGCGAGAGTGACGGGGGCGTGGCTTACGGCATACTCGAGCGAATAGGCAGAGGGCAACCGGCGGGATATTTTTGTCCCGCCAGGGTCGGAGAGGGGGTAAAAAAGTCCCGCATGCGGGATTTCTCCCGCCAATCTGGCATCACTGATTACAACCAAATCACCAAGCCCGTATCTCGGACTAATTAGCCTTTGCTAAGGTCTAAAACAGGGCAAATTCTCAATGTTACTCGGACGTAACAGTATATAACTTTATATATTGGGAAACTGCAGTTTACTTTTTTCAAATCTCTAACAATTTTTCGAAACAAAAAAAAATCAATTTTTACCTCGTATGTTTTCAACCACCCTTCTATTTTCATTTCAATTGTTTCAATATACTTATCTCAAAACAAAATAAAACGATAGAAAAATAAAATTTCTCGAATTTCTCGTCTGCAATGTTTTACTCTCTGACAGTGACAATAACCAGTGAATTGATTCCATCTATTATAGGGAAGAGAAAAAATGCTTTAAGTGTTATAACCGAATTCTCTTATAGATCGACAGTCCAAGAATCCACGCCCTCGAATTCATCGAGAAATTGATTTTTTTTATTATTTTGGACACATCCAAGACACTACAACTTTATTTTGAGCAGAGTACTACTTCCTCTTCAATACACGAACCAAGACGATATCTATGTTCGTTCTCAAGTTATAATTTTTTTACTACAACAATTAATATCAAATGAATTTAATTGAAAATCGTATCAAAAAGCAATTTTTCTTAATATTCAGCTCCAATACTTCGGGTCCTGTCCAGAGGCAATAATAAAGTGATTTTATGTATTTTAGGGAAGAAAAAAGCATTTAAACAGATGCATTTAAAGGGGACATTAGACCTGTTGGTAAATGGTAATGGTGTTCGTGTTGGTAAATATTTTTTGTGTTGATTTATACTCATTTAATCTGGTCATAAGTGTTAAGCCAATAAAACGACCTTTACTAGATATCATTTGATTCATTACATTAATTTGATCAAGTTCTACGTGATGCAATTCGTTATATTGTTCGTAAAACAAAAAGGAGATATCAGTTGTGAATAATAATAATCAATTCGTATAGAAACGAAATGTTTATATTCGACGAAGGTTAAACTATGAATCAATTTACATAAGTGATAAATGATTTTCCGCCATATGTTCTTCCGAGATGAAACGCGCAGCGCTACGTATAAACATATTCGATATGCAGCGCATAACGCAAAGTGTAATCATACTTGATACGTAGCGCGTAGCGCGAGGTGTATTCCTGTGAGTGCCTTAAAAAATGTCCCAAAGGGACATTTTTCGGGGGGTTTGGGGGGCGGAACCCACCAACAAGAGCCTCTGCGCCCGCAGGGCGCTGAGGCGCTTGTTAATTTCTGTGGGTTGTTGCAGTTACAATGTATGTACTCTTGAACGTTTCCAATATTGTGTATACCTTATCTACAAGAGGCCATGCGGTAGAAGTTTTTCCGCCACCCCCTCCCTCCGAAAATCACACCGAATTGCTCTCGGGACTGACAATGCCCTCGATCATGCTTCATTACGTCTCATTAGCTTAAAGTGTGTAGTCTTCCGTTAAAAACCCCTCCGCAAAACGTAACGAGTATCATCGAGATGTTACCGCTGTTGTGAATAACGCATGAGTACCAAAGCGCTCGCGTGAAGAAGAAGACCCTTCGAGCGTAACCGTTAGTACGCGTCGACCCTTCGGCAGGACTATGTATCACCCATAACTTACGACTTGAACGCCTTGTGTAGCAAATCGGCTACAATAGGACTCGGGTTAATAAAAGACGATTTCGACGTGTTTGTAAAATTCTCGAGCTGCCACTCGGAGCCAATTATAGTCAACATTGGAGACTGGAGGGACCTGACCTTACAGAAGATCGCGATTACACAGTGGTTCGACGATCAATAGACATACGCAGATCACACGCCCTCACATATATAAACCGCGGGGCGTGTATCAGTGCGGCTTACATCTGCCTACCATGACAATGGCAACCCAACCAATTACACCCAATTACATTTGCCTACCAAAAGCCGCCATATTGTCCTGAGCTTCAAAATCGATGGTGAAGCAATGAAGAAACCCCAAAAAAAAAAAACGGTACTCGCCTGAAATCATCATGCAGCGGAAGACTGTGGATTGTGTAAAGATGGTGAGTCCATGCATTAATCATCGGCTCCAGCTGCTTTCAAAAGACCTTCAGACCGTTAAAAAGGTTCGAGATACGCTGATCAAGAGCATCAGCGAAAAACTCACGCGGGAGACTACTATTGACTTCATAATGGGCGACTACCCGGAACTTTACAAACAAAAAGTCTTGGCCACAGGATTTAACACGCTTGAAACTGTATACTCTAAAGCGGCCGAAAAACAACTTTTAATCGGTAAAGAGTTATTGTGTCTCTAGCATGAATACATTTTCCGTAAAATTTTGAGCCGCATAGACAAAGCTGTACAGCAGCAACGATAGTCTTAGACAAATGTAATTGCCGTATAATAAGACTGAATATTTTTGTATGACTGAATATGAGAGAAAATATAAATACAATGTCGAGAAAAATTTCTCTTCTCTTACTTACCCTCCCTTGTGAAGCATCTATCTATTTTTTACTATTTTTCTCATCATTCGCGTGAAATCATAAAAACATAAATACGCGAATTGAAATCACGTTTTCATTTCACAGCAAATCAAAGCTTGTGCATTTTCCTTGGAAAAAAAAATGGCTAGATGGTGTAAGAGTCACGGGTTGTTGGCAGTTCAAATGACAATAAACACACGGTTTTTATTGTGATGGATAGAAATATGATTTTATTAAGTCGGCACATCTTATATCTACGTCTCTTTCGCTCATAAGCTCGTCAACGACTGCCGATCCTCGGCACACAAACCCATTAACAATCTTTTGTTCGAGTTCGAGAATATTCGGTGATCGCAGCGCCGAATATTTTCCAAATTTAACATCTAAGAAAACAAAGGTACATATAGCTCATCAATACCTCACAATTTCGGACGTCCTGGCTTTTCGTCCGTCCTCGGCCATCAAATTAAAGACGAGCATTTGTTTTTTTTTTTTTTTTTTTTTCATTTTAAAGACACAAATAACAAACAAAATATTTGCAGTACAAGTTGTTGTTGTTTTTTTTTTTTTGAGGTTTCACGCATATTTAAACCTACAATACTCATTTTTTTTTTACTTAACTCTATAACATCCCTTACTCCACTTAGCGCTTAATTCTAAAAATTTTATATACTCTTACTAGTCGTCATCCATTATTGCAAGGACTCGCCAAGGTTTCATATTACTAGGCTCCCATACACCCTCGTAGGGCCGTTGAGTAACAGAGCAATTATCAACGTAGTCGACGACGTAACGACCGAACCGAAGACATTTTTTAACCACGGACCTTTGAAGCGCGGAATCAACTTTTTTGAAACACCCGGAGTACTTTCAAAATTCTTGACCATAACCTCTTAACGACGTAACGACCGAACCGGAGACATTTTTTAACCACGTACGGACCTTTGAAGCGCGGAATCAACTTTTTTGAAACACCCGGAGTACTTTCAAAATTCTTGACCTCCCTCTTTATATTCATACGGTTCTTTTCGGCGTTGGTCAACGTAGTCTTTATTATAATTTTGACTCTTGACGATATTTTCCGCGGCTTTTCTTCTAATGTCTTCCAAATCTCGGGACTCTGCTGGCGTAGCATCATCAAGGAAATCACTTCTACCGTCTACGATTTCGCCACGTTGCCTTACGCCAAAGAGAAGTTTACTCGGAGTTTCCTTCATAGTTTTATAAACCGTGTTATTTAATGCGTGTTCCACGATAGTAAGAGTTCGATACCAATACTTCCCAACCGAATTATCGGTAGTTTTCGCGAGCATCGGCGTCAAAACGCGGTTCACGCTTTCCACCTGACCATTGGCCCTTGGCGACGCCGTTGCTACTAACACATGTCGAATATTATTTTCCCTCACAAACTCCTGAAACTCTCCCGACGTAAAATACGTACCTCTATCCGACACCAACGCTCGAGGTCTACTGTAGTTCGCGAAATATTGAGTATGACAATCGATCGTCTCTTTACTCGACGTCGACTTCACGGCGTACAATTTAACAAACTTCGTGAACGAATCGACAACTACTAGTATGTGTTGCTTGAGCCGATGCTTTTCAATAGGACCACAATGATCAACATGAACTGTTTGAAACGAAACCTCGCCCTTGGGAATATTTTGTAACATCCCTTCGATTTTTCCCGTAGCCGGTGAGAACGCCAAGCACTTCAGACAATCGCGAATGTGGGCTGTGATCTTATCCCTCATCCCCGGAAACCAATAGTTTTGTTTAATCGCATCTCGTACTTTCTCAGAGCTCAAATGCCCCATGTCATCGTGGTACCGTCGAATCACATGACTTTCCATGGACGCAGGCACATAAACCCATAATCTATCGTTTTTTTTTCGGTAAACTATCCCGTTCCTCATCTCATACAGCTTATCTTCCGACTGTTCGAGTTGGTCTCTGATAGCTACAATATCGGGATCCTTGTTTTGGCACAACGCGAGATTAAGCTCTATCGGATTGTCCTCAATAACATGGACTACGTTATGCCCACGACTCAAAGCATCAACATGTTTCATTCGATCCCCGCTTCGATGTTCAATTTTGTATTCGTAATTCTCCATTTCCAACGCCCAGCGCGATATTCGTGGATTTATATCCTTCTTATTCAACGTCATCGTAACGGAGTTCCAGTCGGTAACTATTTTAAACTTGAGACCCTGAAGTTAGATTAGGAACCTGCGCAAGGCATACACGATCGCAAGAGTTTCAAGCTATGCAGTTGCAGCTCGAAACTATGCAGTTTGCTCTCGGCTTCGGACGTTCGTTTCGAAAAATAAACAAGCGTCTCAGCACCCTGCGGGCGCAGATGCTCTTGTTGGTGGGCTCCGCCCCCCAAACCCCCCGAAAAATGTCCCTAAGGGACATTTTTTAAGGCACTCACGGGGGTGCACGTCGCGCTACGCGCTCCGTATCGAGTGTATTTACACATCGCGCTATGCGCTACGGATGAAGTATGTTTATACATCGCGCTCTGCGTTTCTTTTCGAAAGTACGTATGAGGGAAAAACATTTATCAGTTACGTAAATTAATTTATAGTTTTTAACCTTCGTCGAATAAAAATATTTCTTTTTTGTACCAATTTATTATTAATATTCACGACGGATATTTCCTTTTTGTTTGACGATAAATTGTCAAATATTGAGACACGAGACAAATATAACGAATTGCATCACGTAGAAGTTGATCAAATTAATTTAACGAATCAAATCATGTCTAGTAAAGTCGTTTTATTGGCTTAAAACTTATGACCAGATTTTATGAATATAAAACAAACACACAAAACATGTACCGACACCAATACGATTACCATTTAGCATTCAGGCCAAATATCCCCTTTAAATCCTTCCCCTTCAGTGTTTTTTTTCTTCCCCATAATTGATGGAATCAGTTCGTTATTTTATCTGTAGGAAACCAAATCATTGTAGAAGAAAAGTTCATGAAATTTGCTATTCTTTGTGATTTTCAATGAAATTTTGTCGATATTTATGGATGCTGCAAAAAATGCTATCTCGAGAACGAAAAAATATATCGTCTTGGTTTCTGTCTTGTATTGAAGAGGAAGTAGTACGTTACTCGAATCAAAAACTTGTCATCTTGGATAACTCCGAAATATTTTTTTTACATATTGATGAAATTTTTGAAAAATTCGACTTTGAAGGCTCTTTGACAGTCCTCTTATAACAAATTTTATTTCTACCATTTGAGATATATTTTTTTTCTTCTTCGCAATACATGGAATCAGCTCGTTATTGTCTCTGTAGAACAGACAAGTATTGGAGACGAGAAGTTTGAGAAATTCGATAATTTTTTTCGTTTTTCAATGAAATTTTATTGATATTTATCGTCGCTTAAAAATATCGAATTTAACATCATATCATATCGTATTTTTTTTTATTTTATTTAATCACAAACGAGGATAAGTTTCTCGGTACGGAATAACTCGTAAAATCGACAAATTCAGTGTTTTTCACTTTCTTGATAAATAATTGTTTATAATTGTCTTTTAAGAGTACAATTGTTTTTTTTTTTGCGAAAAAAAACTTTTCAAGACGTGAGCATATGAAAAAAATTCGTATTTCGACGAAAATTTGAAAAAATTTGAAAAAAAAAAGTTGGAAATACGTCGATAGAATAATCATTATCAGTTTTCTTATCAAGTGTAAACGAATAAATCCAGCGAACAAAATTGACAAAGATTTCGAATGTGATGAATCTCCGACGGTCGAAGTGTAAAAAATTAAATTTTTAATCATAGGACACTTTTTATCTGCGCAATAACGCGGAGAGTCAGTTTGTAAATACGATTTCTTTGAGAGGAAAGGATTAGAGCCGGCAATTTCGAAAAATTTGAAAAAACGATTCGTTTTTTGACGAAAATTCGTAAAATTAGTGTTTGCTTAAAAAATTCATATCTCCGCAGCGAAAAAAGATTTCGACTCTTGTTTCGGCTTGTTTTGAAGAGGAGAAAATACGTTGCCAGAAAAAGAATTAGCAGTTTTTATTATTAACTGTAAACGAATAAATCGGGTGAACATAATTGACAAAGATTTCGGCTGCGATGAATCTTCGACGGTCGAAGGATAGAAAATTCTTTTTTTTATGATTGCACACTTTTTATCTGCGCTATACCGCGTAGAATCCATTTATATTTACGTAAAATAGGAACAAACATTGAAACGAGATGTCGATTTTTTTTTTATTTGAAAATCATCCGGCCACAGATTACGCGCGCCGCGACGTGTGAGCATCTGTGTATCGTCTGCTACGAAATTGTCATCTGCTTCCAAAGTTTGACAGATAGAATAAAACGAAAAAATATATACTCGCGATTTTTTTTAGTTATATTTGGGAAATTGTAATCATTTTGGATATTCGATGAATCTTTTTTGTGAGTTTACTACCAATTTTTTCAGTGAATACGTGAAATTTATCATTTTTATTACGAATGTGAATAAAATATGGTAAAATATTGCGAATGATTTTCGGTGATAATATATTATTTTCCAAATAAAAAACGCAAACATTTGAAAATCTGTGTATGATATTTCATGCTTTATTTTTCACAACCGAAGTTTTTTTTTTAACACGATGAAAAATGGATTTTTGCCAAATCTAAATAACATAACCTTTAAACCAAATCTTATTATAACCACTGTTTTTGAATTATTTTATAATTAAAATTATATTTGTCTGAATGACTCAAAATTTGTTGTGCATAGTGCTTTCGATGCAATGAAATATTGTTACGAAAGAGAAAAGAATTGGTTTCCAGGATTCTTAATTATAGCACCGTATGGACATCAGATGTGAGAAAATCATTTTTTTATGGAAAATTGTGATGAATAAATAGTTAGAGATGTAGGATTGTCTCTAAATTTGCTGTGCGTAGTGCTTTTGATAAAACAAAATGATGCTGCGAAGGCGAAAAAAATTGGTTCGCAGAGTTCATTATGATGGCACCGTACGGACATTTGACCGAAGGCAAATCCAAATTGTGGCCAATAATTTTTTTAGAAAAAATACTTAAAGGTCTTACATTGGTTTCAAAAGCAATGTGCATACTGGAAATAATGTAATAAAAAAACCCTGCGAAGGAGAACAAAATTGGTTCGCACCATCTAAAGTTACAGTGTGATACGGACGTCCGAGAAGAAAAATTCAGCCAAAAAGTTGTTTTCATTGCACCGCAGGCTAAAAAAAATATTTCTATTCATCGCAGTCACCTCAAAGTAACTACGCATGATGTTGGAGATACATCGAAGCAAATAATGAAAAATAAAAATTTTTGGAGTATACGCTGCGGAGTAACCCCTTCGACAGGCTCCGAAGAGCAACGGATGGTCATTTTAATAGGCACTCTTTGCTTATTGTTATAGTGAGTGCCTAAAAACCGGATGCAATTGCTTATCCGCTTTTCTCTGGGAAAGTATTGCGCCAAAACCCAGCGAACTTGCATCTGTATGCAATTCAGTCTCGTCGCGAGGACTATAAATGGCCACAACTGGTTTGCTTACTAGCTTACTCTTGAGCGCGTTAAAAGAACTGAGTTCTTCCTTTTCGAATTTAAACGGAAAGTTCTTTTTTTAGTAACGCGTACAACGGCGATGCAATAACCGAAAATCCTTGCACAAATTTCCGAAAATACGAAGCCATTCCGAGAAACGACTGTACTCCTCGAACATTCTGAGGAATCGGAAAACGCTCTAAATGTTCTTCTACCGTTTTTGTAGCTACCAGAAAGTCGTCCATGCACGCGACAACTTCTCCCTTTCTGATCAAGTCTTGACAACACCTCATTAACGTATCGTTGGAATTTTGATGAAGCCGTTTTCAAACCAAAAGGCATCTTAACATACTCGTATTGACCAATCGGCGTTATGAATGAAGTCAGCTTTATCGACTCTTCCGCAACGGCTACATGATGGAAACCGTCACGTAAATCAAGTAAACAGAAATACCGTTTCTCGTTGAGCGTGTCTATCAAATCCTCGATCAGTGGGAGGGGATAGTTGTCCCGTACGAGGACTTTATTCAACGTTCGATAGTCCACGCATAGTCTAAGCTCCCCTGTTTTTTATTTTACAAGAACTATGGGCGACGCGTAGTCCGAATGACTTTCCCGAATAATTCCTTTCAGCAACAAATTATCAATAATTTTAGACAATTTTTCTTTTTTGTTGTACAATAAACGACGCGGTGCATAGTGAAGCGAAGTCGAATTACTTAATTCAAGCGTGATCGTTGCTTGAACTTTCGGTACTCTAGGTCTTTGTGGTGTTACATAATAGTCTTCGAAAATCAAACGAACAGCGCTACGAATTTCAGCCGAGACTTCTGTGTTTATATTCAACCGATCTACGAGCTGTTCTTCACTGACAACGTCGATATTCATTATCTCCTTTGTCGCGTCAACGACAAAATTCGTCAACATCATGAGTTTAAAATCAAACCTTCGCAATGTGTCTCGTCCGATTATAGCAACGCTCTTCATCGTCTCGTCAGGTACAACGTAGAATTGAACATCGTGTCGAGTGACATTATCTAAAGTCAAACTTACTTCTACTACACCTCTAACGTCTAGTCTCGTGTTGTTAATTCCGCGATACCTGCTAGACAAATCGTAACTTTTATACGATACCGACGGAGGAACGGCGGACATCTTTAGCAAACTTATCGGACTGCCGGTATCACACAACGAACAGAGAAAAACGGGTTGCGACTTCTCCACCTCCCCGAACCGGAAACCGACGAGTTTCCAAAACTCATCCTCGATCGGTGTTTCTTCGACGTTGTGAATTGCTTGAGTCTTCGCGATTTCTTGAATCTTCTTGTCGACGATTGGAGACTTCGACGGGCAGCTTCTTGATAGATGATCAAACTCGTTGCAAGCAAAACATGTTTTTTCCTTTGGTTTTTCTTTGCACTCAACAGCTACATGTCCAAACAGATTGCAATTGTAACACCGTGCAGATCCTTGACGGTCTTTTGTTTCCATGGTTTTGTGGCGACCAGCTTCGGTTTTCGGGTCACCCTTGTCTCGTCCCACCGGCGAAGTCTTCCGTTCAGGGCGTAATGTGATATTCTCAAAGGCTTCGAGAATCGACTTGACGGTACTAAATCGTTGCATGCGCGCTTGATTTCGCATACTCGGTACCGGTATTCCTTCAATCAGGTGTCCCACAATCTCTTCGTTATCAACCGGAATTTTATTAGCTAAAATAATCTTGTCGTGAGTACAGTCACTGAAAGTTTCATTTGATTTCCATACTCGACTCTCGAACTGACGACGCCGAGTTACGCGATCAACAGGAAAATCAAACATCGATTTGAGTTCAGCCAGGAGAGAGTCCACATCCATATCGATATAATCGGGTTTTGACTGAAACCACCGTTGAGCCTTGCCTTTTAGTTTCGACGCGATCAAAATTCGCGTGGAATTGGCGTCCAGATTATAAGTAGACTTTAACAACCGCACTTGTTTCTCCCAGTTTTGATACGCATAATTTTTACCATAATAATCCGCAAGTAAATCGCGAACTTTCGATACACTAATCTCCGAACGCGGACGCTCTTCGCGAACCGAAGGCTCTAACAACAAACCGCGATCTGATTGTCGTCGTAGCAATTTGTTTTCGCGCGTTACGAGTGCAAATTCTCGAGCAGCGAGAGCCGATTCTCTACGCATGATTTCTAGTTCTCTTCGCAAAGCGTCACACTCTGTTTTTGTCAAATCAAATTCTTGATTATGTTGATCATTACGGCGTCTATCGTCATCGCACAACTCATCTGCCGAAACGCTACCACCTGCTGCAACCAGTTGGTCCATCCAGACACCAGTGGGATCGAACTCTCTTAAACGAGCAACAAGCTCTGCTTTCGTGCCCGACGATCTTAAATTATTTTTTTGTAAAATGTCTTTAAGTACTGACACCTTTAACGTAAGAGGATCCATGACTTTAAACGCGAAGTATCCGAAACGTTCGTTCGATACATAAATATTAGCTATAACCGAGTATACTATATTTATATTCGAAGTGTCTAGAGTTCTGAAAACAAAAGTCGAAAACTGTTTGCCTCTCTCACGCACGACTAGTTATACTTCTTCGAAATAACCGCTCCAAAAATCTCACCGGGCTCGGCTGACTCATCGCACTCACTGTACAAGAAAGTACTGTCCGACAAGAATATTCACGCACACAGCGAACTCTTCAACACAGACATTCACCCATAGAATATTGCATGTTGTTTCAAACAACACACATGTAATTCGAACATCGTTAAATCACGAAATTTGAAATTTCACTCGGTTTTTCACATAAACCCACAGTAGTAAAAAGCGTTCTCAAGCATTAGCCCACGATTTTTACTGTTTCCTCGACGACACTACCCAGCTTCCCTTCTCATTATAACAAGTAGTATGCGGTGCGCTTTGGCGCCCCCCACTCCTATCCCCACTCCTGCCCCCTCCACTTTTTGAAAGTAGTGGGGGTGGGAGTGGGGGGGGGGGGGGGTAGGCAGCCTTCCCCCCTCCTCCCCCCTCCACTTCGGTCCCGTTTCGAGTTCGGTTTGAAGTGGTGGGGGTAAGAGTGGGGGGTAGGCTTCAGTGGAGATAGCCATAGCGCACCGCTTTCTTTTTTTTAATTAAAAATAGTACAATTAAAAAAAAAAGACTCACCATTAATATTATTCCGGTCGTTCACTCCCGTCTCTCTCGCTCACGCCTGTCTCTCACTCTAGGTCAGTCTGTTACCCACACCGTTTTTTTCTATTTACACTTTTTTCACTCCTGTCTCTCTTTCTATTTACACTTTTTCACTCCTGTCTCTCTCACTCACTAATTGTCACCGTTTTTTTTTTCACTCCTGTCTCTCTCTCTCTGTCTATTTACACTTTTTTTTCACTCCTCTTCATCGTCGCGGTCACTGCCGGTGTCGTCGTCGAGCTCCTCGTCGTCCGAATCTCGATCGTAGGGGATGTCCGGATTGATCGCGTGGAGTACAACCTCGGCAATATTATTATGCCTACGATTATATAATCGTATGACAATCGTATAACAATCCTCCCCTTCGTGCTCTTGCTCTTCCTGAACAACTGCGACGAAATAATTTTCGTACCTCAGTTGCTCTGGAGGTTCCCCTTCGGCGCGGCGGTCCATATCTTCGTCTATCTGTGCCTGTAGGGCACTGGTCCATTCATTGCTAATGGCGTCGACAGTTTGCGCCGTATCAACTTCGTCGAGCCATTCTAGACCGTACACTGTACAGTGCACGACCAAGATCGGAATCGCTTCGATGATAGGATGAACCACAAATAATTCAGTAAGTGGACACAACTTTCGTTCTCCCTTGTCCACGAGATATACCTCCACAATGTTGTCGTCGTCGATATCGATTATCTTGCACCGATCTGCTGCTATTGCACCGGTACCGAGTTCACGACGCAACACACACGACGCACCGCTTGTAGCTGTTTCGCGCTGTAGCGCCCACCTCTCGGGCGGATTCTTATAAAAATCGTCTATCATCGGACATAGCGTTTCGTATGTAATGCTCATCTGCACCGATCTCAGGAGAACATTACAACGGTCAATGATTTTGATTAACTTACACGTAAACCCCAGACCATACACATCAAAGCGGTATCGCGTATATATTTTTTATGAAAAAAAAAAATCACAAAAAAAAAAACGGAGTGACAGAAAAAAATCGCAAAAATCACAAAAATATTTTACACGGACACACACACACACAGCGCACAGCAAAACAAACAAATAAAAACGGGATGAGTATTATTATTGATTAATAATAATAATTGAACCGCGCACTTCACCACTCGGAGTCTGTCAGACGAATGGCATATTAACGTAACGCTGCACGCTGCGCGACACAATTGCGGATGCATTTCCGAAGAATTAGTGTCAGCAGATTTGCAGGTGGTCTCCTGAGAGGCAGAGAAGCTCGCGCGAGAGACGAGCGCATTCCGCGGATGCATATCAGAAGATTCGCAGGTGGTCATCTGGGAATTGCGCTCACAATGTAACACAGCAACTCTACGTGTTTTATTGGAGCCCCTTCGCCGACCCGTGAAACAGTTAAATAATAATTATTGTTTTTCGCAATTTTTTCTTTTCTTCGATGCGATAGGATTGATCTCGCGGAGTAGGGTCCCCCTGGGCAAACCCGCGAATTTTCGTCCGTTTTGCCGTATCTCTTACCGTTCACGAGATACAGCCAAAAAACAGTTAAATAATAATTATTGTTTTTCGCGATCGCCTGGGCCTTAACGGAACGCTGCACGCTATGACACACAATTGCGGATGCATTTCCGAAAAATTAGTGCTAGCAGATTTGCAGGTGGCATCCTGAGAGAGAGAAGCTCGCGAGCTAGAGACGAGCGCATTCCGCGGATGCATTTCCGAAAAATTAGCGTCAGCAAATTTGCAGGTGGCCTCCTGCGAGTAGCTCGCTCGAGACGAGCACGTGCCAAACTGACCATGAGATTAATTATTGAATTACCGTTGTTGAACGTGGCATTTTTTTCTCAAATAGATATTCTGATGATTCAATGAATAGCGCAGGCTTGTAGTAATTAAAATATATTCTTGTTAAACGGTCGAGCCATTCAGTTGCACTCGAGCGATTTGACGATTCGAACGTCGTGAACACTTTTTAACGTAAAAAATGTCCGACTACAGTCTACGCGAGTGTATTTTAAATTTGTTAAAATTCACAAAACTGCATAACGTTGAACTCAGGCGTCGGTGTGATGAGCATTGGTGTCGAAATGTACGCAATTTACGGGGAAGTATTCTTATCAGACGTTTGAAGTTCGTTCTATACTGGACGCCCCTACGTGTCATTGCAAAAGCGTACAAAAAGGGAATATTGAACGGATATCGAGTTATAACGTGTGTTTTCGACGAATTACGTCATCGCGGTGTCGAAGAATCACAGAGTGTTTGTGGTATTGCTGATGAAATTAGAGGTAAGTTATTAATAATTAATTGACTAAATACGGTTGGGTGTATTTTATTGCGGTGGCCAATCACTGTACCTCGCGAAAATCAATCGGCACAGTGATTGGCACTCACGCGAGGTGAAAAGGTGAATCGAATCGATGGTACCCCCGTGATCGGCGATCGCCTGGGCCCCCTCGTTCTCGAGTTATTACTCAAATTAGGGTATTTCAGATTTTTTTACATTTTTCAGTATACAGGCAACTTCTGTCTGCTACAAGCGATGATGAAGCAGCTCTCATAGAGGAGACGCGCGCGGTAGAAGGCCGCGATTTGTGGCTACAGGGCTAGTCTGAATGCCGTAAGTCTTTTTCTTTAAAAAGTCGAACTTATTAAATAATTAGTAATAATGAAAAAAATTAGCAGAGACAGAGACAGCATCCGAAAAAGAAGAAGAAGTAGAAGAAGAAGATGACGACGACGAGGACCCTATAACTACTGCTGTTATAGAGGCAGCACGTGCTGTAGATGCGGCGGAACGACTACAGCATGCAGAAAATTGTAAGTAAATTGAAATCTTGAAAAAACATTGTTCTAAATTTACATAATAATAATAATAATTTTGAAAAAAAAGGGGACGAAATAGCAGGACCTTCAGAGTATGCTCCGGATGCGTCAGACAGTGTGTGGGATTATGCGGAAAATCAGTTAATGATTTATCCACTGGGTGTTTTATTACCACCGCCACCGCCACCGCCACCACTACCGCCATCACCACCATCATCATCACCACAACCAGCGGAGTCAGAAGCGGGGGCACAAGCTGCTCCTGCAGAACAGCCTTCAGGAGAAGTGATAGCTTCACCATCACCATCGTGGTCACCATCACCATCACCACCACCACCACCACCTCCGGTACCGTCAGATTAACCGCACGAAGAAAGATTGCCACTAGAACAGTTGGCTCAAGAGGAGGAGGAGGGGGGAATACAGAACCAGCCGAGACAGTTACCCCTGCAGAGAGATGGTGATGCGTGGTTCGAGCATCTGATGATGGAAGATTCAGGTAAATTACTCTTTTACCCTAGACGTATGCTCCTTGTTAGAAAGAAAAATAAGAGCGTCTATTTTCTATCAGGATATTCGACAGCTGTCTCACGGTGAACATAGAATGAAGATGAACATCAGTGAAAATATGTTTACCTAAACTGCTTCCCTATGTCCAGAATTTGTTAATAAAGCTGAAAAAATACAAAGGTAATTAATTCATATACCCCTCCTACTATTCTTTAGACATACAGTCGGGAGCAGGGAGACAGCGAAATACACGGCCATTCAACGAAATACAGCCACCAGGAAATCGCATCGAAATTCTTCAGGATATTACACGCTACTTTAAGCGCTTCAAATTGCGTGGACGAGAAACGACTATGCGCATCCGTAGTCCGCCACGCGGAACTAGCGCAATGAGCTGGATTGAAGGAGCATTCAACGATCTTCTCACGCACATTACAAACTCGTGTGAGGGTGGAGATTATGTAGGCGTATCATTCACAGCCAGTAATTTGGCGCATGGTCCTGTCTGGCTTTCTTTTCGTCCTGCTCGCGATTACGTATTCGAAGATATATGGGAACTCATAAGTAGCGTGGGTCAGAGCTCGGAATCTTTCAATATCGATGATGAATGTCGTATAAAAACGTGTGTTGTCAAGGGTATTGAAGGTAAAGGGCGGCGAAAAGGTTTATCGTACGAGGGTGTATCAAAGAAATCTATTTTAACGATCTGTAATCATGATAATTTATGTCTACCTCGCTCGTTGGTAGCAGCACGTGCGCATGCGGAGCGAGGCGAAATACGCACGGGGGAATTACATAAAAAATGGCTACAAGTGAAAGAAACTAATCGCTCAGCCCAAAAAAATGCAGCACTCGAGCTAACTCAGTGTGCAAAGGTTAAAACACCAAAGAAAGGATGCCGTGTAAATGAAATTCGTCAATATCAAGATTACTTGGCTCAAGAAGGAATAGCCATTGTAGTTTTCGAATTTTTGAGTCTGGGTCAGCGTAAACGAAAATCCATCTTCAATGGTGCGCAAACCGTCTTGAACATGGTAGGTCAAGTACGGCATACGTTATATATTTTGTATTACGAGCGTTCGCAACATTTCCAGCCGATTCTTAACCTTAGAGGAGCAACAGGCAGTACAGGTTTTTGTACGCTATGCGATACGCTTTATCGTAAGGTAGATCATAGCTGTCTAGGTGAGCGTTGTCCACGATGTTTTACCACGCCCTCATGTAATTTGCGGACAAAAAAAACAATCATGTGTAGAGCGTGTAATCGAGTTTTTTGGGGTGTAAAGTTTTTTGAGAGACACCGCGTCCGTAATCCGACAACGAAAATGCCGAGTGTTTGCGAATCTATCAAGTGTTGCCCCAACTGTTTTTGCACGCTAAGACCGCTAGATTACAAAAAAAAGCACGTGTGCGGTGTAGGTTTCTGCAAAACATGTAAAGACCACAAACCATTTAACCATTTATGCTTCATGAGTCCACTCGTTCAGGAGAAAGATAGCGAAAACAAAAATCAACTGTTCATATTTTATGATTTTGAAACACAACAGTGTACACCCTTGAAAGGCACCACAGATACATATGTACACGAACCGAATCTCTGCGTGGCTGAGGGGGTGTGCACCGAGTGCAGCAATAACGAATCCATAGAGGACCCTTGCAAGTTCTGTGGCATACATGAGTTTGTATTCAAGCATAATCCGGTAGCTCAACTTGTACAGCTAGCTATGGAAGAAAATGAAATGTTTCGGAAAAGAATTTTAATTGCTCATAATGCAGGCGGTTTCGATGCGCAGTTTATTCTACGCTATCTTATCGACGAAAAAAAGACGCAGTTGCCATCGTTGATAATGAACGGTACAAAAATTATTATCATGCGATCAGGGAAACTTGTGTTTCTCGATAGTCTTCACTACTTTCATATGCCTCTAAGTAAATTACCAAAATCTTCCGGACTACCTGCCATGGCAAAAGGCGTTTTCCCGCACCAATAGACCAGAAAATCAGAATTATATTGGGGAACTACCACCGATTGAATATTATTCCGCTGATCGTATGTCAACAGCTGAGCGCAACGGTGTATTCAAACCATGGTACAACGATATGAAAAACACGCAATACGTATTCGATTTTCAGAAAGAAATCGTTTCCTACTGTAAGAACGATGTTACGAATTTGAGACAAGCCTGTATGGCTTGCCGGAAAATGTTCATTGACAAAGGGAATGTTTGCCCATTCGGAGAGAGTACGACGATAGCCTCGGCCTGCTTTCAAATATTTCGGAAAAATTTTCTCAAACGCGATGCTATTGGTATCATTCCTAGAGGGGGTTACAGATGGGCCAACAATCAGTCAAAGAAAGCAGTTTCGTGGCTCTTATGGATGGAGCAATCTCTCGGTCAACGTATCATTCACGCCGGTCGAACGCGCGAGTTCAAGCTACCTCAGAATTTGTTGGTAGATGGTTATTACGAGGTTCCTGGTCAGACGCATGTGTTGCAGTTTCATGGCTGTTACTGGCACGGCTGTCCGCGTTGCTTTCCGATGAAGAGAGATCGAGAATACGGAGACGGCCTATCTATGAACGAGCGTTACGAGAGAACGATAACGGTAGCTAATAAGATACGTAGCAGCGGCTACATGTTGACAGAAATTTGGGAGTGCGATTATGAGCGTATGCTGGAGACGAATGAGCAAATGAACGAGCTTGTACAGAATCGTGCTTTGACGACTCTGGACCCTCTTAATCCACGTGATGCGTTTTTCGGAGGTCGTACGGAAAATATGGTAACACTGTACGACGTTAAGGATACCGAGCAAATACGCTATGTCGATGTATGTTCTTTATACCCGTATATTTGTAAATACGGCAAGTACCTTGTAGGCCACCCGCTGGTATTCGTAGGCGATGAGTGTATGGAGCTCACAGGGCCCAATAATAATGATCTTTCGAACGTTGAAGGGCTTGTTAAGTGCACGGTATTGCCACCGCGAGATCTTTATCATCCTGTGTTGCCTGTGCGTATGCATCAACGATTACTATTCGCTCTGTGTCGTACTTGCTGTGAAAGCATGAATCAAAACGACTGTACCCACGAAAATCCAGAGCAGCGCACGTTCAATGGGACGTGGGTGGTCGACGAGCTGCGAAAAGCTGTATCGTGTGGTTACGTAGTGATACGCGTAGAGGAGATTTGGCAATAGGAGATAACGCAGTATAATCGTGATACTCGCTTAGGTGGCCATTTTACCGATTATATAAACACGTTTTTAAAAATTAAACAAGAATCCAGTGAGTGGCCTGCGGAGTGTTTGCACAATGAAGAGGCGCAGCAGCAATATATCGCGGAATTCGAACGTTCCGAAAGTATCAAATTGGATAGGGAAGCAGTAACGAAAAACAGCGGTTTGCGCCAAGTAGCTAAATTGTGTCTCAACTCTTTTTGGGGAAAGTTTGGGCAGCGCGAAAATTTGCCGCAAACCGTAATTGTGTCGACGCGACCGGAGCTCATGGAAATATTGACTAGCGCCGAGTACGAAATCACTGGTATTCTACCTGTCAATCATAAAACATTGTATGTCAGTTATATAAAACATGACGACGCTGTGATGCCGTCGGGTATAGCAAATTCTGTAATCGCTGCCTATACAACAGCGCAAGCACGCTTGAAACTGTACAGTTACTTGGAGCGCCTAGGACAACGTGCACTGTACTGCGACACCGATTCGGTTATTTACGTGACAAACAATAATCCTACTGAGTACGAACCGCCGATAGGACAGCTCTTGGGAGATTTGACCGACGAATTAGAACAGGGATGTTATATCAAATCGTTCATTTCCGGAGGTCCAAAATTTTACGCATTCAGAACGTATTCTGTTGCTGACGGTACCGAAAGTGAAGTGTGCAAAGTTAAAGGTATAACACTCAATTTTGCAAATAGTCAATTGATTAATTACGACACGATACGTTCCTATGTAGTTGACGACAACGACCACGACGACAAAGTAGAACCAATTGATATAAAATATGACGCGATTCGTCGTACACCATTTCACCATGTCGTCACACGGGTAGAAAAAAAGAAATGTAAACCGTCAAGCGTGAAACGACGACCTCATGGCCAATACGGCTCTCTCCCGTACGGCTACAAGTATCCTTAAGTAGGCTTATCCAAAAATGTATATATATATATATATATATATATAGAGTGTTAAATATAAAAAAGGGCTTAGTCATAGAGAGTTTACTCATTCGCGCAAATGGACACGCGGTGGAAACATACCTGGACTTCGATGATCTGCGGACCCACGGGCTGTGGTTAAACGTATTTTGTGAAAAAGTTTTTAAAGTATATCGCGTATATGAACAGTGAGCCGTTTGAGAGAATTATTTTTTATTATTCCGAGTGGCAGTCGGCATACGCCGAGTACGGCACGACGATTGAATTCCATGAAGGCCTGCCGCAGAGTGCTGATTACGCAAATGATCCGCGCGCTAAACTCATAATAATCGATGATTTAATGCGCGAAGCATCCAACAATAGTGTTATAGATCTTTTCACAAAAGGCAGTCATCACAAAAACCTCAGCGTTATTTTTATCACGCAAAACTTATTCCACCAAGGCCACGGACAACGAGATATTTCATTGAATGCTAACTATATCGTGGTTTTTAAAAATCCGCGTGATCGCGCTCAAATTCAACACCTTGCGCGTCAGGTATATCCGGAAAATCCCCGATTTTTACAAGAGGCCTATCACGATGCAACGTCTAGGCCTCATGGTTATCTACTACTCGATTTGAAACAATCTACACCCGATAACTGCAGATTTCGCACATGCATTTTTCCCGATGATCCGCATCATTTTGTGTATGTACCGCGCAAACAAATAAAAAACAGTCGCACACGGGACGAGCTTCCAGTATTACGTTTGTAATGGACAATAACGGATCGCCAATCAGTCAGGAACAGCGTAACACCGTTTTCCTGCATAAAGAAAAGGAATCGTCGATAGCTCGAAGCGTGTGTGAATGTGCCCTCAAGCTCCTTCGTAATAGCACGCCATCGCGTATATCCTTCAGCGCATCGTCAAAAGTTTGACAGTTCTACGCCACAAGAAGCACATCGCCATATTGCAAGTTCTACAGCATCTCAACAAAGATCAGCGCGAGGCTGTTTTGCGCAAAGCCGACTCAGCTACGATACGGTGCATTTGTGAGTGTGTGCTAAACAACCTTCGCGGTAATATACCGTTGAAACTAGAGCAAAAGAAGAAACTGCAGCGACATGCACATGTGCTCCGTCGCCTGGCGGCAAAGACAGGTTGTTGGAAAAGTAAGAAGCGCTACGTTGTGCAGAGCGGTGGATTCTTGCCGCTCTTACTAGCACCCATATTGGGTACAGTTCTGTCAAATCTGAGAGCCAAATAATAATAATGGAGCATACAAGAAAAATGGTACTTGTACCCGAAGAAAATTTGTCCCAGTTGAGCACGCAAAATCATCGGCAGGCAATTTTCAACGATGCTACGGTATCACCCGAGACACGAGCTATCGGCGCTACCTTGAGCCGATTGGATACGGAGATGAATAAAATTTTGAAGTCTAACACCTACAAGGATGATAGGGAAAAGTGGTCTGCATATTTCGCTGTACTGCAACGCTATTTTCATTTTGTCGACAGCGAACGATCTCAACAATACTTGACACTTGCGGCAAAAAGTGAGCCGACTCCCGTGCATATCTATGAAAAGAAGAAGAACTCAGCGCATATGCATGATTCTGTGACAATCGAAAGCATACCGGCAAAGTTTCGCACAAAGGCGAAACTTCTATTGCGTCAGTTGCACGAGGTACCCGAACTGCATTTTTCATGGGACTCTGCGGGTGTTGTCTCTATTAGTGGCAAACCCATTAAAGAGTCAAATATTGTTGATCTTGTGAACGATGCCATGCGAGCGAGAAAAGCCCGAAAGCCTGCGGGGCGAAAAGCGTTTGCCCGGTTTTTGCGAGAAATACAAGCACCGCGGGAATTTGTTGGAAATGAGGAATTGTGGGCTGAAACACGAGCTAATTCAACATTGCAGCCTATCGAAAGCGGTGACGGTAGCGGCAGTAGTGCCGCCTACGGCGTGAGCAATATCGAGGAGGATGAAGAAGAAGACATCAGTGGTATAGAAACGGAATTCTACAGCGATACATATCAATCTGGTCGTAGCGGTGCTGACAGCGACAACAGCAGCAGACCTAGTACAGCTCGGATATCAAAGGGCCGTATACAAAAGGGAGGATCTATACATAATAATAAAAAGAAGAAGAAGATTAGGCGTGTAGCCTGGGCAAATCTTAAATTATGAAAACATTGGAAAAAGTGTACTTTGATCCTGCCCATCCTGTATCGTTTTCGGGAGCTACTAATCTACTACGTTTGGCTCGCAATAAAAAAATTAGTGATGATAAAACATTACGATGGCTGGAGACTCAGGAAGCTTTTACCAAACACAAGCCTGTGAGACAACGGTTTCCACGACGTTTCTACTACGTACGAAATATTGATGATGTTTGGGAGGCTGATCTTGTAGATCTACGCTCAGTAGTAGTGTACAGCTATAGGGAGACAGGATTTACCCCCTCCACGCGGCCACTGGCGCCAACCCCCACCACCACCGTCTACCCCCACCCTCTCCCCCACCACCTGTGGTCCCCTCTCCACCCATAAGGCCCCTTAAGCCACGCCCCTTGGGTTATAGGGAACCAATGAGAGGACGGGTGGAAAATTCTCTGGTTCGTGATTGGTCGTCTTATTTTCCCCGAGCCGTGATTGGCCGACTGGAAATTCTCCGAGCTCTTATTGGCGGACGGCTTTTCCGAGATGCCCTCTACAAATTTTCATCGTTTTTCTGTACTAACATTATTCTAGTAAACTTGTTGTGTTTTGATTGGCCGTCTTATTTCTCCTGGCGCCCTCTAGGAGTTACCGACAATTTTTTTAAAACTAATGTTTTCTGCAGTCGGTAAATTAGTTTTCGCCTTCTTCTATATACCAAATAGCAATATAGAAAATGTAGGAAGTATAGAAAAAACTTTCGCCCAAATCGGGGATCGAACTTGAGTCTCCTGGTCGCCGAAATTGCTGGTCGTGTACGCTAACCACTTAACCACTGGTGGCGTATTATACTAGCACTATTCTATAGCTAGTAAACCTAATCGTATTCTCTCTAACCTTACGGTTAATATCCTCCATACAGTCGAAAGTCGGAAAGTCCGAAATATTTTCTTTTATTTATTTATCTAATGTCATATTTAAAAAAAATTTATTGATTTTGGACAAGTCGTGTAAATTAAAAAAAAAAATTCCGACATTTTCAAATCATTTTCAAAATTTGGAAAAGTGAAATAAATTTGAAAAGAAAAATAAATCCCAAATTTGGGTATGTTCGCGTAAAAGCATTTCTAACCACACTCGTAAAGTTTCGGCGCGAGTCAACGAAAGTTAAAATAACAATAGTGTTAACATTTTTTAGAAAACATACATTTTTTAAAGTTTTCTGATATTTTTGCATTTGTTCGAAATTTTGAAAAATGATTTTTTTCGAAAACATACATTTTTTACACATTTTCTGACATTTTTTAATTTTTTGAAAATTTAAAAAAGAACATAAATTCTGAAATTATGGATATGTTCTTGTAAAATATTTGTCACTGCACTTGTAAAGTTTCGACGCGATTGTGTGAAAGTTAAAGTAACAATAGTGTAAACATTTTTTAGAAAACATACATTTTTTAAGTTTTTGATATTTTGCATTTGTTCGAAATTTTCAAAAATGAAATTTTTTTCGAAAACATAAATTTTTTACAAATTTTCTGATACTTTTTAATTTTTTGAAAATTTAAAAAAGAACATAAATCCTGAAATTATGAATATGTTTTTGTAAAATATTTCTCACTGCCCTTGTAAATTTTCGGAGCGATTGTGTGAAAGTTAAAGTAACAATAGTGTAAGCAATTTTTCGAAAACACATTTTTTAAGTTTTCTGATATTTTGCATTTTTTCGAAATTTTGAAAATGAAATTTTTTCGAAAACATACATTTTTACAAATTTTCTGACATTTTTTAACTTTTTGAAAATTTAAAAAAGAACATAAATCCTGAAATTATGGATATGTTTTGTAAAATATTTCTCACTGCACTTGTAAAGTTTCGGCGCGATTATGTCATAGTTAAAGTAACAATAGTGTAAACATTTTTTAGAAAACACATTTTTTAAGTTTTCTGGTGTTTGTATTTTTTCGAAATTTTGAAAAATGAATATAAGTACAAATATCCACGTATTTGCTGTGAGGATATAGAAAAGTGGTAGATACATTTGTATCGCCGGTGACACGTACGTCGTAATCACACGATACATTAAAAAAAGATGAAGACTTCAAAATGCTACGATGTTCACCGAACGCCGCACCAGTAATTTGGCGATCGGTTGGCCGGGACCGCGTTTGACCGGTCTTGCCAGACTGAACATTACATGGAATTTGTCGGTTGTCGGCAAGTTGGTTATAATGAGAAATTATTGATTTACATTCACCTTTGTTGGTCGAAACTTCATGTATAAAATGCGTCGGAACAATTTTTTGATAAGTTGTTTGGCTGGAAACGATGCAATAGACATTCGATCGGTGTCACCGTCACAAGAAAGACAGAGAGAGAGAGAGAGAGAGAGAGAGAGAGAGAGAGAGGTCATGCATACGAGATTGCCTAGCATTCATTGAAGATGTCTCAATTAAAGAATCGAAAATCCGCAATCTAGAGCTTTCGGTGTTTTTACGAACTTTTTCCAATTTAAATCTGAATCATTTTCTGCATGTTATTCTTCAAATATGTCGGCTACGTTCTGACTCACACAAAGAGGTGAAATAGGTTACCTCGCTCTCTCTCTCTCTCTCACTCCGTCGTAACGTCCGATCATGTTATCTCTCTCGCACACCATAGGAATCTCCTCTTAAAGATTATAAGGCTATCCGTGCAGTACAGCCGAGAATATGACGATCTTAACAAATGGCTCCTTTGTGCTTTATACGAGAAGTTTTTGTCACCTAATGCAAATTATAAAATAAAAGATTTCGTATTATTGACAATCTACTAGACTAATCCTGTGGTGCATTTCCTCAATCAAGTTCCGTCAAACTCCGCCCCGTCCACCCGCACACAGAGTTTCTGGTGAGATGTACGTCCGGTTCGGTCCGGTACGTCATCACAGCATTTTGAAGTATTTAAATTTTTTTAATCAATCAAACGCGAACACACGATTCATGGCTTTTTCGGAAGATAGACACATGGGAGATTCTCAATGTGTTTTAATAGCATTTTTAAATTTTTGCCAGAAAAATTTCTCAATTTTCGTGTACGTGAATTCGGAAATTCATTTTTTAGTTTTTATTTCTTTGTCGACCGCAAAGAAAAAATTTAAAAATATGTAAATTTTTAAAAATACGCACATGAGAGATTCCAAAATAATTATTAAAATTTAATATTTTTACCGAAATGTTTGCCAAATATTCATTACACGAATTTGGATCGAATATTTATTCTGTCACGAGTAGAAAATTCATGAAGAATCTTTCAAACAAAAAATTACCTGGGATCATATTTTATGTTTAATAAAAAAATCCTTCTTACGAACGAATGAAGATTCGTTAAGCAGTTTCAACTATGTAAAAATTTTTGTTTATTGCGAATACAAGATTCATGAATTTTTCAAAAACTGCTACACGGAAAAATTAAATTTGCGAAATCAATGTGCTTTTAATGACGTTTGTAATTTTTACTTAAACATTTTTTAATTGTCGTACACTTGAAATTGCATTTCATTTTTTATTTCTTTTTGTCGATCGCAAATACAACATTTATAAAAAATGTTTCAAACAATAGATATATGAATGCTGCTCAATATTTATCAATAGTTTTACAAAAATGTTTGCCAAATATTCATTACACGAATTCGGATCGAATATTTATTCTGTCACGCGTAGAAAATTCATGAAGAATCTATCAAATAAAAGTTACCTGGGTTCATATTTTATGTTTAATAGAAAAAAATCATTTTACGAAAGAATGAAAATTTATCAAGCATTTTTAACTGTATCAATTTTTTTGTTTATCACGTTTGTAATTTTTATTTCTTTTCGTCGATCGCGAATACAAAATTTATAAAAAAAAAAATGTTTCGAACAATTGATATATGAAAGTTGCTTAATATTTTGTATTTTTACGAAAAGTTTGGCAAATGTTCACCGTACAAATTTGGGCCGAATATTTTTTTATCGTGAGTACAAAATTAACGAAAATCTTGTAATTCAAAATTACAGGGCGCTTTCTTATTCGTATTTATTTAATTATATTAAAGACAAATTATTAAAGACCAATTATCGAGCAAGCTCACTGAACATAATCCAACAGAACAAATCCTTTACAAACATTCAATACATTTTTTCACATTACCGTAAATATTATATTCTTATTTTAGAGCAGCATTATTAGACTACTTAAAATAATATATATTAATTTTAGACTGAAAAACGCACCTAGCCGTAAAAATAATCAAATCTCTGCCGACAAATAAATTTAAACTAAGTAGAGACACAAATACCAATGCATTGCAATTTCTATTTGTCACTTTGGCCTGTCAAACTTTTAGCTTTTCGACCGTACGGTGTACTTCGACATTTTCTCGAGTTTTTTCTGTAAACAAAAAAAAAAAATGTAAAATACATCAATATTGTTGTACAAAATGGAACTCTTCTACATTATACAAATGATTGGAAAATATTTGAATTAAGATAAAAATAATATAAACTAATACTAATATAAAAATATCGGTACATACGATTCAATAATGTTGGCACGGGGACGCGTTCGAGCGCTTCTGATTGGCCCGCAACTTTCTCTTTTGTCCAGTAGCCCCACTTCCGATGAAAAACGCTCTACGATCTCAACCAAGACTTGTGGTTCCTCCTCTGAATCCCAGCTTGGCTCGTCGTTTAAGCCCCATAAATCCGTGGTCGTTGGAATAACACGGATATTTTCATTTATATTTCCGTAATATCCCGCATTTTTTTCCTTCTTAGAGGTATCTCGCCAAGATGTGAAGGTAAATGAGGTGAATGCGTCCATGCTTTGTCTACAAAAGACAGAAAGTACATATGATGTAACGCGCAAATATTCACAATTCTTAAAATAATACGCGAGAAGAAAAATATGGAACACAAAAGTCACCTCTCCATTTCTGCAGGTGAACGAAAAGCTCCTTTCGATTGTACGGTGACTCGGTTTTGACGTCTGACGAAAGCAACGACAACGCGCCAGGTTTATATGGATTGTCCCCACCATACCTGTTTTGGGCGTATTTGTTTGACATTTTCTCTAATGCTTCATGCATCCTAAGATTTTAGTGAAAAGATCTGTGAAACTATACGTTTCTCTTACCAATATAGCTGCCCGACCCATTCTACTATCTTTATAACCGAACGACATGAAAAAAATGCTTAACCCCTCGAATAACCCAGGTAAAAGGGTGCAAAAAAAAAAGAAAAATGTCTCTTGTTCACGGTACCGTGGTGAAGTTAAACACCGTGTCTCCTTACATACTAGCTAGAAAAAATATATTTTCACGATACCTTCAGTACTCGAAATACGGTTTTACTTTAGAAAATTATCATAAATCTTCCGGGCATTGAGACTCCGGTAAGAAACTACGGGCGCAACTTTTACAGTGAAGATGATTTGTATAAGTCTTACATACGCATAGAATAAGAGGAAAGGGTGTGAAAATAAAGTATGCTCCACAAACAGATGATTTTGGGCGTCAGCTAGTATCTATCGGAGAGTTGAGGCTTCGATTTACCTTTTGCAGGAGGATGTGAGACATCGCAACACCTTTGTTGAATATTTTAACGAAACAAAATTCTGCGGGAATTAACTTCAATATGACGCCTTGGACATGTAATGTTTTGGAAATCGTGAAAATAAAAAACAACACTTTTATGTATAGTCAATTTTCGGTTTAACATTCAATTTTTATTCGACCTCACTAATCTTTACAATTATGAAAATACGCAATGCGAATTCGAACATCGGTTAAAGATATGTAATATCATTGCGATGTGTATAGGTCACCGTTGATGTACAGTCGTAGCAGTAGCCTAAGTATTGAAGTGTGCACTCGTGAATAGCCCATCCGTAGAATGGCACAACTATGTTAATAGAACAAATGTATAACACATTAAAATTGTGCGATATATAGATGGTAAATGCATATTTTTTAATTTTAAAGTACAACTTACACGTTAACGGTGACAGTACGCTGTGTCCGAAGAGTTGAAAGTCCGAGTTGGGAAAACTTTCAGTAGCTGTATGCGCCGCGTCGGCCTGAGATGAAGTAGGATAACTCGTACGCAAATAGGGTTGTCCGAACGCAAATTCTGCGATATTGGTGTTGAAATTTGAATCAGTAGAATCACTTTGCCGATAGCGCTGCACTGCTATGTAACGATTCATAAGACGACTCACGCCCGGAAAGTCACTACCGCCCCTCGAGCGAATGATTCCAACCGCAATTAAGACGGCTTGGTAAGACACGTCAAACGCTCCACAATCATACACGCGGCCAATTTCTCTAAGAGACAATCGGTTCAAAACCGACCGCATCGTGCGGCGAGCCTGCTGAAGCCTCATACTCCTCAACTTCGATAGGCGACGTAACGTAAACCATCTTGCTATGGTCGCACTCCGGACGCGCATTAAGTTCACCGTTTTGGTAATAGCTTCAATCAGGTCGTTTGCAAGATAACAATCCATTTTTATTTGATTTATTTCAATTCATGATCAAAACCAGTACACACGACAATACAGGACAAGTTATACGAGCATCCGTACGATAGGACCGAGGTTGGAAATTGTCAAAATGTTTGAGTATGCGCTGCTTTATACATTTTTCCCAGACGACCGTTACCGGCTTTGACGAGGGGAGGGTTTTTCGAAATTATGCATTTACCGTGTACGAAGAAACGCATGATTTGTCGAAATGTACGCTTTCCCTCTATCATTTGTTGGACGAAACCTTTTACTGACGTATTTGGTAATTCAACAGGTAAACCGTTTTCAAATTTTATACTTTGGACAGGCTTTCAGTCCTGAGAAGATCGGCAAAAAAAAAATGGCAATAAACAAAAAAAAAAGGTGTGAAAGCAAAGTATGCTACCGTGAACAGGTGATTGTGGATGTCGGCCAGCGTTTTTCAGAACGTTGAACGGCCGTAAAGACACTTGTGTTTACAGGTAGATATTAGTCACCTCAACAGTGTCACAGGCCATATTAAGGACACAAAGAAGAAATGAGAAACAAAGTCCTGTTGGAGCAAAGCCCTCCGAGTAAATACAGATACTGGTATATACAGCAGAGATTCATAGCGTCTGCAGTATAAAAAAAAAGGAGTGAAAACACGGATGCGTCCATCGTGAGATCACCGGAGTCGGCTCCCCGTGGTTACTGTCTCGAAGTCGTTGTAAACCCGACGAAATTGCTCAGAAAATCGATGAATTTCCTTCCACGGGCGTGAAATACCCTCCAAATTTTATACTTTGGATAGGCTTTCAGCCCTGAGAAGATAGGCAAAAAAAAAAACGGCAATAAACAAAAAAGGAGTGAAAGCAAAGTATGCTACCGTGAACAGGTGATTTTGGATGTCGGCTAGCGTTTTTCAGAAGGATGAACGGCCGTAAAGACACTTGTGCTTACAGGTAGATGTTAGTCACCTCAACAGTGTCACAGGCCATATTAAGGAAACAAAGAAGAAATGAGAAACAAAGCCCTGTTGGAGCAAAGCCCTCCGGGTAAATACAGCTACTAGTATATACAGAAGAGATTCATAGCATCTGCAGTATAAAAAAAAAGGAGCGAAAACACGGATGCGTCCATCGTGAGATCACCGGAGTCGGCACCCTGTGGCCACTGCCTCGAAGTTGTTGTAAACCTGACGAAATTGCTCAGAATATCGACGAATTTCCTTCCATTTGCGCCTCTACAAAAAATCAACGAAACGATCTCCTTTTGTTCTTTTACAACAAATTAACAAAACTGCCTCGTGCTGCTCTTCGAAAAGCCGTCGCAACTGCCTCCTTTTCCTCCTCCACACATCAAAATCGAGGAATTCAGTTCGCAATTGCCTCCTTTTCCTCCTACACACATTAAAAATCAAGGAATTCAGTTCGCAATTGTCTCCTTTTCCTCTTCCTTCAACTGCCTCCGTTTCCTCTTCCACATACAAACAATCGAGAAATTCAGGCCCCAATTTTAATTCTGAATTTCTCGATTGTTTTTTTTTGCCGATCTTCTCAGGACTGAAAGCCTGTCCAAAGTATAAAATTTGAAAACGGTTTACCTGTTGAATTACCAAATACGTCAGTAAAAGGTTTCGTCCAACAAATGATAGAGGGAAAGCGTACATTTCGACAAATCATGCGTTTCTTCGTACACGGTAAATGCACAATTTCGAAAAACCCTCCCCTCGTCAAAGCCGGTAACGGTCGTCTGGGAAAAATGTATAAAGCTATCGTACGGATGCTCGTATAACTTGTCCTGTATTGTCGTGTGTACTGGTTTTGATCATAAATTGAAATAAATCAAATAAAAATGGATTGTTATCTTGCAAACGACCTGATTGAAGCTATTACCAAAACGGTGAACTTAATGCGCGTCCGGAGTGCGACCATAGCAAGATGGTTTACGTTACGTCGCCTATCGAAGTTGAGGAGTATGAGGCTTCAGCAGGCTCGCCGCACGATGCGGTCGGTTTTGAACCGATTGTCTCTTAGAGAAATTGGCCGCGTGTATGATTGTGGAGCGTTTGACGTGTCTTACCAAGCCGTCTTAATTGCGGTTGGAATCATTCGCTCGAGGGGCGGTAGTGACTTTCCGGGCGTGAGTCGTCTTATGAATCGTTACATAGCAGTGCAGCGCTATCGGCAAAGTGATTCTACTGATTCAAATTTCAACACCAATATTGCAGAATTTGCGTTCGGACAACCCTATTTGCGTACGAGTTATCCTACTTCATCTCAGGCCGACGCGGCGCATACAGCTACTGAAAGTTTTCCCAACTCGGACTTTCAACTCGTCGGACACAGCGTACTGTCACCGTTAACGTGTAAGTTGTACTTTAAAATTAAAAAATATGCATTTACCATCTATATATCGCACAATTTTAATGTGTTATACATTTGTTCTATTAACATAGTTGTGCCATTCTACGGATGGGCTATTCACGAGTGCACACTTCAATACTTAGGCTACTGCTACGACTGTACATCAACGGTGACCTATACACATCGCAATGATATTACATATCTTTAACCGATGTTCGAATTCTCATTGCGTATTTTCATAATTGTAAAGATTAGTGAGGTCGAATAAAAATTGAATGTTAAACCGAAAATTGACTATACATAAAAGTGTTGTTTTTTATTTTCACGATTTCCAAAACATTACATGTCCAAGGCGTCATATTGAAGTTAATTCCCGCAGAATTTTGTTTCGTTAAAATATTCAACAAAGGTGTTGCGATGTCTCACATCCTCCTGCAAAAGGTAAATCGAAGCCTCGACTCTCCGATAGATACTAGCTGACGCCCAAAATCATCTGTTTGTGGAGCATACTTTATTTTCACACCCTTTCCTCTTATTCTATGCGTATGTAAGACTTATACAAATCATCTTCACTGTAAAAGTTGCGCCCGTAGTTTCTTACCGGAGTCTCAATGCCCGGAAGATTTATGATAATTTTCTAAAGTAAAACCGTGTTTCGAGTACTGAAGGTATTGTGAAAATATATTTTTTCTAGCTAGTATGTAAGGAGACACGGTGTTTAACTTCACCACGGTACTGTGAACAAGAGACATTTTTCTTTTTTTTTTGCACCCTTTTACCTGGGTTATTCGAGGGGTTAAGCATTTTTTTCATGTCGTTCGGTTATAAAGATAATAGAATAGGTCGGGCAGCTATATTGATAAGAGAAACGTATAGTTTCACAGATCTTTTCACTAAAATCTTAGGATGCATGAAGCATTAGAGAAAATGTCAAACAAATACGCCCAAAACAGGTATGGTGGGGACAATCCATATAAACCTGGCGCGTTGTCGTTGCTTTCGTCAGACGTCAAAACCGAGTCACCGTACAATCGAAAGGAGCTTTTCGTTCACCTGCAGAAATGGAGAGGTGACTTTTGTGTTCCATATTTTTCTTCTCGCGTATTATTTTAAGGATTGTGAATATTTGCGCGTTACATCATATGTACTTTCTGTCTTTTGTAGACAAAGCATGGACGCATTCACCTCATTTACCTTCACATCTTGGCGAGATACCTCTAAGAAGGAAAAAAATGCGGGATATTACGGAAATATAAATGAAAATATCCGTGTTATTCCAACGACCACGGATTTATGGGGCTTAAACGACGAGCCAAGCTGGGATTCAGAGGAGGAACCACAAGTCTTGGTTGAGATCGTAGAGCGTTTTTCATCGGAAGTGGGGCTACTGGACAAAAGAGAAAGTTGCGGGCCAATCAGAAGCGCTCGAACGCGTCCCCGTGCCAACATTATTGAATCGTATGTACCGATATTTTTATATTAGTATTAGTTTATATTATTTTTATATTAATTCAAATATTTTCCAATCATTTGTATAATGTAGAAGAGTTCCATTTTGTACAACAATATTGATGTATTTTACATTTTTTTTTTTTTGTTTACAGAAAAAACTCGAGAAAATGTCGAAGTACACCGTACGGTCGAAAAGCTAAAAGTTTGACAGGCCAAAGTGACAAATAGAAATTGCAATGCATTGGTATTTGTGTCTCTACTTAGTTTAAATTTATTTGTCGGCAGTGATTTGATTATTTTTACGGCTAGGTGCGTTTTTCAGTCTAAAATTAATATATATTATTTTAAGTAGTCTAATAATGCTGCTCTAAAATAAGAATATAATATTTACGGTAATGTGAAAAAATGTATTGAATGTTTGTAAAGGATTTGTTCTGTTGGATTATGTTCGGTGAGCTTGCTCGATAATTGGTCTTTAATAATTTATCTTTAATATAATTAAATAAATACGAATAAGAAAGAGCCCTGTAATTTTGAATTACAAGATTTTCGTTAATTTTGTACTCACGATAAAAAAATATTCGGCCCAAATTTGTACGGTGAACATTTGCCAAATTTTTATGTAAAAATAAAAAATATTAAGCAACTTTCATATATCAATTGTTCGAAACATTTTTTTTTTTATAAATTTTGTATTCGCGATCGACGAAAAGAAATAAAAATTACAAACGTGATAAACAAAAAAATTGATACAGTTAAAAATGCTTGATAAATTTTCATTCTTTCGTAAAATGATTTTTTTCTATTAAACATAAAATATGAACCCAGGTAACTTTTATTTGATAGATTCTTCATGAATTTTCTACGCGTGACAGAATAAATATTCGATCCGAATTCGTGTAATGAATATTTGGCAAACATTTTTGTAAAACTATTGATAAATATTGAGCAACTTTCATATATCTATTGTTTGAAACATTTTTTATAAATGTTGTATTTGCGATCGACAAAAAGAAATAAAAAATGAAATGCAATTTCAAGTGTACGACAATTAAAAAATGTTTAAGTAAAAATTACAAACGTCATTAAAAGCACATTGATTTCGCAAATTTAATTTTTCCGTGTAGCAGTTTTTGAAAAATTCATGAATCTTGTATTCGCAATAAACAAAAATTTTTACATAGTTGAAACTGCTTAACGAATCTTCATTCGTTCGTAAGAAGGATTTTTTTATTAAACATAAAATATGATCCCAGGTAATTTTTTGTTTGAAAGATTCTTCATGAATTTTCTACTCGTGACAGAATAAATATTCGATCCAAATTCGTGTAATGAATATTTGGCAAACATTTTGGTAAAAATATTAAATTTTAATAATTATTTTGGAATCTCTCATGTGCGTATTTTTAAAAATTTACATATATTTTTTCTTTGCGGTCGACAAAGAAATAAAAACTAAAAAATGAATTTCCGAATTCACGTACACGAAAATTGAGAAATTTTTCTGGCAAAAATTTAAAAATGCTATTAAAACACATTGAGAATCTCCCATGTGTCTATCTTCCGAAAAAGCCATGAATCGTGTGTTCGCGTTTGATTGATTGAAAAAATTTAAATACTTCAAAATGCTGTGATGACGTACCGGACCGAACCGGACGTACATCTCACCAGAAACTCTGTGTGCGGGTGGACGGGGCGGAGTTTGACGGAACTTGATTGAGGAAATGCACCACAGGATTAGTCTAGTAGATTGTCAATAATACGAAATGTTTTATTTTATAATTTGCATTAGGTGACAAAAACTTCTCGTATAAAGCACAAAGGAGCCATTTGTTAAGAACGTCATATTCTCGGCTGTACTGCACGGATAGCCTTATAATCTTTAAGAGGAGATTCCTATGGTGTGCGAGAGAGATAACATGATCGGACGTTACGACGGAGCGAGAGAGAGAGAGAGCGAGGTAACGTATTTCACCTCTTTGTGTGAGTCAGACCGTAGCCGACATATTTGAAGAATAACATGCAGAAAATGATTCAGATTTAAATTGGAAAAAGTTCGTAAAAACACCGAGAGCTCTAGATTGCGGATTTTCGATTCTTTAATTGAGACATCTTCAATGAATGCTAGGCAATCTCGTATGCATGACCTCTCTCTCTCTCTCTCTCTCTCTCTCTCTGTCTTTCTTGTGACGGTGACACCGATCGAATGTCTATTGCATCGTTTCCAGCCAAACAACTTATCAAAAAATTGTTCCGACGCATTTTATACATGAAGTTTCGACCAACAAAGGTGAATGTAAATCAACAATTTCTCATTATAACCAACTTGCCGACAACCGACAAATTCCATGTAATGTTCGGTCTGGCAAGACCGGTCAAACGCGGTCCCGGCCAACCGATCGCCAAATTACTGGTGCGGCGTTCGGTGAACATCGTAGCATTTTGAAGTCTTCATCTTTTTTTAATGTAACGTGTGATTACGACGTACGTGTCACCGGCGATACAAATGTATCTACCACTTTTCTATATCCTCACAGCAAATACGTGGATATTTGTACTTATATTCATTTTTCAAAATTTCGAAAAAATACAAACACCAGAAAACTTAAAAAATGTGTTTTCTAAAAAATGTTTACACTATTGTTACTTTAACTATGACATAATCGCGCCGAAACTTTACAAGTGCAGTGAGAAATATTTTACAAAACATATCCATAATTTCAGGATTTATGTTCTTTTTTAAATTTTCAAAAAGTTAAAAAATGTCAGAAAATTTGTAAAAATGTATGTTTTCGAAAAAATTTCATTTTCAAAATTTCGAAAAAATGCAAAATATCAGAAAACTTAAAAAGTGTGTTTTCGAAAAATTGCTTACACTATTGTTACTTTAACTTTCACACAATCGCTCCGAAAATTTACAAGGGCAGTGAGAAATATTTTACAAAAACATATTCATAATTTCAGGATTTATGTTCTTTTTTAAATTTTCAAAAAATTAAAAAGTATCAGAAAATTTGTAAAAAATTTATGTTTTCGAAAAAAATTTCATTTTTGAAAATTTCGAACAAATGCAAAATATCAAAAACTTAAAAAATGTATGTTTTCTAAAAAATGTTTACACTATTGTTACTTTAACTTTCACACAATCGCGTCGAAACTTTACAAGTGCAGTGACAAATATTTTACAAGAACATATCCATAATTTCAGAATTTATGTTCTTTTTTAAATTTTCAAAAAATTAAAAAATGGCAGAAAATGTGTAAAAAATTTATGTTTTCGAAAAAAATCATTTTTCAAAATTTCGAACAAATGCAAAAATATCAGAAAACTTTAAAAAATGTATGTTTTCTAAAAAATGTTAACACTATTGTTATGTTAACTTTCGTTGACTCGCGCCGAAACTTTACGAGTGTGGTTAGAAATGCTTTTACGCGAACATACCCAAATTTGGGATTTATTTTTCTTTTCAAATTTATTTCACTTTTCCAAATTTTGAAAATGATTTGAAAATGTCGGAATTTTTTTTTTTAATTTACACGACTTGTCCAAAATCAATAAATTTATTTTAAATATGACATTAGATAAATAAATAAAAGAAAATATTTCGGACTTTCCGACTTTCGACTGTATGGAGGATATTAACCGTAAGGTTAGAGAGAATACGATTAGGTTTACTAGCTATAGAATAGTGCTAGTATAATACGCCACCAGTGGTTAAGTGGTTAGCGTACACGACCAGCAATTTCGGCGACCAGGAGACTCAAGTTCGATCCCCGATTTGGGCGAAAGTTTTTTCTATACTTCCTACATTTTCTATATTGCTATTTGGTATATAGAAGAAGGCGAAAACTAATTTACCGACTGCAGAAAACATTAGTTTTAAAAATTGTCGGTAACTCCTAGAGGGCGCCAGGAGAAATAAGACCAATCAAAACACAACAAGTTTACTAGAATAATGTTAGTACAGAAAAACGATGAAAATTTGTAGAGGGCATCTCGGAAAAGCCGTCCGCCAATAAGAGCTCGGAGAATTTCCAGTCGGCCAATCACGGCTCGGGGAAAATAAGATGACCAATCACGAACCAGAGAATTTTCCACCCGTCCTCTCATTGGTTCCCTATAACCCAAGGGGCGTGGCTTAAGGGGCCTTATGGGTGGAGAGGGGACCACAGGTGGTGGGGGAGAGGGTGGGGGTAGACGGTGGTGGTGGGGGTTGGCGCCAGTGGCCGCGTGGAGGGGGTAAATCCTGTCTCCCTATAGCTGTACACTACTACTACGCTCACTCAAGGACTACAATGACGGCTTTGTCTATTTTCTCGTAGTCATCGATGTTCTCAGTAAATACGTTTGGGTTGAACCCCTGCGCGATAAGACGGCTTCATCGGTGTCTAAAGCGTTTACACGTATATTAACACGAAGCAAAGGAAGATCACCAATCTGTCTTCAATCGGATAGAGGTAAAGAATTCATTGGTGCGGCCTTTCAAGCTCTACTGAAGAAGACGAATATTCTATTTCGAGTTGCGAGAAATCCCGATATAAAAGCCTCTATCGTTGAAAGATTCAATAGAACATTGAAGGAAAGAATGTGGCGCTATTTCACGTATTCTCGGCAGAAGCGATACATTGACGTTTTACAGAATATTGTTTCGGCATACAATCATACGACGCATAGCAGCATAAAAATGGCTCCTACAGATGTAACGCTTGTTACAGCCGCTAGGGCGCGTTCTAATCTAGTAGAGCGCTACTATAAAAAAGTAGAGCGAAAAAAAGAAAAACACCCCAAATATAAAATAGGGGATATCGTGCGAATCAGTAACGCGAAAGCAGCCTTTGCAAAAGGTTACGAAAGTGGCTGGAGTAGCGAGCTCTTTAAAGTACATCGTGTATCGAATAGCCGCCGGCCTACAGTACATATCTTGCGCGATCTTCAAAACGAGGATATTGACGGCATCTTTTACGAGGCTGAACTGTCAAGAGTGCGTAAGACTATTGAAACGAAAAAAAAAAAGTAAGTAGAAAGCAATTAGAATGAAGGATGGGTTTTATATTGTGTTGCCTAGCAATAGTAGCATGGATTATTATCCTGATAACACAACACGTTACACCACTCATTTGCCACAGCACGTGACGTTGCATGGCAGTTGGTCTGTTTCATTAGCCGAAATTCACATACCTATGACCATTTTGCATGTCCCTCCTGAAGGAGAGCGAAATTTTATCAGTATAGTCACAAACGCTGTGCCCCCAGGTACAGATGCAGACATAGATTTCAAAGAAGATCGCGTTTGTGTGCCGTCAGGAATCTACCGGAATATAGATTCACTAATTGAAGTCATTAACGAAATTTCATTTGTTAAAGTCACTTAAGATTTCATTGTGGACGTAATGGTTATGTTACGGTAGAGGCAATTTGTGGCAATTGTAAAGGTGTAGAACACGCATTCTTTTTCTCACAGGATCTAAATAAAATTTTGGGTTATACCCATAGTAAGGCTATCGTAGTTCAAAGAGCCACTACGTACGCTGCTCAAACACCCGCGAGTCTTACCAATGGTGTGCCAAATATGTTTTTCGTTTATACCGATATCTGTGAACCCTACATAACAGGTGATGTGCATACACCTCTGCTGCGTGTTGTACCGTCAGCAGCTGCTGATAATTCTAATTTCGGATCCACGAAAATTAAAAGCTTTTCACCACTGCGCTATGTGCCTCTATTGCGTACCAATTTTCAAACTATAACTATCGATATAAGGGATGAATTCGGTGAGCCGATTCCATTCGAGTACGGGACATTGACGGTAACGCTACACTTCAGACGCACGGATTAATAGAATGAATCTGTACAACGAGTACTTTGATACGCAAATAGGTGGTGGTGGTGGTGTAAAAACAGGTTATGGAGGTATAAGTAATGTATACGTTGGTTCGCCGAACCAGCTAGGCCACGGGATTGGCAGTTTTCTCGGAGGTCTCTTCAGGCGCATCATACCTCTCTTGAAACTAGGTGCACGAACGGTCGGTAAAGAGGCCCTACGTGCAGGTGTTAATGTAGCTAGTGATGTATTAGATTCAGGGATGCAACCGCGAGAAGCTTTCAAAACGCGCTTGCGTGAGTCTGGTCAAAACCTAAAAAGAAAAGCAGAGGCAAAAATTGAAACTCTAATGAAGGGTTCCGGGTATAAAGCGGCTAAACTTAGTCATTTGATGCGTTCTACGGGTGGACGCGAGGCTCGTTGCATCGTTTCGAATAAACGAAAGAAATCGAGCGTGAGGAGAAAACACAGGGGAAAAGTAAATAAGAAGACGAAGAAGAAGAAGTCTGTGAAACGAAAGTTGAGTGAATTTATCAGAAAAAAAAAGAAGAAGGTAAGAACTGTGGCTGATATTTTTGCCTAGATTCAGAGAGGGGGGAAAAATGGCTTTCTTCCATGCTCACTCGTGCGAATGTATGAAGTCAGAGCTGGAGCTATTTACGCTGCCTCCAACTCAAACGACAATCGAGGGTTCGCAATGGGTATACTATAAGCCAATTTCATCATTAACAGATGATTCACCTATCGAGTTTGAGTGCCGGGTCACGGTGATGAGTACATTGATTTTAGCTCATACTATGCTGAGTCTGCGTGATGAAATACCAAGGGCATCCACAAAAGATACGCCTGTTAAAGTGGGGCCTGTCAATAATTTATTGCATTCAATGTTTAATGAGGTAGATGTATACTTGAATCAAAAACTTGTATCACCACCTAACAATGCTTATGCGTACAGGGCTTTTATCGAAACACTCTTGAATTATGGCCAAGGCGCAAAAACTTCTCATCTTACGAGTGTTCTATGGTACACAGACACAGCTGGTAAAATGGACGATTTGGGTGATGGTAATATCGGTCTTAATAATCGTAGTAGTTTTCTAAGTGACGGCAAAACAGTCGATCTTCTTGGACATTTGCATTGTGATATTTTTAATCAAGACAGATTCTTGTTGAACGGCGTTGAAATGCGGTTGAGGCTCGTACGCACCAGCGACGCGTTTTGTCTCATGAGCAATTCGAAAAATTGCAGGATCCGCATTGCCGAGGCATCGCTTCTTGTGCGTCGCACCAAGATAGCTCCCGGTATACTGCTAGCTCACGCAAGAGCCCTATGCAAGGCTACAGCCAAATACCCCTTAACGCACGTAGAAGTTAAAGCAATATCAATGCCTGCGGGTGTACACGGGGACACTTTGGATAATGTTATACTCGGCCAATTGCCTAAACGTGTAATTATAGGTTTCGTGGATAATAAAGCATTCAATGGCGACCGCACGCTAAACCCATTTAATTTCCGAAATTATGGTATCAATTATCTCTCGCTATATGTTGATGGCGTACAGATACCTTCGAAACCTCTGCAGCCAGACTTTACCGAAATCCCCGATATGTCGACGCCTATCATACATTGTTCTCAGGCACTGGTATTCATTTTCTTAATCAGGGTAACTGCATATCGCGCTCATCCTATCCATGGGGCTATTGTCTTTTCGCATTTGACCTTACACCTGATCTTTCGGCAAACAGTAATAGTCATTGGAATTTGGTGAAACACGGTAGTCTCAGAATAGAAGTACGATTCAATGAGTCACTGACTTCGACAGTTAACTGCATCGTGTATGCTGAATATGATAACGTGCTGGAAATCGACTCGTCCAGACAGTTTATTGTAGACTTCAGTAGCTAGTCCATAGGCGATTCTTCAGTCTGCCCTGAGAGCTCGAAACGTCAAGATGTCGAGCGCTTCTGTGAGTGTCATAATTGATATCCAAGGTCTAAAAGATAAATTTAATAACTTTTTGCCTAAAGAAGTTGTAATTGTTTCATTGACTGACGAGTACATCGGGTATTGGCTTGTAAAACCGCCGTGTGCGTATGCGGATCTGCCGCTCAATATAAAATTCATTGTCATGGTATAGCGTGGACTGAGGGTGACACATCTTTAGAGGCAATTGAGCAAATTCTAAAGAAAACAGCTGAACAGGCTGATAGAATATTCACCAGAGGAGCTATTAAATCAACGTATTTGACAAATCTCACAGGCTGTTTTGTTGTAAACTTGGAAGAAGAAGACAACGAGCATCCGACGTCGTTCAAAAGACTTGATAGCGGTCGCGGTACTCGCTGCATATATCACAGTTTGCTGCATACGAGACCGTCGTACAATTGCTCTCTGGACTACGCAACAAGAATCAAAGAGTGGCTTTGTCATAGTGATAGATTTTACCACTTGTGGGAATATAGAACCGTAGGTTCCATAGACCAGAAAGGACCTGAGGAAGTGGATAAAAAAAAAATGTTTCGCTAGTGCTGGTGCTGCTGTTGCTGATGATGACTGCTTCGAAGGAGATCGTGACGAAACCGATTGATAACAATTAAAAACAGTCTTCAAATTCTTTATTATCTGCGCGGCATAGAAAATCATACAACAGGAGTGTATCCCGCAGACCGTATCCCGAAGGTGTTACCGAAACCGATAGCCATTATCGTCAATACAGATGGCCACAAACTGCCCGGAGCCCATTGGGTCGCCATGTACGTCGATCGAAGTGCACATGGATGGTTCTTCGATAGCTACGGACTTCCACCAATCATACCGAACCATCTTATACGTCTCCGGAGAAACTGTAAACTCTTTCAATACAATACTACCCAACTTCAAAGCGCTAGTTCACAATGCTATGGACATTATTGCGTCATGTTTCTTCATTATATGTGTACTGGTCTCGGTATTCATAAGTTTAAAAGTGTATTATCAAATAATTTGGAGCGGAATGATAAAATAGTTTACGACTATTACGTGGCGTATATTAATAAAAAACATAAATTAATTGCTGCTGGTAATAATAATAATACTGGTTCTACTGTAGGGGGTAGTTACAACAAATATTTACACCGCATACAGAGTTGCTGTTCTCGTGAACGCTGTCTGTAATTATCATAAATTTATTTAATAAAAAAACATATAAAAAAGAACACATCGAGTTCCTTGTCTTAATCAGTCTTCCTTGCAGCAAAAAAAAATGTCGGTAAGCCGTTGGCTACCGCACTTCGAATATACTCGTAAGTTTTCATATTTGCAATAGAAGCGCTGTATCAGAAAAAAATCGCAGGCTGTCTATGGGTTATCGCGCTTGCTCAAGTATAAGCGTTTTGTAATTCTTCGAAAAGTCAGATCTGCATAAGTCGCGAATACTGCTGAGTTTAGTATGAGTCACTGTCATAGCAACAAGTAAAAGCGTGCTGTAATTCTATACGTATCACCTTGAAAGGCACGTTCATCCGTATTAATCATCGCTGCCATTTTCTTTGAAAGTCGGATTCAGCAAATATTATTATTGTATTTCACGTGAGGTTGAGATTTGCAGGAGTGGCGAATACTCCTACAACAGTGCAGTCTGTATTCAAAAGAGGTCTCATACGGTGATATCATTTGTTCTTCTCAAAATGGTGGTGGTGGGGGCATCAAATAATTATTTGGTCGACTGCCATTGTTCTCATCAGTCGTTCTCCGATCACGCTACCGACACCAAGTCCATACGGAGAAAACAGCGCGAATTAAAAAACCGGATAGAAATACACTTGCGAAATATCAGGGCTATTAAACGGTTAATACAATCAAGAACTGAGCTTTGCCTTCTAACACACTCATTTAAGCGCTTCAAAATCTAAAATGGATTTCTCGCGAATCAACAAGGTAGGAACATTCACGGAGTTTCTACCGTTAAAGGAGCTATGTGAGCTGAAGGCAGATAAAGACTACAAGATCACCAATATCAGATATGTCAATACTAAATGGGGGCCAAGAATCACCATCGATGTGGAGAATGAGTTTACATGCTTTCTACCATCACGCTTCGTCAAAGCTTTCGATGAAGACGCTGAAATGTTTCGACAAATGGAAGGATCGGCTCAAGATGGCGCATTGTACATGCGGTATCTTGGGACAGAATATAATAACGTCGAGTTCAAAGCAGCGCCTCAGTGATTAATGCTGCAAAAACCATTCGGACTGGCACACCTATTTTTTTTCGAGAACCTAGGAAGTGGAGTGAAGTGGAGGGGTCTAGGTGTGGAAGCATCTTGGGCCAGAATATAATAACGTCAAGTTCAAAGCAGCGTCTCAGTGCTACTGCAAAACCCATTCGAAGTGACACACCTATTTTTTCGAGAGTATTATTATTATTATGGCTGGTACCGGCTACGATCTTGTGTTTGATATTCAAAGTTTTAAAGACAAGCACAATAAATTTTTACCGAAAGAAGTAGCAGTCGGATTAGTGCATAAATTACGCCATAGAGATTTATGGGTTGTCGCACCACCTTACGATATTAGTGAGTTACCGCCGCAAGTACGTGCAGAAAATGATTGGTTAACCGTCAATTATCATGGAATCCCATGGTCCCAGGATGGCATTACTGTTGAAGAACTGTGCAATGAGCTGGACGGAGTTGCGCAAGGTGCTGGTGAAGACGCTATTCTTTACGCCAGAGGTCATGATGCTGTAAAATTTTTGGAAGCAGCTACTGGTCAAAAATTTGAAAATTTGGGCGACAATGAAGATTTACCATTGAGGATTGATCCGTCGCCGTCAGCAACAGTGTGTTCGTGGCATGGCCAACATGGTGCAAACAAGCATATCATTTATAATTGTGCTCTCGTCAATGTAAAAAAACTCCAATATTATCTTAAAGCTTTTCCACTTGATAGAATGTGGAAAGATATCATTAGTTTTCCGGAACGTTAACGTTATCTTAATCGAAGAATATAGAATGTGGAAATATGTAGATGTAGCCGGAATGATTATATTATTTGGGTATTGTAAAAGTAATCATAATAATAATATGTAATACGGTGCGCTACGGCTATCTCCACTGAAGCCTACTCCCTACTCTTACCCCCACCACTTCAAACCGAACTCGAAACGGGACCGAAGTGGAGGGGGGAGGAGGGGGAAGGCTGCCTACCCCCACTCCCACCCCCACTACTTTCAAAAAGTGGAGGGGGCAGGAGTGGGGATAGGAGTGGGGGGCGCCAAAGCGAACCGCATACTACTATAACATGATCAACTGTCTATTGTAGTTTTTGCAGGGCATTCTTCTACCCGAACGCAGATCCACCGCACGAAGCACACTACAGAACACGACCTGTTTCTCTACAATTCGTCACGATCCACGAGCGATTCGATAACACCATCACTGACTGCCATTTTTCCCTTGTGGTCGAGTTGCGATCTCACCACTTCTGAACACGAACTTTAGTTTTATCTGACGGGCCATTCGTGGCATTATCCCACTTCTGAAGTTGTAAGAATCACGGGTTGTTGGCAGTTCAAATGACAATAAACACACGGTTTTTATTGTGATGGATAGAAATATGGTTTTATTAAGTCGGCACATCTTATATCTACGTCTCTTTCGCTCATGAGCTCGTCAACGACTGCCGATCCTCGGCACACACACCCATTAACAATCTGTCGTTCTCGTTCGAACGTGGAAAACCGCGAAAATATTCGCTTTCCCAAAGAAAAATAAAGAATTTACTAAACCTGTAAGTTATAGGCTGCTTGGTCTGTTTCCAAACAAAACATAGTAAGGTGTTCGAGACGGTGTTGAACGACGCTACACTCTCAGTAGTAAAAGAGAAAAAAATAACCCCCAAAGCAAAATTTGGTTTTAAATTCAAACATTCGACGTTACACGCAATAGCCAAGGTTACACCGGACGTCTGCTGGGCGTTAAACAGTAAAAAACTGGTAGTAGATTGCCTCATCGACCTGGAAAAAGCGTTCGATACGGTGTGATTGGACGATCTATTTTATAAATTAATAAAATACGAATTATTACTAGGGCTAGCGAAAATACTATGGAGTATGATGCACGGTAGAGAGAGATTATAGTAGCGGTTCTTTCGACGACATCGAATAAAAAATATACAATAAACACTCGTCTACCCCAAGGCATGGTAAATTCACTCTTAGTATTTGATATATACAACAGTAGAGTAATTAGAAGTAATTGAATTGAGGATAAAAAGGTAATAACATTCGCGGACGACTTAATAGTTTATGTAATAGACAAAAAAATCACGGCAGTTCGAGATAAAATCAAAGGCCTGTTTGATAAGATGCGCGACTATACGATTCATGGAAATTAAAAATAAATATCGATAAATGTGAGACTATCCTTTTTCGTCAAAGGATAGATAATTCACCCAAAGAGCTTAGAAGGAGGCGAAACTTCCAAATTCATGATCACGCGGGCGCTGGAGATCTGATCCCACACAAACCGATAGTTGAACACTGTGACGTATTTTCCACTTAACGGAAACTCTAACTCAAAGTCTATAAATAAACTCAAAAAACCCAAAAATCGAAAAACCTCAAACCAAACGGGAGCAAAACGCGAACGAAACTTACGTCACCTTCGGCCGTCTACCCTCGCGGATGCATCGGCGTCCCGGTGGGCGCCAGTTTTTGTTTCGCCGGTATTAACGACCGTTCTAAACTGGAGGCCGGTGGAACGACCTCCGCAGGGTAGATTTTTGTTTCGCCGGAATCACCAATCCGGACTAAACTGGAGATACGTTATACTGGATAACGTATAAACTGGCACACGAGACCGACAAAATACTTTAATGGAAAAATAACTCACAGAAAACGTATAATGTATCCAACAGGACCGAGAACTGCATCTGACAATGCTCGAGAACTTAACTGTATACACTACACTTCGAGAGCATTAATTGTAACGCATCCACCGAATTATCAACTCGAAAGAATTTCTGTCAAAATTCTATCGAGAATAGCGCACACGAAACACACGTGTCGACGAACGAACGAGACGAGACGTACGAAGGCGAGAGCGAGAGCGAGAGCGAGAGCAAGAGCGATATCGGGATTGACGGTACGCGAGCGAGACACAATGATCACACAACGTACGAACGACTCGAGCGCGTGAAAAATAGGCCGAGGCCTATCAAAGCGGGAGCGCGAGAGAGACCCGAGTTACCTCTAGGGCAGCTCTCGATAGACTAACGATTTCCCATCCGAAAATTGGTAACAAATTATGATAATTATTTTCGGGAGCTTGACCGATAACTACTGCCCTCTCAACCGTCTCATGATTCTATCGAATCGAGAGCCGATACTATAACGCGGTAACTTGAACGAATCTTCGCAATCGCTTCCCCTAGTCAATGCGTGAGATACAAGGCTCTACTCAACTATAACGCAGCACAAGGTGTTCCACCACTCTTGCCTGGACCAAACGATACCTCCGCCTGATCTCAACGCATTGCACTATCTCTTGGTGTACCGGGTTTGCACCGGACTTTGACGTATTCGCAAGATTCTTCGCCGAGTCCTTTCTGTATTTGGCCTTTTCATTATCAATTCTTACACCACCAAACAGAGTCGGAAACGTCGACTAAACTGAACTAAAATGAAATCTGAAATCGTGAACCAAATTAAACAAACGGAATCTTAAAACTAGAACTGAACTAAAATAATAACGGTAATGAAGCTAATTAAAATAATATGTAGCGTAAATTCTCTACACCGAATTTACCTACACGGGAACCCTCAACATCGAGTCACAAAACGACACGAAAATGTTCTCCTAGTTATTTTCCCTCGCGGGATGGGCGCCAGGCGCGTAACACGCCAGAGAAAATTCGACGAGGTCAATTAGCTAACGGCTAGCTGCAGCTTTTCGAGAACCGGAGAGGGGCTGGGTAAACTCGACGGCGGTATTCGGACACACAAAATAAAATAAATTCTGTCCAACACGATAATTACAGGAACCAAACAATTTTCCTTTTATTTAAATTAATTATTTCTCAGCTAAGAGAGGGGAAACCGAAGAATTCGGAGAAAACCTCTCGTCTCGTGAACCAATGACATTTTTAACAATAATTTTTCTCAAAAATTTCCCAACGCTCGGGATCTCGCGATCGCTCTCACGAAACTCAACGGGAAGTGCCCCGAGTAACGCGTCTCTCACGCCCTCGTTAGCGACACCCTACCCCCTATTTCGACGATTTCCGAAATCCGCGAAAGCTCGGCCCTTTTCGAAATCTAAATATTTCGCACGCTCTCTCGCAACGTCGTAACGCTGATAGACGCGCAAGAGCGAGACAGAAGAAGTAGTAGTGTACAGCTATAGGGAGACAGGATTTACCCCCTGCACGCGGCCACTGGCACCAACCCCCACCACCGCCGTCTACCCCCACCCCACTCTCTGGCCCCCACTCCCTCCCCCACCACTTGTGGTCCCCTCCCTGCCCCCATGGGTCCCCTTTTCCCTGAGCCGTGATTGGTCGAGTGAAAATTCCCCGAGCTCTTATTGGTCGAATGATTTTTTCATGGCGCCTTCTGTATATTTTCATCGTTTTTCTGAACTAATATTATTCCAGTAAACTTGCAGCGTTCTGATTAGTTGTCCAATTTCTCCTGGTGCCCTCTAGGAATTACCGGTAGCTTTTGATACTAATACTATTCTGCAGTCGGTAAATTAGTTTTCGACCTCTATTATTCTAATGATAATACCGTACCGACAAATAAAAAAACGTTTACAAAAGTATTGTTGTTTATTTAATTTTCTTGTATTGACATTTTACAATTTCTAGGTTTTACAATTTTTAAAAATCAGTGGTCTTGGGTGACGGGTCAAGGGTCATGGTCTTTGTCATTATCCCCCAAAAGCAGCAACAGCTGCTCGCAAGTATTAATGACGGACGTTTGCGTTAAATTATCCCGCTCACCGAATTTTCCGCAAAACCCGAGTTTTTGCTAATTTTTTCCGGCGTTAAACGAATACCTTCGGCGCTCTTGTAGTCGTTAATGTATTTTGTCCGCGAGTCTGCATCGACACATTCCGCTAGCCAACCGCTCGCCTCTTGTTTAATCTTTAAAAACGTATTTATGTTATCGGCAAACCGTCCACCCTCGCGTGTTTCCGGATTATATTGAGTCATTTCATATGCCCAAATAACGGATATTTCAACGATTCTGTAGCCGACCTCAAGGGCTTTGCAAACTTCGTCGATTACCCACGTACCGGTAAAGACACGCTCGTTTACATCCTCATGCGGACACGACGACTGTGTCTTTTCCTCGGCACATGTTCGACACAGTGCAAAGAGCAACTTGTGGTGCATACACACCGGTAGAACCGGATGAAAAAGATCTCGCGGTGGAAAACCGTACAACCAATCAATCCGTTAACCGTCATACCCAGAGCATCGAACGAACCGTTCAGCAAAGTGGCGCATTCCTAACCGACGTAAATTGTAGGATGACCCTTCGGAAAACAACCCGTTTTAGAATTATAAGGATAGAACGAAAAGATGTCAATATAACTGATTTTTTCACCCTCCGCAACATTGTACGAGGTCACGGTTTTACCTGTTCGTCCGCCAAAGAACGCGTCGCGAGGATTCAGACGCTCAGACTTTAGTCGCGATTGCTCACGCAAAAACGCATTGATCGCCGGATTGATGTGTCGCTCGTCGTTAAACGCGCATTCCCACATGACCTCTAATACGTAACCCTGCTCGCGAATCGTAGCGTCGGTTGCCAGAGTACGCTCGTAACGATGTTTGTACGATTCATCGTTGGCGCGTGACCGTGCTGTACGGTTCTCGGGGAAACAGCGGGGGCAGCCGTGCCAATAACACCCGTGAAATTATTAGACAAACCGATCTTCGCCTCTCTGAGCGTACCCGTCGAGAAGTATCCCTTCGGGTAGCCAAAAATCACGACCACGCGTGGCATGAGTTATCTCATGACCTACGTAATGCTTGACCCATAAAAGCCATTCATTAGCTTGCTTCGAGTGGCTGTCGGCGAGTCTGTACCCACCGGCTAGTATGAGCCCGATAGTCTGCGGTACGAGGAAGTTACGTCTAAATACTTTTGAACAAGCCGACGCGAATGTTGCTGCCTCTGTAAACGGTCAAACATCGCCGACTTCGAGAAATATTTTTCGGAATTCATTGCAGGCCCGTCGTAAAATATCCACATCCATCACGCAATATTTCTCGACCTCTGCTTGAAAATCCCAAATCTCGTTCAGTGCTTCTGTTTCGGCATACCACTCGTAGAAAGCCGTATACTCGTCGGGACTCAGTTTCCGGTGAATAGAACTCGGCGGCAGATAGTTTACCTATATAGGTCTGATACTCTAGCGTATTGAACAAATGCGGAAAGTATCCTTTGCCCATTTTATCTTTGAAGCCGAAGGCCTCTGGGAGTGCACTGAGACACATATGAAAATAATTCATACTGTCGATGAAAACTGTATGGCCTATACGCATCGAGATTATCGAATTCCCCGTGAGAATGAGTTTGATAAGAGAGAATGAGTGAAATAAATTGTGCCTCGAACGCCTTTGCGTTGTGAGCGATGCAGTCAATTTTGCTAAACAATGTGGAACGACGTACCGCGAGTTCGACTAATTCCGTGACGGGTGATCTGCGGAAAATGTGATTTCGTATACCGCACCAGCAGCACGCGGCACCGACGCTCACGTCATCAACGGAAGATAAACATTTTTCGCGTAGCTGCTGTGCCACGCAAGGTGTGACAATGTGCTCGCGTGTATCGTCACCCGGTGTTTTGGTGTAAAACATGTCTTGACGGGTCTCAAAATCATAAAATATAAAGAGCGTTCGCGGATGTTTTTTCTCGTCAGATAGAATTCGCGGAGCCACCCGCTGCATATAACAATACTCATTGTACCCGTGTACACTTCGGCATAATTGACAAAAAGTTTTACCACAGTTGTGCGGTTTTTGCGTAGCATCGAACAGCTTTAGGCATTTTTTACAAAAGCGGACTGTCTCGCAAACCGATTTTCGCTCAGAAGCGTGTGTTTTGACCCGATATTCGCGAGCTTTGAGATGATTGTCAAAACACGCTACACTATGAAAAAACCGGTTACAATTCTCGCATGACCGTTCATAACCGTTCATAACTGCATCGTGATCGTTAGCGTCGATGGGTCTGACCGGACACGGTGGTGACGCGTAGCAACGAGGACATTTACTCGTACACACGTGACGCTGCAAAAAACGGTACGATTTGTTGCTCGGTGTACAATAGTTCCTACCACCGGCCGATGATAAAAGATTTGTGATCGGTGAATAGTGGTCGCCTCGCCCGCGAAGTGCGCAATATTCAATGTTGTGTGCGCCGAAACGTCTTGAAAGCGCGAGTGCCCATTGAAGGTGGGTTGCGCACCGCTACCTAAAGAGTCCGAGTCGTATACGACTATAGCTACACCGGCAGTCATAAAATGCCTTTGGAAAACCTCGATTTCTATATTACTGCAACCCGACGCCGGTACTACTACGCGAGCCTCGTTTACAAGCTTTTCAACCTCGTCCCGTTGAAGTTTCTTTTTTTTATGACGAATTTTGTCATAAAAAACTCTCGATTCTTCGCTTCTATCTTCTTTGTTGCGCGCATTCGCGAGGCTTTCGACAAGCGATCGAGTGAAACACAAATTATCAAAATTCCCGATTAAGACGATGGACCGATTACTCGCGATTTTACTATCTAAACCACCCGAGCCGTTTACCATGTCAACGTACGTGACGGTGAATACCAGAGTGTTAAAACCGAAAGGATTCTCACGCTTTGATGGACACTGCAAAGAAGGTCCCATAATTGCTCGTAATTGAATCGCCATATGGGCCTCATGGATACACCGGCTGTACCATTCGTCATACCGGCGGCCTCAAACGCGACACCGATTCTATCATCCGGTGGGCGGCCTTCTACAAAATGATGATGGATGTCACGGATCGCGTTTCGTATCCATGAGATAGGATTGATACCGGGTGATGCAGTTAACAAGCACACTTCGGTTCGTCGACTATTTATTTTTAAATGTTTCATCCCTCGATACACCGACTATTCTAAAGCGATGACCCACGGGTAAGACGCGATCGTCGTCATCCATGATTTCTTCCCCGTGGGCTATACCGTTATTAATATTCTGAATATCGTTGCCGTCGTCGTCACGCATATTTTTATTACTATCGTTATTCGAAAATGTTTCGTCAACGCTATTTGGCCGCGCAGGACTCCCGCCAATCTGTGGCTCAAGAAAACCGCCACTCACGAATTGTATGACGGCAGCCGCTGTCTCCGCCTCCCACGTTACGCCCAGCAACGATGAGGAAGATGCCGACGACGCCGCCGCCGACGACGCCGGTGCCGACGACGATGATGATGACGATGAAGACGATGATGACGATGAAGACGATGATGACGATGATGACGATGATGACGATGATGACGATGATGACGATGATGATGATGATGACGCTGATGATGCTGATGATGAAGATGATGATGACCGTGCCGACGAGGATGCTTCTGAACGGTCTGCGGAAGGAAATAGGATATGGCTTGATAAATAATTACGTTCTGGGTCTGGGAAACGTCCGGACGATTCGATAATTCGAATGATGATTAAATCATCATCCTCATCGTACGAGTCGGATCATGAACACGCCACCCCACGGGAATCGTGCCACGGTGCTTGTAGCAGGTGGTTCGTTATCGCATGAATGTCGTCGTTGTCGGAGTAATCCGCGTAGTACAACGAGGGTGATTCTGATTCCGGATCACTAATTGTCAATGGTGATGATTTTGAAACCGAATCATCATTCGACGCCGGGTCATAATGACGTGAGGACGGAGGACTATTGACGTAGGCGGGATCGGGTCTTTGGGTCACAGGCGGAAACTCTAAGGCAGCATGACCGCCCGGACACCAGGCACCGTGCACGTCGTACGGTTGAGCGACGTGCAATAGCCATTGGTGCACACCAATGGGTGGGGGTGGGTTAACAAATAAAGCTAAACCAATTTTCAATATGTAATATATAAACAATACGCGTAACTAATACGCGTATAAACAATACATGTATATACGCACATATGTACATATATATATATGTACATGCATCTACACATATGAATAAACGTATGTATACATTACTTTGCCTATTTTAAATAAACGTCAATTTACCCATTGGTACGGCCGGTTGACGGTCCATTATCAGTCCAACCTCCATGTCGAGGCTCCTCTCTGCTGCAGCTTCCTCCTCGCAAACGTCCATTGACTCGCTGTGTGGATACACTGCATCCGCCGACGTGACGATTAAAGTTTCGGCGGTTGACAACGTATCGCCTACATTGTCGCTCTCGATGTCAGCGTCGTCACTATCCTCGTCGTCGTCGTAGGCCTCAGCATCTGTATCGTTGCGCTCATCCGACGATACGATGATTAATGTTGCGGCGTCGGTATTGTCGGTGACCTCCGACTTATTGTCCTCGCTGTTCCCCTCGCTGGTATCCTCATTGTCCTCGCCGTCGCCCTCGTTGTCCTCGCTGACCCCGTTGTCGTCCCCGCTGTCGTCCGAGTTGTCCTCACCATCGTCTTTGTCGTCCTCCTCGTCGCCTTCGCTGTCGTCTTCATTATCCTCCGCGTCGTCCGCGCTGTCGTCTTCCCCATTGTCCTCGGTGACACCAGGCGCATCGATGGTCTCATCGTCGCCGAATGTCGAGACCGCGTTGAGCGTTCTCGCGGCAGTTGACGAGATCACGGACAACATGTAGATGTCCGCTTTTCCGCTCTTCCTCGACGCTCACCGCGATCACGATCGCATCGAGCGAATCGTCAAACGCACGATAATTGTGCAGCCGGCCAATGACCCTCACCGGCAATTGCCTCAAAATACAACGAAACTCTCGTTGAACCTGGTGAAGGGTCATAGCGTTGAGCCGTTTAGCCCACGGTGCCCTACTGCGTCGCGCATTCACGGCACTTCTGAATCGCGCAAAATCAACGGCTTTTTGCACCGCCTTGGCAAGAACGCGAGCATGGTACGATTCCATTTTTTTTTTTTCAAAGTTTGTTGAAAACAATAATACAAAACAATAAAACATCACAATGAAACACGAGATTCCATAGCACACGATTTTTGCACGCCGTTGCACTGAATATATATAAATTGTGACGAAACATAGCACGACAGCGCGACTCCACCTCGTCATCAATAATGAATTTAGAATCGGCGTCAATTGCCGCGATCGATCCGGGGTCGATGAGCAAGTAGGAGCTCTCACCCGAAACGATCGAGGCGGGAAGCATGCGTAGCGCACACACGATCAATGGCTGGCGGTCAATCAATCCCGAATAGCCGAAATCGATCGGCCGGCCCCACGCTCTATTAGCACGAGCAACGAAGCCACGCCCACTAGATCGTGAGCGCGCGGTCAATCAACCCGCCCCTCACTAAATATCGATAGCCCGGAGATCCAGACATCCAAAACCTGCTACGGATAAGGCAGAGAATACCGATAACCGACTCCAAGGATAAACACAATACAGACGAAGCCTGCGAACTCACCCATAGGGAACTCAAGAAAATTCGAGAATATAACGATCGAAATCACACCACACAAAAACTCATGAATAAAACATGAATAAAACAATCCAACAACCGGTAATCAGACGAAGCAACTAAAGAAAAGTATCGCAAACAAACAAAACATTTCATGCCACCTGAATAACTGAAAGAACCATATTGAACACTACAAAACAGCAAGAAGATAAAACCGGAATTATCTTGAATTACTATCTTATCACAACAAAGCAGCAGAGAAAAAGAAAAGAACATAATAAAAGGTGCTAAAACAAAGCAAACTTCACAGTAAACAATTATCTACAAAACTCAATAAGCAACCCGCGTAGAAAAAAAGAATCGCAGCGAGATTCTTGCCGAGAATCTCGGTGAGATTCCTCTGAAAATCTTTCCGAGATTCTCAGCGATCTCGGTGAGATTCGTCTGAGAATCTTTCCGAGAATCTCAGCGAGATCTTGCTGAGAATGCCGCATGTGTCCCGGACCGCGATTATCGCCGCGCTTCTCCGCGAGATTTTTGTTTATCGCTACGGGGAATCTCTCGCACAATCTCGCAGTGCTTCTTGCCGAGATTTTTATTTATCACGGCGGGGAATCTCGCACACAATCTCTCCATGCTTCTTCGTGTTTGAGCGAAAAATTAAAGAGAAAAAAAAATTAAAATTAGTCAAATAGAAGGCGAAAATAAAAAATGTAGAAATTAGCTCGGAACCAAATTGTGGCAACAAAGTTGCATTCAGCGAACAATATTAGACTCTATAGTAGAAAACGCTGATTTTTTTTTTTTTCAAAATTCTGCAAACTTTTGGCCGTCATGTGGGACTCTTGCTAAGATTCCTTGCGGAAAACCGGGAGCACTTGGAAAAAAAACAAGCGATTTTCCACTATAGCGTCTAAAATTTCTCGTTGAATGCAAATTTGTTGCCGAAAATTGATTCCGGCCAAAATTCTACGTTTTTTATTTTCGCCTTCTATTTGACTAATTTTAATTTTTTTTTTCTCTTTCATTTTTCGCTTGAACACGAAGAAGCACGGCGAAATTGTGTGTGAGATTCCCCGCAGTGATAAATAAAAATCTCGCCAAGAAGCACTGCGAGATTGTGCGAGAGACTTCTCGCAGCGATAAACGAAAATCTCACGGAGAAGCATGACGAGATTGCGTGCTCGATTAAAACAATCACGCGGAGAAGCACAGCGGGATTGTGCGCGCGATTAAATAATCTCGTCAAGAAGCACGGCAAGAATCACGGTCCGGGACACATGCGGCATTCTCAGCGAGATCTCGCTTAGAATCTCGGAAAGATTCTCGGAAAGATTCTCACAGGAATCTCACCTAGATTCTCGCCAAGAATCTCGCTGAGATTCTTTTTTTCTACGCGGGAATACAAAGGAATTACTCAATTAAATAACCAAATACCGTCATAAACGCAGGAAAGCCCAATAAAGACCTAAAGCAAGAAGTGATGGATCAAAAAGAAACAGATCAACGAGTACCACGGCGGATAAAGAAGAATAAAACCCACTAATAAACAACAGGGCGATTGGTATAAATAATTATCTAAACAAAGAAGATCTCGGGGTACCCAAGGCCGATAGGTACGAGGGTGAGATCGTGCGATATTACCCCTTCTACCAGCAATTTCATCCCCTCTCTGCGGATACGATTACATAACCGCGTGACTCGGATCACGCGATATTTCCCTTTCCACCGGAAATTCTATCCCCACCGAACCGTCGTGACGCAAGCAAGTGACGTCATAACACGCGACTTTTCCCCTTTTTTCCCCTTGTACCGCGGATTTCATCCTCACTACGAGGAAAACACCACGTGACATCGTATGATATTGCCATTTCTACCATCAATTTCATCCCCATCCAGAAAAGATGACGAAATGTCACACCACCCGATTAACTCCACCCACCCTTCAAACAGTTTAAAAGCGAACGTTCGAAACGGCATGGCACTTCAGAAAAATCATCGAGTTTACGACTTAACGAGATCGTTAGTTCCAACTATTAGTCCGTTACATCTTCGTGATAAAAGATATTATCAGTCCGTTTACATCTTCGTGATAAAAGATATTATCAGTCCGTTACATCTTCGTGATAAAAGATATTATCAGTCCGTTACATCTTCGTGATAAAAGATACTATCGTTCCGTTACATCTTCGTGAGAAAAAATAGGGACCGTTGAGAGTACTGGAATTCAGGATAACTGCGTCCGCCGTTCCATACTCCTAACGACGAAACCGTGAGCTCTGGGCTGGACACCTGCGTCCATTTCTCCAGATTGCTTCTGCCGAGAAATCGAGTTGTGAATTAATGAGCGATTAATCGTTTATACGAATTATCAGACGCATATAAACGCGAGAAGCTAGAGTGTTGTGGATTTTCCTAACGCTCGCATCTCCGTGGACGGCGACCCTGCAATCCGCTTCGCAACTTCTTCTCGTTCCCCTCGTAGATCAGGTGAAACGAATCGGAAGCGCTTCTTGATATCAGGAAAAACATCTACCAACTAGGAGTTAATCGCACGTAGAAGGGAGGATAGAAACGAGGGAAGATCTTCGAAAAGATAATAGAGAATTATTTGAAAAAAAAAATTGAGTGAAGCTCCGTACGGTGGGAACGAAACCACCGTACGAATCTCAAAATTTAAACAAAGTCGAATCATTTAATTTCAGCCCTTCTGGCTGCGTGAGCGGCAGACAAAGTGTCTGCCAAAGATCGGTGACTTGACGATCAAAAATAAATTGTTAACTATTCGAAATTGAGTGTTAAGCTTCACCCAGCGTGCGTCCCGTAGTTGGGTGAATTCAAAATTCATAAACTCAATTTGTAGTCAGCCCTTCTGGCTGTTTAAAGTAGGTGTAAGAGTAAGAATAGAGACGGAAATAAGAGATTTGAGAAATACTTCTGCACCGTAATTAACATCCTGTATAAGAGAGCCGATGATGAGAGGGTTAGACACTGGAGTAGCGCGAAATACTCATCAGTGAAGCTAAACTTCTGAGGCCTCACATCGTACGAAAACAAACATATATCAAAGAAGTTCTCGATAACTGGTCTTCATCTAGTAAGAAGCAATTTCCTACTCAAGTCCAAGACACGAATCCTGGTGCGCGTGGCATCACGCAGTAAAGTATAATCACGTTACGCGTTATAGTTGACACCCTATATTGTCGCATATAAATTCCAAAGACGACAACTAGAGGTTCCAAAACTCGTAACGTTTCAAAATATATATATAAAACCTTAAAACCCTAAGAAACGTACGTAAAGACACGTCGCGTAACACGAGAGTATAAAGGATTCACGAAACAGCAAATTGTTTGAAGCTTCACGAATGACTTCTCGATAGAGAATTGTCAAAGATTTGTCATTCCGACGCTTTTATAGTTTTCGCCTACACCCCACTCCAATTCCCTGCCTATGAAAATGTGAGACAACAGAAGACGTAACACTGTCTCCGGTAAACATTACTACGATTTCGACGGACATTGTTCTCATTGCCTTAAGCCGACTTATTTGTTCACCTCTTTTCGTTGTCTCAAGACATTGCGCACCGATGGTGAAAATATAGAGCTACCCCGCGGCTTATTTTATTGAATGCGCATGTAACCTTGCGCTAAAATACGCCTCGCATCTTATACATAAAAACGCTACTACCTGTAACTTACCGTACCGCCTAAATAAGGCTAACATCGTATACATAAAAACAATACTATCTGCACTTTGTCGCACCGTCGAAAAGCCTTTGAACAATCGACTCGAGGACGGTTCGGATTGTTTTCACCGACACTATAGGTAATAAAACGAAAAAAAATTATGTCCCTCAAACGCCAGTCGAAGGGTTGTACACGAGCCTAACAGTCATAAAAATACCGATCTACAGATAACCGTTTACCACCGACGCCCTTTTGAAATAGATCTGGATCTATGGACCGTTGCAATACACAGCGTCCACGTCTATTGTATCTCACTGTCAAAACAATATCGAGTTAACAGTTGGACACGATCTTCAAAGCTAAATCCCTTTTCATCAAACTAAACAATACGGAATCCCACGACAAATATCGGTTCATCTCAAAGACACTGCACATCTTATTTTTATTTTACGACTTACAAATTTTAACGGTTGATCTAGATTGGTTTTATGACCGGGACAGAACGCTACAAAAATCCATAAATTTCAAGTGTAAGGTAACGTATCCCGTGTTGTGTCCGTCAACTCTTCAAATTTTTATGACTTTTCATGAGCTGCGGATCTCCAACTGTCCAGCGATCGATATCTTAGATCTCCGGGATACCAGATTTATATCCAGGCGGTTCTCTGCACTCAAAGATCGATATCTTTTCTTTATGTATATCGGCTTTTCTTTTCCATATACAGGTGTTTTCTTTGCGGCATATGCGTCACGATCCTACAACCAGTTCTTCCCTCTCTGTGAAGTTTACAGAGATGTATGAGTGTATGTGAAGTTTACAGAGATACTAGCGCCGCGGTGCCTCAATATCACATATAAGCGGAACGATACAACAAACATCGGCAGTCCGGCCCGTGAAACCGTTAAAGATATTTGAGTTTAAGCTTTCGAGTTTCTTCTCGTTTATTTATTACACTCTTATTCGCTGTCCATTGTTCAAAATGAGTCAAGCTATCGGTGGTGAAGATCTTCGGAACTACAATTTACAATCTACAACCATGGATTACGTATTGTCCGAGGACGACAAAAAGCATCTCGAATCACCACGGATTCTCGGTACAACATATACTCTCATCCAGTCCGAGACAAAACAACAGCACGGCCGGTGGTATTGTCTTTGAATCGGAAGCCTGGAACTTGCTGCAAACTCATCTACCTCCCATTTCACAATACTTTGACGGAAGTCAAAGACTCAGGCGGATCGCCTGGGGATCGGGTTGGCGCACCCCATCTTCCATACGTGCCGGTGACTGTGAAATCGTGTTTACAACAAATTTCGGTTCAAAATCTGTCGCGTTTGATCAACGTGTTAAAGAAAACCCCGTGGAGAAGGACGACGATGGCGAAGGATTAGGAACACCGGCAAAGAAACGTAGAAAATATTCACCAGCCGTTGTGATGCAAAAACCATCGTTTGACGGGCTTATCAACTTAATGGTATGCACGGACGCACGAATGGAAAAAAATAAATGGCCGCGATTGTTTTCAATTTTATTTGACAAATTGCAATAATTTTGGATATTCGATGATTCTTCTTTGTGGAATTATAACCAAGTTTTCAGTGCACCCACGAAATTTTTTATTTTTATTATGAATGTGAATAACGTATATAAAATATTGTGAATGATATTCGTTCAAAAAATTGTTTTTTGGAAAATTAAAATAATATAAACTTTAAAAATAATTCCTCACTAAAAATAATTGGAGAATAAAAATACTAAGAAATGTCAGAATGTCTTCAAATTTGATGTGCGTAGTGCTTTTCACAAAATAAAATAATGCTGCGACAACGAAAAAATTAGGTTCGTAGACTTCATAATTCGAGCACCGTATGGACATTTAGCAGAACAAAATTTAAAACACCTCATTAAAGGCTTCGCAGTAGTTTCAAAATGATTGTGCACAATGGTGATGATATGATGCATCACCTCTGCGAAGAAGAGAAAAATTGCTTCGCACAGTCCAAAGTTACAGCACCGTACGCATACTTGTCAAAGCAACAATGGATTTTTAGGCACTCACTATAACAATAGGCAAAGAGTGCCTATTAAAATGACCATCCGTTGCTCTTCGGAGTCTGTCGAAGGGGTTACTCTGCAGCGCATACTCCAAAAATTTTTATTTTTCACCATTTGCTTCGGTGTATCTCCAACATCATGCGTAGTTACTTTGAAGTGACTGCGATGAATAGAAAAATTTTTTTTAGCCTGCAGTGCAATGATAACAACTTTTTGGCTGAATTTTTCTTCTCGGACGTCCGTATCACACTGTAACTTTAGATGGTGCAAACCAATTTTGTTCTCTTTCGCAGGGTTTTTTTATTACATTATTTCCAGTATGCACATTACTTTTAAAACCAATCTAAGACCTTTAAGTATTTTTTGAGCGGAGACTCTATCTGTGTGACGATGTAGTGGTGAATTGAGCGTTGCCAGCTCTCTGCATGACAATATGGAACTGTCTATCGCGCCAAAATAGCTACTCCTGATTGGTGGATTTATTCAAATTTACAAAGCTTATACTTAAATATATATTGCGAATTTCGACAATCGGCTAAGTAACTTTGCTCAGGACACGACAAACTACTATTTGGCAAAAGGTGTCGAAAGCTTCCCGAATCACCCTGTATATAAGAAAGTCCCGATTTTTAATGTATGTTTGTCCCGGAGACGCTCACAGACATTCACAGACACTCACGAACGCTCACAGACACCTCGGCGAATAACTCGGGAAATAACCGGCGAATAACAAATCGTAACTAGAACATAAAAGTAAAGTGTAAAAATCATACTTCATACATCATACCTCAAAAATCATACATCAAACATAGTAATGTTTATTTGAGTAGAGAATATCTCCAAGAAACTTCTTACAACACCACAGAATTATTCAATTATGTATACGAGCGTGAATCTTTATTAGTAGACGATCAAAAAACTGCTTACATCGAAATTTTGCAAAGTGTACAGGGGAACGAGGGTCGTTTGTTCTTTTTTTATGCATCCGGTGGTACGGGAAAAACATTTTTGATAAATTTGTTATTGTCAAAAGTTCGATCTGAGCGCAAAATTACACTTGCTGTTGCATCATCGGGCATCGCGGCAACATTATTACTTAATGGAAAAACTCCTAACGCCGCTTTTAAGTTGCCATTACAAATCAACGATACTTCCGTTTGTAATATTTCTAAACAAAGTGTGAAGGGTAAATTATTGCAAAATTGTTCACTCATCCTTTGGGACGAATGCACAATGGCTCCTAAGACGTCGATAGAAACACTTAAGGGGGCTGAATCACCTAAAAAGTAGAATGTTCATTATTTTTTTTTCTGTCTGAAAAAAGTTAAAAATAAAAATTCGATTGTATTTTCATAATCTATATATGATTAACTACTTTTCAAATTTTTTTTGAAGTTCCCAAGTTTGTCGAAGAGAAAGCAGAGATGGTCAAACTTTTTTTACTTGTCGCAGGATTCAGACCGCAGGAGTGAATCAATTTTGACTTTTCATAGCTCATTTTCTTCGCTGGAGTATTTATTATGGAACGACTTCAGGAATTTTTTTTTTGAAGGTCCCCCGATGGAGCTATCGAATAAAATGTGGAAAATAATGTCATTTTCACATGACTGTGGTGCTCTTTTTCCAGATTTTATTTGATAACTCCATCGGGGGAACTTCAGAAAAAAATTCCTGAACTCGTTCCATAATAAATACTTCAGCGAAGAAAATGAGCTATGAAAAGTCAAGATTGATTCACTCCTGCGGTCTGAATCCTGCGACAAGTAAAAAAAGTTTGACCATCTCTGCTGTCACTTCGACAAGCTTGGGGACCTCAAAAAAATTAAAAAAGATAGTTAATCTTATATAGATTATGACAATACAATCGAATTTTTATTTTTTATTTTTTTCAGACAGAAAAAAAAATAATGAACATTCTACTTTTTAGGTGACTCAGCCCCCTTAATCGTACACTCAAGGATATTTCAAGCAATGAACAACATATGGGAGGCATAACGATAGTATTTGCAGGAGACTTTCTACAAACTCTTCCTGTAATACCCAGAGGTAGTAAAGCGGCCGCCATTAATGCGTGTGTGAAATCATCTTTTTTGTGGCAGGGTGTCGAAATTTTAACTCTAACAACAAACATGCGAGCTTATTTAAAACGCCACGCACGAGCAGGTGTCTTTTCTGATACACTACTGTAAGTTGGCAATGGAACGTACCCTGAGCAGAATGGACAAATTAATACTAATTCAAAATTAACGATGGTGGTACCCAACCTGACTGAATTAATATCAAATGTCTATCCGAATATATCGACACTTTCAAAACATACGGGCTCTTGGTATCGGGAACGCGCTATACTTGCGTCGAAAAATGACAGAGTTCATTTCATCAACGAATTAATTCTCAAAGATTACGGTACACATGACTATGTGAATCAGTCGATTGACAGTGTCACAGAAATGCAGCAAGTAACAAATTATCCCATTGAATTTCTAAATTCTCCGAACACTCCAGGACTTCTACCACATACCCTAAAATTAAACGCAGGCTGCGTGTCACCATGCAAACATCTGTAGAAACGTCTCAATGGGTTCAATACAAACCCATCTCTTCATTGTCCGATGACGGACCCATCGAGTTTGTCGTACCGGGACACGGGGAAGAATACCTGAACCTGGCGCACACGATGATCGCCGTAAGCCTAAAAGTGTTGTCTTCAGGTGACTCGCAGTACAAGGATGCACCTGTAAATAATTTTCTGCACAGTCGCTTCAATCAGGTAGACGTGTTCTTTAATCAAAAACTTGTTGCGCCGCCTGACAACGCATACGCGTATCGAGCATACATTGAAACATTGCTCAACTATGGCCCTGCAACAAAACAATCGCATCTCAGAACTGCTTTGTGGTATGCCGATAATCCAGGCTCTTTTGAGACGTAGCCTCGCGCGAAAACGGTTCCGGTCAATAGTGGGCAGGAAAAAGGAGCAAAACATATTAAAAGAGCCCGAACCCTCGATATGATTTGCCATTTGCACTGCGATGTATTTGCGGCTCGTACGTTCAAAAGACGATTTTTGTCCTATGGAGACACCGGTACAAGTTACTACGCACAAGGTGCTAATCTACGACGCGACGCTAATGATAAGACGAGCAAGAATTAGCCCCGGAGTACTTATAGCTCATGCTAAAACACTGGCTAAGACAACAGCCAAATATCCTATAACACGTGTGGAGGTTAAGTCGTTTACCATGCATAGCGGAATCGTCGGTGATACGCTGGACAATGTAATACTTGGCCAGTTGCCGAAACGCATAATACTCGGTTTCGTGATAACAGGGCGTTTAACGGTGACCGAACGCTGAATCCCTTTAATTTTAAACATCATTCGATAAATTTTCTCTTTCTATGTTCACGGTCAGCAAGTACCTGGAACGCCGCTGCAGCCAGAGTTTCAGGGTAACCAAACCTGATTAGAAAGTTATCACACACTATTTTCAGGCACAGGTATACATTTCCAAAACGAAGGGCTAGGTATTTCCCGAAACGACTACGCAGAAGATTGCTTATTCGCTTTTGACTTGATGCCTGATTTATCGGCTAACTGTTTCACTCACTGGAATCTCGTGAAACATGGCAGTGTGAGGATCGCGGTACGCTTCGCTAGACCCCTAGGCAGTACAATAAATTGTATTGCCTACGCAGAATATGACAATGTTATTGAAATAGATGCCGCATGTCAGGTTATCACCGATTTTAGTGCGCGTACTATTATACCGCCGAATCCCGGTTAGCTACTCCGAGTCGAGCGACGAGGATTACTCCTCTTATTTTTCTGGGATGTGTATCGGTAAGGGGTTGGAACCCCAGTGAATGTCAGAACACAGGAGATGCAGGTAAAAATGTCTATCTTTATTTATGCGTGGATTACGCAAACTCTATCGTTACACAGAATGTCTTACACGAAGCTTGGACTACTGTCTGACTGAAATCACGTAGTACTACTTAAGACCCTTTGCACGAGTCTCTATGTTTCTTGCAACCAACTGCACAGTATCGGATATCAATTAGAACACCCCGCCTCGTGCTCACTCTCGCACTTTATAGCAGATAAAGTGGAACGAGCAACTCAGCGTTTTCTCGTGATTTGGAAATGATGTTTTTCAAATCGTCGTCTCAGTATGTGACTCTGTGGCAATTGGTGCAGTAATTCACGATCGCGCGCCTCGGTTATTGCGCAAGCATAACCTCGACCGCGTTCCAAATACTCGGGGTATAACATCCCTCCCCCCTTGAAGCAAAGAAATCGGGAGATTTCTTTTCGATTCATGCCAAAGTTGTACGAAAATTTAAAGTCATACGTATATATCTTCCCTTGCCGGAATTCGCCGGTGTTGCGTTTGTTGAACCCGATCGGTTGAACACTTCCGCTGCGTCGACTACTCCTCCGGCCTGTAAGCTGGTGCGCTTCGTCGCGGATCGGCATTCGCTTCGCACGTTTCGTTTCTACACTACTCTACAAACATCCACTGCAATGGCACCACCGCCAGCTAAGGTATCCTATTGTTTTTTTAATTCTCCCCGTAACGGGCAATCTCGCACTGTTTCCTCACTATTGTTTTTTTTCCACTCACTCGGACCCGGTAGAAGATGCGCTTATCCCCGGAGGAAGACATCATCAGCGTTGATCACGTGGTGGTCCCGGATCAACAGCCGTCGTCGGCTGCGCCGCCCACCCCTGTCGTACCGTCGCCTGTGGTTCCCGGTGTTCAACGATCGTCCCTACGCTCGAGGTTCCACCCGCTTACGGATCCTCGTAAGACGGCAAGGTAGTCGTCGTGCCCATCCAGCACCCCAGAGGTACCGCGTGCACCCCCCCCCCCCTTCCCTTTGGGGTCGTTGGGAATCCGCCCCGCCGGCGAGAGTGATGGCGACGATGCCATTTGAGAATTTGTGCGTTAACGGCGCGAGATTGCCATTTCTGCTGCCGTGTATCCGCGTTTTATTATAAATAAACGAATTTCTACGAGAAATCCTCTATACTTCTGTCTCACCCTCTCGTTCGCTTATGGCATCCCGGGGCTCCCCTGGTCCGCTCTCGTTCGCTGGGGATGCTCTCCGCAGACTCCGCCATTCCGTTGGCGCCTCTTCGCTCCTATGTATCGCCACGTTCGTACAGGGGGGCTCCATCGTGGGTTGCGGTGTTCTGCATCGTCTCCTTATCCCTCAATATACGCAAAAATAGTTATCGTCGCCAGTGCGATCGCGCCAACCGAATGCTGGCCGATTTTATCGAGGATTTGTTGCGGTCGCGGCACCCGAGTTTCTAATTTGTCTCAAATATGCCGTATGCGCACCTCGAGGTCATTCAACTCTTGTGTTGTGCTCACCTCGTGCTCGAGGGTAACCCCTCGGCGTTGATCAACCACCATTGGTACACACTCCGCCTACAGTGGTGTCAACGTGAGGTTGTACGTCGGCACTAAGTCGTCGCCGATGACCACCTGTGTTATTCCCCTCATCGTCTCAACGCGAAAATTCTTCGCCGTCGCGGTGCAACGCCCGGTGAGTATCAGCGTTCCCGTTCCGTTGAGGACGGCTTGCTGCCTCGGCATTCCGACGGAGGCTACGGTCATCGGCTCAGGTCGCGGTGCAACGCCCGGTGAGTATCAGCGTTCCCTTTCCGTTGAGAATGGCTTGCTGACTCGGCATTCCGACGCAGGCTACGGTCATCGGCCCAGGTCGCGGCGCGACGTATAGCCATCGTCCCGGCTGCCGCAAACTCACGACGAGGGTGTTTGCTAATATCAGTATGCGCTTCGGGCAGTTCTGTTCCCGACCTACCGCACCTCCCACGTATGTTCGCACGTTACACGGCGCGTCTTCGTTGACCGTGAATGCCGGGTGCCGAGGATTGCAGTAATATCTTGTTCCTTTCTTTTTACATTCCTCCTCCATTAAATTGCTGTCGCACGGTTAGACACCTCGTACTGTTGTGAAAGTAGCCATTGATCTCTCGCAACAATGTATTCAATTTATTACATTTCCGCTCAGAAGCGTGGGACGAGCGGTTGAATATGTCAAGCGATGACTCAACCACTTGCAACTGCCTCAGCATCTCTCCTATCTCTCATAGTCTACTCTGTCTCGGGTACCGCCGAAAGATCATTCTCGATATGCTCGCTATCCGACGCATCAGAATTTCCCGTGACGGATTTGAGAACACATCCTAAACCATCGACCAGTCCTCGCTTATCCCAATGCTCTCCTCCCACGAGATCGTGTATTACACCAATCTCCTCTTCTACTTTCGTGGAGAGGCGCTCCAGGTGCACCAACATCTCGGCACAATGACTCCCGGAACCCATTGACTCCTTGCATCGGTCCTGGTACACGCTCAAATGCCAGTGTATCGACTCCTCCAGTGCCATGAGATTCGATAGATCCATTCGCACAGCCAATGTCCACACATACGTTCACAGGCTTAGCGTGCCTGCGTGCTCGAAATAAATTCCGGCCACATTACAAAACTCTCGTATTGTGAATCCACCGTCGCTGCTGACCATTGCCAGCAAGCATAACATCCTGTAACATTGTTATCCTTTGTAATGCATAATTGTTTTTAAACACCATCCATGATCACCCCCTTCCTATTTTTATTATTGTTTTTTATTTTTACTACACATAGCTACCTCTAGATCTCCCCCCCCCCCCCCCCCCCCCCCCCCCCCCTAAAAATCAACTCCCTAATATTCCATATATTCGCGGAGTCGATCCACGTGGACTTTCAGACTCTGTCGTTCTTTGCGAATCGTGTAATTGAGGGGAGGATGTATTTCCTCGATGACATTTGCCTTCCCGTCGTGGAATTCCTTCGCGCGAATTTTTGCTGCCTTGAGGTTAGCCTGAGCCATCGCCCAAGATGCTCGCATTCGTTCCCGCGATTCCTGGGAATAATCGTCGTACGCATACAACGTATTTGAGGGCTTTTTTAGCGAATTCGGAAGCTCAGCTTCCCTTCCAAACATCAGGCTGTAGGCGGTGAAGCCTGTGGCTGTATGCGCCGTTTGACTGCGGATGATATGCCGTTGTTTTCACCTCTTCCACGTGCAATTGCTTGCACACATCCTTAAATACCGAGCTCAAAAAATACCGCGCTATAGTATCGTCTTGATTCAGCAAAGTAACGTAATGGTTGAGAGGGCAGTAGCTCTCGGTCAAGGCTTCCGTAATAATCACGATAACGATTTCAGTACGTAATCGTAGGAAAATCAGTTCATCGCGAGCTGCCCTCGAGACGACTCGGGCTCTCTCTCGCGCTCCCGTAACGACCTATTGTGTCCAGTGTTTGGTCTCGTGGCCTGTCAGTGCGATCGAGTATCATGAGATTCGCGAAATACCGTGTGTGCACGATCCTCAATAGAATTCCGACCGGAATTCTTTCGAGTCCATAATTCGGTTGATGCGTTATCATTAACGCTCTCGAAGTGTGGTGCATACAGTTAAGTTGCCGCGCAACGGTGTATGCAGATCTCGGTCGTTTTTTTTTTTTTTGGATAAATGACACTTTTTGGGTGAGTTATTACTTTCGTTCATGAATATTCATTCCCGTGTCACGCTCGTGCTTGCGAGACTCGCCTCGATCTTTCGATCAGCTGAGTTCTCGCGACGCACGAGCATGCGATCTCGTGACTTAACGCCAATCAATAATTATTTTTTGAGTCAATGGCTCGAGGTTGCGAGTCCTATCGTGTGCTATCTTATTGGTGACAGGTCTCGACCCTTTACCATACCCCGCATCATGAGCAACCGTGCATTTCCGCAACCGTTGGCTCTCGGGGATGCATCGGCGTTAAATTTAGTTATAGTTTACTTATAATTCGATTTTATTGTCGATTTATTGTAGTGGTTGTTAATACCGGCGAAATAAAAATTAACTGGTGCTCATCGGGATGCCGCTGCATTCGCGAGGGTGGACGGCCGAAGATGGCGTTTTCGATTTCGCGCTTCTAATCTCGTATATTTGAGTTTTTCGATTTTATTCTTTTGTCGTGACGATTCGATTTCGAGTTCGCGTATCGGGATAATGGAAAATACGTCACAATTTATTCCCCGTTTCCGTTAGGGTTTTATTTCGCTGACATTTGTCACACGTCGCGACGTATTCTTTGACTTCCTTTCGCATACCTGGCCAGGTGTACGCGACCCGTATTCGTTTTAACATACGCGTCACGCCCTGATGGCCGCCGAGAGGAGCGTCGTGATATTCATACATTATCCTTTTCCTCTCTTCATTGCTCGGATACTCGCCATCGCTACGGTTCTTATCTCCACAACTCCCATGGTCGCCGTTATCATCGTCGTCTGAGAGTGGCTATCGCTGTCGCATCGTTCGTCTCTCCCGCGCTCGCTGCACGTCGCACTCGTGCCGCCGTCGCTGGTTCGCGCTGTCTCTCTCGCAGCTTCGCTCCGTCGCGATGGAATTCCCTCGCGCTCACCGCTATCGCCCTCTCCCTCGCGTTCGCTGCTGTTGCCCGCTGCCTCTCTCTTCGCCTGGCGTGCATGCGAGCGCGTCGTTACATATACTCGACTCAGCGCATCGGCATTAGTATTTCTGTTCCCGGCTTTATATACGATGTCAAAATCATGTTCCGACAATTTTATTTTCCATTCCATAAGGCTCGATCTCGGATACTTGACATTAAATAGCCATGTTAAGGGCTTGTACGAGCGAAATGGCGCTAACCCCCCCCCCCAAGATTGCGATTAACTCTTTCTCTGCAGTGGTGAAGTTTTCCTCTGATTTATTAAGCGTGCGACTTGCATAACAAATCGCCAAATCTTTTCCTATCGGCTTTATCGGACGCGTCCGGCGTTACGATGAATGGCCTCGCGAAATCCGGATATTGCAACACCGGTGCCGTCGTCAGCGCTTTTTTCAGTTCCTCGAATGGGTGCTCCCGTTTCGCTGTCCACTCAAGGGGACTTTCTTTCTTTGCTAATTCCGTGAGTACCTTCGCGATCTTTGAGAAGTCCTTTATGAACTTCCGATAGTAGCCCGCTAGCCCTAGAAAGAATTGGACTCCCTTCATGTTATGTGGTACAGGAAAACCCTTTACTCTTATGATCTTCGAGGGATCTGGTCGCACCCCCTCCTCCGAGATGATGTGTCCCAAGTACTGCGTCTCCTTCCTCAGGAAACTACATTTTCCCGGTTGCAGCGATAAGTTCGCCTCTCGCAGACGCGTAAATACCTCGCAAAGTCGCTTATTATGCTCTGTCAGCGTTGACCCGAATATCACGATGTCGTCGAGATACACATAACATTTTATTCCATCAAGGCCTGCTAATACGGTATTCATTAGCATCTGGAAAGTCGGCGGAGCATTTTTTAACCCAGAGGGCATCCGAGTATATTTAAAGTGCCCTTGGGGTATGGAGAATGCGGTTTGTTCCTTATCCTTTTCCGCCATGGGAATCTGATGGAACACCGACGCCAAATCGAAGGTGGTGAAGTACTGTACCTTCCCTAGCTGGTCCAATATATCGGTGATGTTCGGTAACGGATACGAATCACCGATTATCGCCTCGTTTAGCTTACGAAAATCTACAACGACTCGTAATTTTACTACGCCCGCTGCGTCAGGTTTTTTTGTAACCGCGAGCAGCGGTGCATTCCATTGACTCCAACTCTCTTGTATAACGCCGTCCTTTAGCATCTGTTTGGTTTGCCTTGCCACTTCCCGTTTGTGCGTTTCCGGCAAACGGTAGGGCTGTACCTTGATGGGCTTTACGCCCTCTGGAAGGGGAATTTCATGCTCGATTTTCATCGTACACGGCAACCAGTCCCCCTCGAGGTGAAAGATCTCCGCCATATCTTCGCACACCTCGAGTAAAGTTTTCTTTTCTTCGGAATTTAAATATCGTACATCGATTGCTTCACGTAGACGCGTGAGTCGCGTGCCACCGTCCCCCACTTCGACGCTGTTCGCCACGCGCGCGGTGTTTACCTCGCGCGCGTCCACTCTGTCGCATGAATTTTTTGCTGACTCGAACGGCTCGAGTATCACCGTCGGTCGATCGTCGGTCCGTCTATTAACGGCATTCGATGTCTGCAAATCCGAATTTCCTTGCCCTGCAGTATATCTACTGAGAAAAGAGAATCTGTCGGTAATGAAATTATGAGAATATTTTAACAAATTCCCCCATCTAACGCGGCCTGGGTCTAAGCTGTTAGGGCTCAAAGAATTTTCTATCCTTCGACCGTCGAAGATTCATCGCAGCCGAAATCTTTGTCAATTATGTTCACCCGATTTATTCGTTTACAGTTAATAATAAAAACTGCAAATTCTTTTTCTGGCAACGTATTTTCTCCTCTTCAAAAGAAGCCAAAATAAGCGTCGAAATCTTTTTTCGCTGCCGAGATATGATTTTTTAAGCAAAGACTAATTTTACGAATTTTCGTCAAAAAACGAATCGTTTTTTCAAATTTCTCGAAATTGCCGTCTCTAATCCTTTCCTCTCAAAGAAATCGTATTTACAAACTGACTCTCCGCGTTATTGCGCAGATAAAAAGTGTGCTATGTTTAAAAATTTTAATATTTACACTTCGACCGTCGGAGATTCATCACATTCGAAATCTTTGTCAATTTTGTTCCCTGAATTTATTCGTTAACGGTTGATAAGAAAATTGCGAATGATTATTCTATCGACGTATTTCCAACGGTTTTTTTTTTCAAATTTTTTCAAATTTTCGTCGAAATACGAATTTTTTTCATATGCTCACGTCTTGAAAAGTTTTTCTTCGCAAAAAAAAAACAATTGTACTCTTAAAGAACAATTATAAACAATTATTTATCAAGAAAGTGAAAAACACTGAATTTGTCGATTTTACGAGTTATTCCGTACCGAGAAACTTATCCTCGTTTGTGATTAAATAAAATTAAAAAAAATACGATATGATATGATGTTAAATTTGATATTTTTAAGCGACGATAAATATCAATAAAATTTCATTGAAAAACGAAAAAAATTATCGAATTTCTCAAACTTCTCGTCTCCAAAACTTGTCTGTTCTACAGAGACAATAACGAGCTGATTCCATGTATTACGAAGAAGAAAAAAAATATATCTCAAATGGTAGAAATGAAATTTGTTATAAGAGGACTGTCAAAGAGCCTTCAAAGTCGAATTTTTCAAGAATTTCATCAATTTGTAAAAAAATATTTCGGAGCTATCCAAGATGACAAATTTTTGATTCGAGTAACGTAGTACTTCCTCTTCAATACAAGACAGGAACTAAAACGATATATTTTTTCGTTCTCGAGATAGCATTTTTTTGCAGCATCCATAAATATCGACAAAATTTCATTGAAAATCACAAAGAATAGCAAATTTCTTGAACTTTTCTTCTACAATGATTTGGTTTCCTACACATAAAATAACGAACTGATTCCATCAATTGTGGGGAAGAAAAAAAACACTGAAGGGGAAGGATTTAAAGGGAATATTTGGCCTGAATGCTAAATGGTAATCGTATTGGTGTCGGTACACGTTTTGTATGTTTGTTTTATATTCATTAAATCTGGTCATAAGTTTTAAGCCAATAAAACGACTTTACTAGACATGATTTGATTCGTTAAATTAATTTGATCAACTTGTACGTGGTGCAATTCGTTATATTTGTCTCGTGTCTCAATATTTGACAATTTATCGTCAACCAAAAAGGAAATATCCGTCGTGAATATTAATAATCAATTGGTACAGAAAAGAAATATTTTTATTCGACGAAGGTTAAACACTATGAATTAATTTACGTAACCGATAAATGTTTTTCCCTCATACGTACTTTCGAAAAGAAACGCAGAGCGCGACGTATAAACATACTTCATCCGTAGCGCATAGCGCCATGTGTAAATATACTCGATACGGAGCGCGTAGCGCGACGTGCACCCCCGTGAGTGCCTTAAAAAATGTCCCCTAGGGACATTTTTCGGGGGGTTTGGGGGGCGGAGCCCACCAACAAGAGCATCTGCGCCCGCAGGGCGCTGAGACGCTTGTTTTAGTTCTATTTGGGAAATTGTAATTATTTTGGATATTCGATGAATCTTTTTTGTGAGTTTACTACCAATTTTTTCAGTGAATACGTGAAATTTATCATTTTTATTACGAATGTGAATAAAATATGGTAAAATATTGCGAATGATTTTCGGTGATAATATATTATTTTCGAAATAAAAAACGCAAATATTTGTGAATCTGTGTATGATATTTCGTGTTTTATTTTTCACAATCGAACTTTTTTTTTTTAACATGATGAATAATGGATTTTTGGCAAATCTAAATAACATAACCTTTAAAGGAAATCTTGTTATAACCACTGTTTTTGAATTATTTTATAATTAAAATTATATTTGTCAGAATGACTCAAAATTTGTTGTGCATAGTGCTTTCGATGCAATGAAATATTGTTGCGACAGAGAAAAGAATTGGTTTCCAGGATTCTTAAGGGGACTGAGTCACCTAAAAAATCGAAAAGTAAACATTTTTTTTTCCAGTATATATAAGTTTAATGAAAAATTCCATTTTACCTCCATAATATATATGTGTTAGACTACCGCTGTGAATTTTTTTGGAGACCTACGGTATATTCCGGTGTAATGCGCAATGGTCAAACATTTTTCCTTTGCCGCAGCTTTCGGACTGAACGAAAGCATCAATCTTTTCTTGCGATGTCTTATTTTCTTCGTTAGAGAGTTTATTGCGGAACGAGTGCGGGGATTTTTTTTTGAAGCTTCGCTGGCGAAGCTATGAGTTAAAAACTACCAAAAAATTCACTTTTTCCACGTTTTGTCTCGTAACCACTCACATAATGGCTTGCGATAAATCCATTTTTGATCGCATGAAAAATCCCCGCACTCGTTCCGTAACACTGACTGTTACGAAGAAAATGAGCCGTCGCAATTCAAAATTGGAGGGGCCATTCTCTCTGAAACCTGCGGCAAGCGAAGAAAAATAAAATGAAAAAAAATGAATTTCACAGATTAATGATGTAACGAAGTAAACGGTTAAATAAATCTCGCGATCGAGCTCCACCCACCATGGAGCCAAATCGACGTATTTTGTACAAGCCGTATTATTTAAGACGTATAGTAGCCCCCCCCCCCCGCCGCCAGTCCTCCCCTGAACCCCGCGTAAAGGCAAGGTACGCTCTTCGTCGTCGAGTTCCAGAGACAACGCACGAGAGCGAGAGAGACACAGGAAAGGCTAACGGAGAACATCGCTCGACCAGCACGACAAATCGCCGCCCGACTTGCGCCGTTGCCGTGTTACGTCCTGACGTAACTCTCTTCATTTTTCATTAATAACAGTTTTTCGCAACTCATTTTTCTGCTTATTTTCTTACTATACGCAAACCTTTCTCCTTCCAAAACAATTCATACATCTCACGGAAAATCCAAATATCACTCATCCTCATAAAAATCACGAGAAGAAATGATTTCTCTCATCAATCGTTGAACGATACTTCAGAAATGATTTTCTATTGGGAAAAATATGTCCAGGAAGTTTAAAATAGTCAGCATGTAAAGCTAAAAACAGGGTAAAAGTAGATGATAAAATTATCTACCACACGAGCTAGATGCGGACAGAGGTCTCAATCCCCCTCGACACACGCACTACCCTCGGTGAAACGGCGAACTCCGCTGCCGACGTCGGTACAATCGACTACTGCATCAACTCAAGGAGTATAGATCTAAGCTTTTACCCTGCGGCCAGGACATTAAAGTTTTTCTAACTGAAGGTCAAAACGGGCCTCCAACGTAAAAAGGGGAACCTACATTACCTTATGTATGGAAATTAACCCCGACTATCGAAATAGTTTCAGTATTTCGACACCGAACAGCATTGCATAATATTTCTGAATATACGAGTCACGCGATTGAGAGTCAGAACATCCCCCACATCATCCAACCACCCATCATTATAATGACATAATTTTCTTTAATCACGATCCTAAAAGAAATACGGTTTCATTCTCCCACACGCTTTCTAATTTAACGCTCATTTAATAAATATGACCATTTTAAAAATCTTCGCAATTAAATTATAAATTACGGTATCAAATGAATCAAAGATGGTAAAATTGTCCAGAATTACAGGAGGAATAATCGATGCAAGTTATTGGCAAACGCTACTAATGCCATGATAATATTAATAAATTCAAAACAGCAAAATTATTTTTGAACTTAGAAGTGCTATTCGATACTAGTTAAGAGTGAAATATCATTTATGGCAAGAAATCAAATACGATCATACAAAGGCTGATTAGTCGAATCACGCAAAGACATGAAAAATAGTCGAGACGAATAAACGTCTGTGATTTCGTGAAACACGTTCAGTCACCATAATGTTTGATAACACAATATGTAACGGTGAAGGAAAGGGCAAAGATGGTCAAAATTTGAGAAATAACAAACGAATGAAACAGAAAATTTACATTACTAAAGCTAAACAATTCAAGGAAGAGAGTCGTAAATCATTTCCGAACCGCCGAATCGAGTTGCGGTAGCGCGGGATGCAACACAAGTATGCCTCGACGATGAGTCACGAAGGCAAGGCGGCTCAACCACCGAGCGCGAAGACGCAATTCCGTCGAGAAAAGTCACATACCGCGCGCAGAAGAAATGCCTCCCTACGATCGGGAGAATGAAATAATGATATTTTAATATAACTATTATCCTTCCGATAATGTTCACCGTATAAATTGGTATCAGGAGTAAAAATGTACTCCTGGAATTTCGTTTTCTCGGCTCATGGAGCACAAATTTATAAATCAGTCAATATATCAAATTAATCAGGAATAATTCCTTATTCTTATGTCGCAACTATTTTTTCCAAAATTTATGGAAAAAAGTCGTAACGTGAGCAACTACAAAGTACATGTAGCAGGAAAACGTACGTCGCATACAGTTGACTCGGCCCCCCCCCCCCCCCCCCCCCCCCCATTTATAGTATAAAAATAAACATCGCAGGTTATATCAAAATGTTCAGGAACATTCCACCTTTAACATGAAATTGTTAATTTATCGATATTATTCAACATTCGACCAGAATTCTCTTTCAAAGACAGAAAATAAGTCGGAATCGGCACACTGTAAGGATAATAAAAGGGGCCCGGGCAAGGAACGAGTTGCGTAAGCTAAGCTGCATAGCGTCAAGGTTAGTTCACGACGATAGGGGAAGGTCTAGCAGGTACACCGAAAGAGTGGAGTCATACAGCTCGCCCGGGCAACGGAACAGTAGTTCCGGAATGACCATATAAGGGAATAAGACGATCGTACGACGTTATTACCGGGCACGCGCAATAGTTGCTGCACGCCTCTTAGGGGGGCAACGCCCAAAGATATCGGGCCGGTTATGCTACCGATACTTCGGATATTTAGGAAAATGCTGATATTTTATAATGAAATAATTTGTACAAGAGCCGAGAAATATATTTACCCTTCAGGTATATAATAATTTGGCACCCAAACAATGACAATGCTACGGAATTATTAATAATAAAATATACATATCTCTCGACTCTTACCACCGTCCTCGGAATACGAAGACATACCGGAGAATTTTACAAACAGCAACTATCAGTTGATTTTTCTCTCTCTCTCTTATGTTAAACATATCAAAACTTAATTATTTTTAGTAATTTGTTTACGAATTATTAATATTAAAATTACAAATAACTCAGGCAAATAATTAGACATAAGAAAGGAAAGGGAATTCAATAGAAACGGGATAAATTTACAATTATCTCGCAATACGAATATTCCAGAAATCCTGGAATCTCGAGCAAGCCGAGAGGAGAATAGCGAAGGGGCAACGTTACTCATCAGGGGAGCAGAATGCCCGGGATACATGAGGGAGGGTTCTTCCCCCTCTGATTACCATTTTTCTAGTATATAAGAGCCCGCGAAAAGAGGGCACGAGAGTACCAGGACAGAGTAACTACAGTCAGGATTAGAGATCAGGAGTAGAGTTAGGAAGTCAACGGAGGGCGCAACCGGCGCATCCGATCGGTAGGCTGGGGCTCCGGCTGGGCGGCGAGAAGGATAGAGTCAGAGACCGCGCACTCTGTTTACCACCATTAGAAAGAGACATCACGGGTATTTTTCGGACAACGAATAGAATTCTACCGCTCTCCTATTGGAGAAGTTTGTTTATAATATTTTCCATCTCCAAAAATTGTACTCATTTTCACTATGACCAGAGTTTTCTTGGTCCAGTCCAGTTCACCAAATTGTCACTCTCAATTCATCCGTTGTAACGAAGTCAGCTTCGCTTCACCGTCAAAATCCTTTTCTTACTTTATTGTTGAAAGAGATTTCTATACGAATAACGGTCTTGGAATCAATTGTACTTTCCAAAACTCGCATTCTCTTGCATTCTTTTTGAATCTGCCTGAGATATTTTTCTTTGAATAAAATTTGAATATTACGAGAATCCCGCGTACAAAGTCGTGTTTCACCGATTTCATCGCAACAATCAACACCTCAACGAACAACGTAAGTACAATTTAATTCAACTTCTTCAATATTTCTATAATTAGAAGTGTGTATAATATCCTGTGTCACTCTACCTCCCCGATAATTCGCCTAGCCGTCGCCAGACTTCATCTACATTACTCACAGAACATCATTCAGGTTACCAGATCGTTTGTGCCGCGTTGAAATATTTCGACATAATTAAAATCACCTATGATCCGCATTCTATCTACGCGACAGATAAGATATTTCGTAATACCTCTCAGACAAGTCAACGAATAGCATTCCAAGCCCTATCCTTAGTAAATTTCCTCACTGTTACACTAGAAAATGGGCAGTTGCGCCGATAATTGATGCCAGGAGTGGTAAAGGAGGGAGAGATCTCTCTTGACCAGCGTGTATTCAATCGTACTCGACGCAACCACGCGTTAAAAATTAGGATGAAAAGAGAAACATCCACATTTTTGACGTAACAGCCGTCTCACCTCCAGAGAGACAACCGACAACGCCGCCCACCGCCCGCCGTCCACTATCGTCGCTCGATGCCATCGAGCGACGATCAATCGATAACACTGCCGCCACCTGCCGCCTCGCCCATCGATTGAGCGATGTATCGACCGATGCCGAGTACTGTCTTCTCTCTCCCACCGCCGACATCCGCAGCGTTGAGATACGAAGAGACTTCCGAGAAGACGAGCGTACCTCAGCCTCGATCGAGATCCCGAGTAGTACAGACGTGCGTAACGACACAGCGACTAGCGAGCGTATTATACCGAGATATCATAAGAAGCGTTATTACCGAGTTTATCGGCGAGATATTATACGAGTGAGTGTTATTATTATTTCTTAGAGTGTGATAAAACCCCGTGATCATTGTTACCCGAATCCCAGCCCTTTAAGTAGCGTGAAATCCCGTGAAAATCGACCGCGTGTCTCGAGTACCATTCGCCGGCATCGCCATTTTCCGGCATCGCGTCGTGCACGTGGTGGGTGTCGTTATCGCGTAGTTTTAATCGATATTAATCTCATCGTGCGTTCGCCCCGTCATCCCAGTTGCCCCGAAAATTATTAATTATCCGCCCCGAATCGAGCCGAAGGATTAAATTCAGAGCCGGTGGATCAGTTAACCCTCCCGCGAGATAAGACGTCCCATTGAGATAGCCGGCACTTCGAATTTGCATAGTCATCCTCCATCTTGAAACGGTGTTACCCCGTGCAACGGTAACTGGCGCCCAAAATTTATTTATCGTGAATGGCTCGAGCCCTCCCTCTCTGTTTTACAAGTGATCGTCCCTCTTTTATGCTGAATAATATTGTTTTCCCTCCAGTAAAAGTATTTTGTGGCCCGTAAACTACCGGAAATTTTCAGGTAATTTATCCGAGTTTGCAAATTATTATTACTCTGTACCATTTCTCGATGATCTTAATTTTCCCTTCCCCGTGATTATGAATCATTATTAGTTTCTTGCGAATTATTATTATTTTGTATTATTTTCTCGATTATTTTCTTAGTATTTCTCCCCCGATTTAGTTATTAATTTTCCAGCCCCCGTCCCCCCCCCCCCCCCCCCCCCTCCTACCCCCGACATTTTCGACGCCAAGCATTACTTTTCGTTCGCGTATTATTTAATTGCGATTGTTGGTGATATTTATCTGCACTATTTTGGTTGATTATTTTCTTTTGTTATCTTTTTCGAGTTATCCTTTTATTATTAGTTATCCGATCTCCGTTATTTTTCTTAGTTTGTTACTTCTTATTTTCATTCTGATTTTCTTTGTATTATTGCTTTTCACCGAATTTATAACAAATTATTATTTCTGTTGTTAAGTATCCCCCCCCATCGCCTACGATTATTCAGCTTTGCCTTACCCCCCCCCCCCCCGAATATAAGTTTGACGAAAACCCCCCGTCACAATGAAAATAATCAACTTGGGTGATCCGCAATAAAAAAATTATTTTTATATTTTTTTTGTTGCATAAAAATCTACACTTTTTTTTCTATCACATAAAAATCAGATTTTTTTTTTTTCACTTCACAAATCTCGTAAATGCAGAAAAAATGTTTAAAAAATAAAAAAATATACTCTTACGTCAAATGTGACGTTTAAAAAAGAGGTTAAGTCTGCGAGACTTTTCGCTTTGCGACACTGTCACTGTGAAAAACATTTTTACACTATTGCGGGCAAAAATACAGAATATATTCTGTTCATTCGGAAAAACTGTAAACACTGACACATAACTAATTACACTGAGTTTACAAGCTCCATTTTTTACCCGATTGACACAATCGAGTAAAAATCATCGCTGCTACATTATGCCGGTGTATCGCAGATTCAAAACAAAGCGCGGTAGCGGCGATAATCTGAGTCGCATCGATTAGACGTAACGACCCTTTGGTCGGTAAATCGTTACCTACCGAACGCAGTTTCGACATCGATTGTTTTTTTTATGTTCTTTTCTCGATGTTTCTTATTCTTCTTATTAGAAGAAAAAAAAACATGCGGAGATGCGGTATTCCGGCATTGTTTGTGTTGCATTTCGGCATTTTTTTTTTTTCACGCATTATTTATTTCTAACACTACTAAAATGCTTCTAACTTCGGTAATTTTTTAAATTTCGTTCTAAAATTTGGTGTGTATGTAGTACACCGTATGTACATTCAGAAAAATAAATTTAAAAAAATAAATAAAAAAATAATTTTAAGGTGACTCAGCCCCCTTAATTGGAGCACCGTACGGACATCAGACGTGAGAAAATAATTTTTTTATGGAAAATTGTGATGAATAAATTGTTAGAGATGTAGGATTGTCTCTAAATTTGCTGTGCTTTTGATAAGACAAAATGATGCTGCGAAGGAGAAAAAAATCGATTCGTAGAGTTCATTATGATGGCACCGTACGGACATTTGACCGAAGGCAAATGCAAATTGGCCGGACCCGATCCCTATTCTGTATTTCTCCTATCGTCTCTACTCCCGGTCAATTCCTGTGAGTAGGGGTACCGAGGGGTATGCGCGCGGGGTTTCCCCCGCTTGGAGTGGGAAAAAAGGGCTGAGGAGAAATACAGTTAAGGGAATTCGTTACCATGGTAACGAGTTAAAATAAGGGACCAGTTAAGTTAAGGGGAGTTAAGAGTACGGAGCGTGGACTGTAACTGGATTTGTTTTTTGAATTCGAGCAATTTGAAAAATTTCAGTCGTCCAATTTGGTGTGTATCCTTTACTAAACAGATTTTTATATTTACTAATTCGTACAAAATTGTTTATTTTGTATTTAGCAGGTACTGCAATCTTAATGTTGTTGTAGACTGTTGATAATAATTTTTTACTAATTTTCGGTGTCACATCAATTGGTCTCATTTTAATTGTGCTATGAATTTTTTTATTGTAGTCATTATAGCGGTGAAGTTTGAAACGTTGCAAGGTTGCAACGGTTTTCCCAGCTCTCGCGCCCGGCATCTGTCAGAAACGCTAAGAGGTTATGTTTATCGCCGATTAGCTATAACTGCCTTATTTTAATTAATCGTGCCCAATGGATCCCAAAACTGGGTTCTATTTCAACATAACTACTCCATATCCATCGGGGAACACGAGCAGAGAGGATTAAAGCTCCACGCTTGGAACAATATATTTTTGAAAATCGCATTTTCGACGAACACTCTACTTTGACGAATTTTCGTGCAGGAACGCATTTGTCGTGCAAAATGTTAATTTTTTTTTTACGATACTCTTCCCTAGGTTCCTACGAACATTAGTGCCAAGTTTGAGCCTTCGGACTCGAATCCTTATACGTAAAAAAAAATAAAATTGCTAGGCAATCTGCCGATTTCTTGCGACTTTGCGTGCAACAACGCATTTGTCGTGCAAAATGTTAATTTTTTATTTTACGATACCCTTCCCTACGTACCGACGAACATTAGTGCCAAGTTTAAGCCTTCGGACTCGATTCGTTGTACGTAAAAAAAAATAAGTTTCACGGAAAACGGTCGATTTTTTGCTACTTTGCGTGCAACAACGCATTTGTCGTGCAAAATGTTAATTTTTTTTTTACGATACCTTTCCCTACGTATCGACGAACATTAGTGCCAAGTTTAAGCCTTCGGACTCGATTCGTTGTACGTAAAAAAAAATAAGTTTCACGGAAAACGGTCGATTTTTTGCTACTTTGCGTGCAACAACGCATTTGTCGTGCAAAATGTTAATTTTTTATTTTACGATACCCTTCCCTAGGTATCGACAAACATTAGTGCCAAGTTTGAGCCTTCGGACTCGATTCCTTATACGTAAAAAAAAATAAAATTGCTAGGCAATCTGCCGATTTCTTGCGACTTTGTGTGCAACAACGCATTTGTCGTGCAAAATGTTAATTTTTTATTTTACGATACCCTTCCCTAGGTATCGACGAACGTTATTGCCAAGTTTAAGCCTTCGGACTCGATTCCTTATACGTAAAAAAAAATAAAATTGCTAGGCAATCTGCCGATTTCTTGCGACTTTGTGTGCAACAACGCATTTGTCGTGCAAAATGTTAATTTTTTATTTTACGATACCCTTCCCTAGGTATCGACGAAAATTATTGCCAAGTTTAAGTCTTCGGACTCGATTCGTTATACGTCAAAAAAAATAAGTTTCACGGAAAACGGTCGATTTTTTGCTACTTTGCGTGCAACAACGCATTTGTCGTGCAAAATGTTAATTTTTTTTACCATACCCTTCCCTACGTATCGACGAACATTAGTGCCAAGTTTGAGCCTTCGGACTCGATTCGTTATACGTAAAAAAAAATAAATTTCACGGAAAACGGTCGATTTTTTGCTACTTTGCGTGCAACAACGCATTTGTCGTGCAAAATGTTAATTTTTTTTTTACGATACTCTTCTCTAGGTTCCTACGAACATTAGTGCCAAGTTTGAGCCTTCGGACTCGATTCGTTATACGTAAAAAAAAAAAATTCAAGGAAAACGGTCGATTTTTTGCTACTTTGCGTGCAACAACGCATTTGTCGTGCAAAATGTTAATTTTTTATTTTACGATACCCTTCCCTAGGTATCGACAAACATTAGAGCCAAGTTTGAGCCTTCGGACTCGATTCCTTATACGTAAAAAGAAATAAATTTCACGGAAAACGGTCGATTTTTTGCTACTTTGCGTGCAACAACGCATTTGTCGTGCAAAATGTTAATTTTTTTTTTTACGATACTCTTCTCTAGGTTCCTACGAACATTAGTGCCAAGTTTGAGCCTTCGGACTCGATTCGTTATACGTAAAAAAAAAAAATTCAAGGAAAACGGTCGATTTTTTGCTATTTTGCGTGCAACAACGCATTTGTCGTGCAAAATGTTAATTTTTTATTTTACGATACCCATCCCTACGTATCGACGAACATTAGTGCCAAGTTTAAGCCTTCGGACTCGATTCGTTATACGTAAAAAAAAATAAATTGCTAGGCAATCTGCCGATTTCTTGCTACTTTGCGTGCAACAACGCATTTGTCGTGCAAAATGTTAATTTTTTATTTTACGATACCTTTCCCTACGTATCGACGAACATTAGTGCCAAGTTTAAGCCTTCGGACTCGATTCGTTATACGTAAAAAAAAAAAAAATTCAAGGAAAACGGTCGATTTTTTGCTACTTTGCGTGCAACAACGCATTTGTCGTGCAAAATGTTAATTATTTTTTTTACGATACTCGTCTCTAGGTTCCTACGAACATTAGTGCCAAGTTTGAGCCTTCGGACTCGATTCGTTATACGTAAAAAAAAAAAAATTCAAGGAAAACGGTCGATTTTTTGCTACTTTGCGTGCAACAACGCATTTGTCTTGCAAAATGTTAATTTTTTTTTTACGATACTCTTCCCTAGGTTCCTACGAACATTAGTGCCAAGTTTGAGCCTTCGGACTCGATTCCTTATACGTAAAAAAAAATAAAATTGCTAGGCAATCTGCCGATTTCTTGCGACTTTGTGTGCAACAACGCATTTGTCGTGCAAAATGTTAATTTTTTATTTTACGATACCCTTCCCTACGTATCGACGAACATTAGTGCCAAGTTTAAGCCTTCGGACTCGATTCGTTGTACGTCAAAAAAAATAAGTTTCACGGAAAACTTTATTTTTTTTTTTTTTACGTATATAAAGTAGCAAAAAATCGACCGTTTTCCGTGAAATTTATTTTTTATTACGTATAAGGAATCGAGTCCGAAGGCTTAAACTTGGCAATAACGTTCGTCGATACCTAGGGAAGGGTATCGTAAAATAAAAAATTAACATTTTGCACGACAAATGCGTTGTTGCACACAAAGTCGCAAGAAATCGGCAGATTGCCTAGCAATTTTATTTTTTTTTACGTATAAGGAATCGAGTCCGAAGGCTTAAACTTGGCAATAATGTTCGTAGGAACCTAGGGAAGAGTATCGTAAAAAAAAAAATTAACATTTTGCACGACAAATGCGTTGTTGCACGAAAATTCGTCAAAGTAGAGTGTTCGTCGAAAATGCGATTTTCAAAAATATATTGTTCCAAGCGCGGAGCTTTAATCCTCTCTGCTCGTGTTTCCCGATGGATATGGAGTAGTTATGTTGAAATAGAACCCAGTCTTGGGATCCATTGGGCACGATTAATTAAAATAAGGCGGATATAGCTAATCGGCGATAAACATAACCTCTTAGCGCTTCTGACAGATGCCGGGCGCGAGAGCTGAGAAAACCGTTGCAACCTTGCAACGTTTCAAACTTCACCGCTATGTAGTCATTAACGAGTTTTGGTAATATATGTATCCATTCATAATTTCCATTAAATGTAAATTCTTTCCACATCATATTTTTAAGAGTTCGATTCCATCGTTCAATAATGGATGCTTTCATAACACTATATGTTGAATAATGATTAATATTATTCGCTTCAGTAAATTTTTAAAAAACTTTATTAAAAAATTCTTTCCCATCATCAGTTTGAAGATTTTTCGGTTGTCTTTTCGACTTTATGATTATATTATTGAACGCTTCAACTACGTTTTGTGAACTTTTCGCCTTCAACGGTCGAGCCCAAGCATACTTCGAGAATGTATCGATAATAGTAGGATGTATTGGTTTCCGGTATTATTTCGGGAATGTGGCCGCATATCCACCAGGTCAGCTTGCCACAAGTCGTCATTCCGTGTGTGATAACACGTCGACGAAATTTTTACGCGCAGAAGAATAAAGTTCCTCGACTAACTGCCTCCTTTCATCATCGATTTTTTGCGATTAATTTTTTTTTTTTCATCATTATTTAATTATGCTTTTATTTTCTTGTTTACTCTGATTATATAAATCATTAATTGAAATTTCATGTTTTGCCACTGTTTTTATAATTTTCTGAAGATTATTTTTAATATCGTCTTGATCATCTAAAATTTTTAATAAATTACCTGGAGTAATAGATTGATTACTATTTATTTTTATTTGTTGTTCTGATAGAATTTGTTGAATTTTTAAAATTTCTTCGTTCTTTTTTGAAAACTCATTTGTAATGTTTGTTTGCATCAGCATATACGTCTCACGATGCTGATTTATATAAGTTTGTAATGAATGATTATATTCATTTAAATTTTTTCGAATAGATTAATTATGATCAGTGAACTGTTGATTCACTTTATTCTGATTTTCAATCAAGTTTTCAATTTTTGTCGTCAAGTCTTTATAGATTTGTTGAAATTCAGTGATTTTATCATTCTTTATTACACATTTTTCATCAATTATTTTTTTTATTTGTTCATTAGCTTGTTCACTACCATTCTTTGTTAGAATAGTTAAAAAATTTTTTTTTTGCAAATCTTGATGAATTTTTATTAAACGTTGATCTAAATATGATTTATTCACTGCATTATCTTTCGCAATTGGAACAGGTACATGAATGATTGTAGCAAAATCGGCGTCATATGCTGAATTTTCTTTACTCCATTTGAGTGAATCATATGTTGTATTTGAAGAAATATGATATCTCGGTTCACTATTATTATTTCCAAATTTATTGATAAACATCTTTCTCCACGAAGTTATTTGTTGGCAATATAAGCATATACTATATCCTCCGTATTCATACTCAATGTATTTATAGAATTATATTTTCTTCGCGTAATTCTTCAATTATCGAAATGATTTCATTATCATGTCCAGTATTTCCGGCATCTTTAGGTGAAATTAATAGTCGTAGTCTATCGATGAGTTAATTAATATTATTCCAGTAGACATAGTCTATCGAAGAATTAGGTCCGTCAGTCATCCGTACTGGTACTGGTACTCCATTGCTTCCTGTATTTTTGTATATTTTGTGACGGGCCGTTTTGACCCGTCGGGTAGATCAAAACCCCCGCCGCCCAATAATAATGACGTCCTTGGGTTTAACGCTTTTCTACTTTTTGCCGTTGAGCGCCAGGATGTTGTTTCTACTCCCAACTTCCAAGTAGATCCTTTTCCCTCGATGTTCCGTTCCTCTGTCCCACGTGACAGGGGTGCAGTTTGAAGAGCTAATTAATTTCTCCGAATATGCGAGCGAAATAAATAACGTGCACAACCAATTTATAAAACAATAATAATCACACAATATATTTCCAAATTCGTACAATTAAAACAGAATAAGAGAAAATAACAGAATTCAAAATACAATGGTTCCTCTCTCGGAAACAATCGCGAAATCTTCACGCGGTACTCGAGTTATACGCCGGGGAGGCCGGCACCGCCGAGGAATCGATAGCACGACTTTTATTACCCCGGGAGAGACACATCTCGTCCACGGAAATATTACGCAATAGAAACAATTCGGCTCTGCCTACCTTTACAATACTTCGACGCTGGACCTCGCGTCAATCCTGATACCGAGTGAGCTCGGATCTCGCTATCCTCGTCTGACCTCTACGGCTTCCCTCGGCCTCGCTCGGCAGTAGGTAATGTACCTATACGGATTTTTTCAAGATGGCGGCGGCTGGTGGTGGGGGGCTGCTGCTAGCCGCCGCTGCTGTGTATGCGGAGGTGATTGTGTGAGCCGCCCCACCACACCTCGGCGTTCGGGCCCTGGATGCCCAAAGGTGCTAGGGTGGTCGGGAGAGATGTTGCTTCATCGGCTGTCAGGTCCCAACCACCCGCCCTTACTCGAATACTCGACTAGCTTGACCAGCTGTGGTATGGTGGGAGGCGTGAGTGAAGGGTGGGAGAACAAGAATGGAAGCGTGTGGGTGTGCGCGTCTCTAGCGCCACGGCCGTATAGCGTTGAATCAGCATACTATGCCGTGTTATCGCTGAAGGCCAGCGGGGCTGCTGACTATTAGATCACGGGGGTAAGATGATGCGCCGAAGGCCAGCACTGTGATACGGTTGAACACAGGTTCGAGCCCTATGTTTTGCCACCAGTACGGTCAGTGTTATGACACACAAGAATATGTATAGTCCCTGTCAGAGCGGGGGAAGAAAGGTAAGTGCGAGAGAGAGTAGAAATAGTTTTTATTTCTTCAATTCTTATTGTCATTGTGTACACATTGTGTGGCGTTTTACTTTTAATGATTTATTTATTCATTTGAAAAGGAACGTTGTACAATAGAATATTTTCATGATTTGCCTAACACTTGTGGTCTTTTTAAATATTACTTCAGTAGTATCTATTTAGTATCGTGAAAAAATTTGAAGACCCATTTAGTGAACTATTTTACGGAAGTGAAAATAAAGTCATCAAGATATGGGCGGAAGTAACTGAGTGCACGTCAAGATAACTGGAGGTAGCCGGGCCTGATCGTTTTACAACAGGGCTATTAGGATACGATTGCATGGCGAACTGCGAGCGCACGATAGTATTTCGGAAGATTCAAGCAGCGAGATCCATTGTTATATAGATCTTTCTGCTCAAGTCTTCGGATGCATCACGCCTTGGTGGAAATGTCAAATAATGACACACGGAACAGCTATGGTAGGGATTAACAGTATAAGGTCTTTAGATGCCGTGTCACCTTCTCCTTCCGTTGTTATTGACCAAAAATTACTATAAATATCAAAATCGGCGTTCTCGCTGTTTTCAGGCGTAGACTCATAACATAATTGTAAAAAATGGCGAGCGTACCAAATTTGGCGCTCTAGAGCACAGGCTCGAGCCTAATTATTGGTAATTTTTTCTGAATAATTGCGTCGAAAGCAGGTAGATGAAAAAAGGAATTATGCGAAATCATACGCGTAGCACGGTAACGACTGTATAGTGTTGAAGCCGCGTACTATGCGGTGTTATCGTTGATGGCCTGCGGTCCGCGGGGCTACGACGATGCGTGGAAGGCTCATTGTTGTGGCGCGCAGGAATTGAATGTCTAGGTTGGCCTATCGGTTAAGGCGATGGATTGAAGCTCAATCTCAATCAATATTGTACAATAGAATATTTTCATGATTTGCCTAACACTTGTGGTCTTTTTAAATATTACTTCAGTAGTATCTATTTAGTATCGTGAAAAAATTTGAAGACCCATTTAGTGAACTATTTTACGGAAGTGAAAATAAAGTCATCAAGATATGGGCGGAAGTAACTGAGTGCACGTCAAGATAACTGGAGGTAGCCGGGCCTGATCGTTTTACAACAGGGCTATTAGGATACGATTGCATGGCGAACTGCGAGCGCACGATAGTATTTCGGAAGATTCAAGCAGCGAGATCCATTGTTATATAGATCTTTCTGCTCAAGTCTTCGGATGCATCACGCCTTGGTGGAAATGTCAAATAATCACACACGGAACAGCTATGGTAGGGATTAACAGTATAAGGTCTTTAGATGCCGTGTCACCTTCTCCTTCCGTTGTTATTGACCAAAAATTACTATAAATATCAAAATCGGCGTTCTCGCTGTTTTCAGGCGTAGACTCATAACATAATTGTAAAAAATGGCGAGCGTACCAAATTTGGCGCTCTAGAGCACAGGCTCGAGCCTAATTATTGGTAATTTTTTCTGAATAATTGCGTCGAAAGCAGGTAGATGAAAAAAGGAATTATGCGAAATCATACGCGTAGCACGGTAACGACTGTATAGTGTTGAAGCCGCGTACTATGCGGTGTTATCGTTGATGGCCTGCGGTCCGCGGGGCTACGACGATGCGTGGAAGGCTCATTGTTGTGGCGCGCAGGAATTGAATGTCTAGGTTGGCCTATCGGTTAAGGCGATGGATTGAAGCTCAATCTTTCCCTGTGGGGTGAGTATGGTTCGAAACCCACGGCTAGCAATAATTTTTTCCAAGAAAAATGTACAAGCTTTTACTTTACTGCGAGAGGAAAACGTGAGTTCGATTCTCGCATTTATGTTTTTATGTTTTCACGCGAATGATGAGAAAAATATTTAAAAAATAAATAGATGCTTAACGAGAGAAGGAAAGTAAGGGAAGAGAAATTTTCTCGATATTTTATTCGATTTTTTTCTCCGATACTCTCTCAATCCATCGAAAGGTTTTGTCAAATTTTATTAAATTTTTTAGTGGAGATTATTATATTTAATTTTAAAACGAAAACCTCATTGTTGGCGGAGTATAATCGACTCCGAGAGGCGGCTCGAGAATTTGACAACCACCTCGTAATCGTCGTTAATTAACTCGAGTCCTATTGGGGTCAATTAAAAATGGAAAATTTATTCGCCATACTAGCACTCTGTCGTGGTCAACTGCGGCAGACGTCTGCGTGAGGTTTGGCAGGTATATCGCCCATTGAAGTTGAAGACTGGCAGTCTAGCACCTGTGAGAAGGTCCTCCGAGCAATCGTCAGTCGCGAGATCATCCTACGCACTCTGCGCTCGGTCGAGATTGCCGAAGTCTTGTGGATTGACATTTTCATAAATGTCGATGAAGAGGGAGTGAGCTCGATAGCCGATGAATTATTGAAATTTGAGCTTGCAAGATCAACAAACGAGCCACTAAAATTCAAATGGGGCAATGGCGTTGGAGGTGTAGGCGACCGTCGCCGGGCTGCAGAAATCGAGAGGAAACAGTCATTGCGAATGGTTCAGCAATGGTTTGAAAACAGGGAAAAATCGGAGACGGTGCATACGAGAACAGAGGATTCTCTAATAGAGCAAGACACACGATGCTCAGTCGATGAAGACTGGGCCATTCCCGCGGTGTCAAACGGGTCATCTTGGTATGAAGATCATGTGAATGTATTATTGGAATCGTTTTAAATTATGAGCTATGATTTCGAGTTTACGAATTTTTAAAATCATATTATTAGAAAATCTAGCATTCAAATTTATATATTATCTTGTCATTTTAGAATATCAGCGTATGTACACGTAGATTTAAAAATAAACGGCAAACAATATTACAAAATTTGTAATCAAACTTTATTCTTTTTAAAATGCTGATCGTATTTATCACGATTCCTTGAACGCCAATTCATCATCAGGCCGTCTTCGCTGCAATATTGAGAAGAATCAGTTTTTTCAAGTTCAATATATTCCATCGCTCAAAATGTTTATACTTGACACTTAATTTTTAACTTGAAAATAACTATTGGTGTGTAGTTCGAAAATTGCGGTTGGCGATAACTATTATTATTTTTCAATTAAGTAACCTCTCAATAATGCAGCAAATTTAAAAGTATCGCGAAGGAACACAATCGCATTTTTTACATAGAAAACGTTTTATAAAGATTCATGAGATTTTGAAAAGATAACATTTAATAACAAAGAAAACGTAGGGTAGCATTCTAGGCAAAGTAAAGGAAAGCGGGGCCCGGAAATCTTTGAGAGGAAGAATTGGAGTGGGAACATTAAGCCTGGGACTCCGCAATGTCTCTCGTCATTACCAAAAGGCTTGAATGGAAAAATTTAAGTGGGGACGATTGGGCCTGAGACTCGTCGTTGTCGCTCGTCAAGCGTTAGAAGGATATCAACCTACCGTCGAAGTGTTCGTTCGTTCATCGGTCAACGTTTTTTTAGACATGGAAAGGTGAGTTTGATATTCCACGCTTTCTCTAGCCTCCTATCTTATCGTGTATTATTTTGAGTTTTATGAAAATTTGCTCGGTACATTGTGTGGATTTACTATGTTTAACAGTCACAAAATAAACACGTTCGGATCATTCAATTCGACATCTTGGCGAGATCCCGCTAAGAAAGAAAAAAGAAATGTGGATTATCATTCGGAGGATGAAAATATAAGCATTGTTCCACCGTCCACGGATTTTTGGGGCTGTCACGAAGAGCCGAGCTGGGATTCGGAGGAGGAACCGGATCTCTTTGCGGAAATCGTGGAGCGTTTCGCGGCCGAAGTTACTGTCGACAACAGAGTAACCTGGGGGCCACTCAGGTGCCACCGTAATCGTCCCCGGGTCGGCGTTATCGAGTCGTGAGTACAGCTTTGATATTTTCGTTTTTTCTCTTCGAGCTACATTTGCTAAAAATTATTCGCGGTGTTTGTCTTTCGTTTTGTTTACAGGAATAACCATAAAAAACGTCAAAGTCAACCATACGCCCGACAAGGAAAGAACTCAACGAGAGGTAGAAACAAAAGCGCGAACGAATGAAAGACAAAAAAAAATGTAAACTGAAAGTGATCGATAGTGGAGTTATGAATTTTAAAGACATCCCCAGCTGCTCTTTGTATATATTTATATTTACGGTTTATAGTGAATGTATTTGTGATGGTTTTTATTTTGTGTGTCTTTATGAATATACGTTCCATTGGAATAATTTTAAACAAATCGTTGTGTCATGGCATGTCGTCGAATATTCCTTAACAATGCTTCACACGTACCTTTCCAATAAAAAATAAGATTTCACGAGAATTTAAAATATTATCAATAGTATCAAAATTAAAAAAAAATAATCTGCACTGAAGACATCAAGGCCAATGATTTTGCACAATAACAATGCAAAAATGGTATAAGCACATAAATAATTTAAAAAAAAAGCCGGTGAAACTTTTTCGCTTTTCAAATGAATCTCTTTATTTTTACCAACCATATGCATTTTTAAGAATTTTCTTATATTTTGAAAGTTTTGTTTTTGAAATTTCTCGTGTACTACTGAAATTGATATTTCCAAACAATTTATTACGATTACTTTGGTTTTGTTTATGTGAATACTGTAATTCTCGTAAATTTTTGTATCTAAATCTTTTCTTTTTGGCAATGACGGATATACCTTTCTCTTTTCGAATGAATCTCTTCATATTTTAGCAGCCATATGAATTAATTTTTTTTTTTTTTTTAAATCTCGTTTTGACATTCTTTTAACACTACTGTTAAGGTAATTTTGGTACAATTATGCCGAGACTTCACGAGTGTGGCGTGAAATGTTTCTACGGAAACATATTCACAATGTGTGACCTTGTATTTATTTTCAAAATTTATAATTTTTTCCCCTTTCTTAACAAGCTTTGTTTGTTTTGGTGAAAATTTTTCCGGATTTTCATGTAAACGTATTCAGAATGTTCTGAAACATCGGAAAATTAGCGGGGTAGACTATTATTGAAGAAAGCGACGCAGCATTATGGCAATGCAATTGTCAACTTTTTTTAAATATTAGAAAAAGTATGTTTCCTAACAAAAAAATTTAACGCTATTGACACTTTAATTTTCGTACAATCACGCCAAAACTTTACGAGTATGGTGTGAAATGTTTCTACGCAATCATATCCAAAATTTGTGATTTTATGTTTATTTGTCAAATTTTTGAAAAATGTATTTTACATACGTACCATATATCCCCATAAGCTCTACCCTAATGAATGTATAAATGCGATGTCGAGCTCATTCGATTACACTGGGAATATTAGCGCAGTCTACTTGTAACCAATCTATTGGCCACAATTGGTATTGAGCTAATCAACGGTAGCGATTTTGCTTTGGCTGTAAAGTTCTCCAGCGTATAATTGCACTCATCTCTACGGATAAGTCCCTCCTGTCGGCAAGTAAAAAAATTACCGTTACAATCGATGCAGATAATATATTAACGTTTTAATTTTTAAATAAATTTTACTCTTACCAAACTCTTCAAGTTCGGCGGCTAAATCGATTGCGACAGCTGTCGTGGGGGTACGGCGAGTTGTTCACCCGCGTATGTGCCGTTTGTATTGCGGCACAGCAACTAGTAAATTTCCCCGCATTGGCAAGCAAGAGAATCTTACGAGCCGTCAAATGGTCCATAAGCGCTTTGAGCCGCCTGACAAGCGCAGCACCGCGAAATCCACGTATTTAGCAATCGCTCGGTTTTTTTTAATAAAAACTTCACCGTTTTGGGGGGTCAGCGGATTATTTTCTTCTATTTTTTTGTACATTATGTTATTGACGGGCGTCTCTCGAAGCCAGGTAGTCGTTGCCCATCCACAACTCGGGATAGTGATGCCACATGCATCCAGCGCCTAAATTTAAGTACTTTTTTGTAATTTTTTTGTAATTTTTTGTAATTTTTTGTAATTTTTTTTGTAAATTTTTGTACTTTTTTTTGTAAATTTTTTATAAATTCCCTAATACATACTCCAAGAATTCTGCTAGTGCATTGACTGAAAATTTTCTCGTCATCAGGGCCGCACAGAGTACACTCCCAATTATCCTCAATTTTATCTATACATTGTGTGCAGCGCTGCTGACGAGAAAATTTTCAGTCAATGCACTAGCAGAATTCTTGGAGTATGTATTAGGGAATTTATAAAAAATTTACAAAAAAAATTACAAAAATTTACAAAAAAGTACTTAAATTTAGGCGCTGGATGCATGTGGCATCACTATCCCGAGTTGTGGATGGGCAACGACTACCTGGCTTCGAGAGACGCCCGTCAATAACATAATGTACAAAAAAATAGAAGAAAATAATCCGCTGACCCCCCAAAACGGTGAAGTTTTTATTAAAAAAACCGAGCGATTGCTAAATACGTGGATTTCGCGGTGCTGCGCTTGTCAGGCGGCTCAAAGCGCTTATGGACCATTTGACGGCTCGTAAGATTCTCTTGCTTGCCAATGCGGGGAAATTTACTAGTTGCTGTGCCGCAATACAAACGGCACATACGCGGGTGAACAACTCGCCGTACCCCCACGACAGCTGTCGCAATCGATTTAGCCGCCGAACTTGAAGAGTTTGGTAAGAGTAAAATTTATTTAAAAATTAAAACGTTAATATATTATCTGCATCGATTGTAACGGTAATTTTTTTACTTGCCGACAGGAGGGACTTATCCGTAGAGATGAGTGCAATTATACGCTGGAGAACTTTACAGCCAAAGCAAAATCGCTACCGTTGATTAGCTCAATACCAATTGTGGCCAATAGATTGGCTACAAGTAGACTGCGCTAATATTCCCAGTGTAATCGAATGAGCTCGACATCGCATTTATACATTCATTAGGGTAGAGCTTATGGGGATATATGGTACGTATGTAAAATACATTTTTCAAAAATTTGACAAATAAACATATAATCACAAATTTTGGATATGATTGCGTAGAAACATTTCACACCATACTCGTAAAGTTTTGGCGTGATTGTACGAAAATTAAAGTGACAATAGCGTTAAATTTTTTTGTTAGGAAACATACTTTTTCTAATATTTAAAAAAAGTTGACAATTGCATTGTCATAATGCTGCGTCGCTTTCTTCAATAATAGTCTACCCCGCTAATTTTCCGATGTTTCAGAACATTCTGAATACGTTTACATGAAAATCCGGAAAAATTTTCACCAAAACAAACAAAGCTTGTTAAGAAAGGGGAAAAAATTATAAATTTTGAAAATAAATACAAGGTCACACATTGTGAATATGTTTCCGTAGAAACATTTCACGCCACACTCGTGAAGTCTCGGCATGATTGTACCAAAATTACCTTAACAATAGTGTTAAAAGAATGTCAAAACGAGATTTTCAAAAAAAAAAAAAAATTTAATTCATATGGCTGCTAAAATATGAAGAGATTCATTTGAAAAGAGAAAGGTATATCCGTCATTGCCAAAAAGAAAAGATTTAGATACAAAAATTTACGAGAATTACAGTATTCACATAAACAAAACCAAAGTAATCGTAATAAATTGTTTGGAAATATCAATTTCAGTAGTACACGAGAAATTTCAAAAACAAAACTTTCAAAATATAAGAAAATTCTAAAAAATGCATATGGTTGGTAAAAATAAAGAGATTCATTTGAAAAGCGAAAAAGTTTCACCGGCTTTTTTTTTAAATTATTTATGTGCTTATACCATTTTTGCATTGTTATTGTGCAAAATCATTGGCCTTGATGTCTTCAGTGCAGATTATTTTTTTTTAATTTTGATACTATTGATAATATTTTAAATTCTCGTGAAATCTTATTTTTTATTGGAAAGGTGCGTGTGAAGCATTGTTAAGGAATATTCGACGACATGCCATGACACAACGATTTGTTTAAAATTATTCCAATGGAACGTATATTCATAAAGACACACAAAATAAAAACCATCACAAATACATTCACTATAAACCGTAAATATAAATATATACAAAGAGCAGCTGGGGATGTCTTTAAAATTCATAACTCCACTATCGATCACTTTCAGTTTACATTTTTTTTTGTCTTTCATTCGTTCGCGCTTTTGTTTCTACCTCTCGTTGAGTTCTTTCCTTGTCGGGCGTATGGTTGACTTTGACGTTTTTTATGGTTATTCCTGTAAACAAAACGAAAGACAAACACCGCGAATAATTTTTAGCAAATGTAGCTCGAAGAGAAAAAACGAAAATATCAAAGCTGTACTCACGACTCGATAACGCCGACCCGGGGACGATTACGGTGGCACCTGAATGGCCCCCAGGTTACTCTGTTGTCGACAGTAACTTCGGCCGCGAAACGCTCCACGATTTCCGCAAAGAGATCCGGTTCCTCCTCCGAATCCCAGCTCGGCTCTTCGTGACAGCCCCAAAAATCCGTGGACGGTGGAACAATGCTTATATTTTCATCCTCCGAATGATAATCCACATTTCTTTTTTCTTTCTTAGCGGGATCTCGCCAAGATGTCGAATTGAATGATCCGAACGTGTTTATTTTGTGACTGTTAAACATAGTAAATCCACACAATGTACCGAGCAAATTTTCATAAAACTCAAAATAATACACGATAAGATAGGAGGCTAGAGAAAGCGTGGAATATCAAACTCACCTTTCCATGTCTAAAAAAACGTTGACCGATGAACGAACGAACACTTCGACGGTAGGTTGATATCCTTCTAACGCTTGACGAGCGACAACGACGAGTCTCAGGCCCAATCGTCCCCACTTAAATTTTTCCATTCAAGCCTTTTGGTAATGACGAGAGACATTGCGGAGTCCCAGGCTTAATGTTCCCACTCCAATTCTTCCTCTCAAAGATTTCCGGGCCCCGCTTTCCTTTACTTTGCCTAGAATGCTACCCTACGTTTTCTTTGTTATTAAATGTTATCTTTTCAAAATCTCATGAATCTTTATAAAACGTTTTCTATGTAAAAAATGCGATTGTGTTCCTTCGCGATACTTTTAAATTTGCTGCATTATTGAGAGGTTACTTAATTGAAAAATAATAATAGTTATCGCCAACCGCAATTTTCGAACTACACACCAATAGTTATTTTCAAGTTAAAAATTAAGTGTCAAGTATAAACATTTTGAGCGATGGAATATATTGAACTTGAAAAAACTGATTCTTCTCAATATTGCAGCGAAGACGGCCTGATGATGAATTGGCGTTCAAGGAATCGTGATAAATACGATCAGCATTTTAAAAAGAATAAAGTTTGATTACAAATTTTGTAATATTGTTTGCCGTTTATTTTTAAATCTACGTGTACATACGCTGATATTCTAAAATGACAAGATAATATATAAATTTGAATGCTAGATTTTCTAATAATATGATTTTAAAAATTCGTAAACTCGAAATCATAGCTCATAATTTAAAACGATTCCAATAATACATTCACATGGTCTTCATACCAAGATGACCCGTGGAATGGGAATGGCCCAGTCTTCATCGACTGAGCATCGTGTGTCTTGCTCTATTAGAGAATCCTCTGTTCTCGTATGCACCGTCTCCGATTTTTCCCTGTTTTCAAACCATTGCTGAACCATTCGTAATGACTGTTTCCTCTCGATTTCTGCAGCCCGGCGACGGTCGCCTACACCTCCAACGCCATTGCCCCATTTGAATTTTAGTGGCTCGTTTGTTGATCTTGCAAGCTCAAATTTCAATAATTCATCGGCTATCGAGCTCACTCCCTCTTCATCGACATTTATGAAAATGTCAATCCACAAGACTTCGGCAATCTCGACCGAGCGCAGAGTGCGTAGGATGATCTCGCGACTGACGATTGCTCGGAGGAGCTTCTCACAGGTGCTAGACTGCCAGTCTTCAACTTCAATGGGCGATATACCTGCCAAACCTCACGCAGACGTCTGCCGCAGTTGACCACGACAGAGTGCTAGTATGGCGAATAAATTTTCCATTTTTAATTGACCCCAATAGGACTCGAGTTAATTAACGACGATTACGAGGTGGTTGTCAAATTCTCGAGCCGCCTCTCGGAGTCGATTATACTCCGCCAACAATGAGGTTTTCGTTTTAAAATTAAATATAATAATCTCCACTAAAAAATTTAATAAAATTTGACAAAACCTTTCGATGGATTGAGAGAGTATCGGAGAAAAAAATCGAATAAAATATCGAGAAAATTTCTCTTCCCTTACTTTCCTTCTCTCGTTAAGCATCTATTTATTTTTTAAATATTTTTCTCATCATTCGCGTGAAAACATAAAAACATAAATGCGAGAATCGAACTCACGTTTTCCTCTCGCAGCAAAGTAAAAGCTTGTACATTTTTCTTGGAAAAAATTATTGCTAGCCGTGGGTTTCGAACCATACTCACCCCACAGGGAAAGATTGAGCTTCAATCCATCGCCTTAACCGATAGGCCAACCTAGACATTCAATTCCTGCGCGCCACAACAATGAGCCTTCCACGCATCGTCGTAGCCCCGCGGACCGCAGGCCATCAACGATAACACCGCATAGTACGCGGCTTCAACACTATACAGTCGTTACCGTGCTACGCGTACGATTTCGCATAATTCCTTTTTTCATCTACCTGCTTTCGACGCAATTATTCAGAAAAAATTACCAATCATTAGGCTCGAGCCTGTGCTCTAGAGCGCCAAATTTGGTACGCTCGCCATTTTTTACAATTATGTTATGAGTCTACGCCTGAAAACAGCGAGAACGCCGATTTTGATATTTATAGTAATTTTTGGTCAATAACAACGGGAGGAGAAGGTGACACGGCATCTAAAGACCTTATACTGTTAATCCCTACCATAGCTGTTCCGTGTGTCATTATTTGACATTTCCACCAAGGCGTGATGCATCCGAAGACTTGAGCAGAAAGATCTATATAACAATGGATCTCGCTGCTTGAATCTTCCGAAATACTATGGTGCGCTCGCAGTTCGCCATGCAATCGTATCCTAATAGCCCTATTGTAAAACGATCAGGCCCGGCTACCTCCAGTTATCTTGACGTGCACTCAGTTACTTCCGCCCATATCTTGATGACTTTATTTGTACTTCCGTAAAATAGTTCACTAAATGGGTCTTCAAATTTTTTCACGATACTAAATAGATACTACTGAAGTAATATTTAAAAAGACCACAAGTGTTAGGCAAATCATGAAAATATTCTATTGTACAACGTTCCTTTTCAAATGAATAAATAAATCATTAAAAGTAAAACGCCACACAATGTGTACACAATAACAATAAGAATTGAAGAAATAAAAACTATTTCTACTCTCTCTCGCACTTACCTTTCTTCCCCCGCTCTGACAGGGACTATACATATTCTTGTGTGTCATAACACTGACCGTACTGGTGGCAAAAAATAGGGCTCGAACCTGTGTTCAACCGTATCACAGTGCTGGCCTTCGGCGCATCATCTTACCCCCGTGATCTAATAGTCAGCAGCCCCGCTGGCCTTCAGCGATAACACGGCATAGTATGCTGATTCAACGCTATACGGCCGTGGCGCTAGAGACGCGCACCCCCACACGCTTCCATTCTTGTCCTCCCACCCTTCACTCACGCCTCCCACCATACCACAGCTGGTCAAGCTAGTCGAGTATTCGAGTAAGGGCGGGTGGTTGGGACCTGACAGCCGATGAAGCAACATCTCTCCCGACCACCCTAGCACCTTTGGGCATCCAGGGCCCGAACGCCGAGGTGTGGTGGGGCGGCTCACACAATCACCTCCGCATACACAGCAGCGGCGGCTAGCAGCAGCCCCCCACCACCAGCCGCCGCCATCTTGAAAAAATCCGTATAGGTACATTACCTACTCTCGGCGATTAACACTTTCCTCGGAAAATTAGCCACGTACACCAATATTTCCCACGCGAACTATTCCTACTCTGAACTCAATACTGGATTTAATACCAGCAAGACTATAGCCACTCTCGGCTCTAACTCGCAACAATATAATTCTCTTCCTTATTCTGCTTCGGTCTCCTGCCGAACTTCTTCTCGGTCGGACGCCGAATCTATTCTCTGTCAACTACTGTCTTCCCTAGACTGCTGTTGACGATTGACTCCTGACGCCTCTCTTCTCGCGAAAATCGCTCATCGACCCTCGATGTATCGCGTGCCGGCGAGGAGAGGGGGCAACGCTCTCGATTATCGAGCGTCGCTTCACGTAGAACCTTCATCTAACGCTTCTCACGTCGTCTCTCCTCGCGTGGTTGCCGTAACAACAACAACATTTCTCTGTAACAAATTCAAATACACGGCAGCAACGCGCTCAATGCTTTTCGCGTATCTGTCGGCGCTCGGCGGGAGAGACGATCGAGCGGCTTATACTATAGCCTAACTCGCACGTTGCGACGACGGTGGTAACGACTCGTCACAATTTATATCCTTTATTTCCGTTAAGCTGTTGGGTTGATGAGTAATTTCGTCGATGTGCATTAGTAGCAATCAAAATCTGTTTATATTTTTGTAGATCCATATCACTGATCATTTTTTATCAGGTATTTTTTTTAAATCAATTCAAAGATACCAGGTGTGCCTTTATATCGTATACCATCAATCAGAAGATCATCATTTTTAGTAACTTCAAATACTGAGTTACCTATCTTCATAGTATCGTTTTCAAAATATATACCATATGTATGATCAATTTGTCTTTTGGAATCTTTACCAAAAAATATACTAATATATATACTCTTGAGCTAAAGGACCTAATTGGTCACTCATTGATTGTGAAACATCAGGTTCATTTATTATTTCACGAATAGATTCTTCATTAGATGTATTCGGTGAAAAAATATTTGTCTGTTTGATTGATTGATTAATGGAGTACTATTTATCATTTTTAGGCACTCACTATAACAATAGGCAAAGTGTGCCTATTGAAATGACCATCCGTTGCTCTTCAGAGTCTGTCGGTGAGGTTGCTCTGCAGCGAATACTCCAAAAAATTTTATTTTTCACCATTTGCTTTGATGTATCTCCAACATCATGTGTTGTTAATTTGAAGTGATTCCAATGACTGGTAATATATTTTTTCGCCTGCGGTTGAATAAAAATACCTTTATTACTGAAATTATCTTCTTAGACGTCCGTATCACAGTGTAACTCTGGACTGTGCAAAGCAATTTTTCTCTTCTTCGCAGGGATGATGTATCATATCATCACCATTGTGCACATACATTTTGAAGCCCCTGCGAAGCATTTGAATATTTGCTTAACAAAAAAAATCCATTTTTGCTTAGAAAGTGTCCGTACGGTGCTGTAACTTTGGACTGTGCGAAGAAATTTTTCTCTTCTTCGCAGAGGTGATATATCATATCATCACCATTGTGCACAATCATTTTGAAACTACTGCGAAGTCTTTAATGAGATGTTTTAAATTTTGTTCTGCTAAATGTCCATACGGTGCTCCAATTATGAAGTCTACAAACCTAATTTTTTCTTTTTTGCAGCATTATTTTATTTTATGAAAAGCACTACGCACAGCAAATTTGAAGACATTCTGACATTTCTTAGTATTTTTATTCTCCAATTATTTTTAGTGAGGAATTATTTTAAATGTTATATTATTTTAATTTTCCAAAAAACAATTTTTTATCATGTCACAAACGAAAATTTGGTTGCGAAAAATGAAAAACGAAATATCACACATTGATTGCCAAATATTAATCCTTTTCATTTCGAAAATAATATATTTTAAACGAATATCATTCACAATATTTTATATACGTTATTCACATTCATAATAAAAATAAAAAATTTCGTGGGTGCACTGAAAACCTGGTTATAATTCTACAAAGAAGAATCATCGAATATCCAAAATTATTGCAATTTGTCAAATGAAATTGAAAACAATCGCGGCTATTTATTTTTTTCCATTCATTCTATCTGTCAAACCTTGGAAGCCGACGTAATTCGATAGCAGACGCGATAAAGTTTGCATACGCCGCGACGTTGGTATTCTGTGTCGGAATGATTTGAATCGAAAATAAAAATCTTATTGTTTTCTCATTGTTTAATGTATATAACTTTAAATATTGGGAAACTGCAGTTTACTTTTTTCAAATCTCTAACAATTTTTCGAAACAAACAAAAATTCAATTTTTACCTCGTATGTTTCCAACCACCCTTCTATTTTTATTTCAATTGTTTCAATATACTTATCTCAAAAGAAAATAAAACGATAGAAAAATAAAATTTCTCGAATTTCTCGTCTGCAATGTTTTGCTCTCCGACAGTGACAATAACCAGTGAATTGATTCCATCTATTATAGAGAAGAGAAAAAATGCTTAAAGTGTTATAACCAAATTCTCTTATAGATCGACAGTCCAAGACTCCTCGCCGTCGAATTCATCGAGAAATTGATTTTTTTTATTTTGGACGCATCCAAGATACTACAACCTTATTTTGAGCAGGGTACTACTTCCTCTTCAATACACGATCCAAGACGATATCTATGTTCGTTCTCGAGTTATAATTTTTTTACTACAACAATTAATATCAAGCAAATTTAATTGAAAATCGTATCAAAAAGCAATTTTTCTTAATATTCAGCTCCAATACTTCGGGTCCTGTCCAGAAGCAATAATAAAGTGATTTTATGTATTTTAGGGAAAAAGAAACATTTAAACAGATGCATTTAAAGGGGATATTAGACCTGTTGGTAAATGGTAATGGTGTTCGTGTTGGTAAATATTTTTTGTGTTGATTTATACTTATTTAATCTGGTCATAAGTGTTAAGCCAATAAAACGACCTTTACTAGAAATCATTTGATTCGTTACATTAATTTGATCAAGTTCTACGTGATGCAATTCGTTATATTGTTCGTATAACAGAAAGGAAATATCAGTTTTGAATAATAATAATCAATTCGTATAGAAACGAAATGTTTATATTCGATGACGGTTAAACTATGAATCAATTTACATAAGTGATAAATGATTTTCCGCCATACGTTCTTGCGAGATGAAACGCGCAGCGCGATGTATAAACATATTCGATATGCAGCGCATAACGCAAAGTGTAATCATAGTCGATACGGAGCGCGTAGCGCGACGTGTATTCCTGTGATTGCGTTAAAAAATGTCCCAAAGGGACATTTTTCGGGGGGTTTGGGGGGCGGAGCCCACCAACAAGAGCCTCTGCGCCCGCAGGGCGCTAAGGAGCTTGTTTTTCTTTGATATTGGAATTATAGGTGTTATAGCACTGTTTGAAAAATGTTGTAATGTTTTATCCATCTAGTCATAATTCTCTTTGTTATAGACGGCATCATTATCATTATCATCTTCACTGCCTTCAGTTTTTTTCATTTTTTTTTTCTGATAACTCTCATCAGTACCGATTTTATGTTTTTTCTTTAATACAGTATCTTTAACCAATTGTTTTGAAGGATCAACTATTGGTTTATATGATTCTTCCATTAGTTCTTGATTTTCAATTTTTCCAAATTTTTATGCTTTATGTTTTTGTCGTATTATTTCACTTGTTTGAGCAATTTTTTGTAACACTTTTTCTCTAAAAGATTTCGATTTTGTTTTTATGTTTTTTTCCATGATTTAACACTTACACTCTTCTCTTATAGAAATCAAGACGTCTGCAGTCAACCGTTACTAATTATCGAATGACTGACTTAAATAATTGCGAATTCATTAAATCCTTTTCGATATCGACCGTTACGTATAGCAGTTCCTTTATCTTTCACCAAAAATCCATATTTTTGTTCCCAGCATATAGAGCACAGTTCAAAAAAATCGTAATATGTCATATCTGTGTTCACGTGATCATTATGTATGTGTCGTAGATTCATATTGTCTTGTTTAAAAATTATTAAAAGATTTGCATTATCATGTATTAGATGCTTTGGAATTTTTGCATATGTTTGACAAAGATAGAAACAGTCAATATCAAAATGTCTCCCCATTGAAAAATATTCTCTTATCACATTTTGTTTATCGCAAGCTACATCATCAAAAATAAATATTGAATTTGTCAACGTATCATCTGGATGAATAACATCAGCATTATTTAAAAACGTGAAATATCCAATTTCTTCAATCGATGATAATAGATTTTAAAGATATTGATATTTCGGTTGTTGAAGTGATTTTGAATAGATATATAAATTTTCAAATCGAACTCCATTTGGACTTTCAATTAAACTAATAATTAAATTTGTTTTTCCACAATTCGACGGTCCGCAAATTATAGCTTGTATCGTTGATGGTGACAGTTTACCATGTCGGTGATTTTTTTTTTAACGACTTTTGTTTATTACACACACTAATAGATATTGGTTGCTTAATAAATCGCATTATTAAGTAATGAAAAAGAAAGAGGAACTGTTATCTATTATCTGAATAAAATAATTGAACTGAGATTTTTCAATCAATTGATTTAATATATAGTTTTTTTTTCTTTTTTATCATAAGAGGGAGTGATGTACAACGCAATTAAACGATTTTTTTTCATTAATTTTACAATCGTTTTCAATTCTATGGCGTAAACATATAATTTGAATTACATGTCGTTACTTTTGTAGTTATATTTATTTTTATTTTTCGTTTTTTACTTTCTGAAGTTGGTCCTCGATTTTCAGAGCTGAAAAAAAATTAGATTATTTGATTTATGTTTTAATATGCCACTTTTTTTCTATTGAATATTCTATATTTTTTACCTTCTGTTAGATTGTACAAAGTTTGCTTTCTTGCGAGCTTCTTCTTCTTCGGCAGCAGTTCCTCCTTTTCCATTTTTTGATTCTCTTCTTTCACCTTCATCACTTCGGCCTCCTCCGGCTCCTGATGTTCCTCTTTCTTTAACATCGCATCGTTGTTCTTGACTTTGGGTTAATCGTTTTTCCCCGATTCCTTCAATTGCGATGGTGTTATACATGTCATATGCATCATCATAGTTAGATCTTTGTCTTCGAGTACAACAACAATTTCTCCACATGTTTCAACTTCTGAAACTTTACGAATTTCATCGGGTTTCACAAATTCATATCGACCAGATGGTGTGTCAATACGCATATCACTGTACAGCTCACTTTGAATGGTGTTAACAATCATTTTTACGAGTATGTCAAACCCCTCAATTGTCAAGTCTTTCAAAAATTCCCAAGGAATTGAAACAAATTTTTCTTCGAGAAACAAATAAAATACTTCAGGCATCATAGTTAGAATTCCACTTGCTGAGACAAGCAACTGTGTCTTTAGTATTGTGTGACACACTTATATAAATGTAATGACAGTTATTTTCCTACTCCATTATTTTAATGTATACTGTTTAGTAGTGTAACGTATCTGCTAAGTGGGAATAGTCTACATGTGTTCATGTATTCATGTATTCACGTAGTTCTCTAAGTGGGGATAGTCTACATGTATTCATGTATTCACGTTGTTCTCCCACCCCACTTCAATGTACTCTGTTACCAGTCTTTTATTTCTCTGCTTCATACTTTAATGTGTACTGATTAGCAGTACAACATCTATTCACGCTGTTCTTCCACTCCCACTTCAATGCGTTCTGTTGCAATGGGAGGAGTTTACACAATCTTGAGTTCTCCTACTCGTGTTCAAACTTCAGTACATATCGTTGAATGGGAATATGATACCCAACGACGCCATGCATAAAAATTTGTTATCAACCAACACCTTTTTATGGCCATTCTACATATATTTAATAATTCAATAGTATACAAACGTGAAAAAAAGCCGAATTATTCAACACATTTTATTTCTTCAGATGTATATTTATACTCAGATTTTTTATATTGCTTTCAACAGTAGCCAAGACCCCTCCTATATTCAAATTTAGCTATATAAACAGCCTTTATTACATTGTGACTTTCTTCACTGTTCAGTCGTGAAATTTTATTTGAGCTGAAACGTTCTACGTTTTTTTTTTTCTCTTCATGGCTTTACCTAAATCAGTCCAAAACTCTCTTGCTGCGTTGAATGAAGTTTCAACGCTTGAAAACTCGATTGCGTTATTTTTACCAACGGTTTCATTCGATTGTTTGAAAACTGATACCGAATATAGTTGTGATAACTGGGATGTCGAGTAAATAACTGACACAGGGCGAGGGGAAAAGGTATTTATTTGCGAGCCGGTCTCCGGCGATTTATTGACGCCTGAGTGTCCGTCGAGACGGGACAACGACGACTGACTTACATTGGCCACACGGCCTATACAAATCTCCAGAATACAATAGTATACTCGCTAACAGCGACACGGCGCGGTTACCGTATCCTCCCCCTCTATATTTAATTTCACACAATATGATTCCCACAATTAATTTGCGGGTGGGTGACGACATCACTCGATACAATCTCCCGTAGCTATACCTAGTCGCTGCTTTGTTGCTTTGCCCGGATACGCACTGATCTTCTCGGCTCGGCTTGCATGACTTCTTTCTCCTTCTCCAGCTGTGGTTTAGCGAGCGCTCTCGCTTCGTCTTCGCACGCGATTAGCTGGTTCGCATGTCTCGTCCAACGCAATCCATCTGCGGTATTTATTTTGTAAGTGATACCCACAACCACTTTTTTCGCAATCTTAGCTAACGCCCACTTCTCACCTCCCCCTCTATAATCTTTTGCCATCACTGAATCTCCGATTTTGAACATGACTTTTCGCGATCCGATGTGATTTCTCAGTTCTCGTTCTTGTTGTAATTCTACACGTGATATGACCGGTGGCGGCCGCAATATGGAGAATCGGTTTCTTATCTCTCTTCCGAGCATTAGACTCGCCGGTGTTCTTTGCGTAGTAGGGTGAGGCAATGTTCTATAATCGAATAGGTACTGTCGGATTGCGCTGTCAAGAGACTTGCCACCTTCAATCATTGCTTTGATTTTATGCTTGATTGTATCTACTAGATTTTCTGCCGCTCCGTTGGTGGCCGGGCAGTGCGGAGGCGACGTACTATGTCTTATGTTACTTTTTTTAATAATCGTTTGAAATTTATCCCCCGTAAACGATGAAAAATTATCTGTTACGATATGCGCCGGGTACCCAAATTGCGAAAACATGTGCTCGAATCTTGCGATCACGGTTTCTTCGCGCATGTCAGGCACTACAAAAATTTCCGGCCACTTTGAATGGCTGTCAATCACGGCTAGCAGCATTTTCCCGAATAGTGGCCCTAGGAAATCGGCATGAATTCTGTGCCATGGTGCCAGGGGCCAAGGCCAAGGTGTGAGAGGGATCTTAGGCGGATTTTTTCGCAATTTCAGGCAGGTCACGCATTGTCGTGTTATCAATTCAATATCTTGGTCGAGTTTTGGCCACCAAACGTATGATCGTGCCAGCGCTTTCATCCGCGAAGCTCCGAAGTGGCTGTGATGCAGCTCGTGCAAAACTAAATTTCTCAGAGTTGCTGGTATAATAATTCTGTGTCACCATAACACACAATTATTTTCCACCGATAACACGCTTCTCGTTTTTCCCAAAAGGGGATTATTTCTGTATCCTTTGGAGCTTCTCCTGGCCATCCATCTACGCAATAACGGATGATCTTGCAAAGAGTAGCGTCTTTGCGAGTGTCAATTTGCACTTTTTTCCAATCTAGCGTCGCGAAATCCGCGGCCTGTATGTTTTGCAAAAATGAGCATTCGCTGTCTTGTAATATCGCGAACTCTGCAACGGTTCCTTTTCCGTTGGTTGGCAGTCGACTGAGCCAATCAGCGTAATTTTTATCTCCTCGAATATGTTTAATTTCGTATCGGAAAGCTGATAGGAATATTGCCCATCGTTGAAGCCTCGCGGTACTTATTTCCGGAATGGAACGATCTGGATGAAAGATTTTAGACAGAGCCGTGCTATCTGTTTGTATTAGGAACTGATTTCCGAACAAGTATTGGTAGAATTTTTGTATGCCAAAGATTACCGCGAGTCCTTCTTTGTCGTGATGGGGATATCCCTTCTCGCTACTCGACAGCGTGCGACTTGCGAAACATATAGGCCTATCGTCCCCCTCGTTGTCACGGTGAGACAGGACCGCGCTTACGCCGTACGGCGATGCGTCACATGTCAGAACAATCGGCTTCGCTGGATCGTAGTGAGCCAGCATGAGCTCGGACGACAAATCTTTTTTTATACTCTCGAACGCTTGCGTACATTCTTTCGTCCATTCAAATTTTCCTTTCTTCAGGCATTCATACAATGGTTGCAGTTTATCCGTGATATTACCTATGAATCTAGCATAATAAGTAATAGATCCTAGAAAACTTTTCAACTCCGTGACATTTTTTGGTTCCGGTGCTTGCTTCACGCTTTCGATTTTTTCGCCCGATGGAAAAATGCCGGTTGCATTCACTCTAAACCCTAAGTATTTTATTTCTTTTTGCATAAACTTGCATTTTTGCTCTTTAAGTCGCAGCCCGGAGTGGTTTAGACGTTTTAACACCTCTCTTAACCATGACATGTGTTTTTCGTAGTCCGGAGCCGCGATTAAGATATCGTCGAGGAACACCATAACACCGGGGATCCCTAATAATAATGATGTCATGATCCGTTGAAAAGATCCTGGCCCGGTAGCCACGCCGTACGGCAATCTATTGTATCTAAACAAACCCACGTGCGTGCTTATTACTACTAATTTTCTTGACTCTTCTTTGAGCGGTACTTGTTGATATGCTTCCGCGAGATCGAGTTTAGTGAATAGAACTCACCCCCCGGAGCGTGTCGAGAACCTCTTCGACTCGGGGCAAAGGAAAATGATCGACTTGCAAATGCTTATTAAGCGTTGTTTTATAATCGCCACAGAGTCTTACTGTGCCATCTTTCTTTAGGACTGGTACGACTGGCGTCCCCCAGTCGGAGTATTCCACTGGTTCGATAATTTTGCAGTTTTTCAATCTCTCAATTTCATTCTCGACAAGTACCCTCATGGCTAACGGGACTCGACGTGGCTGGACGAACTTCGGTTGCGTCCCGTCCTTAACGATTAACTCGAATTCGCTTTTTGTGAACGTTCCCAGCCCGGGCGCAAACACATTTGGAAATTCTTCGCGTAAACTCGCGGTGACTGTTAGCTTATCTATTGTTCTGGTTACTTGGCCTATTACGACTTGCTTCCTATGTAAGTTCGCTCGAATCGTTCACATACCGAGTGCTCCTAGCCAATTTCTACCAATTAACGGACGCCCGCCGCCTTTGACTACGTACACAATACGCTCGTCACGAGCATCGTTAGCCTCGATGACAACGGTTATGTATCCTATCGCTTTAATTAATGTTTTGTTATACGAAAATAGCTGTCTTTTTGCCGCACTTATCGGAATTTGTGAAAAATTACGTTTGTAGCATTCTTCCGAGATTGCGGAGAATGCGGCGCCCGAATCAATTTCCATTTTTAACGGTATACCGTTGACCTTGATCGTCTCGAATTGTGGTTCAACTATTTCTTCTCTAAATTCAATATCATTTTCATCGAGTATAACTGTATTGATGGTGTTATTCTTCTCTGTTCGGATAGAAAAAAAATCATTTACGAATCTATTATCCGCGTTTACCTCGTCCTCTATTTCGTTTGTTTCACCAAAGCTGCTGTCGACAAAATTCTGAGTCCCACTGTTACCTATTCTTCGCTCACACATTCTGTATATGTGCCCTCGCTGGCCGCATTCGCTACAAAATTTATTTCTTAGCGTACATTGCGCCTTGAGGTGGTTTGTTTTCCCACAACAAAAACAGCGGTTGGCTTGCGTTGTTGTCGAAGTCTTCCTATCGGAGCGACTTGCTGCTGAGCTGGCCGGTTTCCCTCTCCCTCGGATATTTCGTCTCCACGAGCCTCGTCTCTCGACGGATCGGAAAGCGTGGACCTCCGCTTCGTGTTTGTGTTGTTGTTGCTGTCGTTCAACACTTGAGGTGACCGGCAGTCGAATTTTGCTCGTGCCCTCTTGATTGAATACACTTGCTGCTTCTACTGTTTTCGCCAAGCTGACCAGGTCTTTCAGCGATGACGCCGAGGATTTTAGTAGTTCGTACCGAATCAGATCGTTGGATACACCTGATATCAGCTGATCCTTCACCCGGCTGTCCGTTTCCGTTGTTGTGAACTTGCACAGCTTTGCCTGTGCTCGCAATGCCATGACAAAGTCTTGTATATTTTCACCCTCTTTTTGCTTGCGTTCCCTGAATGTATATCTTTGTAGATGCTCGCCCTGTTGCGGTTCGCAGAGGTCTTTTAATTTTCCTTTGAGTTCATTGTATGTCATTGACAGCGGCTTCTGTGGCTCGCATAATGTGCGTAATTCTTCGAAAACCTCTGGAGACAATAGCGTTAGAAGCAGTGGTGTTTGCTTCGCCTCACTCACATCGCTTAGCAGGATGAACGCGTCCAATTGCTCTTCGAATGTTTCCCAATTCGCTCCCTTCTTGAACGGTTCGACTGGTGTAAATATCGACGCCATGCTCACGGCTTGGCTATGATCGGTCGTCGCTGATGTTTGCGTTGCTGGCTGCCCCGTGGCCGGTTTTTTTTGTTTAATGTGCGTCGCGATTGCCTTGCGTATGTCTTCAAATTTCGTAACTTCGTCTACTCCAATTTCTAACTTTTTGCACACTTGTGATAACTGCACTCTATTCAACGTGTAAATCCAACTTGTTTGGCCACTATCAATGTTTTTTTGGACCTCACTCCAATTTATCTCGTCATCTGACACCTAATTTATTATTTCGCGTAGTTAATCGATTAATTTAAATCCGACATCCTCGTCGCCACTGTGATAACTGGGATGTCGAGTAAATAACTGACACAGGGCGAGGGGAAAAGGTACTTATTTGCGAGCCGGTCTCCGGCGATTTATTGACGCCTGAGTGTCCGTCGAGACGCGACAACGACGACTGACTTACATTGGCCACACGGCCTATACAAATCTCCAGAATACAATAGTATACTCGCTAACAGCGACACGGCGCGGTTACCGCAATAGTATTACTGGTATTAAAAAGGTTGTCACTCGTTACAGTAACAAAATTTGAGTTGATTTGAACTCGAATTGTTCAGCACTCATTCCGTCTCGCATTGTTGATGTGTTATTGCAAAATCCGGATCATTTTAACAACATCGAAGGTTTGTGCGCCGAAAAAAAAGTTAAAGATGCTGACAAAGGAAAACACGAGCTGTGTGTTTTACGCACTAGCTCCTCTCGAACCGCCTTCAGTGATTTCGTTGAATACGAAAAAAATTGAAACCGATATGGCTAAAGCCAATGAAAGAGGCTCATTCGTCCAAACATCAAGAGTTTCAATCGTTTAAACAATCGACAACAAATAAAGATGTTATCATCAACAACAACAACAACAACAACTACGTCGATGAGGACGATGACGTCTATATCGAAGAAGATTATAAAGAAGAAGAAGAAGAAGAAGCACCAATCATCAATGAAAATGAAAAAAAAAAAAACACAATTCCTTCAGAGCTGTAAGGCTGCTGGATCAACAACGCCGATACCGCAAGAAAAAAAAACATTACGAAGCGTCAAAGATTTTGAAACAGCGCTTAACGGACACACCTCGTAACTCGCTGCTTTCAATGAAAAAACGAAAAAATTGTGACGTAAGTAATCTATAATATTAAATATAGATGTACATATATTTAAATATATTTAATTTTTTTGTATGTGTGTTTAGATACGATGAACATGATATGGAGGATTTCGAGAACAGTGGACGTTGAATGTGAAATTAATAAAAAAAAAATATTCGCAGAAAAAATAAAATTGTTCGAAATATATTATAAACATCAACAATTGTATACATTTAAAATTTACTCAATTGAATAAAAAAAAAATTAAAAAAAACCCTCAAAATTATTTCACAGCATAAAAAAAACGAATGAAAAATAACTACAATTATATGAGATAAAGTTGAGTATATTCATGAGTTGTTTTCCGTCTAGAGTGAGTATAATAATTGTTTGAAAGGGTGAGCAATCGTTTAGTCAGCAGTACACCGTCGCAAGCATCGCATCATTTTACATCTCTATAGCAAAAAAAATCAATTTTTAATTTCATCTATTGTGTTTTTGCGTAGTGGTGAATATGAATATCAATATTCAATATTCAATTTTTTTTCTTGTGTTAATATCGAAAACTTATTCAATACTTCCACTTGACGATTTGGAACGATATGGTTATCTGAACAGTATTAATAACGGATCAATACAAAATGATCAACAAGCGTTCGAAGGACTATGAATATTTCAAAAATATTGGAATTTACCAGTTGATGGTACTTTTAATGAGCCAACGGATAATTTAATGAAAAAATATCGATGTGGTGTGTCTGATCATACAATTGATTATAATGTATCGCATATCAAATGGAAAAAAAGGAATCTCACATGGTATTTTTACGCTGCAACGTCAACACAAATTGATACAGCTACAAAGGTGTTTAATGAATGGTCAAAAACGTCTGGATTACAGTTTACATATTTGGTTGACAAACAAGCTGATATAGTGATTTCCTTTCAAAAACCGACTCATCGATATGTGGCAACATCAAAATAGTGTGAATATAATTTGGAAGAAAATGTATTAGGCCACGCATATTTTCCAAACGAACAAAATTCACCACCAAGGGAAATTCATTTAATTAAAAATGTGGATTGGGATTTTAACACTGGAGTATTGAATCAAAATAAATACAGTCTGTATTGGGTGTTATTACATGAAATTGGTCATGTATTAGGTATTCATCATACGTTTGTTGAAAACAATTTAATGAATCCTTTTTACCGATCTCATAATACTACTTGGGATTATCCATTCGGTAAAGATGATATAAAGGCAATTGAATATTTATACAATACAAAATCACCAAATTTCCTTGATCCGTTAGACATTCCATAAGTAAAGGATCTACCAAATATGTCGTCAACGACTGTATCTTTCGTAACCGAAGTCAATAATAATAATAATAATAATAATAATAATAATAATAATAATAATAATGATACGTATGATATACCTACCGTAGATGATATTTCCCAAAATATTTTATTCAAAAAAAAAAAGGTACGCCAAGTACTGAAAAATCCGATTTGGAAATATTGTTTAAAAAAAAAAATGAACAAAATTTTATAAGCCAAGCATAACAGGAAAATAAAGATTCTATATAAAAAAAAATATATTTTTTTTTTGCACAAAAATTGCTGAAAAAAATTGGCGTTCCAATGCTAGTGGTTTATTGTGACGCTTGCAAACACCGGAACGCCAATTTTTTACAGCAATTTTTGTGCAAAAAAAAAATATATTTTTTTTTATATAGAATCTTTATTTTCCTGTTATGCTTGGCTTATAAAATTTTGTTCATTTTTTTTTTTAAACAATATTTCCAAATCGGATTTTTCAGTACTTGGCGTACCTTTTTTTTTTTGAATAAAATATTTTGGGAAATTTCCCTTCTTTTTGAAAAGCTACTATTTTTTTGTAATTTTCCCTTTAAAATTAATTTCGAACTCAGAAAATTTAGATCGAACAAAATTAATTCTATATGCAAAACCGTGCGAACGGCACGTCACATATTCCACTTGATGATTGCCGGTTATGTTGTTCGAGATCGCAAAGAAAAATTATAATTGATATAAAATCACACGTATAACACGTAACTCGTAATTTTTCTTTTTTACTTCGCGTCGAGACACTAAACCACGATACGCAATACATAATTATTATTTTCGGAAACACTCAAAAAAATGTTCATGACGCAAAAATACGTGCCGACGATAAGAACTGTCAGCTGAGCCGGCTGTGGCGACGAGCGCGCCACCGCGCGAATTTTTCTATGAACTTATGTAAACGTAGACGGCGTATAACATTGCCACCGACAACAGCTGACAGCTACGCCGGCTGTGGCGACGCGCGCGCCACCACGCAAATTTTTCGATGAACTGATGTAGACGCAGACATATATATACGGGACAGGACACTTTATAATCGTTTGGACCCTGTGAAATTCCCGACCTCGAGATCTCGAAATAGGCTAAACCAATTTAATGGTAACTAGGCTCTTTCGAAAGATTGACCCAAAATTACATTATAAAAGTGTCCATGAAAATTCGATTCGTTGTCTTATTGCGAAGATATATCGATCGAAAGTTCAACGCACTATACACTTCCGGTATATTGGCGTAGGTTACTCTTAGTAGCGACACGCCTTGTACTGTTTTTTCAGTACTTGGCGTCGAAGCGCTACCGCGCTTCTTGATCTGTCGAATATCTGTCACCGATTTAGAATCTTTTATTTCACCCAAACGAATGTATGTTTTATATAAAAAATGGGGTTGGCCATTGAGCTTAATTTAAAAAAAAAAATGAAAAACCTCAATTAATTACAAATTGGCTGACATTTTTAACAAAAAATTTAAAAAAATTACTGCGGTATATGGGAAATCATCAGGCGATGTTGTTTTATTTGCTGATAATAATAATTATGAATTTAATCGAGATTCACTGAATCTAAATTATGGTTGGCCGAAAACGTGTCAGAGTGTGTTTGGAGCAGATTTTGCCTATGATGCTGTAAAAGCAGCTGTTTTAACAAATACTGGAAAAATTTATATTTTTTATGGATTTTTTTATGTGATCGAAATGAATGATTGTAATTTTACACCTCGCAAATATATTTTCTTCAACGATCTTTTTAAAGGTGTAGGTATACAATCAAATAGTGATTATTCAGTTTTCGAGTATACTAATGGTCGTATATATATTGTAACGAAGTAGATTCGTACAATTATTTTTCGTACTCGAGTCGAGGCTCCGCTCACCACGGAGCCCCTTTAATATCACCGCGCGAAATGGTAGACCTCCCCCCCCCCCCCATGTACCCCCGCGCCTAGGCAAGGTAACGCTCAGCAAGAGACCCAAGACACCGAGAGAGACCGAAAGCAGAGACAACGCACGAGCTAGAGAGAGAGCGGGAAACAGCGAAGGAAGATATTCGCTCGACAACAACAGGACTCGTCGCTGGCCAAAGTCCACCGTTGCCGTCCCGTCGCCTCTCTCATCGACCACGCCGCCCGCCGCTCTCGATCGTCGCTCAATAGCTCGAGCGACGATAAATCAATATCGCTGCCGCCATCTGACACCTCGCCCGTCGATCGAGCGAATTATCGACCGACGCCGAGTACCGTCTTCTCTCTCTCTCCACCGCCTTCCGTCGCGCTGTCAACGGAGAAGATTTCCGAGAAGAAGGACGAGCGTTACCTCAGCCTCGTTCGAGCCGTTAGACAGAGTAGACGTGTGTGGACGATTCCCCCGTTCCCCGCCATTTTTGTAAGGGAATCGCCCCGCGTGAATTTATATTGTAAAGAGTGTGATATTTGCGAGTAATAGTTTCCCTCCCGCGTGATACATTTCCCCCCGACTCTTCCCCCGATATTTTCCCCGTAATTGAGTCAGTAAAGTGACCGGTAATCACTTCTTTCTTTATTTTTTTTCGTATAATTTTTCCAAGTTTCGCCATTTACCGGCCAATACTCGTGCACGTGGTGAGTGGCGTGCGACGTTATCTTTGCGTGCGAAGTTATTGAGTAAGTAAGTTAATCGTGTGCAATTTTGTATATTTTTTCCATCGTGTTTTCCCTCCGTTATATCGCCCTGACGTCCCCGAAATTCGTATGTGAGCCGAAGGCATTAAATTGCGAGCCCAAAGATCGGTTTACCCTCCCCTGAGCCCTCTGCTGTCCCTTTGAGTTGCCGGCCATTACGTGTCTCGAGTAAAGTTGAATATTTGCTGACTCATGTCGAGTCGAATAACGGCGTTACCCCGTAAACGGTAACTGTCGCCCAAAAGTATTGTTTGAGTTGTTTCCCCCGAGTTTTGAGAGATTTTTGTCAGTTATTTTATTTAGCAATTTCCCCGCGATTTTCCCAGTAATTTTTCCGAAGACCCGTCGCCCCTTTGCCGAGAATATTCGATAGTCCCGTCGACATTTTCTTCTGCCACGAGTCGCGTACGCCTAGCGGGTCGCCTCGTGGCAACCACCGTTAATTCTTGTATTATTTTTCCCCCGACCCTCCCCTCGCCCGTACGAGTAGTTGTTAGCAGTTATTCGCATCGTTATTATTCTCGAGAATTATTATTATTTTGTATTATTTTCTTGATAATTTCTCATTATTTCTCCCCCGATTTAGTTTCTCAATCTTCACCCCCCGTTCCCGTTTACCCCCCGACGTCTTCGACGTAAAGCATTATTTTCGAGTTGTTATTTATGATTTAGTGGCGATTATTATTAAGATTTATTTGCGTTCTAAGATTTATTACTTTGGTTGATTACTTTCTTCAGTTTCTTTTATTATCATTTTCGAGTTACCATTTTTATTATTAGTTATCCGATTTCAGTTATTTTTCTTAGTTTGTTACTTCTTATTTTCATTCCGATTTTCTTTGTATTATTTCTTTCCACCGAATTTATAATAAATTATTATTTCTGTTGTTAAGTATCCCCCCATCGCCTACGATTATTCAGCTTTGCCTTGTCCTCCCCCGAAATAAAGTTCTGACGAAAACCCCCGTCACAATATATATTATCGAATACAAATTATCATGAATACGATGAATTTTTAGACGTTCTCATAAAATCAGGTGCTTTCAATCTGTCTATATTTGGAATCGAATGTTCAATGGAAGATACCATAACAAAAATGAAACATTTAACTACAAAATTACTATTTTTCTATGATACAAACAACAAAAAAATAGATAAGAAGTCTTTTCAGTTGAAAAAAAACAATGAATTAACAATATCGTTTCAATCGTTATCTGAATTAAAACAATATGTGAAAGGAGTGTGGGGGTAATGGCTAAGTATTTGCCAAGACCGTTACAACTTCTCTGATTTACCGCAGATGGAGCGGAAAAGCGTAAGAATATAGTAGTTGTAGTAGTAGTATATCTTTGAATAGTAAAAACATTTTTCTTCAAAAATGTAAAAAAAAAGACCCCAAGTGGTTTAAATAATTTTTTGCGAGTAAAAAATTTAAAAAATCATACAAGCCAAGTAAAAATAAAAATAAAAAAACTGCTCGTCCTTTCACTCATTGCTGTTGCATTGATTTGTGTTCTAAGGACTCGCCAAGTTTTTTTATTTTAATTTTTACTTGGCTTGTATGATTTTTTAAATTTTTTACTCGCAAAAAATGATTTAAACCACTTGGCGTCTTTTTTTTTTTTCACATTTTTGAAGAAAAATGTTTTTACTATTTATTTTATTATTTTTTTTCATTTATTTTTTTATTATGAATTTGAATTCTTTATTTTTAAAGAAAAAGATTTTTTTTGTATCACACGCATAATATTTATTAATTAAAATTATCACTCGCCTGCTATTAGTTAATATAATTTTTTCACACACGTATCCCTTTTTTTACCACGAGAGGGGTTTTTTTTATTAGTGGTTTTCGCGATAGGAAAATTATAAATACCACTCACTATTTAACCTCTATTTCAATGACTGAATGCGAGTGTTCTATTCGCGGATCGCGGATAAGGATATATCAAGTTGCTGTGTACACGAAATGACACTTGGAAATCGGTGACAGCTAACCGTTCGTTCTGCCTATACCATTGTGTATGCCGGGCACACGCATGGACACATAGACGCAACACACAGGCATGATGGGACATCGGACAAACAACGGACAGACGAAAAAATCTCTGAAGACAAATTTTATCGTGAAAGTGAAGATTTTTTGGGCGACATCGCGATATCTAATCATTTCGTGCACCGATCGGGCTGATTCCAGGCGCAGTGTAAAGCTTGTATTCAAATTATATAATGAAAGTGTCTTTAGAATTCAGATCCGATGTCTCGTTTCGGAGAAAAAAACTGTCAAACTTTAGGGGGCACGATATTGGCGTATAAGTACACGGTAGCGCTTGACTTTTTAAACCACTTGGCGTCGAGACGCTACCGCGTCTCTTGATACGATTTATCGCGGATGGAACAGAAAAGTGTAAGAAAATAGTAGTAGTAGTAGTATATCGTCAGCAATTTAGCATCTTATCCTTTTTTTCGCGTATATAAAAATATGAGAAGTTCTCCTATCAACTAGTCTTCCTTTCAATCAATATGTGTGCACAGTAAAAAAGAATTTCATTATGGCTCGACATAACTTTAATAAAAAAAATATAAAAACGAAAGACAATAATAAAAAAAAATCCATACAAAACATATTATAACAAAGGCTCTGTCAAATAAAATTGAAAAGAACTTAAGTGATCAATTAAAATTTATCGACAACGAAATTAAACAACAGAATCGGTTGAAAAATTGTCGAGAGCCAATTGAACTTTTCCCATCGCACCTAAAAGACATGCGAAAAACAAAATATTATTCAATTGGATATAAACAACGAATACTCGCAATAATTGCTCGACTCAAAAGCAAACAAGAAAATGTACAATATCGAGTGTGGAATGTGAGTGGCAGTGGTCTCAACAAAACGCTGAGCACTACTCAATAATCTTTGCGATGGCAACAGCTTGAATCTGCATTTAAGTGTCGAATAACGACAGGTTTGATTGCTAATATTCAACATATTGAACCAGAACAATTTTTACGTGATTGTCAATCCTTGATCTTCAAAAATATTGACCAATATATTGAAAATCATACGTGCATCAAAGTTAACACAATATTTAACGCTGAATTTTCCGTTTATAAAACATCAACGAATGCAAACAATGAAACGGCTGTTGAAGAGAAAACTGATATAAAAAGTTTTACAACATCAAACATTATGCTAAAATCATCGACAGATCTTGAAAAATGGTATGAGGAAAAAATTATCATGCCATCTCTAGCCTCACTCGAAGATTTTCAAGAACGCGACAGCGGCTGGTCGTTATTGAAAATTATAAATATTTTACTCAATATTAATAAATGTGAATTGCTGACTGGATCACACTATATACGGCTACCCAAAGCAATACAGATGAAACGTGCTATCGTAAACGTGCAGAGTAGTGAAGACGATAACTGTTTTGCGGTTGCGGTTGTATCAGCGTTATATCCAGCACTCCGCAACACTCATCGAATCACGTCGTATCCTCACTATTCAGACGTTCTCAATTTGGATGGAATTTCATTTCCAGTATCAATAAAAGATATATCGATTTAAAAAAAAAACAATCAGCTATCGATAAACATATAAAACGATAAAACATACCTCTTCGATTGAGTAATCAAACGGAACGATATGATAAACATATAAATTTATTGTTATACATCAGTAGTAGGGGTCAGGTATAGGGAGACAGGATTTACCCCCTCCACGCGGCCACTGGCGCCAACCCCCACCACCGCCGTCTACCCCCACCCTCTCCCCCACCCCACTGTCTGGCCCCACTCCTTCCCCCACCCCCATAGGGCCCCTTAAGCCACGCCCCCTTATTTATAGGGAGCCAATGAGAGAGAGGCTGTGAAAATCTCTGGGCCGTGATTGGTCGTCGCATTTTCAGCGAGCCGTGATTGGTTGTCTGGAAATTCCCCGAGCTCTTATTGGTCGAATGATTTTTCAATGGCGCCCTCTATATATTTTCATCGTTTTTCTAAACTAATATTATTCCAGTAAACTTGTAGCATTCTGATTGGTTGTCCAAAAATTTTCCAAGGCGCCCTCTCAGAGTTACCGGCTTCTTGTTAATACTAAAAAATATTCTACAGTCGGTAAAATGGATTTTAGGCGGATCCTTATGATGGTAATTCGAAGCAGGTAAAAAATAAATCGGCGTTTTAAGTATATCGAATTATCGTTATTATTCAGTAGCTTAGACGTTCTGTATAATCCATCCCCTCCCATGTCTCATCCTCGCAGCTAACGAAAGTTTACAATACACGGTTAACGAAACATAAAATACTTATTCATATATGGTTATTATATAAGTAAGGGCAAGTGACGCAAAGTGAAGACTGACGAGAAATAATCTTAAATCTACTTATAATAATAATTACAATGAGAAACGATATAATTATTAATACTGGATCGACGTAAAGTTACCGTTTAGTATGATTATACGCATGGTCTGATGTCTCTTAATAGTATATCCAAAACAGCAAATGGGTATGTATACGATTACACGGCTATTCAACCGCACTTTTCTTATTCTTCATAAGGTGTTTTTTCATCTCGTTCACGATGAAAGGGATACCAAGAACCGTCAGTTCAAGGAATACGATGCCAAACGTGAGCTCGATAAACGACGGGTCCAATCGGTGTTTAACAGCTTCTTTCAATGACTTGAAATTATTTTTTATCAAATCTTTGACACGCGAACTGTCTATCTTTTCTGGTGTCTCCATTGGTGGAATATACATCAGTAATTCGGCGCAAAGTACGTCGAGGCACTTTTGAACATGTGTGGCATTTCGTTGTAGGCGTCGGAAACGTTCGTCCGTGCATACCATTAAGTTGATAAGCCCGTCAAACGACGGTTTTTGCATCACAACGGCCGGTGAATACTTTCTACGTTTCTTTGTCGGTGATTCTACTCCTTCGTCGTCGTCGTCCTTCCCCGCGGGGTTTTCTTCAACACGGTGATCAAACGCGACAGATTTTGAACCGAAACTTGTTGTAAACACGATTTCACAGTCACCGGCACGTATGGAAGATGGGGTGCGCCAACCCGATCCCCAGGCGATCTTTTGACTTCCGTCAAAGTATTGTGAAATGGCAGGTAGATGAGTTTGCAGCAAGTTCCAGGCTTCCGATTCAAAGACAATACCACCGGCCGTGGTGTTGTTCTGAAGTTTTACGACAGGCCGTATACTTCCATCGGCGCGCAGTTGTAGTCCAATGCTCACTTTTTTTGTCTCGGACTGGTTGAGTGTATATGTCGTACCGAGAATCAGTGGCGATTCGAGACGCTTTTTGTCGTCCTCGGACAATACGTAATCCATGGTTGAAGATTTTAAATCGTAGTTCCGAAGATCTTCACCACCGATAGCTTGACTCATTTTAAACAATGGACAGCGAATAAGAGTATAATAAATAAACGAGAAGAAACTCGAAAGCTTAAACTCAAATATCTTTAACGGTGTCACGGGCCGGACTGCCGATGTTTGTTGTATCGTTCCGCTTATATGCGATATTGTGATACAGCAGCGCTAGTATCTGTATAAATTTCACTTACTCCAGAGAGGGGAGAACCGGTTGTAAGATCGTGATGCACACTATAAAGAAAACACCCGTATATGGGAAAGAAAAGCTGTCTTGTTGGTGGTCTTCGGGCCTTGAAGGGTAATAAAAATAGAAAATAGTTGCCGGTGAAAACACAAGACGTGTGTTTTTCTTCATGAGTTTTGTATAACAGTTTTCCACGGTCGTAAAACTAACCTAGACGAAACGTTAAGATTTCTCGATCGTGAAAATATATGGACGTGTTTTGACAGTACGATACAATAGACGGTGGGTCTGTGCATTGCAGCAGCCTATAGTTTTAGATCTATTTCAAAAGGACCCTTGTGTTAGTCGGCATCTATCCATAGGTCACTTTTTATGGCCGGTAAGCCTTTGCGTAATCCTTCAAGGGGTACTTTGAAAATCGGTGATTTTTTGCTCTGTTTCCCTTAGAGGCGTCAAAGACGCTCGGATGCTCTTGAGACGGTTATTCAGCGGCTTTTTGGTGGGACAACAGGTAATATTGTTTTTATGTACACTATGAGCGTGGGGACTTTAGTACAAGGATGCACGCGAGGTGAATAGGCTTTGTCACAGGCACCTCTGACATGCACCGCCCCATATTTTCACTGTCGGGGGTGCAATGTCGCGAAGTCATCAAAAGAAGTGAAAAAATAAGACGGCTTAAGGCAATGAGAACAATGCCCGCCAATTACAGAGTAATGTTTGGCAGAGACCGTGTCTTCTCGTCTGCTTTTTTCTTTGCATTTTCGGTAACAAGAAAATGTGGTGGGATACGAGGGAAAACCTATAAAAGGCTTGGAAACTCAATTCTGAGATAATTCTCTGACGAGAAGTCATTGGTGAAGCTTCCTGCAATCAACAGTTTCGTACAACTACTCGATTGCTAGAGTTTTTTCTGTTTCTCGACTCCGAGTTTTTCTTTATCGTGCAATTTTCGATTTTTTAAAATCGATCGGGTGGTGACATCGTGCAAAGTTTTGCTGCAATCTTGTGGTAATTGTGAGCCGTGCGCCAACTTCTGCTATTCGCGAAATCTGTGGTACGTGTGAGTGTTTGTGCGTATTCACCATTAGCCGAAAATTTGAAAAGTGAAGTTTAGTGCGAAATTCGTTTATTAGCCTAAATTATAAAAAAAAAAAAATGGAGGCCTACCGTGCTCGTGCAATCGTTAAGGCTATGCGGAAAATCATTAGCTTAGCGAAATTGCGTAGTCCGGTAATTGCGAGACGTTGTACGACTCGATGGTCTACACGTTTAAACGCTATGACCCTTCAGCAGGCGCAGCGTGAGTTAAAAACGATCCTGCGAATGTTACCTGTGAGGGTTATAGGGCGTTTATTCGATTTCCAGGCGTTCGATGGCTCGCACGAGTCCACGGTCATTGCCGTAAGTGTTGTTCGCGAGCGAAATGGGGGCCATCTCCATGCCGTTCGAGGCCTTATCGACAGCCACGCGAACGCTCAAAGTTGGCTGACGATGATCGAGAACGATACGGAGAGTGACGACGACGACGAGACCAACGATGTGAGGCATGGCGTTGAGGACAACAACGCGAGCAACAACGAGGACAACGATGGGGGCGATAGCGACGGCGGCGGCAACAAGGACGACGAAGACGATGGTGAGAACAACGAGGACGACAGCGGGGACAGCGAGGACAACGAGGGCGACTGCGAGGAGAACGAGGACGACAGCGAGGACAGCGAGGACAACGAGAGCGACAGCGAGGGGAACAGCGAGGACAGTGAGGACAGCGAGGACAATAAATCGGAGGTCACTGATAACGATAATACCGACGCCGCCACATTAATCCTCATATCGTCGGATGAGCGCGACGATACGGATGCTGAGGCCTACGGGGTACGGCTCAGCGAGGACGACGACGAGGACAGTGACGACGCGGCCGTCGAGAGTGACAATGTAGGCGATACATTTTCAACCGCCGAAACCATAATCATCACGTCGACGGATGCCGTGGATCCTTGCGATGAGGCAATGGACGTTTGCGAGGAAGAAGCTGCAGCGGAGAGGAGCCTCGACATGGAGGTCGGCTCGATAATGGACCGTCAATCGACTGTTACCGAGGGTGAGTCCAGATTTATTTTACAAGCAAAATCGTGTATACACACATATATATACACATGTGTATATACGTGTACATATATATCTATAATATATATGCACGGATATACATGCATTGTTTATATGTCTGTATAGTCATATCCTCTAACACCCATTTACAAATAAAGCTAACCCACAGGTATGTACCGGTGGTTATTGCACGCTGCTCAACCGTTCGACGCGCACGGCGACTGGTGCCTGGACGGTCATACCGTATTAGAATATCCACCTGTCACCCAAAGACCCGATCCCGCCTATGTAAATAGTCCTGTCTCCTCGCGTCATTACGATCCTGCGACGAAAGCTGATTCGAATTCGGAATCATCGTTGTATATTGATGATCTGGGTACAGAATCACCATTACCAACCGATGATTCGCAATCTGAATCGCCATCGTCATACGATGCGGATCACTCGGACAACGACTTCGTTCGCGCGATACCAAACCACTTGCTACAAGCGCCGTGGTGCGATTCGCGTGGGCAGCGGTGCTCAGGATCCGACTCGTACGACGAGGATGATGATCTAATCATCAATCGAATTATCGATTCGTTCCCCCGCTTCACAGAACCGTAGTAGACGGTAAAAGTTGATCACACTCCCCTCTTCCTTCCGCAGACCGTTCAGGAGCATCATCGTCGAGCTCGGCACGGTCATCATCAACAACATCATCATCATCTTCATCATCGTCAGCATCATCGTGTTCATCATCATCAGCATCATCAGCGTCATCATCATCATCGTCATCGTCATCGTCATCAGCGTCATCATCATCACTAGATGCGTCGTCTGCATCGCACTCGTCGCTGCTAAGCGCATCGTGGGAAGCTGAGACAGCGGCTGCTGTTGCACAGCTGGTGAGTGATAGCAATAATACGCTACAAACAGGTGGAGGTCCTGCGCGACCAAACGACAATGACGATTTAATTTTAAGTGTACGTGATCGTCAAAATATCGACGATGCTGATGACCGCGATGATAATGTTAATAACGCGACTGACGCGGAGCAAGTTGTGGAAGATGACGACCAGGTCCTGCCCGTGGGTCAACGATTTAGAATAGTCGGTGTACCGAGGGACCATATCCTGAAAAGATTTAAAATAAATAGTCGGCAAACGGAAATTTCGTTAATAGACCCGCCACACGGTATAAATCCGATTTCATGGATACGCAATGCGATACGCGATATCCACGCTCATTTCGTCAAGGGTCGTTCGCCAAACGATAGGATCGGTGTAACGTTCGAGGCAGCCGGTATGACGAATGGCACGGCCGGCATTTCTATGAGGCCTGTGTGGCGCTTCGAATACGAACAATTGTGGGATCTCCTTTGCAGCGTTCATCAAAGCGCGAGAATTCTGTCGGTATATGACACACTTGTGTTTACGGTCACGTACGTCGACATGGTAAATGGCTCGGGGGGTTTAGATTGTAAAATCGTTGGTAATCGTTCGATCGTGCAAATTGCGAATTCCGATAATTTGTGCTTCCCTCGTTCTATCGTTGTGGGTCTCGCTAATACGCGTAACAAGCAAGACCGAAGCGAAGAATCGAAACTCTTTTATGACAAGATTCGGCATAAAAGTTCGAAACTTCAACGCATCGAAGCCGAGAAGCTTGTAAAGGAGGCACGGGTCACAGTACCGGCATCGGGTTGCGGTACCGCGGAAATTGGGGTCTTTCAAGAACATTTTATGGCTAAAGGTGTTGCTATAGTCGTATACGACTATGCCTCTCTAGGTAGCGGCGCGCAACCCATCTTCAACGGGCACGAGCGTTTTCAAGACGCCCCGGCGCAGACAATATTAAATATCGCTTATTTTGCAGACGAAAATCATTATTCACCTATTACCAATCTTTTAGCCGCTGCTGGTGGTAGAAATTACTGTGTTCCGTGTAACACTTCTTACCGTTATTTGCAGCTACACCGTTGTTCGAGTAAATGTCCGCGATGCTATACATCTCCGCCGTGTCCGGTGCAACCAATTAGCGATAACGATGACGACGAGGTTATGGGAAGCGAGGGCGAATGGTCATGTGTGGATTGTAACCGGTTTTTTCACAACGCAACGTGTTTTGCTAATCATCTCAAACCGCGCGAAAATCGTAAAAATTCGGGAGCCGTTGAACGAAAATCTGTTTGTCAAACAGTCCGCTTCTGTAAAACATGCTTCAAACTGTTTGACACAACACACAAACCCCACAACTGTGGTAAAAAATTCTGTCAGCTTTGTCGTAGCGTGCACAGTTACAATGAGTTTTGTTACATGCAACCGTTGACACCGCGTGTTATACTGGACGAAGCGGCGCCTCCGCGAACGCTTTTTATTTTTTACGACTTTGAGACCCGTCAAGACACGTTGTATAGTAAAACGCCGGGGGACGATACCCGTGAGCATGCTGTCACTCTTTGCGTCGCTCAGCAGCTGTGCGAAAAATGTTTGACGACCGTTGATGATATTCGTATCGATAGCGCGTGTATTTGGTGCGGTGTGCATCAACATATCTTCCGCCGGTCACCCGTCGCTGAATTACTTGACCTCGCAATTCGTCGAACGTCGTCGTTCAGCAAAATCGTCTGTATCGCACACAATGCAAAGGCGTTCGATGCTCAGTTTATATTGCGTTATATCGTCGAAAATTGTAAGGATCTCGGTGTACCGAAGCTTATTTTAACCGGGAATTCGATCATGTCGATGCGAGTGGGCCGAACAGTTTTTATAGACAGCCTTAATTATTTTCACATGCGACTCAGCGCTCTTCCGGAAGCCTTCGGCTTCAAAGATAAAATGGGTAAGGGCTATTTTCCTCATTTATTTAACACGCTTGAAAATCAGTCGTATAGAGGCGCGCTGCCAGCCGCGGAATTCTATTCTCCGGAGACTATGAATCCCGTCGACCATAGTGCTTTCACCGTATGGTACGATGAAGCAACTGGGAAAAACGAGATTTTTGACTTTCAAGTCGAGATCGAGAAATATTGTACGATGGACGTCGACATTTTGAGGAGGGCGTGCAAAGAGTTTCGTCGGATTTTTCTCGACGTCGGTAAAGTTTGTCCATTCACGGAGGCTGCAACAATCGCTTCGGCTTGCTCAAAAGTTTTTAGGCGTAATTATTTGGCACCGCGAACAATCGGTCTTATACCTACTGGCGGATACAGACTCGCGGACAGTCACTCAATGAAGGCCAATGAATGGCTTTTATGGGTTGAGCATTGTGTAGGTTACGAAATAACTCAAGCCACGCGTGGAAGAGAGTTCAGACTACCTGAAGGGGTGATCGTTGACGGCTATGCTCAGAGGGACGATGACTACTTTGTCTATCAATTCCACGGTTGTTATTGGCACGGCTGCCCCCGCTGTTTTCCGGAGAACCGTGCGGTGCGCTCGCGTGCCAACGACCAGACGTACGAAGAGCATTATGAGCGTACTCTGGCTGCCGACGCCCTAATTCGCGAACGAGGATACACTCTACAGACCGTGTGGGAGTGCGAATTTGCAGACGAGCGAAAGGTTAATCCTGCAATCGATGCGTTTTTGCGCGATCACCCGCGTCTCACATCTTATTGTTTGAACCCTCGTGACGCGTTTTTCGGTGGTCGAACAGGCAACACGGTGACGGTGTACGATGTTTCGGATGGCGAAAAAATACATTACATCGATATTTGTTCGCTTTATCCGTATATTTCGAAAACGGGTCGTTTTCCGGTGGGTCATCCGAAGATTTACGTGGGGTCCGAGTGCGATAGACTGTTGGATGGTACATTCGATGCTCTAGGCAAGACGGTTAACGGTTTGATTCGTTGTACGGTGTTACCACCTCGAGATCTTTTTCATCCTCTTTTGCCTGTGCGCATGCACCAAAAATTACTGTTTGCGTTGTGCCGTTCATGTGCTGAGGAAAAGATGCAGTCATCGTGTCCTCATGAAAATACAAGCGATCGTGAATTTACCGGTACATGGGTAATCGATGAAGTTCGCAAAGCGATCGACATTGGCTATCGGGTTGTAAAAATTTTTGTTATTTGGGCCTATGAGATGACGCAGTACAATCCGGAAACACGTGACGGTGGACTCTTCGTCGAGTACATAAATTCATTTTTAAAAATCAAACAACAGGCCAGCGGCTGGCCTGCGGAATGTGTTGATGAAGCGTCGCAGTCAAAGTACATCGACGACTACGAACTCGCCGAAGGCATTCGTTTAACGCCGGAAAATATTAGTAAAAACTCAGGCTTGCGATCCGTTGCGAAACTGTGCTTGAATTCATTTTGGGGAAAATTCGGGCAACGCGATAATTTAACCCAAACGACTGTAGTAAGTAATCGCGAACAGCTACTATCACTTTTGGGCGACAACGACAAAGATGTACAGCGGTTGCTACCGGTAAACGACGATGTCTTGTATGCTAACTGGGTATCGATAGACGAGGCTGCAACATCTTCAGCGCAAACGAATGTTGTCATCGCGGCGTTCACAACAGCTCAAGCGCGTTTAAAGTTGTACAGCTACTTGGAGAGGTTACAACGCAGAGTCCTGTATTATGACACCGACTCGGTGATCTATGTGAGCTCCGGTCAGCCGGGTGAATGGACACCGCCACTCGGTAACTTCCTTGGCGACATGACCAACGAATTGAAGAAACCCACAGACTACATAAAGTCTTTTGTCTCGGGAGGCCCCAAATTTTACGGCTATCAAGTCGTCAATAGCTCGAACCCCAATGTTATTACGAAAACTGAGTGTAAGGTCAAGGGACTGAGTTTAAATTATCGCAATTCGAAAAAAGTTAACTTTGAGTCGATACGGTCGATGATCGAATCGGATTTACCACGACAAAATGTAGAATCGATTCAGCTAAATTATACGGCAATCCAGCGGACGGCTCTACATGAGGTCGTAACCCGCGAGATGTCGAAGACCTGTCGTGTCGTTTGTCATAAACGACGTCATGTGACCCACTCGTTGTCGTTACCGTTTGGATATAAAAACGAGCCCTCAGTAGCCGATTAATGGACATTATCACCGCTGTCATCCTCATTCTAATATCGTTTCAGCAATAATAGAAAATAGTTTCAAACTGTAAATAAAAATAACGTTGGTGATTGTATCCGAGTGTGTTATGTAGTCAGACGAGTGATAATGTTTGTATTATTCTATAGTTTTAATTACTCGTCGAATTTTTAAAGTATATATATATATATATATATAGATTATAAAAAAAAAAAATGTATACACTGTTTAGATATACATGTGTGCGTCATAGTCAATAAAAAAAAAACCCCTCCTTGTAAAATAATGGGCATTGGCGATTTTTAATAAAAAATAATATTTTATACCACCTCAATTTTTTTATTTTATTGTTGCAGTAATGTCTATTTTCGATAAATATAAAATAAAAATAAAACATCCCATTACAGCTGTTGGAATTTTCTTATTTTATTATAAGCTAGACGGCGCCACATGTACGATACAAGCTCGTGGCTCACATGTGGCCGCGGTGAAAAGCTGGTCCGCACACCCGCTCGCCCGCTCATAAGCTGGTAGTGCGAGCGCGCGGGCCGCCTGTGTTAGCTGAACCACCGCCGCGCACACGTCGAGTTAGCTTGTCCGCGACGTGTGTCCTCCGCGCGCCGCCGCCGCCGCCGCCGAGTTAAGCTTATAGTCGCGTAAAAACGAGTATATTTTCAAGTGTTTTCGGTGTGAGTTTTGGCTACGTCGACGAAACGCTCGGTAAAAGAAGGAAAAAAACACGTGAAAATGGACGTACGTTGGAAACATCCGTGGACTTCACTAATTTGTGGGCCAACAGGCTGTGGTAAGACAGTTTTCGTGCGAAGATTCTTACGCCATCTAGCGGCTATGAGCGATTCAACGTTTGGCCGTATTATATTTTACTACGGTGATAATCTCGATGCCGATACTGCCGCTCTGTTCAAGAATTCGTCGCATGAGGAGGATTCAACGAACACTAGTGTTAAAATTGAATTTCACGAAGGACTGCCGCAGCCGGAGGATTATTCGCAAGATAACGATTGTAAGAAATTAGTTATTATCGACGATTTAATGAGAGAATCGTCAAACAATACGATAGTAGACCTCTTCACGAAAGGCAGTCATCATAAAAATATCAGCGTTATTTTCATAACGCAAAATATTTTTCATCAGGGACACGGACAACGCGATATTTCGCTGAATGCGAATTATATTGTTATTTTTAAAAATCCACGAGATCGGGCACAAATTCAACATCTTGCGAGGCAAGTTTATCCCGAGGATCCGCGCTTTTTAACGGAAGCGTATCACGATGCAACTGCGCAGCCGCATGGCTATCTATTGTTGGATCTAAAGCAATCGACGCCTGATATGTGTCGATGCCGCACCAATATATTTCCCGACGATCCGCAAATGCATGTATATATACCGAAAAACAAGCGAGGCTTTCGTAAATGATGATTTTGCCTGACGTATTTAGTCAAATGGTGGAACAGCAAAGGCATCAGTAGCGCTCGAGTGTCGGTTACGCAAACATCTCGGAGGAGGGCGAGAGCGAGAAGATGATGGTAAAGAAGAAGAAGAAGAAGAGAGCGTCGTGTTCTGTGCGATCGCCGATCGATAAACGTCACGTCGCTTTTCTGAACGCCCTCTGTCATGCTGGTAAAGAACAGCAAAAAGCGCTGTTACGAGCGGCCGATGAATCGTTGGTCAAGTGTATATGTGAATGCGCGCTAAACGTTTTACACGGCGTAGTAGAGCTTAAAACCAACGTGAAAAATCGTCTGAAAAAATATAAAAAGGTGTTGCGACAACTAGCGCCATGGTCCGCGGTAAGACAGAGCGGCGGCGGCGGCGGTGGCGGTGGCAAGAGTAGAGGCGTCAGTGGCGCCTCGCGCAAACGACGGAAATTCAACTGGCGAGCGAAAAAACGCCTCATCATGCAAAAAGGATGTGGAGCATTTTTGCCGCTTTTATTGGCACCGATTATCACGAGTTTGGTCAGTAGACTGTTTACCGGCAACGGTGGCGGAAGTACCGACTCTTAATACAAACGAGCGAGATCTAATGGAACACGCAAAGAAAATGATTTTAGTACCGGCTGAAGAGGCTGGGCTATGGAAAGACCCGATGATCGGTGCCGGCGGCGGCGGCGGTGGCGCCGGAATTCGTACACCGCCTGTCGGACCACCAAGTGTACAGACGCCGGGCGATCCTATATCGCGGCTCGATGAGGAACTTTCGAAAATTTTAAACTCGAAAAAGTATCGCGATGACTCGGAAAAGTGGAAACAATATCTACAGGTGCTGCAGAGGTATTTATTTTTGCTCGAAGCACGAAAAGGTCCGATAGATCCATCGCTACCTGGAGCGACATCTACCGTCGCCCGCGAACAGCAAACGTCATCACAGGCAAATGAACCGTTCGATGATACGATAATCATAGACAGCGTTCCGCAAAAGTTTCGCCATAAAGCTAAAGCTCTCGTGTCTTATCTACGCAATTCACCGAGAGCAGTACAACGCATCAGATGGGACCAAGAGGGACGTGTGACCATAGACGGCAAGCTCGTGCCAAATTCAAATATTGTCGATCTTATTAACGACGCGGTACGATCGCGAAAGGAGTTTAAAGCCGTGGGACGACGCGACTTTATTCAGAGTCTACGAGATATCTCTGTTCCACGCGAATTTATCGGAAACACAGCATTGTGGACGCTTGGAGGAGAGCCGAGATTGCGTGTTGAGCGTAGCCAAAATTATTCTAGTGTGGATAACGACGGAACCCCCTATTACAGCAGCGAAGAAGAAGAAGAAGAAGAAAGAGAAACCATAGCTACGAGGGTAAAACGGCCGACTAGTAAAAGTGCCGCTAGTCTAAGGCTTAGCACTAGCCGCGAAGACATACTCAACGAGCGACGAGGCTTAAATACCGACTATTCGCCAAAACAGAGTGAAAAGGACGAGTCAAAGACGAAGAAAAAGAAGAAGGATAGCATGATCGAGGATACGGGGACTACCGAGCGGACAAGCATCGGCGAACGGTCAGACGGGGCCGTTCAATTACCACGAGGGTTTGCGCACTGGCTCAAACTATGAATGGGGCCCAATGACTGCTGTACCATAATCGTCAGCGAGAGAGAGAGAGAGAGATGTCGTACGAAAAAGTGTATTATGACCCTTCGCACCCCGCTGGCTACGCTGGTGCAAGACGACTCACAGATAAAAGGAATGAATTAGCCACTGTTTATGACTGGTTGACGCAACAGGACGCGTACACAATTCACAAGCCCGTCAAACGGCTTTTCCCAAGACTTCGCTACAGTGTCGGCAATATAGACGACGTTTGGGAGGCTGATCTCGTTGATTTACGCTCGTTAAAGAGTTACAACGATGATACCTGTTATCTACTCACAGTCATTGATGTATTGAGCAAGTATGCATGGGTTGAACCGTTACAAGACAAAACAGTGCACTCTGTGACGCAAGCGTTTAAACGGATTTTTCAACGAAGCAACGGCCGCTTACCCGCTTGTCTACAGACCGATAAAGGCAAGGAATTTGTCGGAAAAGAATTGCAAACCTTTCTTACGGAGAACAATATTGTGTTTAGAGTTACGCGTAACCCTGATATAAAAGCGGCGATTGTCGAACGCTTCAATCGTACGCTAAAAGAGCGAATGTGGCGTTACTTTACGCACCGAAATACTCATCGATACATTGACATCTTGCAGCAGCTCGTCGACGCCTACAACCATGCCAAACACTCGTCGATTAAGATGCAACCGGCCGCTGTGACTTTACACAATGCCGATGTAGCGTACGAGAATATGACGAGAGCCTCGTTGAGACAACGCAAAAAAAGGCGTTTCACCGGGGTTAAATACAAGTGCGGCGATTACGTTAGGATTAGTCGAACAAAAGGCACCTTCGAGAAGGGTTACGAGCGGAATTGGAGTGAAGAAATTTTCCGAATCACAAAAGTTACGGTCCGTCAGGGTATCCGAGTTTACGAATTAAAGGATCTCGAGGGAGAGTTAATCGACGGTTTTTTTTATACGGAAGAAATCACGCCTGTGCACGAGAAACGTGTTGCGGAAAATAAAGAATTCAAAATTGACCGTGTAATACGTACAAAAGGGCGCGGAGCGGCAAAACAGCTCTTTGTCAGCTGGGTCGGTTACCCGTCGAAATTCAACTCGTGGATACCTGCGTCTAACGCTCACGATCTTGCCGCATAGCACACGCACCCCTGCCGGCTAACATGTACACCGACGAAAATTTTTTTCTCGTGCTACCGAGCAACAGTAGCATGAAGTATTTTCCGAACAACACTACGACAAATTTCACCACGCACCTTTCACGTGAAATAACCCTCAATGGTCATTGGGTTGTGGGTCTAACGGAAGTTCACATACCCTGCACGATGATACACATCCAGCGTGATGAGACTGAAATTCAGTGGACACAGTGTGGCCGAAAAGACAGAAAAATCAGTCATATACCGTACGGCATATATGACGATCATGAGGCTTTAATGAAAAGTATAAATAGTCTGGATGGTATAAGCGAGGCCGGTATACGACTAGTGAATGCAAAAAATGCAAGCGGTTACGTGGCGATTGAGGGTAAAAAGTGCGGTAAAGAAATTAACGAATCGCTGAATTTCTTGCAAATGAGCGACAAGCTTCGCCACGTATTTGGATTCGAGTTAACACCTGGTAAAGATTGGGAAAGCGCCGGGAATTCGTACGTGAGCTTTACGCGTGGAATACAGCGCGAAAGTCAGATGCCCGCCTGCATTGCCCGCGCTCTGCCCGAAGAAATCTTTGTCTACTCGGATTTGTGCGTACCCTATACAGTTGGCGACACACAGGCCGCTCTATTACGAATAATAAATCTGAATACGTCAAAGTACAAGTATGGCTCGACACAGGTGAAATATTTTTCGCCGGCAAATTACTTACCGTTGCTTAATAATTGCTTTCGCACGATCGAGATAGATATAAGAGACAAGTTGGGACGGCCAATCACATTTGAGTACGGGACGTTAACGCTAACGCTTCACTTTAAACGCGTCTCTTAGACGACGAAATGGCGAGCCACTACGCGTCATATTACGAAAATCAAATCGGCGGCGGTGGACGTATGAGCAATGTTTTCGTCGGTGCACCTTATCAAAGGGGCCACGGAATTGGACGATTTCTCGGCGGACTCTTCAGAAGTGTACTACCGCTCCTCACGAGAGGTGCTAAAGCTATAGGACGCGAGGCGTTGCGCGCTGGCTTGCATGTTGTTGAAGACGTAAGCGGGAACAATATACCATTCAAGGAGTCGCTGAAGCGTCGGGCCAGAGAATCCGGCGAGAATTTGAAACGAAAAGCCGACGAGAAAATTGCACTACTTATGAATGGATCCGGCTATAATAGTCCGATCGCCGCGCGATCGATGCAGTCGTTGATTGGACGCGCAACCCGTCGCACCTCCGCGAGAAAGAGATCTGCCAACACGCGCAACAAGAAGACGAAAAAGGGTAAAAAGAGAAGTACCGCTAGTGCAGCATCACGAAGAAAGAAGAGAAGGACGAAGACGGGTAAAGTGACGAAGACTCGAGTAAATAAAAAGAGACGGCGCGTTGATATTTTTGGAAGTGCTTAAATATGTCCTTTCTACACTCACACTCGTGTGAATGTATGAAGTCGGAACTCGACTTATTCACAATACCACCAACGCAGACGTCTATAGAATCATCGCAATGGGTTCACTACAAGCCTGTCTCTTCGCTGTCGGACGACGGGCCCATCGAATTTGTGATACCTGGCCACGGGGAAGAATACCTGGATCTCGCGCATACTATGATCGCCGTAAGCCTTAAAATAATATCCGACGGCGGCGCAGAGTACAAAGTTGCACCCGTAAACAATTTTTTGCACAGTCTCTTTAATCAAGTAGACGTATTTTTTAATCAAAAACTTGTCGCACCGCCTAATAATGCCTACGCATACAGAGCGTACATTGAAACGTTGTTAAACTATGGCCCTGCCGCAAAAACATCGCATCTGACTACGGCTTTGTGGTATGCCGATACTGCAGGCGGTTTCGAGTTGTTGCCGGGCGCGAGTCCGAGCAACGCCGGCCAAGACGCGAGAGCCAGTTTTGTCAAAGGAGGCCGGACCTTGGATATGATTGGTCATCTTCACTGCGATGTATTCAATCAAGACAAATTTTTGCTGAACGGCGTGGAAGTACGACTACGTCTCGTACGCTCAAAAGACGCTTTTTGTCTTATGGAATCGCCATCAAAAGATGTTACACACAAGATATTAATTCACGATACAACACTGCTGATAAGACGAGCTAAAATCAATCCAGGAGTACTTATAGCCCATGCAAAGACGCTGGCTAAAACAACAGCGAAATATCCTATAACGCGTGTGGAGGTTAAGTCGTTTACCATGCATAGTGGCGTCGCTGGCGATACACTGGACAATGTAATACTCGGCCAATTACCGAAGCGCATAATACTCGGCTTTGTTAGCAACAAAGCTTTCAACGGCGATAAAACGTCAAATCCTTTTAACTTTCAAAATTATTCGATAAATTTTCTATCGCTGTACGTTGACGGTCAACAGATGCCTGGTCAACAGAGCGGACCTGGAAAGCCGCTGCAACCGGAGTTTGAGACAAACAAAACGTGGATCGAATGCTACCATACCCTTTTTTCAGGCACAGGTATACATTTTCAAAACGACGGCATAGACATTTCACGTAGCGCTTACGCAAAAGGTTATTGTCTGTTTGCCTTTGACTTGACGCCCGATCTATCCGCAAACTGTTTCACCCACTGGAATCTCGTTAAACACGGTACCGTGAGAATCGAAGTACGTTTCGCTAAACCCCTCTCATCTACAATAAACTGTATTGTCTACGCCGAGTATGACAATGTTATTGAAATTGATTCGGCTCGTCAAGTGATCACGGATTTTAGTGCTTGAGCACTCCATCCCTTCTCCGCTGCATAACGCGTGATCACGCATTCCCCGGCGAGGGCGCTATACGTATAGTCGAAACGTATTTAAGACCGGCTACGAGCAAGCATTCGACATCATTTCGTCTCACGCCTTCAGCATGGACGCAATAGTTGATATTCAAGCGCTATACGGCAAGCACGGCGAGTTTCTTCCTAAGGAGATCGCCGTTACAACGATACAGGGTGATCATATCGGCCATTGGGTTGTCGACTCGCCATACGATTTTGGTGAACTACCTAAAGAAGTACACGCGAGTAATAATCGTCTAACGTGCTTTCATCACGGTATAGAGTGGGTTGACGGTGATACACCATTACCAAAAGTATACGCGGCACTAAAAGCCATGTGCCGATACGCACTTCGCATATACACGAGAGGTGTACAAAAAGCGGAAATTCTACGTGACGTGCTGGGGCGCGACATAGTCAACCTCGAAGATTACGAGGGAACTAGCTTCAAGAACATGCCGAAGTACGACACTTGGTGCATATATCATGGCGTGTCAAAGGAAGACGCCGCAAAGTGCGCATTAAACAACGTGGGGAAAATTAAACGTTGGCTTCGGACTCAGATTTTGGATAAGGAGAATGCCGTTTACTCGGAACCAGCGGACGCCGTACAACGGAAAGATCGGTCAAACGATATGCCGAGAAAAGCAATACATATCGACATTCCGACCGATACAGATCAAGGTTCGAGCGTGGGAGACTATATAGTCCCAGCGCCTTCGAGCAGTGACAGCAGTGCTACGACGAACACCTGCGACGCCACGGTACCTGCGGAGGGTGAAATAGTTGCCCTTTACCGTAATAAACAACTCTCGCCACCACCACCACCAAAGCGCCAACCAACGCCTACCGTACCCCGTAACCCTCATCAGTATCATCATCATCATCAGCATTCACGAAGACGTCGCCCCCACTCTCGCACAGGCAGCATCTACAATGAACAGCCTAGAAATACTGGAGGCTCTACGACATGTCTCAGCACAGACGAAAGGAGTCTTCCCCGCCGATCGCATCCCGAGTCGCTGGTCTAGACCCACAGCCATCGTCGTCAACACGGACGATCATACGAAACCAGGAACTCATTGGGTAGCCATATACGTCGACAACAATGGTCAAGGGATCTTCTTCGACAGTTACGGACTGCCTCCACTTGTCCACCAACATCGCAATCGACTGCGACGAAATACCACGAGCTACGAGTGGAGCACCAAACCCCTACAGTGTATCAAGTCTCGAGTGTGTGGAGAATATTGTGTTATGTTTCTTGACTATATGTCTCGGGGCTACAACCTTGCTGCTTTTTGCAGGCTATTCTCGGCTAATAAGGTGAAAAACGACAATATTGTGCGACGTTACTACAAGAATCTACGATATGTGAAACATAAAAGACGAAACCTCTCAAACATCCGCCGAAAAAGACTTTTAAAAGGCAACGGTAATGACTGTACATCACGGTGTATACAAACATGTACAGCCCGTTTCGGTTGTCACCTGTAAATAAACGAATAGAAGGAAAAAATATAGAAAAAGTTTTCATCTCATCTTCATCGTCGACACACGAGCTCCCCCACCACCACCACCATCGGTAGATATAAAAGACGATCACTCCACACGAGAAAGCACACTTGACAACGATTGGTGGCAACGTCAACAACCTCGCTAAAATGGAGATCATCAGTGGCATACTAGTCATCGACTGTGGCAAGGATCCCTGGGAACTCCTCCCGGAGGAGCTCGAATACATTCCTAAACCCTTGCTACTGAGGCACTGGAGCGAATACATCGACATCCTGTGGGCAAAACTACCTGAACATATTCGACTGGACCCCGAGGTTGCATCGTACAGAGCCTGTAATAAACATTGGGCACCCAAGGATCTAAAGATACGGCTCGAAGGGTATCCACCGCAACAGAGAGAATGCCCCGACTGTCTACAAGAGGTCATAGAACAAGAGTCAACAGCATCGCCGGACCAACCTGAGAAGGTATTACTGCGTACACCGAAGCCCAAGCCTGAGCGCCAGCAAGACACACCACTGCCGTCAACCGACTCTAACATGATCCCTGACCCATCACCCAAGACCACTGATTTTTAAAAATTGTAAAACCTAGAAAATTGTAAAATGTCAATACAAGAAAATTAAATAAACAACAATACTTTTGTAAATGTTTTTTTTTTATTTGTCGGTACGGTATTACCATTAGGATAATAGAGGACGAAAACTAATTTACCGACTGCAGAATAGTATTAGTATTCAAAACTACCGATAATTCCTAGAGGGCACCAGGAGAAATTGGACAACCAATCAGAATGCTGCAAGTTTACTGGAATAATATTAGTTTAGAAAAACGATGAAAATATATAGAGGGCGCCATTGAAAAATCATTCGACCAATAAGAGCTCGGGGAATTTCCAGACAACCAATCACGGCTCGCTGAAAATGCGACGACCAATCACGGCCCAGAGATTTTCACAGCCTCTCTCTCATTGGCTCCCTATAAATAAGGGGGGCGTGGCTTAAGGGGCCCTATGGGGGTGGGGGAAGGAGTGGGGCCAGACAGTGGGGTGGGGGAGAGGGTGGGGGTAGACGGCGGTGGTGGGGGTTGGCGCCAGTGGCCGCGTGGAGGGGGTAAATCCTGTCTCCCTATACCTGACCCCTACTACTTACATCGATCCGCACACTGAAGAAAAACATTACTGTTGGATTCGAAATCTGTCACGATTGGTATCATCACAAATCAATATGCATGGACATACGAAATACATCTGTAATCGGTAATAATTTTTAAACTGGAAAAATGTATGAAATTTTTTTTATTTTCGATTCTTTTCAGATGTCTATATTTTTTCAAAACTGTACAGACGCTCCATTCACATCAAGTCTATTGCAATGAAATGAATAATTGCAAAATTAATACACCTGACGAAGGATTACCAACCGAATGGATAAGTTTCAATAACGAGAATAGAAAAAAACCTCTTTCGTTTTGTTCGGGATTCCGTGTCGTGCACGGCCTCGAACGTAGATCTCAAAAATCACACTACGCGGCAGCACCTCTCGGGCACTGCCGGCCGGCATCGCGAGGCCTCGTGGAACGATCTAGAATCGACCACGAGACTCTCGTAACGGCTAGCCGGCCGGCAGCGGCCATCTTAACTCTCAGTCTCTTTGGAGCAGTCAAGCGCGCTGTATCGTGTATATCGCTCTCTCAGTTTTCTCATTCTTTGTCAGCTCACGATCACTTATGTGATCAAACTCATTTAGTTTACGGGAAAACTCATTAGTAGAACTCGAGTTGTCGCACCGGGCGCAATTCACTCAACGTGCATCAGCATTTATAATTTTGTCTCAACACGCGGTACCGCCATACCCGTGCATCCGTGTTTCATACCACGAACTCAGCGGCGAACTCAACGGTAGCTGTTGCTGGCATTAATACAATCCAGCATCAGTGAGCGATCTCAACTCAACGGGAAACTCAAACTGTATAAAATCAGCAAACTCTGTATATAATACGAAGGTTTTATCTCATCAAATAAAGACAAGTGTTTTTTGCGCTTTTTCACGCCAAGCGTGTCCGCCATTATTCCAAAAAATCCTTTATCACGATCACTTGACATCCCGGCAAATATTTTCGGTATTTCTCAAACATTTGGTCCTTCGAGCCGGATCGTGATAGATTGTGAACACTTAGTGGGAAAAATAGTGAAAAGTTCTGTGGAAAATCAACGGTAAATCTCATCGGAAAAAATCATCAAATTGTGCAACTCATCGGCTGTGCCGCGCAACAAGTGTGTGAAAAATCTCAAGAGCCAATCACAGTCGCGCTCTCATTGTTCGCGGCCAATCATCATCATTCTCTGTGTTAAACGATTGATCGGGATCTTCGCGTTAGTAAAGTGACTAATCACGTTCGGGCTTTCTCAAACTGTCGCCAATCTCATTGCCGCACTCATTCTACCATCTAACGGTTGCCCTCTCGGCATCGTGGCTTGGCGTTAGCACAGTGGTTCGCAAAAAAAATCAGTTCTTCGTAAATTTTCGACTCTCGAAATTTTCATCGACTCAACCGCGCTACGCGAACGTCTCACAAACTTTCGTGTAGCCTCTCACTTTTTCGCGTAACTCTGTGCACTCAAAAAAAAAAATTCTAAATCGTTCAACTCAGTTTGCGGCGCACTCACTAAACCGGTGAAAATTTGTTCGATTCAATTATTAATTTAATTAAAAAAAAATTCTCACACCTCTCTCGTGAATCATCGCGCAATCAAGTTCGGTATTTCTCAGTTGATTAAATCGGTAAAATTCAACTTAATTAAATTAACATCGAGTTAATTCAATTCAAAAATCTCACAAATTCTTCTGTGAATTGTGCGCACTCAAGTGTTCGGAAAATCAGTAAAATTTAATTCGATTTAAAAAAAAAAAATCAGTGAAATTTAATTCGATTTCAATCAATCAAAATTTCTCGCAAATAATTTGTAAATTCGCGCACTCAAATTTTTCGGTTTTTCGCATCCGGTTAACTCAAACAAACTCCTTGTGGTGAAGTTGCACTCAACTTAATCTCATCATGTCAAAGCCAGCTTCCGGTTGTAGTACGCCAGAGATTATTAAGACAGGGGCTTCCCCTCCTCAAATCACGCAGGAAAATCTCAACGAGCATCAGGCCCTGGCTGGTGCATCCGGGTTGCAAGTGACAGCCAAGGGCAGTGGCAGTGCGCGTTCATCAAGGCAGAACTCACCAGCGCGCCTGCCAACTGAATTTGCACTCAAGTACCAGTCTCAACTCAATCGTCTCGCGTCGATCGAACTCATCGCCGAGGATCTACCAACCGACTCATCGGTATTAGCACTCAACGACATTGAGACTGAGCTTGGGCAACTTGAAGCAATTCATGCGCAGTTTGCTGCTACGCATGAATTCTTCGAACTCAACTGGCCAGCAACCTTCATCGACCATGAATACTTCGGGAACAACGTGCATCAACGGGAGGCTACGTTGTACCGTCGCACAATCAAGGCGCTCTCACGTGCCAAATCAGCTGCACTCGCTCGTTTGCCACAACCAAGACCGTTCTCACCAACCTCTCAAGCCGAACTCAAATTACCGGACATCAAACTCAAGCAGTTTACTGGAGAGTATGCTGACTGGCCGCGCTTCAAGGAGATGTTCGAAAGCCTTATCATCAACAACTCACGCATCCAGGATATTGAACGCCTTCATTATCTGCGAGGCTGTCTAACCGGAAGCGCGGCCGAACTCATTGCGAATTACCCTCTCACGGGGAGTTTGCTGAAACCATCATGGGAGACTCTCAACTCAAGGTACGAAAACAAGAGGTTACTCATCCAGGCGCAGCTGGACAAAATTTGCAAATTGGACCGACTCACCAAAAAGTCAGCAAAAGGGCTTGAAAAGATCATCTCCACCGTCGCCGAAGCCCGTAAATCTTTGGAGTCAATGGGGATGATCGAACAACTCGGTGATCTCATTTTGGTTTATCACGTCTGCTGCAATCTGGACCCCTCAACGCGGGAGGCTTGGGAGAACTCAATCGGCTCATCTCATGAATATCCTCCGTTCAAGAAGCTCGAAGACTTCGTTAACGCACGTGTTCGGGCTCTTGAACGAATTGAGGCTGCTGCTCCGTAGCAAATGCAATCAACACCGGGAAAGACTCAACAAGGGAAGAAATCGGCTACAGCACATCAAGGTTCGACTCAACAAGGTGCAACCCAATCGACAAGGGCTTATGAGTGTGATTGCTGCAAGGGCGATCACTTCATTGTGCAGTGTCCGAGCTTCAGAAACAAGAGCACAACAGACCGCAGGCTTGTTGTAAAAGAACATCGGCTCTGCTTCAACTGTCTCGGGCGTCACAGTGTGCATGCTTGCAAGTCGACGCAAAAGTGCAAGACTTGTGGCGGCAAGCATCACACAATGTTGCACGAAACTCGCTCGGCAGCAACTCAATCAACGGAAGCATCTCAACCGTCATCATCATCGGCTCCTTACTAGGAAATCGGTGCAATCGTCCACTCATCCGCCGCTCCTCGCACTCACCAAACAACGCTGCCTGCCACAGCGATCTCAAAGGTTTACTCATCCACTCGTTGCACTCATCAGACTCGCTTACTCATTGATCCCGGATCAGAACTCACCTTCGTGTCGGAAGCACTCATCCTTCAACTCAACCTCGATCGACAGCACTCATCCGTACCAATCATCGGAATTGGAGGGAAAAGGACAACTCAAACAAGGGGTATCGTAACACTCACGCTCGAATCAAACAATACAAACTCACAAGTTACGATACCAGCTCACATTCTCAAAACGGTCTCCTCAATTCTACCTTCCTTCCAATCACTAAATCAATCATGGCCTCATCTCACAAAATTAAAACTGGCCGATCCTCAATTCCTAGAGCCGCGCGCCATTGACATTATCATTGGTGCAGACTCATACGGTCAAATAATCAAGCCAAACATTATCAAAATATCAGACTCAATGCCAATCGCTCAACTCTCAATTTTTGGCTGGCTTGTTCTCGGTCCAGTAAACTCATTTAACTCATTGCCTTGTGTCTCATATCACATTCGCACTCAACCAGATAATTCTGAGCTGCAGGAATTACTCACGAGATTCTGGGTCCAGGAAGAACTCACGTCGGACACTGCAAGCGCACTCTCACCTGAAGTACTCGAGTGTGAAGAACACTTCAAATCAACGCACTCACGCGACAACACAGGTCGCTACATCGTCCGACTACCACTCAAATCATCACCAAGTTTGTTGGGAAACTCATATACAGCAGCTCATCATTGTCTCAACAGGATAAAAAAAAAAAAATTCCAGAAGGACGAATCATACAAGGAACTTTACAAGAACTTCATGAGGGAATACGAGCAGCTTGGTCACATGGTTCGGATCTCACCAAACTCATCAAGGATAACTCAATCAGGCGAGTTCACCGCTTGTGTCACTGGAGGTGGGATGACCTTAGCACCAGATGCCTCAAAAACATCCGGAGGGTTGAGGGTCTCATCCGACAGTACACAAGCACGAACTTCGTCCTGTGCAACATACTATCTGCCGAACCATGGAGTACTCAGACCAGAAAGCAAGACAACCAAGCTGCGAGTTGTTTTCAACGGCTCTTGTCCAACATCATCTGGACAATCATTGAACGATCTCATGCACACGGGGCAGAATCTTCTGCTAGACATCACGGACGTCCTCACCTGGATACGACATCATCGACACATTTTCGCGACAGACATCACGAAGATGTATCGGCAAATCAATGTACACAAGGATGATTGGGATCTACAGAGAATTCTGTGGCTCGACGATCAACTCAACGAGGCTCATTATCAACTTACTACAGTGACATACGGTACCAAGGCTGCTCCATATCTCGCTGTACGAACTCTACTGCAACTAGCCGAAGATGAAGGTCACCGCTATCCTCTCGCAGTGCCTTCATTACTCAAAGGAAGATATGTCGACGACATATTCGGCGGCGCAGACTCAGTCGATCAACTCATAAAAATTGCAACTCAACTGAAAGATATGTGTAACGCGGGAGGATTTCCTCTCGCTAAATGGCAATCAACACACAAGGATCTGCTCACGGCTGTACACTCAACCAAGGAGACGGCACCCATCATCACATTTGACGATTGTGCGACCAAAATTCTCGGGTTAAAATGGCTTCCTCAATCTGACGAATTTGCATTCACGGTACGACTCAAGGAGAACTCTGGAAAACTCACGAAGCGACTCATCTTATCTGAGGTAGCACAGATATTTGATCCACTCGGCTTCATCTCACCCGTCACCATTCGTGCCAAAGTTCTTCTTCAGGAGCTCTGGCTACAAAAAATCGGTTGGGACGACTCATTACCATCTTCTGTGGCAACACGATGGTTACCCATACGAGAAGACTTGAAAAACTTGGCCAAGATCTCAATCCCCAGGTGGTTCAACACTTGGAGCGACTCCACAATCGAACTTCATGACTTCTCAGATGCATCGCAACTTGCAATGGCGGCTGTCGTCTACATTGTAACGAACTCACCGTCCACTGGCGCCAAATCAGCTCTCGTTTGCGCAAAGACGAAAGTCGCCCCACTCAAACAACTAACCATCCCGAGGTTAGAACTCACTGCAGCGCTGTTACTCTCAAAACTCATCGATCAAACTCAGAGAACTCTTCAGCTACCGGTCACTTCGACGCAGCTGTGGACGGACTCACAAGTAACACTCACGTGGATCAAGGCACCCGCTTCACGCTGGAAAGACTACGTAAGAAATCGCGTCTTACTCATCCAGCAACTCACCGCTCACGCTCAGTGGAGGCATGTCCCAGGCACGTCAAATCCAGCAGACGGCCCTTCACGAGGACTCACCACTCAGCAACTCAAGGATCATCCACTTTGGTGGACGGGACCACCATGGATGATAAAACCTCAGAACTCATGGCCACGTCAACCAAAGATCTCAAGCGACTTCTGCGCACCTGAAGCTCGTCCGGGAGTAGCACTCTTTGTAGCTACACCGAAGGTTGACTATCATTGGGATTTAATCTATAAATTCTCGTCATTGCACAAACTCATTCGGATAACTGCAATCTGCTTCAAAGTTAGTGCACGACTGAAGAAGCAACTCACCTCAACGCCTGTAACCATCATCTCATCACGGGAGATGGAAGCAGCAAAACTCTTCTGGGTGAAGGCCACTCAAGCGGCATTCTTCGCCCAAGAACTCAAGACTTTGAAGTCAAACTCAACCTTCGGAAAAACTCACGCATTCGCTCGATTAACTGCCTTCCTTGATCACGAAGGAGTTATTCGAGTTGGAGGCAGACTCAACGCGTCAGCGCTCTCACCTGAGAGCAAACATCAGGCAATTCTGCCTCGCCACTCACGTATGTCAGAACTCATCATTCGAGAATCTCATTACAGAACGCTCCACGGCGGCACTCAACTCACACTGGCAAACATTCGCAACTCATATTGGATCATTGGAGGTCGAGCACCGGTCAAAACTCACATTCTTCGCTGTGTCACTTGCGCAAGGCAGCGAGGAATACGTGCTCAGCAGCTGATGGGACAACTTCCAAAGGCCAGAGTCTCACCATCGAGACCATTCACTCACACCGGCATAGACTATGCCGGTCCACTCACCGTAAAAACGTGGAAAGGCCGTGGAGCGAAATCATCAAAGGGCTGGATCTGCGTATACATCTGCCTCACAACCACGGCAGTACATCTCGAGGTTGTGAGCGATTACTCAACTGACGGATTCATCGCAACATACAGAAGGTTTATCTCACGAAGGGGAATCCCAACCACGCTCTACTCCGATTGTGGGACAAATCTCGTCGGAGCAGATGCAACTCTACGGAAGATGTTTACGCAGAGCACTCAAGAACATCACAAAATTGCCACTCTACTGTCAAAAGACAGCACTCAATGGCAATTCAATCCACCAGCAGCACCGCATATGGGCGGCAAATGGGAAGCCGCTGTAAAATCACTCAAGTTCCATCTCAAACGCACCATCGGCGATACAGAGCTGACGTTCGAGGAACTCACAACGCTTCTCACACAAATCGAAGCAACGCTGAACTCAAGGCCCCTCGAACCTCTCAGCGACGATCCCGATGACGCAGCTGCACTTACACCAGGGCACTTCTTGACCGGAAGCGCACTCACCTCCCGATGACGCTCGAACCTCCCGACGACGCCCCGATGACGCTCGAACCTCTCAGCGACGATCCCGATGACGCAGCTGCACTCACACCAGGGCACTTCTTGACCGGAAGCGCACTCACCTCACTGCCGGAAGCGTCACTCATGGAACTCAACGTCGCTCGACTGGACCGATGGCAACTCATCCAACAGAAATTCCAATGCTTCTGGAAGCAATGGAGCACTCATTACTTGCAACAACTGCAAGCGATCTCAAAATGGCATCATCCAGTCAACGACATCAAGGTAGGAACGCTCGCACTCCTCACAGACGCGCGTTTCCCCCCAAGCAAATGGCCGCTGGCCAGGGTAACCGCACTTCATCCAGGCAAGGACGGACTCACCAGGGTGGTTACGCTAAGGACAGCGACAACCACACTCACCCGGCCCATCACCAAACTCGCACCGCTTCCAGTGCCACTCACGGAACACCTCATCTAAGGACATCATCGGCTCAGCGATGACGGCGGGAGAATGTTCGGGATTCCGTGTCGTGCACGGCCTCGAACGTAGATCTCAAAAATCACACTACGCGGCAGCACCTCTCGGGCACTGCCGGCCGGCATCGCGAGGCCTCGTGGAACGATCTAGAATCGACCACGAGACTCTCGTAACGGCTAGCCGGCCGGCAGCGGCCATCTTAACTCTCAGTCTCTTTGGAGAAGTCAAGCGCGCTGTATCGTGTATATCGCTCTCTCAGTTTTCTCATTCTTTGTCAGCTCACGATCACTTATGTGATCAAACTCATTTAGTTTACGGGAAAACTCATTAGTAGAACTCGAGTTGTCGCACCGGGCGCAATTCACTCAACGTGCATCAGCATTTATAATTTTGTCTCAACACGCGGTACCGCCATACCCGTGCATCCGTGTTTCATACCACGAACTCAACGGTAGCTGTTGCTGGCATTAATACAATCCAGCATCAGTGAGCGATCTCAACTCAACGGGAAACTCAAACTGTATAAAATCAGCAAACTCTGTATATAATACGAAGGTTTTATCTCATCAAATAAAGACAAGTGTTTTTTGCGCTTTTTCACGCCAAGTGTGTCCGCCATTATTCCAAAAAATCCTTTATCACGATCACTTGACATCCCGGCAAATATTTTCGGTATTTCTCAAACACGTTTGTAATCTACGCTGATTTCGAATGTATTTTAAAAAACATTGAGAACAATGATACTGATTCATCGACTCGGGCTTATCAGCATCATATACCGCACAGTGTCGCTTATTATTTGCATTGTAATTTCAATCAAACGCTGTGTAAATATCGATCATATCGCGGAGAAAAATGTTCAGAATGGTTCGTTGAAGAATTGGAAAAAATTATTTCGAGCGTGAAAAAAGTGTTCATGTATCGAAAAGCAATGATATTAACAAATGATGATAAAAATCATATAAAAAATGCTACAACTTGTCATATCTGTAAAAAACAATTTCAATCTGATGAAGTAATAGTACGCGATCATTGCCATTTTACCGGTCAATTTAACGGAGTTGCACATGGTGGTTTTAATTTGAAGTATAAAGATTTGCAAATCCTTCCAGTAGTATTTCATAATTTAACAAATTATGATGCGCATTTTTTAATACAAGATGTAGCTGAAAAAATTAATGGAACGATTAAGGTATTGGCGACTACTGTTGAAAAATATATTTCGATTGTCAAATACGTACCAATTGGAAGACGAAACCAAAAAGTTAAACGGCAAATAACATTGCAATTAAAATTCATAGATTCATATCGATTTTTAAATACCGGGTTAGAGAATTTAGTTGAAACATTGAACAAAAGTGATATGCAAATTCTCCAATCGAATTTTAATCCTGATAATGATGAATTTGATTTGTTATCACGTGAAGGTGTAAGGACATCTGGTATACGGACGGCTCAAAAATGGGACGACTCTTTGGGGCAGTGATGTATGGAAAAACGGATAGCGTAGAAATCGCGGTCTTGCTCGGAGAGTATGCCACGGTGTTTCAATCGGAGGTGTACGCGGTCATAGAAAGCGCGAGGAGGATGCTCACAGAAGGGAAGACAGGCCGCCAGATCAGAATATGTACTGATAGCTGTGTAACTCTGTTAGCATTGCAATCACCGGCGATTGACTCACGGGTGGTTTGGGGGTACAAAGAGGCTCTCAACACCCTCTCAGAGAACAACGGGGTGGAATTGCTTTGGGTGCCGGGCCACACCGACATCAAAGGCAATGAGAAGGCAGACGAGCTGGCTCGACGAGGCTCGGCAACGGAACTCGACAGGCCGACGCTCAGAATGGGGGTGCCATTTTGCATGGGCAAGCTGGCTATCAGGCGATGGGTGGAATCACAGCATTTCACGTACTGGAGGGGCACCGCTGGATGCAGACAATCCAAGGCTCTTATGGGCCTTGAGATTCAAAGCAGGAGGGCGGTAGAATTGCTAGGGATGGACAGGGGCAGGCTTAGGGCAGTAGTGCAGATGCTGTCAGGGCACTGTCATTTAAACTACTACAGATGGAAGCTGGGAGTGACCCCGGATCCAATCTGTGGCTTGTGTGGGGAGTAGGTGGAAACCTCTGAGCATATCCTGCGCTGGTGTCCTGCTCTTGCGAGACTTGGGTATCAGATAGTAGGCTCAGCCTCTCTGACGCCTAGGGAGATAGCCTCGCTGCCGGTAGCAAGGTGCTGGGGCTCTGGAGGGGCTCCAGACGAGGTTTGGACACGTAGGCTAGCGGAGGTGGGATTTATAAGGGATTGAGAGGATGGCACAATGGGCAGTAGCCTGAGCGCCTGCTGCTCTTTCGAGGGCTGCGCCCCAATAATGAAAAACAAACAAAAAAAACGTCACGCTGTACATTGAATCACCAAGAATAAACGTCTTGTGCTATTCGAATAAGTGTCTACCACGTTTTTCCTTTTAACAATCGTATTGCGTACCCGAGTCGGCAGTTCCACCAATTAATTTTCAACGAATAAATAAACCACGACGTCACAATACACAGTAGCGTCACGCCACCTAAGCTACCTAAACACCTAAAAAACCTAGTACAATGCATTTATCTACTACAAGTTGTTCAACCTCCCAAATCCGGAGTTTCTTTATTTTTATTATATTTTTTGTTTGTCATAAGAACCTCGAAGGTAAGTAGTGACGTAGCGGCTACGAACAGACGTTCGGGGTTGCCTCAATTGTTTGTTACTGAGCTGTTTATTGCAACAACGTATTGACGCAGAAGATCGCGTTGTATCATTTTGAATTCCTTTTTCGGTCCCTCACATACCGAGATTTTTTAGGCACTCACTATAATAATATGCCTATTAAAATGACCTGTGAGGCCTCTTCGCACAGGTTTTGATGGGATCACTCCGCAGCATATGCTCCAAAAAATGTAGTATTTCACTATTTTCTTCGGTGTACCTCCGACATCATGTGTAGTTAATTTGAAGTGACACCGATGACTGGAAATATTTTTTTTACCCTGCGGTTGAATAAAAACGGCTTATTCACTGTATTTTGCATCTCGGGCGACCGTATCACACTGTAACTTTGGATGGTGCGAACCAATTTTGCTCTGCTTCGCAGAATTTTTTTATCATATTATAACAAGTATGGACATTACTTTTAAAACCAAACTGAGTCCTTTAAGTATTTTTTCTAAAAAATTATTGGTCAAAATTTGCATTTGCCTTCCATCAAATGTCCGTACGGTGCCAACATAATGAACTCTACGAATTTTTTTCTCCTTCGCAACATCATTTTGTTCCATCAAATGCACTATGCACAACAAATTCTGAGTCATTCCGACAAATCCACTTTTACAACTAGCTATCAACTAGCAACCTTTACTAACTAGCTTTGCTTCAAAGGTTATGTTATTTAGATTTGCCAAAAAAAAATGTTCATCATGTTAAAAAATAACTTCGGTTGCGAAAAATAAAATACGATATATCGCACACTGATTCACAAATGTTTGCGCTTTTTATTTCGAAAATAATATATTTTCACCGAAAATCATTCACAATATTCTACCATACTTTATTCACATTCATAACAAAAATGATAAATTTCACTTATTCACGGAAAAAATTGGTTATGAACTCACAAAAAAGATTCGTCGAATATCCAAAATAATTGCAATTTCCCAAATAGAACTAAAAAAAATGCCGAGTATATAATTTTTCGTTTTGTTCTATCTGTCAAGCTTTGGAAGCAGATGACAATTTCATAGCAGACGATACACAGATGCTCATACTTCGCGGGGCGCGTTTTTCGTGTCAGGATCATTTTCAAATAAAAAAAAATCGACATCTCGTTTCAATCTTTGTTCGTGTTTTACCCAAATACAAACTGACTCTACGCGTTATTGCGCACATAAAAAGTGTGCAAGCATAAAAAAAAAGAATTTTCTATCCTTCGACCATTGAAGATTCATCGCAGTCGAAATTTTTGTTAATTATGTTCACTCGATTTATTCGTTTACAATTAATAATAACAAGCGCCTCAGCGCCTTGTAGGTGGGCTCCGCCCCCCAAACCCCCCGAAAAATGTCCCTTTGGGACATTTTTTAAGGCACTCACAGGAATACACGTCGCGCTACGCGCTCCGTATCGAGTATGATTACACTTTGCGTTATGCGCTGCATATCGAATATGTTCATACGTCGCGCTGCGCGCGCGTATTTCATCTCGGAAGAACGTATGGCGGAAAATCATTTATCACTTATGTAAATTGATTCATAGTTTAACCTTTATCGAATATAAACATATCGTTTCTATACGAATTGATTATTATTATTCACATCTGATATTTCCTTTTTGTTTTACGAACAATATAACGAATTGCATCACGTAGAACTTGATCAAATGAATGTAACGAATCAAATGTTATCTAGTAAAGGTCGTTTTATTGGCTTAACACTTATGACCAGATTAAATGAGTATAAATCTTCTTTTTTTTTAAATAATACATGCCAATCGAATTTTTAGTACTTGGCGTACCTTTTTAATTTTTTGAAAAAAATATTTTGTGAAATTTCACTTCTTTTTGAAAAGCTAATATTTTTAAAAAATTTTTTCTTGAAAATTAATTTCGAAGGATCGGATCATTTAGATCGCACAAAATTAATTCTATTCTATATACAAAAACGGGCGAACGGCATGTCACATATTCCCCTTGATGATTGCCGGTTATGTTGTTCGAGATCGCAAAGAAACGTTATAATCGATATAAAATAACACGTATTTTTTTTTACTTCGCGTCGAAACACCAAACCACTTTGGATGAACTGATGTAGATTAGACATATATATATAATATATAGAGCATAAGAACAAGTCGATCGGTCGTATAAAATCGAGACGCGCGTATGCGCACAACGTACAACGCAGCGTAACAGGACACATTTTAATCGTAAATCGGACCCTTCGACGGTCACGATGCCGAGATCTCGGCTTCGCCTGAACTGATTCAATCGTAATTAGGCGCATTGGAAAGCTTGAGTGCGAATTATATTATAAAAGTGTCATTAAAAATGTTCTCCGAACCCGAATTGCCGAGAAATCATCGATTAAAAATTGACTTAGATAGTTCGAATGTAATCCAATGCGAGCGCGCGAACCGCGCGAGCCCAACAACCTGCTAGTAATGTATAAAACCATTGGATCATTCGTGTTTCTGTAATAGTCAATTAGAGATGTTTGTTTTCAAACTAATTTTTGTTTCTCCCTTACAAGTATCCTGACGATCGCGACTGGCTATCCCCGTCGCATAGGTAAGTATTTTTTTTTAACTATAAATTTATTAATTTATTTTTTTTATTGATGTAGTTCAGCGCGTGTACCGTAGGCTAAGTAGAGAGTCAATATACCGACGTCGTTCGTTGGTAAAAGCGGGACTTCAGCAATAAGCGAGCTAGCGGGAAAACGGCGACTGAGCGTTAGTTGTACACGAGCCGCCATCAAGCACGTACACGTGTATTTAATAAAACGTATTACTTTTGGTTATTAAGCATATACAACGAGCATTATCATTTATTTCTTGAACCCTTTTTATTCTCCTCATCCGATCTACACATTATTCGTTTGCGTCAATAGGTTATGGGCCCAGTAACCCTGCCTGCGCGTTTTGTGTAGAGATCTGGAAGAGTAAAAAGGGCGCGCGAACACGAGGTCGACGTCGGTGCAGCCATCTTGAAGTGTTGCTAATCGCGAGCGTGCTCGCGATTTCGAATCCGATATGTCCGAAGACATCTCGGCGCGTAATGTCACGAAGTTCAACGGACAGAACTTTCAGTGCTGGAAATTTCAAGTGCGCGCATTATTTACGGTGTACGGAGTGCAAGATATCGTGAGCGGTGAACGGACGTTGCCGCCGGTAGTAGTCGGCGCGGCAGCGGAGCAGGCAGCTTTGCGGGCAGCATGGCAAAAAGACAATGCTCGAGCGATGTATTTAATATCATCTACGTTGGAACCTAAGCAGCTCGAGCCGTTAATCGTGTGTACGACCGCGAAAGACATGTGGGACGGGCTTGTGAGAGTGCATGAGAGAACGTCGGCGTCGAACAGACTGATGCTCACGCAAAAGTTCCACGAGTATCAAATGTCTCCGGGAGACTCCGTGGTGAACCACATAGCAAAAGTGCAGAACATGGCCGCACATTTGGCGGATGTGGGTGAGACAGTTTCGAACGTGACGATTATCGCGAAGGTGCTCGCGAGTTTGTCGTCGAAGTTGGCGGTGTTTCAGACGGCGTGGGATAGCGTCGATCCGGAGCGGCAAACGTTGGACAATCTGCAGGAGCGATTAATCCGAGAGGCAGCTCGAATGACGTCGAGCGAGGATTCCGCGAGTGCTTCTTCGGCTATGCGAAGAGACAATAAATCTGAGCAGAGTGAAAGTTCGGGTACGAAACCTAAGAAAAAGTCATCGGGAAAACCACGCGATCCCAAAGATGTCATGTGTTTCAAGTGTAAACAGAAAGGACACTATGCGCGCGAGTGTAAATCGAAGCGAAAATCGAAAGCCGAACGTGATAGCAGTGAATCTCGGGAATCGAGAGATTGTGCGTTCATGGCGGACACGGCGGAGCGCGGAAAGCGCGGGAAAAGTGTTTCGAGGATCGCGAGTGTGAAAGACGTGCTGGCCGTCGATCTGCGAGAGATCTGGTTGACCGACAGCGGAGCGTCTCGGCACATTACCAACAAGCGCGAGTGGTTCATTGACTATCGGGAAGTTACCGACGGCAGCTCAGTCACGCTGGGCGACGGCAAGAATTGCGCCGTTGTAGGAGAGGGAACAATTCCTATTGAAAAATTCGTCGACGGCACGTGGGAGAGTGCGCGTATCGAGAAAGTTCTCTACGTTCCGGCAGTTACGAAAAACTTGTTTTCGGTCGGCGTCGCGACGAAAGGCGGACGCCACGTGGTGTTCGAAGAAAAATTTGTAAAAATCATGAAACAGGACAAAGTGCTCGCGACGGGAGTGAAGGTGCAGAACGAGATTTATCGGATGTTGTTTAGAGTCGTTTCCGAGAAAAGTGCTATCGAGGCGAACGTTTCTACCGCGAGTTTGCGAGTATTGCATGAGAGACTCGGCCACGTGAACGAACGTACGGTGCGCGAATTAGTCAGCAAAGGCCTCGTGAGCGGGTTGAAATTTTCTGACAAGGACGATTTCTTTTGCGATTCGTGTCAACTCGGTAAGTCGCACAGACAGCCATTCCGGAAGTGTCGCGAGCGGGAGCAAACGGTGCCGGGTGAGGTGTTTCATACAGATGTGTGTGGGCCGATGTCGGTCGAGACCCCTGGCGGTGCGCGATATTTGTTGACATTCAAAGACGATTGCTCGAGCTATCGCTTCATATATTTCTTGAAGCACAAGAGTGAGGTATACGAGAAGTTTCGAGTGTTCGACAAGCTGGTCGAGACGAAGTTCGGGAAAGTTATGCGAGTGCTACGCTCCGACAACGGTGTGGAGTTTCGCAATAAAAAAATGGACGAACATCTCGAGGCTCGCGGCATTCAGAGAGAAACAACAGCTCCGTATACGCCCGAGCAAAACGGGCGAGCAGAGCGAGATAATCTGACAATTATCGAGAGCGCGCATACAATGTTGTTCGCGAAGGGACTCCCAGTGACATTGTGGGCGGAAGCCGCGAATACAGCGGTGAACCTGATGAATCGTGCTGGAGTGCGCGGCGACAAAACGCCGTATGAGCTGTGGGCAAAGAAGAAGCCTAACTTGGAGCATCTGCGCATATTCGGATCGGAAGCTTATGTGCACGTGCCCAAGCAGCACACGACAAAGTTCGACGCGAGGTCGAAAAGAATGTTGTTCGTCGGGTACGAGAAAGAATCGTCGAACTATCGGATGTTCGATCCGGTTACAAAGAAGATTGTCGTCTCGCGGGACGTCGTGTTTAAAGAGCAGCTAACAAAAGCCAAGAAAGCGACGAGCGACGACGAAGAGGACGAGATTCGACTGCCTGGAGGTCACGAGGGCAACCAGCGACGAGAAGAAGACGTTGTCGAGGACAACGAAATCGTGGACATCGAGGACGAAGAAGACGACGAGGTTTTCCTGCCGGCAGAAGACGAACAAGAAGAGGTGAGAGAACGAAATGTTAATCAAGGAGCAGTCAGAGATGCGAGAGTTCCGAGTCTGCGAGATCGTGCAACACTGCAGAGGCCTATACGTTATCAGTCGAATGTGGCTGAGTATAATCCACCAAACACATACAACGAAGCCGTAACGAGTCGAGATTCGGCAGAGTGGATCGAGGCGATCAATAAGGAACTTGAGGCACATCGAGAGAACGGGACATGGAACATAGTCGCGAAGAAGCCCGAAATGAAGGTCATCGACTTCAGATGGGTTTTTCGCGTTCTCCGGCATACGAACGGAGAGATCTTTCGATACAAGGCCCGACTATGTGCCCGCGGGTTCATGCAGCAACACGGAGTTGACTTTTCCGAGACCTTTGCACCCGTCGTGAGATACGACTCGCTCAGGGTGTTGCTTGCGGTGACTGCAGCGAAGGACCTTGAACTTGCTCAGTTCGATGTGCAGACGGCGTTCCTCGACGGGGATCTCAGCGAGGACATCTACATGGAACTTCCACAAGGGCTTGAAGAAAGAAAAGAAGACGGAAGTGCACGAAAAAGTGTAGTGTGCCACTTGCGAAAGTCCTTATATGGGCTCAAACAAGCACCTCGGTGCTGGAAAGCGAAGTTCCGAGAGTTCTTGAAAAAGTTGAATTTTAAGGAAGCCGAGGGCGATAAATGTATTTTTGTAGGACGCGTGGAAAAAGTACCGGTTTACTTAGCGTTGTTTGTAGACGACGGTTTGATCGCGGCAAAAAGTAAACAGCGATAGAAGTTGTGCTCAAGCATTTGAGAAGCGAATTCAAAATCACTCTCGGTGATTCTAGTCTATTTGTCGGAATGCAGATCGAGCGAAATCGCGAAGAAAAGTCGATATTTATTCATCAAAGCACGTACGTAAAAGGTGTGATTGAGCGTTTTGGAATGGGTGATGCGAAAATTGTAAGTATGCCAGCTGATCCGCATACGGCGCTGTGCCCGTTGGAAGAAGGAGAGAAAGAAGCCGACAAGGTGCCTTATCGCGAGGCTGTTGGAGCGTTAGTGTTCGTGGCGATTGTATCGCGATCGGACATTGCGTACGTGGTCAACTCGGTTAGTAAATTTCTTGATAAACACGGCGAAATCCATTGGCGCGCGGTTAAAAGAATCATAGCGTATCTGAAAGGTACGAGCGAGTTCGGGATCAAGTATCGTGACGGTGGAAGCGTGCTACGAGTAATCGGGTACTCCGACGCGGACTATGCGAACGATATCGAGACGAGAAAGTCGACGACTGGTTATTTATTCGAGCTTGCAGGTGGTCCGGTAACCTGGTCTTCGCAAAGACAGAGAATGGTTACACTCAGTACTACCGAGTCTGAGTATGTTGCGGCTGCTGCGGCGGCGAAAGAAGCGATCTGGCTTAGAAAATTAATGCGAGACATCGGATGTCTGAGTGCAGAAGCGACTGTGATAAATGTGGACAATCAGAGTGCTATTAGATTAGTAAAGAATCCCGAGTATCATAAGCGCACAAAGCACATCGATATTCGATACCATTATATTCGTGAGAAATATAACGAGAACGAGATTCTCGTTGAGTATGTTCCTACGAAAAGTCAGAAGGCTGATGTTTTTACAAAAGCTCTTCCGCGAGACAGATTTCGCGAGATGCGTGCGAGCATGGGAGTCTGTACACGAGAAGAGACTGTACACACTTGAACGGTGGAAGTATTGATGTAGTTCAGCGCGTGTACCGTAGGCTAAGTAGAGAGTCAATATACCGACGTCGTTCGTTGGTAAAACGGGACTTCAGCAATAAGCGAGCTAGCGGGAAAACGGCGACTGAGCGTTAGTTGTACACGAGCCGCCATCAAGCACGTACACGTGTATTTAATAAAACGTATTACTTTTGGTTATTAAGCATATACAACGAGCATTATCATTTATTTCTTGAACCCTTTTTATTCTCCTCATCCGATCTACACATTATTCGTTTGCGTCAATATTTTTTTCAGGTGTAAACGATTCTGTCTGGATCGTCCCCATCCCTCTCTTAGAGGGAAATATGTGTTTTCTTCATTGTAACGCTCTCGCACCTTCACATTCTCCCCTTCGTTTTCAGAATATTCATTATATCATGTACAACGTTCTTTGAATGAATAAAACGCTTCAAATTAAACTCTTTTTCTCTGTTTATTTATGTAATTAACATGTTCTTATCCTTTCTTCCTAATGACGTATTAACACAGTATCTTCTTATTCTTACTGGCATATCTTGGGTTTTTTTTTTAATATACATGATATTAACCAATCAGTCTTGCTTATTAATTATCTGTTAAAATTAACTCGTCGTCATTATCAGTCTTTGTGTCCAGATGTTTTTTTTTCATCCCTTATTCTTATTTTGAAACCTTTTTTTCTTTAAACTAGTCAGGATCACGTCGAAAAATCATATAAATTTTTTTTTCTTAAAATTAAAATATAACGCATTTTTTTAACTAAAATGTTTCATGCGGTGAACAAACAAAAAAATATCCTATGTAAAGTTTTATAGCTTGAACATAACATATCGTCAATAAAAAAAAATAAAATATAATCGTTTTTATAAGGGTTTTTCCTCTTTTTTTTTTTTTTAACACAACCAAAAATAAGTCCCGTTAACAAAACAAAACAAAAAAACTCTTGCGAGAGAACACAAAATAAACTTATAAAATCTTTTTTTTTTTTTAATCTCTGGCGTAACTTAACGCCTTTTTTTATATGTCGGAATCGGTTGTCTCGGGTTCTTTGTAGGACACCGATTCTATTGTGCGCAATCCACACAAATTACGAATAAGGCGCATGCGATGGGCGTTTACACGCAGCAACTCATGATGCACCTCATTTTCTTCGATGGAACTTGTTTCGTCGGTTGACTCCTCGTTGCCCTCACTCTCCTCGCTGGTGTATGCCTCGTCGTAACCTGCGATGTCTAATATACTTTCATCAGCTGCGCCCAATTTTAGCGCAGGTATTTCTTCGACCAATTCATTATTTGCCCACACCGATAAAAAGGTTTAGTAACATCTACCTCGCAGCTGCGGTCAAGGAAAATTTGGTTAAAGCAACCAAGGCATACTTAAATCAACTACACCGTCGTTAATATAATAAGATCGGTATGTTTCAATCTAATGAGTACCCCAGTTACCGGAACCACAGTATTGGTTTTAAATAAACCGAAATTAAATTGATCCAAGAACTCTTATTTTGATTCAATCGTATATGCCGTCAGCGTTCTGGAGGTGGATAAAGTTGATTGAACTGTACGTTTGGTTGTTTTAAAAACAATGATCGCTGTTTTAACTAATCCACTGAGTCAGACAGAAAAGTTCATAGATTTAAACCAATCGAGCTACTTGATTCATTCAACTAAATATTTTTGCGTCGTAACGACGAAATTATTTAACACGAACAAATAATGAAGATACGTTGCTCAAGTCGTTCAGTAAAAACTATTCTGCATTGCGGCGTAGCTACCAAATATTTAGTATCTCGAAAAATAAATATTGTTAAGTCGGCCGAACGATCGAATGAGGTGGAAATGTTTATTATTGATTTTACCGACAAAAGAGATATTGAATTTCCGGTACGGCAGCACAATGTATTACAATGTACCCTCGAGAACAGTGGCGCTCCGATCACAGAAGACGCTGGGCAACTTCCTTTTTTACGAGCATCGACACCGGCAGCACGATTTTGCGCAAAACTTTGTTTCGTTTCGTAAACGCAACTCGCGACGTCACGGATTATCATCGGTTAAAATCGAGTGATGAGTAAAGAAAGTGTAGTGCATCTCCAGTGGGGATTCCAATCACTCGTTGAACGGTTCAAAGGTACGTACTTGTAGTTAAAATAACTAAACTCTACGGTAACGCCGATTTTGCTTCCATTAGCGGGACCGTAGACTTTATCTATGGTATAAAAATACTATTATATATTGAATACTGCCGAGGATATCAACGCGTTCGCGAGATCCGTAAACGCAGAGTTCTAGTTTTGGTGATCCGGGATTACGATTTATTGCGAGAGGCGAGCTCGTGCGTTGCCTCGTCATGTCACGATATTTGCCGAAATCATTCGCGAAACAAATTTAACATTACGAGCGCGTCGCGTGTGAAGAAAAAGCAAAACGAATGATAAAGAATAAAAAAAAGCAATTTAACGTATGGGTAATACAAATCGTATCGAGAGCAGATGTATATGAATATTTACTACGTTATAAGCGGTGAAATCATGAAATCATTAAAAGCATCAGAGAAAGGGCGTCGCGTTTTTTTGGCGTAGCGTCTCGTACTTTGTAAGGTTTCATCGCGAAGTCTAGCCTCGAAGTCTTTGTTATAGAATCCTTGTATATTCTCGAAATTATTTTTTTGAAATTCGGAAGACGAGCGCGTGCGTTGGGCTTGACTCTATGTGTCATGATATGTGCCGGAATAATTCGCCAAACACATTCAGTATTGCGAGCGCGTTGCATGTGAGGCGAAAAAAAAAATAAACATTTCGTAAAAGAAGTTTAACGAACGGACATAACGGGCATTACGTAACAGTGAAATGGTGCAAAACAAAAGCGACAGAAAAAGTGAAAGAGAGTGAGTGTGTGTTTTGGTTAGTTCGACAGCGTTTCTTATCATGCGGTCTGAAACTTTGTAGTATTGAGATATAATGACTGTGAAGTATAGATATTTGTTTTCATACTGAGTTCACAGTTGTCACCTAGCCTCACAGTCGTTTATATTACGTTCGAGTCCTTGCGTCCGTTGTCTATGTAGCTATATACCCTTTCGTTCTTTCCAGTCAACGGCGTTGACGACGAGGCCGTGCGGCTTTTGACAATCGAGAATATAAACGATCTAATCCCAGAAATAGGAATACGAAGGAAATTCATTGAAAAATGGAAATCGGTATATGAAAATAAGATAAAGGTAAGAATAATTTTTTTACCTCAAAGAACCCGACGAATGTTTAGAGACATTACATTATTACTTTCATTGAAAATAATAATTTCATTTTCTTTACGATTTCTCGACACATTTGTCACTTACTGTATAGTTATGATATCGAACCACATTATTTTATTGAAGTCATATATTTGCTGAATACGAATCGATTTTTTTCGAAGACGAAATATACAATTAAATAATTTAATAACCTAAATTATCTTTCTCATTAAAATGTAAATTTCTGATTGCCGAACCGGTACTTAATATTTTTTGTTTATTGTTCGATTCATTTGTTTTTGTTAGCCGCTGAAGGAAATATCAACGTCCACCGATGGCACTCCGAAAAGTAATACCGACGCATTAATCAGGCAAGAGTCAGGAGCCTCAACATCGACCGAGCGATCCAGTCACGAGATTTCTTCACAACCCGGGAGCCCCGGAGGACAAACTGCATCCGATACCGATTCTGCGTCTCAAAAATCCGAGAACGAAGTTATTGTTGAGGACGAAGACGATACCGATGCTCACGCCTCTTGCAAACGTAGAGTCGGTGCTAAGCGGAAATCGTTCGTGGGTCATGAACAATTTAATAAACGCTTGAAGGAAGAAGAAACTCTGTGTGTCGAGAACATCCTGAAACAACATGGCGCTGGAAAATTAATCCTAAAAAAGTATAGAAAAACAAAAAAACCATTTTCGCTAAATGTTCGTCGTACGGTAATAAATTTGGAGGTATTCGACATCATTGCCGATGAAAATTGGAGTGTAGATTGATTGAGAAAATCTCAGAATATTATGTATGAAGTATCTTCATTACAATGTAATTAATTAATTACGAATGTTGTTTCAGTGCGATCCACAATGCTGATGTTGACCATTTAAGCAACGAAATTGGGAAACTTTTTCCGCAAGAATGTAAATCTAGTTATTACATTGCCCCAATTCCTAAGCACTTGTCGCGATTAAACAAATCAGAAACGGCGCGTGGAGGCCTCGTCGACAAGTTTCGAAATAAACTTAAAAACTATCGTTCGCTATTGGGATACAAGAAAAAAAAATTACGTCGACTGCACCAACACCAATAGAGGGTAATATTGAGAACAGTATTTCATTATAAATCACGTCAACGTTTTCTTGGCAGGTTATTTTATGCATGTCTTTATGTTTTGTAGTTTCTGAGGAAGTTACGTCGAGTGCACAGTGGTTAAAACACAACAAAGAACCGTGGGACAAAGTCGTCCAAAATTGGAAAAAACTATCGAATATCGCAGCAATGACTTGAAAATTTCTAGTACGTCCATTCACGATTTCATCACTCAGTGGAGTGTGCTAGAGACGGCAAATGGATATACTCTTCTCGACATCGATTTTCGAACGATCTTCAAAAGCGAGGAAGCTCAGATTTATTCACGTTGGGAAGAATTCTTCAAAAAAATCCAACAACTTCGACAGGTTACAAACCTGGCCGCTAAGTTATTAACAGAAATCTTGATCGACAAAACATCTTCGGAATGTGAGTATTTGTGTCGATTAGCTTATACGTTTACGCATTTTTTTATGCATATACGCTTTATACGCATATAAAGTTTATATGAGTAGCTAAATCGAGCACATGCAATTCTTCCAGCTCATGGAGCACTTCTTTTTCTTTCATTTTTTTTTATTTTTCACTTTCTTAAGGGGACTGAGTCACCTAAAAAATCGAAAAATAAAAATTTTTTTTTGCAGTATATATAAGTTTAATGAAAAATTCCATTTTACCTCCATAATATATATGTGTTAGACTACCGCTGTGAATTTTTTTAGAGTCCTACAGTGTATTCCGGTGTAATGCGCAATGGTCAAACATTTTTCCTTTGCCGCAGCTTTCGGACTGAACGAAAGCATCAATCTTTGCTTGCGATGTCTTATTTTCTTCGTTAGAGAGTTTATTCCGCAACGAGTGCGGGGATTTTTTTTTGAAGCGTCGCTAGCGAAGCTATGAGTTAAAAACTTCCAAAAAATTCACTTTTTCCACTTTTTGTCTTGTAACCACTCACATAATGGCTTGCGATAAATCCATTTTTGATCGCATGAAAAATCCCCGCACTCGTTCCGTAACACTGACTGTTACGAAGAAAATGAGCCGTCGCAATCCAAAATTAGTGGGGCCGTTCTCTCTGAAACCTGCGGCAAGCGAAGAAAAATAAAATGGAAAAAAATGAATTTCACAGATTAATGAAAATAACCAACTTGGGTGATCCGCAATAAAAAAAATTATTTTTAAATTTTTTTTGTCGCATAAAAATGTACACTTTTTTTTTCTATGACATAAAAGTCAGATTTTCTTTTTTGGTTTTTTTTTTTTTCACTTCACAAATCTCGTAAATGCAAAAAAAAATGTTTAAAACATAAAAAAAAATACTTTTACGTCAAATGTGACGTTTAAAAAAGAGGTTAAGTCTGCGAGACTTTTCGCTTTGCGACACTGTCACTGTGAAAAACATTTTTACACTATTGCGGGCAAAAATACAGAATATATTCCGTTCATTCGGAAAAACTGTAAACACTGACACATAACTAATACACTGAGTGTACAAGCTCAGTTTTTTACCTGATTGACGCAATCGAGTAAAAATCATCGCTGCTACATTACGCCGGTGTATCGCAGACTCAAAACAAAGCGCGGTAGCGGCGATAATCTGAGTCGCATCGATTAGACGTAACGACCCTTTGGTCGGTAAATCGTTACCTACCGAACGCAGTTTCGACATCGATTGTTTTTTTTTTATGTTCCTTTCTGGATGTTTCTTATTCTTCTTATTAGAAGAAAAAAAACATGCGGAGATGCGGTATTCCGGCATTGTTCGTGTTGCATTTCGGCATTTTTTTTTTTCACGCATTATTTATTTCTAACACTACTAAAATGCTTCTAACTTCGGTAATTATTTAAATTTTGATCTAAAATTTGGTGTGTATGTAGTACACCGCATGTACATTCAGAAAAAAATAAAAAAATAATTTTTAGGTGACTCAGCTCCCTTAATTCTCTAATAATCAAATGCGGCAATTCTCATGAATAAATTATTTTATAGACTCCCGGATTGTGGCCCAATTACGCCTTTTGCCATTTTTTTTACCATCGAAGGAAGAGTACGGTCTCAAAGTAGCAAGGAGGACTGGAAGCCGACTATCGCCGAATGTCAGGAGAGCATCATCATCCCTGCTAAAGTAAGTTTATGCAGTGTAAAACTTAGAGAAAAATTGTAGTGCGAATTGAAAATATACATCGAAAAAATGGAAATTAATTTATCTGCGTCTAAAAAAACGCAAAAAAATAGTTTTTTATCTTATATGATAGGTATTATATTTTTTGTTTCAGTGCCCGGTAGATATTGAAAAAACACGGAAAGACAGAGTTGAAAAGATGAAGAACCGTTTAACCGTACATTATTATTGTTGGGCCAACTCTTCAAGACATTTCAGCCTGTTATGTGATAATTGACCGTATCACGTACAAAGTCGATTCACCGCTGAAGGCGTTCGAAATTTGCTTCAAGAGCTTCCACGTTTTGAACGCGCAGAATCCCCCAGAGAGCGAACATATTTACCTATTGGTAAAATTGGCTCTGTATCGATTCACTACTCAGTGGGATAAATCTATTTCCTACGTTATGGGACTCGTCGATGCAGTGACCGTCGGCGAATCTTGCTAAATAATCTGGTCGAGATGTGAGATGTGTACGTGTCGTCGTTTTAGGTTATTCGCTATATTCAAGCTTACGACTAAATTACGACTAAACGATACGCTTACGACTAAACGATACAAGTAATGTCATTACCAAAGAGTAAGCTTAATTTAGTCGTAAGCTTGAATATAGCGAATAACCTAAAACGACGACACGTACTTTTTGATATTAAAGGGGCTGAGTCACCTAAAAATTATTTTTTTCTTTTTTTTCTGAATGTTCATACGGTGTACTACATACACACCAAATTTTAGATCGACATTTAAAAAATTACCGATGTTAGAAGCATTTTAGTAATATTAGAAATAAATAATGCGTGAAAAAAAAATGCCGAAATGCAACACAAACAATGCCGGAATACCGCATCTCCGCATGTTTCTTTTTCTTCTAATAAAAAGAACAAGAAACATCGAGAAAGGAACATAAAAAAAAAATCGATGTCGAAACTGTGTTCGGTTGGTAACGATTTACCGACCAAAGGGTCGTTACGTCTGATAGATGCGACTCAGATTATCGCCGCTACCGCGCTTTGTTTTGAGTCTGCGATACACCGGCGTAATGTAGCAGCGATGATTTAGTTATGTGTCAGTGTTTGCAGTGTTTACAGAACGGAATATATTCTGTATTTTTGCCCGTAATAGTGCAAAAATGATTTTCACAGTGACAGTATCGCAAAGCGAAAAGTCTCGCTGAATTAACTTCCTTTTTAAACGTCACATTTGACGTAAGAGTATTTTTTTTTTTAATTTTAAACAATTTTTTTGGGTTTTACAAGATTGGTGAAGTGAAAAAAAAAAAAAAAACAAAAAAAAACGGTTGGAACTATTTATTCTTTTCGCAATCCAAAAATCACTCGATCGCTCCGTATCCCCGTATTCTTTTGTTACTGTTTGTAATTTTTCGGCGCGTCACTAACGCTGTGACTAACAAACTGTCCGGTTCGATGTTTCAATTAAAATAAATATCGTTAATAATATATTACGACTTATAATTATCTCGGAAATCCTGGACCTCGTTCCTACAGGTTATTATGGTCCCAGAACACGAGTATAACGAGATAAATTAATAACCAAAAATAAATCAATAAACACGTATAGAGTCAAATAGTTCGTGAATAAAACGAAAGCTTAAAATGAGCGGCGAACGAGTCCGACTTGAAACTCTTAATGAGAATAACTATGATACGTGGAAGATTCAAGTAAAAGCTTTACTTAGCAAGAGTAAAACGTGGGGTTACGTTTCCGGTACGAAAGTGAAACCGATACTCATCGAAGGAGAAGCCGCATCACAAGCAGCTCTCGAGGAATGGGAAGAAGGCGAAGTCGCTGCGATCTCGGATTTACTTATTTGCATCAGTTCATCGCAAGTAAAGTTAGTCAAGAATTGTGAAACTTCTAATTCTCCAAATATCTAAAGATATTTGAGAAAAACTCAAGGAAGTCCACGAATCGATGGGACCGGCAGAAATAATCACACTAATGAAGCGACTTTTGTCACATCGAATGCAAGACGGTGATAATATAAAAGAGCATTTATCAAAATTCTTTGATACCGTGAATAAATTGAAAGACAAGGATATCGAAATGAACAAACCGTTATTGTTAACTGTGCTATTATATAGTTTACCGCTAAGTTTCGAAAACTTTCGGTGCGCAATCGAATCACGAGATACGTTACCGGAGCACGCGGCTCTTAGAATCAAGATAGTCGAGGAAAGCGATGTGTTATACCGCCGAATCCCGGTTAGTTACTCCGAGGTTAGCGAAAAGAATAATTCCTTCTTTTCTTTGGAATGTAAATCGGTTAAGGGTTAGAACCCTAGTGAATATTTGAACACAGGAGAAGTAAGCGAAAATGTCAATCTTTATTTACGCGTGGATACGCGTTTTCAAATTATCTCACAAAGTAACATTACACAAGAGTTGCACTACTGTTCGACTGAAGATACTTCACTACTGTTCGACTGTTCGACTTACTGACCCTTTGCACGAGTCTCTATACTATACACAACCAACCGCACAGTATCGGATGTCAAATCGTATTCCCAGCATCGTGCTCTCTCTCTCTCTCGCACTTTATAGGAGATAAAGTGGAGCGAGCAATTCAGCAGTTTCTCGAGATTTGGAAATGATGTTTTCCTTATGGTCGTCCCAGTATGCGATACTGTGGCGATTGGCGCAATAATTCGCGATCGCGCGCCTCGGCTATTGCGTAAGCATAATCTCGGCTGCGCTCTCATTACTCGGGGGTATAACAAATGGTAGAAAAGGAGATCACGGTGAAGAAAAGCAAAACGCGTTGTACGTCAAAAAGGATACCAAAAATCATACAAATAAGTAACAGAAAGACGATAAAAAGAAAACCGGAAAGCAAGAGAATCAAAAGGGATTCAAATTTAAATGCCACCGTTGCGGTAAAATCGGGCATAAAGCTGCGGATTATTACGCGAAGTTAACAAATGATCATCAAACGTCGAAGCATCCTGAGGTAAATACGTTTTTCGCTGAAACCGAAGGAGCAAGCAATCATTCAGCAGTTATTGCTAGTCACAAATCCGAAGAATGGTGCTTAGACAGCGGCTGCATAGTTCACTTATTAAAAAACGAAGAAAGACTCCAAGATGTGCAAAAAGTCGAACGAGGAATGTTGAATTTTGCAAATAAATCCTCGAGTGAACGACGGACGAAAGGTTCTGTAAAAATATCGACTCAAGTCGAAGCCGAGAAAATGGAAATAATCCTTGCGGACGTGTTACATGTACCGGATTTACGAGTTAACCTCTTGTCTGTCAGCAAAATTGTTGACAAAGATTGCGAGGTTACTTTCGGAAGAGATAAGGCAGAGGTTATCGACGCAATGGGACACGTGCAAATGGTTGCGGACAGAGTCGATGAATTGTATTACGTACGAGAATAATCAACATTCGACTGCCGACAGACTGTTGCAATAAAGTCAACATCAGAGCTTGAAGAATGGCACAAATGACTGCGCATCTGAATCCACGAGATGTAATCGAGATGGAGAAGGAAAATCGCGATACTTTATAAAATTTATCGACGACTGTTCTAGGTGGTGCGAAACTCGGTTATTGAGAAACAAAAGCGATGCACTTGAAGCGTTTAAAGACTTTCACGTCATGGCAGAACGACAAACCGGTAAAAAGATAAAATATCTGCAATCAGATAAGAGTAAGGAGTTTCTAAATAAGGATTTTGACGAATATCTGAAACTCAATGGTATCAAGCGCAGACTTACCGTCATTGATACACCCGAACAAAACGGTATCGCGGAACGTATGAATCGCACACTTGTTGAAATGGCACGATGCATGATCAACTAACACAGAGTCAAAGATTTGCATTCCGAAAAGGCTTTGAACGCAGATTAATGTTTGGTCCCAGAATACACGCAAAGCTTCCCGATTATCCTGATTACGATTTGTTCAAAGATTATTTACCGGAAAATATCGACATTACACCGTTCCGACCGACGTGGGTCAAGATTTATGGAACAGCTTATCGCAAAAATATGATTCTGACGATCGCTCGAGAAAGGGAAAGTTATTATTCGGTGAAATCGAACATATTTTCATTAATAGTTCTTCGGACGTATATTTCGTACCTATAAGATTAGTAACGCTCAACTTTTGTGAATTACTTTTTTTTACGGAAGGCATTGAAATTAGATTTGTACAGTAATCCCTATCAGTTGCGATCGAAATCCCTTTCATTGTTTAAACTTAAAATAGTCAGATTAATATGTCGTACGTACGTTCAAACAAATATTGAAGACCGTTGATTTTTTTTCATTTTTTATTCAAGTTCGATGGATGCAATTTCTTATAAGAAATTATAAGAAAATATCTCTTAAAAGAAATTGTATCTATGTGAAAAAAAAAATATAATTAAAAAAATATATATAATTTTTTTTTTCGGTATAAACATAGGTCCTATATAAACGAACAATATCTATGTAATACCTTATGTATTTACGTACGAGATTGTAATATAAACTACGTTTCTGTATATTTATTGTTTTATTTTTTAATATCCTTAGCCACTTCATATGAGATTATAACTGATCCAACCATTGAGAGAAAATATTTAACTAAAAGTATTTAATTAAAAATCGATGAAAGTTCGATGAAACTTCTATCGATTCGATACAATAATGGATATTTCCAATTCAACTGTCACATTTGGCTCAGTGAATTGTATTGCAGCATCGTTAACGAAGTACATGATCCAGACGAAGATATATTCAATCGGTTCGAGTAAATGTTCGGCACTGCCAACATTTTTGCAGGTCAAGGGAACCTTTTTCAGTCTCACATCGAATTAATATTTTTCCCTTGTAAACTATGCTGTGGTCGGCTCGAGGGTATACACAATTAATTCAAATGCACCACTAGTTTAGTTGATTGTGTATGTCGTGTAGTTAATCAGATTCATGATTCAAACAAAAATATATTCGATCGGTTGATATAAATAGTATGTTCTGACAATATCTACGTTAGACAAATCAACCCTTATGAGTTTCATATTAAATTAATATTTATTCCTGGCGAATAATACTGTGGTCCGTTCAAGAATCCGTGTGATCAATTCAACGAAAGAATTTGTTTCGACTATCTCATATTGAGTATACTTAACGAAACATACAATAATAACTACGCAATATTCCATTGATAGGATTACCTATTCTTCTTAATAGAAAATGTATTAAGTTGTGGCAATGAAATGCGTTTTTTAATGTTGACGATCATTTTTTGTCGGGTCAACTAAATATTTCTTTCGTCACCCGCAACCGCCAGGTTCGGTTGTTTCAAACCAATTTTTTTTAATCTTACTAAATCTTTTTATCGGTGTAGTAACTCAGCGGGCACCTCGTCAAGGTCATCGATTCGGGCATTGAAGTCCCCTTCAATAATTATTATCGCATCAGGGTATTTACTATTTAACTCGTCGAGCGTGATTTGAAACATTTCTAGCATTATCTCGAACTCAAGTTTTGGTTTAAAATATATAGTCCCGATGATAATTTTGGTTTTTTGCATGTAAAGACTCACGAAAATCCATCTTTCAGATTTGTCTATAATTTCTGCCTTACCGACTGCTGCGCCGATTAGCACGCCCAGGCCTCCGCTGCCTCGTCCTCTGGTCTTATCTTTTGTCGCTTCCTCCCAGGATGCAGAGTAATTTTCAAACTGCTGCGGAAGGCTGGCCGGGTTTGTCGGTGCCCAAGTGTTTTATTCCGTGGCAGTGTTACGTCCTGACGTAACTCTCTTCATTTTTTCATTAATAACAGTTTTTCGCAACTCATTTTTCTGCTTACTCTCTTACTATGCAAACCTTTCTCCTTCCAAAACAATTAATACATCTCACGGAAAATCCAAATATCACCCATCCTCATAAAAATCACGAGAAGAAATGATTTCTCTCATCAATCGTTGAACGATACTTCAGGAATGATTTTCCATTGGGAAAAATATGTCCAGGAAGGTTAAAATAAACAGCATGTAAAGCTAAAAACAGGGTAAAAGATAGATGATAAAATTATCTACCACACGAGCTAGATGCGGACAGAGGTCTCAATCCCCCTCGACACACGCACTACCCTCGGTGAAACAGCGAACTCCGCTGCCGACGTCGGTACAATCGACTACTGCATCGACTCAAGGAGTATAGATCTAAGCTTTTACCCTGCGGCCAGACCATTAAAGTTTTTCTAACTGAAGGTCAAAAAGGCCCTCCAACGTAAAAAGGGGAACCTACATTACCTTATGTATGGAAATTAACCCCGACTACCGAAATAGTTTCAGTATTTCGACACCGAACAGCATTGCATAATATTCCTGAATATACGAGTCACGCGATTGAGAGTCAGAACATCCCCCACATCATCCAACCACTCATCATTATAATGACATAATTTTCTTTAATCACGATCCTAAAAGAAATACGGTTTCATACTCCCACACGCTTTCTAATTTAACGCTAATTTAATGAATATGACCATTTTAAAAATCTTCGCAATTAAATTATAAATTACGGTATCAAATGAATCAAAGATGGTAAAATTGTCCAGAATTACAGGAGGAATAATCGATGCAAGTTATTGGCAAACGCTACTAATGCCATGAAAATATTAATAAATTCAAAACAACAAAATTATTTTTGAACTTAGAAGTGCTATTCGATACTAGTTAAGAGTGAAATATCATTTATGGCAAGAAATCAAATACGATCATACAAAGGCTGATTAGTCGAATCACGCAAAGACACGAAAAATAGTCGAGACGAATAAACGTCTGTGATTTCGTGAAACACGTGCAGTCACCATAATGTTTGATAACACAATATGTAACGGTGAAGGAAAGGGCAAAGATGGTCAAAATTTGAGGAATAACAAACGAATGAAACAGAAAATTTACATTACTAGAGCTAAACAATTCAAGGAAGAGAGTCGTAAATCATTTCCGAACCGCCGAACCGAGTTGCGGTAGTGCGGGATGCAACACAAGTATGCCTCGACGATGAGTCACGAAGGCAAGGCGGCTCAACCACCAAGCGCGAAGACGCAATTCCGTCGAGAAAAGTCACATACTGCGCGCAGAAGAAATGCCTCCCTACGATCGGGAGAATGAAATAATGATATTTTAATGTAACTATTATCCTTCCGATAATGTTCACCGTATAAATTGGTATCAGGAGTAAAAATGTACTCCTGGAATTTCGTTTTCTCGGCTCATGGTGCACAAATTTATAAATCAGTCAATATATCAAATTAATCAGGAATAATTCCTTATTCGTATGTCGCAACTATTTTTTCCAAAAATCATGGAAAAGGTCGTAACGTGAGCAACTACAAAGTACATGTAGCAGGAAAACGTACGTCGCATACAGTTGACTCGGTTCCCCCCCCCCCATTTATAGTATAAAAATAAACATTGCAGGTTATATCAAAATGTTCAGGAACATTCCACCGTTAACATGGAATTGTTAATTTATCGATATTACTTAACATTCGACCAGAATTCACTTTCAAAGACAGAAAATAAGTCGGAATCGGCACACTGTAAGGATAATAAAAGGGGCCCGGGCAAGGAACGAGTTGCGTAAGCTAAGCTGCATAGCGTCAAGGTTAGTTCACGACGATAGGGGAAGGTCTAGCAGGTACACCGAAAGAGGGGAGTCATACAGCTCGCCCGGGCAACGGAACAGTAGTTCCGGAATGACCATATAAGGGAATAAGACGATCGTACGACGTTGTTACCGGGCACGCGCAATAGTTGCTGCACGCCTCTTAGGGGGGCAACGCCCAAAGATATCGGGCCGGTTATGCTACCGATACTTCGGATATTCAAGAAAATCCTGATATTTTATAATGAAATAATTTGTACAAGAGCCGAGAAATATTTTTACCCTTCAGGTATATAATAATTTGACACCCAAACAATGACAATGCGACGAAATTATTAATAATAAAATATACATATCTCTCGACTCTTACCACCGTCCTCGGAATACGAAGACATACCGGAGAATTTTACAAACAGCAACTATCAGTCGATTTTTCTCTCTCTCTTATGTTAAACATATCAAATCTTAATTATTTTTAGTAATTTGTTTACGAATTATTAATATTAAAATTACAAATAACTCAGGCAAATAATTAGACATAAGAAAGGAAAGGGAATTCAATAGAAACGGGATAAATTTACAATTATCTCGCAATACGAATATTCCAGAAATCCTGGAATCTCGAGCAAGCCGAGAGGAGAATAGCGAAGGGGCAACGTTACTCATCAGGGGAGCAGAATGCCCGGGATACGTGAGGGAGGGTTCTTCCCCCTCTGATTACCATTTTTCTAGTATACAAGAGCCCGCGAAAAGAGGGCACGAGAGTACCAGGACAGAGTAACTACCGTCAGGATTAGAGATCAGGAGTAGAGTTAGGAAGTCAACGGAAACGCGCAACTGGCGCATCCGATCGGTAGGCTGGTGCTCCGGCTGGGCGGCAAGAAGGATAGAGTCAGAGACCGCGCACTCTGTTTACCACCATTAGAAAGAGACATCACGGGTATTTTTCGGACAACGAATAGAATTGTACCGCTCTCCTATTGGAGAAGTTTGTTTATAATATTTTCCATCTCCAAAAATTGTACTCATTTTCACTGTGACCAGAGTTTTCTTGGTCCGGTCCAGTTCACCAAATTGTCACTCTCAATTCATCCGTTGTAACGAAGTCAGCTTCGCTTCACCGTCAAAATCCTTTCTTATTTCATTGTTGAAAGAGATTTCTGTACGAATAACGGTCTTGGAATCAATTGTACTTTCCAGAACTCGCATTCTCTTGCATTCTTTTTGAATCTGCCTGAGATATTTTTCTTTGAATAAAATTTGAATATTACGAGAATCCCGCGTACAAAGTCGTGTTTCACCGATTTCATCGCAACAATCAACACCTCAACGAACAACGTAAGTACAATTTTAATTCAACTTCTTCAATATTTCTATAATTAGAAGTGTGTATAATATACTGTGTCACTCTACCTCCCCGATAATTCGCCTAGCCGTCGCCAGACATCATCTACATTACTCACAGAACAACATTCAGGTTACCAGATCGTTTGTACCGCGTTGAAATATTTCGACATAATTAAAATCACCTATGATCCGCATTCTATTTACGCGACAGATAAGATATTTCGTAATACCTCTCAGACAAGTCAACGAATAGCATTCCAAGCCCTATCCTTAGTAAATTTCCTCACGGTTAGACTAGAAAATGGGCAGTTGCGCCGATAATTGATGCCAGGAGTGGTAGAGGAGGGAGAGATCTCTCTTGACCAGCGCGTATTCAATCGTACTCGACGCAACCACGCGTTAAAAATTAGGGTGAAAGGAGAAACATCCGCATTTTTGACGTAACAAAAATTTTGGGGGCTCGTCCGGGATCTATGGAATGCTCGCTATAATAAATCATACTCAATAAATATTCGCGGATAGAAGTCCAAACGATTTTCCTGAAATAACAGCGTACTTACATGCACACTCGCACAAAACGAAAAAAAAAAAGAAAGGAAAAGTGTGGAAAATAAGTAACGATTATTCAAAGCAAACGAGAATTAATTCCATTACAGTCTATAATTTTATATCATTGAGCTGCTACGTTAGTGCGAACCGCAACCTTTTATAACCTTGACTGGAAACTGGGATTCGCGCGGTTCGCCACGCAACCCCACTCAAAAAACCCTTTCCTAAGTCGCTGCGCAGTTCGCTGCAAAGCCACACACTCCTGTCTAAACCCCGGTTCGTACAGCGTTAGCAGTATCTCGCAAGAATTAATCTCTGAGGTCGGAAGAGAAAAATATAATTTTTTTTTTGTAATTCATATAAAAGAGAATCAATCGAATTTTAGAACCATTGTGCTGTGCGCTAATACGAGCTGTAACCTACAACAACCTTTACTGGAAACTGGAACTGACGCGGCTCGCCACGCAGTTTCACTCAAAAAACCCTTTCCTTTGTCGCCGCGCAGTTCGCTGCAAAGCTACGCACTCCTGCCTAAACCCCGGCTCGTACAGCGTTAGCGGTGTCTTGGAAGAATTAATACGTAATTTTTAAATCACTGCGCCGTTGCGGTAACACGAACTGTAACCTACAACTACCTTTACTGGAAACTGGAACTGACGCGGCTCGCCACGCAGTTTCACTCAAAAACCCTTTCCTATGTCGCTACGCAGTTCGCTGCCAAGCCACGCATTCCCGTCTAAACCCCAGTTCGTGTAACGACAATTGGAGGCGTATTTGATCAAAACTATATCTGTATAACATTGTGCCGCTGCGTTAATGCAAATTGTAACCTTTTATAACCTTGACTGGAAACTGGGATTTGCGCGGTTCGCCACGCAACCCCACTCAAAAACCCTTTCCTAAGTCGCTGCGCAGTTCGCTGCAAAGGCCACGCTCTCCTGTCTAAACCCCAGTTTGCATTGCGATAGTTGCAGCTCTGCGGTCTTTGCAAGATTCAAAGTTCGAGTCGTTCAATTTTGTTCTATTAGTATTTTATAATAATCGTTTCTTATGGACACACAAGGGTTACAAGCGAGAAATAATAACTCTCAAACTCCGCACGAACACGGTGTAGTCTTGAGAGAAGCTCGACGAAACGCACGGACTTCGGAGAACGATAAAGAGAATATTGTGCCACAGATCATTTACTCATTGAAACCTATCGAGTTCACTCCGACACCTGTAGACACAGAAAACATTAGCTGGTACGATCTGCGACGGGAATTTTACGAAAACCAGAATAATTTCAGAACCAAAAGAGAATAAGACAAAAAAATATACGGACGAATAGAAGGGTAATTAAATAATAACGAAAAAGAAACCAGATAATAAAAATTCATAATAAATATCCAGTCACATAAAAAGAGAAGGGGGTAAGGCACCTTGCATAAAATTTAAACAAAAAAAAAAGTGAGAAAGGAAAAGAAAGTCTCCAACATCCTGGGACTAAATCTGGTAGTTTGCAGAAACAAATTTAATAAAAACAAAAGGAAGGAAACGGTGAAACATTTTTAACCATAACGAATTCATCAAGCTAAAGATCTAACCGTAAAATAAAAAAAAAATATATATATATAATACGTAAAGCAAACATAGGTATCGCGGTGTTCCTTCTGCGGCGTAAGTTTGAAGCCTGAATTTCTACATAGACTAAATTACCAAAAAAAAAAAAAAAGGGGGGGAAAATCTATCCCTTCAGGAGAAACTAATTAAACAGGGAAATTAATTCAGATTATTGAGCTCGACGACGAAGGACTACTCAAAATCTTTCACTAATAATAATAAAAAAAAAAAAGGGAAAAAAAAACACACGAAGGTGAGCAGATCGGCATTTAATACGAAGAAATAAACAGTAATGCTACACTATTGGATGGTATTGATTTTCATAATTTTATGGAGTCGATATAACGGTAAAGGAATTAAGAAATACGTGTACAAGAAAAGCAGCAATAAAATCAGGAAAGAGAAACACGTTTATCTTAGGTGTCGCAAACCACTCGGACTCCGTCATTAAATTCGTATAATATTCATCTTGTACTAGAATTTGACGCGATTGTCCTTAAAATTGATATACGCTGTAGGGTCATTTATTCTTTTTATACTCGAGAAATTACCACAAACCAAAAAATTTTTTTTTAAAAAAAAAAAAAAAAAAGAAGAAAATAAGAAGTCGGAAGAGAAAACGTAGATTCCGTTTCTGTCGATATTCTGAAAGATTAAACCTTCGGGAAAATAGATAAAACAGAGAGGATAAATCCATATTAATAAAAATAAAAAGAATGGAGCAGTAATCGATAAATTCAATATAATGAAAATAATCGTGAAATAAATGCCGGCGACTCGGTCTCAATTAAAAAACCAAGGCGACGATGTTCTTAGAGAATACCCAGAGGAACGTAAAAGAAAGACAAAACCGAAAGCTAAAACTAAGGAAGTGAGTGGACCATCGCAATACTATGAGTCTCGTAAAGAAACTATCGAAGCTTTAAACCTCGGGAAACGATACCCGCTTGTACATTACGACTCGTGTCCTGCGTTGATAAATCTCGGTACTGTAAAGTCGGAGTTCAACTTTAAATCTAATGAGGAAACAAAGGTTCATTATAACTCCTCACCTGCTTTGATAAATTCTGAGGCGATAAAATTACCCACTCCTATAACTGTCGATATCGACCCTCATACAGAGGCAAAGATCCGCGAACTCGAACGAAAATTTAATATACAGATCACATCGGTGCAAGCAATTTCGAACGAAGAAATCAAGGAATTACAGGATAGAGCAGGACACATTTTTACGGAACTTGAGACAATAGAAGCCAATATCCTTCGTACTGCCGATGAGGTAGCTCAGCTAACGGAAGAGGCGGAAAGTACGGGCGAATTCCCTGTTATAGTAAAGATCGTGAAAACAACCGAGCAAATACCGACACCTGTAGGAAAATCTCCCGTGAATTCTCCTGTGAAAACGCCTATGAAAAGTTTTGTCAAAACACCAGTGACATCGTTTCGAAAGAAAATCACGTTTTCTCCCGAATCTACGCCAAAACTCTCTCCCGGTGGGATCTCAGACACAGGAACTGTTATTATCTCCCCTAAATCAAGTTCGGAGAACACTCCCGTAGCGATTTTAAACCCGGGAACTGTAATTCCGTCTAGGAAAAATTCAGAGGAAAACTTTGAACGAGAACAACAGGTAGACGAAGGCACTGCTCCGCCATTTAATAGAACCCACGAAGACCACTCAGGAAACGAAAAAACAATAAAAATTATCGAGACCCCTCCAGGATCCCCTCACGAGTCTATTAAATCGGATGCATCCAGCACCGATCTTGATATATATTCTACACCACAAGGAACAATTTGTGATGTTTCCGCGAAAAACGGTCGATCTCTGAGACGTAAAATATTTGGAACTATAAGAACGACACAAAGAAAACATACAAAGGAAGTAAATCCAGAATTAAGTAACTCAATAACGCGTACAGTTTTAAAGCCATTGGGACTAAACAGGAAAAAGGCTATATTAAGTCTTTTCAAGACAAAAGAGGACAACCTTGATGAAAAAAAATTTAATCGACGACGCAGATAAAAAACGTATTACAACCAAAGTTAGTAACGTTACTCGTATAGACCGGGCCGAAGGAAAGACACCGGGTAAATATAGTGAAAGGCCTCTCGACAGTAAAATAGGTTGTACAACGATGGTTAACCACAGCCAAGTCGTATCCCTTCGAGACGCACTCGCAGTGATACCAGAATACGATGGGAAAACCACGTCACTTGGCGCGTTTATACAAGGATGCGAGGAGGCAGTCGAAATGTTGGAACCCGAAAACGAGAAAAATCTAGTAAAAGCACTCAGAGTAAAAATTAAAGGCGAACCGCGACGAACAATTCATCTAAACACTTTCGAGACGGTCGAAGAATTAACAGACTTTTTGAAAAGCATTTACTCTCCCGCTCGCAATATTTATCAATTGCAAGGAGAATTGGGAGCAATTTACCAAAAGCCAAACGAGACAGTAATTACCTTTTCAAATCGACTACGCGACATTGGTTACCAAATATTAGACGCATACGAATTCGGAAAAAATAGCGCAGCTGATGAAATTTTCAAGAAAAACACTACCGAGAGCCTTCCGCCGTGTTTTATAAATGGATTAAAACCCGAAATCGAACAAAGAATGAGACCGTGCGACACGATAGACGAAGCCATTAAAATGGCAGTAAAAATAGAGAGAGAACTAGCCGGGCGTGCCGCGCTCCGAGGTGAGACCACCAACCCCCCTGAAACGAAAGGAAATAAATCCGACAATAAGCGTAATGTTCACGTAGTAACCGGAGACCAAGTAAATTGTCAACTTTGCAAAAAAACAGGACACACTGCCGCAACATGTTCATTGAATAAATCGGTTAACACACAGTCGCAAGGAACAAAGGAAAACGAAATTGAAAAGAAGAATGTCCCCGTATGTCAAGTATGCAATAAAATCGGCCACACCGCGGAAAGGTGTTTTAAACTCTTTCCCCCTAAAAATAACGACAGTCAGTCGAATCAAATCGCCGCGCCGATGATAACTTTATGTCAGGTGTGCGATAAACGTGGCCACACGGCAGATCGATGTTATAAAATTTTTCCCCCTGACAAGAAAAATCAAGGGCAACCCTCTGCACTATGTCAGCTGTGTAAACAGCCGGGACACATAGCTGCGAACTGCCCGCAACTACCGCGGTCTGCTCAAGCGCCAGGCAGCGGACGAGACGCACAGGTGCCCCAGGGCCTGAGGTATGGGCCGCAACCCCCTATAAACTGCCAGATTTGTAAAAAAGACGGCCACGGGGCCTATATATGCCCCTATCGAACGAATAATTCGCAGCCTCCGAATCGAAATCAAGTAACACCGCAAAAGTCATACGGAGAGACAAGTAATAATTTCATATGTCATTATTGCAAAACGTCGGGACATTTCATTAGAGAGTGTCCCAAGAGACTGGCAAATGAAAGTAAAGCGCAAGATACGTCGGGAAACGCGAGTGGTCTCCCGAGTTCGGGTGCGATGAGAGAGGCCACAACGAGCTCGCACCCTGTCCGAGTGATCAGAGCAGTAGAATTCGCCAACCCAGAATTTTAAAAATCTTCACGATAAAATTGCATAACGAAAGTTCAGTACCTACCGTTTTATTACATAGTGAAGAAGTCGCGTCTCCTATAACCCTTATGGTTGACACAGGGTCCGGACCCAATATCATAAAAGAACGTTGCTTGTACCCCGAGACACGCGTGAACCGGCAAGAAATTTTACAACTCAACGGTATTACCGAATCTTCAATCTATACGTTAGGTCACGTTAAAATCCAAGCGTACGGGCGTTATGCTACTTTCCATGTGGTTAGCAATGATTTCCCTATCACAGAGGAGGGAATATTAGGTTCAGAATATCTCGATGGCAATCGCGTTAAAATAGATTACGAGAAACGACAATTAAAAATGCAAGATACAAAGATACCGTTCTCGACACAGGAAAGAATGATTATACCGGCCAACACAAAGAAACTGTGTTTTGTGCGGATTAAAAATTTAGATATCAGAGAAGGATATTTACCGCCTCTCGACGCAGGCGAAGGACTTACGCTCGAGAGTGGGTTTGTAGAAAACAATAACGGAAAGGCTTACATTTTTATTACCAACAGTAACAGCTACAATGTTGAGGTAGAAGTACCTGTAATGGCGCTTCGACCCGTCCCAACGCCAGGAAACTCCAGGTATCGAAAGGAAACACTAACATCACGCAATGACTCCAGGACAATGATTGACAAAACGATAATAAAAGATAATTCTGAGAAATCGGTTGAAAACTTTGATAAAGAGCGTGCAGATAGCAATACTGGACCCGTCGCCGGGCCGAACACCATCGATTATAATAATAAAGGAAATCCAATTAATATGGTGAAAGATACGTGTTTGATTATCGACTCGGTACCCAGTGAAGGGCCGAGCGATATCAACGGTTCAGTTTCAAGTTCGCGTTCTATGAGCGACTCTGTGTCCCGTGAGAGGCCAGGCGCCATAGACGGTTCAGTTTCAAGTTCTCGTTCTATGAGCGACTCTGTGTCCCGTGAGAGGCCAGGCGCCATAGACGGTTCAGTTTCAAGTTCTCGTTCTATGAGCGACTCTGTGTCCCGTGAGAGGCCAGGCGCCATAGACGGTTCAGTTTCAAGTTCTCGTTCTGTGAGCGACTCTGTGCCCTGTGAGAGGCCAGGCGCCATAGACGATTCGGGTTCCAGGTATTATACGATGAGCGACTCTGTGTCTCGCAAAAGGCCAGGCGTTATAAAGAAAATCGGTTCAGAAAATGTTGACAAGATTATGTGTGAATCATATATAAGTAAAGACCAAATGCTCATGGAAGGAGCAAGCGATCTTGATAATAAAGTTTCAGTAAATTCAGTTTGCAGTTCGAATACGGTGAGCGATAAAAGGTCGGACGATATCGATGAGTTATATTTAATAATTTCAGATGAAGAAAGTAAAAATTCAGGAGAAAATTCAGAAAAATTGTGTATTACAGAAATATTCGAAGAAGATTCAAGTGTTGTTAAAGAGCAAAATATCCGAGAGTCATTGCAAGGAAATCAGGGAAGGAAAAGTATAAACAAAAAGGAAAATGAACGAACGTACGAAATTAAGGTCATCGCGTTAGTAATGAGGCTCGGAGCCATCCCCATTTCTCGCGAAATCCATCCTATCATTCGAGAGGAATATTGCTATGCAATTAATGAGGTGGCTACTATCGCCCGTTTTGAACAGATAAAGGAATTATTAAGACTCGATGGTTTAAACGATAGTGAAAGGAAAAGTATAGAGGACCTTTTGAAAGAAAGCGCTTTCCTATACCATTTACCCGGCGAAAGTTTGAGTTGTACGACGCTTCTGCAGCATCGAATACCCACTACAGATGATCTACCTATCAATACAAGAGGGTATCGATGGCCAGAGTGTACGCGAAAGGAAATCGAAAGACAGGTCGAAGATATGTTGAAAAACGGGATTATAATCCCTTCCACCTCGCCGTATAATTGCCCCGTATGGGTCGTGCCGAAGAAACTCGACTCCAAAGGCAATAAGAAATGGCGAGTGGTATTCGATTATCGCGCGCTCAACGAAAAAACAATCGCTGACGCGTACCCTATACCTAACATTACGGAAATACTTGATCAATTAGGAGGAGCAAAATATTTCTCAGTCTTCGACTTGGCCTCAGGGTTTCATCAAATTGAAGTATACGCCGGGGACCGTCATAAAACCGCCTTTACAACGCCGCACGGGCATTTTGAATTCGTTCGCATGCCGTTCGGATTACGAAACGCACCTCCGACGTTCCAACGTACAATGGATTTAACACTAGGAAATATCCTCGGAAAGGGCGTATTCGTTTACCTTGACGATATCGTAATATACGCAAGAAGCCTCGAGGAACACGAAAACACTTATCGGGAATTAATGAAGCGACTAGAAATAGCCAATTTAAAACTCCAACCCGACAAATGCGAATTCTTAAAAAAGGAAGTAGCGTATCTAGGGCACGTGATAGGAAAGGATGGCGTTAGTCCTGATCCAAGGAAACTCGTAGCTGTTCGCGAATTCCCCCGACCCAAAAACGTTAAAAACATTCGCCAATTTTTAGGATTGACGGGCTACTATAGAAGATTTATAGAAAGTTACGCGAAAATATCCAAACCGCTCACGGAACTTCTTCGGAAAGATATACCTTTCGAGTGGCGTCAGGAACAAAACGAAGCGTTCGAAATATTAAAGGGAAAACTATGCACCGCTCCGGTTTTGCGATATCCAGATTTCTTGAAACCATTTATTTTGACAACGGACGCCTCTGGAGTCGCTATCGGCTCCATATTATCACAAGGAGTGATTAACCACGATCACCCGTGTGCATACGCGTCTCGAGCGTTGAGTAAGACCGAAGAGAAATATGATACATACGAGAAAGAAGCATTGGCCATTGTATATTCGATACTTCATTTTCGTCCCTACCTGTATGGACGGCGATTTACGGTAGTAACCGACCATAAACCTTTATTGTGGTTCCGGCGTGCTACCGATGGAAATGCGAAAATATTACGATGGCGTTTAAAACTCGCCGAATACGAGTACGATGTCGTGTATAAAGCCGGAAAGACGAATGTTAACGCAGACGCATTGTCAAGGAACCCGATACCGGAACCCGACGGCAGTGACGACATTTTTATAATTCGTGTCAATAAAGACACCAAAACAAGAAGGAAAAAGAGAAGACAACTGACGGAGGAAGACATCAGAGAAATACTCAGCCACGATACAGACGATGAAGAAGCAGACATCGTAGAGAGCGACGAAGAAGATAATAATTATGCATTGGTATATGATGAGTTCGAGGAATGCGATTGGGAACACGAGTCACCCAACGCAACATCCGCCGCAGTTGAAATAGAAGGAAACACGAATGATAATTATCCTCGCGACGTCGAGTTGACAACTGGAACTCCAATGGATGAGACTACGGTAAAGGAAGTACCATCGGCAGTACCTGACGGAGAAGCCAATGAATCGTGCCATAAAACCCCTGCCGAACAATGCTACCCTGAAGACAGTGCCGAAGCGTGGCACGCGCCCGTCACCGACCCCTATGGGCCCGGTACGTCACGAGACTATATACCGCCAAGGATATTAGAAGCTGAAAACGAAGAAACGGAAGAGGAGATTGTACATCGTAAACGAAAAAACCACAGGCCGGTGCCAATCGAGGAGAGCGAATCTGAAAATTTTAGCGAAGAACATGAAAATGCTGATGAAGCAAGCGATGAAGAAAGGAATATCGATGCAACTGGAATAAGAGAGCCCGACGGTAATACGCGAGTAAACAATCGCGATACAACCATTGATCGCGGTACCATCGGAAATGTTAAACAATCTCGAGATCTCTTTCACACTCGGAAAGATAGCCTCGCATATTTCATAACTACGACCGGTAAACCATTGGACGACGGTAGTAAAAAATTACAAGAAAGAAATGAACTGCCAAAAACGAAAAATTTAAGATTAAAGCGCCCTCAATCCTTTGTGAAACGGGGTAATAAATTTAATATTGCCCTACCGATCTCTGACGACGAGACCGAAGGCCCGACGCAAATACTTGAAAATATTACAGAAGTATTACACAACTGTGAATACCTGGCAGGAAGATTAGGCATTCAGTCATTAAGCATCGCCAAATCCGAAACAATTTGCAATGTCCCTTGGGATAGAATACATTCGGAAATTCAGCGAATATTTGAAGAAAGTGATTTTAAGATAATAATCTGCAATGGGATAGTTAGAGAACCTCCCGAAGATGAACACGACGAAATAATTCGAGAAATGCATTGTTCACCCATCGGAGGACACCGTGGAGTAAGCAAAACTTATAATAGAATTCGCCACCAGTATTATTGGAAAAATCTAAAGGCAGACATTCAACAGTTTATCCAGCGATGTCTACAGTGCCAATTAAAAAAATTAGTCAGAGTTAAAACTAAACAACCTCTCGTAATTACCGATACACCCGGCACTGCCTTCGACAAGATCGCCATGGATATAGTAGGACCCATAGCAAAAACTAAAAGAGATAATGAATACATACTCACAATTCAAGATCAATTGACAAAATTTTCTATGGCAATAGCACTCCCTAATGCTAGAGCCGTAACTATCGCAGAAGCGTTCGTGAAACATTATATCTGTCAATTTGGCGCACCGAGAGCAGTATTAACCGATCAAGGGGCAAATTTTTTGAGCAAATTTATGCAACAAATTGCTAAATTATTTAGAATCCGGAAAATTAGAACGACCGCTTTCCACCCCCAGTCAAACGGTTCTTTAGAGAGATCTCACCACGTCTTGGGAGAATACTTAAAACAATACACGACGCGAGAAAAAAACTGGGACGAATGGGTCGAATTGGCAATATTCAATTATAATACGAATGTACACGAGGGGACTAAACACACACCCTATGAAATGGTGTTTGGCAAAATAGCTAGAACTCCCTCCAGCATGCCGCTGGCTGCAAGAGAAAGACTCGCCACTTACGACGATTATTTAATTCAGCTAGTAACACAAATACATTCAATACAACAGATCGGTCGTGAGAATTTAATCTTAGCAAAAGAAAAAGCTAAAGAAATTCACGATCGAAAAATAAATACAATAAATTTCAAAGTAGGTGAACCAGTATTTCTGCTTAAAGGACCGAAACCCGGAAAACTAGGAGACCATTACGTCGGACCATACGAGGTATTGGAGCTGCTGGAAAAGGGAAACGTGCGGATAAAGATAAAAAAGGGCTCACGTGTTGTACATCCGAATCGGCTACGAAAATCACGTATTCCTGCATCGTAAAACCAAAAGAAGAAAAGAAGCCGTTAGACAGCAAATAAGATAAACTGTGAACATTCTCGAATATTCATTATAACCTCTCAGGGAAATTTACAAAGAAAAATATAGTTACCTAACTAAATAAAAAAAAAAGGAAGAGGAAAATAGACATATAGCTACTGCGTGGGAATAATACTACTTATTAAACGTACTCATATTTATGAAGTTATAAAAAAAAAAAGAAGAAGAAAAAAAAAGGAAAAAAAAAACACAACAAGAAATCTCACAAATATATACGGATAATTCAGCGACACAATGTCGACACTTGAACAACCACCGCAGCCCGATTATCGGTTCGAAAGTGTCCGTCTACAAAGTTATCCAGGTCCCCCACAGTTTACGTTAGATGCCGCAAAGTTTGCCGCTGCTGGATTTTATTACACCGGTATAAAGGATTACGTTCGATGCTTTGAGTGCAAACTCGCCATAAGCCAATGGTCGGAAGACGATGATCCCATGCGAGATCATGCAAAGTATCAAGAGCTGTGTCGATTCGTGAGGAACCTACCGTGTGGCAACGTCCCTATCGGTACGGACCCCGCGACGATTCCTCCCCCTCGGCCGGAGAGGAAAAAGGCTCCGACCAACACAGAGGGAAAAAGGCATTCTTGTATACAATGCGAAAGAATGTGCGGCAACATAACGCCGAAACCCGGAAATACGTCATTAACTTTTCGGAGCTGGAAAAAAGCTGCGCATCCAGCGTTTCTCGATTTTAAGGATCGTATGGAAACCTTTAAAGATTGGCCTAAATGGGCCCCTCAGACGGCCGAGGATCACGCCAACGCGGGATTCTTTCGAGAGGGAAGTGGCGATCGAGTAATTTGTCATTATTGTGGAGGCGGGCTAAAGGATTGGCAGCCCGAGGACGTACCATGGGAGCAACACGCACGATGGTTTCCGAAGTGCGAATACCTCCTTTCGGTGAAGGGACCGGAGTATGTAAAGCAGATAAACGCACCTTCGGTAGTCACCATCGATACCCCTTCGGGCCCACCGCCGTCACTATACGCGCACATGGGCGGCGTAACGCTCATCCCCTCGGATCCGGTGCCCGAGAGTTGTCTACGCGCCAAGAATAATAAACCGATCCCTTGCGCCAACGGTATCGAAACGAAAGGTAAAAACAACGAAATACCGAAAACAGAGAGAACGTCTATGACGCTTCGTAACTGGGAGGATATGGGATATCCAGAGTATCATGATTATTGTGAACGTCTCAAGACTTTCAAGGATTGGCCGAAGAATTCGCCACAGACAAAGGAGAGTCTTGCTCGCGCAGGATTTTTCTGGCCGGGAACGGGCGACTTCGTGGTTTGTCACCATTGCGCGGGAGGATTAAAGGATTGGCAACCCAACGACAAACCGTGGCAACGTCACGCACGACTATTTCCGAAATGCAAGTACCTACTTTCGATAAAAGGGCCGAGTTACGTAAAAGAAGTGAATGGAGGGCCAGTACCGAAGCCAACTGTTAATGACACTCGAGTAACCGAACAACCGGAGTTCGTAAAGAAGGACCCCGCTGTTCGCCTCCGTCGTCTGGAAAATCTTACGGAGGCAATTAACGAGTTCCTCGCTAGTGAGACTACCTATAAAACCGATGATTCCGAGTATGGATCATTGAAGAGAGCAGGGTATACGGTATACACGCTCGACGAGGCAATAAACGACATACCTAAGGAAGCTGGTGTGGCAACACCTCCGTCCGGCAAGACTAAACCAAGAAAGACAAAGAAATCCGCTAGTACGTCGGATGACTTGATAACGTTGCTCGCCCCACCGCTTCCAGGTTATAATGACCTAGAAATCAATCAGTACGTTATCGACAATCTTTGTGAGGGTTGCAGGTCGGCCGGTATCGAAACTATACTCTTACCCTGCCGACACGCAATCTACTGCGGCAAATGCGCCAAGAAGAACGGCGATTGCGTAATCTGCGGAGCTTTGATATTCCGATACACCAAGATTACGATAGTACACGATTACAATTGTAGAGACCGGGGAATCTCAGTCGTTCCCAGTAACGTAACTGTACTTGAAGGCACCCGGCCGCAAAAGAGGAAGTAATGAAAGAAAAAAAAGGGAGGAAACGAAAAAAAAATATATATATGCACGTATAATTAACCAATTACGAGTAGGATGTAAATTAAGAATGAGAAAAAGGGAAAGGCATTGTTAGGACATTACGAATAGTAAAATTAACAGATAGCATCAGATGCGAAAAAAAAAAAGGAAGAAAAGAAACTAAACAAAAATTTTTAATAATCATTTTACGAACAAAATATAAGAATATACTTAATAAATTAGATATAAAAACTCAAATACCTATAATAATCGTTACATAAGGACGACTTAATGAAAAAAAAAAGGAAAAAAAAAGAGAAAAAAAAAATTCAATAATTTAAAAATAAAAATAAAAAAAAAAATACACATACATATGTACGTTAAGATTTCATAAGTAACGTTTCCAAACACAGGAACGTGTGGAACAATGGCTCTACATCACTGCTACTGTACGGAGTTCAGTTGGTGCCGACCACTTATGAACGACACCCACGAAGATACGCTTTGGATCTGTCTTAATCGAATAAGGCCCCGAGTAATCGTGCCGGGAACAGAAGCGTTGTTCTGTTATTGGAAAATTGCATTTTATCTGGAAATTCCGAAAAGAAGAGTAGATCTGTATGTGCCCCCGGAGTGGCGAACGATCCAACCGGCAGTATTAGATGAATGGGTCGGTAAATTACGCGATAATCCATACGAAGATATAGTTCTTGGAGCCACTCTGTACAAATGGCTACCCGACGCACTCGTACCGTTAGGACAAAGGCTATCGGACATACCGATGCCAGGGCGCGATGGATGGCCGGAATCTCAGGAGGAAGTTCCTTTCTGGGGCGAACCCCGGTTTCAATATTCAGACGGAACGCATCTACCCATAAGAATAAACCGACAGATACCCCACGACATTATAAATGGGATGGAAAAAATATTCTGTTATTGGAAACTCGAATTGCCCCTCGAAAACGGGCGCAAATTCATCCTGTGGGTACCCCCCGAGTGGAGAAGACTCAATAAAGAGGGGCGAGCCCGTTACACCTCGTTGTTATGTCAGAATATGTATCAACCCATCGTGCTCGGAGGCGTAAGATACACGTGGAGAGGCGATTCTCTCCTCCCCGAAGGTCAATTAGTGGAAACAATGGAAAGCCAAGGCTACGGACTTTTCAATTACCATCCGCCCGAAGACACCGATGACGAAGAAGAAGACACGTTAGTGCCTTCGACACCGTACGAAACAGCTCCAGGTTCTGGTGATGAGAACGACGGTATTGGCACCCTGGACACTATGGAAAATGGATCGCAACAAATAGACGAAAGAGAACTTTTTGAAAAAATATGCAGGAAATTATACACCCACATAGAAGAGGAGGACGAAACTCTCGAAGAGAAGAAGCTACTGGAAACCCCGGTATAAAAAAAAAACAAAAAAAAAATAATAATAATTATACTACAAGAAAAATATATATGAATAAACAAGGGAAACGACAATGACGTTTTCTTATGGTAAAATTAGAGATGATAAGTGAAAACATTCAAACGAAATAAATATAAAAAGATGAGGAAATCGAGCAGTTCCAAGGAAAATGCAATTAGTAATATGATGATATAAATAAAATCCCTCTCAAAGGAAGAAACAAAACCCCACAAAAACAAAAAAAGGAGAGAAGAAAATAGTAATAGTTATAACAATTAATTGATCGAAGAAAAAAAGAAAGAAGAAAAAAAAATACATATAGAACAGGAAAAAAAATATATAAATATATAGATATATATATACCCATACATAAGCAAAGTATTTTAATCGATAATAAGGCTAATCAGAACACAAAAAAAAAGGATAGGAAGTAGGGTAAAATACTATAGAAATTGTGTGGAAATAGAAAAGTTCATGAAATAAAAGGGAGTAATAATAATAGTAATGACCATAATAGCCAGAATAAGGAAACATATCTGAACATAATGTTAATAACCATAAAGTCTAGATAGATAATAAGAGAGGAATACAACTTAGAGGCCTCAAGGAAAAAATAGATAATTATAGATATTACTATTAAAGAAAAGGTGAGCTCACAAGGAACTCAATCGGAGGAAACATATAATCAACAGTAACAATAAAAAAAAAAAAATATATATATATATCAAAATAAAAATCATAAACAAAAAAAAAATTAAAAAAGGCGGGAATTCTTAGAGGAAGTCGACCGGAGAATTAATAAGAAGAAAATTTAGAAAGGAAATGAAAAAAAAACAATAATAATATAAATAATCAAATAAAAAAAAAAAAAATATTTAATTATGAAAAAAAAAGGGAGAAGAAATAGAAATTAAAAGGAAATTTCCTTGTTATAATCTAAATATAAAATATAATAATAATAATAATAAATTTTTCTTAAGCCGAAAAAAAAGGAGAGAGAAAACCGGGGATTTAATAGAAGAAAATTATTGGGAGTCGTAGAGACTTGACCAACAACAAACTCTTCTATCTTGTTAAAAAAAAAAAAAAATATATATATATATATATATATAAAAAAAAATATACTAACAATGTAAAATTTAAATATTATTTGGGAGTCGTTAAGACCCGACCAACAATTTTTTTTTCCCCTTCTTTTAATAATAAAAAAAAAAATAAAAAAAAAAATATATAGATACTAAAAAAAAAAAAAAAAAAATTTTTAAACATTTATCGGGAATCTTGAAGACTCCACCGAAAGCAACAAAAAAAAAACGAATTTCGAACTAATTATTGGGAATCCCGAGGACTCAACCAAGAAAAGGAGTAAGAAGAGAGAATACGTTACAAGATAATAATAGAAGCGAGACTGTTGGCGGAGCAACAGAACCCAACGCAATAAGTAAGGACTGTTGGCAGAACAACAGCCTTCATCGCAATTTTGAAAAAAAAAATGGAATCGTTGATAGAACAACACATTCCCGCGCAGTCGTAAAAGTTAATTATAAAACGAGGCGAAACCTCCGCAATAATAAAAAAAAAGGAAGGAAAGAAAAGGGTAGACACGAGAAGGTTAATTTTAAGCCCTTTCGGGCATTTATTAGAAAAAAAGCGGGGAAAATACAAAACGATATATAAAAAAAAAATCTTATATTCTAACCTATGAATTAAAATTTAAATTAAAATCTACTACTACCTATAGTATCATATCTATACTATACTTAAATCTAAAAAAAAAAAAAAAAAAAAAAGAAACTTAAATTTAATAAAAAAAAAATATAAATTAAACCTAAACCCCCCCCCCCCCCCCTCGCCCGGAACCCTATTAGGGCCGGAATCGCGAACTGAAACAGAAAAAATATAACAAAATTAATAAAAGAAAAAAATAATAATAAAAAAAAAGGAAACCGGTGAAAAAAACAATAATTACCAATTAAATTGCGCGAAGGGCCGCAGCAAGCCAGGCGTCCCAGGGGGATCCTCGTCCCCCTCACCAACCCGAGATATCGGCGGTGTCCCCGTTTCCTCCGAATCCGGGTCTACCTCCATTTCCTCCTCCTCCCGGTGCCGCGGGACGAAGGCATAATCCTCCGGATCAAAGCCCGGAAGAGGATCCTCTCCATGCGAAAAATCGCCCTCGTCCCGGTCCACCAACCCCGGGAGCAAATTGGGGAAGCTTGAAGGGAGGGGGGGATACACCTCCGCGTCCCTCAGCACCTCCAAATAGCTGGGGCCCGACTCCTCGGCGTCCCAATTTTCGTCCGACTCGAAGTCGACGGACGGAGGGGCCCGCAATTCCGTAATCTGAAAAAAAAGGAAAAAGGGGGTTGTTAAAAAAAAAAAAAAAACCAAAAAAAAAAAAAAAACACGAAAAAAAAGAGAGGAAAATATATATACAATTTTTAACACTTACCCTCCTATTGAAAGCCTCCTGCGATCCACTGCGGAGTAGGGCAGCGTACGCCTCCATGTAGGCCGCATTCAGTTGTTCCGTGTTCAAGAAAGAGAACATTTTCTTTTTTTTTTGTCGAAACGGTGATTTTTCGAGTGCAAGGACAAGAATGATTTTTCTTCCCCGGGAACAGCCGTTTAAATACACAAAGTCCCACTCCCGACATTTTCGGAAACTCAACGCGGCAACCCTTGTTCCACGCGTTGAACCCGTCAACGGAGGAGGGAGAGGATTTCCCATTGGTCAAGGCACAAAATACTCTCGAAATTTTCGTGTCAACAGATTATAGAGTAGAAACGAACATTTGAAATTTAAAGAAAAAAAAAAGGAGAGAAGGAGAATATAATATTACTAAACGGTCGGTATCTCACAACACAATAATATTGCAGAAAAATGAAGCTCGGAATTCTTCTCGCGTGGATTACGATGATCTGGTTAAATTCACGAATCTCGCCGACTCATGGATTGATTGGATACGATTGCGCCGGTGTTACGTCAAACATCACCAGCGTATCACTACTGGGAGTGGGAGAATGCAACATTCCCCAACAGGAAGTTAACGTCTCTCGCACCTATATCCAACTAATACAAATCAATGAATATTCATCTATAAAAGTAAGGCAATGTAAAGTGGAAATTTATCGAACGATCAAAAGATGCGGAATGCACTCCCACACGATGGACGTAACCAACGGAGAATATGGATATATAGATAGCGTCAACCGCGAATCTTGTCTCGATATGTATCGATACGGTAATATTAAAATAGGACAGACAACGGTTACAGGGATTACGACAAACGGAACGATTACGCGACCTATACATATAGTAGGGTCGATTTATAACGATGGTTCTTGCGAAGGCAGTACTTATTCTGATCCGTACGGGACATGGGATAAAGTAATAGTACATGGAAGTGTGAAAATATCGTTGAGAGATTACAACGCTCGAGTAAATGTAGATACTAATAAAATACATCTACGCTCCGGAACAAACTGTGAGTTAAACGAGGGTCATTGCGTCGATTTCGACGGCGGCGATACATACTGGGATCCGCTGCCCGAAGACAGTTGTAAAACCGGCAGGTACGGACTCTTATACGAAGGAATTGCCGATAGAATTACGGATTACAACGTAGGCAATGAACAAACAGTATACACTCACTGAAGGAGACGTAACGTTCGGACTTTCTAGCAAAAACCAAATTAAAGTTTGCGGATATATTTTGACGAAGACCGAGCATCCTAAGCTGCTTATCGTTGAAATCTCGCGGGGAAATCCCTTCATCGCGAAAAAACCAATTGAAGTAAATAATTTGGATATCTTCACATACATGAACTCTAAATTCGTGTTCGTAGAGAAACATATTCGCACGCAGATTAAAGATATGTATCGCGATATATTGATGCAACGTTGCAATCTCGAACGACAAATATTGCAAACCACTTTAACAATAGCAAGAATTTCTCCGGACGAATTTGCTTTTGATCTAATGAAAGGACCGGGATATATGGCTGTGTTAGCCGGAGAAGTGGCACACATTGCCCAATGTATTCCCGTCGAAGTAAAAATTGCCCGCACGACCGAATGTTATAACGAATTACCAGTAACAAGGGGAAATTTCTCCTTTCATTTGTCACCACGAACTCACATATTATTGAAACCTGGCACCGAGGTATCGTGTAATCGACTCCTCGCTCCTATGTATCTATTAGATGGAGAATGGTATTCTTTCGGACCCACTCCAATGCAAACTCAAACCCCCACAGTACTCAAACCACTTACAAAACCCACCTGGAAATACGTTAGTCCCTACGCATTAGCCACAAGTGGAATCTATACGCAGAGAGAATTGGAAGAACTCCGCGATCACCTAATGTTCCCCGCGGAAAGACCAGCAATATTAAATTCATTGGCGCGAGGAATTACAGGACATTCCACCATCGTTCAAGGCGGTTCGTTATCAAATCTTCTCGATGAAGAAGCATTAAACAAAATTGTAGAATCCGCATGGGACAAAACATGGGGGTATCTCATTAGATTCGGGAACGTAAGTGCAGGAGTAATAGGAGTAATGATCATAATCAGGGGCATTAAACTCATCATCGATACAATAATACACGGATATGCTCTGCACACGGTATACGGATGGTCCATACATCTGTTAGGCGCTGTTTGGGACTCTGTCACGAGTCTGTTATTGCACCTAAGTAAAAAACAACCCAAACCGGGCAGGGGAAATAAAGGCGATATGGACACCGAGACTGAAACTACCGAACCGCTCCAGCCGCCCGCATACCAAGGTTGCGGAATTCCCATCGGAGACCTATCTACCGTCCCACCTTTAACATATGAATTCGACCCGAGGGTCCGAGATTTTGATCAAATCATGAGACACTCCGGATCAAATTTTCGTACGCTACCCCATCCATGCCGAAGAGAAGAATTATATCCGATGCAAGACTTAGCAAATGCGCAAATAAACGGGGCCGGGGAGACTGTAGCTATACGCACTCGCCCGGTTTATGACACGTTGCCGAAGGCTAGAGCCGTGTCACCGAAAGACACCACCGCATCCACCTCGACTACTTACTCAGATGGTGCGGAAGAGATTAGTGAACCCAACACTTTATCTCACGAACTGAAAATTGATGGGTTAGAACCGGGCGAAGGCTCAAACACAAAGAATAAACAACAATATTTCCTATTGCAAAGACCAAAGAAGGAGGATAAGCAATAAGCTGGAGAGAAATAAAATCAGGCCAAATCTAAAAGAAAGACTAGCGTAAGGATAAGATAGGGAAACCCATAATAAAATATATACGAATTTTTAACAATTGTGAATAACAGGAAAAAGAAAAAAAAACATAAAAAAAAAAAAAAACACATAAAAAACGTAACTATATTTTAAGTGGGAAAAAAAAAGGAGAGGGAGAAAGAAGAAAAAAAAAAGAAAAAAAATAATGATATCGATGATCACGGTTTTAAAACGGCATACGTACGCCTCGCGACAAATGACGGAATGGGGGCTTGGAAAAACGCTATATCAATGACTACGATAAGAAAAAGAAAGGAAGAAATATACGAAGTAAGATTACTATTTTCGACCCAGGGCTAAACAAAGGAAAGTGAATTGAAAAAGAGAGAGGAGAAATAAATATATAGATATATCCCGAGAACCCATTTTCAACAACTCATTTCTTGAGGAAAGAAACATAAATGAAAAAAAAAGGGGGATAAGGAATATATAATAATAACGAAAGAAATATACGTTATATAATCTATAAACTAAGAACATATTATCTATAATCAACCAATCGTAGGTTATTAACTAGAAATAAAATCGAAATTGGACAAATAATTAATACCAACAATTAAAATTTAACAACAGAAATCCGAAGACATGGCGAGATGCAAATGTGGACGCGAATTTACTACGATAATACAAACCAGATCTGATCAACATGCACCGCTGCCGGAAACGCTGAAAATCAGAATCAACGAAGTGGCACCTGCAAACCTGGTGCCAGGAACTGCTGTTATTTACTGTTACTGGAAACTCTCTTTATACTTAGATATCGTGGATAGACCTTTCTTCTTGTACGTTCCACCTGAATGGCGACAAGTCGAGAAGAACCGTTTGAACGAATGGATCGCTCAATTACGAGCTAATCCGCTCGAAGATGTTACTCTAGGGCAAACGCAATATGAGTGGCGCAACGATATCCTCATGCCGCAAGGACAACGATACTCTACGATCCCCATACCTGGCACGAGAGGATGGCCAGAGATCAACGAACCGGTACCTGAGTGGCACGAGCCACTTAAACTACAAGGGTTGGGAAGACACCTGCCCATTGCCGTCAACCGACGATATACAAGCCCTCGGCTAGGAATGGAAAAACTCATCTGTTATTGGCGAGTGCCATTGGACCCGCCTGGCTATCAACAGCGATCCATTTGGGTACCGCCAGAATGGCGTAGATTAAGCCAAAGAACACGCGACCAATGGTTAAGACGAGCATCCGTCCGGCTCGGTCAGGATATTCATCTCGGAGGAACTACGTACGGATGGTACCTCGACACACTGACACCCCTCACGCAGAAGCCGGAACTCATCGAATACATGGGGAAAGGACAATACAGTCACGTAACAGTTGCAGAAGGCAATAGTGAGGACGAGAGCAATAGCGACGAAGAAGCCACCAACGATGCTCTCGATCTCTCCAGCAAAGCCACGTCCGAAGATATGGAAGTAGAACGCTATTCGCTGCAGGGACTATTGGAAGTTGACACCCGCGCGGTACCTTCGAATTTATCCCTTCGAAGCATTTCGGGTCTCGAAGAGGAGATAAGGAAATTAGAATACGCCAGAAGTCTAGCAGGGAGAGAGTTGGAGAATAAAGAGACGCCGGATAACAAGTAAACGGTTATGTCGACGGTCAAGTGAGTCTACCCCTTTTGATAAATTCCCCTCCCTTTTAATCGAAACACCATAGACTCCTATACTAATAAAAAGATAATGATATAACAATGATAATAATAATAATAATAACCTCTAACAATGAATAAGAACTTTATATGCACCTAATTAATGTAATCATTGTCAAAATTCACAGATGGTCCAGTACATCCTGTCGATTGCCATCAACCACCCAAAGAACAGAGAAGGAAGAATATATCTACAACAACTTTATTGGCCCTTGAAACCCGGGTGTTACGTCCCACCGGAGTGGAAGGACATACCCAACGGCGTACTCGCGGAATGGACATGTAAATTACCACGCCAAGGCCGATCCGTCATTTTGGGCGGAACAAAATACACAATGGTGGAGGACATTTTATTACCGCTGGGCCAGGATTTCAACACCGTAGTCACCACTAGCGATGTTTACGCTTTCGGCGTCGAAGAATGGCTATAATAAACTGGAATGCATTATCAAGAAGAAGACCTCACGTCGACAATCACAAGCAACAAGACAACCTCACAAAACTCGCGTATGTTAGCGACTAGTTATAAAAAAAGGAGAGAAGCCATTTCGAATTTTATTATAGTTAGTGGGTATTATGGTTAATTTTTACAAATTATACAATTATTAATCTCGCTTAATGCCAAAGTAGTGCCTTACTTAAATATTATTCATAAAGCATATCCGCCAAAAGCATAGGAGATAGGGAAGAAATCATATATTCACATAGAAACGAATGTTTCGCATAAGCAGAGAGAAAACAACTACATAAAAGACAATAAAGCCACAATCTTATACTTACCTTAGGAAAAGAAAGAGAAAAGAAATATAAAATGTAACAATTCATTATCTTTGATTCAATTTATAAATCTCATTCTAAGAAACGAACGAGCGATGGTAACAAAACCACAGTATATACACTCGTTAAAATATTAAAAAAAAAAAAAAAAAAATTATGTATAAGGTTATATGGATGCATACCCATCGAGATGATCGTTAGGCTTCCCCTAACAATCATCTTAAGGGGGGAGGTGTTACGTCCTGACGTAACTCTCTTCATTTTTTCATTAATAACAGTTTTTCGCAACTCATTTTTCTGCTTACTCTCTTACTATGCAAACCTTTCTCCTTCCAAAACAATTAATACATCTCACGGAAAATCCAAATATCACCCATCCTCATAAAAATCACGAGAAGAAATGATTTCTCTCATCAATCGTTGAACGATACTTCAGGAATGATTTTCCATTGGGAAAAATATGTCCAGGAAGGTTAAAATAAACAGCATGTAAAGCTAAAAACAGGGTAAAAGATAGATGATAAAATTATCTACCACACGAGCTAGATGCGGACAGAGGTCTCAATCCCCCTCGACACACGCACTACCCTCGGTGAAACAGCGAACTCCGCTGCCGACGTCGGTACAATCGACTACTGCATCGACTCAAGGAGTATAGATCTAAGCTTTTACCCTGCGGCCAGACCATTAAAGTTTTTCTAACTGAAGGTCAAAAAGGCCCTCCAACGTAAAAAGGGGAACCTACATTACCTTATGTATGGAAATTAACCCCGACTACCGAAATAGTTTCAGTATTTCGACACCGAACAGCATTGCATAATATTCCTGAATATACGAGTCACGCGATTGAGAGTCAGAACATAGCCCACATCATCCAACCACTCATCATTATAATGACATAATTTTCTTTAATCACGATCCTAAAAGAAATACGGTTTCATACTCCCACACGCTTTCTAATTTAACGCTAATTTAATGAATATGACCATTTTAAAAATCTTCGCAATTAAATTATAAATTACGGTATCAAATGAATCAAAGATGGTAAAATTGTCCAGAATTACAGGAGGAATAATCGATGCAAGTTATTGGCAAACGCTACTAATGCCATGAAAATATTAATAAATTCAAAACAACAAAATTATTTTTGAACTTAGAAGTGCTATTCGATACTAGTTAAGAGTGAAATATCATTTATGGCAAGAAATCAAATACGATCATACAAAGGCTGATTAGTCGAATCACGCAAAGACACGAAAAATAGTCGAGACGAATAAACGTCTGTGATTTCGTGAAATACGTGCAGTCACCATAATGTTTGATAACACAATATGTAACGGTGAAGGAAAGGGCAAAGATGGTCAAAATTTGAGGAATAACAAACGAATGAAACAGAAAATTTACATTACTAAAGCTAAACAATTCAAGGAAGAGAGTCGTAAATCATTTCCGAACCGCCGAACCGAGTTGCGGTAGCGCGGGATGCAACACAAGTATGCTTCGACGATGAGTCACGAAGGCAAGGCGGCTCAACCACCAAGCGCGAAGACGCAATTCCGTCGAGAAAAGTCACATACTGCGCGCAGAAGAAATGCCTCCCTACGATCGGGAGAATGAAATAATGATATTTTAATGTAACTATTATCCTTCCGATAATGTTCACCGTATAAATTGGTATCAGGAGTAAAAATGTACTCCTGGAATTTCGTTTTCTCGGCTCATGGTGCACAAATTTATAAATCAGTCAATATATCAAATTAATCAGGAATAATTCCTTATTCGTATGTCGCAACTATTTTTTCCAAAAATCATGGAAAAGGTCGTAACGTGAGCAACTACAAAGTACATGTAGCAGGAAAACGTACGTCGCATACAGTTGACTTGGTTCCCCCCCCCCCCCCCCCATTTATAGTATAAAAATAAACATTGCAGGTTATATCAAAATGTTCAGGAACATTCCACCGTTAACATGGAATTGTTAATTTATCGATATTACTTAACATTCGACCAGAATTCACTTTCAAAGACAGAAAATAAGTCGGAATCGGCACACTGTAAGGATAATAAAAGGGGCCCGGGCAAGGAACGAGTTGCGTAAGCTAAGCTGCATAGCGTCAAGGTTAGTTCACGACGATAGGGGAAGGTCTAGCAGGTACACCGAAAGAGGGGAGTCATACAGCTCGCCCGGGCAACGGAACAGTAGTTCCGGAATGACCATATAAGGGAATAAGACGATCGTACGACGTTGTTACCGGGCACGCGCAATAGTTGCTGCACGCCTCTTAGGGGGGCAACGCCCAAAGATATCGGGCCGGTTATGCTACCGATACTTCGGATATTCAAGAAAATCCTGATATTTTATAATGAAATAATTTGTACAAGAGCCGAGAAATATTTTTACCCTTCAGGTATATAATAATTTGACACCCAAACAATGACAATGCGACGAAATTATTAATAATAAAATATACATATCTCTCGACTCTTACCACCGTCCTCGGAATACGAAGACATACCGGAGAATTTTACAAACAGCAACTATCAGTCGATTTTTCTCTCTCTCTTATGTTAAACATATCAAATCTTAATTATTTTTAGTAATTTGTTTACGAATTATTAATATTAAAATTACAAATAACTCAGGCAAATAATTAGACATAAGAAAGGAAAGGGAATTCAATAGAAACGGGATAAATTTACAATTATCTCGCAATACGAATATTCCAGAAATCCTGGAATCTCGAGCAAGCCGAGAGGAGAATAGCGAAGGGGCAACGTTACTCATCAGGGGAGCAGAATGCCCGGGATACGTGAGGGAGGGTTCTTCCCCCTCTGATTACCATTTTTCTAGTATATAAGAGCCCGCGAAAAGAGGGCACGAGAGTACCAGGACAGAGTAACTACCGTCAGGATTAGAGATCAGGAGTAGAGTTAGGAAGTCAACGGAAACGCGCAACTGGCGCATCCGATCGGTAGGCTGGTGCTCCGGCTGGGCGGCAAGAAGGATAGAGTCAGAGACCGCGCACTCTGTTTACCACCATTAGAAAGAGACATCACGGGTATTTTTCGGACAACGAATAGAATTGTACCGCTCTCCTATTGGAGAAGTTTGTTTATAATATTTTCCATCTCCAAAAATTGTACTCATTTTCACTGTGACCAGAGTTTTCTTGGTCCGGTCCAGTTCACCAAATTGTCACTCTCAATTCATCCGTTGTAACGAAGTCAGCTTCGCTTCACCGTCAAAATCCTTTCTTATTTCATTGTTGAAAGAGATTTCTGTACGAATAACGGTCTTGGAATCAATTGTACTTTCCAAAACTCGCATTCTCTTGCATTCTTTTTGAATCTGCCTGAGATATTTTTCTTTGAATAAAATTTGAATATTACGAGAATCCCGCGTACAAAGTCGTGTTTCACCGATTTCATCGCAACAATCAACACCTCAACGAACAACGTAAGTACAATTTTAATTCAACTTCTTCAATATTTCTATAATTAGAAGTGTGTATAATATACTGTGTCACTCTACCTCCCCGATAATTCGCCTAGCCGTCGCCAGACATCATCTACATTACTCACAGAACAACATTCAGGTTACCAGATCGTTTGTACCGCGTTGAAATATTTCGACATAATTAAAATCACCTATGATCCGCATTCTATTTACGCGACAGATAAGATATTTCGTAATACCTCTCAGACAAGTCAACGAATAGCATTCCAAGCCCTATCCTTAGTAAATTTCCTCACGGTTAGACTAGAAAATGGGCAGTTGCGCCGATAATTGATGCCAGGAGTGGTAGAGGAGGGAGAGATCTCTCTTGACCAGCGCGTATTCAATCGTACTCGACGCAACCACGCGTTAAAAATTAGGGTGAAAGGAGAAACATCCGCATTTTTGACGTAACAGCAGTTCCAGAACATGATCTTGAGGTTGTGGTCGGTATTCCGTTTTTTGAAACTGGAGCAGGATGGTTTTGTTCTCTTCGATTATTCTCGCCGTCTTGGGCTGTCGTTTTCTTCTCTTTTTGTTGTTCATTGAGTGCAACGAGATTACCGAGCTCTTCGTCCCAGCGCATTCAGGTGTCATATATCATTATTTTTTGGTGGCCTACTTTCACGTTTCGATTGTTGTTCCTTTCAGCGCGTGCGGTATCTCTTAGTCTTTTTTGTATAAGCCGTTCGGCGAATGTCAGGTCACTTTCAACAAAAATTTTCTTATTCTCGAGCACTATTTTCTTGTTTTTTAGTATTTCTAATTTAGCCTCGAAGTTGTGTAGGCTTGTCTAAACGAGCTACCTACCTGGCCCTATAGCTTTGGCTCCGGAAACCACGTTAGTAAGGTCAAACTCCTTAGTTAGGAAAGCGTCTACTTCTTTCTTCAGATCTTTGTCTTTTGGGTTTAAGCCTTTAATGATGATAATATTTTTTCAGCTAGCTTTGTCTTGTGCTTCTATATTTCGCGTCGATAACTCGATCTTGCGCGACATTGCATCGCTGAGTTTCGCCGGGGCGGCTTCATTTCCAGCGTTTGTGTTGTTCAGCTTCAGTTCCAAGTCTGCAACCCATTTCCCGAGCTCCACTTCTCTTTGAGATGTCGGTGGTTCTTTTATTTGAGTTTCCAGGGTGGTTAGTCTTTCGTTCATCATAGCTTGTGTTTTGTTGTATTCGACGTATTTCTTTTTTAAGTCTTTTTTCAATTGGTGAAATTCTTCTCGGAGCGCGGCGTTTTTAGCTGACACTTCGACTTTTAAATCGTTAAAGTTGTTTGTATTTTCTTATCTCATGGTATGTATTTCACGCAGGATATCACCGAGTTCAGGGCTTTGCATCGTCTTTATCTCGGTAGGATCCGGTTTTTTATTTGAAATGCCCTCTTACTCGGCCATTTTACCGATGTTGCTTTGCTGCGTCCAATCTTTCAGACTCAGCGAAGGTGTACGTTTAGTCAGAGTACTTTTTTTTGCAGTGGTTTCCTCTAGATTTTCTTCGTCCGAATTATCAGCACGCACCTGAAAGAACATGCGTTTTCGAGCGTCTTTGCCCGTGCTGGGAGGAGTGTACATTTTATTGCATATCTTGCTTTTCCTAAGCCTGCCTCTTATTGCCTTTACGCCTGTAATTGCCTTTCCCTTGATGCTTGGAGCAGCAGGTGCCGACAATATCGTCCTAAGGTTTACCGACCGAGTTACCGGGGTGCCTGTTCTAGCTGGGTTGTTATTTGTCTCCTGGTAGATGTCGGCACTGGCGTCACCGATGTGGGGGGTCGTTTCGTTTCAGACGTCTTTTTGTCGAGAGAAAAAGGAGTTCCGCGAACCCGTGTTAATAAAATAGTTTAAACATTATCTTTATTTAATACAAATATAATAAACGTGTGCTTTGGTTCAAGTCTCGTGAAGAACTGGATTTTGGAGAAGAAACCGGAACGCAAGACACGTGGGGACGCAACATCGCGCTGTCATTGGTTGACCAATGCTGTAACCCGGAATGGCGGAAATCGAGTGTGTGGATGCGGCGTAACGCAAGCCAGCACCTACACTACCGCTCTCCGAGCAATCGCGTTAGATTGCGATTTGAACTTTTTTGCGTTTCCCAGGAACGTTATAGGTTCAAGGTGATAAATCGTGACGCGGCGTCAAAGTAGTAGGAGCGTTCGGAATTTTAATGATTTTTTTAGGAACAGGAACCGATGACAATGATGTTCGCGATGCTGGTAAGTGCGTTGATATTGGCGTTGACGTTGATATTGACGATTGCACCGACGATCTTGAAAGCTGCATAGAATGCGATGATGATGCAAATGGCGATGCTATCGGATGCGATGGTGTTGCAACAGGTACCGAGATCTGATCTGATTGCACAGGCACCTGCAAAACATTCCGATTCACTTCGAAAGGCGTCGGCGGATTTGCTTCGTAGAAAGCTGGCTTCAATCTCTCTGTAGATACGGTGATAGGTTTGCCCTTGACGAGAACTTCGAAGACAACATCGGACGGTCGACTCAAAACTTCATAAGGGCCCTCGCAAGGCTGCTCGGGGGATCTCTTGCTGTCGTTTCGTATAAGAACATGAGAACAATCGAAGAGCGTTTTGTGCACGAAAGGTCTTCTTCTGCTGTGATAAGCCGTCGGGACCGGTCGAATACTTCGCATGTGAGAGCGAAGGCGCTGTACGTAGATTTGCTGGCTATGAGTTTCTTCATAATCGACAAAGAACTCTCCTGGTAGGCAAAGAGTCGTCCCGAAGACAAGCTCAGCGCAGGTGGATTTAATATCCTCCTTGAAACTCGTACTCAAACCGAGGAGAACGAAAGGAAGAGTATCAACCCATTCGGTCGTCTCATGGCACATAATGGCAGATTTTAAAGAACGGTGCCAACGTTCTACCAAACCGTTTGAAGCCGGATGATAAGAAGTTGTACGAATCCGTTCGCACCCAACGAACTTGATGAGAGCCTTGAAAATCGCAGATTCAAATTGCGAACCTCAATCGGATGTGATGGTACTCGGTGCACCGTAGCGAGCAATCCAAGACGAAAAGAAAGCGCTGACGACAGTCTCTGCGGTGATGTCAACTATCGGGATGGCCATCTCGTGAATCGGTCGATGATAGTAACACAATACCTGAAACCTCTCGAAGGCGGCAAAGGTCGAACAATATCAATGTGCACATGACAGAAACGATCATCCGGTACCGGAATGTGTTTAGGTATATTACGATTATACCGAGAGACTTCGCTGCGTTGGCAGGGAACACAGGTACGCGCCCAATCGATGATATCTTTTCGCATGCGAGGCCAAACGAATTTCTGTTGTATAAGACTCCTCGTTGTCTTGCAGCTGGGATGCGAGAGGCCATGCGTCGCGTCGAAAACGCGCTTCCTAAGCGCCGTCGGAATTTAAGGTCGAATTTTTTCATTCGAAACGTCGCAGAAAACTATTTTGTCCGAATTGTCCACTCGAAGAGATCGAAGGTCGAGAGACGTGTCGGAGTCGAGTAAATTTCCAAGTTCTTCGTCTGTTGGCTGTGCTTCCGCGAGGTCTTCCGTCGAAAAGAGTGTCGGCATGTCAACGGTTTCAATCCGGGAAAGAGAATCCGCCACAACATTATCGGCGCCACTTGCGTCAACGATATTAGTCGTGAATTGGCCGATAAAGTCCAATTGCCGGAGTTGACGAGGAGAAGCTTTGTCGCTGCGTTGTTTGAAAGCAAAGACAATCGACTTGTGATCAGTCTTGATCGTAAGAGAGCGTCCCTCAACCATGAACCGGAAGAATTTCAGGCTATAAAAAATAGCAAGCAATTCACGGTCATAAGTACTGTACTTCATTTGAGCCGGAGAAAGTTTCTTCGAATAAAACCCAAGCGGCTCCCATATTCCATTACACAACTGTTCGAGAACTGCGCCCATCGATGAATCAGACGCGTCCGTCTGTAGAGCGAGCGGAGCATTCTCGAGTGGATGCGCGAGAAGAGAAGCGTTGGGGAGTTGAGTTTTACAATCAAAAAACGCCTTTTCGGATTCCGACGTCCACTTGATGGAACGTTTGTCTTTTTTTTAACGCCAGCGAGATAGGTGTCCAACAAAGCTTGAGGGCGAGCGGCGTTACGGATGAAACGACGATAGAAATTCACGATTCCGAGAAAACGACGGAGTTCGGAGATATTTTCGGGTTTTTAGGCACTCACTATAACAGTAGGCAAAGAGTGCCTATTAAAATGACTATCCGTTGCTCTTCGGAGTCTGTCGGTGGGGTTACTCCGCAGCGAATACTCCAAAAAGTTTTATTTTTCACCATTTGCTTCGATGTATCTCCAACATCATGTGTTGTTAATTTGAAGTGATTCCAATGACTGGTAATATTTTTTTTCGCCTGTGGTCGAATAAAAATACCTTTATTACTGAAATTATCTTCTTAGACGTCCGTATCACAGTGTAACTTTGGACTGTGCGAAGCAATTTTTCTCTTCTTCGCAGGGATGATGTATCATATCATCACCATTGTGCACATACATTTTGAAGCCCCTGCGAAGCATTTGAATATTTGCTTAACAAAAAAAAATCCATTTTTGCTTCGACAAGTGTCCGTCCGGTGCTGTAACTTTGGATTGTGCGAACCAATTTTTCTCTTTTTCGCAGGAATGCGATATATCATATCATCAATGTTGTGCACAATCATTTTGAAACTACTACGAAGCCTTTGATGAGGTGTTTTAAATTTTGTTCTGCTAAATGTCCATACGGTGCTCCAATTATGAAGTCTACGAACCTAATTTTTTCTTTTTCGCAGCATTATTTTATTTTATGAAAAGCACTACGCACAGCAAATTTGAAGACATTCTGACATTTCTTAGTATTTTTATTCTCCAATTATTTTTAGTAAGGAATTATTTTAAAAGGTTATATTATTTTTATTTCCCAAAAAACAATTTTTTATCATGTCACATAAGAAAATTTGGTTGCAAAAAATGAAATACGAAATATGACACATTTATTGACAAATATTAATCCTTTTTATTTCGAAAATAATATATTTTGAACGAATATCATTCACAATATTTTATATACGTTATTCACATTCATAATAAAAATAAAAAATTTCGTGGGTGCACTGAAAACTTGGTTATAATTCCACAAAGAAGAACCATCGAATATCCAAAAGTATTGCAATTTGTCAAATAAAATTGAATACAATCGCGGCCATTTATTTTTTTCCATTCATTCTATCTGTCAAACCTTAAATCGACAAATGAAAATCTTATTGTTTTCTCATTGTTTAATGTATATAACTTTAAATATTGGGAAACTGCAGTTTACTTTTTTCAAATCTCTAAGAATTTTTCGAAACAAAAAAAAATCAATTTTTACCTCGTATGTTTCCAACCACCCTTCTATTTTTTTTCAATTGTTTCAATATACTTATCTCAAAACAAAATAAAACGATAGAAAAATAAAATTTCTCGAATTTCTCGTCTGCAATGTTTTACTCTCCGACAGTGACAATAACCAGTGAATTGATTCTATCTATTATAGGGAAGAGAAAAAATGCTTAAAGTGTTATAACCGAATTCTCTTATAGATCGACAGTCCAATAGTCCTCGCCGTTGAATTCATCGAGAAATTAATTTTTTTTTTATTTTGGACGCATCGAAGACACTACAACTTTTTTTTGAGCAGGGTACTACTTCCTCTTCAATACACGAATTAAGACGTTGGCTGTGCTTCCAAGACTATGTTCGTTCTCGAGTTATAATTTTTTTTCTACAACAATTAATATCAAGTAAATTTAATTGAAAATCGTATCAAAAAGCAATTTTTCTTAATATTCAGCTCCAATACTTCGAGTCCTGTCCAGAGGCAGAAATAAGGTGATTCCATGTTTTTTAGGGAAGAAAAAAACATTTAAACAGATGCATTTATAGGGGACATTAGACCTGTTGGTAAATGTAAATGGTGTTCGTGTTGGTAAATATTTTTTGTGTTGATTTATACTCATTTAATCTGATCATCAGTGTTAAGCCAATAAAACGACCTTTACTAGATATCATTTGATTCGTTACATTAATTTGATCAAGTTCTATGTGATGCAATTCTTTATATTGATCGTAAAACAAAAAGGAAATATCAGTTGTGAATAATAATAATCAATTCGTATAGAAACGAACTGTTTATATTCGATGAAGGTTAAACTATGAATCAATTTACATAAGTGATAAATGATTTTCCGCCATAAGTTCTTCCGCGATGAAACGCGCAGCGCGACGTATAAACATATTCGATATGCAGCGCATAACGTAAAGTGTAATCATACTCGATACGGAGCGCGTAGCGCGACGTGTATTCCTGTGAGTGCCTTAAAAAATGTCCCAAAGGGACATTTTTCGGGAGGTTTGGGGGGCGGAGCCCACAACAAGAGCCTCTTCGCCCGCATGGCGCTGAGGCGCTTGTTTATAGTCCAAAATAGCCGCGACGCGATCGGGAAGAGGGCGAGTACCGCACTCGTCGATCTCGTACCCGAGGTATCGCACTGATTATTCCCCGAAAGAACATTTTGCGACGTTTATCGATAAACCGAATTCACTAAGACGCTCGAAGAGTGTTCTTAAGTGACATGAGTGTTCTTCCATATCTTTCGATGCAACCAAAAGATCGTCAATATAGCAAAACACGAAAACTAGTCCTCTAGTAACTGAGTCCATGAATCTTTGGAATGATTGAGCGGCGTTGAAAAGTCCAAATGTCATTACGCGAAACTCAAACAACCCGAAAGGACCCGAAAGGTGTTATCACAGCAGTTTTTGGTCGGTCTTCCGGAGCGACCGGTACTTGATGATAAGCACGCGTGAGATCGATCGTTGAAAATGCTGAGCAACCGCGAAGCCGATGCGAAAAATCATTTATATGAGGAATTGGATACTTGTCTGGCTCCGTTACACTGTTAAGACGCCGGTAATCCCCGCACGATCTCCATTCGCCGGACTTTTTGTTACTAGATGAAGCGGGCTGGCCCACTGACTATCCGAACAATAACAAATTCCTTGCGATATCATGAACTCGAAATCGGCTTTGGCGGCGTCGAGTTTTTCGCCAGTGAGACGACGAGCACGTTCGGCAATCGGTGCTCCTTTAGTGACGATATGATGCTGAACGTCGTGAGCCGGAAGTCCGGAAAACGAGAAAGGTCTCGTAATCGTGGGAAATTCCTTGAGAAGATCTCGAAACGATGCGTTATCCGCAACAGTAGAAATCGACGAGTACGCTTCGTAAGCAACGATACCGATAGAAAAAGCTCAGTTTTAGAATCGATAAGTCGCTTTTTTTTAAGTCCACGAGAAGTCTGTAATGGGAAAGGAAATCTGCACCGAGGATACAACGAGAGACGTCGGCTACTAAAAAGTTCCACGAGTAATTGCGACGTAGTCTCAGATCGAGCGATAACAGTTTTGGACCATAAGTATTTATCACAGAGTTATTTGCCACGTACAAGTTGAACGGTGAACATTCGAGTTTACCCATTGCATGGGTAAACGGTATCACTGATATGTCCGCCCCGGTATCGACTAGAAAAGATAACCTGGATTTATTATCGCGTACGATGAGACGATATTGTTTCAGGGCTTCGTCGTTAGTCGTCTCGCAGCACGACGACGTTAATCGTTTCCCGCCTCGACGTTAAGCGGTTCCCACGCACAGGGATGTTGACAATGGCGTGCCTTCGGTCCAAATCGTCGATGATAAAAACAAACTTTGTCACGATCGCCAGAGCTGTTGTTGCCATCCTTGTTGTTGTTGCTGTTATTTCGCTTGGATGGCCAGGGAGACTTTGATATCGATCAACCGCGACTATTCCCATTCGTGCGTCGTTTACCTTCGTTGATAAATTTGTCGAACCCCGTCGTTAATGCTTCGACACGTCGAATTAATTCGCTGTGTGAATTTTCCGGAACTGAACCGTTTATAACGTTGACATGAGCCGGACGTTGAAGGTCCATTATTTTGTCGGCCAACAGCGCGAGGTTATTCAGATTTTTCTCGCTGAAAGCGGAAAGAATCGCGATGACTTGCTGCGGAAGTTGTTCCAAAAACAAAGATTTAAGCAGAGTGTCTTCGCACTGGTTCGACGCTAAATTACGTAAATTTTGAAGAAAATGCGAGGGCTTTTGAGCACCCAAAAGCTGAACTTTGAGCAAGCAGCGTACTTTGCTCTCTCGAGACTCGACGAACGAGGCGAGAATCCTTGGCTTAATGACGTCGTATTTACCGTTATCGGGGGGATTTTGAATTAAATCCGTGACGAATGGTAAAATCACTGTGTCCAGATTCGCGAGGAGATATTGGTACTTAGTCTCGTCGACGGTGATCCTGGCAAGTCCAAATGCGGCTTCAACTTGAAGAAACCAAACCACCGGCTTGTGTTTCCAAATCGGCGGAAGTTTTGCGATGCGTGACATGTGCACCTCGACGGGCGCCGGTTCCGACATGTTGCTCGTTAAATGATTATATATTTCACAAAAATACTGACCGAACGACATTCGACAAAGCGCTCGCAGGATCCGCGCGCAAGAAAAAGTGATGATTGCGTGCGGATGTGCGAGATACGAATAAATTCGTACACGGCTGTTTGAAATGCTCCAAAATGAGTCGGTACCGTTCGGCGTTAGGAAATAAAAAAAATATTCGACAAAAATACCCCTCAGACGCGGGTCAGCTATTAATTGGCAGTGACAGATAAATAAAGAAAAGCGTTATTGTTCACGAACACCACGAAAACTGTCTGTGTCGAGAGGCACAGAAGCGCGAGATGACCTTCGCGATAATGGCCACCGGTGTCGAACACGTGTTCACGTACTCGTTCAGTCTTTTAACAGTTCTATCACTCAATTAACACCGATCACGTCGGGGCCACCAATTGTGGGGAGTCGCTTCGTTTCAGACGTCTTTTTGTCGAGAGAAAATGGAGTTCCACGAACACGTGTTAATAAAATAGTTTAAATATTATCTTTATTTAATACAAATATAATAAACGTGTGCTTTGGTTCAAGTTTCGTGAAGAACTGGATTTTGGAGGAGAAACCGGAAAGTCTCGCTGCTCCGAACGCTACGCAAGACACGTGAGGACGCAACACCGCACTGTCATTGGTTGACCAATGCTGTAACCCGAAATGGCGGAAATCGAGTGTGTGGATGCGGGGTAACACAAGCCAGCACCCACACCGGACCGCAGCATTCCCCGGCATACAGTCGGACGATCTTCCTAACCTCGATGTTTTTACAGGTTTGAAAATCGACTAAACTTCGAATGCTTTCACTTTAGGGAACGCACTTAATATCTTCAAAAGTTCAGTTCACCGTTTTCTTTGTGTTGATTAGCCTTAATTAATTTGTAGGTGTTGCCAGTGATTGTAGCCGTACATATAAAATTACACTTTGCCAGACGCTTGTTATCTCACTCGCTGCCAACATGCCCCCCCCCCCCCCCCCCCCCCCCCGAAAAAGTATTATTAATACAGAATGAAAACAGTTACGTCGTCAGGACGTAGCACATGCGTGCCAGATCAGATAGCAGATGCTCTACATTATCGCCTATTCATCGCCTATTAATTTTCTTACCATAAGAGTTGTTAGATGCTCTACATTATCGCTGTCGCCTACGGACGCCACCTGAAAACTTTATGCATCTCTACACAGAGTGGCAACAATCTTCTCACGCACCGCAAAGGCGTTTGCCAGTGTTACACTTCCCGCAACTAGCCTAGGAGTGTCACCTAACTTTATGCATCTCCGAAAAAGGGTTTAGCGGCGATCCTCTTATGGACTTCTAAGTACAAGTTGCACGAAATCTTTACGACCACTAACTTTTTACCGAAAGAGTCGATAGGCGCATACACGTCTCAAATGTTTTTACGGGACTTCTGACACTCTCATTATTTCACCCCCACTGCTTAACGAATAACGAAACATTGGGCAGATTGGGGTAAACCAGTATAAAAAGCCGAGCATTTTCGGTAGGAACTCAGTAGTTCTGCGTTTATACTCCGACCATCATTTACGAGACTCCACTGAGCGTGCAAGGCTCTGATCGACGAAGTACTCTACGATCTACGAAAGGCCCTGTACCTTGCCCTGAGTGCGCAAGTTCTGCCCAATGGAATTATCTACCATAGTCCTGCGCGCCTAAGTCCTCGGAGCTCTTACCAACCATTGTATGGCGAAGATTATTTCCAATAGCAAACACCGCATTTAAATAAGAACGTAGTGCGTACTGAAACTACGAAAACTGTTCGACTTTATTTCTGCTTGCTGTGCAATCGTGCAACGAGAATATCAGTTTCAAAATCCCTCCAACGTATCTCTAGTCACCTGCAGTGTTAAGGCGCAGTCTTCTTCCCTGAGTAAAGGTTAACGCCTTGACTCGAAAGAGAGACCCACGTTACACATGTTCTGAACGTATTCGCAAGAGCTCGTCTGGTCGTAACACAAAAAAAATGTAGTGTCACAAGTGGGATTTGAGTGCCCTTACTGTCTCAAGAATGAAGAATGACGCTTGGAAAGACACCAACTAAAACTACTGGAGAACAAACTCCACCAACCACACAAGATGGTCACACGAGCAGTTCTCGTCCGAATAGAGCACAAACAACTCTTAACACTTGGAGCAACCTTCCTCCAAGTACTAATAACCAAAGGGATAACGCAACTGTTCAATCTACGAGTCGGACGAATGAACTACCGATAGACCCAACCGCGCGACTACCAGCGGAATGACCAGTTTACACAGGTCTTGGCGAGTTAGCAGTACAGCAAATTAATCAGCTACATGGCAGTGTCAATAATATTCTCGCACACATGATGGCTGCTCCACTCGTACCTCCAGTCTCTGTCAAGTACGCACTTGAAGCGGTACCCGTCGGCGATGGTTACAACATTCTACTGTCACATTTCATTGACGGATGCGAAGACGCGACGCAGATTTGTCGTCAAGAGGCACAGGCAAATCTCGCGCTAATACTCGCGTGAAATGCTTTATCAGAGGACTCAAATCGGAAATCGAAAATAAAATAACGAAGCGACCAACGTTCAGTAATACCTTAAAGGAAGCAATACGGATTAAAAGACAAGAACCCACAAAGAACGTCTTACGAAATCCATGAAGTCCGAAGATAAATCAAGATCCATCAGACTACAATCAAGGAAGAGAGAAGATACATAACATCGAAGAGAAGCCGACTTGCTACACCTGCCGTGAGATTGGACATTTAGTAGCCTTGTGTTGGCAACGAACTACTCAACCTCCGGTCTCGCGTCAAGAAAGGAACCAATCGCCACAGCAGCAGTTTAAGAAAAGATTCTTCAAACTCTCCAAGAATCTCCAAACTCAGGGAAAAGCCAGCATAACGCAATGGACTCATCACTAAGAAAGCAATTGCCGAAATGTGGATTCCGCAAGAATCTCGGCCACACGCTTGAAGAGTGCGAAAAATTAGAGTGGTGGATTTCTCGTAAAAATTCAAACGACACTTCCGACTCTTCACGAAACCAACCGCAGGACAAGAAGCAAGAAGATCCATAGCGACCTGTCAAACACCTACAGGAAGGAAACAGTCAAGCAGTAAGTGTCGCGACGGCTTTACTGAATTGTACGAGTAACGTGCCAGTATAGCCAGCACTACTGATGATCAACGCGGGTTCTTCTCTGAAACTAATTAATAGCAAGCAGGTTGCACCAAACGTGTTCGTCGATAAAACGAACATCGTAAAAGACAGTGATATAACAAAAGTCTACGTCAAAGCAATTGGGAGCACGGAAATACGAATACTAGACTCTGATGTTACTTTCCATCTCGTTAAAGACGATTTCCCGATACGAAATCCGATACCATTTATAAAGGTTGAAATAATTGTCGTTCCAGCGCGAATGAATGGACAGTTACGAACGGGTTGCTAATCCCGAAGTGGAATTTGGCTATCTTTCTTGACAAATTATCTCAGAAGGAGTCTTACTCGGCGTAACAATCGTCACGAATAATGATGGCAAGTCTCATCTCTAACTAATTAATACCACGGACGAAAAAATAGAAGTTGCCGCTCCAGTACTCGAAAATGAGCTCTTCTAAGAGATTATGGACAATCTCCACAAGGAAATAGATGTTGCTGCAGAGGCCACGCCAGTTCTATGAACGCTGCAGAGGGGTCCAACTCGCTACAGCATGACACCACTTTGACGCAGCCGCCTCACGCGCCGCGCAAAGCTCCCGACGCCTCAACGTACGAGAATTTTAAGAATGCGGAATTGTATGCAATTCTGACTACCCAGAAAACGTTATGTCAAGGCAAAACTGCAACAGCATACGTCATAAGCACAGACGATCGAGTTACAGCTATCACAAGCATGTTACTTTTGGATCGTTTGAATGAAGAGGAAAGAGAAAGCATTCAAATACACCTCAAAGGATTCGCAGATAGGTATTATCTACCTGGTGAAAAGCTTATACCAACAAATGTTCTTAAGCATCGTATAATCACGACCGATGAGGTCCCAATTAACTTTCGGCAGTACAGATATCCGGCGACTTTAAGGGGTTACAGCTAGTTGGCGACCGAAAAAAGGCGTGTTTTTGGGGATTTTTTTTGGGAAAATGATTGCAGGTTTCGAACTATTTTTTTTTGTTTCATAGTAAAGGGTATATCTTTGACTATGATTCATAATTTTTTTACTGGAAAACAGTCACAAATGTAGCAGATATTAAGAGACGCGGTAGCGTCTCGACGCCAAGTGGTTTAAATAGTAAAAAGTCCGCGCGCGTCGAGCGCTACCGTGTACTTATACGCCAATATTTTGCCCCTCAAAGTTTGACAGTTTTTTTCTCCGAAACGAGACATCGTATCTGAATTCTAAAGACACTTTCATGATATAATTCGAATACAAGCTTTAAAATGCGCCTAGAATCATCCGGATCGGTGCTTGAAATGATGAGATATCGCGATATCGCCAATAAAATCCTCGCTTTCACGATAACATTTTTCTTCAGAGATTTGTTCGTTTGTCCGTTGCTTGCCCGATGTCCCATCACGCCTGTATGTTGCGTCTGTGTGCCCATGCGTGCACCCTGCATACACAATGGTTTAGGAGGAACGCACGAACAATTAGCTGTTACCAATTCACAAGTGTCAATTCGTGAACACAGCAACTTGTGATATGCGTATCCGCGAATAGTACACTCGTATTAAGTCATCGAAATAGAGGTTAAATATTGAGGGGTTATTTATAATTTTATTATCGCGAAAACTACTAATAAAAAAAACCTCTCTCGTGGTAAAAAAAAGGATGCGTGTGCGAAAAAATTATATTAACTAATTGCAGGCGAGTGATAATTTTAGTTAATAAATATTATACGTGTGATACAACAAAAAATTGTTTCGTACGGTTTTTTAACGGTGAACAATGAAACAGTTTTCTTTAATAATAAATAATGGGAAGCCATATTGGGAGTTGACAAAACAACAGGTGTGCTGTGTTTACTCCGACTTATATTCACGCTTACGAATTAAACTGCGAGCAACAAATAGCGAGGCAATAGTGAACAGATAAAGGAGACCGCAGTGCGTGTTTTGAAATAATAAACTTATAGACAGTTTAAGTGAACAGTGTAAAAGGGCTTGTTGTTTTTAACGATCTAAATCGCCGGGAGGTGAAGCTAACCTCACAGCTGATGGTCGGTAATGCAGGGAGTAGAACATACTACTAGCGACACTGGAAAGAATAAGCTCTGGGAGGCGGCGAGAGTGGACACCTCTCGCCCGAGATCGAGGGGTCGACCAAAGAAAACGTCATACTTTAAAGAACAATCAATACCATCTAGCGCTATTAAGGACTTTCGAAAAAGAATGTTTTTCTACATGGACGGGGAGAATACGGAGGAGGCAAGTTTGGAGGAAATGCTGTCAAAAAGAAGCCAAATCACTAAGCGTACGCCAGCCACACACACAGACTCATATTACGCAGAAATCTCACGCGTTATGAAGGAAAATACCGCTGATACTCCGGGAACGAGCTCGGGGATCGACATGCGTCGTTACCTACGTAGCAGATCCTACGTGAAATTGCGGCAATGAGGCAGGAAAATGCGAGAAATTTTTTGGCACTGAAAACCGAAATTTCGGAGAGCAACACGATGATGCGAGAGGAAATACAGCACCTGAAAGAAGAAATGAAAACTAACGAGAACGAAAATATAAGATCAAGGGAGTAGGTTGAGGCAAAGCTTTCGGTTCTCGAACGACAAATAAAAAATCCACCACTTCCACCAAGAGAGACCGAGTTCGAAAGTCGTTTAAGCGAGATTGAAAATAAGCTGACAAATCTACCAGCGATTAACGTCCAGATGCCCTCAAAATTCAACGAAGAGACTTATGAGAGAATCAACTCACTGACAAAAAGTGCGGAGCTCCAAGATAAGCTATCCAGGAAAAACATCATTATAATTAGGGGGCTACAGTTAAAAACAAATGATCTCAAAAACGAAATTGATCAATTTTTTAGTCAAGTCTTCGATCTGAAGGACGAGATAAGAGAAGTCGAAACCGTCAGGCCGGGAAAAAAAATGTGATAGCAATTTTGAAACAAAGATGAAGATATTGAAGAGCAAAAAAATCAAGCTGGAGAATAAACAAATTTGTATCGATAGTGTTACACCTTCGCGTAACTATCGATCCAAAAAAAGCTGAGAGACATCACACGAGCAGAAAGAGCAAATAAACGGAACGTGAAAATCTGACATCAAAAAATACTAATCAACGACACTTGGATGCGCTGGGGACGAAATCGAGAAGAAGCTTGTTGCTTTGAAACATCAATGCACCGAAACGCAAACTAATTGGCGACGCACAACAGCAACATCAAACTGCAACGCAACAGCAACCTCTCGATCGCGGAACTAGCGCAAATGTTCCAGCACCTGACGACGTACTAATGTCAAAAAACAGGATGCCGATCAATGGCCCCTTAGGGTCGTATTCTGGAACGCCCATGGATAAAAAATCTCTTAAGCTACTTAAATAAAAGAAAGGCGCAGATTATCGGAGTCTCAGAAACATGGGCCCTAATCGAACCCAGTAAGCTTTCACCACAGCTAAACAACTTCAACGCTTCATTGGCTAAGGCAACGAAGAATAAGATGAGAGGAAGATGTAGCGGCGGCCTTGTGTCACTGGCGGAGAAAGCAATCGAACACAGAGAAACACTGGATGTTAGCGAACGGTGGATCTTCACTAGGCAAATTATACAAAAGATATGAGTAGTTATAGGATTATTGTATTTTAAACCGAAACTAGACCTAGATGTAATTCTCGATTCGTTACTGATAACACTAGACGATATAAAACAGGAAATACCCGGATGCGATTGGAGATGACTGCAATGCTCGCATAGGTGAACTTGACGAGATACCAGAAGATTTACTCGAAGAGACAAATTTATATAAAAACAGAAAATCTCTAGTCGCAAATATCTCCTCAGAAGGAACAACATTTTTAGGCACTCACTATAACAATAGACAAAGAGTGCCTATTAAAATGACCATCCGTTGCTCTTCGGAGTCTGTCGAAGGGGTTACTCCGCAGCACATACTCCAATTTTTTTTATTTTTCACCATTTGCTTCGGTGTATCTCCAACATCATGCGTAGTTACTTTAAAGTGACTGCGATGAATGGAAATATTTTTTTTAGGCTACGGTGCAATGAAAACAACTTTTGACTGGATTTTTCTTCTCGGACATCCGTATCCCACTGTAACTTTAGATGGTGCGAACCAATTTTGTTCTCCTTCGCAAGGTTTTTTTATTATTGCCAGTATATGTACACATCACTTTTAAAACCAATCTGAGACTTTTAAGTATTTTTTCTAAAAAATTATTGGTCACAATTTGAATTTGCCTTCCGTCAAATGTCCGTACGGTGCCATTATAATGAATTCTACGAACCAATTTTTTTCTCCATTGCAGCATCATTTTTTTTTATCAAAAACACTATGCAAAGCAAATTTGGAGACAATCTACATCTACATCTATATCTCTAACTATTTATTCATCACAATTTTCCATAAAAAAATTATTTTCTCACATCCGATGTCCGTACGGTGCTCCAATTAAGAATCCTGGAAACCAATTCTTTTCTCTTTCGCAAAAATATTTCATAGCATCGAAAGCACAATGCACAAGAAATTTTAAGTCATCCTGACAAATATACTTTTAATTATAAAATAATTTAAAAATAGTCGTTATCGCTAGATTTGCTTCAAAGGTTATGTTATTTAGTTTTGCCAAAAAACCATTTTTCATGATGTTAAAAAAAAAACTTCGGTTGCGAAAAATAAAACACGAAATATCATACACAGATTAACACATGTTGGCTTTTTTTATTTCGAAAATAATATATTTTCACCGAAAATCATTCGCAATATTTGACCATACTTTATTCATATTCGTAATAACAAGCGTCTCAGCGCCCTGCGGGCGCAGATGCTCTTGTTGGTGGGCTCCGCCCCACAAACCCCCCGAAAAATGTCCCTTCGGGACATTTTGTAAGGCACACACGGGGGTGCACGTCGCGCTACGCGCTCCGTATCGAGTGTATTTACCCATCGCGCTATGCGCTACGAATGAAGTATGTTTATTCGTCGCGCTCTGCGTTTCTTTTCGACAGTACGTATGAGGGAAAAACATTTATCAGTTACGTAAATTAATTCATAGTGTTTAACCTTCGTCGAATAAAAATATTTCTTTTTTGTACCAATTGATTATTAATATTCACGACGGATATTTCCTTTTTGTTTGACGATAAATTGTCAAATATTGAGACACGAGACAAATATAACGAATTGCACCACGTAGAAGTTGATCCAATTAATTTAACGAATCAAATCATGTCTAGTAAAGTCGTTTTATTGGCTTTAAACTTATGACCAGATTTAATGAATATAAAACAAACACACAAAACATGTACCGACACCAATACGATTACCATTTAGCATTCAGGCCAAATATCCCCTTTAAATCCTTCTCCTTCAGTGTTTTTTTTCTTCCCCATAATTGATGGAATCAGTTCGTTATTTTATCTGTAGGAAACCAAACCATTGTAGAAGATAAGTTCAAGAAATTTGCTATTCTTTGTGATTTTCAATGAAATTTTATCGATATTTATGGATGCTGCAAAAAAATGCAATCTCGAGAACGAAAAAATATATCTTTTTGGTTCCTGTCTTGTATTGAAGAGGAAGTAGTACGTTACTCGAATCAAAAATTTGTCATCTTGGATAGCTCCGAAATATTTTTTTACAAATTGATGAAATTCTTGAAAAATTCGACTTTGAAGGCTCTTTGACAGTCCTCTTATAACAAATTTCATTTCTATCATTTGAGATATATTTTTTTTCTTCTTCGTAATACATGGAATCAGCTCGTTATTGTCTCTGTAGAACAGACAAGTATTGGAGACGAGAAGTTTGAGAAATTCGATATTTTTTTTCGTTTTTCAATGAAATTTTATTGATATTTATCGTCGCTTAAACATATCAAATTTAGCATCATATCATATCGTATTTTTTTAAATTTTATTTAATCACAAACGAGGATAAGTTTTTCGGTACGGAATAACTCGTAAAATCGACAAATTCAGTGTTTTTCACTTTCTTGATAAATAATTGTTTATAATTGTTCTTTAAGAGTACAATTGTTTTTTTTTTGCGAAAAAAAACTTTTCAAGACGTGAGCATATGAAAGAAATTCGTATTTCGACGAAAATTTGAAAAAATTAAAAAAAAAAAAACGTTGGAAATACGTCGATAGAATAATCATTAGCAGTTTTCTTATCAAGTGTAAACGAATAAATCCAGCGAACAAAATTGACAAAGATTTCGAATGTGATGAATCTCCGACGGTCGAAGTGTACAAAATTAAATTTTTAAACATAGCACACTTTTTATCTGCGCAATAACGCGGAGAGTCAGTTTGTAAATACGATTTCTTTGAGAGGAAAGGATTAGAGACGGCAATTTCGAGAAATTTGAATAAACGATTCGTTTTATGATGAAAATTCGTAAAATTAGTCTTTGCTTAAAAAAAATCATATCTCGGCAGCGAAAAAAGATTTCGACTCTTATTTTGGCTTGTTTTGAAGAGGAGAAAATACGTTGCCAGAAAAAGAATTTGCAGTTTTTATTATTAACTGTAAATGTATAAATCGGGTGAACATAATTGACAAAGATTTCGGCTGCGATGAATCTTCGACGGTCGAAGGATAGAAAATTCTTTTTTTTTATGATTGCATACTTTTTATTTGCGCTATACCGCGTAGAATCCATTTATATTTACGTAAAATAGGAACAAGGATTGAAACGAGATGTCGATTTTTTTTTATTTGAAAATCATCCGGCCACAGAGTACGTGCGCCGCGACGTATGAGCATCTGTGTATCGTCTGCTAGGAAATTGTCATCTGCTTCCAAAGTTTGACAGATAGAATAAAACGAAAAAATATATACTCGCGATTTTTTTAGTTCTATTTGGGAAATTGTAATTATTTTGGATATTCGATGAATCTTTTTTGTGAGTTTACTACCAATTTTTTTAGTAAATACGTGAAATTTATCATTTTTATTACGAATGTGAATAAAATATGCTAAAATATTGCGAATGATTTTCGGTGATAATATATTATTTTCGAAATAAAAAACGCAAACATTTGTGAATCTGTGTATGATATTTCGTGTTTTATTTTTCACAACCGAAGTTTTTTTTTTAACATGATGAAAAATGGATTTTTGGCAAATCTAAATAACATAACCTTTAAAGCAAATCTTGTTATAACCACTGTTTTTGAATTATTTTATAATTAAAATTATATTTGTCAGAATGACTCAAAATTTGTTGTGCATAGTGCTTTCGATGCAATGAAATATTGTTGCGAAAGAGAAAAGAATTGGTTTCCAGGATTTTTAATTGGGGCACCGTACGGACATCAGATGTGAGAAAATAATTTTTTCATGCAAAATTGTGATGAATAAATAGTTAGAGATGTAGGATTGTCTCTAAATTTGCTTTGCGCAGTGCTTTTGATAAAACAAAATGATGCTGCGAAGGGGAAAAAAATTGGTTCGTAGAGTTCATTATGATGGCACTGTACGGACACTTGACCGAAGGCAAATGCAAATTATGGCCAATAATTTTTTAGAAAAAATACTTAAAGGTCTTAGATTGGTTTTAAAAGTAATGTGCATACTGGAAATAATGTAATAAAAAAACCCTGCGAAGGAGAACAAAATTGGTTCGCACCATCTAAAGTTACAGTGTGATACGGACGTCCGAGAAGAAAAATTCAGCCAAAAAGTTGTTTTCATTGCACCGCAGGCTAAAAAAAATATTTCTATTCATCGCAGTCACTTCAAAGTAACTACGCATGATGTTGGAGATACACCGAAGCAAATGGTGGAAAATAAAAATTTTTGGAGTATGCGCTGCGGAGTAACCCCTTCGACAGACTCCGAAGAGCAACGGATGGTCATTTTAATAGGCACTCTTTGCCTATTATTATAGTGAGTGCCTAAAAATGATAAATTTCACGTATTCACTGAAAAAATTGGTTTTAAACTCTCAAAAAAGATTCATCGAATATCCAAAATAATTACAATTTCGCAAATAGAACTAAAAAAAATCGCGATTATATATTTTTTCGTGTGATTCTATCTGTCAAACTTTGGAAGCAGATGACAATTTCGTAGCAGACGATACACAGATGCTCACATGTCGCAGCGCGCGTACTCTGTGGCCGGATGATTTTCAAATAAAAAATAATCGACATCTCGTTTCAATTTTCGTTCGTATTTTACCCAAATACAAATGGATTTTACGCGGTATAGCGCAGACAAAAAGTGTGCAATCATAAAAAAAAAATTTTCTATCCTTCGACCGTCGAAGATTCATCGCAGTTGAAATCTTTTGCAATTATGTTCACCCGATTTATTCGTTTAGAGTTAATAATAAAAACTGCTAATTTTATTTCTGGCAAAGTATGTTCTCCTCTTCAAAACAAGACAAGATAAGAGTCGATATCTTTTTTCGCTGCCGAGATATGATTTTTTTTAAGCAAACACTAATTTTACGAATTTTCGTCAAAAAACGAATCGTTTTTTCAAATTTCTCGAAATTGCCGCCTCTAATCCTTTCCTCTCATAGAAATCGTATTTACAAACTGACTCTCCGCGTTATTGCGCAGATAAAACGTGTGCAATGTTTAAAAATTGAATTTTTTACACTTCGACCGTCGGAGATTCATCGCATTCGAAATATTTGTCATTTTTGTTCGCTCGATTTATTCGTTTACAGTCGATAAAAAAAATTGCTAATGATTATTCTATCGACGTATTTCCAACTTTGTTTCAAATTTTACAAATTTTCGTCGAAAAACGATTGTTTTTTCATATTCCCACGTCTTGAAAAGTTTTTTTCGCGAAAAAAAAAAACAATTGTACTCTTTTAAAGAACAATTTAAACAATTATTTATCGATAAAGTGAAAAACACTGAATTTTATGATTTTACGAGTTATTCCGGACCGAGCAACTTATCCTTGTTTGTGATTAAATAAAATTAAAAAAAAATAGGATATTATATGATGCTAAATTTGATATTTTTAAGCGACGATAAATATCAATAAAATTTCATTCAAAAACGAAAAAAATTATCGAATTTCTCAAACTTCTCGTCTCCAATACTTATCTGTTCTACAGAGACAATAACGAGCTGATTCCATCTATTATGGGGAAGAAAAAAAAACACTGAAGAGGAGGGATTTAAAGGGGATATTTGGCCTGAATGCTAAAAAGTAATCGTGTTGGTGTCGGTACATGTTTTGTTTGTTTGTTTTATATTCATTAAATCTGCTCATAAGTTTTAAGCCAATAAAAGGACTTTACTAGACATGCATTGATTCGTTAAATTAATTTGATCAAGTTCTACGTGATGCAATTTGTTATATTTGTCTCGTGTCTCAATATTTGATAATTTATCGCCAAACAAAAAGGAAATATCCGTCGTGAATATTAATAATCAATTGGTGCAAAAAAGAAATGTTTTTATTTGACGAAGGTTAAACACTATGAATTAATTTACGTAACTGATAAATGTTTTTCCCTCATACGTACTTTCGAAAAGAAACGCAGAGCGCGACGTATAAACATACTTCATCCGTAGTGCATAGCGCGATGTGTAAATACACTCGATACGGAGCGCGTAGCGCGATTTGCACCCCCGTGAGTGCTTTAAAAAATGTCCTGACGGGGCATTTTTTGGGAGGTTTGGGGGGCGGAGCCCACCAACAAGAGCATCTGCGCCCGCAGGGCGCTGAGTCTCCTGTTGTTATTAACTCTAAACGAATAAATCGGGTGAACATAATTCACAAAGATTTCGACTGCGATGGATCTTCGACGGTCGAAGGATAGAAAATTCTTTTTTTTTTATGATTGCACACTTTTTAACTGCGCTATACCGCGTAGAATCAATTTGTATTTGGGTAGCATACGAACAAAGATTGAAACGAGATGTCGATTTTTTTTTAATTTGAAAAAATCATCCCGCCACAGAGTACGTGCGCCGCGACGTATGAGCATCTGTGTATCGTCTCCTACGAAATTGTCATCTGCTTCCAAAGTATGACATTTCGTGTTTTATTTTTCGCAACCGAAGTTTTTTTTTTACATGATCAAAAATGTTTTTTTGGCAAATCTAAATAACATAACCTTTGAAGCAAAGCTAATTATAATCACTTTTTTAAAATGATTTTATTATTAAAAGTAGATTTGTTGGAATGACTCAAAATTTGTTGTGCATAGTGCTTTCGATGCAATGAAATATTGTTGCGAAAGAGAAAAGAATTGGTTTCCAGGATTCTTAATTGGAGCATCGTACGGACATCAGATATGGGAAAATAATTTTTTGATAGAAAATTGTGATGTAAAAATAGTTAGAGATGTAGGATTGTCTCCAAATTTGCTGTGCATAGTGTTTTTGATAAAAACAAAATGATGCTGCGAAGGAGAAAAAAATTGGTTCGTAGAGTTCATTATGATGGCACCGTACGGACATTTGACGGAAGGCAAATACAAATTGTGACCAATAATTTTTTAGAAAAAATACTTAAATGTCTCAGATTGGTTTTAAAAGTGATGTGCATACTTGCAATAATGTAATAAAAATACCCTGCAAAGGAGAACAAAATTGGGTCGCACCATCCAAAGTTACAGTGTGATATGGACATCCGAGAAGAAAAATTCAGTGAATAAGCCATTTTTATTCAACCGTAGGGTACAAAAAATATTCCCAGGCATCGGAGTGACTTCAAAGTAACTACACATAAAGTTGGAGGTACACCGAAGAAAGTAGTAAAAAACTAAATTTTTTGGAGCATACGCTGCGGAGTAACCCCATTGAAATCTGTGTGAATAGGCCTCGCAGGTCATTTTAATAGGCACTCTTTGCCTTTTGTTATAGTGAGTGCCTAAAAACTACCAAAAAATTCACTTTTTCCACTTTTTGTCTCGTAACCACTCACATAATGGCTTGCGATAACTCCATTCTTGATCGCATGAAAAATGCCCGCACTCGTTCCGTAACACTAACTGTTATGAAGAAAATGAGCCGTCGCAATCCAAAATTAGTGCGGTCATTCTCTCTAAAACCTGCGGCAAGCGAAAAAAATATAAGTGGCAAAAAATGAATTTCACAGATTAATGAAATTAAACAACGTGGGTGATTCAGAATAAAAAAAAATTATTTTTATATTTTTTTTTGTCACATAAAAATGTACACTTTTTTTTCTATCACATAAAACTTAGCATTTTTTGTGTTTTTTTTTTTTTTTTTTTTCATTTCACAAATCTCGTAAATGCAAAAAAAAATGTTAAATAAAAAAAAGACTTACGTTAAATGTGACGTTTAAAAAAGAGGTTAATTCTGTGAGACTTTTCGTTATGCGACACTGTCACTGTGAAAATCATTTTTGCACTATCGCGGGCAAAAATACAGAATATATTCCGTTCATTCGGAAAAACTGTAAACACTGACAGATAAATAGTCTCACCGAATTTAGAAGCGCATTTTTACCCGATTGACACAATCGAGTGAAAGTCATCGCTGCTACATTACGCCGGTGTATGGCAGACTCAAAACAAAACGCGGTAGCAGCGATAATCTGAGTCGCATCGATTCGATGTAACGACCCTTTGGTCGGTAAATCGGTACCTACCGAACGCAGTTTCGAAATCGATTGTATTTTCTATGTTCCTTCCTCGATCTTTCTTGTTCTTCTTATTAGAAGAAAAAGAAACATGCGGAGATGCGGTATTCCGGCATTGTTTGTGTTGCATTTTGGCATTTTTATTTTCGTGCATCATTTATTTCTAATATTATAAAAATGCTTCTAACTTCGGTAATTTTTTAAATTACGATCTATAATTTGGTGTGTATGTAGTACACCGTATATACATGCAGAATTTTTTTTTCATAAAAAAAAATCATTTTTAGATGACTCAGCCCCTTTAATAGGCACTCTTTGGCTATTGTTATAGTGAATGCCTAAAAAGGTGTTTACGTTTCGTTCAGTGCACAGTGTTGTACAAACAACCGCAATGCTCCCCACTTGTCTACCAGTGTGTTGTCGAGTCTTGTCGTGAGACTTATTCCTTCAGTTTTTGATTTACACCAAACGTCGAATTGCTTTGAAGAATTATATTTCGAGAGATATAAAATTGAGACACCGGCGCGATAATCATGTCATGAATTGGATCGATTTTAGATATGTAATAAATGAGAAAAGTGATAGACAATACGAATGAAGAACGTGATAACTCAAATTCAAGAAAACATCATAGCAAATCTCTACAAAACAAGGAAAATAGAGAAATAAATTTGGGGATAAATGGTAGTATTTTTTCAGTAAGCGGAGACGATAAAATCGCAGCCCTCCGTTTAATCCGATTATTGAAAAGGAAACTGCACGCCTTTCTGTTCATAACAGTGCCACAATCATGGCTTCAACTACTTCTTTTATCCATCCTTTTATTCCGACTATAATAAGTTATCATACGATACATCCATTACGTAACTTCTCGCAGCATACGAATTCAAAGAACCGATGATCTACTTTCGAAATCATCAGACGAATCAATTTCTAAAAATTAAAGATAATAGGATTTTCAATATCACGAAGAAGAGTTCAAGATATTTTCTAAAATCCCAAAATAATCAAGTTATTCGATGAGGAAAAAAAACAAGCGCCTCAGCGCCCTGCTCCGCCCCCCAAACCCCCCGAAAAATGTCCCTTTGGGCCATTTTTTAAGGCACTCACAGGAATACACGTCGCGCTACGCGCTCCGTATCGAGTATGATTACACTTTGCGTTATGCGCTGCATATCGAATATGTTTATACGGCGCGCTATGCGTTTAATCTCGGAAGAACGTATGGCGGAAAATCATTTATCACTTATGTAAATTAATTCATAGTTTAACCTTCATCGAATATAAACATTTCGTTTCTATACGAATTGATTATTATTATTCACAACTGATATTTCCTTTTTGTTTTACGAACAATATAACGAATTGCATCACGTAGAACTTGATCAAATTAATGTAACGAATCAAATGATATCTGATGACCAGATTAAATGAGTATAAATCAACACAAAAAATATTTACCAACACGAACACCATTACCATTTACCAACAGGTCTAATGTCTCCTTTAAATGCATCTGTTTAAATGCTTTTTTCTTCCCTAAAATACATAAAATCACTTTATTATTGCCTCTGGACAGGACCCGAAGTATTGGAGCTGAATATTAAGAAAAATTGCTTTTTGATACGATTTTCAATTAAATTTACTTGATATTAATTGTTGTAGTAAAAAAATTATAACTCGAGAAAGAACATAGATATCGTCTTGGTTCGTGTATTGAAGAGGAAGTAGTACCCTGCTCAAAATAAAGTTCTAGTGTCTTGGATGCGTCCAAAATAAAAAAAATCAATTTCTCGATGAATTCGACGGCGACGACTCTTGGACTTTCGATCTATAAGAGAATTTGGTTATAACACTTTAAGCATTTTTTCTCTTCCCTATAATAGATGGAATCAATTCACTGGTTATTGTCACTGTCAGAGAGTAAAACATTGCAGACGAGAAATTCGAGAAATTTTATTTTTCTATTGTTTTATTTTGTTTTGAGATAAGTATATACTTATCTCAATATGAAACAATTGAAATAAAAATAGAAGGGTGGTTGGAAACATACGAGGTAAAAATTAATTTTTTTTTCTTTCGAAAAATTGTTAGAGATTTGAAAAAACGTAAACTGCAGTTTCCCAATATTTAAAGTTATATACATTAAACAATGAGAAAACAATAAGATTTTTATTTTCGATTCAAATCATCCCGACACAGAGCACCAACGTCGCGGCGTATGCAAGCTTTATCACGTCTGCTATCGAATTATCGTCGACTTCCAAGGTTTGACAGATAGAATGAATCGAAAAAAATAAATGGCCGCGATTGTTTTCAATTTTATTTGACAAATTGCAATAATTTTGGATATTCGATTACTCTTCTTTGTGGAATTATAACCAAGTTTTCAGTGCACCCACGAAATTTTTTATTTTTATTATGAATGTGAATAACGTATATAAAATAAATAGTAAAAACATTTTCCTACGAAAATGTAAAAAAAAGACGCCAAGTAGTTTAAATAATGTTTGCGATAAAAATTCAAAAAATAAAACATCATACAAGCCAAGTAAAAATAAAAAAAAAAAAACTTTGCTCGTCCTTTCTTTCATTCCTACTACATTTATTTGTAGTCTAAGGACTCGCCAAGTTTTTTTATTTTTATTTTTACTTGGCTTGTATGATTTTTTATTTTTTGAATTTTTTTCCGCAAACATTATTTAAACTACTTGGCGTCTTTTTTTTACATTTTCGTAGGAAAATTTTTTTACTATTTATTTTATTCTTTTTTTTCATTAATTTTTTTATTATGAATTTGAATTCTTTATTTCTAAAGAAAAAGATTTTTTTTGTATCACACGCATAATATTTATCAACTAAAATTACCACTCGCCCGCAATTAGTTAAGATAATTTTTTCACACAGGTATCCCTTTTTTTTACCACGACAGAAATTTTTTTTATTAGTACTTTTCGCGATAGTAAAATTATAAATAATCTCTTAGTTTTTAACCTTTATTTCGATGACTGAATACGAGTGCACTATTCGCGGATCGCGGATCGCAGATACGGATATCACAAGTTGCTGTGTTCACGAACTGACACTTGGAAATCGGTAACAGCTAACCGTTCGTTCCGCCTATACCATTGTATATGCAGGGCGCAGGCATGGACACACAGACGCAACACACAGGCATGATGGGACATCGAACAAACAACGGACAGACGAAAAAATCTCTAAAGAAAAATTTTATCGTGAAAGTGAGAATTTTTTGGGCGACATGACGATATCTCATCACTTCGAGCATCGATCGGGCTGATTCCAGGCGCATTTTGAAGCTTGTATTCGAATTATATAATGAAAGTATCTTTGGAATTCAGATCCGATGTCTCGTTTCAGAGAAAAAAAATGTCACACTTTAGGGGGCACGATATTAGCGTATAAGTACACGGTAGCGCTCGACGCGCGCGGACACACCGCGCGGACTTTTTACTTTTTAAACCACTTGGCGTCGAGACGCTACCGCGTCTCTTGATATTGTGAATGATATTCGTTCAAAATATATTATTTTCGAAATAAAAAGGATTAATATTTGGCAATCAATATGTGATATTTCGTATTTCATTTTTCGCACCCAAATTTTCATTTGTGACATGATAAAAAATTGTTTTTTGGAAAATTAAAATAATATAACCTTTAAAAATAATTCCTCACTAAAAATAATTGGAGAATAAAAATACTAAGAAATGTCAGAATGTCTTCAAATTTGCTGTGCGTAGTGCTTTTCATAAAATAAAATAATGCTGCGAAAACGAAAAAATTAGGTTCGTAGACTTCATAATTGGAACACCGTATGGACATTTAGCAGAACAAAATTTAAAACACCTCATTAAAGGCTTTGCAGTAGTTTCAAAATGATTGTGCAGAATGGTGATATGATACATCACCTCTGCGAAGAAGAGAAAAATTGCTTCGCACAGTCCAAAGTTACAGCACCGTACGCATACTTGTCAAAGCAACAATGGATTTTTTTTTTTTAAGCAAAAATTAAAATGCTTCAAAACATGATGTTGGAGATATATCAAAGCAAATGGTGAAAAATAAAATTTTTTGGAGTATTCGCTGCGGAGTAACCCCACCGACAGACTCCGAAGAGCAACGGATGGTCATTTCAATAGGCACTCTTTGCCTATTGTTATAGTGAGTGCCGAAAAATCGGTTTTAAGTTTTTCGTAGAGAATCGACTTGTGATAATATTCTCCATGTCAAATCAGGCACGAAAAAAATGTGACGCATTTACAACGACGCAATACAAAAGTCAGGAAGAGAAAAAAAAAAGGAAAAAAATCAAAATTTCAGTTTTTTGAGTTTTATGCAGAATGGCCGCATAATAACATTCTGCATGTAGAATAAGGCACAAGCAATTACATTTTTTCAACCAATACAGGAGTTGGGAAGTAAAAAAATAAAAGAAAAATGAAACTACGCTCGAAAATTTCGACGTTTTTTTACCAATTTACTTTCACATGTGGTACAAAATTCGAAAATAAATTACGTTTGGGTTTTGCAATTCTCCAAAAAGTAAAAAATTTTTAAGTGCATTCGTTCGATTTTGAAAAATAAAAAATTTTTGATTCAGTTTTTATTTCAGATGAAAAGTTGAGAGAAGAAAAATTGTCGTGGGCTAAACGGCGACAAAAACAACACTCGATTTCGGAGGGGGGTATCTCCTTAACTTCCTCGCGATGTTTTTTACATTTTGGCGGAAAAATGTTTTGAACTGCCTTAATGCACATTTGTCTTGTGAACGATGACCATGGCCGAAAATTCTTGTAAGTGAATAAATGTTTTCAAATGTGTAGATTAAACTGATAACTACCTGTGAACCTCTGATGGAAGAATACAGTCCCATCGTGAAATACGGCAGATTGACGCATAGAAATGCGCTGGAAACAATGAAGAGCATTTTGGTAATTTTCTTGTGGTAAATCGATGCACTATCACTTTGCTGACTGGGCGTTATTTCATTGTTGCGACTTGACGTGCTGTTAACCGGGCTTATTCTGCTGGCAGGGGCGGGTCTTCGAACATCTTTAACGATTAGCATGTTCAGTGCAGCGATAATCGTGAACGGCACGATGAAAATCAAAATTGTGTTAACAATCTCAATCATGAATAGGCCATCTTGCCACTCGTCGTAGACATTGCAATCGTGGTTTACCGTCCAAAATACGTAACTGCACAGTACAGTTCCAAGACACGTTAGGCCAATGAGCGTCTTCTTCGCCCGTGAAACGGTGCATATCGAGTGTCGACGCAGGGGATAACGAACAGCTATGAAACGCTCGACGGTGAAAGCAACGACAATGTATACACTCAAAAAGTTGCAAAGTCTGGAAGAAAAAACGACTAATTGGCATGCACAACCGGGATAATCCACGATACCGTAGAAATAGAACCAATCCAATAGAAATTGTATCAGACATCCTTCGTCGCTCATAGCTAATGCAGCGAGATAAAAGCTTGCCGACGAATGTTTCATTTCCTTTCGAAAAAGTATGCAAATGGATAAACAATTTCCAATTGTACCGAAGCAAACTAATATTGGAACGTAATATTTCCACACGCCTCCTGCCATGCTCTCGAAAACTACAATTCTCTCTTCCGAGTCCATTTTCCAAAAGTCCAATAGTATTCGTGGACAGGTAATTTGCTGCAGCCGCTCTATCGATCGGACTTTGCGTTGTCAGTATTGGTACCACTGCTAACGTAGTTTGAAGGCGACAAATCCAGAGGTTCGACAATGTAACGTTTATTTTTCGAGGTTGTAGTTACTTTACAGCGTTATATTCTTTTCACAGATCCTCCTGTCTTCTGTTTATGCTTGTACTCGCCGCTTCACACACTCAAACTATTGCTCCGCCTGCTCACGCGTTGCACTCTTGCTACATGAATCTCGTACGAACCAGTCGCTTCGCTTGATAATCACCGACTGATTGTCGTTCTCTTGGTCCCGTGCCGAGAGACGCTCATGTCCGTACGAGTTCCGGCAACGGCTATTCGTCACGTGTCTTATTGCCGTAGCGCGGGAGTATTTAACACTTGGTCCTTCCCATTCTCCACCCACTACACTCATTGCCGAGACGCATTATCAAGCAAGAAACAATATTTTTGCAACTCACACTTACTTATTCGACTTCCAGAATGTTGCGTTTATAATCTCATTTCGTGCCTGTACGTTTCCGTTTTTCGCTCTATTTCTATTTTGTTGTATCCTATTCTACATTTGTATTGAACATACATTGATAATGTACATTGAGTTTCGTGTTCATTTTGTTACTGTAAAATGACTTGCTGTCACACCAACCTTGATGAATTTCAATGTTTGACTTACCATAAACTTTGTTTATAGTTAATATTGCATATATAAATATCTATTACTTGATTCATATGATTTTACTGTTTTTTTAACGAGGTTCATCTTCAACAAATGTTTACATACTTGGCGTGCGTTTTGTTTGCTTTTATCTAAAAAAGTAGTTTTGGGGTGATTTCACTTATTTTAGAATGCCATCATGAAAACTAAGATTGAAATGTTTTTTAAATACCAATAATATTAATAATGATGATAATTACTTTTTGTAATTGAAATTATTTATTGATTTGATTTCCATTGTTCTTATTATTCTTATTTTTTTATATAAAAATAATGCTAATCGTAGTTTTCACAGTAAAAATCAAGCGATGGAAAATCGGTGTGATTGCTTGAAGGTCGGTCGATCCTTTCAAGCACTGCAAGATGATAGCGTACAAATTAATATGCCTCGGAAGGATTTATTATATTATCTAAGTAATCATTGGTTTTCTTTTTTATAGAACAGTATATGTTATTCTTCAGTTCTCACCACAAAACAACTGTACTGCTTCTCATTAAAAGAATTGAAGGAAGCACCGGCGAAGTTGCCTTGTCATGAAGAATCCTTTCGGCGAGAGCATTAAAGAAAGTGATATGAGTTTTTTCGACAAGAGACTAAAGATTACCTGAATAATGTAAAAAACCTGCCGAGTCATCTTGATTTCTAGGCTATTATCTCGCAGCGCTTCAAGAACTCAATCACTACGAACTTCCACAATAAGATTCTCTGAATTTCGCAAACATAAAAAAAACGAAATTGTTTTAAAAATCGTTTTTCAAAAAAGTGTGAAAGAAAATAATTTTTTTAATCTTGATTATTAACTATATTTCACTGACTGACTTGCCTTTTGTCGGGACTTTTCGTCAGTTGAGTTTTTTTCACGTTTGTTTATTCCTCGGTAATCATCGAAGAAAAAAACATTGATTAAAACACTTTTTTACTGTATTTGAAAACGATTTTATTTTCGTTATCAATCAACATTTCTTTAAATTATAAAAAAGAATTTTAGCGAAATAATAGCTTAACTAACCGGGCGACAAACAACGTGATTACAAACGAGCGATCGACGAGATGCAAAGTTCTTCCGCCAGATATCCGTATTAGATTAGAAATAAAAGGACGTATCGGTTACTATCGAATGTGTTAACATCAATGATATACAGCCTTCTGCTTTTCATCTCCGTGTCTAGCTCAGAATCAGGAAGGTGCCACCATGTAATAAGTAAAACACTTTGGAATTCGTCCTTATGTTTCTCATTCACAAAAATATATGATCGATAAAGAGTAGATGAGAATTATAAAGGCTAATTACAAGTGTTTTCCTTGTTAAATAATGTCAGATGCGCCCGTATGTTTCTGATCAGTATCTGCAGACGAGAAGCAGAAGGCGACATATCCATGGCGTATACAGGTTAACACAATATATGGTAAAATATCTAGTCCGATCTGTTTTTCGTCTCGACATATTTCGACACTACGTTCGTTGGAGATCGTGAATCGACTAGTTTTTGACCACGACCTCAATATCCCGCAATAGGCTGCACTGATAGAATCTCAATTAGACGCAACCGAAAGCTCGGGTCCGAATTATATGACAACAGTGTCGCGGAAAATTTAATTCGAAGTTTAGTTTTCGAGATATTTCGGTAAAAACGTTTATTTTTCGCACATTGGCGTTTTCTAAAAAGCTATAGCGACTCGGCCGTCCTCGCACTAAAAAAAAATTCTTTTACGCACGTTGGCGGCGAGACGCACCCGTATCTTTTGAAACACTTTGCCAATATTTTTCAAAGATAATCAAAATTTTTTATTGGTTTTCGTAAATACATATGTATTTGTACTCTAAGAACATGCCAAATATTTTTAACTACCGACTGCCCGCCAGGCAAAAAACGGAATTTATGCGTTTCACCGAGAAATCTGATGTTTCGCGTTTTCTTGATATCCAATGTTCTTCGAAACGACAAATAATGTCATAACAAAAATTGGCACACCTTTTAGGCGCTCACTATAACAATAGGCAAAGAGCGCCTATTAAAATGACCGTCGAGGTCTTTTCACGCAGCTTTCGATGGAGATTCTCCGCAGCGTATGCTTAAAAAATAAAGTTTCTCAGCATTTAGTTTTGTGTACCTCAAACTTCATTCATAGTTAATTTCAAGTGACTCCGATAACTGGAAATATTTTTTTTAGCCTGTGGTTCGATAAAAATAGCTTTATCACTGAGTTTATCTGAACACTGTGTGGTGCGAACCAATTTTCTTCTCCTTCGCAGGACTGTTTTATCACATCATAAGTATTGTGCACAAACATTTTGAAACTACTTCGAAGCCTTTAATGCGTTTTCCAAAATAAAAATTCAATTTTTGTTACGCCAAATGTACGTACGGTGCTGGAATTATGAAGTCTACGAACCAAATGTTTTCGTTTTCGCAGCATTACTTTATTCTTTCGAAAGCATTACGCACAATAAATTTGAAAACATTCCGATGTCTCTGAACACTTTTTCCAGACATTTTTCCATTGAAAAATCGATTTTCTCTCATCAATTTTAATTTAGAATGGAATTTAAAATTTTAATTTAGAAATTTACTTTAGAATTAATTTTTAACTTAATTTAAATGTTCCTTCAGGACATTTTTTAAGGCACTCACGGGGGTGCACGTCGCGCTACGCGCTCCGTATCGAGTGTATTTACACATCGCGCTATGCGCTACGGATGAAGTATGTTTATACGTCGCGCTCTGCGTTTCTTTTCGAAAGTACGTATGAGGGAAAAACATTTATCAGTTACGTAAATTAATTCATACTGCTTAACCTTCGTCAAATAAAAACATTTTTTTTTTGTACGAATTGATTATTAATATTCACGACGGATATTTTCTTTTTCTTTGACGATAAATTGTCAAATATTGCGACACGAGACAACTATAACGAATTGCATCGCATAGAACTTGATCAAATTAATTTAACGATTCAAATCATGTCTAGGAATGTCGTTTCATTGGCTTAAAACTTATGACCGGATTTAATGTATATAAAACAAACACACAAAACACAAACAAACATGTACCGACATCAAAACGATTACCATTGAGCATTCAGGCCAAATATCCCCTTTAAATCCTTCCCCTTCAGTGTTTTTTTTTCTTCCCTATAATAGATGGAATCAGTTCGTTATTTTATCTGTAGGAAACCAAATTATTATAGAAGAAAAGTTCAAGAAATTTGCTTTGTTTGTGATTTTCAATGAAATTATGTCGATATTTATGGATGCTGCAAAAAAAAATGCTATCTCGAGAACGAAAAAAGATATCGTCTTGGTTCCTGTCTTGTATTGAAGAGGAAGTACGTTACTCGAATTAAAAATTTGTCATCTTGGATGGCTCCGAAATATTTTTTACAAATTGATGAAGTTCTTGAAAAAATCAACTGTGAAGGCTCTTTGGAAGTCCTCTTATAAAAAAATTCATTTCTACCATTTCAGATATATTTTTTTCCTTCCGCATAATACATGGAATCAACTCGTTATTGTCTCTGAAGAACAGACAAGTATTGGAGACGAGAAGTTTGAGAAATTCGATAATTTTTTTCGTTTTTCAATGAAATTTTATTGATATTTATCGTCGCTTAAAAATATCAAATTTAGCATCATATCATAGCGTATTTTTTAAAATTTTATTTAATCACAAACAAGGATAAGTTGCTCGGTCTGGAATAACTCGTAAAAACGACAAATTCAATGTTTTTCACTTTGTCGATAAATAATTGTTTAAAATTGTTCTTTAATAGTACAATTGTTTTTTTCGCGAAAAAAAAACTTTTCAAGACGTGAGAATATGAACACAAATCGTTTTTCGACGAAAATTTGTAAAATTTGAAAAAAAGTTGGAAATACGTCGATAGAATAATCATTAGCAGTTTTCTTTATCGACTGTAAACGAATAAATCGAGCGAACAAAATTGACAAAGGTTTCGGCTGTGATGAATCTCCGACGGTCGAAGGATAGAAAATTCTTTTTTTTATGATTGCACACTTTGTATTTGCGCTATCTTTGTCAATTATGTTCACCCGATTCATTCGTTTACAGTTAATAATAAAAACTGCAAATTCTTTTTCTGGCAACGTATTTTCTCCTCTTCAAAACAAGCCAAAATAAGAGTCGAAATCTTTTTTCGCTGCCGAGATATGATTTTTTTTAAGCAAAGACTAATTTTACGAATCTTCGTCAAAAAACGAATCGTTTTTTCAAATTTCTCGAAATTGCCGTCTCTAATCCGTTCCTCTCAAAGAAATCGTATTTACAAACTGACTCTCCGCGTTATTGCGCAGATAAAAAGTGTGCTATGTTTAAAAATTTAATTTTTTACACTTCGACCGTCGGACATTCATCACATTCGAAATCTCTGTCAATTTTGTTCGCTGGATTTATTCGTTTACACTTGATAAGAAAATTGCTAATGATTATTCTATCGACGTATTTCCAACGTTTTTTTTTTTTCAAATTTTTTCAAATTTTCGTCGAAATACGGATTTTTTTCATATGCTCACGTCTTGAAAAGTTTTTTTATGCAAAAAAAAACAATTGTACTCTTAAAGAACAATTATAAACAATTATTTATCAAGAAAGTGAAAAACACTGAATTTGTCGATTTTACGAGTTATTCCGTACCGAAAAACTTATCCTCGTTTGTGATTAAATAAAATTAAAAAAAACACGATATGATATGATGCTAAATTTGATATTTTTAAGCGACGATAAATATGAATAAAATTTCATTGAAAAACGAAAAAAATGATCGAATTTCTCAAACTTCTCGTCTCCAATACTTGTCTGTTCTACAGAGACAATATCGAGCTGATTCCATGTATTACGAAGAAGAAAAAAAATATATCTCAAATGGTAGAAATGAAATTTGTTATAAGAGGACTGTCAAAGAGCCTTCAAAGTCGAATTTTTCAAGAATTTCATCAATTTGTAAAAAAATATTTCGGAGCTATCCAAGATGACAAATTTTTGATTCGAGTAACGTACTACTTCCTCTTCAATACAAGACAGGAACCAAAAAGCTATATTATTTCGTTCTCGAGATAGCATTTTTTTGCAGCATCCATAAATATCGATAAAATTTCATTGAAAATCACAGAGAATAGCAAATTTCTTGAACTTTTCTTCTACAATGGTTTGGTTTCGTACAGATAAATTAACGAACTGATTCCATCAATTATGGGGAAGAAAAAAAACACTGAAGGGGAAGGATTTAAAGGCGATATTTGGCCTGAATGCTAAATGGTAATCGTATTGGTGTCGGTACATGTTTTGTGTATTTGTTTTAGGTTCATTAAATCTAGTCATAAGTTAATAAGTCATAAGCCAATAAAACGACTTTACTAGACATGATTTGATTCGTTTAATCAATTTGATCAACTTCTACGTGGTGCAATTCGTTATATTTGTCTCGTGTCTCAATATTTGACAATTTATCGTCAAACAAAACGGAAATATCCGTCGTGAATATTAATAATCAATTGGTACAAAAAAGAAATATTTTTATTCGACGAAAGTTAAACACTATGAATTAATTTACGTAACTGATAAATGTTTTTCCCTCATACGTACTGTCGAAACGAAACGCAAAGCGCGACGTATAAACATACTTCCATCGTAGCGCATAGCGCGATGTGTAAATACACTCAATACGGAGCGCGTAGCGCGACGTGCACCCCCGTGAGTGCCTTAAAATTGTCCCCTAGGGACATTTTTCGGGGGGTTTGGGGGGCGGAGCCCACCAACAAGAGCATCTGCGCCCGCAGGGCGCTGAGACGCTTGTTATTATTAAATCTAAATGAATAAATCGGGTGAACATAATTGACAAAGATTTCGGCTGCGATGAATCTTCGACGGTCGAAGGATAGAAAATTCTTTTTTTTATGATTGCACACTTTTTATTTGCGCTATACCGCGTAGAATCCATTTATATTTACGTAAAATCGGAACAAAGATTGAAACGAGATGTCGATTTTTTTTTATTTGAAAATCATCCGGCCACAGAGTACGCGCGCCGCGACGTATGAGCATCTGTGTATCGTCTGCTACGAAATTGTCATCTGCTTCCAAAGTTTGACAGATCGAATAAAACGAAAAAATATATACTCGCGATTTTTTTAGTTCTATTTGGGAAATTGTAATTATTTTGGATATTCGATGAATCTTTTTTGTGAGTTTACTATCAATTTTTTCAGTGAATACGTGAAATTTATCACTTTTATTACGAATGTGAATAAAGTATGGTAAAATATTGCGAATGATTTTCGGTGATAATATATTATTTTCGAAATAAAAAACGCAGACATTTGTGAATCTGTGTATTATATTTCGTGTTTTATTTTTCACAACCGAAGTTTTTTTTTTAACATGATGAAAAATGGATTATTGGCAAATCTAAATAACATAACCTTTAAAGCAAATCTTGTTATAACCACTGTTTTTGAATTATTTTATAATTAAAATTATATTTGTCAGAATGACTCAAAATTTGTTGTGCATAGTGCTTTCGATGCAATGAAATATGGTTGCGAATGAGAAAAGAATTGGTTTCCAGGATTCTAAATTGGAGCACCGTACGGACATCAGATGTGAGAAAATCATTTTTTTATGGAAAATTGTGATGAATAAATAGTTAGAGATGTAGGATTGTCTCTAAATTTGCTGTGCGTAGTGCTTTTGATAAAACAAAATGATGCTGCGAAGGAGAAAAAAATTCGTTCGTAGAGTTCATTATGATGGCACCGTACGGACACTTGACCGAAGGCAAATGCAAATTGTGGCCAATAATTTTTTAGAAAAAATACTTAAAGGTCTTAGATTGGTTTTAAAAGTAATGTGCGTACTGGAAATAATGTAATAAAAAAACCCTGCGAAGGAGAACAAAATTGGTTCGCACCATCTAAAGTTACAGTGTGATACGGACGTCCGAGAAGAAACATTCAGCCAAAACGTTGTTTTCATATCACCGCAGGCTAAAAAAAATATTTCTATTCATCGCAGTCACTTCAAAGTAACTACGCATGATGTTAGAGATACACCGAAGCAAATGGTGAAAAATAAAAAATATTGGAGTATGCGCTGCGGAGTAACCCCTTCGACAGACTCCGAAGAGCAACGGATGGTCATTTTAATAGGCACTCTTTGCCTATTGTTATAGTGAGTGCCTAAAAACGATGAAAATTTGTAGAGGGCATCTCGGAAAAGCCGTCCGCCAATAAGAGCTCGGGGAATTTCCAAATATCAAATCTTGAAGCAAAACTGAACGAAGCTGAATCTTAAATTTGAATTGAACTGAAATAATGAATGGTATCAAAAGGAATTGTAAAAATTACAAATAAAAATAGCACAGTGTAAACTGCATAAAATCTCGATAGATATATTAAAGTGAGCTTGACGGTATCTTAAATTGTTGGGAGAAAATGTTTCTCGCACAACTTTCGTACAAAATTTTATTGCACGAGTGTGTAAAGTGCAGGGTGCGAGTGCGGGTGCGTTTACCCACTCTGTGGCATGAAATTTTTTTTTTCATCATCGCACACTTTTTATGTGCGCAATAACATGTAGAGTCGGTTTGCAAATACGATCTATGAGAGGAAAGGATTAGACACGGCAAATTCGAGAAATTTGAAAAAAATGATTTGTTTTTGGTCGGAAATTTGTAAAATTAGACTTTACTTAAAAAAATCATATTTCGGCAGTGAAAAAAGATATTGACTTTATTCTTGTCGTGTTTTAAAATGGAGCAAATACGTTGCCAGGAAAAAATTTGCAGTTGTTTCATGAAATGTAAACGATTAAATCGAGTGAACAACATTGACAAAGATTTCGAATGCGATGAATGTTCGACGGTCTAAGGATATAAAATGCTTTTTTTCATCATTGCACACTTTTCATCTTCGCAATAGCGCGTAGAGTTAATTTGTTTTTAAGATAAAATACGAACTAACATTGAAACGAGATGTCGATTTTTTTTTATTTGAAAATAATTCCTCCACAGTGTACACTCGCCGCGACGTATTCTGACGAGCGGTGAGCTTACATGAATCTCCCCATTTATGGCGTGACATTTCAAATAAGATTTTATCGTTTTGATTAACGAATTATAATTCACGAAAGCCTCTGTGCTCATTTGCAATATCGTCGTGATGATGATGATATCTTGTAATTTAGAGTTGTTTGAAAATATTTTATTAAGTGTTTCAAAGGCCTACGGGACTATCGAGCATTTCAGAAGATTAACGTTTTGTATTTTCTAAAGAGAAACTTTTTTGCTCACCTTCTCAAACCCTTGAGAGGGCAATAAAAATGAATAGATTCTATAGTCTTTCATACAAGTCTGTAGTGGCCATGTGCACTTGAAGCCGGTCGCCAAATGTTTACGTCTCACTCTAAGTGCCGGAACGTTGGAAAATGCGAGCGAGAAGCTTTGCTATTAACATAAGAAAACCCTTCACGTGGCAAGTTGACCGATAGGTCTTTGCTGCAACTTGTATATGTTTCAATAGAAAATCGAAACGCTCCGAAGTTACGTCGCAGAATCAGCAGTCACTTGGTAAACTTTGTGTTGTTAACATCGATCTTCGGTTTCATACAAATTGATAAGCTGCTATAAGTTTAGCAAACTATGTTCAATGTGAATAATAACTTTTCCTTATTCGTTTCAATAGTAATAGTAATTGTGTCTAGTTGATTGGCTTATTGCCTTGAAAATCAAATAAAAAACCTGTCGTGCTTTCAATATTGAAGCACTGCATTTAATTAAATATGACGAGTTTTAAATCTTTCCACGAATATCCCGGTCTGACAGTCGAATTTCTATTCGGCAGGCAGCAACGAATCAGCGCTCGATGTCCGAATAATAATAATAATCAACCGACCAACCCGGTCGCCTCGTAACAGTATGAGCATCTGTGTACCGGCTGCTACGAAATTGTCTTCTCTTTTCAAAGTTTGACAGATAGAATAAACCGAAAATATAGATACACACGATTTTTTTAACTCTTGTTAGAATCTAAGTATTTTCTGCTATGTGTGTGTGAGAGTGTGAACGTAGTACACGTATGTCCCCGCATGGCGAGGATGGAGCTACGTTCGAGAACGAAAGCCACGTGGCCGCTCGAAGCGCTCCATAATCCGGCGGCGAATGCGAACCGGAAACGGGGAAATGATAGGCAGTTGCGTGGAGAGATCGATCGCGAGCAGACGTACTGCGGATCGATTCCGAGAGAGATAGTACGAGTGGGTACGCGACGCCCACGAGCGAGAACGCGCGAGCGAGGCACGACGGCCGAAACGCGCGTGCGACACGAGGTCGCTTCGGGAAACGTACGAGTACTCGACGCCGGGTCGAACCGGGTCGATAGTTATAGTTTATTGTTTTGTTTAATTTGTTCCTCTCTGTTAATCTTTATTCGCCTTATAATTAAATAAATTATTCTCTTGCGTCACCTCGACGTGTTTTCTAATAGTCCCCCTCCTCCTGCCGCTCTCCATCCGGCTCACGAATTTTCGGAATAACTGAGAATTCTAACACTCTATTTGGTGAATTGCGATTACTTTGGATATGCGATGAACCTTCTTTGTGATTTTATAATCAATTTTTTCAGTGAACACGTGAAATTTATATTTTTCAATACGAATGTGAATAAAGTATTGTAGAATGTTGTGAATGATTATCGGTGAAAATGTATTATTTTCGAAATAAAAAGCGCAAATATTTGTGAATCTGTATCTGATATTTCATGTTTTATTTTTTGCAACTGAAGTTTTTTTTTACCACGATGAAAAATTGTTTTTCACAAATTTAAATAATATAACCTTTGAAGGAAAGCTAAATGTAAAATCTTTTTTGTTAATTTCATAATAAAAATATAGTTAAACAAGATTGGTGTCCAGGATTCTTAATTGGAGCACCGTACAGACATTACATGTGAGGAAATCATTGTTTTATGGGAAATTCTGATGAATAAATAGTTAGAGATGTAGGATTGTCTCCAAATTTGCTGTGCATAGTGCTTTTAATAAAACAAAATGATGCTGCGAAGGAGAAAAAAATTGGTTCGTAGAGTTCATTATGATGGCACCGTACGGACATTTGACCGAAGGCAAGTGCAAATTGTGGCCAATAATTTTTTAGAGAATATACTTAAAGGTCTCAGATTGGTTTTAAAAGTGATGTGCATACTGGAAATAATGTAATAAAAAAACCCTGCGGAGGAGAATAAAATTGGTTCGCACCATCTAAAGTTACAGTGTGATACGGACATCCGAGAAGAAAAATTCAGCCAAAAAGTTGTTTTCATTGCACCGCAGGCTAAAAAAAATATTTCTTTTCATCGCAGTCACTTCAAAGTAACTACGCATGATGTTGGTGATACACCGAAGCAAATGGTGAAAAATAACCATTTTTGGAGTATGCGCTGCGGAGTAATCCCTTCGACAGACTCCGAAGAGCAACGGATGGTCATTTTAATAGGCACTCTTTGCCTATTGATATAATGAGTGCCTAAAAATGTGTAACAGAACGACCGATATCTTCGATGAGGTGATGGCAGACGATGATGTGACGGTAGGGCCAGAAATAAATGATAGAAAATATGGTGACCCCGGGATTCGAACCCAGGTTGATCAGGTACTAATTAAGAGCGCTAACCACTGCGCTATAGTCACCCATATGTTTCTATCATTCGTGTTGTCTACTTATATGCAAAGCTGGACCCGTCCGTCACACACCGTTACACACCTCCTCTCGCGATTGTCGACGTCCTCGTCGATTGTGCAGCGTTGCGAGTGTCCTATTGCGCGGACTGGGGCATCATGTTATCTCGTCAGTCGGTCTTTGCCGTCCTGGTATACGCGGGGGACTTTTGTCTCATGCCGCATTCCCTAAGAGTATAATGGCTTCCCAGTGGACGTGTTTAGTAGCTTGATAACTTCTGACACCATGTAACAGAACGGCCGATATCTTCGATGAGGTGATGGCAGACGATGATGCGACGGTAGGGCCAGAAATAAATGATAGAAAATATGGTGACCCCGGGATTCGAACCCAGGTTGATCAGGTACTAATTAAGAGTGCTAACCACTGCGCTATAGTCACCCATATGTTTCTATCATTCGTGTTGTCTACTTATATGCAAAGCTGGACCCGTCCGTCACACACCGTTACAAATGAATAAAAAATTAAAAAAAAAAACACTATCGACATCGATATATACATAAATGCAAAACATTCGTAGTCGTTTGCTGAACTGTATTTGGGTTTTTGTTTACATACTTAGTGTCGAGAATAGGCTCCATTAACTGTGCACATATAAGCATTGTGATAAGTTCCATCGAAATAAGGAACATTTACACACACATTTTTTACATTTTATTTATTTATGTTCTTTTTTTATATGAATTTTCATCGTTTAACAATACGTAAATGTTTTAAATGATCACAAAACGATGTGTAGGTGTATTCAACGCCCTCGTAAACGCGATTTCAATCTTCATGTTCCGAGTCACCTAGATGCTCAGGCTGCAATGGTAATTCATGATCGTTTATCAATAATCAATCGTTTGAAAATGAATAAAAATAATCATCACTAAGTACTATAGAGAGCAATATTGATAATGATAATATTTCTTTACACAAATAGAATAGTGCTACATAAATACACGTTTTTAAGAACCATGCGCACAATGCAATATTTCGAAACATACCGCAGTTGCTTTCTTCTTTTCCGCTCTGTGAAGGGCACAAAGCTTATTACTAATGGCTATTCCTAAGCCAGATTGCGTGAAAGTTTTTGGATGGCACGTCTGTACACAATCTAAAAAAAAAAAAAAAATAATTTCGCTACCCATATACAGTCGAGTGATTTTCTGTTTACAACAATTTTAGCAGTCTTGTATATATAATTGTCGTATTGTTTTTGTTGGCCGCGCGTTAATAGAAACTTTGTACACTCTACATTTTAATCCGCATTCACGAAAAAATGAACCATTGACTATTCGAATAATTTCATTATATATACAACGAAAATAGCTTTTCTTTGCTTATGTTGCCCATAGCTTTCCTTGCCTGTATGTTTATCAGCAAGGGAAGCATTGGGCGAGTCTCTCGATGCCAACAGTTTACACAAAATTTTTAATTTTTTGCGTCGTAGTAACAATCATCGTAAATAGCATCTCGGATGTTTTTATCCAATGTATGGAACTTCCGTTCATTTCTTGATTCTGCTATCATCCGTGCCCCTCCTTTGAGATTGCTGCGCAGCAGAACCTCCAGTGGGAAACATGGCATTACCAGCGAGGGCCCCATAGCTGTGCAGGTCGATTGAGCTTTCGCTGTACGCCATTGACTGGCCATCACACGCACTACCATTTTTTTCGGTCCAATTCGAATCTGATAAATAATAGAAAACTATGTATGAGTTCGTGGACTCGAAATCTGTCCTTCCCTTAAGAGTATTATCCTAATCGAACCAAAGGCGAGAGGTTCGGTTCTATAAGATTTAAAATAAACTGACATACATTACGGTCACAAGATATTATAAGAATTTTTGAAGGGCAAGTTAGCTATGCCATTCTGAATGCGTACATTGGAAATAATTCCAATCGATATAATGTTTGTTCTTCCTCGCTGGCGTCGCTCGAGCTATGGCACGAGTCATCTCGGCGGGCTCGATTTTTTCGTTGATGTTTCAGCCCATAGCAAACTTTAGCCAATTTGTCTCCAATCTTTTCATTTCCTGTAATTTAATGATTCTATGTAAGCATAAATAATTCAACAAAATTTTCATAATAACGTATTAAAACTGTTTCTACTTTATTTGTCCAGGTGATTGACATACTACCAGTAGTCATTCGATTTATTCACATAATATGATACTTTGAAATGATAGCTCTGCTTACGAAGATCACTGGTGAGACGTTGCAAAATTTAATAAAATACTTTAGTTACTAAGCGTCACGAATAGAATGAAAAAAAAATCTCTCTATATATATTGTAACGAAGTAAACGCTTAAATAAACCTCTCGATCGAGCTCCACCCACCACGGAGCCAAACGAACGTTCATATCAGCCGTATTATTTAACAAGTATATTTCCCCCCCCCCCCCCCCCCCCCGTCTTCCCGCGAACCCCCGCGAGAAGGCAAGGTATGCTCTTCCCACGACGAGTTCCAGAGACAACGCACGAGAGCGAGAGAGACAGGAAAAGCTAAGGGAGAACATCGCTTGAACAGCACGACAATCCGCCGTCCGACCTACGCTGTTGCTGTCTCATCTACAGAGAGAAACGACAACACCGACCGCCGCCTGCCGTTCACTATCGTCGCTCGATGCCATCGAGTGAATCTATTGTAACGAGAATTGTAAGAAGCGAATTACCGAGTTAACCGGCGAAATTATTGTACGAGTGAGTGATCTTTTCTTTCTTAGAGTGTGATAAAACCCCGTGATCATTGTTCCCCGAATTCCAGCCCCCTAATTAGCGAGAAATCCCGTGAAAACCGACCGCGTGGCTAACGGAACATTCGCCGGCATTGCCATTTTCCGACATCGCGTTCGTGCACGTGGTAGGTGTCGTTATCGCGTAGTTTAATCGAATTAATCTCATTGTGTGTTCGCCCCGTTATCCCCGTTGCCTCAAAAATATTAAATAGTCGTCCCGAATAAAAAGCCGAAAGATTAAATTCAGAGCCGATAAATCAGTTAACCCTCCCGCGAGATAAGAAGTCCCATTGAATAGCCGGCACTTTGAATTTGCATAGTTATCCTCCATTTTGAAACGGTGTTACCCCGTGCAACGGTAACTGGCGCCCCAAAATTATTTATCATAAATTGCTCGAGCCCTCCCTCTCTGTATTACAAGTGATCGTCCCTTTTTTTTATGCTGAATAATATTGTTTTCCCTCCAGTAAAAATATTTTGTGGCCCGTAAATTACCGGAAATTTTCAGGTAATTTATCCGATTTATGTACGAATGTACTTTATCGTCCCCGTCGTCTCTTTTGCCGTACCACGAGTGCATACGCGTAGCGGATTGCCTCGTGGCCAACTCCCTGATAACCATAGTTCGACTCTCCCCCATTGCCACCCCTTTTGCTGCCCCGTATATTGCGAGATATTATTTTGTTTTATTGTTATTCAGCGCCCTCATGTATTCCCCAGAATTATTTCGTTTTGACAGTTGATTATTTCGTAATAATTTTCGAATTATTTTTAATTATCTATTATTTCCAGTTCAGCTGTTAGTTGTATTATTATTCAGTTGCCATTATTGTTACGATTTAGTTGCGTTATTTTGGCTGATTATTTTCATTATTTTCTTTTATTATTATTTTCGAATTATCATTCTTATTATTAGTTATTCGACCCCCGTTATTTCTCTTAGTTTATTATTTCTTATTTTTTTTCGATTTTATCTTGTATTATTTTCCGAATTTCTAAGAAATTTCTATTTTGATTGTCAATCATCCCCTCACCGCCTATCGTTATTCGAGTTCCCCTTGTCCTCCCCCCCGAATGTAAGTTCGACGGAAAACCCCCGTTACAATATAAAGTTACCGCCGCTGTCGCCGCCGCCGCCGCCGTGTCAGGAATCGAGGGGAGGGCAAAAATATTCTAAGTCCCGCTAGGGTGGACTAGAATATTTCCTCTCCTCCTGGCCCCACTCGACCCCTCCCCTGCCACCCCGCCGCCGCTCACTCAGGACTTAGAATATTTTCGGTCGAAGCAGTCGGGACGGGGGGATATTCTAAGTCCCCCGTAGAGAGACTTAGAAGGACTTAGAATATTATTCTGAAAGGGGGGGGGGGGGCGGCGTGGCAGGGGAAGTCCAAAATATTCTAAGTCGTTCAAAGGCGGACTGTCTAAGTAAAAATTCCAAAAAAAAAAAGCGGCGGCGACCCCGATTGGTGAAAAGTTTCGGTGGTGATGAAACATTTTTATAATGTTGATAAAACCAAACCGAGCGCGCGAGCCCGGGGAAACACTAGTCTATGTATATTGTTTCGTGTCGTCGTGAAACGCGCTCGCTCGGATCGAGAGCAAGATGGATGCGCGGGAGGGGGGTCAGGGCAATTAAATAAATTTATTGTGAGAGACACATTACAGGTATTTCGAGCGTAGCCTTTATTCGCTTTACAAATCGAGAGTACCGCGTAGAGCGAAAAATACCTGTCGAGTTCTTGAGCGCTCCTGTGACAATAAAACGACGGTGAGACGCGACGCCGATGAGTCGTTCACAGAGAAGTCCGTTGGCGATGCCGAGAGTACCGATGAGTCGCTGAGATTATCCTCGATGAGCGCTCCTGGTCGCAAATATGCGTTGAGATGTCGCACACACCTCTTCCACTATCACTGAGCTGACCACGAGAATATTCCGATAATGAGAACACAGAGATAATATCCGAGAACAACCGAAAAGCGCTGAGACCAAGAACGCACGTGGACTTCGCACAATGCCGATGCTGATAATGGCCGCCGAGAGCCCGTGCCGGTAGTCTCGTCTCTTTCTCGCCGAGCAGCGGCAAGATGTCGGTGTCGCGCATGCGCGAGTGTCGAATACTGATCGATGCTGGAGCGTGCTGCCGCGCTAGGAGAGCGCGGCAGTCCGGAAAATGAGCGACCGTTCGCAACATATGTAATTGAGGAGATTGATTATTTGGATAGTTAACAATATGTTATGTTATGAATGACCCCAACATCGCATGGAACGTATTACTTAGACTGCTTCATACTGATGTGCGATTATCGTACTTTTCATAATTTGTTTTATCAGTGTTACGTCTGGCAAATTTTAAAATTTTATTCGCCGACTCAATTTCGAAATAACCAAATATTATGTCCGGGATACAAAGTACTCCGCGGTACATCGGCTACCCTACCATATCGGCAGACTTGCCGCGAACGAGACCTTTTCCGGTTTAAACTCGGGCAGTCTACCCCACGTTGTCGTTCCGCGCGCACACGATCGATAGATCTATTGTATCCGTTTTTCATGCTCACATCTCTTTATTAATAAATGGAATCAATTATATAATAGAAGCGTACCTCGTTTATTTACCTGCCTAACAGGTTATGGGCCCAGGACTATGCAATAGTGCGCGTTGGAATAAAGTTTGAAATCACGAATTAAAACCGAAATATACGGGAAAACCGTCAAATAAGACTCAAAGAACGTGCGTAAAAAGAGTTACTGACATGTCGTTGATTATGAAAATCGAGCCGCTGAACGCGGAAAATTACGATACGTGGAAACTCCAAATGGAGGCGATACTTGTTAAAAATGACACGTGGCCCTACGTGAACGGCTCAAAAGTGAGACCCTCGCCTGGGGCAGCTAAGTTGCCGGATGGGATTAATAAAGATGCAAAAGCGAAGGCTGATATGATCTTATCCATAAGTACATCGGAGTTAAACATAATTCGTGGTTTGGAAACTTCAAGAGACGTGTGGCTGAAAATCGAGTCGACGTTTCAGTCAAAGGAACCGGCGCGGAAAGCGACGCTGTTAAAAACAATAATATTGTCGAAGCTAAAGGAAGGTGATAATGTGCGAACACATTTAACCGAGTTTTCCGAGGCTGTCGCGAAGTTAAAAGAAATTGGTCTAGTGATAAATGACGAAGTGTTAACGATCCTATTACTATACAGTTTGCCTGACTCTTTTGAAAACTTTCGGTGTGCTATCGAGACGCGCGATGAATTGCCGAACCCTGAGATATTGCCGATAAAAATTCTCGAAGAGTTTCAGTCGAGAAAATCGAGTGAAAGTGGTACAGAATCGAGTGCTATGTATGTGCGAAACGCAAAGTTTCGACAAAACAAACGTGGATCGTATGAACATCGCGAGAAGCTGCAAGATGAGAAAAAAGAAACTCAAGGTTAAACGCCGAGAAAACCGCGATGCTATCGATGCAATAATATCGGCCACCTGGCTAGACATTGCAGAGCGAGGTATCCGTCGAGTTCGCAAATGAGTGCGCGCCAAGCAGAGGACGGAGAAAATCAATCGGTGATTTCAGAGAATACAAGCGGAAATTTGGCAATGTTGACCACAATTGAAACGGCGATGTATAATCGCGAAGGTGTAAACAACGCTTCGTGGTGTTTAGACAGCGGGTGTACCGCGCACATGTGTACAGGAAAGGACAAATTCGAAAAGATTGAAGATGTAAACAAAGTCTTGAATTTGGCGAACAGTGAGTCCACAAGTATAACCGGTACGGGTAACGTGAAACTGTCAGTAGCCAACGGCAAGAAAGAGGCGAAAATAAATTTCGAGCGCGTTTATTATGTTTCGGATTTACGTACGAACTTGATGTTGGTAGCGAAAATCACGGATCATGGATACGAGGTGCTGTTTCGGAAAAAGGACGCGCTCGTAATAAACGAAGACGGGAATACAATCTTTCAAGCCGAGAGAATTGGAGACGTCGAGCGAACCGGAGAGTGAGACGGTTGGACACCAAAAGGAAGACAGCGCGGTGAGTGAGTCAAGCAGCGAGACAACACGAGTGAAGGATGCAAAAAAAAATAATATCGACGAGTGGCATCGCAGACTTGGGCATTTAAATGAACGGGATTTACGTAGCATGGCGAAGAGCGGTGTAGTCTACGGGTTAAATCTCGAAAACAAGCAGCAGATGACAAAATGCGAGGTGTGTATACTTGAAAAACAAACTCGCCTCCCGTTCCCGGACAGCAAAGGTAACCGTACAAACTATTTATTGGATATAGTACACACGGACGTGTGTGGCCCGATGCGGAACGCATCACACTCCGGCGCTAAATATTTCGTCACGTTTATTGACGACAAGTCGCGTTAGTGCGAAATATTTTTTGTAAAAAATAAAAGTGATGTTCTCGTGGCGTTTAAAAAATACAAAGCCGCAGCTGAGACGTTTACCGGTAGAAAAATCAAAGAACTGCAGTCCGACAACGGTAAAGAGTTCTGCCATAAGGTATTCGACCAGTTTCTGGATCAAAACGGGATTACAAGAAGATTAACAGCACCGTACACACCTCAACAAAACGGCTTAGCCGAAAGGAAGAATAGGACTTTAGGCGAAATGGCCCGATGTATGATGCGTCAAGCCAACGCTCCTTCGATTTTTTGGGCAGAGGCGGTAAATACGGCGTGTTACATACGAAACCGGTGCGTAACAAAATCATTGAATGGAGAAATCCCTTACAAACTATGGAAAGGAAAGACTCCTACGATGACATATTTCAAAAGGTTCGGTATAAAAGCATTCGTGTTGAATAAAAACATTCAAAAGGGGAAATTCGACTCCCGATCGGAAAAAGGGGTTTTCGTGGGTTATTCAAGCGAATCAAAAGCCTATCGCGTTTGGATACCGAAAACGTGTAAAGTAAAGTACGAGTCGCGACGTCAAATTCATAGATGAGCCAGCGTTCGAACGTGAATATCAAGAATTCCTCGAAAACGAGACAAACACAACACCAAACAATACTGTTGAACTAAACTCCAACGAAAATGAACCGAAACAAGAAACGAGTGGCGAACGCGAGAAAAACCGTCCGGAAGTGCCGCAAACGCGTAAGCGTAAGGCAGTTTCCGTTGGGACTCCAGACCCATCGAGACTATCAAAACGAGGCGGAGGACGACCAAGGTTACTCCGTTTTGGATCGGTTGGAAGACCGAGAAAAATATATCACTCAGCAACTAATTACGAAGAAGAAGATAGTGAGCCGAGAGATATCGAAGATGACAGCGACACGACCGACGATTCACAGTTAATGAGAGAAGACATGGAATTGGACGATGAAGTATTCGCGGAGTGCAACATGACTACAACGCACGATGCAATAACATGGCAAGAGGCAAAACAAGGTGACGAAGTCGAAGCCTGGCGAATCGCATTAGAGGACGAATACCTGGCACAAATACGTAACGTTACATGGGAAATCGTACCCAGACCGAAAAATTGCAAGGCAATCAGCAGCAGATTCGTTTTCTGCACCAAAGAAAGCGGATGCACCGCGAAAAAGAAAGTTCGCCTTGTAGGAAGAGGGTGTTCTCAACGACAAGGGGAAGATTTCCATGAAACATATTCGCCGGTGGCAACATCAACCTCTATTCGACTTCTAGCCGCCCTGGCGGCAGAGCAAGGCTTACAAATATATCAAATGGACGTAGTTACAGCCTATCTCAACGGCGAGTTGGAAGAATACGTATACATGGAAGTACCCGAGCAGTTGCGAGAAGTATTAGAAAAAATGAAAGACGGAAAGAGCGTCGGTTCAAACGACAAACTAGTATTCAAAAACAACATCACGCAAACATCGGAGCGCTGGCTGGTAGACCTGAACGAAAATCGAGACAATGTTTGTTTGCTGAAAAAGGCGCTTTACGGACTACGACAATCGGGACTTCAATGGTATCGAAAAATCACAACAAAACTGGAGCAACTGGGAATGAAACCGACAGGACAAAACCCGTGCCTATTCGCATCGCAGCGAAACAATCGAGTAATGATTATCGCAATCTATGTTGATGACATTCTAATTGCATGCAACGACATGAACTGGCTGATGGAAATGAAACGTTCATTAGCCGAATCATTCGAGATGAAGGATCTGAGACCCGTAGCTCATTGTCTTGGCATCGAGTTCCAACAGGACAATTCCGATTACAGTGTTTGTCTAACACAGTCTCAACACACCGAAGCTATTCTGAAACGCTTCAGGATGCAAGATTGCAAATCAGCAAAAAGCCCAATGGACACTAGCACACAACTAACAAAACCAACCCAAGCAAACGATGGAATAATGAAATTATATCCATACCAGCGTCTTATTGGAGCACTGATGTATCTTGCGGTGACTACGATGCCCGATATCGCTTATGCGGTAAATTTCATGAGCCAATTCAACACTAATTATTCCACCGAGCATTGGGTGGCGGCCAAAAGGATCCTCAGATACTTAAAGGGCACCGCAAACTAGGGACTCAGATATCGACGAACAAAAAGACCGCTATATGGAGTTGTCGATGCAGACTGGGGAAACAACTCGGTCGACAGACGGTCTTATTCCGGATACGCTTTTATCCTAGCGGGAGCAGCGGTACGCTGGGATGCCCGAAAGCAACGCACGGTTGCGCTCTCGTGGAAGCAGAGTATATGGCACTTTCCGAGGCGACCAAAGAATCAATTTACCTCAAGAGCATTCTGTGCGACATGTATACACCATGCGACCAGATCACGATATACAACGACAACCAAGGAGCAGAACGATTGGTTCATAATGCAAACGTGCATCACTCAAGGACGAAGCATAGTGACCTGCGACACCATTCATCCGAGAACACTGTGCGTCGGGACTGATTGAATTACAATACATGCCGACGCACGAGATGCCGGCCGATATTCTAACGAAAGGATTATCTGGCCCAAAACACCAATCATGCCAAAACGGACTCGGAATGATTGAGCTACGCAATTGACGCTACTACTTTGTGGGGGATTGTCAGGGATACAAAGTACTCCGCGGTACATCGGCTACCCTATCATATCGGCAGACTTGCCGCGAACGAGACCTTTTCCGGTTTAAACTCGGGCAGTCTACCCCACGTTGTCGTTCTGCGCGCACACAATCGATAGATCTATTGTATCCGTTTTTCATGCTCACATCTCTTTATTAATAAATGGAATCAATTATATAATAGAAGCGTACCTCATTTATTTACCCGCCTAACATATTACAACATTTATAACAGTTTATGAGAGAAAACAAGATAGAGAATAAGGAGGAGAGCGAAGGATAGTCCAAAACACACGCATTAAATGTGATTTCATTATCGTTTTTCGGTATAAAATTGTTTTTTAAATATTCAATCACTGGCATAGTATTGGTTATGTACTTGGACACGACTTGGTGACTACTGGGCAATACGAATCTTTTTCTTTCACGTGATCATCGAACGCTTGCTTATCGCTCTAACGCTTGAGACGGTGTTTCAGTTTCCGAGGACACCGCTCGTTCTCGCAGCTACCGCGAGATTTCGCATTTCGATTATTTTCTCGTGAACGAATTATCCGCGAGTAGTTAGCGAGGTGACCGCGAGATTTCGCATGTGAAACACTTTCTCGATAACGAAGGGACACCGGGATGTATGTAAAAAGGCGAGTGCGCAGCAAATTATTATCAGTTCTTTCGGCGACGGGAACTGATCAACTTTTCCTCGAACACCTCCGGGTCCGAGGGGCCTTCGGTCACGTTGTCTCCACGTGTACTCAATCTCCCGAACCAGGGTGCGGATGGCAATCGGCGACGATGCTATTCACATTCCTGCACCCAGTCACCGCTAGTAGGGAACCGCGATAGGGGAGATAACCCGGACGACAGTAAGCCGGAAGCGAGTCGCGGATCGACCAAGTGGCGACACGGTTGGTTCACGATCGCGTGGAAGCCGAACCCTCCGAAGAGGGCCCTGCACCACAACGTGGGCACGGCAGAGTAGTATTGTTATTAAAATCACGTTTAAAAATAATTTCTTTTGCAATTAATAACCTCAAAATTCAACTAACGCGTTTCATTATAAAGTAATATCGAGAAGCGAAGCTCTGTCGGTAATTCAGTCTAAATTTCTATAAAATTGTAAAATTGTCTTTTTTTTCATCGATGAATCAGAAATCTTGGTTTATAAATGTTCTTTTGGTGATATTCGAAAGTGAAGAAGAAAAACTTTCTAATTCACAAATGACCGACACACGGTCGGTAAAAATTGGTTTTTTCGTTCTTTCAGCATAGGATTCAAATTTAAATTCCATTTCAATGGAGATTTGTGTTCACGACAAAAACCACGATAATTTAAGTTAAGCGTCGATAATACCGGAATTCAAACATTGTATTGCATTTTTTCATGTTATTAAAATAAAAATTATTATTTTCACCAAAATGACCACATCCAACGATTATTCGCTCGCCCTGAACTCCTAACGCGATCCCTTCGAACCGTGTGTGTGGCACCGACGAAAAAGGTGAACGTTACACACTAGTAGCGATGCAACTCACGCATTGATACAAGCGTGCAGCTAGACAATCGGTGTTGCTGTCTCGAAGGAAACAATTCGAGAAATGACCGTTGTCGCTAATGAGGACAGCACTTCTCAAACAATAAATTAATAATCAGTTTTGAACTAAAAACGTAATAATCAACAACTAAGTCAATCATCAACATTTCATTGACTAATTATTACGTCCGTGGGTGTATATTTATAAAAACGGGACGGTTGTCGGTATATTGAAAAGAATTTGCTCCTGCTTTAGGCCTGTGAGAGCAAGCCGGGGATAGGAGCGCGAGTCTGTATGGATAAAAATTACAGATAATTGTAATTTTTGCTCTTACCTTGTCGTTGACCTATTCCAAGATAATAAATTCAACCGTAGGTCCCTTTGAATTTCCGCCGTTCGGATTGTTTCCTTGGATTATTGGTTGTGGGTTATATTCCTGTGGTCGAATCGTATGGGCCCGAATCGGATAAGGAATGCACGGCTCGGGATCGTCGATTGCGATCGTCGGTTTATCCACAAACGTTGGCAAGACTCGATTAATCGGCACTCTTTCAGTTTGTTCACTACTAGAGTACGATTTGGAATTGTCTCGAATCACTTGTGACACTGATTGTTTGACAATAATTTTGTTGATATGGGCAATGGTTGATTTGTCAGCGGAGTTTCCGGCGAGATTACTGCTGGATGCTCCGGTGGCAATCGCAATTGCCCGACGTATTTGATATTTTACACCACCACGTCGTTTCTTTCCCATAGATGTGAAACGAAAATTATTTTAATATGGAATGGGGAATGGCTCAAAGGTCATTTGATTCCGTAGAAGAAACGTCCTATCCGGTGTGCGGATAATACAGCACCACCGAATTAGAAGCAAAGATTTCGTATCGCGTGCAGAGCAATCTAGCACCACAATACTAAGAAAAGTATAATTCGGTGTGCAGCTGATTACGGCACCACCGAATTGTAAAGAGAGATTTTTGTACTGCGTGCAACGCAATCTAGTACAGCAGCAAAGAATAGGGTGTTCACTTTGTGTGCAGCATTTATGCACCACGAGGTTCACGGTAGGAATTTGAGTATTGCGTGCAGCGCAATCTAGCACCGCAATACACAAATTTGAAATTGAAAATCAGTAAAAGTTGAGTCAATCACCTCAAAGCACTAGGGAGGTAGGAAGGATGGTCGATGTCCGTCGTTCACTACTACCACTGAATTTCACAAAAGGATTTGGTATTAACAATTTATTACAATAAAACACTTAAATGAATTAATCACGTAAACTAATTGAATTAAACACTATGTGGATTATACGATTATTAATTACTGAGCTCGTTTGAACGAGACTTCGGGTAGAACGGATTATTCTCTCAACTTCACCTTTGTACTTCGTTGAAGATACAAGTTCTTTTTACCCGATCGCGTATGTTACGTCGCGAATCGTGAATTTACGTGAGGAGCCGGCCTCATCTCGGTCAATGAACTTAATCAATTTACTCGTTATCGAAGCGGCTACGATTCGCGGGTGCCTCGTTTTGAGCCTAACCTCGCGGAAAATTGCTCGGAAAGAGGCTAGAGTTCATTCGCGAAATGGGAACAAAGGGGTATCTAAACGTTTTCGTTGATAGGGTGGACATCGTGACAATAAGGGCAAAAATATTCAAGGGGAGCACTAGGTGCTGCAACGACTTCTTGCGGGTTAACGGAACGGAAAGCGTGGAGATACCAAACTATCGCAGCTATTATAGAGACTACGAGAAAACAACTAAGGAAAATCACGACAATCAAAGGGGAATTCATCGCGATATTGAAAAAATTACTACTCTCACGGATTAATTTAAGTGACTCGACGCGCGGTAGACACTGGATAAATTCGTACACCCGAGTGTACTACAGGGGTTTCACGAGTGACTCTAGAATCGCGAATATTAACGGTGATTTTAATAGAAATTCCGCACAAAAGAATAAAAATTAACACGATCACTATAATTGCCAGAAGGGCGATAATAATCTGAGATGCGTACATCTCTTAAACTTTTAAATAGAGTGGAAGGGTTGAGGGAAAAATCACAAAGTTAGGAAAAATAAGACTTACCAAAAAAACGAAAAAATATCCGGAGGACAAAAAGTATGAAGAGGTTGCTGCTGGTGTCGGTTGACGGTTGATCGCTGGTCGATACCCTCGGCGTGACGAGAAAATTGCCGAGCGGTCGAAGGATTTTTCACGAAGAACGAAACACAACGTTGAAGCACAAAGATTTTTATTTTATTAACTTCACTGAAGTTAATCAATGAAAACGGAAAGTTAGTTACAATCTTTCAGAACACAAGAAGAATCACAGAAATCACACGCAATTCCGAAACGGGAAACTAGACTTGAAATAATTTCAAAGTATTTTTAACAAAAAGAAAAAAACTGTCGCGAACAAAGTGACGGCGTGGTATTCGGCGAAGTAATAAGTGACTTGGCCCTCCGTAAAGGGCACAGTTTAAATAGTCTTGACATAGACCACGGTGGAAGGGGCAACTTTTCGGTCGAGGCGTGATTTTCCACGCCTCCCTTGTTCTCTTTCTATTGGCTGTCGATTATCGATAATTATTCTAATTAACTATTTCCAGATTGATTTTGGATTTGTTAATTAACAATTTATTCTTTTTATTCATTTTGGAAGTGTCTCGAATTTGAATGACCTTTCTAGGTGGAAAATTACGGATTTTAATACTTGATAAAAATGAAAATTTTCTTGATAAAAAATTAATTAATTATCAAACCCAAAAATATTAAAATGAACTCTATTGATATTTTGCTTTCATTCTTCACTCTATTACATGCATTTTCATTCGGTTTTTACTATAATATGTGAAATATCGATCGATATCGATTTGACAGATCTAATAAAATTGATTTTAAATTCAATATAAATATCATAATAACCAGGGTGTTCTGGTATTCGTTCTTAATGGTTTTTCGTCGGCTTTCAAGATAAAATGATGAATTAATTAAATTAATTAATTAATTTGTTTAACCTTTCCATTTGTCAAATTAACAAATTTCGGGTTAAACTTTTACGACAATTGTGACATTTGGCTATTGTAAAACATGGAAAATTGGTTATTATTAACGATCGTTAATAATTATTATTCGGTTATTCTTTCTTTCTTATCCCTACTCTTGGCTAAGAATTGCATTTGTCTCTTGATTTTTATGACTCTCTTCCTATTGGTTGAGAAAAGTTCGGCTATCGATGAGTGGTGGGCCTTCTCGTTCGCTCTATGCATTGCGCGGGTGGCTCACCCTTCCCCTACTCTCTCGGTACGATCACGTGCACCGTAGCTGGCCCGCGAGCTAGCCAACAGCGCTACCTCCCCTTTGGGGTGGCTCTTGACTTCCCTTGTTCGTACCAGCCACGCGCACGTGGTCGCTTCTCTTTCTATCCTACCTAAAAAGTATGCTGGTACAGAGGCTTTCTCCGTCGTGGCGACATAGCAACAACGTGCAATCCTCTGTTCTTTCCCAGCACAGAGTCTTCTCCTTTCTTTCTTTGTAGGAACCGTGACAAATCAGCGAGCTGAATAGAATCGCTTCTTCGAACGAGCACCACTTATCTTTATTTATTTCAACCAAATGTTTAGAAGAAACTTCTCGGAGGTGGTTGTTGAAAAAAACACTTCATATGTAACTCGATATTCTTCTTTCGTCGCTAGTAAATATCTTAAATTGAACTATTTATCTTTGAAGCAATATCGGTTTGCAAGATATTTTGCGTTTAAATGTTTAGTCTCTGAGTAATGCGAGATATTGGTGAAAAGGCGTAAATAATATAATTCGGCGTTTTTTCCGAATTGCTTTTTATGATGGGAAAAGACCAGAAGGTTTATGATGGTTACCTGAGTAAGGCGCAAATACCTGACCTACCCCTAGCAATAAAGTATAGCCGGGGAAATACATGAAAATATATAAAAAATAATATGATTACAAAGTTTGAATATCGATGACGAACTGACCAATATTCATATACATGCGTGATTCTATCGGAAATTATCTAATTGTCAAATTCGCGACATTCGGGAATCTCTTATTGTTCGCGGGGGTGGCTGTGAACGATGCCCGAGAGGTGCTGCACTCGTCGGAGGAGATCGGAAGTTTTTCAACTCACTGGGCCCTATGCATAGTGGTTGGGGGTGAAACTGTCGATATCGCAGCTCCGCGGTGTTGGTCGTCTTCAGAGTCATCGAGCGCTCGTGTCTATGAGCCTCGATGCTTCATGGTGTTGGTGAACTTCGATGCCATCGAGCGCTCGTGTCTATGAGCCTCGATGGGTCATGGTGTTGGGGAGTTTCGGAGGACAGCGCCTTGCTGCCTTAGCAACAGCCTAATACCTTCGATGTTGACTGGCCCTGGTACATGAGCCGGTGTTTCTTGCTGGTGTTAGTGAATTTTCTTCACAGCATGGTGTCGAGGCCACGTGCTCAGCTTTTGGTGATCGAGCCGTGGTCCTATCACTTCAAACAAAACGTTGGAATGCTCCCGTAACTCGAACCCATTGAGGATGTTGATTTTTTTCATGTCTTTGAAGACAGAATTATTTTACGACTTCGTCTCGACGATGTCGCTTTCGAAAGTTTGTTAGATTTTCTCTAGTCAATGCTCCTCTGTCTGCGATTCCCACACACAGCGATTTTGGCTTTTTCCTTTATTTCCCTCAGTCTTTCCGTCTCCTCGCGAGTGTACGCGTGCAGCTTCTCTCGGTGCGATCGAAGAGCAGCGCAAGTTTCGCGAAAAGAGTTCCCGAAAAGTGCGTGACGTAACACGTATAAACCCGGCTTTACCTTTGTACTTCGCCTTGTTACGGATCGAATATTGAATTCGCGCGGTTGAAGTTCTCGACGAGAGTGATTGCTCTGAGATTCTGGGGTTGACCATTACGACTCTGGACCCGACCTTTCGCTATTAAAAACTGCTGACAATAGCGAGATGTTCAATCGCACGCTGCATACACGAATTCCTCGGAATCGTGGATGATGACGCTCGAGGGAACATCTTCGGGCGCTTGGTCGCACGGTTCGGCTGTTACCCTAAACCTCGAAGAGATAACGCTCGCGAGGCTCGCTGCTCTCGTCTCTGCGGTGGAGCGAGTTTGGCGTATGAATAAATTTATTATTACTTTTGAAAAACAAGTACAAAGAATGATTAAGTATTGAAATAAAATAGTTGAATGAAAATGTAATTAAAATTAAGGGCAGGTGCAACCCAGGACGTAACACTAATAATAACAGAATAATCTCGACATTTCGTTAATAACCAAAAGGTCTCTAAACTTCGTTAATAATACTAAAATCGAGCATGAAATGAAATATTTGGGTCACATCGTTATTAACCAAACATACAAAAACATAATTAAATCAAATTTATAAGTTCTTCGTCTTTAAATTGTTATCTTTACTTTTATTTATCGTAGAACTTGCATTCAAACTCGACAATTATTATTTTTTAATCAGGGGAATAATTTACAATGCGACGGGCTCGGCACTGTTGTCTATTTATTAAACCATGGGCAAATTTCTTAATAATTATGCGTACTGTACCACTTGCAGTCAATGCCGTTGACGAATGGTTCTTTGGATCGTAAATCTTTGTTGGATTGAGTATACCGTCAATCTGATTCAGCTTCTGTTTTAACAAACTTAGACGATCTGGAAATATAGGGAGAAAACCGAAGACGAGAATTAGAGACTTGGGTGCTAAAACACATTATGAATAATGAAAAACCGATGCCTAAAGGAGAAGTTATAACTTTACGTTAGTTATATTGCGTATCTGCGATGCACGTTATAGAGATATTACAAAAAAAGATCTTCGTACGTTACAATGATAGAGAAGCTACAATCAGATTTTTAATTTATCTTAGAATGACGAAAAATGTATCAATTGGATGTTTGTTTATATTTATTGAAACGTTACGAGTTTTTGCGACCGTCGGTCGTCGTCTTTGGATTCGTATGTGACAATATTGGGTGCAAACTTTATCGCATAATGTGATTATGATTTAGTACGCGATACAACGCGTACCAGGATTCTTGTCTTGGACTTGAGTAGAAAATTGCTACGTACTAGACGAGTACAAGTTATTGAGGATTTCTTTTGTGTACTTCCGTTTTTACACGATATGAGGCCTCAGAAGTCTAGATTCACTGATGAGTATTTCGCACTACCCAAGTGTCTAACCCTCTCATCATCGGCTCTCTTATACAGGGTGTTAATTACGGTGAAAAAGTATTCCTCGCATCTCTTCTTTCAGTTTCTGTTATTATTCTTATATCTACATTAAATAGCCAGAAGGGCTGACTGCAAATTGACGCTAAAAATGTTGAATTCATCCGACTATAGGACGTATGCCAAGTGGAGCTTAACACTCAATTTCTAAAACAGAAAAGAATTATTTTTGATCGTCAAGCCACCAATCTCTTTCAGACACTTTGTCTATCGCTCAGGCAGCCAGAAGGGCTGAAATTAAATGATTCTACTTTATTTAAATTTCGATATTCCTACGGTGGTTTTGTTCCCACCGCACGGAGCTTAACACTCAATTTTGCCGAATAATTTTTATACTATCTGCCCAAAGACCTTTCCACGTTTCTATCCTCCTTTTTACGTTCGATTAACTCCTAGTTGTTCGAGATTTTGCTGATATCGAGAAGCGCTTCCAATTCGTTTTACCTGATCTGCGAGGGGAACGAGAAGGAGTTGCGAAGCAGATTGCAAGCGATCCACGGAGATGCGAGCGTTAGGAAATCCCACAACACGCTCGCTTCTCGCGTTTATATGCGTCTGACAATCCGCATAAACGATTAATTGCTTATTAATTCGCGACTCGATTTCTCGGCAAAGGCAAACTGGAGAAATGGACGCAGGTGTCCCGCCCAGAGCTCACGGTTTCGTAGTTAGGAGTATGGAACGGCGGACGCAGTTATCCGGAATTCCAGTACTCTTAACGGTCCCTATCTTTTCTCACGAAGATGTAACGGACTTATAGTATATTTTATCACGAAGATGTAACGGACTGATAATATCTTTTTACACGAAGAAACAACGGGCTGTATTGCTGGGACTAACGATCTCGTTAAGTCGTAAACTCGATGATTTTTCTAAATTCCTTAGCCTTTCCAATCCTTCGATTTTATACTCTTGGAGCGGTGGGTGGAATTAATCGTATGGTGTGATATTTCGTCATCTTTTCTTGATGGGGATGAGATTGACGGTAGAAGGAGAGATATCATCCGATGTCACGTGGTATTTTACACGTAGAAGGGATAAAATTCGCAGTGGAAGGGGAAAAGTCGCGTGACATGACGTCTTTCGCTTGCGTCACGTCGATTCGGTGGGGAAGAAATCTTGGATGGAAAGGAAAGTATCGCGTGATGTTGAGTCACGCGGTTATGTAACTGCGTCTGAGAAGATAGGGATGAAATGACTCGTGGTGGGGCAAGAAACGCGTGATCTCACCGCCGTATCATTTACCACCGGGCCCCGTACTTTATCCGATAATTATAATTAATCGCTCTTATCAACTAATTATACCTAACTAAGTCTCTTTACCTCTAAATAATCCATAAGTCGGTTAATTAGGATTAGTTTAAGAAAATTCCTTCAAACTTCGACTAATATGTTTCCTAATTAGCTTAATAATGTAAAGTCTTATTTTTTTGTATTATTTGTAAAAATTTTGTTGTAACAATTTTTTTTACTTAATATAATGACAACGAATTCATCTTGCAACCATAGCAAGAATTTTCGATTGAAGTGTTTTGCTACCACGATAAACGGACATTGTTACAGGAACAAACAGGTTTTGTCACTATAACAAGACATAGTTTATTACGGTTGCAAAAAAACTGTATGAAGGTAACAAAACGAGTTTCATTGCTAGAATAAAATAAATGTTGTAACCGTAACAAAATGATTTGTTATAATGCTCAATTTGTCAATTAAATTCACTAATGTCTTTTTTTTTTTGTTAATTCTTTATTTCTCAAAAAGTAGGACGCACAATAAGAAAAAAAAAACGGGAACACGAATGTCTAATAAAAAAAAATCAGTTTTTAAATAGCGTATCGAAGTACGACGTGTTTTTCCCCATTGGCCATAGCATGAGCATGTACAGGAGTCGGATCAAGAAGATCCTGCGGTTTAATAGCACACCAGCTTTTCGAGTATTCTACATGATAACCATGGACATGTTCGTTAAAGCCAACGAGAAAAAACTTTTGACATATTAATAAAATATCGTCGTTGTCGATAACAATAATTTTAATTTCGCCGAAAACAGGGTACAACCCATCGGTGATTATAATTACAGTCATCGTAGGACTATATCGAGTTCCTTTAAATACGACCCAGTGGGCCGAATAATTTTAATTTTTTGTAATTGATAAGGGTAGGAACTTTCGGAAACTGTTGAACTCGTCATAATCGCTAGAACGATATTTTCGGTTGGCCCAATCAATGTTTTTGGTAGAATGGACGCATTTTTCAAAAATCGACACGAGAAATTTAGCTGATGTTTCATCAAAACTGAATACGCAATGTTTTTTCGTGACATATTCACATGGGCGGGTCTTGTTAAATCGCGGTGCTTTGCCTCAAATCGCATGCTCCATAAATGAGAAACTGGACCACAGTTCTCAATTACTCGATCGTAATGAATGAGATTATGGAACTTCGGTTTAAGCGTGTCTTTCGTCAGATCCAAGTATATCGTATTGTGCTCTGCAACTAAGATTTTAAGAACCTTTTTGTCGCTTGGTGATAAACTTTTAGCCATAACGATGTCCAAAATATCTCGTAATTTAAGGTAAAGTTTCCAATACTCATCTCCCTCCATAACAAGATCACCAACTAATACTCCAAAAAGCCTAACAAAGCACAATGTTTCGGATGCAGTCATCTTTAACTTCGTCCGTGAATGGAAATCGACACGAATGCCTGGTGGCTTGTTATGTTCACTTCGCTCGTAATCGAACATTTGTATCCGATAATTCAGAGTTTCCAGAGAAAAATAATGCGGGATAAGGTGTTTCAGAATGTACAGCATGTCATAATGACATATAACTTCCAACAAATCATGCATGAGATCGACACTATAATTATTGATTATATGGAATGACGGTATGTTATTCAAAACGCATTGTTCTTTTATACCAGTGAGCGAAGGATTGTTAATTTTCAAGTCCTCGGTATAGTTTACCATATTTCTAAGCAAAGTAACATCTTCATTTGTTTGGGTAATCAGTTGATCTTTTTCGACTTTACAAAATCGGCACGGGTAATTAGCTGTGAATCCTTCGACATATCCCCCAACTGAATTTAAACCGAGATTATCGCCGAGGAATAGACTCGGCGGGGGGGGTTTATCATCGGTGACGAAATAGATATGGGTATCATTGCCCGCGATCTTAATCATAATTCCGTCTTTTTCTAGCGAAGTGAGCTGTTGAATTAGCGGTGCAAATGTTTTTTCCGTTCCGAATTTTGATCAATCTGAACTATTGAAAACCAAAGCTACGAAGATGTTTTTTAATGTCGATTGGCATTCTTCTGGCAAGCAGGGTAAGGAGATATAGACACCACCCAACTTATTTGAATGAGGACCTAGTGGATTGCTTGTTTCAAAGTCATCGAAATATACGAACAGAGGAAAAACAGTATCCGACGCATTAAACTTCGAAATCTTTTTTTTCCACAAGGAACCCTGTATGAAGTTTTGAATGCATTCCGGTTCTTGATAAATTTTAGCCATATACGATGTAGCAGACGAAAAGACATCGGGAAGTTCATATACCTTCTTTAATAACGGTTGAAGCGGTATATATTGTCCACAAGATTGTACCATTTGTAATTTCATCCCGTCTTCCGTGGAAACGCTACGTTCTGTTTGACCTGTTGATATAAGATATTGGCGATATATAAGCTCCTGACTCTTCAAAGTACTTAAGTCGGCGATACTCGGAGGACAAATGAGCGAATGGATACTTCATACTATCGAAAAAGGAAGTCATTTCGGATATCTCCGTCCGCTTAGCATTTTATCGTTCAAGGGTCGTCAAGACTTTCTCTTTCAAATCCGTAACAATCGCGTTCGAGAGGAAGTTGTTTACATCGTCTATAACATGTTGAACATGATTGCGTGGTAGGTCGAGATTGTTATATAGTTTCGCCACGAATGTAGTCGCGTGCCTCTGAAATCTCTCAACAAAATCGTTACAAATGATGTTAAATAATGGCCCCTCCTGATCAACAGTCATACGCTCACTATTTTTTGGTTCGCTTGCTTCGTTAGTTGGCTGAATCGTATTAGCTTCGGGGGCGCCAAAACGAATCTCTTCGGTCGTTGCGTCAGAACACATATGTTCCGTACGCAAATGCTTCGCGTACGAATTCCAGGAGCTCAGAGTACGATAGCAATCAGATTCCGCGCATTTAAGTGAATCAATCGGTAAATTGACGTGAAACATTTTTCGATGCAATCGAAGAGTACAAATTGACGGCAACAACGCTGCGCACGCTTCGCACTTTCGCATTTTGATCGAGTGAAATTATTATCAAGTATAATCGGCAAATTTAATTTATCAAAAGAAAATATCGACGAAATATCGAAATCGAATATCGAATATTTCGATTTATCGAAATATCGAATATCGAATATTTCGATTTATCGAAATATCGAATATCAAATATCGAATATTTCGATTTATCGAAATATCGAATATCAAATATTTCGATTTATCGAAATATCGAATATCAAATATTTCGATTTATCGAAATATCGAATATCAAATATTTCGATTTATCGAAATATCGAATATCAAATATTTCGATTTATCGAAATATCGAATATCAAATATTTCGATTTATCGAAATATCGAATATCAAATATTTCGATTTATCGAAATATCGAATATCAAATATTTCGATTTATCGAAATATCGAAATATCGATATCGATATTGTTCAGTTTAGAAAAAAAAAATATAGTAGGCTAAACCGACGAGGTTACAATTTTCTCGAGTTGAACAACTTGTAATCGTTAAGCGCCGCTGCTAAGAAGGATTTGAGAGTCGGACTACTAGTGTAATCGCCTTTGATTTCGAAATCGTAGATTACTCGTTACAAAAAAGCATTTAAGGCATAAAACAGTTTAAAAGTTATGTCTATGGCCTTCAATGGTATTTCCACAGTCCACCTCACGTTATCGATAATGACGATGCACTGTCGTATCTTTTTCAGCGAGCCAACGAAGACAGCCACTGGCTGCAGCGTGAATCCGTATTTTCGCAGGTATTCTTTTCGAGCCGATATTCGGGGTTCCAAATATCCAATTTCCTATAAAAATTAGTCATTTAACTCATATTTATCATTTCATATTTGTGTGATACTGGACATAACGCTGATGCAGAATAAAAAAAAAAGGAAGTTAATCGTTCGATTCCAAATGTACTGATCTCGACTCGGAATATGATTATATTTCCGGATTTTTATAAAATTAATGTTACCTAAATATGCAGAGCAAATGCCTCTTGTACTTCGGCACGCGAAGGCCGCCACGCACGTGAACTTTTTGGAGCCGTATGAGATTTCGACAAGTTTCGCACTTTAAAAAGTTCAGAAATGTTCGTCAGAATCCGTACCGTACGTTCAGCTATGAAATAAAACATATCCCAAATTACGCAGTTCATAGGCATACCTATGTGAGAAAAATGATAACTTTGCATTATAACATACCCGCAGAAATGTCGCTGTTTTCGAGAAACTGATCCTTCTTCGCCAACCGGGCAACACAAAAATTACTTAAGTTGTCTCATTTAACAAACAGCTGATTGGATGTACTTTCGTGATGTTGGTCAAAATCGATTTCTAACTGATAAAGAAAAAATATATCATTAACCGTACGTATTAGTTTTTTTTTTACTGACCAACGTGTAACCATTTTTGTCTTTCAGCGCGGGATATTTGTCGAGATAATCGAAAAGTGTATTTTGCGGATTCGAACTAAACTCGTCGACTCGCGTTGTAAACGTTTTTTTCCAATTTTTTACGACTTCAGCCCACGGTTTAGTATTATTGTGTAGCTACTGAAGAGCAGCATCGACTTCATCATTGCGACCATTGTTGCTGTGACTATTATCAAGATCTGTAACAAGCAATAACAAAAAAATTACGCCCAGTTAAATGACTAACAAGCGCCTCAGCGCCCTGCGGGCGCAGAGGCTCTTGTTGGTGGGCTCCGCCCCCCAAACCCCCCGAAAAATGTCCCTTTGCGACATTTTTTAAGGCACTCACAGGAATACACGTCGCGCTACGCGCTCCGTATCAAGTATGATTACACTTTGCGTCATGCGCTTCATATCGAATATATTTATACATCGCGCTGAGCGTTTCATCTGGGAAGAACGTATGGCGGAAAATCATTTACCACTTATGTAAATTGATTCATAGTTTAACCGTCATCGAATATAAACATTTCGTTTCTATACGAATTGATTATTATTATTCACAACTGATATTTCCTTTCTGTTTTACGAACAATATAACGAATTGCATCACGTAGAACTTGATCAAATTAATGTAACGAATCAAATGATATCTAGTAAAGGTCGTGTTATTGGCTTAACACACTCAGAAAAAGGATCGGTAATACGAACCATAGATATTTAGTCAAGGTAAACTGGTTTCTGTCAACCCTTTTTCATTCCCATGAACTACGCCTTGGTTGCAAAGACAAATCCAGGTGAGTTGAAACAAAAACGAAATTAAGTTGAAACAGCAATTCCGACTTCACTAAATATATCTGGTTGCTCAGAACGAGGATCGGTAATAACAACTACATAAATTCAGTCGAGCTAAATTGGTTTCATTCAATCCTTCTTCATTCCCATGAAATACGGCTTTGTTGCAAGGACAAACGCAGTTTAGTTGGAACCATAACAAAATTATATTGAAATAAAAATTGTGATTTGACCTTAATATTATATTGAATTAAATTAGTGTTCGTTCAACCAAACCTGTTTTCTTCAATCAACTAATTTTTTTATTGATTTGAACAAATAGGTGGTACTTATCAACAATTTAAATAGTTCATTGAATGAACAATATTCTGTTCAAGTTATGTGACAATCTGGTTGATCAAAACAAAGTGATTGGTTCATTCCGAGGAAGATTTGTTCATGAGATGGATATGCTTAGTTGATTTATGTACGATACCTCGGAAAATAATTAGTTAAATGAAACAGGAGAACAGTTTGTTAAATTATTCATGTTATTGAAATAACGGGTACTCGATTCAGTTAAACAAACGTTTGAGTCGACGTTGGAACGATATTTATCCCATGTAATAATAACAGCCATGTTAACGGTGCAAATATTTCAGTGATGTAGAAAATTTTATAACTGTATGATCAGTTGAGAGAACCAATAGTGATCCGATACTCGCCATCCCAATCAGTGTGTTCGTATTTACAGTTACAAGGTAAGTCTATATATACACGTCTGCTTATCTGTTTCTGTTAATGTAGTCATCATAACATGTTGAATTGGTCAACATCAATATTTGTCAATTACTATATGAAAGCGAGTCGTCGTGTGAAAAACTTGCGATAATTGCGTTCACATTTAATTTCGCTTGTCACAGATATAGTCTACGTGACTGCGCGCTGCGCTATAGTGCATGCCTGCGAAGCACCACTGTGCTTTTTTCAATATACGCGACCATCGTACTTCCGACTCATTTCAGTATAACTGGTGCTCGCGTAATTTCGTCTTACGTGCGTCTTACGCGCGTCTTACGTTCGTATAAAAAAGTGAACAAATACTGGACCGTGTTTCCTTTGTAACAATGTTTCAAGTGGACGAGATCTGATAGATTGGGAACTTGATTCACTTATTCCTGTATTTCGAGGTAAGATTGTTTTTTTTCCATCTCACTACTGTGTCTTTGCTGATTAACTGAAGCGCTGCACAAATATTCTATCGAGCCTTAATGACAAATCTTCCATCTAGTGCCTCGTATACGAACCTGTACATGCCGCGATATTACATGGTAGCATGCAAAAAGAAAAATGTTTGGAAGTACGATTCGCAGAAAAAAGTGTACGGTGGACGACATCTTGAAAGATCGAGGACTTGATTATTCTTTTTTTTTTGCAATCGCCAGTTATATTGTGCCACGGTTTGTTTTCGCGATTGTAAATACTAGTGCCTCTATGAAAGTTTTTTATACAAGCATTGAAAGTTTTTTGTAGACAAATGTAACGGGCACATTTACTCGCTTCGTAAGTAGATGATTTAAATTAGTAGTGACAACTAAATTTTCGTTTCGTTTGATTGGGGATACGGTTCAATAGACGCAATGAATCGTTGTTAATGACATCACTACGCCTCTCTTGCCTTCTTGTTTTCTCACGCGCTGCGCATTCACGTGATCATACTTTCGCCTCGATCCAGTATAGACTCGTGCTCGCGACGTCTCACGTACGTCGGCAAAATTCGCCGGATAACCTCGCAAAAAACTTTTCCATATATTCTGCGCTATTAAAAAGTTAATAATACTGGAGCGTGTTTTGTTCGTCACAATGTTTGAAGTGGACGAGATCCTGATGGATTGGGGATTCGATTCTCTTATTCCTGTATTTCGAGGTAACGATCGTCTTTTTTTTTTCATCTCGCCACAGTGGGTTTGTTTATTAACTCTCGTGCTGCTCAAGGATTCTATCAAGCCATAATGTTAAATTTCTGAATTCGTTTTTTGTATACGAGCCCGTACAAGCCTGTGATAATGTATGGTGGTAAGCAAAAAAAATGTTTGGATGTACGATTCATCGAAAGGGTTGTAAGGTGGACGACATCTTTAAGGATTAAGAACGCGACTCTTCTGTTTTTTGGGGTCGCAAGTTATGTTGTGTCGCGGTTTTTCTTTTTTTGCGAGTGTAAATACTAGTTTCGGAGAGAAAGTTTTTTATATTAAAATTGAAAATCTTTTGTTGACCAATGTAACCGACGCATTAATTTGCTTCGTACGTATATGAGTTGATTCAGTAATAACAACTGAATGTTTATTTCGTTTGATTGGGGACATAGTTCATTAGACGCTATGAATCGTGTTTGATGGCGCCACTCTGCCTTTTCTGTCTTCTTGTTCTCTCACTCGCTGCGCACTCACGCGATCGTACTTTCGCCTCAATCGAGCATAGACTCGTGCTCACGTAATCTCGTCTCACGTGCGTCGGCAAAATTCGCCGGATAACCTCACAAAAAAATTTCAATATATTTTGCGTTATAAAAAAGTGAATAATACTGGATCGTGTTTCGTTTGTCACAATGTTTGAAGTGGACGAGATCCTGATGGATTGGGGACTCGATTCTCTTATTCCTGTATTTCGAGGTAACGATCGTCTTTTTTTTTCATCTCGCCACAGTGGGTTTGCTTATTAACTCTCGTGCTACTCACGGATTCTGTCAAGCCATCATGTTAAATTTCTCAATTCGTTTCTTGTTTGCGAGCCCGTACAAGCCTGTTATATTGTATGATGGCAAGCAAAAAAAATTTTTGGAAGTACGATTCATCGAAAGGGTTGTAAAATGGACTACATCTTGAAAAATTAAGAACGCGACTCATCTGTTTTTTGAGCTCGCAAGTTGTGTTGTGTCGCGGTTTTTTTCTTTATTCGCGAGTGTAAATAGGTTTCGGTGAGATAGTTTTTTATATTTTTATATTTTATAAGCGGCGCATTCACTTGCGTCGTACGTATAGGAGTTAATTTAGTAGTGACGACTGAATGTTTATTTCGTTTGATTGGGGATATAGTCCATTGGACGCTATGAATCGTTTTTGATGGCGCCACTGTGCCTTTCCTGTCTTCTTGTTCTCTCACGCGTTGCGCAGCGACGATCGTACTTCCGTCTCATTTCAATGTGAACTCATGTTCAAATCGGCTGGACGGCGTCCCGAAAAAGCTTTTTTTTTTATTCAGTGCGATAAAAACGTGAAAAAATACTGCATCGTATTTCATTCGTATCAATATTTGAGGCGGAGTTCCTGACGGTATTAGGACGCGATTTTTCTATTTCTATATTTCGAGGTAAGATCGTATTATTTTCATCTCGCCATTCTGTTTTCGCTCATTGACTCACGCGATATCTTGAAAGATTGCGAGCTCGAATCTTGTGTTATTTTTATGCTTGCTAGTGTTGTGTCGTGGCACTTTTTTTTTTTAATCGAGTGTGAATACTAGTTCCACTGTATAGTATAGATTCTTTTATATACAAATTGGAAAGCGTTTTTGACTATATCTCATGAACGCAGTCATTCGTTTCGAACGTTACTATTTAAATTGGTAGTGGCGACTGAATTTTATTTCATTTAATTAGGGATCTAGTTGTATTAGACGCTATAGTTCGTGATTCATAGCGTGACTGTGCCTTTCCTATCTTATAGTTCTATTAAGTGCTGCGCAGTTACGATCGCAGTTACGATCGCACTTCCGTCTTACTTCATTGTAAACGCGTGCGATCATACAGATGCTTGCATATAGCAGAAAAAAATTAATAATAAAAATTAAAAAAAAAAAACGGAAAAGGTAATTACACGAATGATTATGAGTTTTCGAGATTGACAACATCTTAGAATATTACATTCAGCTCTCTTCTGTCTTCATTTCGAAATCAAAACAATTTTTTTTCACTTATACCCCGTGCTGTAGCTTGCCTGTATTAGCTTGTCTGTATTTGTTTGCCATTGGCACTGCAAAAGTTGTTTACATTTAGTCGGCTCATCCGCATTTACAGGTGCAAAACGCTATTTTGAACATTTTGCAGAACGCATTACTCGTGTCCCTCATATAGCTATTTGATATGTTAACGATGACTGAACATCTGTGTCATCGAACCATATAATACATTAGAATTTGCTATAGTTCGTAACAGAAGGCTAACCCAGTCCCTTTGTTATATTTGGACGCATACTGCGCAGTTGTCTCTATATTCAATTTTTTCTAAATACATTCGTTTTTCATTAATTATTCCAGAGAACAAGATCGACCTAGGCGTGTTCAAAAAGCTCACTCGAGCATATATTGCGCGTTTAATTCCCGCAATCGGGGATCAATTGATCTTCGAGGAACAATGGAATATAAAATACGCTACGGTGAGTTTATTATCTGTTGCATTCTCTATGGAATAATAAAAATTATTCATAAAAAAAAGCGAATATCATATACTACAGTCGGCGTTACGGGAGAACATGAAGACACGTACATTTTGTTGCAGACATCATCACAAACGTTGAGTGTCCCCGTACCTGTCGACGTTTCTACTACCCCTGTCGCTAACAAAGAAATTAGCCAGAGCATAATTAAATCGATTGCCATAGAGCGAATCGATCAGGAACGAGATCACGAAAATCAATCGACCGCGCTTCACACCTCTGATGATAATTCGTCAACTTCGGACGAGACTGCAACAAATCTTATACCTAATAAAAAAAAAACGTAAGGTTATAAGCCAAATAGAAAAAGTAGAGACACAATCCGAAGAGACTGACTCCGAAAAAGAAAATAAAGCGACGGAGGAAAAAAACAAACAATCTCACCATCGAATTACTGGACAATCACAAATTGGAAAAAAACGTAGAGTTATAAACCAGAAAAAAAACGTCGAGACACAATCTGACGAAACTGACTCCGAAAAAGAACAACAAGCGACGAAGAAAAAAAACAAACGATCTCGTTGTCGGGCCATTGGACAGCCGACGACTCTAAAATCCCGTGCCAAAGTGGATGCAGTAACTAAAAAATCGGAAGAATCGTGTTCTGATAGTGATAGCGACTCAAATTCCGCTACTGAACTTCAAGCTCATGGAAAACGCAAGGCATTCATCGGTCAGAAAGAATTTGACAAACGGATACAGGAAGAAGAGTTTTTGTCAGTCAAAAATATTCTGAAGCAATCAACAATTGGAAAATGTTTACTGACTGGATACCAACAAAAGAAAGAGCTGACGCCTAAGCTTCGTCGAATATTGGTCGATGTAGTTATCTCTGCAAGTGTCGTTGATGAAAATACGTAAGTTTCATAATTTTACCTGACGTTAAAGGTAATATACAGCATGACGAAACGACTTTTCGATTTTTTGTTTTACAGCGTGATCCGCCACAAGCAATTCGATTTACTGTCCGATGAAATAGTAGCACTCTTTCCGTCGGAATTGAAAGGTAGTTATTATATACCACCGGTACCTAAGCATCTTTCACGGATGGGTAAATCAGAATGCTCTAAAGGAAAACTCGTGGACAAATACCGCAACAAAATCAAGCAGTATCGGCTTATCGCAGGCGTCTCAAAGAATAAAAACCGTCGAACAAAAAAAAAATTGGAAGGTATGCTCCCTGTTAAAAATCTGATAAAATTAAGTGTTTAATTAAAATTTAAAACTTTGTAAAACGATAGCCATTGATCTTAACGAAACGATGCAAAAACTCGAGAAAAAATGAACTTTTTTTTATGCTCCAGTCACGGAGGATATATCAGCGAGTATTTTGTGGCTCAAACACAACGGAGACGCAGCGTTCGATAACGTCTTAGCCCACTGGAACAAAACGTCGCAATATCGATGGAACAATTTGAAGGAGTCGAACACATCCATCACGGATCATATGAAAGAATGGCCGATTCTTACGAACGACTTTCGTTTAATCTGCGGGCTCGAACAACCTGTCATTTATACGCGATGGGACAAATTTTTCAACAAAGTTCGAAACATTCGTCGTCTTACGAACTCGAACGCGATTTTTCTCGAAAGTATCATTGACGATGAAAGTGCAACCGAAAGTAAGTTCAATAATACTTGTCGACGGTGGTAATATATATTTTCCTTCTTTTTAATTCATTTTTTTTTTTCTTTGTCTCATGCATTCATTGTAATTTTCATTTCTCTCGTAGAATTTTTAATAAATTATCGATTTTTACAATTTGTTTTATACTTTACAGACAGTAAAATATTGGCGCAAATCCAACTCTTGCCGTATTACGTTCCGCCGAAGGGTAGGATTCTGAGAAAACGTCAACACTGGAAGCCGTCCATTACTGAGTGCCAGGAGAGCATGATAATTCACGTTAAAGTAAGTTGGCAATCGCACGAAGTTTAGATGGTTTCGCATCTCAACGTTATTCTGATGTTCATCAATATCGTATATTTATCACAAATAAATATGTAATTGTTTAAATTCGACTTTCATTAGGAAGCAGGAGGCATAGAAGAGGCTCGCGCAGATAGAGTTAACAAAATGGCTGAACACGGACTGACCGTCCAGCCATATATCATTGCTGTCGGACCGACGCTACAGGAAGTCAAGGATTGCTACGTCGTAGTCGATCAGACACTGTACCGATTCGATTCACCGCTGAGAGCTTTCGAAATTTGTTTCGCCTGCTTTCACGTTCTGAATGTCCAGTACCCGCGAGAGAGTGAGCATATTTATATTCTAATTCAATGGGCGGTTTACGACTTCGAGACTGACTGGGATAAGAAGATTCCTTACATTATGGATATTGCAAAGCAAGTCAAACAGTGAAAATTCGATTTTCATATCAAAGAGCTTATCTGTATTTCTAACGAACTGTGATCTCGTGTTAATCATCAATGTGATATATCGCAACATTGCGTACCTGACAATACGACGACAGTTATTGCTAAATGTGATTTTTATGCAATAATTACTATAGAATAGCGTAAAATACATTAGCTTAACACAGCGTACCATGCTGACGCGGTACAAAGATAGAGTCTAATAAAACTAATTATAATAAGTAAAGTGATCGATAATACGTGCGTTGTACATTACCGTTCGTATTAAGAGCTCGAGTATCGTATTGCAACACTTTGTGGTACCGTCTTTGTCTTCTACGCTCAAAGTAGTAATGTTAACACGTTACTTGAATATCCGTATAAATTAGTCCGCGTTTTTCTTATCGGCGCGTATACGTGCTAAGTTTCAAGTAGATGATAATATCAGTACTGAGAATTTGTTTAGCGAAACGCGATCACTTATAAAGGACGATTCGATATCGGCCGACATTTTTTTGTTTCTTTACCGCGTGAACGTTGAAAAAACGATTTCGAGTTACATTTCAGTGTTCAATTGTCTTTTCTCTATATTTTAGTTCCATAGTGCGAAGATGGGTTATTTTTGTCCGCTTTGTGCCTTTTCGGCTATGAATATCCCTCATATGATGGGTCATTTAAAACTCAAGCATCCTCCTTCGACTTACGCTGTACTGAATTGCAAACAGGATCGATGTGCCAGACATTTCGGTGCCGCCACGGCTTTCCAAAAACACCTTTTAGTAAAACACCACGAAAAAACGAATAGCATTCCTCTGGTAATTTCGGAAAACTGTGACAATGAAATTCTATCTTTCGATCAGATATCGGCGGTAAATGAAAACTCGTCCGCGGTATTGCCGTGAAAAAAACATTTTCGATCGATGAATTTGAGGAAATAGTTAAGGATGCTTCGCTAAAATTTATGGCTAATCTGTACTTGAACTCTTCTATTAACAAGACAATAATTCAACAAATTTTTGAAAGTGGAGCTGAGCTATTGTCTCCTATCGCGATTTTGGCGGAGCAATACCAGAGTACTCAAGGTGATAACACAGATCCGAAGTTAACAAAAATGTTCGAGACATGCCAACACTCATTCGATAATTTTATGACAGAGTATAATAGAGAGCAGTTTTTCGAAAATTCGGAGTGGCTAATTCGGCCGGAAGCCTTTAACGATAGGTACAGCTCCAGATGCAGCAGCTGCAAACGGTGCATCGCACATGATTATAAAAGACTTAAAGGGACAAATTATACCAATGAGAACCGTTTTGCAAAAATATTTAGAGTTACCTGGTGTCTTCGGAAACATAGTCGGGTACATTGCAGAACAAAAACGATCGGATAATATTAGCAATATTGTAGGAACCAATTTTTGGAAGGACATTGAATCAGAGTTCGAAGATAAATTGGTTTTGCCGTTAATGATATATTTCGACGACTTTGAAGTGAATAACCCGCTTGGGACGCACGCTGGCGTTAATAAAATCGGTGCAGTTTACTTCAGAATCGCTGCAATTCCCCCGGAGTATGCCTCTATGACGGAAAACATTCTTTTAGCTCAATTACACAATTCCGCGGATAGATCAATTTTTCAAAATCACAGGACCTTTCGTCGCCTGGTGCAAGAACTAATCTATCTTCAAACGGACGGTATAAGTATTACTGTCGATAACGAGACTAAGAAAGTATATTTCGTTCTAACAACATTATTGGGAGACAACGCAGGGCTACACTCTCTACTTGGGATTAACGAAAGTTTCAATGCGACATATTCATGTAGATTCTGTCGTGTCAATAAAACGGTTTCGCGTTGTCAAACGAGAGAAAATAAAAGAGCGATAAGAACAAAGACAAACTACGAAATTGATCTATCGGCGGCAGATTGTGGTATCAAAGAAAAATGCGTTTTTCACGAAATTCCGAACTTTCATTTCACGGTGAATCTATATGCCGATTTCATGCATGACGTGCTTGAAGGAGTATGTCGATACGACATGGCTAAAATACTGTACCGATTAATTAACGTAGATAAACTTTTGACACTAAGCGTGATAAACAATCGAGTCAAGTATTTTCAATATGGCAACTCATCCGGAGGTAGAAGACTACCCGAAATAAAAAACACATTTTTAACAACTGGTTGTCTTATTCTGTCGGCTTCGGAAATGCTCCATCTAGTGCAATGGTTTGGTTTAATGATCGGCGATCTAATTCCCACTAATAACACAACGTGGAATTTCTACATTCTTCTACGATCAATTATTTGCGTCTTACTGAATCCGTCGATCGAATCGAGCGAAATAAAAAAGTTAGAGCGATTAATTTCGACGCATCATTCAACTTTCCTCAAACTGTTCGATGATCATTTAAAACCAAAACATCACTACTTAGTACACTATCCGAGAATTTTGGAGCAGATCGGTCCTGTTTGCAATATTTCGTGCATGCGATTCGAGGGAAAGCATAAAGAACTGAAAAATCAGGCGAATAATACTCGTTCTCGCAAAAATATTTGTTATACTTTAGCCCAAGGACATCAATTGACGTTTAGCCAAAGATTAGCAGCGAAGAAAGGGTTCGAACGCAGGATGAAACTTGGCCCTGGAACGCACATAACTTTAACAGAAAACTCCGATTACGACTTTTATAAAGATTTATTGCCTGAGAACTTAGGAAACGTACTCTTCAAACCGAAGTGGGTCGAGATAAATGGAACATTCTATGAAAAAAAAATGATTGTTGTAATAGAGCAAAATGGAAATAGCTTCGTTTATGGAAAAATAGTATATATTTTGATAAGTGGCGATGCTACAGTTTATTTTTTGTTGAAGGAGTTAAACACTATTAGCTTTTCTAAGCACTTTCACGCATTTTGTGTGAGCCCAAGTAGTAACTGGCGTTGCGTGAAACAAAATGATTTGTTTTCTCCGATGCCTCTCCAAGAGCACACGAAATCCGACGGTCTTTGTTATGTTTCGTGCAGATGAATATATGCTCACATCACAATAATGGGCAACAGCATTTGTTAGTAGTCGTCGATCGACATACATTAAAGCGTTAAACGTATTTTATACCAAAGTCTTATGATCGTTTATAAGTTGTTTTTTTCAATCCATTGTATGCGTCAATAATTTACGTGTAATACAGACTTGTACTTCGGTATTCAGATGTCTGATAAATAAAGATACACCGTTCGCACTTTATCCATAGCGTCATTTCTTTTGCTTTACCCACGATATGTAATATGAATTGGGCATCGATATCAACGTGGCATCAGATTACATGGATTATATATTCAGTTCATTTGCATGCAAGGAATATCATAATCCGCCATTCATTGGGTTATTATAAAGTATCCGGTATTTCATTGTCAGCAATGTGTGGTTCTTCACATGAAATAGTTGGTCAAATGTACTCAACGTTTATTTAAATGAACCTAATATCTTATGAATTGACAATAGCGCTCAAGAAATGTATTTTTCTTCCAACAATAACGGTTGTCAAATTGAATGCACATCTGGTTTGAAATGAACTATTTTACGTTTGTATTTAACTCAATTTCATTTGGAAGCATTATAATAATGATTGACTTAATCAATTTTTCAATCAGAAGTACCAAAAAAAAATTGAATTAACTATATATCAATGTTGTCCTGCAAATATATAGAATGAAAATTGTTCGCGCGGACTCGCCATCAAGTTCTACCAACGATAATATTTGTCGGGACTAACCTGGCCGGGATCCAATTGACGCCATATATGATTCATTCAACTATCGGTAATTTTTATTAGAGTAGATATTTCTTATACGCATCTAATGAATCAGTTTATTAAACCAAACATTTTATAAATCGAAGCAAATAGTAATTTGATTGTACTGAAAAGAGACTTCGAGTAAATCAGTACTTTTTTGAATGGAAAGAAAGTTAATTTCAATGAACTAAATCTCTTATTGAAATTCAACAAAATATTATAGTCCATTGAACTCTACATTTTGTTCGCCACCCGTAACTGCAGGATTTAGTTGGGTGAAACTAAATTTTTTTGGCCGTACCAAACGTTTTTCTGAGTGCACTTATGACCAGATTAAATGAGTATAAATCAACACAAAAAATATTTACCAACACGAACACTATTACCATTTACCAACAGGTCTAATATCCCCTTTTAATGCATCTGTTTAAATGTTTTTTTCTTCCCTAAAATACATAAAATCACTTTATTATTGCCTCTGGACAGGACCCGAAGTATTGGAGCTGAATATTAAGAAAAATTGATTTTTGATACGATTTTCAATTAAATTTGCTTGATATTAATTGTTGTAGTAAAAAAATTATAACTCGAGAACGAACATAGATATCCTCTTGGTTCGTGTATTGAAGAGGAGGTAGTACCCTACTCAAAATAAAGTTGTAGTGTCTTGGATGCGTCCAAAATAAAAAAAATCAATTTCTCGATGATTTCGACGGCGAGGACTCTTGGACTGTCGATCTATAAGAGAATTCGGTTATAACACTTTAAGCATTTTTTCTCTTCCCTATAATAGATGGAATCAATTCACTGGTTATTGTCACTGTCGGAGAGTAAAACATTGCAGACGAGAAATTCGAGTAATTTTATTTTTCTATCCTTTTATTTTGTTTTGAGATAAGTATATTGAAACAATTGAAATAAAAATACAAGGTTGGTTCGAAACATACGAGGTAGAAATTGATTTTTTCTTTGTTTCGAAAAATTATTAGAGATTTGAAAAAAATAAACTGCAGTTTCCCAATATTTAAAGTTATATACATTAAACAATGAGAAAACAATAAGATTTTTATTTTCGATTCAAATCATCCCGACACAGAATACCAACGTCGCGGCGTATGCAAACTTTATCACGTCTGCTATCAAATTATCGTCGGCTTCCAAGGTTTGACAGATAGAAGGAATGGAAAAAAATAAATAGCCGCGATTGTTTTCAATTTCATTTGACAAATTGCAATAATTTTGGATATTCGATTATTCTTCTTTGTAGAATTATAACCAGGTTTTCAGTGCACCCACGAAATTTTTCATTTTTATTATGAATGTGAATAACGTATATAAAATATTGTAAATGATATTCGTTCAAAATATATTATTTTCGAAATAAAAAGGATTAATATTTGGCAATCAATGTGTGATATTTCGTATTTCATTTTTCGCAACCAAATTTTCGTTTGTGACATGATAAAAAATTGTTTTTTGGAAAATTAAAATAATATAATCTTTTAAAATAATTCCTCACTAAAAATAATTGGAGAACAAAAATACTAAGAAATGTCAGAATGTTTTTAAATTTGCTGTGCGTAGTGCTTTTCATAAAATAAAATAATGCTGCGAAAAAGAAAAAATTAGGTTCGTAGACTTCATAATTGGAGCACCGTATGGACATTTAGCAGAACAAAATTTAAAACACCTCATTAAAGGCTTCGCAGTAGTTTCAAAATGATTGTGCACAATGGTGACGATATTATACATCACCTCTGCGAAGAAGAGAAAAATTTGTTCACACAGTCCAAAGTTACAGCACCATACGGACACTTGTCGAAGCAACAATGGATTTTTTTTGTTAAGCGAAAGTTGAAATGCTTTGTAGGGGCTTCAAAATGTATGTGCACAATGGTGATAATATGATACATCATTCCTGCAAAAAAGAGAATAAACGGTTCAAACAGTCCAAAGTTACAGCACCGTACAGACACTTGTCGAAGCAAAAAAGGATTTTTTTTGTTAAGCAAATATTCAAATGCTTCGCAGGGGCTTCAAAAAGTACGTGCACAATGGTGATGATATGATACATCATCCCTGCGATGAAGAGAAAAATTGCTTCGCGCAGTCCAAAGTTACACTGTGATACGGACGTCTATGAAGATAATTTCAGTAATAAAGGTATTTATATTCAACCGCAGGCGAAAAAAAATATTACGTCATTGGAGTCACTTCAAATTAACTGCGCATGATGTTGGAGATACATCGAAGCAAATGGTAAAAAATAAAATTTTTTGGAGTATTCGCAGCGGAGTAACCCCACCGACAGACTCCGAAGAGTAACAAATGGTCATTTTAATAGGCACTCTTTGCCTATTGCTATAGTGAGTGCCTAAAAATCCTAAGTGAAGAAGAGACTCGACGAAGTTTCTTGCGAATACGCTAAAGTCCGGTGCAATCCCGGCACCCCAAGGGATAATGCAATGCGTTGAGATCAGCGATTGCGAAGATTCGTTCAAGTTACGGCGTTATAGTATCGGCTCTCGATTCGATGAGCCATGAGATGGTTGAGAGGGCAGTCGTTATCGGTCAAGATCCCGAAAATAATAACGATATTTCATAGATAACAAGTGTCCGGTTCTTTTTTGATAAATTACGCGCTTCGGTGAGTTTTTTTTTATTTGTCGAAGTTATCGTTCTCGTGTCGCGCTCATGGTCGCTTGACTCGCTTCGATCTTTCGATCGGTTGAGTACTCGCGACTGACGTGCGTGCGATCTCGTGGCTTCACAGCCAAAAATATTAATTGTCGTTCCCGATTAACGTAACGTTGAGATTTCGATCTCCGTTTCTAGTGAACTATTCTATTGACCTTGGATCGCGACCCTTCTACCACAACCCGTATCCTGAGCAACCGCGTGCAATTCCGCAAACGTTCGCGCTCGCAAATTCATCGACGTTAGTTCTCTTTCCGTTTTAGTTTCGGTTTTGTTGTATCGTTCCTTTCGTCCTTGCGGCGGTCGCTGTTCCACCGACCTCCAGGTTAGCCCGGTTTGGTAATTCCGGCGAAATAAAAATTAACCCTGCGGAGGTCGCCATTCCACCGGCCTCCAGTTTAGTCCGGTTGTTAATACCGGCGATACAAAATTAACAGGCGCCCACCAGGACGCCGATGCATCCGCAAGGGTGGACGGCCGAAGGTGACGTAAGTTTTCGAGTTCGCGTTTTTTTGAGTTTCGATTTACTCCTTTTTGAGTTTTGAGTTTTTTTGAGTGAAGTTTAGTGTTGCGCTCGAGATCGAGGAAAACTCGTCACAGCAGATAATCATCCAATAAATCCAAAAAGTTTATCAATAACTATTCTCAAGAAAAAAGTCCAGCACTCGGTTCTTCGTTGAGATACTGTAAATGAGAATTTAGTTAAAGATGGTTTTTCAAGCTATCGGAGAAGAAACTTATTTCACAGGCTTTTGAGCTCAGCCAGTGGAACTATAAAGTTTATTAATAAAAATTAATATTAATATAATAAAGTTAGCTTTTATTAATATAAAGTTTATTAATATAAACGTATCTTTATTAGCAAAAAATGTATAGTTACGCTGAGTGAATAAGCCTGTAAAATAAGTTTCTTCTCTGATAGCTTGATAAAACAACCTCTGATTCAATTCTCATTTACAGTGATTTAACTAAGAAGCCACCGCTGGACTTGTTGCTTAAAAACAAAATCATCGACAGACTTTTTGCTTGAAAATGAAGTCATCGATATACTTTTTCTTTAAAAACAAAGTCATCGATAGACTTTTTCCTTAATAATAAGCAATTCTCATCTACATAACCTCAAAAGAACTACTATCGATAGAGGTTCTATTCACAATAAGTCAAGTACGAAAAAAGTTTATGGATTCTAGTTTAATAGAGAAGGTAGATAACACAGTATTGACTAGAGACAAAGCCAATGGTAGATTGAATGCTTTGAAACTTACAAGAAACTTCAATTATGTATCCATCATAGCAATCCCAGCCGCCGAGGGGTTGTTTCGATGTACGCCATTCGATGACATACGTTTAATCTATGGAAAGAAACACGTTCAATGCAACCATCTATTCATAAAATATATGGCAATTACTGTGTTTGCAACCTTGTGATGTTAATAAATAATCTTCATAGCCGAACCCCTTTATCCACTCGACTGGGATTCCCACTGTATACTTTCGGTCGTCTTCTCCGCCAACCCACTTGACCAAGGCAAAAAGTTTCTTTGACATTCTATGAGTAACAAGAACAAGATATACGCAACATTGAAATAAGTATTGAGAGAATAAATAGAATGTACAAAGATACAGTGAATTAAAGAAAAACGTGGCGATGATCACAACACTTACCTTGTTTTGCGGTAACCGAACTGAACTTAAGTTTATCCGATACGGGCTTCTATTTTTAAAGGCGTTTCCGTATCTCTGCATTCATATGCATAAATAACGTTTATTGGCTGGATAATAACTTGCTGGCCGAATTATTTATAAGAATTAGAAGGTACTTTTCAAAGTTTCGTTGATTATCCTACTCGAGTGAAGTGAACAACGATTTCTGATAATGTTCTCCATGTGCTTATGGCGAGTAGCTTGTCGCGAAAGCGCGAATTGCGGCGGCCAATTGTCGAGAGGCTGCGAGAGGTGAGTGAACGCCACCGCGCATTACACCATTCGGGATTCGGGTCGGCAAGCCTGTACGGGCAGTTGCAAATCGCCAACATACTGTATGGGTACAAGACTACAAGGGATCTTGCCATACAGTACAATCGAAACGTGCAATAACGTAAAATGTCCGTAGTGGAAGTGACACGCGCTTTTGTTGCTTGGAATGAGGTCCTATATTTTTAAAGAGTACCTTGGTGCTGTTACAGTTCTAAAGCGAATCTATTGAACGTTCATTGTCTGATTCCGTCACCTATCTAAGCTCATATATCAATACTTTAACCAAATCGAAGATCTTACGATAATAGACGCTTCGGAGAATAAAAACAAAGGTTCTGTTAAAAAAAGGGGATCGTACAAAAAATATAATAATCATCGAGATTCTAACAATGCAATTCCCGAAATTACGAAACGATACTGGAGATCAAAACACCGATCTTGTTATGTCGAAAAAGAGTTGAGCGGATCGGAGGGATAGTGCAAGGATAATAACAATTAAGAAGCCGGGTTAACAAATCAATAAACTTTTTATTTATTGTTAACTTAAATTAACTAACACAATAAAAAATATGAAAACGACTTGTGAGGATTCGTATGCTCGAGCGTGGGCGGTCGTTGCGAACTCTCCGCGCTCTTGCTGCTGACTGCCGTTCGAGGTATCGATGAAGACGCGCTGTCCACGAATTATTTCGAAAAGAAATCGATCTATATCTTTCGTGCAGGTCAACGCTCCGAGTACAAGGCTGGATCCCGAAAACACGTGAAAATCGAGGACGACTGGCCTTGCGCTAACGCCTCGGGAGCGACGAACTGCACAGCGATATAGATATAGCGCGCGGTGCCTCGAAGAATGTTGATTTTGAAGTGAATAACCTGACCAAAACAACAGAAAAATGCGAGATATTTTCGCCGATAGTCGACGAGCCTTGACCGTGAATTTGAACACGGAAAGAAGGTTTAGACGAGACGACTTCGGTGGCTTTAAATATCTCGAAAATAATATTCCAACGCGAACGGAAAGAATATAATTTTTGAAACTCATGTGAGGCGACGACGCGACACCGAATAGATCTGAAAGGTAGATTCGCACACAAAATATGTACAATTGTTAATTACAGTGAAAAGACATATTTTTCCTCTAGATACATGAAAGATTTACTGTTTTCAAGATAATCTTTCGATACACAAAACGCAGTGTGATTAAACAAATTTATACTACAAACGAACTGACAGATGCCCTATTTCGACTTCTTCTTGCAGATTGATGAAAACAGATTCTACGATTTATCAGCGCATTGGAAACAGATGTGAAGAACATTATGGTGCGCACACAGTGAGTACAAATATGTGGTGTTAACGACATCGAAACTGGCATGTAAGCAGGATGTATGCGGATTACCAAAGAGTGCGTTTCACGTAAAATTCAAAGAGAATTTCGACAATTTCCTAATAGCATGAAAATTTGCAAGAATGCATCCATACAGAAGATGTTAAGAAGATTAATTTTCCATAATAATAATTTTAAAAAGTTATTAACGAATAAGTAAACAATATCGTTGCTTAAGGAATTATTTGGAAACCTAAATTTTTTTAAGCCGGAATTTATTTGATCATTATCAACAAATTGATAAAAAATTGATTGTTTTGTTACGTCACGCACTTTTTGGGAACTCTTCGCGAAATTTGCGCTGCTCTTCGACCGCACCGAGAGAAGCTGCACGCGTACACTCACGAGGAGACGGAAAGACTGAGGGAAATAAAGGAAAAAGCCAAAATCGCTGTGTGTGGGAATCGCAGACAGAGGACCATTGACTAGAGAAAATCTAACAAACTGTCGAAAGCGACATCGTTGAGACGAAGTCGTAAAATAATTCTGTCTTCAATGACATGAGAAAAAATCAACATCCTCAATGGGTTCGAGTTACTCGAGCATTCCAACGTTTTGTTTGAAGATATAGGACCACGGCTCGATCACCAAAAGCTGAGCACGTGGCCTCGACACCATGCTGTGAAGAAAATTCACTAACACCAGCAAGAAACGCCGGCTCATGTACCTGGGCCAGTCAACATCGAAGGTATTAGGGTGTTGCTAAGGCAGCAAGGCGCTGTCCTCCGAAACTCACCAACACCATGACCCATCGAGGCTCATAGACACGAGCGCTCGATGGCATCGAAGTTCACCAACACCATGAAGCATCGAGGCTCATAGACACGAGCACTCGATGACTCCGTACCTCACCAACACCACGACGTAGCGAGGCTCATGGACACGAGCGCTCGACGACTCCGAAGACGACCAACACCTCGGAGCTGCGATATCGACAGCTTCACCCCCAACCACTATGCATAGGGCCCAGTGAGTTGAAAAACTTCCGATCTCCTCCGACGAGTGCAGCACCTCTCGGGCATCGTTCACAGCCACCCCCGCGAACAATAAGAGATTCCCGAATGTCGCGAATTTGATAATTAGATAATTTCCGATAGAATCACGCATGTATATGAATATTGGTCAGTTCGTCATCGATATTCAAACTTTGTAATCATATTATTTTTTTTTTATATATTTTTATGTATTTCCCCGGCTATACTTTATTGCTAGGGGTAGGTCAGGTATTTGCGCGTTACTGAGGTAACCATCATAAACCTTCTGGTCTTTTCCCATCATAAAAAGCAATTCGGAAAAAACGCCGAATTATATTATTTACGCCTTCAGCAATATCTCGCATTACTCAGACACTAAACATTTAAACGCAAAATATCTTGCAAACCGATATTGCTTCAAAGATAAATAGTTCAATTTACGATATTTACCAGCGACGAAAGAAGAATATCGAGTTACATATGAAGTGTTTTTTTCCAACAACCGCCTCCGAGAAGTTTCTTCTAAACATTTGGTTGAAATAAATAAAGATAAGTGGTGCTCGTTCGACGAAGCGATTCTATTCAGCTCGCTGATTTGTCACGGTTCCTAGAAAGAAAGAAAGGAGAAGACTCTGTGCTGGGAATGAACAGAGGATTGCACGTTGTTGCTATGTCGCCACGACGGAGAAAGCCTCTGTACCAGCATACTTTTTAGGTAGGATAGAAAGAGAAGCGACCACGTGCGCGTGGCTGGTATGAACAAGGGAAGTCAAGAGCCACCCCAAAGGGGAGGTAGCGCTGTTGGCTAGCTCGCGGGCCAGCTACGGTGCACGTGATCGTACCGAGAGAGTGGGGGAAGGGTGAGCCACCCGCGCAATGCATAGATCGAACGAGAAGGCCCACCACTCATCGATAGCCGAACTTTTCTCAACCAATAGGAAGAGAGCCATAAAAATCAAGAGACAAATGCAATTCTTAGCCAAGAGTAGGGATAAAGAAAGAGAGAATAACCGAATAATAATTATTAACAATCGTTAATAATAACCATTTTTCCATGTTTTACAATAGCCAAATGTCACAATTGTTGTAAAGGTTTAACCCGAAATTTGTTAATTTGACAAATGGGAAGGTTAAACAAATTAATTAATTAATTTAATTAATTCATCATTTTATCTTGAAAGCCGGCGAAAAACCATTAAGAATGAATACCAGAACATCCTGGTTATTATGAAATTTATATTGAATTTAAAATCAATTTAATTAGATCTGTCAAATCGATATCGATCGATATTTCATATATTATAGTAAAAACCGAATGAAAGTGCATGTAATAGAGTGAAGAATGAAAGCAAAATATCGATAGAGTTCATTATAATATTTTTGGATTTGATAATTAATTAATTCTTTATCAAGAAAATTTTCATTTTTTTTTATATCAAGTATTAAAATCCGTAATTTTCCACCTAGAAAGGTGATTCAAATTCGAGACACTTCCAAAATAAATAAAAAGAATAAATTGTTAATTAACAAATCCAAAATCAATCTGGAAATAGTTAATTAGAATAATTATCGATAATCGACAGCCAATAGAAAGAGAACAAGGTAGGCGTGGAAAATCACGCCTCGACCGAAAAGTTGCCCCTTCCACCACGGTCTATGTCAAGACTATTTAAACTGTGCCCTTTATGGAGGGACACTGCCATTTTCATATTCTGTACTGCCATACTGCTACTCAACGTTTTTCAAGTCACTTATTACTCCTCCGGAAGTCAACGACGTCACTTTGTTCGCGACAATTTTTCCTTTTTGTTCAAAGACTTTGAAATTATTTCAAGTCTAGTTTCCCGTTTCGGAATTGCGTGTGATTTGTGTGATTCTTCTTGTGTTGGGAAAAATTGTAACTAACTTTCCGTTTTCATTTATTAACTTCAGTGAAGTTAATAAAATAAAAATCGTTGTGCTTCAACTGTGTGTTTCGTTCTTTGTGAAAATCCTTCAACCGCTCGGCACTTACTCGAAGCCGAGGGTATCGACCAGCGATCCACCGACGTCCACCAGCAGCAACCTCTTCGTGTTTCCTGTCCTCCAGATATTTTTGTTCTTCGGTAAGTCTTATTTTTTTTCCTGAGTTTGCGATTTTTCCCCTCAACCCTTCCACTCCATTTAAAAGTTTAAGAGATGTACGCATCTCAGATTATTATCGCCCTTCTGGCAATTATAGTGATCGTGTTAATTTTTATTCTTTTGTGCGGAATTTCTATTAAAATCACCGTTAATATTCGCGATTCTAGAGTCACTCGTGAAACCCCTGTAGTACATTCGGGTGTACGAATTTATCCAGTGTCTACCGCGCGTCGAGTCACTCAAATTAATCCGCGAGTTTAGTTAATTTTTCAATATCGCGATGAACTCCCCTTTGATGGTCGTGATTATCCTTAGTTGTTTTCTCATAGTTTCTATAATAGCCGCGATAGTTTGGTATCTCCGCGTTTTCCGTTCCGTTACCCCGCAAGAAGTCGTTACAGCACCTAGTGCTCCCCTTGAATATTTTTGCCCTTATTGTCATGTTGTCCACCCTATCACTGAAAACGTTTAGATACCCCTTTGTTCCCATTTCGCGAATGAACTCTAGCCTCTTCCCGAGCAATTTTCCGCGAGGTTAGGCTCAAAACGAGGCATCCGCGAATCGTAGCCGCTTCGATACCGAGTAAATTGATTAAGTTCATTGACCGAGATGAGGCCGGCTCCTCACGTAAATTCACGATTCGTGACGTAACAGTTTAAGAAATTATCCGACAACTTATTACGAAATGATTTGTCAATTTTTCTGAATACATATGAATGTTTTTAGAATGTTATGTATTGTTCGAAAATCGCAACCTTGAACATATTTCAACACAAAGAAAACGCATTTTCATGACGCCTTAGACATAGTGAAAGGAGGACCTTAAGGTGGCTAAGTCACCTAAAATTCTAAAAATTAACTTAAAAAAAAATATATAAGTGTAAATAAGAAATCTGCCTCATCATCATGAAATATATATGTTGAAACGTCATTTAACATTTTTTTGAAATCATATATTGTATCTTGTTGCTGGAGCCGCAGTCAAACTTTTTTCATTTGTCACAACTTTTTTAGTAAAGGATTGGGTGGATCTTTGATTGTGAGGTCTTATGTTCTTCGTGAAACTGCGTTATTGTATGATTGTAGGAATTTTCCATTTGATACAAGATGGATTGATCGTAACCTATTGTGTACCTGTCAATGAGAAAAAAACCAAAAAAATGCATCATTCAATTTATTTTCTCATGTACTTTATTCAATAACTTCATTATATGAACCTTCAAAAGAAAATGTCCATACTCATACTATAACAGTCTCTTACGATGAAGATAAGACCTCACAAGCAAAGATCCATCAAAACCTTCGGTCGAAAAGCAAGTGAAAAAAATTGACTATGTCTCTCAGGGACAAGATACAATATATAGCTTCAAAAAAATGTTAAATGATGCTTCAACATATACGTTGTGACGTATTTTTCACCTAACGGAAACTCTAACTCAAATTCTATAAATAAAATAAAAAAAAAAACCAAAAATCGAAAAGCTCAAACCAAACGGGAGCAAAACGCGAACGAAACTTACGTCACCTTCGGCCGTCCACCCTCGCGGATGTATCGGCGTCCCGGTGGGCGCCAGTTAATTTTTGTTTTGCCGGTATTAACAACCGGTCTAAACTGGAGGCCGGTGGAACGATCTCCGCAGGGTAGATTTTTGTTTCGCCGGAATCACCAATCCGGACTAAACTGGAAGTCGGTGGAACTGCGACCTCCGCAACGACAAAACGAAACGAAACGATACGAGAACTAACGCCGACGCATTCGCGAAAGCAAACGGTCGCGGAAATGCACGGTTGCTCAGGATGCGGGTTGTGGTAGAAGGGTCGCGATCCGAGGTCAATAGAATAGCAACGAGAAACGGAAATCGAAATCTCAACGTAATTTAAGGGGGCTGAGTCACCTAAAAATTATTTTTTTATTTATTTTAAAAAATTTTTTTTCTAAATGTACATGCGGTGTACTACATACACACCAAATTTTAGATCGAAATTTAAAAAATTACCGATGTTAGAAGCATTTTAGTAGTGTTAGAAATAAATAATGCGTGAAAAAAAAAAAATGCCGAAATGCAACACGAACAATGCCGGAATACCGCATCTCCGCATGTTTTTTTTTCTTCTAATAAGAAGAATAAGAAACATCGAGAAAGGAACATAAAAAAAAAAACAATCGATGTCGAAACTGCGTTCGGTAGGTAACGATTTACCGACCAAAGGGTCGTTACGTCTAATCGATGCGACTCAGATTATCGCCGCTACTGCGCTTTGTTTTGAGTCGGCGATACACCGGCGTAATGTAGCAGCGATGATTTTTACTCGATTGTGTCAATCGGGTAAAAAACTGAGCTTGTAAACTCAGTGTATTAGTTATGTGTCAGTGTTTACAGTTTTTCCGAATGAACAGAATATATTCTGTATTTTTGCCCGCAATAGTGTAAAAATGGTTTCACAGTGACAGTGTCGCAAAGCGAAAGGTGTCGCAGACTTAACCTCTTTTTTAAACGTCACATTTGACGTAAGAGTATTTTTTTTTATGTTTTAAACATTTTTTTTGCATTTACGAGATTTGTGAAGTGAAAAAAAAAAACAAAAAAAGAAAATCTGTTTTTTATGTCATAGAAAAAAAAAGTGTACATTTTTATGCGACAAAAAAATGTTTAAATAATTTTTTTTATTGCGGATCACCCAAGTTGGTTATTTTAATTAATCTGTGAAATTCATTTTTAGGCACTCACTATAATAATAGGCAAAGAGTGCCTATTAAAATGACCATCTGTTGCTCTTCGGAGTCTGTCGAAGGGGTTACTCCGCAGCGCATACTCCAAAAATTTTTATTTTTCACCATTTGCTTCGGTGTATCTCCAACATCATGCGTAGTTACTTTGAAGTGACTGCGATGAATAGAAATATTTTTTTTAGCCTGCGGTGCAATGAAAATAACTTTTTGGCTGAATTTTTCTTCTCGGACGTCCGTATCACACTGTAACTTTAGATGGTGCGAACCAATTTTGTTCTCCTTCGCAGGGTTTTTTATTACATTATTTCCAGTATGCACATTACTTTTAAAACCAATCTAAGACCTTTAAGTATTTTTTCTAAAAAATTATTGACCACAATTTGCATTTGCCTTCGGTCAAGTGTCCGTACGGTGCCATCATAATGAATTCTACGAACCAATTTTTTTCTCCTTCGCAGCATCATTTTGTTTTATCAAAAGCACTGCGCACAGCAAATTTAGAGACAATCCTACATCTCTAACTATTTATTCATCACAATTTTCCATAAAAAAATTATTTTCTCACATCTGATGTCCGTACGGTGCCCCAATTAAGAATCCTGGAAACCAATTCTTTTCTCTTTCGCAAAAATATTTCATTGCATCGAAAGCACTATGCACACCAAATTTTGAGTCATTCTGACAAATATAATTTTAATTATAAAATAATTCAAAAACAGTGGTTATAACAAGATTTGCTTTAAAGGTTATGTTATTTAGATTTGCCAAAAATCCATTTTTCATCATGTTAAAAAAAAAACTTCGGTTGTGAAAAATAAAACACGAAATATCATACACAGATTCACAAATGTTTGCGTTTTTTATTTCCAAAATAATATATTATCACCGAAAATCATTCGCAATATTTTACCATATTTTATTCACATTCGTAATAAAAATGATAAATTTCACGTATTCACTGAAAAGATTGGTAGTAAACTCACAAAAAAGATTCATCGAATATCCAAAATAATTACAATTTCCCAAATAGAACTAAAAAAATCGCGAGTATATATTTTTTCGTTTTATTCTATCTGTCAAACTTTGGAAGCAGATGATAATTTCGTGGCAGACGATACACAGATGCTCATACGTCGCGGCGCGCGTACTCTGTGGCCGGATGATTTTCAAATAAAAAAAAATCGACATCTCGTTTCAATCTTTGTTCCTATTTTACGTAAATATAAATGGATTCTACGCGGTATAGCGCAAATAAAAAGTATGCAATCATAAAAAAAAAAGAATTTTCTATCCTTCGACCATCGAAGATTCATCGCAGCCGAAATCTTTGTCAATTATGTTCACCCGATTTATTCATTTACAGTTAATAATAAAAACTGCAATTCTTTTTCTGGCAACGTATTTTCTCCTCTTCAAAACAAGTCAAAATAAGAGTCGAAATCTTTTTTCGCTGCCGAGATATGATTTTTTTCAAGCAAAGACTAATTTTACGAATTTTCATCAAAAAACGAATCGTTTTTTCAAATTTCTCGAAATTGCCGTCTCTAATCCTTTCCTCTCAAAGAAATCGTATTTACAAACTGACTCTCCGCGTTATTGCGCAGATAAAAAGTGTGCTATGTTTAAAAATTTAATTTTTTACACTTCGACCGTCGGAGATTCATCACATTCGAAATCTTTGTCAATTTTGTTCGCTGGATTTATTTGTTTACACTTGATAAGAAAACTGCTAATGATTATTCTATCGACGTATTTCCAACGTTTTTTTTTTTTTTTCAAATTTTTTCAAATTTTCGTCGAAATACGAATTTCTTTCATATGCTCACGTCTTGAAAAGTTTTTTTTCGCAAAAAAAAAAAAAAAAAAACAATTGTACTCTTAAAGAACAATTATAAACAATTATTTATTAAGAAAGTGAAAACACTGAATTTGTCGATTTTACGAGTTATTCCGTACCGAAAAACTTATCCTCGTTTGTGATTAAATAAAATTTTAAAAAATACGAAATGATATGATGCTAAATTTGATATTTTTAAGCGACGATAAATATCAATAAAATTTCATTGAAAAACGAAAAAAAATATCGAATTTCTCAAACTTCTCGTCTCCAATACTTGTCTGTTCTACAGAGACAATAACGAGCTGATTCCATGTATTACGAAGAAGAAAAAAAATATATCTCAAATGGTAGAAATGAAATTTATTATAAGAGGACTGTCAAAGAGCCTTCAAAGTCGAATTTTTTAGGAATTTCATCAATTTGTAAAAAAATATTTCGGAGCTATCCAAGATGACAAATTTTTGATTCGAGTAACGTACTACTTCCTCTTCAATACAAGACAGGAACCAAAAAGATATATTTTTTCGTTCTCGAGATTGCATTTTTTTGCAGCATCCATAAATATCGATAAAATTTCATTGAAAATCACAAAGAATAGCAAATTTCTTGAACTTTTCTTCTACAATGGTTTGGTTTCCTACAGATAAAATAACGAACTGATTCCATCAATTATGGGGAAGAAAAAAAACACTGAAGGGGAAGGATTTAAAGGGGATATTTGGCCTGAATGCTAAATGGTAGTCGTATTGGTGTCGGTACATGTTTTGTGTGTTTGTTTTATATTCATTAAATCTGGTCATAAGTTTTAAGCCAATAAAACGACTTTACTAGACATGATTTGATTCGTTAAATTAATTTGATCAACTTCTACGTGGTGCAATTCGTTATATTTGTCTCGTGTCTCAATATTTGACAATTTATCGTCAAACAAAAAGGAAATATCCGTCGTGAATATTAATAATCAATTGGTACAAAAAAGAAATATTTTGATTCGACGAAGGTTAAACACTATGAATTAATTTACGTAACTGATAAATGTTTTTCCCTCATACGTACTGTCGAAAAGAAACGCAGAGCGCGACGAATAAACATGATTCATTCGTAGCGCATAGCGCGATGTGTAAATACACTCGATACGGAGCGCGTAGCGCGACGTGCACCCCCGTGAGTGCCTTAAAAAATGTCCCGAAGGGACATTTTTCGGGGGGTTTGGGGGGCGGAGCCCACCAACAAGAGCATCTGCGCCCGCAGGGCAGGGCAGGCAGGGCGCTGAGACGCTTGTTATTTCAATTGTTTCAATATACTTATCTCAAAACAAAATAAAACGATAGAAAAATAAAATTTCTCGAATTTCTCGTCTGCAATGCTTTACTCTCCGACAGTGACAATAACCAGTGAATTGATTCCATCCATTATAGGGAAGAGAAAAAATGCTTAAAGTGTCATATCCGAATTCTCTTATAAATCGACAGTCCAAGAGTCCAAGCCGTCGAATTCATCGAGAAATTGATTTTTTTTATTTTGGACGCATCCAAGACACTACAACTTTATTTTGAGCAGGGTACTACTTCCTCTTCAGTACACGAACCAAGACGATATCTATGTTCGTTCTCGAGTTATAAATTTTTTACTACAACAATTCATATCAAGCAAATTTAATTGAAAATCGTATCAAAAAGCAATTTTTCTGAATATTCAGCTCCAATACTTCGGGTCCTGTCCAGAGGCAATAATAAAGTGATTGTATGTATTTTAGGGAAGAAAAAAACATTTAAACACATGCATTTAAAGGGGACATTAGACCTGTTGGTAAATGGTAATGGTGTTCGTATTGATAAATATTTTTTGTGCTGATTTATACTCATTTAATCTGGTCATAAGTGTTAAGCCAATAAAACGAACTTTATAGCAACGAAATGTTTATATTCGATGACGGTTAAACTATGAATCAATTTACATAAGTGATAAATGATTTTCCGCCACACGTTCTTCCGAGATGAAACGCGCAGCGCGACGTATAAACATATTCGATATGCAGCGCATAACGCAAAGTGTAATCATACTCGATACGGAGCGCGTAGCGCGACGTGTATTTCTGTGAGTGCCTTAAAAAATGTCCCAAAGGGACATTTTTCGGGGGGTTTAGGGGGCGGAGCCCACTTGTTTTCCATTTTATTTTTCTTCGCTTGCCGCAGGTTTCGGAGAGAATGGCCCCACCAATTTTGGATCGCGATGGCTCATTTTCTTCGTAACAGTCAGTGTTACGGAACGAGTGCGGGGATTTTTCATGCGATCAAAAATGGATTTATCGCAAGCCATTATGTGAGTGGTTACAAGACAAAAAGTGGAAAAAGTGAATTTTTTGGTAGTTTTTAACTCATAGGTTCGCCAGCGAAGGTTCAAAAAAAATCCCCGTACTCGTTCCGCAATAAACTCTCTAACGAAGAAAATAAGACATCGCAAGCAAAGATTGATGCTTTCGTTCAGTCCCAAAGCTGCGGCAAAGGAAAAATGTTTGACCATTGCGCATTACACCGGAATACACTGTAGGTCTCCAAAAAAATTCACAGCGGTAGTCTAACACATATATATTATGGAGGTAAAATGGAATTTTTCATTAAACTTATATATACTGCAAAAAAAAATTTTTACTTTTCGATTTTTTAGGTGACTCAGTCCCCTTAAGCGGGACCGAAAAATAATAATTTGGCTAAGAAGCCACGGGCTCACACGCAAGTGCATCGCGAGGACTCAGCCGATCGAGAGATCGAGGCGAGTCAAGCGACGTCTCGCGGCACACGAGACTGACAAAATACTTTAACGGAAAAAATAACTCACCGAAAACGTATAATTTATCCAAAAGGACCGAGAACTGCATCTGACGATGCCCGAGAACTTAACTGTATGCACTACACTTCGAGAGCGTTAATTGTAACGCATCCACCGAATTATCAACTCGAAAGAATTTCTGTCAAAATTCTATCGAGAATTGTGCATACAAAACACCCGAGTCGACGAACAACGAGACGAGACGCACGAACGCGAGAGCGAGAGCGGTAACGGGATCGACGGTACGCGAGCGAGACACAGCGATCACACGACACGCGAACGACTCGAGCGCGAGAACAATAGGCCGAGACCTATCACAGCGGGAGCGCGAGAGAGACCCGAGTTACCTCTGGGGCAGCTCTCGGTAGACTGTCCATTTGCCTACGAAAATTCGTAACGAATTATGATAATTATTTTCGGGAGCTTGACCGATAACTACTGCCCTCTCAACCATCTCATGACTTTATCGAATCGAGAGCCGATACTATAACGCGGTAACTTGAACGAATCTTCGCAATCGCTTCCCCCTAGTCAATGCGTTAGATATAAGGCTCTACTCAACTATAACGCAGCGCAAGGTGTTCCACCACTCTTGCCTGGACCAAACGATACCTCCGCCTGATCTCAACGCATTGCACTATCTCTTGGGGTGCCGGGTTTGCACCGGACTTTGCCGTATTCGCAAGACTCTTCGCCGAGTCCTTTCTCTATTTGGGCTTTTTATTATTACTTCTTACACCACCAAATAGAGTCGGAAACGTCGACTAAACTGAACTAAAAAGAAATCGGAAATAGTGAACCAACTAAACCAACGGAATCTCAAAACTCGAACTGAACTAAAATAATAACGCTAATGAAGCTAATTGGGAATAATTATAACAAAATGATACAAAAACCTGCAAAAATCTCCATCGGTAACTCAACGAGAGCGTGACGGTATCTTAAGTCGCTGGGAGAGGCAGTAACGCGAAACTTCAGCACTGAAATCGTAATTTCCATGCGAGTAACGGTAGTTTTGGGTTTTTGTGACGTCGATTCCAAAAAATCACGTCACAACGTTTCACAATGATGAGATAGATTTTCTACTTACACTGACAAAAAAATTTTAAAAAGTCGATTTTTCGAATCCTGAAGGCAGTCTGTGCCCTTTCGCCGGCTTGCGGTAAAAACTGTTGAGGCATCTCATAACTAAAGTCAGCAGCTCAAATACAAAAGCAAAAAAAAAACACGGATCTTTCTTAATTAAAAAATAGAATAAATTTATGTAAACATCTGTCATTCTTTAATAATTTCATTGAGACTTCCGTGTGTCTGATTGTTGTCCAAAATGTTATTACAGACGAATGTGTCAAACCATCCATTTGAGAGTAGTGGTTCATCTGACGCTAGAGAAGGATCGTCATCAAGTCGTACTAGATCTGATACAGATTGCCATGGGCATGAAATTGTGATGATTGTGAGTATACAAAAACCTGTCTTCGTATCAGTACATAACGCAACTTTGAGAATTATCATCTGCACATACCTATTTCATCTTAGTGGCGAAACAAATTTTAAATCGAATAATGAAATAAATCGATCAGTTAATCGACCAACAATTATGCAATATTTCTCTTATAGGAGACATCACCAGAGCGAACGGTAATAACTCACCGTTCATCGCAGAAGATTGATTAATGCCGGACATTGCAGATGAAACTCTAATACTAATAATCGAAGATAGACCTACTCTACACTACTCCGACGATGTTCTGATCCAAACCTTGTAAACCCTGGCAACGAAATTGCGCTTCAAACTCACATACGCCGCTACGGAAGCCATTATTCAATTGAACATTGTTCTTGGCAATGAAACATTGGAAAACTCTACAAAATATCACTGAAAAAAAATGATTGACGACTTCTCAGGGCAAATGGAAGTTCATCACATCTGCCCAGTTTGTCAATCGTATGTCGGCGACACAGCTTCCGATTTGATAAAATGCCCTCAATGCAATGCAGATATTAATGTGAAATCGAATGTAAAGACGCATAACATCTTCATTTATATGTCAGTAAAGCAACAACTCAAAGAAATATTAGAGACTACAGATGCTCATGAAGAATTGGCTGAACAAATATAAAAAATTTGCAAACATGCAATCGAAAGCATCAGTGACGGGCAAATGTATAAAAAAAATGGACGACCATATGATAAGCGTGAACTTCGCTGTAGATGGCGCCCCTGTCTTTGATAGTTCCAACACCTCGATTTGGCCCATCTTATTAAGGATTAATGAGTGGCGATCAAAGAAAGCGAGAACGAATGTACATATGGGCTATTTATGGTCCGGACAGGGCAAACCCGAAATGAATGAACCTGAAGCCGTTTGTGGCTGAAAGTAAGACACTGGCTGCGGAAGGTTTCAGCTATGAATTCCGTGGCGCGGTAAATAACAAACAGTGTAGATTTCTTATGTGCATAAGCGACTCCATAGCTCGTCCACCGCTCAGAAACTCTCATCAATTCAACGGAGAGTACTGCTGCGGCCTCTGTATGCATCCCAGAGAGACCGTAGCAAAGGGTAGAGGCTTTACACGTGTTTACCTTTTAGACGCGAACGGTAAACCATTCGGCGAAGGTCTGCGATACCATGTAGAAACACTGCATCACCCTATAAAATACGGGAAAGCGATCAAAGGACCATCGATTTTAAGCATAATTTCGTTCTTCGATATTATTGAATCCTTAAATACCGATTGGATGTACTACATCGCTTTGGGCGTTTGTAGACAGTTTGCCAGATTATGGTTTGACTCCGTGAATAATAATAAGGATTTTTACTTTGGACATTTGATCAATGTAATGGATTTAATGCTGACATCGAATACACCGGACTCGGACATTTCGCGAACGCCGCGTAATATTTCAGACCGCATTCACTGGAAAGCTCACGAATGGGTGGTGTTCTTATTGTTTTATAGTTTGCCGATTTTGCGAGTGCTTTTTCTAGCGAAGTATGTGAATCATTAGGCATTGCTCGTCGATGGTACGTCGATGCTTCTAAAAAACTCAATTATGCCATCCGAGATCGAGTATGCCAACAAATGTTTCATTGAATTTATTCAAGGCGTGGAAGTATTGCATGGTAGAGAGCACATCTCATTCAATGTGCACTTGATGGCACATTTATCATGAAGTGTGTTGAATTTGGGACCGCTGTGGACCCACAGCGCTTTCCCGTACGAAAATGCACATCAAGTCTTGCTAAAATGCGTGAAAAGCTCGAATGGTGTAGCTTTGCAGATTTGCGAAACATTCAGAATCGCGTCTTTCGTAGAAACATTGTGCAGCAAGTATTCTAATACCTTAAGCGAATCACAGATTGAACATCTAAATAATATGTTACTTAAAGAACAAAGCATACGAACGACGTTAATTGTTGACGGTACACGAATGTTGGGGTCTGCGGAAATCTGCCAAAGACTAGCTCGTGATGAATATCTCGCATTGCAACGAATAAATATCACTGTTGATGACCATTCAGTTACCCAATGTTTTAAAAGGGCTATGGTGCGCAATGAAATATTCCACAGTAGAAGTTATTACAGAGTGGAAAAAAGGGCAAATCAATATGCATTATTGCAGAGAGCCGAAATATTCGAAACCGAATTATTTTTAGTTGTGAGAATAAATGGCATCCTATTATCCTTCGCGGTCGAAAAGTATTTCGAAAGAAGTGAAAGCTCATTTATTTAAGGGCGAAGATTAGGACACTTAACTGTTTTAAAAAGCCGTGAAAATAATCTCGCTACTGCGGAGACTTCATTTTTAAAAGAGAAGGTAACTCTAATCGAGATAAAAGAGTCAGGAATTTTGCTTGCCTGTGGACACACCTAACCATTGTGAGTTATTAATCTAACAGTATGAGATCGAACAACCTTCTGATGTCAAATATACATTCCCAAAATATTTTTTTCAAAAAAATAAAAAACAACGGTACGCCAAGTACTGAAAAATTCGATTTCCAAATATTATAAAAAAAAAAATTAACAAAATTTTATAAGCCAAACATAACAGGAAAAAAAGGATTCTATATGAAAAAAAATATTGCTTTTTTGGCCAAAAATTAGTGGTTTACTGTGACGCTTGCAAACACAGGAACGCCAATTTTTTACAGCAATGTTTTTGCAAAAAACAACAATATTTTTTGTCATAGAATCCGTTTTTTTCTGTTATGCTTGGCTTATAAAATTTTGTTCATTTTTTGTTTTTTTTTTTATAATATTTGCAAATCGGATTTTTCAGTACATGGCGTACTTTTTTTTTTATTTTGGTAAATTTCACTTCTTTTTGAAAACCCAATATTTTTTCGTAATTTTACTTTAAAATTATTTTCGAAGGATCGGATAATTTAAACTGAACAAAATTAATTCTATATACAAAACTGGGCGAACGACATGTCACATATTCCACTTGACGATTGCCGGTTCTGTTGTTCGAGATCGCAAAGAAAAGTTATAATCGATATAAAATCTCACGTATAACACGTAACTCGTAATTTTTAGGCACTCACTATAACAATAGGCAAAGAGTGCTTATTATGACCATCAAACCAAATGACCATCCGTTGCTCTTCGGAGACTGTCGGTGGGGTTACTCCGTAGCGCATACTCCAAAATTTTTTATTTTTCACAATTTGCTTCGGTGTATCTCCAACATCATGCGTAGTTAATTTGAAGTGACTGCCACGACTGGAAATATTTTTTTTAGACTGCGGTTCAATGAAAACAACTCTTTGGCTGAATTTTTCTTCTCGGACGTTCATATCACAGTGTAACTTTGGATGGTGCGAACCAATTTTGTTCTCCTTCGCAGGATTTTTTTATTACATTGTTGCAAGTATGCACATCACTTTTAAAACTAATCTGAGATCTTTAAGTATTTTTTCTAAAAAATTATTGGTCTCAATTTACATTTGACTTCCGTCAAATGTCCGTACGGTGCCATCATAATGAACTCTACGAACCAATTTTTTTCTCCTTTGCAGCATCATTTTGTTTAATAAAAAGCACTATGCACAGCAAATTTGGAGACAATCCTACATCTCTAACTATTTTTTCATCACAATTTTCCATAAAAAAAATGATTTTCTCACATATGATGTCCGTACGGTGCTCCAATTAAGAATCCTGAAAACCAAATCTTTTCTCTTTCGCATCAATATTTCATTGCATCGAAAGCACTATGCACAACAAATTTTGAGTCATTCCGACAAATCTACTTCTAATTATAAAATTTTTCAAAAAAAGTGGTTTCAATTAGCTTTGCTTCAAAGGTTATGTTATTTAGATTTGGCAAAAAACCATTTTTCATCATTTAAAAAAAAAACTTCGGTTGCAAAAAATAAAACACGAAATATCATACACACATTCACAAATGTTTGCGTTTTTTATTTCGAAAATAATATATTTTCACCGAAAATCATTCGCAATGTTTTACCATACTTTATTCACATTCGTCTCTGGCGAACCGGCCGACTGCATTTCTGACTGTAAAACCGACTCGTCGTTTTTAACCACGAAAACGACGTTGACCGACCGCGACCGACCGTCAATTTTTTTCAGCTGTAACTGTCGGTTCCTTCATCGGCCGACCGTGGACCGACGATCATTTCTTTCCGACTGAAACAGTCGGTTCCTTCGGCGGCTGACCGAAGTCTGCCACGGACCGACCATAGTTTTTTTTTTGGCCCGGCAGTCGGTTCTTTTGGGGATCGACTGAAGTCTGGCGTGGATTGACCATAGATTTTTTTTGGGCCCGGCAGTCGGTTCCTTTGGGAACCGACCGAGATAGACCCCTGACCGACCACCGATTCTTTTTGGGGCCGGCGGTCGGTTTCTTCGGCGACCGACCGAAGTCGACCGCACATTTTGCGGGTGCGGCGGGGGGGTATTGGACGGTTGGCCGAGGAGCGAACCGACTACAAGTCGACCTCGGAAGCGACCACCGTAACCGAGCTGCTGCAGTCGGCTCCACGGTCGATTTTCAGTCGGATCGTTACTGAACCGACCGCATGTTTTTTGTTTTTTTTTCATACTCGATAAGCAACGAAGAAGCAAATGCATCATTTCGCATTTGTGCTATTCGTTACCCATCTGCCATTCGTTTCGTTATAAGTAGCTTTATTTTCGTTTTTTTGCTTTCTTTTTTACATCGTTGTCTTATCATTTCCGATATATAATATTTTTTTTACATTTTTCTTTTATGATTATGAGATAAAATGAAATGGTTTTTATTAATTTTCAAATATATGTTATCTTAACATTTTTCTCTTATAAATACGAACGTAGTCCAAAATCATAATATTTGTTCTTTGACAAACATAATAAACTAATTTAACGAGTTTCGTAGTGTTTGATCGCTTGTGTTAATCAACTCGATTGTTTCTTTTTTTATTTTTTTTTATTTCGGAAAAAATAATTTTAAACGAATCTCGGACTTTTCTCGCGATTCTTTTATCGAGCGTATGTAAAATGTTAATTGGTACCGGAGTTTCGTCGTGAACTTTTAATTAACTGTGACGGGGGTTTTCGTCAGACTTATTATGGGGGCGGGGGGGGGGAGACAAGGCAAAACGGAATAATTGTAGGCGGCGGGGAGATACTTAACAAAAGAAATAGAAATTTATTAGAAACACGAAAGAAATTATACAAAAGAAATCAGAAGGAACAATAAGAAATAATAAACTAAGAAAAATAACTGAAATCGGATAACTAATAATAAAACTGGGAACTCAAAAATAATAATAAAAGAAAATAATGAAAATAATCAACCAAAATAACCCAAATAAATCTTAATAATAAGCGCTACTGAATGATAAACGAACTAAAAATAATACTTGGTGTCGAAAATGTCGGGAGTAAGCGGGGACGAGGGCTGCAAATTAATAATCTAAATCGGGGGAGAAATACTAAGAAAATAATCAAGAAAATAATACAAAATAATAATAATTCGCAAAAATAATAATGATTCGAACAGCTGATAATTCCGGGTCGTACGGTCGAGGGGAGGGTCGGGGAATAATAATAAAAGAATGAACGGTGAGTAGATAGGCTCGGCCGGTCCCCCCCCCCCCCCCCATGTCGGTAAGCAGATTCCTACCTCACCAACAGTCGGTAAAAGGGTTTGAGTCCGGGCTAAAAATTTCGATTTTTTTTATATTTCGACGACGGAAGAGGAGGAGGAGCGACTTATGGTGGAAGGGATGGACGCGTAGGTATCTGATAACATCTATCAGAGTATCTGATAGCATCTATCGGAATATCTGATAGCATCGATTAAAATATATTGAACTATTGATAAATAATAATAATAATATCATTCGATCATATAATCCGATATTTTGTACGTTTATTTTATTCGAGGGTTGTTTACAAAATATCGGGCTTTATTCTCGGCGCGCGCGGACCCCCTCCAGTTTGACCTCTACGCGAGCGTTGAAGGGCGCTTTGCCTCGGGAGTTCGAGGCTTCGTCGAATGCAAGTTTTAACAGGTCCTGCAACAATGTTTATTGCCTCGGGCTATTTTTTAAATATCTGTTCTGTTATTGGCCGATACTCGTTAGAACAAGTTAAAAATTGGGTATAAATGAAAGCTCGCAGTGCTCAAGGGCTTCATTCACAATCCTTGTGCGAAGCGTCATGGACGAGTCAACGAAGGTAAGTAAAATATTTTTCTTTGCGCCTAACTGTATTTTCCCCTGATAGATATTAATAATTTTATTTTTTTCAGATTCCAATGTGGTATGGCTGCTACTGCTGCTGCTGCGAAGCGGAGCATCGTGGCGATCCCCGCTTCGGGAGGAGAGGCATCGATTTGCCTCTCCCTCCCTTCGAGGTTCGTCGGCGAGCATGTGAGGTAAGAATTTTCATATTTATTCAACTATACTTTCGCGTAATTAATTAATTAATTAATGAAGTAATGTTTTTTTATTTTTATTTTACAGATCCCGCAAGACGTCGAATACGACCCGACAAGGCCCAGATATTTGGTGAGGGATATCCCTCCACCACCACCACCGCCGGGATTTTCGGTGAGGGATATCCCTCTGCCACCGGATCCACCTCTGCCGCCGACGGATCCAAAAGGTGAGCTGGAGCTGCTGGACCCACCACCACCACCACCATTACCGGATATGCTGCTGCTGGAGAGCAATCTCCGACTCTCCAGCACCAGCTCCAGTAGCAGCTCCGGTAGCAGCTCCAGCTCTACCAGCAGCAGCAGCAGCAGTGGCAGCAGCAGCAGCAACGAGGAGTCGCTACGAAAAAAGAAGAGGGTTGTCGAGGCGCAGAGCGAGCCCTCCCCCAAGAAATCGAGGACGGGTCTAACTTCGGACAAGGAGAATCGTCGTCCGACGATTCTTGTATCTCCTCCGAAGTTAGACCCGTGCACAAGGAGGAGGACTCGCCCTGCACGGCTCCTCGTTGCTGCTGCCAAGCAGCCAACAGCCGCGCCGGCCGTAGGGCCGCCAGCAGCCACGGCGGACCCCCAGCCGAAGGAGAGGCCGCCTGCTGCCGCCAGGGTCGCGAGGTGCCCGCAAGCCGCGAGGGCCCCGACGGCAGCAAGAGCGGCCCTCCTAAAAAACATTTTTTAAATAAAAAAAATGTAAAAAAAAATAAAAAAAAAATGTAAAAATGTAAAAAAAATAAAAAAATGTAAAAAACAAAAAAAAAACGTATTTTTTTAATAAAAATAATTGTTTGTGTTTATAAATCTGATTGTCTTATTATTTTGCATGCGATATCTAGAACCTGCCCCGACTAGTAAACAACCTGCATCGACTTGTATACTCGATCCATAAATATCACAATTCGATAAGTAAGGTTAGGTAAGGCCGATTTTCCCACCAAAAATTCAAATCTCCTGCTATGATAAGATCACGAGTCGGTAATTTCGTCATCCGGATTTATCGACTGTCGGTAAATCATACTTTCATTGTTCTTTCTCCGTAAATCTATGTGATGATGAATCGCGGTTCATTATCGACTTTTTGAAGAGCATATTGAAGACTTTCGCAGAAAGTAAGTTTTTTTCAATACGTCAATCAATTCTGCGACCGATACAAAGATTCGAGGTAACTGTTAAAAAAAATAATTAGAACTTTTTCACTATGACGACTTAGTCTGTGTATCACATAACTTTGAAAATAATTTCTTACAAAATGGGATTAAAAAAACACTTGGGTATATTATCATCTTTAAACTTTTATTCGAGCATAGTATCTAAGGTGAGAATTGACATTGAGCGTAGCAATCATTAAGTGTCATAGGGTAATCGGGTCTACATTCCGTACTAGCATTCTTGACTTCTTTCTCGGTTGCCTGGAGAAGCCACGTTTTCAAATTGCGCGCGTTGTACGCTGCGCAGTGCGGATTCCAAGTGCCTTTGTGAGTGGTGCACGAGATATCCGCAATGTGTTCCAATTTTTGCAAGGATGGACAACCCAGATCTTCAAGATTGTACACGTTGGGCAGAATTTTCTCCAACCAGCGTTTCTTCTCTACACCCTTGACATGGACTTTGCTGGCGTCTCGCAGAAGATTATGCAGAGTCTCGGTGACTTCTTCGTACGGTACGTCACCGCTGTCCCAGGAGATGCCGTGATAGTTATTCTCTAACCAGGTGTTCTGGCTTTTGTATTTAGCGGGGAGGAAACTCCACTTGTGAGGCGGCTCGAACAGGTAGACGGACGGAAGAGCGTCATCTTCGAGAGCGATAATGGCCACCTCTTTGAATACAAAGTCGTTGATGGGTCTCTTGAAGCCCTGGAAGTCCACAACGTACTCCATCTCGACGGTGTCTCATGTCAGCGGCTGCTCGCTTATCTCTTTTATACAAAATCTCCTACCCCCAGCACTCGCGATATTCTTTCACTTTTTCTGCGCATGCCTAATAACAACCAATCACCGATCAGAGCCAAATCTTAACCAATCGGCATCGTTCCCGCCACTAAACATTTTCATTAATAAAAAGGTGACCAATCAGCGTCGACACCGATACTCCCCACCACTTTTCAAATAATATAAATACAGACCTGACAGCGGAACAACTCATTCAACAAAACAACTTCAGTCAGAGACGAAAAGTCAAGATTAATGCATAGGACCAATCAGCATCGATAATCCCCACCACTTTTTCAAACAATATAAATACGGTCTTGGCGGCAGAGCAACTCATTATTCGATCAACTACTCGACTGTTCAGTCAGAGACAAGATGGATACCCAGGATAGCAAGGATGTTATGAAGACATGGGAGGAAGTGTTGGAGCTGATGAATGATAGAAACTCTAGCAAGATCAATGTATGGAAAAATCGCCTCACGGAACTCATAAGCTCGTGGGAGGACTTGTTGTTGATGCCCACATCCACCGTTAACAATAGACAAAAGTATTCAGCCGCAATCGGTTTCCTCAAAGGAATCGAAATTAAATTGGGGTGTTTGCTGAAACGAGGTGAGGGTGTACAGGCTCGGGAAAGACTCGTCGATAGAGTAAGATGGTCGGATCTGAAGTCAGCGTTCAAGGAGTGAATCAAGACGGGTGTAATTACAAACCTAAAACACGTAGACGTTAATGAGTTCATGAAGGATTCTAAGACCATCTTCCGCTCGCGAATTAGAAATGTACTCGCGAGAGAGAGAAATACGGTTAAAGTTTACATGGTATTGGCTGCAAAATTCGTTGTATCGAAAAACGATGAAGAAGTGATAGATACAAAGTACTTCAATTCGAAGGCCGAACCAATTTACCCGACAACTAACGTGAACCGATGGTTCACGACCAACATCTGCAATCCCATTCTGCGGGAAATGGAGTAGTTCGAGCAGCAGGATTCGGGATGGTCGTTGCACTGGATCATCAATCTAACAGTCAACATTAGCAGGTTCAATCCGAAGCGTGGCAACTCTTACGTGAAACTACCGGACGAAATCCTTAACAAAAAAGCGTGTGTCAACGTTAAGAACACTGACAGCATGTGCTTCAAGTGGACTATCCTGTCCGCACTACATCCTGCTCATCATTGCGATCGCGTTTCCGAGTACAGAAAGTACAAAGACGATCTCAACTTTGAAGGCATCGAATTTCCGGTGATGCCACGACAAATGTCGAGATTCGAGAAACAGAATGATCTGTCGATAAACGTGTACATTCTAAAGATGCGAAAGGGCAAGTTTCAGACGGCACCCCTACACGTTACGGCCGCAAAGAAGCCTCAGCACGTCAACCTCCTACTTGTGCAAGACCACTACGTCGATGAGAAGGAGGAGGAGGCGGAGGAAAAAAATGCTGACGTCTACGAGCTACCAAAATTCCATTACGTGTGGATAAAAGAATTGTCCCGATTGGTCTCATCTCAGCTATCGAAGCGTAATCATAAGCATCATATCTGCGACCGCTGCCTTCACTAGTTCCGTGACAAAGAGCAGTAGGCTTCGCATGAAATAGAATAGAATAGGATTTGACGATTCAAGAATCACTCGAACAAGGAGAGAGTACCCTTCATCGTCTACGCAGACTTTGCATGCCTTCTCAAACCGACTCGAGACGAGAATGCTTACCAAAAGCACGAAGCATTCAGCGTAGCATACTACCTTCAATGCAGTTACGATGACTCGAGGTCTAGGTACCGCAACTACAGAGGCACGAAACCAGCAGAATGGTTCGTTCGCGAATTGCAACAGCTGGCCAAGGACATTGAAGAAATCCACATGAATCCGAAGTCTATGGATAGACTATCTTCGCAACAGATGACGGACTTTCGTACAGCAACCACATGTCACATCTGCGGGAAACACATGTCCAACAACGATCGAGTCAAGGATCATTGCCATTTGACAGGGCGGTAAGTATCTCTAGTTTATAGTTTCTTACATTTTACCAATAACAAATAATGATATGTTTTTTTCTCTACACAGGTACAGGGGCCCAGCACACAACGAGTGCAATCTCAATTACAATGACTCACGCACAGTACCAGTCGTATTCCACAACCTCACAGGATACGACTCCCACTTCACGATACGGGAAATTGCTACAGCCTTCGAGGGTCGCATCGATATTCTGCCACTGACGATGGAAAAATATATCTCCTTCACGAAGCACATTGACGGAAGCGACATGAATTTTCGATTCATCGACTCGTTTCGCTTCATGGCTTCGTCTCTGGAGAAACTAGCCTCATACCTGACGGAACTAAAGACCCTCAGAAGCGAGTTCCCTAACCTCTCCGACGCCAAATTCGAACTACTCACGAGGAAAGGCGTATTTCCGTACGAGTACGTCAACTCATTGGCGAAACTCGACGAGACGAATCTTCCATCGAGGGAAGATTTCTACAGCTCGCTGTACGACAGCCACATCTTGGACGGGGACTACGATCATGCCAAGAGAGTGTGGGAAGAATTCTGCATCGCAGACCTGGGTGAATACTCGGACCTCTACCTAAAAACGGATGTTCTCCTCTTGGCGGATGTCTTTGAAAATTTCCGAGACAACGGCATCGAAGCCTACGACCTTGATCCAGCTCACTACTACACAACACCAGGATTCACGTGGGACGCCATGCTCAAATACACGAAAATCGAGTTGGAACTCCTCACCGACCTGGACATGCACATGTTCATCGAGCGCGGTGTGAGAGGCGGAGTGAGTCAGTGCTGCAACCGTTACGCTCGCGCCAATAACAGGTACATGCGCGATCACGATCCAACCGAGGAGACCAAGTACCTGATGTACTTTGACGTCAATAACCTCTACGGCTGGGCAATGATGGAGTATCTCCCGTACGGCGCATTCAAATGGGTAGAGAGTCCCGAAAGCATCGACTTCCCCAACGTTCCGGATACGTCGCCCGATGGCTATATCCTCGAAGTCGACCTCGAGTACCCCGAAAGTCTCCATGATGAGCACAGAGACCTGACTCTGTGCTCCGAACACAAGTGCGCACCAGGCTCCAAACAACCAAAGCTGATGACGACGCAGGATTCAAAGAGCCGTTACATAATCCACTACAGGAATCTGAAGCAGGCTCTCAGGTTTGGATTGGAGCTGAAACGTATTCATCGAGTGTTGCAATTCAACCAAAGCGCGTGGCTCAAATCCTACATCGATCTCAACAGCGATATGAGGAAGCAGGCTAAGAACGACTTTGAGAAAAACCTCTTCAAACTGATGAATAAAGCGGTGGTCGGCAAGACGATGGAGAACGTCCGCAAGCACGTCGACGTTAAACTCGTCACTCACTGGGACGGTCGTTACGGCGCCGAGGCGCTCATTGCGAAGCCCAACTTCCACAGTCGCTCGATCTTCGATGAGAACCTCGTTACTGTACAGCTCACGAAGACCGAGGTCTATACCAACAAACCGATCTACGTCGGACTCTGCGTTCTGGACTAGTCCAAGATTCTCGTCTACGACTTCCACTACGACTACATGAAGTTGCAGTTCGACGACCGCTGCAAGCTCTGTACACACCGACACCGGTGTACACACCGACACCGACAGCTTGCTCTACGAAGTGTGCTGCCCCGACATTTACGACGTCATGAAGCGCGATATCGACAAGTTTGATACGTCCGATTATCCACCTGAAAACCAGTTTGCTATCCCGAGAGTGAACAAGAAGGTCGTGGGACTCATTGAAGATGAGTGCAACGGTCGTATCATGACGGAATTCGTTGGATTGCGCAGCAAAATGAACAGTGTACGAGTCGACGGCCAAGATCGCATGAAGAAGGTGAAGGGTGTGAAGACGCGAGTCGTGGAAATGACCATCACCTTCGATGACTTCGTGCAGTGTCTCCGTGAGAAAATCCAGCGTCGAGAGCAGCGCGTTATCAGATCTCGTATGCACAAAGTTTACACGGAGAAACAAGTCAAGATAGCGCTCAGTCCTCACGATTACAAACGATATTTGCTACCCGATAGCACGGATACGTTGCCTTGGGGGCATCGCGAGATACCCGATGTGCCAGAACTCTTTCGAATCCCGTCGGAAATTATGATTGAATAATAGACGACCAATCGGAGCGCAGGATTCCTCACCACCCCCACCACCACCAATCAGAGAGTTACACTCGCAGGTCACGAGTGGAGGGGATACGAGTATATGAGTAGCGAACTCGCAGTCAATTGTATCGTTTCAATGCTGAACCCTTCTCGATGGCATATGTAAATAAAAGATCAATGCAAAATAAACGCAACGAGCTCAAAGCTCGGATCGAACTGTTTGTGAAACATATTCAACAAGTACAAAATCTCATTGAAACAAGATCGGATCTACGTCTCATCACTGAAAGATTCAAAATCTCGGACGATCGGATCTCACGCACCAATCAGAGCGTTCGGCCCCCACCTCTTTCTTGCTGGTGGAGGGGATACGGGTACATCAACGGCAAGCTCGAAGCCTTTCACATCAGACGCTCGCAGTCGTTCTCACAATGGACATTGCAAAGCTCAACAAAATCGCTCTTTTGGAGGATTTCCTCCCGACGAAGCAGCTCAGCGCATCGAAGATCAACGAGACCTACAAGGTCATTGACTTGCGACAAGTCACAACAAAATATGGACTGAAAGCCGTCGCCAGTCTCGATGACGACTGCCAAGTTTTCCTGCCGAAACGCATCTCGGAGGCATTCGAGAAAGACCAGATCATGTTTGATCAAATGGTGCACACGGTAGCGGAAGGAGAATCGTTCCTAAAGTACCTGGGTGGCGGAGCCTACAAGCATTAGATTCAATTTAACATCGGCAATAAATAATTTTGTATATCTTTATTAATTGATAATAAATTATTGTTTTATAATAAAAATTGTGTTTTACAAATCAGAGTTATTTATTCAACTGTTGTGCGAAGTGTCGAATCCCAGCCACTTGACGTAAACTCGATCTCCACGTTTCTCGAGCACTTTTTCCACGAGATAGACATCGGGATACTTGGCTTTTAGAAGCTCCTCCTCGTAGAAACCACCGGCGATGTCCTCGTCTTGATAGTCCTTTAGCTTGTACGTCACTGGCGTCGTTGGCATCACGCGATTCACCGTGAAAATTTCCGTTGTCCAGTTGGGGGTGTAGCCTTTCTCGAAAACATGTTTGTTCTCGCTCACTCGTACCTTGTCACCAACACGAAATCTAGGTATCTTACGAAGACGACGAGGATCGTGAGAAAAACGCTGCATCACCGTTTCAACGTTGGCTGCAGTGACTTCCTTCGGTTTCATTCCGATCGTGCGATGCTTGGCATCGTTGTAGGCTTTTACGAGATCAGGCAAAATGTCGAGCCACTTGTACATGCCTTGCAGACTAAATTTAAGCCACATTTTATTCTTGAGTGTGCGATTAAAACGTTCCACAAATGATGCCTTGAGTTGCTATATGTCGAGTAGTGATTGATACCGTATCGTGTCATGAAGTTCTGGAAATTCGTATTATAGAATTCTTTGCCTTTGTCCGTTTGAAGATTCGATGGTACGCGTCCTTGCCGGAGCACGGATTTCATAGCTGCAGTGACATCTTGCGCTGTTTTTCGCTTCACAGGAACAGCCCAGGCAAACTTTGACAGAACATCGATGATTGTGAGCAGGTATTTGTTATCTTTGTTTTCGCGAGCGTAAGGTTGCATCTCCACGAGATCAGCTTGCCACGTTTCATCGAGACCTCGCACAACGAATTTGCGGCGATGATAATTGCTCCGAGCGGGTTTATGTAGCTCTTCGACTAGTCTCTGATGTTCCATGCTGTGTCCAATGCGGCAATGGATTTGGAATTTCGTATCGCCAAGTCTAGATTCGTTTCGACGTTTATCTCGATTGCCTTCAATCTCTTCTCCACCTGATCTTGCAGAATTTGTATCTTCAGTTGTAGATCATCCAAATCCTCTCGTTGCTTAGACGTGATGTGGAAAAGTCCGCTCAATTCTTGTTTTATGAGGCGTTTCGTCAGACTCAGATTGACAGCGTCATTTGGCTCCCTTGACTCGGCAACGTTGCACAGTCTCTTATTCTCAATGTCGTATTGGTTGTCGGTGGTGAGTTTGAATCCGAAGACCGGGAGCCCTCGTGTACCCTCGTTTCGTCCTAGTTGTCGTCCGAACACGTCGACGCTCATTGTTCAATTGAGGTGTTTGCCACTCCTTCACTGCTATTAATAAACTATTCCAGCTTCGCGCAATTCCTCGATGATCGATACAATCTCATTGATGTGTATTGCCAGCTGATCGTTCGGCAATCAGCAGACGTAGTCTATCCACGAGTTCGTTGGGGTCGTCCCAGTACACGTAATCCATTCGCGTACCTTTCCGCGCGATTTTGTATCCGGGTATCCCTGAACCGAGTGATGCTCTCTTTCGAGTCGGTGTGGCACCGACTAACGGCGCTATATACGTTTTATACTTGTTGCTGTTTTGTTTATGGATGACTTCATCCGGATTGTCGTGTTTCCTGTATGCATTCGTCGATTGGAAGATTTTCGCGTAATTATTCTTATCTTCGGCGCCTATAAGATCCGCATCGGGTTGCTTTCAGAAGAGCAATTCGAACAAGCCGACACTCGGACGATACTTCTCATCACCCACAATCACGTATTCCTTCCCAAAACTTATCGGTGAATCTCCAATCATCAATGTACCGTCTGCCAGCTTTCGAACTCCGTAAGTCATGTCGATATACTTTTTTCGATTCATATTGGGTAGGTGAATATATTTATCGACAGTTGTATTTCCTTTGGGTATTCCCATTGATTCGTTAGCTTCCTCGTCGTCATCGTCGTCGTATGCAGTCTTGAAAGATAAAGTTTCCCAGTCTTGATTCTCCTCCTCCTCCTTCTTCGGCATCAAGCTTTTGATTTCATCCTTAATTTCACGTCTGTTTGTGTCGGTCGCGGTAACGAGTCGTTCCAGCGGATTAACAATTGGTTTGAACGTGTCATCCAGAGCTTTTTCCAGTATTCGCTGGCCCTCTTTGAGAAGTTTGTATTTCCGTCTAACTGCATCCCGCGCTTTGTCGATCTGACAAAGTGTTTTTTTCTTTCGACGGAACTCTGCCGCAATATCGTCGCTTCGACCTTCCATGATACACTGACAGTTTCACTTTGCGCGCGATATATTTATAGCAAAGCAGTCAAAACCCTTTCTGTATCGACCGCAATCGAGGCCCCTACGATCTTTGTCGATTACGAGGAATCCATGATCATCGTCGTTCCAGCATGTCGAGCACAAATCTTTGAACTGCGAGTCCGACATGTCCGTATTCACATGGTCGTCATAGACGTGTTTGAGATTTACATCGTCTTGTTGAAAAATCACCAGCAAATTAACGTTATCGTGCACCAGATGTTTAGGAATCTGTGCGTAGGATTGACAGAGATAGAAACAATCAATGTTTTTGTGTCTGCCCATACAGTAGAAGGCTCTGACATTGTCTTGTTTCTCGCAGGCGATATCATCGAAAATCATGATAGAATTGAGATGAGCGTCGGCGGGTGAAACGACTTGATCATGTTCACCGAAGGCAAAGTATTCGATACCCTCAAGGGGTGTGAGTTTTTCGAGAAACTTGTACTTTGATTGATTCAAGGACTTAGAATAGACGTAGACATTTTCGAATCTCAATCCCGGTATTAATCCTCTGGACGCAGCCTGCAAGGAGCACGATATTGCCTATTCGAAGAATCGGGACAACGTTGAAGCGCGTAACGCAGCTGACAAAGTTTTGGCGGATAACGCTTGGCGGCGCGTCTGGGCAAAGGACGCTGGTGTGGATGAGAAAGTTGCCGCTTACGCTATAACAAACGCGATGAAGCTAAAATCCAAGTTCGGTATGGGGCTGAAGAGAAAGACGAAGCCCACGAGGCGGGGTTTAAATTTCGAATTATTAATATCCGACGGCCAGAAAATCCGAACCGAATATTTCACACGATGTATCATAAAACTCACCATTTCTTGAAAAGCTAATATAATCGATTGAGATAAATTAAATGATGGCTAGCTACGACAGACGAATGTTGCGCAATTTAATTGACAAAGAGTGGATAGATTCGTAAGTGTACGTATACACAAATTTATTTCCAAAAACATATAATCGCAATATTACAAAGTCCAACAGTTTACACTTCAGATAAATATAAAAAATGGAAAAATATTCTATCGAACAGGTAGTAATACGAAACTCTGAAATACCGAAATTTGTAAAACGAGAATGGACGATATAAACGAAAATCTCTTGTAAGAAAAGTATAGTTGCGAACAATCAAAGTACCGGAATGGGATGCTCCAAAGGGGCATGTCTCAGATAGAAGTTTCTCCCAAAATTAAGATCATAGAAAAATCAATTACCGAAAAAGCGAAAATCCGAAAATAAATTATCCGAAAAGGGAAAACTCCAAAAGTAGATTCCCCGAAAAAGAAAAATTCCGAAAATTCTCATTTATCAAAGTGATATCGTGAGTTCTGCACGTTCAGATGGCAGCACTATCAATATTTTCCTAATCACCTAACGATCGCGGAGTTCAATATTCACCCGTTTTATGATGTCGTTCGGCAATGTGTGCAGGTTGCGCTCAAAGCAAATAAAAAGTGATTGTGTGTTAAATTAGAACGACGAAAGGTAAGTGCGACCTATATTTTATTTCACGCCCCTTCCATGACTTGAGTTATTCTCTCAATGAGTATTGCCACATCACAGTCATTCAAAAACATCTCAATGAAATGGACAAAAGGTAGGTGAAAGATAACGTTATCAGAATATAACTGTTTTGTTAAATATATAGGATAACTGTAGATATTCCATCCATTCCGTCCATCCATTTATCCATTGCGTATATGTCACTGCCGTTTCCGTTGCATAACAATTTTCTATGTTTCGCGCGATAAATATACTATAATTGAGGATCGTAACGAGAAAAAAAAAAAAAAAATTTCTCGAATCGATCTATCGATCGTAAAAAATTTCGATGTTTTTTTTTTGATTTTTTTAAACCCCGAAATTTCTTACGATCGATCACTCGCGGAGTATCGCATATCTCACACTTCTGGCTCTCGGCAAATATGGCGGCATCGATAAATACGATGAAAATATATGCATACAGTTGGTTTCGTTTATGAATCCGATTCTCGATGCACGGAACCAGGTCAGCGATGAGCTACTGTCATTCAAATTATCACCAACTCTCGACCGACCGGAAGTTTCGGGGCAAGAAAAATATCAATTTTTTTTTGTTTTTATTTAACAAAAACATAGGGATATAACTCGATTTAAGGTTGCTGCGAGCGAGTGAGTATCTCGCGCGCACTGAAGATTCGTCTCCCCCGCGATTCTCACGAACAATCGGTTGCGCTTTCGTGCAATGAAATATGTAATTCACTTGATAATATAAAAAAAAACAATAATTTTTTTATCTGGAATTTTTTTTTAATAATTTCATTCTTCGTTAGTACATTTTTTCTCGAGCTACAGAAAAGTTCTGAAATTTTTTCAATAGACTGAAAAAAAAATTATTGTTCAAAAAGTTTTAATTACAAGAGATTATGAAATTAATTAAATATAAATAGTCAACTTTTTTTTTGCGACCGTGTTGATCTAAAAAAACGTTTGTTCATATATTTTTATTTGCCATAATTTCTTAATTTGGCAGTTATTTCGGTTTTCCCGACGAATGGTCACATAATGAAAAATATTAAATACGTGTTATAAAATTTTTGAGTTCGTAAGAATAGATCGAGGTCGCTTTGTTCCTTCCAATGTAAACAATGTATACATATATTCGCGGAAACATTTCGCCGCAAACGCCGAGCGCTCTCCTCTGTGCCCCCCTCGCGACACCCCCCAAGAAGTCAGCGTTCTCTTCGAGACTCGCTCAGCGGCAGTATTCGGTTCGATGTGACGGTAGCACGCGGGTGAAAATCGTATAGAGAATTGGCGTTTTTTTTTTCATCGTTTTAATTGTATAATTTATCGACGAGAAAATTGGAGAAAAGTGAATATATTCGGGAATCGTCTGTGTGGTATCTCAAAGTGCGAGAACGGACAAAAACTTGCGAGAATGACAGAAAATAGAAATTCGACGATTCATCTGCCTCGACACATGCGTATCAAGGACGGGAGAATTTTCGAAGTCAGCAATCGCCGAAAAGATATTACGTAAGACGAATCTTTTCTTTCTTTTTCCATTCATTACTTGAGAAATCGATACTCATATAGGGCTCAACAACAAAAACATAGGGATATAACTCGATTTAAGGTTGCTGCGAGCGAGTGAGTATCTCGCGCGCACTGAAGATTCGTCTCCCCCGCGATTCTCACGAACAATCGGTTGCGCTTTCGTGCAATGAAATATGTAATTCACTTGATAATATAAAAAAAAAAACAATAATTTTTTTATCTGGAATTTTTTTTTTATAATTTCATTCTTCGTTAGTACATTTTTTCTCGAGCTACAGAAAAGTTCTGAAATTTTTTCAATAGACTGAAAAAAAAATTATTGTTCAAAAAGTTTTAATTACAAGAGATTATGAAATTAATTAAATATAAATAGTCAACTTTTTTTTTGCGACCGTGATAATCTAAAAAAACGTTCATATATTTTTATTTGCCATAATTTCTTAATTTGGCAGTTATTTCGGTTTTCCCGACGAATGGTCACATAATGAAAAATATTAAATACGTGTTATAAAATTTTTGAGTTCGTAAGAATAGATCGAGCTCGCTTTGTTCCTTCCAATGTAAACAATGTATACATATATTCGCGGAAACATTTCGCCGCAAACGCCGAGCGCTCTCCTCTGTGCCCCCCTCGCGGCACCCCCCAAGAAGTCAGCGTTCTCTTCGAGACTCGCTCAGCGGCAGTATTCGGTTCGATGTGACGGTAGCACGCGGGTGAAAACCGTATAGAGAATTGGCGTTTTTTTTTCATCGTTTTAATTGTATAATTTATCGACGAGAAAATTGGAGAAAAGTGAATATATTCGGGAATCGTCTGTGTGGTATCTCAAAGTGATTTGTCCGTGCGAGAACGGACAAAAACTTGCGAGAATGACAGAAAATAGAAATTCGACGATTCATCTGCCTCGACACATGCGTATCAAGGACGGGAGAATTTTCGAAGTCAGCAATCGCCGAAAAGATATTACGTAAGACGAATCTTTTCTTTCTTTTTCCATTCATTACTTGAGAAATCGATACTCATATAGGGCTCAACAACAAAAACATAGGGATATAACTCGATTTAAGGTTGCTGCGAGCGAGTGAGTATCTCGCGCGCACTGAAGATTCGTCTCCCCCGCGATTCTCACGAACAATCGGTTGCGCTTTCGTGCAATGAAATATGTAATTCACTTGATAAAATAGAAAAAAAATCATTTTTTTTTTGGAATTTTTTTTTATAATTTGATCCTTCGTTACTACATTTTTTCTCGAGCTACAGAAAAGTTTAGATTTTTTCCATAAGTTGAAAAAAAATCATGCAATTTACATGTTAAAAAAAATTATTCTCCAAAAAGTTTTAATTACCCGAAATTATGAAATTAGTTAAATATACATTGTTCAAATTTTATAAATACGAATATAAGTTTTTTATTTGATGGCATTTTTGATAAAAAGATAGAAAAACTTTTGTTGTGTTTATAAATTTAAAAATATAAAATTTTTACTGTAAAATTTTTTTCGCAGAGCCGTACAGACCGGGCAAATAAATTGAGTGGTCTTTTTTCCTCTGAATGAGATATATTCTTTAAAAGTTAGTGAGTGTTTTGACATATGTTTCTTAAAATTTTTCCCCGCGAAGGCCGAGCGTCCGGTTCTGTATGTACCACGCTCGCGTCACCCCCGAAGCGTTAGTGCGGTTTTTAAAACTTGCGGCCGCAGCACAACCGACGTTCTAGTAGCATTGAATCATTGAGTTTATTTGATTGAAGAGAAAAAAAAAACACTATTTTTTTTCGGTATTCTCTGAAAATATGCATCATCCGTGAACCAATCTTTCTAAAATTCTCTCTAAATCTTGGAAAGTTTTTAAGGATGCTTCGTCGCACCGCATAGTTGGTATAGACTGTACGTCGGGTAACGAGTACGCAAGAAACCGATTCTAAGTCCGGTTCAAATGTTTATACCGTAATCTTTTATCTATAAGCTCGCGGAAGCCTCCTTAATTTCAAAATTTTTCATTTATGTATTTTAGTTTGCCATTAGTTTTAATTTTGTGATATTCGTCTCATTCGTCGTTTCTCATTCGTCTTCTCTTCTAAACTTTCAAGCACGTAAAGTCTTTATAATTTGTGTATTTCCATACGTTTGTCATTTTACACGTGTTTCATTTTTTTGCAAAAAAAAAAAAAAATGTTTTAATTAAATACAGTTTCAAAAATCTAAATTTTTTAATGTTCTTTCGATTCGTCGGTCATGTTACGTAATTTTATTATTTATTATTTATTATTTTTAAATTTTGAAAATATTCAATACTTTAAATATGTAAGGACGTAAAATATAACCGTACATATTTCAGAATCTGTAAGCCTCGCATGCACCTCAATGTGTATTTGTAACACGCAATTCGCGAATCTCTTGGTTGGCCTGCTGTCGCAGAGTGTTACGTTTGTGGCAACACTCTCCTACGTGAAAGGATGTATGGTCGTCCGTAGGGATAAAGTATATGTTGCCTCTCAACTTCTATTTTTCGCCACTTTTGTTAAAGAAGAGTTTCCGAAAGGGTTTTCTTAGTATAGAGTTTTTTTTCTTCTCCGAGATTCTTCTCGAGAGGAAATATGCATTAGGTCTTCTGATTTATTTTTCACTAATGCTGTATTCTCAATGATTCTCTTCGCGAATCCATTTTTTTTTTGGATTTATGGTACTGCGGCAGAAATATTCATTGACCTGACTGAGAAGAACAACGTTATTTATAATTTATAATTACCTGATAATTATTACCTTATATAATGATTAAATTACCTTTCTGTATGTGTTAAATTTTATTCGTGTGTCATGTCTATGTAAGATATTAGTCTCTATTCAATGCATGCTTGCGCATTTATCTCCTTTATAACCCATTTGTTTTATTTCATTACCATTTTATTGTATTGGAATGCTCATTTTTTTTATTGACGGCATCCATCATTATTTGCGAAAATGTGCTGTCCGAATACAAATATATTTTCCTTTAACGTCTCTAGTTTCCCTCAAAATTATTTACATACAGCTTTCACTAACATTTAATTTACTTATACTTTCTTATAGTTACCTTCGTTGCCAAACAAAGCATTGTCGTGCTACAGCAAGAATTATTGGTCGCGGCGAAATTTCGTTGATTCATGCACATTCTGCCATATGCTTTTCCGATAAGCTCTGTCAACTGAAGGCTGACTTTAGACACGCCCTGAAATCCGCGCTCAGAAGAAACTATTGGAAGTTGAAGGATCTGTACGAAACCATATCTTTGTTGTAAGTTTTTATTTTAATTCTTTAATGTTACTACCTATCAAAAAGCATTTTTTTCTTGATTGTGTGCTATGCCTTGCAATCATGTAATCGGTACGTTTTTATCATTAAGTTAAATTTGTGTACAAAACTTCAAATTGTCTTACCGTTGCACCGTGCGTTGCGTTTTTCACATATAGGCAATGAACTATCAATCGAACTGAACTGAACTGAACTGATAAACTGAATTATTGAAACATTACTAGGTATATTTTTCATATAAATTTCATAACGAATATCTCAACTTTTAAGCCGTGAAAATTGATGAATTTCTTCAGAGATGCCGACAAAATATAACTGCGATTTATTATGATAATTATTTCATAAAAGGTTGCTCATTTTTTTTGTTAATTTTTTTTTTCAATAATTGGCGTGGAAAAACCGAGAAAATTTGTATTTTTACGGTTCCAGTAAAATGCAATCACAATGAGATTATCATTTTTATTTCGTAGTTCCATTGCATTGTTTATTTATTATGTAAAAATTCAGTATTAATAGTTGAAGCTTCGAATGTCGATATAATTTCGGTCAACGAAAATTTATGAAGATTACCCAATAATAATTAATGATTAATAATAAATTATTATTATCATAATTATTATTGTTTTGATTAATAACACTAACAATAAACAATAATAACACTGCGGATAGCGTTCGATATTCATATGATGACGTTATCGATTGATGGCAATGTTAATTTTATATTACGCATGATGGATTTTTTGCGATTATACAAGGAATAATCATGAAACTTTTTTCGGACTTTCAACAATAATGCTTTAGCATTCAATTCGTTCATTACATAATATTATAAAATGACTACTAATAATTATTGTTACTTATGCGATAGGTATCCGCCCGAGATTAAGGTCGAAATACCTTATAATAGTATAAAAAATTCGCTAAAGGAATGGAGAAAAAGCATGTATCCACGAAACCCAACTGATTTGGAAGAAATGGCGGCTCAGTTAACACGACCTGAAAACAGCAAATTTACCGAGTACGACGTTGGGCGTCTTGTCTGCAAACGAATCACAGATAGTGATGAAAAAACGCACCTACTCTTGTATGATCCCGAGTTTGTGGAGTTAGCGTTCCGTAACGTTACGCGTATATTCATAGATGCAACGTTTCAAACGACTCCAAAGCTGCGTGATGTGTACCAACTCCTCACAGTTCTAGGCGTCACATATGATCACGTGAGTTAACACGGCTATTTAATGAGGACTTTGTCACCTATTTCTCAAAAAATTTGATTGATAGATTTTCTTAATAATGACAAACAATTAATTATCAATGATTGATTAATGTTTTATATGTCCTGAAATGCGTATGTGATGTATAAGTGTGCTTTTGGTGCTGAGGATTATCGTTTAATACTATTATTTCATAGTTTCTCTGAAGTGTCAAAAAATAACTCGCATATTAACGATTTTAATCCTTTCCTCAGCCTTTTTATCGGTGTATTATAGTACACGACATCAGTACAGTAGTACAGGATCAGATTGGATAGTCACTTGAAAAAGTTAAAAACGTTGCTTCTGTGAGAATTTACCGGTTTCATAAGAATCTGGGTTGACGAGAACTTTTTGATCGTTTCAATAAAGAGTATAAAACCTGTTATCAATCTTCCTATTTGTCTTGATTCTGATATAAAGTATTACCGGCCTACAGACATTGTGATCGATATTTTATTTTATTACAAAAAAGTATAAACATTTGTCATCTTATTTTCCATTTCGAATCAACGTATTCTTTACCCTAAGAACCTACAAAACATAATTCAATGTCAATCGCTTATGTATGAATAATCAATATGTTTTCAGAGAAAATTCACTGAAGTTTTGTTTTTAATTATGAACGTAAAGGCCGTAAACGTAAAATATATTTAACAATTCTTCCATTCGTTCATTATTTCTTAGAATAGTTTCAGCCCAGATTTTTCATTTCGGTGGAAACTTGGTACTTACCAAGCTAGTAAAAGAATGACCCCTTATATAGTAAAAATCTTTGAAGCCTTTTTACCGTTAAAAAATAATATATATATATTCATTTTTTTAATGATTTTTTTTAATTATAATTTTGAGGTAATTGACAAATTAATATATATGTATATAATATATCCACCGCCCATCCTTCCGTGTACACATATGTCGTCTACTTTTGTCAATTACCTCAAAATCATAATTATGGCAAAACATTAAAAAAAAAAAAAACAGATATCATTAGCCCCGATTTTTCATAGGCTCTACCATTCGCGCACGTTCTTATGTCGAAGAAGACACAAACTGCATATACAGCTGTACTGACTGAGATATCAAAATTATTGATAAATTCGAACGTGAAACTCATAATGACTGATTTCGAACAAGCATTGCGAAACGCAAGCAAAAGCGTGTTCTCAAGTGCCCACGTAACAGGATGCAACGTTCATTACGATCGAGTAGGAACTTATTTTCTGTATTTACTTTCTCATCTTACATGCAGGGTATGCAACGAAGTTACCGTTTTTATGTTATTGCACTTGCTATATGTGGTTTTGCAATGGTATGTGTTTTGTTTGCGTTTTAATACCCTATGTTGTTTTCGGTTTCGTGATAACATTACTAACTTTTAAATTCATGAACGGTTCGTTTCAAACTCTGATTAGTTATATTATTAATTGTTTTCATTATCTATTGTCACCTAAAGTCCTTTTGAAGACCCATACAAAGTAGAGTTTGAAAAAAAAAATACATAAGTTCTACCAAGTAAATTGGTTGATCATCTACGGTCGTTTATCTCGAACGTTATTTATCTGTTTTTTTGATAGTTCACGTGACTTTACTGGAATTACTTCAGGTGACAGTAGATAATTTCGCGATATTTTTCATTCTAATGATGCATATATTTTTCAAGGCATTGTTAAAGCAAGTAAAAAAACTAAAACTCGACGCTCTCGTAAAGAACGACGAAGCCGCGAAGCTTTTCGTGCGAAAAATTATGGCGTTAGCGTTTTTACCCGAGAACATGGTCTTCATCGAATACCAAACATTGATTAACGAATTGTCACCAACACTGAAGAGGGCATTTCGTGGTTTCATTCAATACTACGAACGCCAGTGGTTGATAATTGTAAAACCTCTTGGTTTTTGCGTACATGGGTTGTCTCGACGCACAAACAATGTGAGCGAATCTTATAACAGCGTGCTAGCTGATGAGATGGGGAAACACCCGAATCCATGGACGTTCTTAGGTTCCCAATTTTTTAATTATTCAACATTATTGTGTCGAAAAGTCAATGATTATTTAAGTTATGTTTTTCCGGTATATTCATTTTTTCGTTTATAGGGAAACTTGTGAAATTAACATCGAAAGCTCGAGACGACTTTCAGAGCCTGAGACGCAGTAAAAAAATTAAACGACATCCGAGATACTCGAGTGTGTATAAACAGACCGAGTTGGTGGCAGGTTGGTTACTACGTTATGTAGATATACCAGCATTTCATAGAACTGGCGCTCAATTCGTGAGCGTAATTCATGGGCCTCTCGTATAAGAATATATATAACACGGTAATTAAACAATAGCAATTAACAAAATAACGTCTTGTAAATCCCATCAGCGTGGAGGCAATTGCATCGAGGCGATATCAGTAGCTACGAGTTTCTGGACAAAGCGGCAATGCTGAAAGGTCGTATTCGACAAAGACTCGCAATAATCGAGAATGATCGATCGGAAAACGATGTAGAATTAACGGAAACTCCGCAAAATATTCCCGCCGGTAAATAAAAACATATGATCTCTCATTAAGAGGAAGTGGGTATCAAATCGCCTTTCCTATTTTTTTCCGAAATGCTTGCTGTGACCGTTAAAAACGAATTAGGTTTTTGAAATTATTAAATAGACGTATGAAAACGTAATTGTCTTTTCGACATCAAAGCAAGCTTTTCGAAGAAAATAAGGAAATCAAGTTGCTACCATCGGAGCAACTCTCATGGAAAATCGATAACTGTGACACATCCTCTTAAATGAAGTCAAAAGTATTAGATTAATATTCATAAAATTTGACGACGTGCTGACGACGAATTGCTTCAAGAACCAGATTCATACTGCTAATTACTCAATTTGATTTAAGCCGAGGATCCCGATTGCGTATCGATGAAGATCAGAACGATGTCGTAGAAACGTTGCGTCCCAATAACCATGGTAAATTTTCCCGAAGAATAAGAATCTTTTATGTGCAAATAATGTGAAAAAAATCGTTTTCAAGAACTTTCAAATCATATGTAATTAATGAAAAATCATTGCAAAAGTAATCAATTTCATCGAAAATTCATCACGTCATCAAACAATGTCATTACTGTGCCATGAATGTCATGCCGTTGCTTAACTCATACAATGTTTTATTGTTGCGCGTATTAATTTGACTTAAAGTATTTGGCATTGAGATGCTACAGCATAAATAAAAAGATCTCATTCTTGTTTTGAATATAGTTTCATTTGCGTTGAAGAAAAATCGAGTAAAAATACGTGTAAAGAGTTGAATAAAAAATCCATATAAATTTTTCAGAAACACAATCAGATCAAAATCAGTTTTCCGATTCCGATCACGCGTCTCTAGAAAGCGATGATGACGGTAAATATCGAAATAAATTTTATACAGAAACAATTGTTCTCATTTGTTATTCCTTTGGATTGTTTGACGATAACAATGACGTAACAATCTGAACATTAGCAATAATATTATTTATTTCAGAATCCGAGTCAGAACAAGCTGAATATTCATCCGTTGATTCATCCGCGTCTCAAGATGTCGAAGGTAATGACGATTTATAGCAATTTTGTGGTATTGCATTACAATAATATAATTGCAAATGATCACAAAATGTTGTCTATTCATAGAGGAAAGTATCGATGATGATGTTGCTCAAGTTATTGGTCCTGAAGAAACAACAACAACAACAACGACAACGAACAATGAGAACGGTAAAAAACTTTTCAAGATTAATTACGTTTGTTAATTACGAATATTGAAAAAAAAAAATACAAAAATATTTAATTTGCACGTCAGAATTATAGATATTCAAACGTAATGCAGCTTTAGCCACTTTATCATGCGATACTGTGATAAACGGTGAAATAATAAACGGAATTTTCTCATATTATAGACGAGATACGAGGCGACGCGGAGCAAGGCATCGAGCGCGGTTTGCAAGAGGACATTTGGGTGCTGTCCTCAGACGACGAAAATATAACAGCTCTTGTACAAGTTGTGCCGGATGCTCAAAATGTAAATGTCGATCACGGGAATCTCGTACATCAAATAGACGTTGCTGACCCGATCAATGTCATGAATGATTCTATTAATAATGAGAACGGTAAGAAACGTTTCAACAAGGAGAAGCATTAATTAAGAATATTGAAAAAGTGAAATACAAAAAAAATCAATTTCCTCATCAGAATCATAGGTATTCAAGCGTAATGCAGCCTTAGCCCCGTCATTATGTTATATTGTGATAGAGAGTTTATAATAATAAATGGAATTTTCTCATAATATAGACGAGATACGAGGCAGCGTGGCACAGGGAGTCGATCGCGGTTGGGAAGAGGATATCCAAGTAATATCCTCCGGCGAAGAGGGTACCATTGGCGATGTAAATGACGATAGAAACAGTGGTAAACGGCTTTTTGAATTAACGAATTTCACAAAAAAATGGAAAACTCCGGTTTGAAAGTGGAGTATAATAATCAAAAAGTATTAATATAAAAAATTGACATAATAATTGCTTGTTTGCATATTATATTCAGCAGATATTATATTATATGCAGCAGATAGCATATTATATTTAGCAGATAACGTAGTTTCAAAACCATACGATAATGAAAAATGATCACTAAGGCAAAAAGCCAATGCGTTGTTGATGTGTATGTATTTCAAATCTCGACTCGTTAATGCAGTTTTTCCGATATTTAAATATAATTTATGTCTCGTCGCTGAAAAAAAATGTTGAAAAATGTCTTATTCATAGTCACGTATACTAACAATTACTGTATTGAAACGCAATCATCGTTTTTTAATCTAACTAGATGTAGTCGAAGTAGTCGACGTACGAAACAATGAGAATAATTCGATACCACCGGTCGCAGAAGCATCGACCGCAGCAGGGAATCAATCGTCAAGTGGAACAGGTTAACAGATTCAATGAAATAAAATTAAAAAATTAAAATACGAAAATTATAATTTACTAACATCCAAATCATTTACAGTGTCTCGAAGCAGGAAGAAAAATCTTCGCAAAAAAAGAAATCGGCAACTGAAGGCCGCAAATGGCAACATGCCCCATCGACCACGTGGACATAAGCGCCGAAGCAAGAAAGTTCAAAAAGGTAACATAACGTTGTTATTTTGGATGCAAAATCGATTGTCACATACCTTTGCGGCGGTATCCGCAAGTAGAAATCGTACAATAGTTTTTATGCGTACAAAAGTCGTATTTGACGACAAATATCAATGATGAATTATTACTTGAATCGAGCCATCGCGGGCAAACTACAGTCGTCATTCCACCAAGGCGCAAGACACGAAACTTTAAGAAAGATTTTTTTACTCGAATGGAACCAACGCGAACAAGCGATCGACTTACGTTACTCCAATGCACTTGTAATTATGCAAATTAATTATACACCAGTAGGAATCGTACGGAAAATACCTCGTATCCGTACACTAGCTGTATTTGCCAACGAATTTTGATAATAATTTTTTAATCGCGCCGAATCAACGCGGACAGGCTATCAAACGAACCATGTGCCAAGACACACGAACTTACGGGAATTATTATCCGCGAGTAGAAATCGTACAATAGTTTTTATACGTACAACAGTCGTATTTGACGACAAATATCAATGATGAATTATTACTTGAATCGAGCCATCGCGGGCAAACTACAGTCGTCATTCCACCAAGGCGCAAGACACGAAACTTTAAGAAAGATTTTTTTACTCGAATGGAACCAACGCGAACAAGCGATCGACTTACGTTACTCCAATGCACTTGTAATTATGCAAATTAATTATGCACCAGTAGGAATCGTACGGAAAATACCTCGTATCCGTACACTAGCTATATTTGCCAACGAATTTTGATAATAATTTTTTAATCGCGCCGAATCAACGCGGACAGGCTATCAAACGCACCATGTGCCAAGACACACGAACTTACGGGAATTATTAATCTGCGAGTAGAAATCGTACAATAGTTTTTATACGTACAACAGTCGTATTTGACGACAAATATCAATGATGAATTATTACTTGAATCGAGCCATCGCGGGCAAACTACAGTCGGCATTCCACCAAGGCGCAAGACACGAAACTTTAAGAAAGATTTTTTTACTCGAATGGAACCAACGCGAACAAGCGATCGACTTACGTTACTCCAATGCACTTGTAATCATGCAAATTAATTATACACCAGTAGGAATCGTACGGAAAATACCTCGTATCCGTACACTAGCTGTATTTGCCAACGAATTTTGATAATAATTTTTTAATCGCGCCGAATCAACGCGGACAGGCTATCAAACGCACCGTGTGCCAAGACACACGAACTTACGGGAATTATTAATCTGCGAGTAGAAATCGTACAATAGTTTTTATACGTACAACAGTCGTATTTGACGACAAATATCAATGATGAATTATTACTTGAATCGAGCCATCGCGGGCAAACTACAGTCGGCATTCCACCAAGGCGCAAGACACGAAACTTTAAGAAAGATTTTTTTACTCGAATGGAACCAACGCGAACAAGCGATCGACTTACGTTACTCCAATGCACTTGTAATTATGCAAATTAATTATACACCAGTAGGAATCGTACGGAAAATACCTCGTATCCGTACACTAGCTGTATTTGCCAACGAATTTTGATAATAATTTTTTAATCGCGCCGAATCAACGCGGACAGGCTATCAAACGCACCGTGTGCCAAGACACACGAACTTACGGGAATTATTAATCTGCGAGTAGAAATCGTACAATAGTTTTTATACGTACAACAGTCGTATTTGACGACAAATATCAATGATGAATTATTACTTGAATCGAGCCATCGCGGGCAAACTACAGTCGTCATTCCACCAAGGCGCAAGACACGAAACTTTAAGAAAGATTTTTTTACTCGAATGGAACCAACGCGAACAAGCGATCGACTTACGTTACTCCAATGCACTTGTAATTATGCAAATTAATTATACACCAGTAGGAATCGTACGGAAAATACCTCGTATCCGTACACTAGCTGTATTTGCCAACGAATTTTGATAATAATTTTTTAATCGCGCCGAATCAACGCGGACAGGCTATCAAACGCACCATGTGCCAAGACACACGAACTTACGGGAATTATTAATCTGCGAGTAGAAATCGTACAATAGTTTTTATACGTACAACAGTCGTATTTGACGACAAATATCAATGATGAATTATTACTTGAATCGAGCCATCGCGGGCAAACTCCAGTCGTCATTCCACCAAGGCGCAAGACACGAAACTTTAAGAAAGATTTTTTTACTCGAATGGAACCAACGCGAACAAGCGATCGACTTACGTTACTCCAATGCACTTGTAATTATGCAAATTAATTATACACCAGTAGGAATCGTACGGAAAATACCTCGTATCCGTACACTAGCTGTATTTGCCAACGAATTTTGATAATAATTTTTTAATCGCGCCGAATCAACGCGGACAGGCTATCAAATGCACCATGTGCCAAGACACACGAACTTACGGGAATTATTATCCGCGAGTAGAAATCGTACAATAGTCTTTATACGTACAACAGTCGTATTTGACGACAAATATCAATGATGAATTATTACTTGAATCGAGCCATCGCGGGCAAACTACAGTCGTCATTTCAGCAAGGCGCAAGATACGAAACTTTAAGAAAGATTTTTTTTACTGGAATGGAACCAACGCGAACAAGCGATCGACTTACGTTACTCCAATGCACTTGTAATTATACAAATTAATTATACACCAGTAGGAATCGTACGGAAAATACCTCGTATCCGTGCACGCACTGTATTTGATAACGAATTTCAAGAATTAATTTTTACTCGACACGTTCCATCGCGAATGCACTACCATCATACGATTCTCTAATGCACACTAACTTACGCGATTTTGTTATGTACGAGTTGTAATCGTACCGACTATTGTTCATACCCGTAGACGAGTTATATTTAATAAGAAATATGAATAATAATTGTTTTAACTCGGATCGTATCAGCGCTGGCAACTGTTAATGACATTGTCATGCGTTACATAACTTATTTGACTTTCGCGGAGCGCGTATTAGTAACGGGTCGTGCGCTAGACAGCGGTATATGATATTAAATTTCGTGTATGATTTTTTTTATTTACTCGAGACATATCAATGCAAAATTAATGCCAGATGTTGCCTTCTGTTGCTCCAATGGACGAATTTGTTATACGTAAGTAGGTATCGTATTGATTTAATTTCTTCCGTTGACAATCTGTATGTAATAACAAATTTGAATACTTATGTTATGAAGACAAATCGATTTTGCATCCAAGTTATGTTACTAGTTTATGTTATTATTATTGTAACACTCGCGTTCTTTCTGTTTTGCTAAAACATTTATTCATTTTTAAAGCGATAAAAAATTTACGAGAATAATCGCCTTTATTTAATTGAATATTTCGATATACAGAGTTCAGTTTAAAAGACACTGTGATGATCTGCACTTTTCGTTATCGTGTTGATTTTCAAATCATTTTGCATACTTATTTCAGTCATAAGGACGCGTAATATTTGTTGCGTTTAGATGTGTCGTATGCATGCAGTCATGCAGCCGAGAGCACGCGCCACTGTAGTAGGGTGTGTGCTTTTGCCCGCGTTTTTCGGAATGCGGATGCGGACGATCACATTCAACAAACCCTTCCGAATATCACCTTTCAATGCCATATCGCAGTAAAATCTAAATTAAGGATAACAATTTTTATTCATTACCAATTTTCAAGCGCTTATTGCATATCTGTTATGTTCCAATTAAAGATCTTCCAACGTTTTATACTATCCAAAATATCGAAAGTTATTATTGCCGCTTTTCTCAAGGTGTAATGAATTACAATACTAATTTTTTATTCGTCAGATGTTTTTGGATATGTCGTACGCATGCAGTATTGCAGCCGAGAGCACGCGCCCCTATAGTGGGTTGTGTGCTTTTGCCCGCATTTTTCGGAGCGCGGATGCGGACGATCACGTTCAAAACATCGGATGCCAATATCATCTTGAAAATACGATATTGCAGTAAAATCGGAATTAAGAATAACAATTTTTTTTAGTAACAGTTTTTAAGCGCTCATTGCATATCTATCATGTTCCAATTGCAGATCTTCCGACGTCTTAGTATATCGAAAATATCGAAATTTATTGTTTCCGCTTTTCTAAAGGTGTAATGAATTACAATAATATTTGATTCATCAGCTGTGTATGGATGTGACGTATGCATGCAGTATTGCAGCCGAGAGCACGCGCCTCTGTAGTGGGTTGTGTGCTTTTGCCCGCGTTTTTCGAAATGTGGATGCGGACGATCATGTCCATTACGCGGTTGCTAATATTATTTTTAAATACTATATTGCGATAAAATCTAAAGTAACAGTAACCGTTTTTACTCATTAACACTTTTCAAATTCACTTTGCATAAATGTGATGTTTAAAATTACAGGCCTTCCTACCATTTTAGTATATCGAAAATATCAAAATTTAATGTTACCGCTTTCCTAAAGGGATAATAAATTACAATAACTGTTTTTGATTCGTCAACTGTGCTTGGATGGATCGTATGCATGCAGTATTGCAGCCGAGAGCACGTGCCCCTGTAACGGGTTGTGTGCTTCTGCCCGCGTTTTTCAAAGCGTGGATGCGGACGGTCATGTTCCATACACAGTTGCGTGTATCATTTTCGCGGTTGCGAATATCATTTTTAAATATTATATTTTAGTAAAATCCAAATTAACAGTAATGATTTTTAATCATTAACAGTTTTTAAGTACATTTTCAATATTTGTCATTTTGAATGGTAGGGATGTCCGTTGTCGGAACTACAAGTCTTTCAATCGTTTCTCATTTTTATCGTATATCGAAAATTATCGGAATTTTATGTGACCAAATTTCTCATAACTAAATAAAACCTGTTAAAACATAATCTATGAGATAAAACCTAAAACAATAATATTCGATATTTTTATATATTTGGAATGCTACCTATCTTTGTGCAATTTTTAAAATCTTATTTACACAATTATGGAAGTTTCTATGTCATTCATATTTTACTTAACAAATTTGATAGCATACGCTAACGATTTTCTTTCTCTTCCAGCGCCAACATGTGTGGTGTGTCTAATGTTGCCGATTACGCATTTATTTGTCCCGTGTGGACATCATTGTTGCTGCGAACGATGCGCCGGCATTCTGATGAGTGCAGGAAATAAGACATGTCCGAAATGCCGTGCTCCCGTTCAGCTGGTAAACCGAGTTTTCAAGGAACCGTAAGATAACTGCGCCGGCAACATCTCGTTGCATATTATGCAATTTCTTTTTTTTGTAACATTATATTTTATTAATAAACAAAGTTTTATAAGTTTATTGAAAACTGTATATATATCATTATTATGAAATTTTTTTTCCAAAGTTCCCATTCTGTTTAAGATACTTCAATTATTTGGTACCTTACACCTTCGGTGTTGTTCGGAATTCTTGCTAACTTATATATTACTTCTATTTTATGAATTGGCTATGCAATCTCAGGTTTAATTTTTGAACCCATACAGATATCATAGATAATGTGTCTCCGAAATGTACGTTCAATTCTTTACTTGCGCCGTCTGTGAAAACCGTTTTCACACACACGTAAAATAAAATTTTGTACGCTACTTGTGCGAGAAACTTTTCACAATTCATGTGATTGTAAAACTCGCCTTCGACTCGTGTTCACACTTGTCACAAAGAAAACCATCACCCTCGTATCGTAATGTACTATTTTGTGATGATAAATCAACTGCTTTCGTGAAAATAAAATAAAATTACATTTTTTCGATCGACTTCAGTCGAAGATGTTTTACGCCCAGCAGTGGAAATCCCATCTAATGGCTAAGTCCAATACAGGTCCAATGCTGGCCCGGTCTTAATGCCACCGGACTGACAGAGTCGGGGTGCCGTGCCAAAATAAGGAAAAAGATAAATAATTCGATCTTTTTCTATCATTTTTTCATGTTGGCTTTAAATCAACTGTACTTTTAATAGGTCAACTTGTTGAGATTACATTCTCAGCTAGCTACTGAATGTGCGTGTTATGAATTCACTATTTTCAAATCTTTGTAATGCAAGAAAAATTTCAGCTAATAAATGAGATCTGCAGTATACTAAATAAGTAATTTCGTTAAGGTCTTACTCAAAATTGATGCGCACTGATAGGTATTGATAAATGTTGGATTATTTATATATTTTTTTAAATGTTAGTACACATTTTCTCTTTTCAAAATGTGAAACTATTCTCTGAAAACATCACCATAAACGTTGTGGGTCAAGTAAATTGTAAGATGTACAAAAGCATCGTCAAGAGTTTCTTCATGATTCACATTTTCTTCAAACATCATAACGATTATACACTTGGTTTATTGTAACATGTATAATGCCAAAAGCAACTTTTCAGGGGTTCTAGTTATCGACTTTTAGGTTTCGGAATTTTGGTCTTTTGCCGTTTTATTTTTCGGACTTCTGAACTGTCGGGATATTGTGATTCGAAATTTTTATCTGTCGATTTTATACCTTTCGGGTTTTTGAGCTGTCGATCGTTTATCTTTCGCGCTTTCGAATGAGATATTTTTTGCCGCGTGACTTTTAAATTGTCGATGTTCTGATCCTTCATATTTTTATTCCATCGCACTATTTATTTCTGTATTTTAAGCTTTTAATTATCTTTCTTCAGAGTATTTTCAATAGAAAAAGTGACTATTTACGAATTACTTTATACTGTACTAAGATTTCGGAAGTGCAGCCATTCCGGTCACCGTCCTTTGGACGAAATTATGTACTTCACTTTGTTTTCGGCGCCATCCCGATCTATCTAGTACTCCTTCTGGAATTGAATCTATCATATTTTAATGTTTTCGATAATACACTTTTCGATTTTAAGTATGTTGACAATCGAAATGAATAGAATTTCTTAATTGTGTTAAAAAAAATCCCAATTAATAGCCTTCGAATATTAATCATTCGGAATTTCAACCCCGCCTCAAGCCCACGATCATGCTCTCCAAGATCGTGAAAGCTGCCTCGAAATCGACTGGGAAAAACTCTCGAGAAGTTATTCGATCGGCATTGAAAAAGGCTCGCGATGCCGTGAAGAAAGCAGGTGGAAGAAAACACGTTCGTGTACCGCGCATACTACCAGTCCCCGAAAAAGTTGGTGGATTTTTGCCTTTTCTCATACCCCTGTTTGCCGGCTTGAGTGCAACGGGGGCGCTGGCAGGTGGCGCTGCGGGAGTGGCAAAAGCTGTGAACGACGCTAGCGCCGCGAAGCGACAATTGGCAGAGAGTCAGCGACACAATAAGACGATGGAAGCTATCGCTCTCGGCAAAGGTCTCTACCTCAAACTACACAAGAACGGGTTCGGTCTGCATTTGGATGCGCGAAAAAAAAAAAAGTTTGACATTCGTCTGCCCAAACGCGCTCTAACGGACGCTGATCTTCTCAAGTACGCACGTACTCCAGGGATTCCCCATTTCCGCGGAGTATTTATGCGAAACGCCTTACCGACTGGTGGACCTCATTATCGCGAGTCAGCTATAATTAACCTAGATGACGAAGATGGACCTGGAACCCACTGGGTGGCATATCGAAAGAATGGCAGTAATGTCGTTTACTTTGACAGTTTCGGAGATCTTCAACCACCTCGAGAGCTGATGGAGTATCTTGGAGTTGATGAGGTTCGGTACAATCACGCGCGATATCAGGATTACAACACGTACGAGTGTGGCCATCTCTGTCTGAAATTCCTATATAAGAGTTTGTAGTGCGTGCATTGAATCAGTCGAGCAGTGTTGATCGTCATGGAAGATTCATTGACTCTCAGCTTATCTGGAACGTCATCTACACTAGAAGCCCAATATTTTCCACCAATTGAACTCTCGGCCGATAAACACTACGTTCTTGGACTAGTGGAATTACTTACATTCAACTCTATACTCAATATCGATATTGGTAAAAACAAGTTTTACGTGGGGAACGAGGTGATCGTGTTGCCGACCGGAAGTTACGAGATCGAAGATATCGAACAATATTTGCAGGAAGCTCTTGCGCCAAAAGGCGTATCCATCAATCTCAAGCCCAACAACAATACGCTGCGCAGCGTCATAAAGTGCAATCAAAACGTTGATTTTCGACCGCAAGACTCAATCGCTCGTCTGTTAGGTTTCACTCAACGTGAGCTATCACGAAATAAGACTCACAGCTCGGAATTACCTGTAGCTATCCTCAAGGTCAACGCATTGCGAGTAGAGTGCAACATCACTTCAGGAGCGTACATCAACGAACGTAAGGTGCACACGATTCACGAATTTTTTCCAGCAGTGCCGCCAGGATATAAGATCTTCGAAGTTCCATCGCAAGTCATTTACCTTCCGATCGCCGTCAAGGTCATTGATCACGTACAATTACGCATAGTTGAACAAGACGAAGAACCGGTGAATTTTCGGGGCGAAATTAGTACCATCAGAGTGCACATCAAGGAAGTCAAGTAGTTATCATGGGTATCGTCTACAACAAAGTTGGCCGGGGCTATAAAAGAGAGTCAACACGGCGCCCACCAATCAGTCGTCAACGAACACTGAAGACACTAACACGTCGCAACATTCAATTTCCAAGAAGCCTAGGACTCCGAGTCGCTGGTGGAAGAAGAAAGTAACCTGTCTGATATGTTGTTTTTGCTGGAATGGAAGAGGTTCTGTACGTTCAGTCGAACGTGGTATTCGACGAATCCGTAACGCATTACGAGATTCATGCGCATCAGCCCTACACTTCATCAACCTTCAACAATAGCGATGAGATTCGAATATCCATTCAACATCAAGATCTGTGCTTCGTGCCCGCACGAAGTTCGCTGCACGTTCGTGGAAGATTGGCCAAAGCGGATGGGACTGTCGCCGCTTCGACGAAGTTGGTGAACAATGCCATCGCCCATCCCGCGTAGAAAAAATTAGTATGGGATTGACTCTGGGAGGACGATGGGCGAGAGGCTGGGGTTTGTTTGGAATTGAATCTGGGAAGCACTATGGGCAGTCATCTGGGTTTTGGGACCCGGCTGGATGGTTTCCCAGACCTTTTCCCATAGCTTCAGTGGACGGGGGGAATCCTCGTGCAATCAATCCCATACGCTTTTCCAGATTCTCTCCCAGCCGTCGCATACGAACGGGGATCCTCGTGCAATCAATCCCATATGCTTTTCCAGATTCTCTCCCAGCCGTCGCGTACGACCGGGGGAATCCTTGCGCGATCAATCCCATACATCCCATACATCCCATACGCGAGAATCCCATGTTATGTGTAAGTGAAAGAAGATGAAAAAATAGATTTTGTCAAATGGAAGAAAAAAATAAAAAACGAAAAAATATGCCTAAAACCAATTTTTTTCGACGGATATGAGTTCCCCGAGCAAAGTTAAATGCTGCTATACGTAATCGGCGTTTGGAATTCGATGTAGGTCCCAAAAATATTGTAAAGTATTGGATGAGTTTAACATAGATCTTTTAATTTATCTATCCAAGCTTTTCCCAGTACATCACATTATTTTTGGGGCCTTAAATGAAATTTAACCGCCGATTATGTACTACAGCGCTTAACTTTGCACGGCGAAATCATATTCGTTGAAAAAAAATTAGATTTGAGCATATTTCTTCGTTTTTCATTTTTTCCTTCCATTTGACAAAATCTATTTTTCCTTCTTCTTTCATTTACACATAATAAGGGATTCTATGCATGGGATTGATCGCGCGAGGATCCCCCCGGTCGTACGGTACGGCCGGGAGAGAATCTGGAAAAACGTATGGGATTGATTGCACGAGGACTCCCCCCGTCCACTGAAGCTATGGGAAATAGTCTGGGAAACCATCTAGCCGGGTCCCAAAACCCAGATAACTGCCCATAGTGCTTCCCAGATTCAATCCCAAATAAATCCCAGACTCTCGACCATCGTTCTCCCAGAGTCAATCCCATACTAATTTTTTCTACGCGGGATCTATTCGAGGAAATTCGTAACGAGATCAATGCCATAGAGATCGACCGAAATAAGAATGTTGGTTTGACGTGTCTCATGAAGGGTTATGCATCGTTGAGCCCTGGTCAGACTGCACTAGTTGAAAATGCCGGCTGGCTCGATGTCGAAGAGACCAAACAACTGACGGATGACAGTGGGTATTTCGATGTATGCATGCCCCTCTCTATGATTCTCGGCTTCGCCGAAGACTATCAGAAAATCATCGTCAACACAAAGCATGAGCTCATTCTCACGAGATCGAGGAGCGACACGAATGCAGTTGTGCAAACGGCGCTCGAAAATCGAACCTTTGAGGAATTCAAGATTGGGCTTACGAGAATTGAGTGGCTGATGCCGTACGTGACGTTGTCGGACAAACGTAAGATACGCCTGCTCAGCCATATTGAAAAGGACGTCACCGTGAGCATTCGCACCTGGGAATTGTACGAGTATCCCATGCTCCCAAACACGACGAAACACGTTTGGACGGTGAAAACATCCAATCAGTAGGAGAAACCACGCTTCGTCATTGTGGGCTTCCAGACGAATCGAAGAGTAGTCAAAACGGCGAACGCTAGCCGCTTTGATCATTGCAAATTCACCAACGTGAAACTCTTCCTCAACTCCCAGTGTTATCCGTACAGTAACGTCAATCTCGACATGAGTCGCAATCAGTACGCTGTGTTGTACGACATGTACGCCACCTTTCAGAATGTATACTACGGCAAGGAGTCGGAACCCATGCTGACGAAGAAAGACTTCCTCACGCATGCTCCGCTAATCGTCATCGATTGCTCGAAACAGAACGAGTCGCTCAAACAGGCTCCAGTCGATGTTCGTCTCGAATTGGAGGCTGAAACAAATTTCCCCGTGGGAACTACGGCCTACTGTTTGATCTTGCACGATCGAATTGTCGAATATAATCCAATAAGTGGGGATGTGAAAAGACGCCTATAAAAGGCGCGTATGGAGCGGACTCGCAATCAATTGCCATGGAGTACGCGGTGGATATACAAGGGTTCCAGCAGCCCATGAACGACTTTGTCATTAAAGAGCTCGCAGTGATCCCGCTCAACTGTGACCTCCCACCTATGGTTTTCCTGTTCAAACCTCCGACACAGTGGAATGATCTTCCGGCTAAGTACAAGACCGTGAAACCGTGCTTCGATCCGTGTTACACAACGCAAGTACCATCTACGTGAAGGGGGAGCAGAAGAAAAAATGGCTCGAACAGTTTGGATACAATGTACGCGATATCCCGGATTGTCCGTCGCTGAAGAAGCTACACCCCGAGATAGTGAAGACATCATGCCCCCACCACAACGATTTGGCAGTTAAAACTCGATGCGCACTTCGAAACGTACAGCTGTTGAAGAATTTTCTTCGAAACAACGTTCCATCTCTGGGAAGATCGCTCAAGCTATTCCATCGCATCGGACTACTATCGTTCATGGAACATAGAGATATTGCGCAGCTGCCCAAAGAATTCATCATCACCTTCGCTGCAAAAAGCGTCGAGCTTGTGTGGGATAAATTGCCTGATTTCCTCAAACGAGACCCTGAAGTCACCGAGTGTTTGCGATGTCGAGAACACTTTCCCATGGAAAACGAATTATCTGCACCAATGAAGAGAGAGTGCATTCAATGTATCAATAATTTCCCAAAATATTTTTTTCAAAAAAAAAGAAAAGGTACGCCAAGTACTGAAAAATCCGATTTGCAAATATTGTTTAAAAAAAAAATGAACAAAATTTTATAAGCCAAGCATAACAGAAAAATAAAGATTCTATATATCAAAAAATATTTTTTTTTTGCACAAGAATTGCTGAAAAAAATTGGCGTTCCAATGCTAGTGGTTTATTGTGACGCTTGCAAACACCGGAACGCCAATTTTTTACAGCAATTTTTGTGCAAAAGAAAAAATATTTTTTGATATATAGAATCTTTATTTTTCTGTTATGCTTGGCTTATAAAATTTTGTTCATTTTTTTTTTTAAACAATATTTGCAAATCGGATTTTTCAGTACTTGGCGTACCTTTTTTTTTTTTTGAAAAAAATATTTTGGGAAATTTCACTTCTTTTTGAAAAGCTACTATTTTTTTGTAATTTTCCCTTTAAAATGAATTGCGAACTCAGAAAATTTAGATCGAACAAAATGAATTCTATATGCAAAACTGGGCGAACGGCACGTCACATATTCCACTTGATGATTGCCGGTTATGTTGTTCGAGATCGCAAAGAAAAGTTATAATCGATATAAAATCACACGTATAACACGTAACTCGGAATTTTTCTTTTGTACTTCGCGTCGAGACACTAAACCACGGTACGCAATACATAATTATTATTTTCGGGAACACTCAAAAAATGTTCACGCCGCAAAAATACGTGCCGACGATAAGAACTGTCAGCTGTGCCGGCTGTGGCGACGAGCGCGCCACCGCGCGAATTTTTCTATGAACTTATGTAAACGTAGACGACGTATAACATTGCCACCGACAACAGCTGACAGCTACGCCAGCTGTGGCGACGCGCGCACCACCACGCAAATTTTTCGATGAACTGATGTAGACGCAGACATATCAAGAAGCGCGGTAGCGCTTCGACGCCAAGTACTGAAAAAACAGTACAAGGCGTGTCGCTACTAAGAGTAACCTACGCCAATATACCGGAAGTGTATAGTGCGTTGAACTTTCGATCGATATATCTTCGCAATAAGACAACGAATCGTATTTTCATGGACACTTTTATAATGTAATTTTGGGTCAATCTTTCGAAAGAGCCTAGTTACCATTCAATTGGTTTAGCCTATTTCGAGATCTCGAGGTCGGGAATTTCACAGGGTCCAAACGATTATAGTGTCCTGTCCCGTATATATATGTCTGCGTCTACATCAGTTCATCGAAAAATTTGCGTGGTGGCGCGCGCGTCGCCACAGCCGGCGTAGCTGTCAGCTGTTGTCGGTGGCAATGTTATACGCCGTCTACGTTTACATAAGTTCATAGAAAAATTCGCGCGGTGGCGCGCTCGTCGCCACAGCCGGCACAGCTGACAGTTCTTATCGTCGGCACGTATTTTTGTGGCGTGAACATTTTTTTGAGTGTTTCCGAAAATAATAATTATGTATTGCCCATCGTGGTTTAGTGTCTCGACGCGAAGTAAAAAAGAAAAATTCCGAGTTACGTGTTATACGTGTGATTTTATATCGATTATAACTTTTCTTTGCGATCTCGAACAACATAACCGGCAATCATCAAGTGGAATATGTGACGTGCCGTTCGGCCGATTTTGCATATAGAATTAATTTTGTTCGATCTAAATTTTCTGAGTTCGAAATTAATTTTAAAGGGAAAATTACAAAAAAATAGTAGCTTTTCAAAAAGAAGTGAAATTTCCCAAAATATTTTTTTCAAAAAAAAAAAAAAGGTACGCCAAGTACTGAAAAATCCGATTTGCAAATATTGTTAAAAAAAAAAAAAATGAACAAAATTTTATAAGCCAAGCATAACAGAAAAATAAAGATTATATATATCAAAAAATTTTTTTTTTTTGCACAAAAATTGCTGTAAAAAATTGGCGTTCCGGTGTTTGCAAGCGTCACAATAAACCACTAGCATTGGAACGCCAATTTTTTTCAGCAATTTTTGTGCAAAAAAAAAAATTTTTTGATATATATAATCTTTATTTTTCTGTTATGCTTGGCTTATAAAATTTTGTTCATTTTTTTTTTTTTAACAATATTTGCAAATCGGATTTTTCAGTACTTGGCGTACGTTTTTTTTTTTTTGAAAAAAATATTTTGGGAAATATATACGGGACAGGACACTTTATAATCGTTTGGACCCTGTGAAATTCCCGACCTCGAGATCTCGAAATAGGCTAAATCAATTGAATGGTAACTAGGCTCTTTCGAAAGATTGACCCAAAATTTCATTATAAAAGTGTCCATGAAAATTCGATTCGTTGTCTTATTGCGAAGATATATCGATCGAAAGTTCAACGCACTGTACACTTCCGGTATATTGGCGTAGGTTACTCTTAGTAGCGATACGCCTTGTACTGTTTGTTCAGTACTTGGCGTCGAAGCGCTACCGCGCTTCTTGATAATAATAATCATTAGTCTGTAAAGCGAATTTGCTAAAATAAAACAAGATTTTTCGTATTAAATTGAGTTCATATATTCTAATAAATAAGCTCCGTAGATTAGTTCCAATATCCTGATCTCAAACTATAAATATTACAAGTCGATAAGTAAGGTTAGGTAAGGTCGATTTTCCCGCCAAAAAATTCAAATCTCCTGCTATGTCAACATTACGAGTCGGTAATTTTGATAGCATAATTCAAATTTCGCGTCAAACCGGATGATGATGTCAAAATATCATGATCGATGCTATCCCGATCGTTGCTATCCCGATCGTTGGTCGACCGGTAAAACTAGCTATTTTCCGCAAAAAGGGTCAAATAACCGTTGGTATCCTGATCGTTGCTATCCCGATCGTTGGTCGGCCGGTAAAATTGGCTATTTTCCGTAAAAAGGGCCAAATAGTCCTTTTTTCCTTCTCCCTCTTCCTCTTGTCTGTAAGTCGGTAATGTCGGTAAGTAGAAATCTTTTAGCCCGGACTCGAACCTTTTTTACCGACCGTAGGTAAGGTAGGAATCTACTTGCCGACATGGGGGGGGGGCGAACCAGCCTAGCCTATCTACTACGGTGGTTGCCACGAGGCGATCCGCGAGGCGTACGCGACTCGTGGCACGAGAAAATGTCGACGGGACTATCGAATATTCTCGGCAAAGGGACGACGGGTCTTCGGAAAAATTACAAGGAAGATCGCGGGGAAAATACTAACAGAAATAACTCACAAAAATATCTCAAAAATCGGGGGAAGCTATTCAAACAATACTCTTGGGCGCCAGTTACCTTTTACGGGGTAACGCCGTTATTCGACTCGACATGAGTCAGCAAATATCCGACTGTACACTGAGTACGTAATGGCCGGCAACTCAAAGGGACAGCAGAGGGCTCAGGGGAGGGTCAACCGATCTTTGGGCTCGCAATTTAATGCCTTCGGCTCATGCATGAATTTCAGGGACGTCAGGGTGATATACGGGGAAAATACTCGATGGGAAAAAATACACAAAATTGCACACGATTAACTTACTTACTTAATAACTTCGCACGCAAAAATAATGTCGCACGCCACTCACCACGTGCACGAGTTTTTGCCGGTAAATGGCTAAACTTGAAGAAATATACGATAAAGAAAGAAAGAAGTGATTACCGGTCACTTCACTGATTGAACTGCGGGGAAAATATCAGGGGAAAGTCGGGGAAAAATTATCACGCGGGAGGGAAACTATTATTCGCAAATATCACACTCTCTTTACAATTAAATTCACGCTGGGCGATTCCCTTACAAAATGGCGGGGAACGGGGGAATCGTCCACACACGTCTACTCTAATCAAGGGCTCGAATGAGGCTGAGGTAACGCTCGTCCTTCTTCTCGGAAATCTTCTCCCTTGACAGCGCAACGGAAGGCGGTGGAGAGAGAGAGAAGACGGTACTCGGCGTCGGTCGATAATTCGCACGATCGACGGGCGAGGTGTCAGATGGCGGCAGCGATATTGATTTATCGTCGCTCGAGCTATTGAGCGACGATCGAGGGCGGCGGGCGGCGTAGTCGGTGAGAGAGGCGACGCGACGGCAACGGTGGACTTTGGCCAGCGACGAATCCTGTTGTTGTCGAGCGAATATCTTCCTTCGCTGTTTCCCGGTCTCTCTCTAACTCGTGCGTTGTCTCTGCTATCGGTCTCTCTCGGTGTTTTGGGTCTTTTGCTGAGCGTTACCTTACCTATGCGCGGGGTACGCGGAGGGGGGGGGAGGTCTACTGTTTCGCGCGGTGATATTAAAGGGGCTCCGTGGTGAGCGGAGCCTCGACTCGAGTACGAAAAATAATTGTGCGAATTTACTTCGTTACATAACACAATCCGATAGTTTTTTTTTGTAAAGAAAATTTTCGAATATATTTTGTTTTTTTTTTTGTGAAACGTAAAATGAAAATTAACGATTAATCATTAGAGAGTTCCATCGTTTGCGTTAATTGATTTGATTCGATTATTTTGTATTGTTTTTTTATTTCAGGTTAATCGACTCGATAGATGCATATTTTTTTCAAACGCTGAAAAATAATGTAACGAGTATCGCAGTTTTCTCGTTTGTGTTAATCGACTCGATTTGATTCGTTTTTTACTTTTTGTTTGTTTTTTTTTAATCCTAAAAAACAATTACAAACGAGTCCTCGACTTTTTTCGTGATTCTTCTATCGAACGTAAATCAAATGTTAACGAGTACAGAAGTTTTATCGCGAAGTTTTACCACGTCCACGCAAGTAGGGACCGCGATAGGGAGGTATCCCCGACGAGAGCGAGCCGGAAGCGAGTCGCGGACCGGCCACGTGGTGACACTTGCCGGTTCACGATCTCGTGGAAGCCGGACTCTCCGAGGAGGGCCCTGTTACACGAGTGCCGGGAGAACGCGAGAACAGTTTCTCGCGTTATCTCCGTGGGGTATCTCGTGGACACGGCAGAGTAGTTACGATATGTAAATTTCCTAATTTAAAGTTGAGTCACCCGCGTAAATAATGTTACGTCCAGCGTAACGCATAGTTCATTTTCTGCTTTACCTTCAATAGCAGTTGAGCCTAAACTTCTTTGTGAAAGTAAAAAGGGGAATCTGATCTAAAAATTCGTCATTAACAATATCTATTTTACCTACTGCTTAATCAGTGTCAAGCTAGCCCAGAGTCTTACCAAAATCGGTGTTCTACCTTAGCGAGTCGATACCGATGAAACAGGGTAAAACAGATCCGGGCCCCACAGGCGGAGGTCGAGAAAGGCGGTCTCTGACCCCTCTCCTGAGCGCTCCCCTAGAGTCCCAAAAGGGAATTAAAAGAAACGCGGCCCGCTGACAGTTACCATTGGGACCTACTAGGCTCGATATCGACTACCTCTCCGTAGATCATTAAATCTATTTTACCATGGCTCGAAACCATTCAGGGAGGAATTTACAGACAGTCGATTAAAACCGTCTGGTTTTAGATACATACAATCGGGTCGACAAGTTATCCTCGTTAAGGGAAACGCTTTAAACAGTGTTTTAAGTTAAACCGAACGCCACAAGCTAAAACAAAGGAGACGGGGCTCATGACCTTGATATTTGCAGGAAGAAGGAAATTTCTTCTATTAAATCTTAATTAATTAATCCTTAAATAATTAGTAAACCTCGGATTCCTCTCATTATAACACATCGGAAAGCAATAGAGGTCAGACTTCTGAAGAAGAAAATAATAAAGTAATGATAAATAGAGAAATGAAACTGAGAATATAGTCCATTTAAAAAGAAATAATAATAGACAATTCACCCCCAGGATTTGCTCTCTTGAACGCCCGTGTTTATCCTTACGGTATTAATTAAGTACGTGGTGGTAATTACACGGAGAATGATACCATTATAAAAACGAAAAGGGATTTTCACCTTATGAAAATTATACAACGTTTGGCATTCGCCAGTTCAGGCACAAAACCGCCGAGTAACGAAAAAGAGTCCCCTCGCAACAGGCAGAAAACCTGTCCATAAACTCTCCGACTGTAAAGAAATTACTACACGTACCCTATTAATTTAGTTCGTCCTTCGAGAAATTCTTAGCCGTGGACAACTGGTACGCGATTTGTTTAAACAAATGACAGAAGGAGTTAACGGTAAAGCATTTGCCGAGGAAAGTCTTTTCCATGGCACGCCCCTGGGCGAAATAACATGGAAAAGATTTATTGCTTTTTCTTTTATTATTTTTATTGGTAATATAGAATTGTACTTTTGCATTATTATCCAGACAGACGAGTACAAACTAATCGAGTACTAAATAATTAGTTCCCGATAATAGGTTATGGTTTATATCAATCATATTCATTATTATATTTTCGTTATTATATTCATTTCTGCTAGGAATAAGCGAGTCCTGGTTATAAGAGTCTTACGAGAAACTACAAATTTTATAATTCACGTAATACGTATAAAATTCAGAAGACATAGGAGAGCGTATTTTCACTGTTCAATACCGGTTTTTATTTGTCTAGACAGTTGACGAAATTCAATAGTCCGATTGGAACTCTGGCGACCTTTTTACATATAAAGTATTTAGCCATAAAAGGCTGCATACCAACAAAAATCTTTCTGGTAATGACTTCCCGGAAAACGGAAACGAGAAAAGGAGGGGATTGATGCCTACGTGATCTCGTCTGCGCCCTTTTACTTTTCGATACCCCACCCCGTCATCCACGGCGCGGGGCCCGATAAACGCATTACGCCTAAAAGACGGACTTAAGATCACGGACCAATCAGGGATGAGACCGGTAGCATCACCTCATCTTCTCGTTACTGTACCAGAATTTTATACCGAATAGATATACAAAAAGACATTCGCATAGCAACATCCCCTCTACTTGTCACCAAGGAAAATGGTATAAAAACCCCCGAAATTGTACGCTCAGGAGCATACCGTTTTTAGTTATTATCGGAGGATACTCCTTCAGTTTTGTTGAGCACACCCTTTTTAGTTATTATCGGAGGATATTCCTTCAGTTTTGTTCAGCACACCTTTTTTAGTTATTATCGGAGGATATTCCTTCAGTTTTGTTGAGCACATCTTTTTCTGTTATTAGAGGAGGATATTCCCTCAGTTTTTGTTCAGTTTTTGTTCAGTTTTTGTTCAGCATATTCTTTCATTTATTTGTTCAAAATACCACAATAGTACAGTTCAAATCAGTTATCCATTGTTTCGAAATTCAGCTTTAACCCGATTGTCTTTCAGACTTTCGAGTTATCAGTAGAAAATCCAGGACTCAGAGAAACAAAATTATTTCTTCAGGTTATAATTTGACATTGTATTTCGCGAGTTTTAGAAATTCCAACCATATAGACACTTGGTCTCCATTGTTTTTTTGTTCAATATTATCACCTGTATTACTCATATTTTTTGTGACATTAAAAAAGTGTTAACTCTACCTGCATTTCCGTGAAACACATCATTTTTTTCTTTAAATTCATTCTCGAATTAAACCAACGTGAAGAAAGTTCTATATCCAGGAACACCAGGAAAACACCGTTTATTACCGTAAGTACCGGTTTATTTATTTATCAACCGTGCATTATTTCATTTTATTCTCGCAACCCAGTGATTTAAAGTGACCACCAAATCTCGTTTAACTGTGTCGCGTGCTCCGACACCTGGTCAAGAAACGGCAGGTAGCTGCCGTCACACCGAAGATTTCCTCTCTATCTCTCTTTCGCCTGAGAGACGCCGAACACTCTACTAATTAGTTTACACCCTACGACACGCATTTAACAAGCACTCTTAAGGGCTCCATCCCAAGCAATTTTCCGCAAGGTTAGGCTTTAAAAAGGAGCAATCGTTGTCCTCCTTATCGACACCAGGTGTGGTAAAGGTTGGTTTAACACCCACTTGACCAGCGCGTGTGATTATGACGGAGACAACTGTTATATTTCAAACTAGTAAAGAAACAACGCTAGTTTGGACGTAACAATAATTTAAAATTTAAATCTTACGCGCAAACGAGGAATTAAGGGAAAAATTTAGTTTAAATCATCTTTCTGTTTTACCGATATTTCACCGGTAAATTCGGGTATTGCAATTGTTTATCGAGGAAGTCGAGACTTTCAAGATAAAATTCTGTTCTTTCGTAGTACTAAGGGGAAATATTTGTTCGAATCGTGCTTTTTCGCAATTTACCGACATTCTGTCGATAAATTCGAATATTTCCATTTACTTTTATAGAAAAAGTTAAATATTTGGTTCACACGAGGAATTAAAAGAAAAATTCCTGTCCTTTCGATATTTATTTAAGTTTCAGCGCCATCCGCGAGATACTGATCAACTAATATTGAATTTGATTTTGGGAAAAGATTTGTAGCTTTACGAAATCTCGAGTGTGTTTCACTAGACGTTAAGGCGACAAAATAAGGTAAGCAACGACGTCGAGGAGATCTGAATATTGTATTGCAAATTTTATGTGTTTTTCAATAAAAATTTACTCTTTCACCAATTCGACAACGTCTAACGATTTTTCGCTCGCCCCGAATCCCAAACGCGATCCTCGAGACCGAGTGCGAGGCATCGGTCGAAGAGGTTAACGTTACAATATGTATATATTGTGACGAGGCGTTGTAACGCTCTCGCAGGCACGCTAGCCGTTAGGAACGCGCGAGAGTCATAGGATAACGCGAATACCGAGTCGTCCCCCGGCGATACCCGAGAAGAGAAAAATGTATAGGTATCGAGAGACTGCCGGCGCATATATTGTACGTTACAGGTGTCCAGCTACGCGAAGACAGCCAGTGGGAGACACGAGAGAGGAACCACGAGAGGAGAGACATCGCGAATATTCCAGCAATCAGGCGATTTTCGGCGACAAAGGGCTCGTTCCCCCTCCCACCGATTACCGAGACGTGTAACCGAACACGAGCGAGAGGCACTCTCGCGCGACGCGTGGAACGAAGTAGATCGATTAGCGTCTTAAGCGATAGAGATTCGATTAGTTAGAAACTAGCAGGTTGTTGGGCTCGCGCGCTTCGCGCGCTCGTATTGGATTACATTGGAACTATCTAAGTAAAGGGTTGCCTATGCAGTGTCAGTGAATATTTAAGAATAAACAAAAAAATTCGACGTGTTACTACAATTGATAGATTTTTATTTGTTGGTTTTTGGCCAAATTCGCTCGTAATTGAGTCATAGTCTTTGAGTTGAGAATTTTTTTTCGAGATGCACCATGGGAAGGTAAACATCTAAGCATCTCATTTAAATTCGCGATTGATTACGTAGCGAGTTTCAAAATTACTACGTAACCATTATCGAATTAAAATAACAATTGAAAATTATAAAGTATCTTGAATATGAATTTCATTTTTATTAACCAAATTCACAAATTTGGTTCACGAACACGATTTTGAAAAATCAAAACCATAATTTAAAATTGCCACCCTATTGGAGAACTTCTGTGTACACAATATTGGGTGTTTTATCTCCAGGTACGTGAATGAATAAATTTTTTTCTGAACTTACGCGTGAGCACCTTACATATAGTTGACCGTGTGAAAAACATACATCGTGTAAATCAATATCGGCAACTTGAAAAGTTTGACCTTGTGATTTGTTGATTATCATCGCAAAACATGGTTTGACTGGAAATTAGATCCGTTTGAACTCGAATGGGTAATTTACTGGTATCACGGGTATGCGTGGTATTAACACATGTTCGCCGATTGAATTACCAGTAATAACTTCAACTTCTAATATGTAAGTCATTAATTTTGTAATTTTTAATCTGGTTCCGTTACACAGTTTTGGTGCATTCAAATTTCTCAATAGTATGATAAGGGTTACGATTTTTAATTTTTGGGTATGTCATGGAAGTCCTGGAGGCTTGAGAGAATTTAGAAATTCAATGGGATAATTTGTTACTTGCTGAATTTCTGTGACACTATCGATCGACCGATACACATATTTATGTGTATCTTTAACTATCAATTCGTTGATGAAATTAACTCTGTCATTTTTCGGCGCAAGTATAGCGCGTTCCCGAAATCAAGAGCCCGTATGTTTTGAAGGTGTCGATATATTCGGATAGACTTTTGATATTAATTCAGTCAGATCAGGTACCACCGTCGCTAATTTTGAATTAATATTATTTTCGCCATTCTGTTCAGGGTACGTTCCACTGCCAACTTGCAGTAGTGTATTACAAAATACACCTGCTCGTGCGTCACGTTTTAAACAACCTTGCATGTTTATTGTTAGAGTCAAAATTCCGACAGTTTCCCACAAAAAGATGATTGCACACATGCATTAATGGCGTCGGCTTTACTGCCTCTAGGTATTACAGGAAGAGTTTGTCGAAAATCTCCCACAAATACTATCGACAGAATCAAGAACAATTACAGACTCTCAATAACTCTTTTGCGTATGTCCCTGGGACGAATAAATTTCAGTTCAATTATTGTGAACGAATGTTTGCAAAAAAGCATGGTGTTTTACAACACCACCGGCGCAATCCGAATCAAATTTGTTCCGGTAAAAAAATCATCTAAGTTCCCACAATAGGCAGCATTAAAAACCGAAAATAAAGTATGATTTTTACAGATTATTTTTATGTTCTATATGTGTCCGTGAGTGTCCGTGAGTGCCTGTGAGAGTGTCTTTTTTTTTTTTTTTATTTTATAGAGGAGGTTTGAAAATGCATTTACGCATACCCGAGTGGGTTATGTGGGACTCGGCCATTCCTGGCAATACCCACTAAAACATTCCTCCTCTCGACTGTATTCCACCCCGCGGAAACCGCCCAAAAGGCTTTACTTCGCGAGGGGCAGTCTAAGCCTCAGACGGCCCTTCTAGCACGCGCTCTGATGTTAGGCGCGTACGCCTCTCCGTTCTTCCATCTTCCTGATGGAATTCAGCTTCTCCACAATGGACGTGGCGAGGGTAACCACCGCGTCCCAACCATCCTGTGAGCCAAGCAGGCACCTTCCCATGCCTTCAGGCGTCATGGATCCTCCCCATGACGCTCGGAATCGCTCCCGCTCATCGGCAAATCTCGGGCAATAGAAAAGGACGTGTTCCACGTCCTCGTCGATCCCAGGGCACACCGGGCATTCCGCGCTATCGTACACGCGAATACGATGTAGGTAGCTGCGGAAGCAGCCGTGCCCGGTGAGTACCTGGGTCAGGTGGAAAGTGTAAGTCCACCGTGCCTGCTCGTCCACGCTCTCACATTAGGAATCACGCGATGGGTCCACCGACCCTCGCCTGCTGAATCCCATCTCTGCTGCCATTCTTCGAAGGTTCTGCTGGACCATCGATCATCACCACGCTCTTGATCGTCGCCATCAGCACAAGTACGCCTACGCTCACGGTACACCCTGGCCCTCTCGGCTGCCAGTAGATCAACAGGAGGCAGCCCTGCGATAACCGAGAGAGCGATGTCAGACACGGTTCGATACGCTCGGGCCACCCTTAGCGCGACAGTCCGGCAGGCCCGTCGGCATGTGGCTCCGTAACTCGCATTGGTCTTCATGGCACCAGCCCAAATCGGAGCCCCGTAGAGAATTACGGAGCTCACAACAGAGGAAAGAAGGAACCGTCGCGGCTCCTTCGGTCCCCCGATGTTGGGCATGATGCCCGCTAGCGCACGCGCAACCCGTGATGCCTTCGAACCCGCGTTCAGAAGATGTTCTCTGAACGACAGCCGCGCATCCAGGATGACACCGAGATATTTCAACGTGTCTGCGGTCTTGATCTTGCTATGACCGACCGTGAATGTGGCGTACGCCCTCTTCTTCGTCCGAGAGATGAGCAACGCCTCAGTCTTCTCGTCCGCCAGACTCAGCCCATGGTCGCTCAACCAGCCAGCTACTACCTCGATTGATTCGTCTCCGAGGTGTTGCACCTCATCGATGGTTTTCGCGACGACGACAAGGGCGACGTCGTCCGCAAAGGCCACCATCGATACCCCGTCTGGAAGCGGCCGCCGAAGCAGGCCATCGTACAAGACGTTCCAGAGGAGGGGCCCTAGGACCGAACCCTGTGGCACGCCTCCTGTGATGTTATAGGAGTGCGTGCCGGCGTCGGTGTCGTAAATCAGGGTCCGGTCCGTCAGGTAGCTCGAAATGACTCTTCGCAGGTAGAGCGGCACCTTGAGATCTTGCAGGGCCAGCAAGATCTTGTCCCACCTGGCCGAGTTGAATGCGTTCCGGATGTCCAAAGCGATGATGGCACACATGCGCTTTGTACACCGGCTGCCACTGATGGCGTCCGTAGCTAGCGCCACAACCCGGCCGATGGCATCCACCGTTGAGCGACCCTTACGAAAGCCGAACTGGTTTTCAGACAGGTCTCCAGCTCCCTGTATGGCTGCCTCTAGCCTGGCACATATGACTCGTTCAAATAGCTTCCCGGTTATGTCTAGCATGCACAGCGGTCGGTACGAGGAAGGTTCGTCCGGGGGTTTGTTCCCCTTGGACAGAAGGACCAACCTCTGTACCTTCCACTGTGCCGGGAAGCATCCTTCGCGAAGACATGCGCTGAATGTATTCCCAAAGATATCGGGAGCATTCAGCACAGCGGTCTTCACGGCCAGGCCAGGGACCCCGTCCAGCCCTGGAGCCTTACGGACGGTGATCCTGCTGGCAGCCATCTTCAGTTCGTCTTCCGTGACGTCTGGCGTCTCGGCTGCACCATCGTCTACCATCAGACCGGTCTCGGCACGCCGCTTTCGGTGTTCCGGGAAGAGGTGTCGGACGACCCTGTCGAGGAAGATTGGACACGTTGGAGCGGTGGCACCTCTAGGCTTGATCTTGTTCATAACCGTTTTGTACGGTCGGCCCCAAGGGTCACTGTCCACTTCCTGACAGAAGTTCAGCCAGCACTTTCGCTTAGAGGCCTTGATGGCAGCCTTGAGGCGTTTCCGCATTATTTCATAGGCCGCAGCCAATTCCTGGTATTGCGGCCTATGAACAGCTTTTTGGTGCAGCCTACGTGCTCGGAAGCACTCTCGGCGTATCTCTGAGATGTCCTCGTTTCACCAGTATACTGGTGGACGACCGCGAGGGTTGGACTTCGCGGCCATGGATGCATCGCAGGCCGCTGTGATGGTTTGCGAGAGGCTTCGAGCTCGTTCCTCGGGCGTTCCCTGCACTGTCGCTCCCTCTAGCATGCAGAGAAACGTCTCCCGGTCGAAGGTGGCGGGTGCCCATCTCTCTTTTTTGCGTCTGCACGACGCCCCTGCTGTCCTGCTGGTCAGCTGGAGCTGGTATACCAGGGCGTGGTGGTCGCTGCCCGTGTACCGATCGCTAACTTTCCAGTCGAGCCCTTCCCTCATCAGTCTAGGATCGATGAAGGTCAGGTCGATAATGGAGGTCCTGCCGCCTTTTGAGAAGGTTGGCTTGGACCCGGTGTTAGCGATTTCCAGCTCCAACTGTGAGAGTGTCTGTGAGTGTCCGTGAGTGTCTGTGTGAGTGTCTGTGAGTGTCTGTGAGTGTCTGTGAGCGTCTCGTGGACAAACACACAAGAAAAATCGGGACTTTCTTTTATATATATAAAGATTAGTGCAAAAAGAATAAGTCCGTGACAGTTATTACGCCGTGCGAGCCACGGGAGTGAGCGAAATCATTGTACCCCGTGTCATCGGCTGAGGAATTAATTATTGTGAGGATTAACCGCCGTGACGACGGCCGAGGAATTGTCTGAGGGAATAGAGGATAACGGCTCGTAGCTTGAGGAAAGACACGAGGACGACCCGTGTAGGATAATGGCCAGGGAAATTCAAGGTAGGTGCACGCAGTGCAGACCTAATTCGGTTCTTTTTGTGCCGTACACGTGTTGCCGTGGCTTTCTCGCTCGTGCCCGGTGTTTCCGAGACATTTCTCGGGTGTTTTCCGCTCGCAGCGGCGAGAGACGGGATTATTCTATGGCAAGGGAAATTTATATCGAATCTCGCGAGTCCGTTCGAGAAGTCAGACAGCAGTCAGTTGTATTGAAGAATTTTTGTTGACGAATAAATCGAATGTTATTGTGATTTGTATAATAGAAGGCTTGTAACGATTTATTTTTCCCGGACTGCACCCCTCCTGCTAGCCGTAAGAGATAGTAGAAAATAAGGTCGGAAAGAAAATCCTTGCACATCGGGGTTGGTACGATGCGCTGGCGCCCAACGAGACGGTAAGGGGAAGAGAGTGTGCGAACGGGGCGTCATTATATTTTGGGTGGGGTAGTCGATTGTCGTAGTCCGAAAGCGACAAAAAGCCCGTCACAATATATATTTTTTCTGTCGAACGTTAAATAAAACTTAACTATTATCAGAGATTTTTATCGTTTGCGTTAATCTACTCGATTCGATTTTTTTTTATTTTCGTTAATAGACTCGACAATCTTAATTGTTCATAGTTTATTTTTGTCGATATCTATAAACGTCTTCGATCTTCCCGTTATTTTTTCTTTTCGGAACGGTGCAGCACTCGATAATTATTACACATATTTATCTGTAACAGAACAAAAGAGAAATTTGTTCGTCATATGAAATATTCAATATATAAAACTTATGTACCGCCGTTTTATAATATTTTAACTTACCCACAATACGATAGCTTTTCGCATTCGTTCAATACACTCCGGTATATTTTTCTATCGTCTTCTCCGTCACTAGAATTGTTCACGACGTAGGCAACGTAGGCGAGTGTATCGCTTATATTGGCTTCATTGACTCCCTATAATTTCGAGCACATGTAGAGATAAGTACCGTGATAATAAATATTTTGTAAATCGTTGAACAAATTTGTACGTGCCTTCAATCCGTTGCCCATAAGTTCGGTAGCTTAGCGATTGTTTTTTCATCCTCGATAGTCATCATTACAATCGCGGGTACGGGTTTCGAATCGTTAATGGTATGCGGAACGAAAATAATTGTCCGCGTAGTCGAAAACTTTCGAATGTGTTTCGACCATTGACCAAAAGCATTACCTTGAATATTGATTTTTTGGTCAAGAAAACTAGCGACTTTCGAACCGTCCGCGTTTGTAAAAATTACTATTTCTATGATTCGTCCATATACATCGATATTTTTGCAGTAAATGTATTCGTTGCAATTACTTATTATTATTTTTTTTTACCCCAACTCGTATAATCGGTACCTTTTATAATCGCCCGCTTATAGAAGGATACATTTTGCGGCGGCTGATCGTAACCGGCAAAAGCGAAAGCCTCAATTTCGTCATCGCTCGGTTGACGCGTTGCAATACAATCGATTGCGTGGAAATCCGATATTTTCGATCGCGTGTCATCAATGAAATATTTTTATCTTTTGAAACCCGAATTGAGAATTGAATGTACCATCTGTTTAATGTTGCACGGTATTAGCGGTGTATTCATAACTTTTTCAATGAATTTTTGTAAATAATATCGCGTTACAATTTGCGTAACTCTCGCATTCGGACTCGTCACTTTATCCATTCATTTTTTGTTCCACGACTCATATGGAAACGCACTGTGCGTCCAGAAGGGTCCTCAGTAAAATACCGAATCGGTCAAGTGTTGCAACAGATGAATATTGTAAGTCATATTGACAATTCTAAATATCTGTTCGTATTTTAGTCGGTAAGTTTTTAGCAACCTATTCGCTAATAAAAATTCTTCGGTATTTATGCTATCTTCATTCAAAATTGTAACCGCTTGAGACAACAACGAAATGTGTCTATAATCAATTTCACGTACAATACCCTTTAAGCACGGTAACACGTAGAACCGTATCCAGTTGCGCCACTCGTTCGCTTTCCACATTTTCATAGTTTCGATGGGACGTGGATTTCTCGCAATCGAAGTCGGCGGTCGGATGTTCATCAAACGTTCATTTATTTGACAAATGTTTCTCGGCGATCCAGCGTACCAACGTGCCGTTTCGCTACCGTTAAGTAGCAATTTCGTATGTCGTTTAACAACACCAAGATAAACATTGTGCATAATATCGACTACAACTCCACGACCGTAATCGAATTTTCGAAGAACCGCAATCGCCGAAGGACCTTTAACACCGTTAACGTTTTGCCCTGTCCTGTGCGCCAACATCATATCACGTCGTATTTCATTGTCCGTGCGACATTCTTCGTTTACAGCAGTAAACGGATAAACGCGTTCCCCCCCCCCCCCCCCTCCCCTCGCCCTACTAGCGATTGTCCTTTAGCGTAGCAGAACGTGCAGCCGTATTTACCATTATATTGTGTCATATTCATAAATGACCATCGCGCAACAGAGTCGAGTATACAGATTATCGTTATGAATTTACTTTGAACCATTTCACCGTCAATCGGATTTTTCCAACGATAATCCCGTATGGTGAAAGTTTCTCAATTCTTTAATTATTGGCAATAGTAATAAATTTAGATTCGGGTGAACAGTGTCCACCCACAATCCCGCGAGCATCGTATGTTTCTTCCGAGCGTGCGGCGAAAATTCGTTTATCGTTAGCATTACAGGCCACGCGCTCGCTTTCGACGAATTTGAGACTTGACATCCATCCGTGAAAATAGCGAAAGAAAAATTGTATTTATAACTCAAAAAGTCATTGGGCTCACATAATTTTTGATACTCGGTACCGTCATATATATCCTCCATTGCGTCTTGGTTGTTTTTTTTTTCGCGTGAACCGGTACTCCAAAGACGCTATAATTACGGGATCCCAGAACAATTGTCGAAGCTGTTCTGTTATATTTAATCGAATGAAGTACGACAACAATTTATTAGGCTTACGCGGTCCGCAACTGCCGCAATTACAATCCTTTTCGGGTCTTTCACCACTACCTATGTTCGCGAGACATTGTCGACAATAATAATATCGAGTCGTACCCCTTTCGACGTTTCTTTTCAATAATCTCCATAGTTTACGCTTTGTGTTCGGAAAAATCGCACTCATAGTCATGTCTTTAAAATTCTTGAACAAAGTTATTATTGCTGTGTATGTTAACTTCGATCTAATCGCGAAAGCAATGACGCATACAATTACGTACAAGTCAGCGATGATATTTTTGAATGTTGTACGATTTAATAATACATTATTGCGCGCGTCGAGGTCAAATACTAACTTTGGTTCATCTACCGGATCGTTCTGCCGATCATCATCGTCGCCTGCGTTCTCAGATACGTCGTTTGTATTATCGCTATCGTAATCTTCATTATAACGGTAATCATTATGATAATCGTCGTTGACGCCGTCATTGTATACTATATCGTCATTTAAAGCGTCATTCGATATACTCGCATTCATTATTTTCATTGCTTTCATCATCGCCGGCGACGACGCTGCTCGTGATACTGTATACAATGTTCTCCAATAAATTGTTTTTATTCGCGTTTTCTTGATTATTACTTTCACTCGTGAGCCTGGGGCACGGCTCGAAAGCCCCGGCCACGGGGACTTGCGTCGCATCACGGATATTTAATTCATCGGTATCTACGACCGTTTCATTATTCGCATTTTTCATCTCGATTTGTAACGATCGTACAGTGGAATCATTGTTAGTCTACACAAAGTGACTAGGGATGTGCAGAAGCTCGACTGCAATCGAGCGAGTCGGTGTTCGACTCGGCTCGTTGTTGATCGAGCTTGTTCGAGTCAGCTCGAGTTGCTCGAGTAGCTCCAGTCGCTCGAGACGTTCGAGTCGTTCGAGTCGTTCGAGTCGTTCGAGTCGCTCGAGCCGCTCGATCGTTCGAGTCGTTCGAGTCGTTCTAATCGTTCGAGCCGCTCGATCGCTTGAGTCGTTCGCGTCGCTCGAGCCTCTTGTTTCGATCGGTTGCTCCCTCAAAGTATTTATTTGTCGTTATTTTCTTGTTTATTTTTTGTTTTTTTGCTTATTTCTTATATTTCCTTTCACTTGTTTCTTGTTATTTCCTGGTTTCTCGATTGGTTATTTTTTAAATTTATTTAAAAGTGCGAAGTTAATGTTTAATTTCATTTCAAAATCAAAATTTGGAAATTCACATTTAAATTATTAAAAAAATAAAAAGTAACGTTTTCATTGTTAAACAAGCGTCTCAGCGCCCTGCGGGCGCAGATGCTCTTGTTGGTGGGCTCCGCCCCCCAAACCCCCCGAAAAATGTCCCTTCGGGACATTTTTTAAGGCACTCACGGGGGTGCACGTCGCGCTACGCGCTCCGTATCGAGTATATTTACACATCGCGCTATGCGCTACGAATGAAGTATGTTTATTCGTCGCGCTCTGCGTTTCTTTTCGACAGTACGTATGAGGGAAAAACATTTATCAGTTACGTAAATTAATTCATAGTGTTTAACCTTCGTCGAATCAAAATATTTCTTTTTTGTACCAATTGATTATTAATATTCACGACGGATATTTCCTTTTTGTTTGACGATAAATTGTCAAATATTGAGACACGAGACAAATATAACGAATTGCACGACGTAGAAGTTGATCAAATTAATTTAACGAATCAAATCATGTCTAGTAAAGTCGTTTTATTGGCTTAAAACTTATGACCAGATTTAATGAATATAAAACAAACACACAAAACATGTACCGACACCAATACGATTACCATTTAGCATTCAGGCCAAATATCCCCTTTAAATCCTTCCCCTTCAGTGTTTTTATTCTTCCCCATAATTGAAGGAATCAGTTCGTTATTTTATCTGTAGGAAACCAAACCATTGTAGAAGAAAAGTTCAAGAAATTTGCTATTCTTTGTGATTTTCAATGAAATTTTATCGATATTTATGGATGCTGCAAAAAAATGCAATCTCGAGAACGAAAAAATATATCTTTTTGGTTCCTGTCTTGTATTGAAGAGGAAGTAGTACGTTACTCGAATCAAAAATTTGTCATCTTGGATAGCTCCGAAATATTTTTTTACAAATTGATGAAATTCCTAAAAAATTCGACTTTGAAGGCTCTTTGACAGTCCTCTTATAACAAATTTCATTTCTACCATTTGAGATATATTTTTTTTCTTCTTCGTAATACATGGAATCAGCTGGTTATTGTCTCTGTAGAACAGACAAGTATTGGAGACGAGAAGTTTGAGAAATTCGATATTTTTTTTCGTTTTTCAATGAAATTTTATTGATATTTATCGTCGCTTAAAAATATCAAATTTAGCATCATATCATATCGTATTTTTTAAAATTTTATTTAATCACAAACGAGGATAAGTTTTTCGGTACGGAATAACTCGTAAAATCGACAAATTCAGTGTTTTTCACTTTCTTAATAAATAATTGTTTATAATTGTTCTTTAAGAGTACAATTGTTTTTTTTTTTTTGCGAAAAAAAACTTTTCAAGACGTGAGCATATGAAAGAAATTCGTATTTCGACGAAAATTTTAAAAAATTTGAAAAAAAAAAAAAAAAAAAACGTTGGAAATACGTCGATAGAATAATCATTAGCAGTTTTCTTATCAAGTGTAAACAAATAAATCCAGCGAACAAAATTGACAAAGATTTCGAATGTGATGAATCTCCGACGGTCGAAGTGTAAAAAATTAAATTTTTAAACATAGCACACTTTTTATCTGCGCAATAACGCGGAGAATCAGTTTGTAAATACGATTTCTTTGAGAGGAAAGGATTAGAGACGGCAATTTCGAGAAATTTGAAAAAACGATTCGTTTTTTGATGAAAATTCGTAAAATTAGTCTTTGCTTAAAAAAAATCATATCTCGGCAGCGAAAAAAGATTTCGACTCTTATTTTGACTTGTTTTGAAGAGGAGAAAATACGTTGCCAGAAAAAGAATTGCAGTTTTTATTATTAACTGTAAATGAATAAATCGGGTGAACATAATTGACAAAGATTTCGGCTGCGATGAATCTTCGATGGTCGAAGGATAGAAAATTCTTTTTTTTTATGATTGCATACTTTTTATTTGCGCTGTACCGCGTAGAATCCATTTATATTTACGTAAAATAGGAACAAAGATTGAAACGAGATGTCGATTTTTTTTTATTTGAAAATCATCCGGCCACAGAGTACGCGCGCCGCGACGTATGAGCATCTGTGTATCGTCTGCCACGAAATTGTCATCTGCTTCCAAAGTTTGACAGATAGAATAAAACGAAAAAATATATACTCGCGATTTTTTTAGTTCTATTTGGGAAATTGTAATTATTTTGGATATTCGATGAATCTTTTTTGTGAGTTTACTACCAATTTTTTCAGTGAATACGTGAAATTTATCATTTTTATTACGAATGTGAATAAAATATGGTTAAATATTGCGAATGATTTTCGGTGATAATATATTATTTTGGAAATAAAAAACGCAAACATTTGTGAATCTGTGTATGATATTTCGTGTTTTATTTTTCACAACCGAAGTTTTTTTTTTAACATGATGAAAAATGGATTTTTGGCAAATCTAAATAACATAACCTTTAAAGCAAATCTTGTTATAACCACTATTTTTGAATTATTTTATAATTAAAATTATATTTGTCAGAATGACTCAAAATTTGGTGTGCATAGTGCTTTCGATGCAATGAAATATTGTTGCGAAAGAGAAAAGAATTGGTTTCCTGGATTCTTAATTGGGGCACCGTACGGACATCAGATGTGAGAAAATAATTTTTTTATGGAAAATTGTAATGAATAAATAGTTAGAGGTGTAGGATTGTCTCTAAATTTGCTGTGCGCAGTGCTTTTGATAAAACAAAATGATGCTGCGAAGGAGAAAAAAATTGGTTCGTAGAATTCATTATGATGGCACCGTACGGACACTTGACCGAAGGCAAATGCAAATTGTGGTCAATAATTTTTTAGAAAAAATACTTAAAGGTCTTAGATTGGTTTTAAAAGTAATGTGCATACTGGAAATAATGTAATAAAAAAACCCTGCGAAGGAGAACAAAATTGGTTCGCACCATCTAAAGTTACAGTGTGATACGGACGTCCGAGAAGAAAAATTCAGCCAAAAAGTTGTTTTCATTGCACCGCAGGCTAAAAAAAATATTTCTATTCATCGCAGTCACTTCAAAGTAACTACGCATGATGTTGGAGATACACCGAAGCAAATGGTGAAAAATAAAAATTTTTGGAGTATGCGCTGCGGAGTAACCCCTTCGACAGACTCCGAAGAGCAACGGATGGTCATTTTAATAGGCACTCTTTGCCTATTATTATAGTGAGTGCCTAAAAATCAGAAAAATGTATGCAAATTGTTTTAAAAAATCGCAATTCGCGTAAAAATTGTTTAATAAATGAAACATTGTGTTTAAATTATTGAACAAATTGAAAAACACGTTTTATTTATTTTTATCTTTAAAAATGCGTTTAAATTGTTTGAAAAATATAAAATTGCGTTTAAATTATATAACAAATAAAAATTCACGTTTGAGTAATGTAAAAAACAGAAAAATGCGTTCAAATTGTTCAACAAAACGAAGATCACTTTTTAATTTGTTTTAAATTTTGAAGTTAATATTTAATTAGTTTAGTAGTTAAAAACCCGCGCTTAAATTATTGCAAAATTAAAATTCACGTTGCATTTCATTAAGAATTTCAAATTGCCGTTTAATTTGTTTGTAATCTTGAAGTCAACCTTTAATTTGTTTAAGACTTGTAAGTTAACATTGAATTCGTTTAATAATTTGAAATTTACATCAATTGTAAAAAGAAATCGAAATTGTCGTTTAATTCGTTTCAAAATAAAACATTAGACATGAAGTAGTTGCTACTGTCGTTTTGCAACTCGTGACTTTTTTACCCGAATTGTTCATGGCGTGAAGTTAGTATTTTGTTGATATGTATGTTTTTAGGAGGAGTGGGGGGATTTAAAAAATGTCGATATCCAATGGGGCCAATGCGGGTTTTCAAAAGCATCAATTTTTGTCCTCATAATTGTACCTTAAATTTTGTCAAGATTTTGTCGATTCCTTGCAATCTACGTTTATCACCGAAATGTTCGAACATTATGGTACAAATCGTAGGTGGCAAGTAGAAATTTTGTTGCCGATCGCGTTTTTTGGAGTTTTTTCCATTGTTTTTCACGTTTCAAGTACACTAACAGAAAATATTGATTAAAAAAATCTGATTTTAATACCAAACTCGGATTTCATATGTAGAAAAAGGGTACCGAGTTTCATAGTTTTTATTAATGTCTGTATAAAGTTATCAAGAGGCGCGGTAGCGCCTCGACGCCAAGTACTAAAAAAAAATTTTTTTAGCGTGGCGCTACCGCTCCTCTTATACTCGAGAATGCCGGAAGTCAATCTTTAATCGATGATTTCTCGGCAATTCGGGTTCGGAGAAGATTTTTAATGACACTTTTATTATATAATTCGCACTCAAGCTTTACAATGCGCCTAATTATAATTGAATCAGTTCCGGCGAAGCCGAGATCTCGGCATCGTGACCGTCGAAGGGTCCGATTTACGATTAAAATGTGTCCTGTTACGCTCGATCTATACGTACGATCAGCTGTTCTTGTACTCTGTGTATATATATATATATTGGTTAGTTATATATAAAATAGTCAGATATATATGTCTACGTCTACATCAGTTCATCGAAAAATTCGTGCGGTGGCGCGCTTGTCGCCACAGCCGGCTTAGCTGTCAATTGTTATCGTCGGCACGTATTTTTACGGCGTCAAAATTTTTTTGAGTGTTTCCGAAAATAATAATTGTGTATTGCGTATCGTGGTTTAGTGTCTCTACGCGAATTAAAAAAAAAATACGTGTTACGTGTTATTTTATATCGATTACAACGTTTCTTTGCGATCTCGAATAATAACCGGCAATCATCAAGGGGAATATGTGGCATGCCGTTCGCCCATTTTTGTATATAGAATAGAATTAATTTTGTTCGATCTAAATTATCCGATTCTTGTAATTAATTTTCAAGATAAAATTTTTAAAAAATATTAGCTTTTCAAAAAGAAGTGAAATTTCACAAAATATTTTTTTCAAAAAATTAAAAAGGTACGCCAAGTACTAAAAAATCCGATTGGCATGTATTATTTAAAAAAAAAAGAACAAAATATTACAGGCCAAGTGCAACAGAAAAAAAAGATTCTATATGACAAAAAATATTGTTTCTTTTGCAAAAAAATTGCTGTAAATATTGGCGTTCCAGTGTTTCAAAGCGTCACAATAAACCACTAGCATTGGAACGCCAATATTTACAGCAATTTTTTTGCAAAAGAAACAATATTTTTTGTCATATAGAATCTTTTTTTTCTGTTGCACTTGGCCTGTAATATTTTGTTCTTTTTTTTTTAAATAATACATGCCAATCGGATTTTTTAGTACTTGGCGTACCTTTTTAATTTTTTGAAAAAAATATTTTGTGAAATTGTGTTTACGCCAGAAAATTTGATACGTACGTACAGACGGACAGACATTTGAGTAAAATCCCTTTTTTAACTGTTTTTAATCAAAAAAACTATTCGGGTCATGAAATATGACAGATTAGGTTACTATTATGAGGACAAAAGTGAAAAAAGATTTTATTTTCATTTTGTCATGTTGAAAGGAGTTATTTAGTCCATAAATTTGATGTTATTTTTTCTCGCGATTACAATACCATCTCTTTTTCCATACTTCATATAGGATGATAAAGTTAAATTCAATGTTAACAAGCAAACTATTGCTCAATATGCTTTGAGATTGATTTCGGCGTGAATCCGTCGTAGTGTTTAAAATTTATAGAGTTTTGATTTTTTTTACATTTTTTTTAATCTTTTTAACAAGTTAAACGTTTACTTTTAAATTTTAAACAAATTAGACGGCAATTTTTAATTCTCGATGAAGTTAAACAGGAATTTTTATTTTGAACAAGTTAAGTGTAAATTTTGCACTACTAAGCAAATTTAATATTACCTTTAAAATTTAAAACCAATTAAAACGGGAGGTTCGATTTGTTAAACAATTTAAACGCATATTCCTATTTTTCAAACGATTTAAACGTAATTGTCTATTTTTTAAACAATTTAAATGGGATTTTCTGTTTTTTGAACAATTAAAACATGAATTTCGATATGATAAACAATTTAAACGCTATTTTCTATTTTTTAAACAATTTGAATGCGAGTTTCTATTTAAAAAAATTAAAACGGGATTTTTGATTTGTTAAACAATTTTAACGCGAATTACGATTTTTTAAAATAATTTAAATGCGATTGTCTATAGTTAAACAATTACAATGTGGATCTCAATTTTTTTCAACAAAGCAAATCTCAATTATTACTTTTTTAACAATTTAAACGTGAATCTCCATTGTTTAAACAAATGACACCCAAATTAATATTTTTTAAACAAATTAAACCTTAATTTATCCTAACAATTTATTTCTTTTAACAGATTTAACGTCAATTTATATTTTTTAAACAAATTGGACGTTATTGTTTTTTCAAGCTCGGCTGTCTACAGCACTGGACCCGAACGAATCGAGTAATTCGAGCAGCTCGAGCGGCTCGTCGGGCTCGAGTAATTCGAGTAGCTTGAGTGGCTCGTCGGGCTCGAGTAGTTCGAGTAGCTCGAGCGGTTCACCGGACTCGAGCGGTTTGTCGGACTCGAGTAGTTCGAGTAGCTCGAACGGCTCGGAGGTATCGGGCCGCTTGGATGGCTCGAGCGACTCGGGTTGCTCGACGTAGCTCTGTTGCTCGATGCAAAGCTCGAACAAGTGCCGAGCTTCACGGGCAAGTCTCGAACGAGCTTGAACGAGCTCATGCACATCCCTAAAAGTGACTTGATAAATAATTTCAACACATTGGAAGTGTTTCTATCAAAATTTCTTGTACTGACCTCCATAAGCATACTTGGAATACTAAAATTACGAAATCCGTCTGTTGACATTTTTGTTTGCTGTATCCAGTACCGAAAGAAAATAACGCTGTAATTACGAAATAAAAATAAGTTAATACAATTTATACATTATTCACAATAGTAATTTTTTTTCCAAGTTCATTTTTTACTGAAATCGCATATCTATGTGTGTAAAATAGAATTATCGATAAAAAGCTGCGGGTAATCGGTTCATCGGCACTTTATTGTCTCATTGGAGTTGGTGATTTGCAAAGGAACACACACGTGCGGCTTTGTAGTATATGGACGACGCTACGCCGAAAACTATCCATAACTCGACTCCGCGAATCTTGATAACGCTACTGGTATCTGCGAATAAAAAACAACGATTTTTATTATTATGTGAAAAATATTTCAAGCGGATAATTTTTTCGATTTACTGTACATTGAAACTTGCCTTGAAGTACTTCATTTTCGAGTTATTATTGATATGAGATATTATTTAAGTGAACATTTTTACGTGTTATGTATATTTTTTTATGCGTTGATATTCAAAATTATTGAGACAATTTCGATACATTACGTTGTTGTCTTTTATTTTTACAACATTCAATATTACATTCAATATTACATATTTTCGCGATTATTCACGTAATTACGGGACTATATTAATATAACGATTAACGTTTCAGTAATGGAGAAAGAAAAATTAAAAAAAAAATTATCTATCTATTAACGGTAATCGAATAGGAAACGAAATGAAAAATCTGTCGAAGTCGAAACTCGTGCGGACGTAAGTACACAAAAAAATTTGAAATTGAAACACGTAAACGAACGGACTTTTTAAGATTTTCGAAATTATTTCGAACAGCGAAACACTAATTATCATACATTTTGTCGTGCATTTCGCGCTTTCATACTAAAACACGAATTGAACGTTCACTTTCGTAATTGTATGAAACTTCAATATTTTTGCGATTATTCGCGTATTTACGGTAAGATTTTTTTACGGTAAGATTTTTTGCTCGATTTCCAGAGTTATGGTAATCGAGTAGGAGAAAAGAAATTAAAATCGTTATAAAACAAAACTCGCGCCGATGTAAAAAAAACCGTGTTATCACGTAAACGAAAAGAATCTCAAAACCATTGGGTGCCGTTATAGTTAAGCCGTGTGAGTATTATCACTATTTATAGCTATCCCCATTTATCTTGTCATTATTATTCTCTGCCGTTTTCTTGTCGACCTTCTTTTTGCCGGTATCGTCGTCGTTATCGTCATTATCATGGTCGCTTGTAGTCCAAAACTCAAAATCGTCGCTGATGGACGCTACCGAATCCGTACTATCTTCAGCAATATGTTTTTGAAGTGCTCGTCGACATCGATCACAATACTTTTACATAGACTTCAGTAGTGACAATTGCAATGTCCAAAAGGCCGCCGAACGAACTTTTCGAAATTTTCTCTCCGAACGAGACTTCATAGTATAACCGCGTCGTTTTTTTTTTTAATCTCTTATCTTTACCGTTATCATCGCTCCGGGAAGCACGCTCAGTGGTATGCTCCATCATGCTGTTAATATCAAAATGAAAGTCAATGTAAGTATGTCATTTTTAGGCACTCACTATAACAATAGGCAAAGAGTGCCTATTGAAATGACCATCCGTTGCTCTTCGGAGTGTGAAGGTGGGGTTACTCCGCAGCGAATACACCATTTGCTTCGATGTATCTCCAACATCATGTGTTGTTAATTTGAAGTGTTTCCAATGACTGGTAATATTTGTTTTCGCCTGCGGTTGAATAAAAATACCTTTATTACTGAAATTATCTTCTTAGACGTCCGTATCACAGTGTAACTTTGGACTGTGCGAAGCAATTTTTCTCTTCTTCGCAGGGATGATGTATCATATCATCACCATTGTGCACATTCATTTTGAAGCCCCTGCGAAGCATTTGAATATTTGCTTCACAAAAAAAATTCATTTTTGCTTCGACAAGTGTCCGTACGGTGCTGTAACTTTGGACTGTGCGAAGCAATTTTTCTGTTCTTCGCACGAATGATGTATTATATCATCACCATTGTGCACATACATTTTGAAGCCCCTGCGAAGCATTTCAATTTTTGCTTAACAAAAAAAAATCCATTGTTCCTTTGAAAAGTATGCGTACGGTGCTGTAACTTTGGACTGTGCGAAGCAATTTTTCTCTTCTTCGCAGAGGTGATGTACCATATCATCACCATTGTGCACAATCATTTTGAAACTACTGCGAAGTCTTTAATGAGGTGTTTTAAATTTTGTTCTGCTAAATGTCCATACGGTGCTCCAATTATGAAGTCTACGAACCTAATTTTTTCTTTTTCGCAGCATTATTTTATTTTATGAAAAGCACTATGCACAGCAAATTTGAAGACATTCTGACATTTGTTAGTATTTTTATTCTCCAATTATTTTTAGTGAGGAATTATTTTTAAAGGTTATATTATTTTAATTTTCCAAAAAACAATTTTTTATCATGTCACAAACGAAAATTTGGTTGCGAAAATGATATACGAAATATCACACATTGATTGCCAAATATTAATTCTTTTTATTTCGAAAATAATATATTTTGAACGAATATCATTCACAATATTTTATATCCGTTATTCACATTCATAATGAAAATAAAAAATTTCGAGGGTGCACTGAAAACTTGGTTATAATTCCACAAAGAAGAATCATCGAATATCCAAAATTATTGCAATTTGTCAAATAAAATTGAAAACAATCGCGGCCATTTATTTTTTTCCATTCATTTTATCTGTCAAACCTTGGAAGCCGACGATAATTCGATAGCAGACGTGATAAAGTTTGCATACGCCGCGACTTTGGTATTCTGTGTCGGGATGATTTGAATCGAAAATAAAAATTTTATTGTTTTCTCATTGTTTAATGTATATAACTTTAAATATTGGGAAACTGCAGTTTACTTTTTTCAAATCTCTAACAATTTTTCGAAACAAAAAAAAATCAATTTTTACCTCGTATGTTTCCAACCACCCTTCTATTTTTATTTCAATTGTTTCAATATACTTATCTCAAAACAAAATAAAACGATAGAAAAATAAATTCTCTCGAAGTTCTCGTCTGCAATGTTTTACTCTCTGACAGTGACAATAACCAGTGAATTGATTCCTTCTATTATCGGGAAGAGAAAAAATGCTTAAAGTGTTATAACCGAATTCTTTTATAGATCGACAGTCCAAGAGTCCTCGCCGTCGAATTCATCGAGAAATTGATTTTTTTTTATTTTGGACGCATCCAAGACACTAGAACTTTATTTTGAGCAGGGTACTACTTCCTCTTCAATACACGAACCAAGACGATATCTATGTTCGTTCTCGAGTTATAATTTTTTTACTACAACAATTAATATCAAGTAAATTTAATTGAAAATCGTATCAAAAAGCAATTTTTCTTAATATTCAGCTCCAATACTTCGTCCAGAGTCCTGTCCAGAGGCAATAATAAAGTGATTTTATGTATTTTAGGGAAGAAAAAAGCATTTAAACAGACGCATTTAAAGGGGACATTAAACCTGTTGGTAAATGGTAATGGTGTTCGTGTTGGTAAATATTTTTTGTGTTGATTTATGCTCATTTAATCTGGTCATAAGTGTTAAGGCAATAAAATGTCCTTTACTAGATATCATTTGATTCGTTACATTAATTTGATCAAGTTCTATGTGATGCAATTCGTTATATTGTTCGTAAAACAAAAAGGAAATATCAGTTGTGAATAATAATAATCAATTCGTATAGAAACGAAATGTTTTGTGACGTATTTTTCACCTAACGGAAACTCTAACTCAAACTCTATAAATAAAAATAAAAAAAAACCAAAAATCGAAAAGCTCAAACCAAACGGGAACAAAACGCGAACGAAACTTACGTCACCTTCGGCCGTCCACCCTCGATGATGCATCGGCGTCCCGGTGGGCGCCAGTTAATTTTGTTTCGCCGGTATTAACAACCGGTCTAAACTGGAGGCCGGTGGAACGACCTCCGCAGGGTAGATTTTTGATTCGCCGGAATCACCAATCCGGACTAAACTGGAAGTCGGTGGAACTGCGACCTCCGCAACGACAAAACGAAACGATACGAAAACGATACGAAAACTAATGCCGGCGCATTCGCGAAAGCAAACGGTTGCGGAAATGCACGGTTGCTCAGGATGGGGGTTGTGGTAGAAGGGTCGCGATCCGAGGTCAATAGAATAGCAACGAGAAACGGAGATCGAAATCTCAACGTTAATTTAAGCGAAACCGAAAAATAATAATTTGGCTAAGAAGCCACGGGATCACACGCAAGTGCATCAAAAACGCTCAGCTGATCGAACGATCGAAGTGAGCTAACGAGAACGTAACAAAAGCGGATCGATAAGCGATCGACAAAGTTTTATAATTCAATAACTCACCGAAACTTCATATTAATCCTGTAATGAGCGGGAACCTGTATCTCACGATACACCGAGAACCGAATCACTATCACCGCTGCACAAAGAGCATTATTTCTAATGCTTCACTCACGCACGGGATCGCGAAGAATTTATTACAAAATTCTTTCGCTACACTCAACTCATGAAACTCGAGCGATAGCCGAACGCGAACGAGAAACTGACAGCTAGGCCACACTGTGTGCGCGAGAGAGATAGCCTCACTCGAGCGCGCGAACAATAGGCCGAACGTCAACAACACGGGAGCGCGAGAGAGACCCGAGTTACCTCTGGGGCAGCTCTCGGTAGACTGTCCATTTGCCTACGAAAATCCGTAACGAATTATGATAATTATTTTCGGGAGCTTGACCAATAACTACTGCCCTCTCAACCATCTCATGACTTTATCGAATCGAGAGCCGATACTATAACGCGGTAACTTGAACGAATCTTCGCAATCGCTTCCCCCTAGTCAATGCGTGAGATACAAGGCTCTACTCAACTATAACGCAGCGCAAGGTGTTCCACCACTCTTGCCTGGACCAAACGATACCTCCGCCTGATCTCAACGCATTGCACTATCTCTTGGGGTGCCGGGTTTGCACCGGACTTTGACGTATTCGCAAGACTCTTCGCCGAGTCCTTTCTCTATTTGGGCTTTTTATTATTACTTCTTACACCACCAAATAGAGTCGAAAACGTCGACTAAACTAAACTAAAATGGAATCTGAAATCGTGAACCAAACTAAGCAAACGGAATCTCAAAACTCGAACTGAACTAAAATAATAACGATAATGAAGCTAATTAGGAATAATTACAACAAAATGATACAAAATAAACTGCAAAAATCTCGATCGGTAACTCAACGAGAGCGTGACGGTATCTTAAGTAGCTGGGAGAGACAGTAACGCGAAACTTTAGCACTAAAATCGGTATTTGGTGCGAGTAACGGTTGTTTTGGGTTTTTGTGACGTTGATTCCAAAAAATCACGTCACAGTTTATATTTGTTGCGAACGATCGCTCATTTTCCGGACTGCCGCGCTCTCTTAGCGCGGCAGCACGCTCCAGCATCGATCACTGATCGATACTCGCGCACGCGCGGCTCCGTCGTCTTGCCGCTGCTCGACGAGAAAGAGACGAGACTACCGGCACGGGACGACGGCGGCCATTATCAGCATCGGCATTGTGCGAACTCCACGTGCGTTCTCGCGTCTCTACGGTTTTCGGATATTCTCGGACGTTTTCTCGGTCTTCTCGTCATCGGAATATTCTCGCGATCAGCTCAGTGATAGTGGAAAGGGTGTGAGCGACATCTCAGCGCATATTTGCGACCAGGAGCGCTCATCAAGAATATTCTCAACGGCTCAGCTACTCTCGGCATCGCCAACGGACAGCTCAACGGTCGCCTCAACGGCGTCGCGTCTCACCGTCGATTTATTATCACACGGAGCGCTCAAGAACTCGACAGGTATTTCACTCTACGCGGTACTCTCGAATTGTATAGTGAAATAAAGACAACGCTCGAATACCTGTAAGGCGTCTCTCGAAGTAAATTTATTTAATTGCCCTGACCCCTCTCCCGCGCATCCATCTTGCTCTCGATCCACACTACGCGAGTTTCACGACTATACGAAACAATATTCGATGAAGGTTAAACTATGAATCAATTTACATAAGTGATAAATGATTTTCCGCCATACGTTCTTCCGAGATGAAACGCGCAGCGCGACGTATAAACATATTCGATATGCAGCGCATAACGCAAAGTGTAATCATACTCGATACGGAGCGCGTAGCGCGACGTGTATTCCTGTGAGTGCCTTAAAAAATGTCCCAAAGGGACATTTCTCGGGGGGTTTGGGGGGCCGAGCCCACTAACAAGAGCCTCTGCGCCCGCAGGGCGCTGAGGCGCTTGTTTTTCTTCAAATTAAAGTCTTTCGTGGACCGAAATCATAATGTATAGCAAAAAAAATTTTGTTGTAATGTCAAATTTCCAAAAAATCAATTTCACTACATGTTTGCGTTTATACGCAACGACGCAAAAAAACGATAATAAATTGGACAAGTATTAAAATAAAAATGTAGAAGACGATAAATGAATTTTCACAGTTGAAATTTCGTCGACAATGATCGACGAATAGCGAGGTGCGATGTGTTAGTCGTTCGTTATTAATGTGCGGTGAAAATGTTATTTCAAACTGAAAAAAAAAATATCCCATCCATTTTGTTTATCGGCGATGGTCAATCGCGATATGCATAATTTGTTATAATTAATTTGATATATGCATATACCGTTCATTATTTCGCGTTTTTTTTTGTCGATTCGGGATTTTTTTTTATGGTACATTGTTTTTGTTGTTAATTAACGATTAAATAAATCAGTAAAAAAATAATTATAAGCGGCGGTACCGTTAATTGTTCGCAAGGCAATTTACATAGAAAATTAATGTAATTTATTCGTTACGCAAAGTTTGTAGCTCGATCTCAAGAGATATTCGAAGCGCGATGGTAAACAATGTATCTATGTAGCTACCCTTGTCGACTAACCGAAGCCGAGCGAGAACACAGCGCGCGCGATTCTTTCTTTGGTGATCGACGATACAAGTTGAAAGTTCCGACCGAAACCACCACGAAACGACCAACGACCGACCGTCGGAGCAAACAAAGGCTTCCGAAACGATCGAAAAATTTACGAGATTCGTAACAGAACGATAATATACGCGCACACGATATAGTAAAAATATATATAAAAAAAAATCCAATAATAATAAGCTCTTAATAATTATAAGCGTCGGTACCGATGAAGCACAATTAATTACTCTCTGATAATAAATCTTCTGATGACTGAATGTCGTGTTGCTTGCATTGATCTCGTCAGATGACGTCGAATGATGATGTTGAAATCATTTCGCTCTCCTCGATGATAATAATAATCACTAATCACTTTCACATACAATTAGCGGTAATATTTCGATAATAATTAGCACTTTTGCAAAAAAAAACGCGCAAGCAGCCACTCTGAGAGAATATCGCTTGTCCGACGTCGGGTAGGAAATGTCTTGAAAAAATCCGTTGGCGATGTAAGACGCGCTGGAAGGGGAACATCGATAAGGCAAAGATTCACCAATACCGAGATACAGCCAATGAGAAGCAACTGCCTTGCGATACGTTACCCATACTACAGGAGTATCATTTGCGATGAGAGAGGGCATACGCGATGCACGCATACAACGAGACGACTGAAATGACGTGCCGATACGTGCACTACTACTAACAGACTTTTGTTCCAGGACGCGATTGCGAAATATTCGTAACGTCTTGGATCGCGCACCATTGTGCGAAAAGCCGGTGTACCGCAAACATCGTCGCGTTCGTTTCCTCGAGTAAGTGTCTGTTGTACGCTGGCCTCGCCAGCATACATTTTTCCGTCGATCCTCTTGCGTATCTGAAACAAACAAAAACGTTAAAAAACTATAATCATTAATCATAGCTTAAATCTAAGTACTTACAATACCTGTTCGCTTACTCACTGCGTATCGGAAAGCTTCTGGCGATGCTTCGATCCCTGTTGTCGAAGAATCCCTTCGACATCCACTGTCGTCAACTCCACCGCTGGGCTATCGATACCTGAAACAGAGAAAAAAGGACATAAATTATTTTCTCATCGAACTAAATATTTGAATTAGAAAAATTCACTTACCGCTGCGAAAACTTTCTGTCGAGTCATCCTGCCGAAGAGAGCCATTCCCCTTGTCGTCACCTATCGTCGATAGTCTACGGAACCTGAAACATCCAGAAAATTATCTCAGTAAAAAACTTATCGCTATCTTATTTTGAGAACTAAAAACTATGTAAAAACTTACCTGTCGGTGACAGCGCAGAGTCCAGCGGTGAAGTCCCTTGAAATCCCTCGACGTCTCAACTTCTCCACATTTTTTCCGCCCTTCCGGCATCTGGAAAGTATAAAAAAACAAGTCAATTAGTACAAATTAATAATAAATGACTTACCTTAATCGATGATTTTCACCAACGCGACGCGGAATCCTCGAAATTCCTCCGACGAACCGCGACGTCGCGAGGATAACCTATAAACGTCACTCACGGAACTTCAATTTGTACGACGTGTCAATCGTGTGACACGTCGTATCTCTCGCACACAAAATTCACAAATAATTCGCGCACTCGAATTATTTACTCACACACTTGAAATTTTCACTCGCGCACTCATGAAAATTAAAAACTTCACTTTCGCGTAAAATCGACAACACTCGTAAACATAGACTATTACCGATGTTCGCGTGAAACCTCGAAATACTCGAACGATCTCGAGTTCCACCGCACACCGCCAGGAGCGTTCCCGAACCTTCCCGAAGGCCAATCAGCGAGAAGCTCGACTCAACCAATCAAACAGCGCCACAATGTTCTCGAATATTCACGCATGTGCAGAACATCGCCGAACGGGTATAAAAGAGCGAACTCCTCGCCGAGCCAGGAGAATCTCTCACTGCAAAGTGACGAACAGAGCTCCCACTGAACAAGTGGTCCGACTCTCTCCCGCTGAACAAGTGGCGAAATCTCTCCTACCGAACAGGTGGTGACTTCCAAAATACTGCAAAGTATTATATATGCAAAGACTACTGAAAAGGAGTCTAACATAAGGAAATCATTCCTACACACACTCACTGTACAAACCCTCACCTACGCAAATAAAGGGTAAAAAAGCATAACCAGCATCTATTGTATGCCGCGTCAACCCCTAAACCCAGCCTATCTTCGACGACGATTCCGGCGGGCAGCACAGCGTGCACCAGGGAGACCGATAGCCATCGTCGCCGCACAACGCGTGGATCCGCGGTGGGTACAACAAGTAGCCCCCAAATTCCGCGAACCCGGCACCTATCATCTCATCCCTATCACTTTCTCCCCCGAATCGAAACTGAAGAAGACTCTTTCCCATCCTAACGCAGAAAATATTCCTCCTAATAAAACACCGGAATTCCTTCTACCTTCACCTCCTAAGCCTGCTACAAAACAGAAACCCTCTCCTCAGCAATCACCCGTCTACACCCCTGCATTCGATATTCCTTCCACCTCCTCCGACGCGGAATTTGAGGAGTTATTTAATTCTCTCGCCGCGGCCATAGACCAGCCGAGCCTCGATCAACCACCGGAGGAATATGTGCCGACTCGGATGTCGACTAGACCAGCCAAGCCGATCACCGGGCAACGCCGAGCCGCAATAAATAGTCCGCCGAGAAAACAATCGCGACTTGGTTAATAAAACCGCTTCCGTTAAAAAAAGAACTCTTCTCCAAGAGCCAACTAACCATTCAAGTCAACTCTTAAAATTCGTAATAACGCGGTTGGGGCTCGCCATCTTTCCTACCTTTGGCATCGACAGCCAGTCAGCGTCATGTCGCGTTTCGGAAACAAATACAAAACATATGAATACCAGTAAATAATAATAAGTGAACGTGATAATTAATCATTCGATACTGAAAACGTGAATAAAATTTATTTTCATAATGTTATATTTCGTGTAATGAAAAATTGTGTGATAAAATTTCCGTCCGGTTGTACGCGACGTTTCACCGTCCTCCTCCCCCACTTGTATTTTCGCGTGAAGTGGCGAATAGCGTCGCGCTGGTGAGTACGAATATTTTTAATTTTTTTTTTTTTCCAAATCGATCGATTTCGTCATGATTGCTGAATAGTGCGCGTAGGAACATTGTTTTCTTCCCCCAATCGTATTATTTCGTCAAATCGTGAATAGTGTCGGGTTTTTTTTTTCCTCCGCGATTCGCAAAACTTGTTACGACGCGCAGTGGCTTTCGTTATTCGTAGATTCACCGGTCGGTCCGTCAGTCGGTCTATTGTAGCGTCGGTCGGTTCATCGATAACTTTTTTTGGTTATTAATAAAAATGAAAAAGAATTTTCTTGCGTTATAATTCGAAATATTACAAAGCGTGTTAAATCACGCAAATACGCAAAAAATTCAATTTTTTTTCTTCACAAAATTGTTGCCGTTCAAAAAGAAGCGATTATTGGTACCGCACTAATCAAAGTTGTACGACCGTACAACAGCAATGTCTAAACTAATTCGTAAGTAGTATGTTGTTGCGATTATTACATTATTTTCTTTTTATTTTCATGAATTGAATCAAATGTAACAAGCGTCTCAGCGCCATGTGGGCGCAGATGCTCTTGTTGGTGGTCTCCGCCCCCCAAACCCCCCGTAAAATGTCCCTTCGAGACATTTTTTAAGGCACTCACTGGGGTGCCCGTCGCGCTACGCGCTCCGTATCGAGGGTATTTACACATCGCGCTACGGATGAAGGATGTTTATACGTCGCGCTCTGCGTTTCTTTTCGAAAGTACGTATGAGGGAAAAACATTTATCAGTTACGTAAATTAATTCATAGTGTTTAACCGTCGTCGAATAAAAACATTTCTTTTTTGTACCAATTGATTATTAATATTCACGGCGGATATTACCTTTTCGTTTGACGATAAATTGTCAAATATTGAGACACGAGACAAATATAACGAATTGCATCACGTAGAACTTGATCAAATTAATTTAACGAATCAAATCATGTCTAGTAAAGTCGTTTTATTCGCTTAAAACTTATGACCAGATTTAACGAGTATAAAACAAAGACACAAAACATGTACCGACACCAATACGATTACCATTTAGCATTCAAGCCAAATATCCCCTTTAAATCCTTCGCCTTCAGTGTTTGTTTTCTTTCCCATAATTGATGGAATCAGTTCGTTATTTTATCTGTAGGAAACCAAATCATTGTAGATGAAAAGTTAAAGAAATTTGCTATTCTTTGTGATTTTCAATGAAATTTTGTCGATATTTATGGATGCTGCAAAAAAATGATATCTCGAGAACGAAAAAATATATCGTCTTGGTTCCTGTCTTGTATTGAAGAGGAAGTAGTAAGTTAGTCGAATCAAAAATTTGTCATCTTGGATGGCTCCGAAATATTTTTTACAAATTGATGAAATTCTTGAAAAATTCGACTGTGAAGGCTCTTTGACAGTCCTCTTATAACAAAATTCATCTCTACCATTTGAGATATATTTTTTTTCTTCTTCATAATACATGGAATCAGCTCGTTATTGTCTCTGTAGAACAGACAAGTATTGGAGACGTTAAGATTGAGAAATTCGATAATTTTTTTCGATTTTCAATGAAATTTTATTGATATTTATCGTCGCTTAAAAATATCAAATTTAGCATCATATCATATCGTATTTTTTTAAATTTTATTTAATCACAAACGAGGATAAGTTTCTCGGTACGGAATAACTCGTAAAATCGACAAATTCAGTGTATTTCACTTTCTTGATAAATAATTGTTTATAATTGTTCTTTAAGAGTACAATTGTTTTTTTTTTTTTTTTTAACGAAAAAAAACTTTTCACCACGTGGACATATGAAAGAAATTCGTATTTCGACAAAAATTTGAAAAAATTAAAAAAAAAAAAAAAAAAAAACGTTGGAAATACGTCGATAGAATAATCATTAGCAGTTTTCTTATCAAGTGTAAACGAATAAATCCAGCGAACAAAATTGACAAAGATTTCGAATGTGATGAATCTCCGACGGTCGAAGTGTAAAAAATTAAATTTTTAAACATAGCACACTTTTTATCTGCGCAATAACGCGGAGAGTTAGTTTGTAAATACGATTTCTTTGAGAGGAAAGGATTAGAGACGGCAATTTCGAGAAATTTGAAAAAACGATTCGTTTTTTGACGAAAATTCGTAAAATTCGTCTTTGCTTTAAAAAAATAATATCTCGGCAGCGAAAAAAGATTTCGACTCTTATTTTGACTTGTTTTGAAGAGGAGAAAATACGTTGCCAGAAAAAGAATTTGCAGTTTTTATTATTAACTGTAAACGAATAAATCGGGTAAACATAATTGACACAGATTTTGGCTGCGATGAATCTTGGACGGTCGAAGGATAGAAAATTCTTTTTTTTTATGATTGCACACTTTTTATTTGCGCTATACCGCGTAGAATCCATTTATATTTACGTAAAATAGGAACAAAGATTGAAACAAGATATCGATTTTTTTTTATTTGAAAATCATCCGGCCACAGAGTACGCACGCCGCGACGTATGAGCATCTGTGTATCGTCTACTACGAAATTGTCATCTGCTTCCAAAGTTTGACAGATAGAATAAAACGAAAAAATATATACTCGCGATTTTTTTAGTTCTATTTGGGAAATTGTAATTATTTTGGATATTCGATGAATCTTTTTTGTGAGTTTACTACTAATTTTTTCAGTGAATACGTGAAATTTATCATTTTTATTACGAATGTGAATAAAATATGGCAAAATATTGCGAATGATTTTCGGTGATAATATATTATTTTCGAAATAAAAAACGCAAACATTTGTGAATCTGTGTATGATATTTCGTGTTTTATTTTTCACAACCGAAGTGTTTTTTTTAAACATGATGAAAAATGGATTTTTGGCAAATCTAAATAACATAACCTTTAAAGCAAATCTTGTTATAACCATTGTTTTTGAATTATTTTATTATTAAAATTATATTTGTCAGAATGACTCAAAATTTGTTGTGCATAGTGCTTTCGATGCAATGAAATATTGTTGCGAAAAAGAAAAGAATTGGTTTCCAGGATTCTTAATTGGAGCACCGTACGGACATCAGATATGAGAAAATAATTTTGTTATGGAAAATTGTGATGAATAAATAGTTAGAGATGTAGGATTGTCTCTAAATTTGCTGTGCGTAGTGCTTTTGATAAAACAAAATGATGCTGCGAAGGAGAAAAAAATTGGTTCGTAGAGTTCATTATGATGGCACCGTACGGACACTTGACCGAAGGTAAATGCAAATTGTGGCCAATAATATTTTAGAAAAAATACTTAAAGGTCTTAGATTGGTTTTAAAAGTAATGTGCATACTGGAAATAATGTAATAAAAAAACCCTGCGAAGGAGAACAAAATTGGTTTGCACCATCTAAAGTTAGAGTGTGATACGGACGTCCGAGAAGAAAAATTCAGCCTAAAAGTTGTTTTCATTGCACCGCAGGCAAAAAAAAATATTTCTATTCATCGCAGTCACTTCAAAGTAACTACGCATGATGTTGGAGATACACCGAAGCAAATGGTGAAAAATAAAAATTTTTGGAGTATGCGCTGCGGAGTAACCCCTTCGACAGTCTCCGAAGAGCAACGGATGGTCATTTTAATAGGCACTCTTTGCCTATTGTTATAGTGAGTGCCTAAAAACGACACGGTGGGTGGCGATCGGACTCTGTAGCCGAGGGATACATCGAGGATTCGGTTGGAAACAAAAGAAAGATTGGCAAAATGATAACATCAGCGATAAACTTAAAATCCCCGGCGTGCGATGAGAACTATAATCAATCGGAGCAAGCAGTGAAGAACAGAAAGGTGGAAGCACCCACGCCGAAAATTCACGAGAATCCAGTATCGGAGAAAATGTTTGAAACAACATTACCGGCAAACAAAAAGCTACCGTTTTCCGTCACGCTCAGCAACTGCACGAACTGCACTGTAACCTTCAAGTAATTTCACTCTAAACGCTTCCTCATTCTCCTTCTTTAATCGACATTTAATTAACACTGTGATTCTAATAATAATTACCAAAAATTGGTGCCAAATTATTGGAAAATAAGAATAATATAAATGACTAGAAATATTGTTACGCGAATATGATATTGTTTACAAAGGTGTTCATTAAATAAAGATTTTTAAACGAATTGATGTTGATGTTTGTACATATTATTTTTTTTTTGGCTTTTTAGTTTTTTTGGCTTTAAAAATCAACTTTTTTGTGCAGTTGTGCCTCGCTTCGCTCGGGCGGCAAACTTCACACTCGTTGCAATCGCCAACTTTCGGCCCTTGTCGCACAATATACTATTGCGTTTTTTATTTCGAAAATAATATATTATCACCGAAAATCATTCGCAATATTTTACCATATTTTATTCACATTCATAATAAAAATGACAAATTTCACGTATTTACTGAAAAAGTTGGTAGTAATCTCACAAAAAAGATTCATCGAATATCCAAAATAATTACAATTTCCCAAATAGAACTAAAAAGAATCGCGAGTATATATTTTTTCGTTTTATTCTATCTGTCAAACTTTGGAAGCAGATGACAATTTCGTAGCAGACGATACACAGATGCCCATACATCGCGGCGCGCGTACTCTGTGGCCGGATGATTTTCAAATAAAAAAAAATCGACATCTCGTTTCAATCTTTGTTCCTATTTTTTATTTACGTAATTTACGTAACTGATAAATGTTTTTCCTTCATACGTACTTTCGAAAAGAAACGCAGAGCGCGACGTATAAACATACTTCATCCGTAGCGCATGGCGCGATGTGTAAATACACTCGATACGGAGCGCGTAGCGCGACGTGCACCCCCGTGAGTGCCTTAAAATATGTCCCTTCGGGACATTTTTCGGGGGGTTTGGGGGGCGGAGACCACCAACAAGAGCATCTGCGCCCGCAGGGCGCTGAGACGCTTGTTATCATTAACTGTAAACGAATAAATCGGATGAACATAATTGACAAAGATTTCGGCTGCGATGAATCTTCGACGGTCGAAGGATAGAAAATTCTTTTTTTTATGATTGTACACGATTTATTTGCACTATACCGCGTAGAATCCATTTATATTTACGTAAAATAGGAACAAAGATTGAAACGAGATGTCGATTTTTTTTTATTTGAAAATCATCCGGCGACAGAGTACGCGCGCCGCGACGTATGAGCGGGTTGCTATCAAGTCGCCGAAAAACCAACGCCACCTATGACCAAAACACTTAAAAACGATGTATTCCCATGTCAAAACGCGCACGGATTCAAACGACAAGTAGTAGCCTACAAAAAAGAACAGCTCCATCCAGAAAAGGCGTACATATTTTTGCCATTGCACACAACGGCGTCGAACAGAATATGCAAAAGTACTTCTGGATACCATGAAGACTTTTACAATACCACTCAGGTCTCCCAGTTTTATTTAACGAGGTCGTAAAAAGGTAGAGTGTCCTCGAAACATTTTGCGCTTCTCGATGTCGTGCATCCGCTGACCGGCGCACCCACCTACGACAGACTATCCGGAACGAAGTACATTTTATGCATCATTCACTTATTAACCGTTACAAACAAATGGGACTGCAACATAGGCATGGAGATACTCTCGAGGGATGGTCATTTTTGGACGCGTCAAGCAAGGGCCTCAAGTAAATTAATACGCATGCATTTGAAGCCCCATGATTCTTTTTTCATTTGCATCCGGCCCCTGCGACCACTCTAGTACCGATGTCGTTTGGGACATAGGACGTTTATAACTTCCGACGCTCTCGAGAGACAGACACTCCGAGTCGAAAGTAACCTTGAACGCCTCTGTAATTACCATTCGCACCTGTCGGAGAAGATAACATACCGACGTCACAACGGACGACTGTCGGTAATGTAAAAATCTGATTTTCCGAGGCTGCAACTAATAATCGGAAGATGTCGCTGTGCCTAAATGTCGCCAAAGTAAAGTCTCGTTGGATCGGATTCCAAGGCTGTGCCTATCGAGACTAGACCCCTTTTCTCGGGTCAATAAAAACAAACATTTTTTGACACTTGGCCTAGCGGCATAAAATCGAAACTGACGACGGGAAGAATACTTTTGGTGTTTGCTTTTTTTTTTAACATTTCCTCAAAAGACATTAAACGGCGACTTTGAAGTTCGCGAAATCGTGGGCAGACGTCAAGTACCATCGCGTCGTAATTAAGACGATAAAGGAAGGAGATGAAAAAATTGAAGATGAGACATTTAGCTAATCAGCTGCAGTACTCGAATACGTTTAGCCATTATTTTCACGTAAGTTCACTCACGTAGGTTAACTCCGAAAATTAATAAAACTTCGTTAATTATTTTCGCACAGGAACGCCAATGTTTGTGTGAGCCACGCGTATTCGTAAAAAAAAAAGACTGACGAAGCGATCGAATACACGCGCTCAATCTGATCATAGGATTGGCAGAGGTGGTTCTTAGCGTACGAACAGGGAGAAACTTAACGTTCCGCCCTACACCTATTTAGTAATCGTGGCTGGAATCTGTGACGACGGTAGTCGACTATTAAAAGTGACTCGGCGCTCGTGTTAGAAGGATCGTGTCAGAGTTTTGATCAATCGAAGGATCATCGAAGCCCACCGAAGAATCGTATTATTACGAATTTCTAAATTTACGTATGTATTACTCTGGACATTTTTCTCATTTTTAGGCACTCACTATCATAATAGGCAAAGAGTGCCTATTAAAATGACCATCCGTTGCTCTTCGGAGTCTGTCGAAGGGGTTACTCCGCAGCGCATACTCCAAAAATTTTTATTTTTCACCATTTGCTTCGGTGTATCTCCAACATCATGCGTAGTTACTTTGGAGTGACTGCGATGAATAGAAATATTTTTTTTAGCCTGCGGTGCAATGAAAACAACTTTTTGGCTGAATTTTTCTTCTCGGACGTCCGTATCACACTGTAACTTTAGATGGTGCGAACCAATTTTGTTCTCCTTCGCAGGATTTTTTTATTACATTATTTCCAGTATGCACATTACTTTTAAAACCAATCTAAGATCTTTAAGTATTTTTTCTAAAAAATTATTGGCCACAATTTGCATTTGCCTTCGGTCAAGTGTCCGTACGGTGCCATCATAATGAACTCTACGAACCAATTTTTTTCTCCTTCGCAGCATCATTTTGTTTTATCAAAAGCACTGCGCACAGCAAATTTAGAAACAATCCTACATCTCTAACTATTTATTCATCACAATTTTCCATAAAAAACTTATTTTCTCACATCTGATGTCCGTACGGTGCCCCAATTAAGAATCCTGGAAACCAATTCTGTTCTCTTTCGCAACAATATTTCATTGCATCGAAAGCACTAAGCACAACAAATTTTGAGTCATTCTGACAAATATAATTTTAATTATAAAATAATTCAAAAACAGTGGTTATAACAAGATTTGCTTTAAAGGTTATGTTATTTAGATTTGCCAAAAATTCATTTTTCATCATGTTAAAAAAAAAAACTTCGGTTGTGAAAAATAAAACACGAAATATCATACACAGGTTCACAAATGTTTGCGTTTTTTATTTCGAAAATAATATATTATCACCGAAAATCATTCGCAATATTTTAGCATATTTTATTCACATTCGTAATAAAAATGATAAATTTCACGTATTCACTGAAAAAATTGGTAGTAAACTCACAAAAAAGATTCATCGAATATCCAAAATAATGACAATTTCCCAAATAGAACTAAAAAAATCGCGAGTATATATTTTTTCGTTTTATTCTATCTGTCAAACTTTGGAAGCAGATGACAATTTCGTAGCAGACGATACACAGATGCTCATACGTCGCGGCGCGCGTACTCTGTGGCCGGATGATTTTCAAACAAAAAAAAATCGACATCTCGTTTCAATCTTTGTTCCTATTTTACGTAAATATAAATGGATTCTACGCGGTATAGCGCAAATAAAAAGTATGCAATCATAAAAAAAAAGAATTTTCTATCCTTCGACCGTCGAAGATTCATCGCAGCCGAAATCTTTGTCAATTATGTTCACCCGATTTATTCATTTACTGTTAATAATAAAAACTGCAAATTCTTTTTCTGGCAACGTATTTTCTCCTCTTCAAAATAAGCCAAAATAAAAGTCGAAATCTTTTTTCGCTGCCGAGATATGATTTTTTTTAAGCAAAGACTAATTTTACGAATTTTCATCAAAAAATGAATCGTTTTTTCAAATTTCTCGAAATTGCCGTCTCTAATCCTTTCCTCTCAAAGAAATCGTATTTACAAACTGACTCTCTGCGTTATTGCGCAGATAAAAAGTGTGCTATGTTTAAAAATTTAATTTTTTACACTTCGACCGTCGGAGATTCATCACATTCGAAATCTTTGTCAATTTTGTTCGCTGGATTTATTCGTTTACACTTGATAAGAAAACTGCTAATGATTATTCTATCGACCTATTTCCAACGTTTTTTTTTTTTTTTATTTTTTCAAATTTTCGGCGAAATACGAATTTCTTTCATATGCTCACGTCTTGAAAAGTTTTTTTTCGCAAAAAAAAAAACAATTGTACTCTTAAAGAACAATTATAAACAATTATTTATCAAGAAAGTGAATAACACTGAATTTGTCGATTTTACGAGTTATTCCGTACTGAAAAACTTATCCTCGTTTGTGATTAAATAAAATTTTTTAAAATACGATATGATATGATGCTAAATTTGATATTTTTAAGCGACGACAAATATCAATAAAATTTCATTGAAAAACGAAAAAAAATATCGAATTTCTCAAACTTCTCGTCTCCAATACTTGTCTGTTCTACAGAGACAATAACGAGCTGATTCCATGTATTACGAAGAAGGAAAAAAATATATCTCAAATGGTAGAAATGAAATTTGTTATAAGAGGACTGTCAAAGAGCCTTCAAAGTCGAATTTTTCAAGAATTTCATCAATTTGTAAAAAAATATTTCGGAGCTATCCAAGATGACAAATTTTTGATTCGAGTAACGTACTACTTCCTCTTCAATACAAGACAGGAACCTAAAAGATATATTTTTTCGTTCTCGAGATTGAATTTTTTTGCAGCATCCATAAATATCGATAAAATTTCATTGAAAATCACAAAGAATAGCAAATTTCTTGAACTTTTCTTCTACAATGGTTTGGTTTCCTACAGATAAAATAACGAACTGATTCCATCAATTATGGGGAAGAAAAAAAACACTGAAGGGGAAGGATTTAAAGGGGATATTTGGCCTGAATGCTAAATGGTAATCGTATTGGTGTCGGTACATGTTTTGTGTGTTTGATTTATATTTATTAAATCCGGTCATAAGTTTTAAGTCAATAAAACGACTTTACTAGACATGATTTGATTCATTAAATTAATTTGATCAACTTCTACGTGGTGCAATTCGTTATATTTGTCTCGTGTCTCAATATTTGACAATTTATCGTCAAACAAAAAGGAAATATCCGTCGTGAATATTAATAATCAATTGGTACAAAAAAGAAATATTTTTATTCGACGAAGATTAAACACTATGAATTAATTTACGTAACTGATAAATGTTTTTCCCTCATACGTACTGTCGAAAAGAAACGCACGAATAAACATACTTCATTCGTAGCGCATAGCGCGATGTGTAAATACACTCGATACGGAGCGCGTAGCGCGACGTGCACCCCCGTGAGTGCCTTAAAAAATGTCCCGAAGGGACATTTTTCGGGGGGTTTGGGGGGCGGAGCCCACCAACAAGAGCATCTGCGCCCGCAGGGCGCTGAGACGCTTGTTCCATTCTGTATTGTCTGTTTATTTATATCGACATAAGACAGTCAATGGTTTGAAATATACCCTCTTTTTCTCCATATTTTCACATATTGTACGTATCATTCTCGCTGGCCAATTTGGACTCAAAAACGGTTTTATAACTATGTATAATACCCCGTTTATTCGTAGGAGAAAATAGGCTCCTTGTTTTTTTTTGTAATTACATCGGAAAGCAAAGAGACTGGTTTTCGAAAATCTATAAAATAATCATTTTGTTCTCAGCGAGTCGGGGACAGTGTTTAATCGTCCATTGTTTTAAGGTCCTGTTCTTTGTATTGTTTTGCTCCCATCGCGGATTGTTCTATTCTTTTACTCCATTACAAATTGAGTGATAGTACTCGATTGATTACAGAACACGTCATTCGAAATTCTCTGCCAAAATTAATTTTCATAGATAAAATACGAGACTTCCTTCTGAAAAAAAAAAGAAATATATCTCTCTATATATATAAAGTTTCCGCCGCTGTCGCCGCCGCCGCCGTGTCAGGAATCGAGGGGAGGGCAAAAATATTCTAAGTCCCTCTAAGGAGGAAAAGAAAAATATTCTAAGTCCCTCTAAAGAGGAAAAGAAAAATATTCTGTCCCCCTTAGAGGGACTTAGAATATTTTTCTCTCCCTTTGGCCCCCTTAGAGGGACGTAGAATATTTTTCTCTCCCTTTGGCACCCTTAGAGGGACTTAGAATATTTTTCTCTCCCTCTGGCCCCCTTAGAGGGACTTAGAATCTCTCCCCTTCCCCCCCTCAGAGGGACTTAGAATATTTTTTGAAAAACGGCATATTCGACGGTTCCCACAATTTCGAATGCTGTCTCTAACGTTTTCGGTTAGTTTTCCATTTTCTGCTACTTCCAAAGATTCTTCCTTCAGTATTTCCGGCATGATAACGAAATTTAACGAAATGTCACGAAATGAATTGAATTTTTCACCGAATTTATCGCGTTCGTTTTTTTTTTTTTACATATACTAATACGCAGTATTAGTAAAAAAAAAATAACGAACGCGATAAATTCGGTGAAAAATTCAATTCATTTCGTGACATTTCGTTAAATTTCGTTCGTTTTTTTTTTTTACATATACTAATACGCAGTATTAGTAAAAAAAAAATAACGAACGCGATAAATTCGGTGAAAAATTCAATTCATTTCGTGACATTTCGTTAAATTTCGTTATCATGCCGGAAATACCGAAGGAAGAATCTTTGGAAGTAGCAGAAAATGGACAACTAACCGAAAACGTTAGAGACAGCATTCGAAATTGTGGGAACCGTCGAATATGCCGTTTTTCAAAAAAATATTCTAAGTCCCTCTAAGGGGGGGAAGGGGAGAGATTCTAAGTCCCTCTAAGGGGGCCAGAGGGAGAGAAAAATATTCTAAGTCCCTCTAAGGGGGCCAAAGGAAGAGAAAAATATTCTAAGTCCCTCTAAGGGGGCCAAAGGGAGAGAAAAATATTCTAAGTCCCTCTAAGGGGGACTTAGAATAGTCTTAGGATAAGTCCCTCTAAGGGGGACTTAGAATATTTTTCTTTTCCTCTTTAGAGGGACTTAGAATATTTTTCTTTTCCTCCTTAGAGGGACTTAGAATATTTTTGCCCTCCCCTCGATATACTAATACGCAGTATTAGTAAAAAAAAAATAACGAACGCGATAAATTCGGTGAAAAATTCAATTCATTTCGTGACATTTCGTTAAATTTCGTTATCATGCCGGAAATACCGAAGGAAGAATCTTTGGAAGTAGCAGAAAATGGACAACTACAACAGCAGCAGCCACCGGAAAGATTAGAGACAACATTCGAAATTATGGGAACCGTCGAATATGCCGTTCTTTACGACGGTTTGGATGAAGGCATTTTGGAGGCGGTGGCGCGATACGAGGAAGAAGTGGAGCGGCGACGCGAAAGTAACGAAAGACAATATGATTGTGGGTACATGACCGGAGTCGTACACCACGTCATCGATGAAGCGTTGCGACAAGCTGAAAGGAATGCGAAAGAAAAGGAGCGTACGGAACGGTAATTTTTTCATCTTTTTTCATTGGTTATTTTCGTTTTATATATGCGGATTCATGGATTTCATCGGGTAAATACCATTCTTTCCAGATTTTGTCGCGTCATTATCGGAAGGATTTTAAATCACATCTATGCACTAAATTATATTTCCACCTCCGAAGAATCCGCACATAGAAAACGGATTGCGCCAACGGAAAAACATGACGAAATCCCGGAAAAAAAATCAAAATTATGAGTACTAATAATGGAACGATTTTTTTGGAATGATTTTTTAAATTTTTGATATATTTTTTTTTATAATAACAATATATGGTTTTTATAATAAAAATTTATTAACAATTATAATTTTGATTATTAATTATTAACGAAAAAAAAAGAAATAACAAAACGACGACAAAAACAAACAAACGAAACTGACGATAGAAATTAACGGCCATTCGCCATAGACCAAATCAACGCCAACAGCAACAATTGTTGATTAGATGTCGGTTGATTGTTCGTTATTTGTTGCTGTTGGCGTTGATTTTGGGGCCACGGCTGCCATCGCCGTTGCCATTGTGGCCGAAATTGGCGTGGCTGCCACTGTCGTGGTCGAAATTGGCGTGGCTGCTACTGCCGTGGTTGCCACTGACGTGGCTGCCACTGGCCATTTTGTTGCTGCGGTTGTTGCTGCTGCGGTTGTTGCTGATGCTGTTGTTGCTGCTGCTGCTGCTGCTGTTGTTGTTGTTGATGATGTTGTTGTTGCTGTTGCGTCCGTAATTGTCGTTCGAGTCGGTGTAATCGTCGTTGCTGTAGTTGAATTTGCTGAAATTAAATGATTAAATTAAAAACAGTTATTTTTACAACATATTTATGTATATAAAAATAAGCGAAATATAATAAACATTTAATCTATTTAAGTTATTATTTTCTTAATTTTTTTGTATTTTTTTGTTTATTGAACTTTAATTTGGTCGTATTCGCCGTTGCGTCGAGCGATCGATACCGATTGGCGATACCGATCGATAACGACAAAACTGTTTGTTTTGCGTGCACGACCAACCCTAACGCTGCTCCGTTTGGTCGTGCCGCCGGTGGTGCACGCAAAACGAACAGTTTTGTCGTGCACGCAAAACAAACAGTTTTGTCGTTATCGATCGGTATCGCCAATCGGTATCGATCGCTCGACGCAACGGCGAATACGACCAAATTAAAGTTCAATAAACAAAAAAATACAAAAAAATTAAGAAAATAATAACTTAACAGAATAAATGTTTATTATATTTCGCTATATATTTTATTACTTACGCGGTGTTCGGGTTCGGGTGGTCCGGGCTGTTGTCGTTGTTGCTGTTGCTGTTGCTGTTGCTGTTGCTGTTGCTGTTGCTGTTGCTGTTGCTGTTGCTGTTGCTGTTGCTGTTGCTGTTGCTGTTGCTGTTGCTGTTGCTGTTGCTGTTGCTGTTGCTGTTGCTGCTGCTGCTCCTCTGCCTCCTTAAATAAACATTCATCCAGATCATTCATCATTCATACAAATATAACTTATACAGATACAGGTTAAGATATAACTCACCTCCATTCGGTTTCCCATAATCTCGAAGACTGACGTTGCATTTAAATCACCAATTTCATCGAGTTGCATCATAGTGTCGCTGTATTCACTTTTCGATAATCGCGTCGTCTGCCAAAAATGTTAATTTCTGACAGATGATTATTTCGCCGCTGCACCGTTGCGTTTTAACCCTTACGATTAGTGAGAAAGTGATTTGAAACGATAGTGATTTAAGAGAGATTTGAGAGAGTGAGTGATTTTTAGAGAGCCAGAGTCTCTGTATACTGAGACAGTGAGTCAGGGACACCGCAAAAAGGCGAAATAAATCGCAAGAATCGGATATCCGACGCAGTAAGGATACGTGGATTTTTTTAAACGATTGGTTCGTAATTTATTTAATTTATTTATTTTTTATTTTTGAATTTAATTTAATTTACGTTTAATTTAATTACGTATAATACATTATTACGTAGAATCACGTATAATACACAATATATTGTCGATTTTATAAAAACTATAAATATTCATCCTCGGCATTTGACAGCTGTATGAGATGAAAAGAAATAAGAAAAGACGTTACAGCGTTGGCTCTGCGTTCCGGATTGCCACGCGGTCGTCTTGGGTTCAATTCCCGAGTAAAATTTTTTTTTATTTTTTTATTTTTTTTTTTAACAGCTGTAGTTTCTTATTTGCTATCATCACATAAGGCTTCTATATATCGAGAATGAATTATTATAGGTTTTTATACGGACATATGTCTGAAAATGTATTGTGTATTAAAAAATGAAAAAAATTGTTTCAATAAAGATTTATTGAATTTAATTTAATTCACGTATGTTTTTTATTTTGTCGTTTTTTTTATTTCTTAATCAATTTTATTTCTAATCAATTTTATAAAAAGTATAAAAATTCATCCTCGGTATATAAAAGCTTTTTGTAATGATAAGAAATAAGAAAAGACGTTACAGCGTTGGCTCTGCGCTCCGGATTGCCACGCGGTCGTCTTGGGTTCAATTCCTGAGTAAAATTTTTTTTTTTTATTTTTTTTTTTTAAACAGCTGTAGTTTCTTATTTCTTATCATAACAAAAAGCTTTTATATACCGAGGATGAATTTTTATACTTTTTATAAAATTGATTGGAAATAAAATTGATTAAGAAATAAAAAAACGAAAAAATAAAAAACATACGTGAATTAAAATAAATTCAATAAATCTTTATTTAAACAATTTTTTTTTTCATTTTTTAATACACAATACATTTCCAGACATATGTCCGTATAAATCCTATAATAATTCATTCTCGATATATAAAAGCTTTTTGTGATTATAAGAAATAAGAAAAGACGTTACAGCGTTGGCTCTGCGTTTCGGATTGCCACGCGGTCGTCTTTGGTTCAAATCCCGAGAAAACTTTTTTTTTTTTTTTTTCTGACACCGAGTTCACACGTTTTTTGTCTTTATTGTATGTAGAACAACTGAAAATCGAATCGACGATCGGATTAAAAAAGCTGAATTTGAATAGAACAGCTGAAAAGACTATTGAAAAAACGATTGACTGAAAGACGAAAAAAATTACCCCCTTTGAGCAACTATTTTCGGGTAATTATTCCCATCAAAATCATTTAAGTAAGTGTGAATTCATTCATTTTCCGAAGTGTGAATTGAAGTGAAAATTAAGTGCATTTTTTTAAATAAAAATAATGAATATCGAAGAGCGAATCAAACCTGATGGAAATTGTTTATTCAGGTCACTTGCTCATTTTTTATATAATGACCAAGAAAAACATAGACAAGTAAGATTAAAGATTGTTTCAAACGTCATACAGAATTGGTCATTATACAAAGATTTTATAGTAGGCGACGAATCATACGGTCCGAATATAACAGATCAAAAATCTTACAAATTGCATATGTCACGTGACACTGTTTATGGAGGAGAGGTTGAAATTCAATCGTTTGTACAAATATATAACGTACAGGTATTGGTTTGTAGAAACGATAATTCAGCTCCAAATGAATTCGGACAATCTCCTAGCAATGGAACGTTAACCGTGCTATTATCAGGTACAATCGATGCAGGTCATTACGATGTTATAGAAACATCGAATCTTCTTTTTTGGCAAAATTATAAAAAGCAATGCAATCGTATTTATTACGAAAAAAATAAAGATTTGATCAATGAGAAAAGACAAGTAATTAATTTATCTGAAGCATCATTGCCTAAGAAACGAGAATCGGATAAAGTTGAAAGTATGAATGATGAGCGTTTGAGAAAAAAGCACGATAAGGACGTTGTGAAGAATATGAATGACGAACGTTTGAGAAACAAGCGTCTCAGCGCCCTGCGGGCGCAGATGCTCTTGTTGGTGGGCTCCGCCCCCCAAACCCCCCGAAAAATGTCCCTTCGGGACATTTTTTAAGGCACTCACGGGGGTGCACGTCGCGCTACGCGCTCCGTATCGAGTGTATTTACACATCGCGCTATGCGCTACGGATGAAGTATGTTGATACGTCGCGCTTTGCGTTTCTTTTCGAAAGTACGTGTGAGGGAAAAACATTTATCAGTTACGTAAATTAATTCATAGTGTTTAACCTTCGTCGAATAAAAATATTTCTTTTTTGTACCAATTGATTATTAATATTCACGACGGATATTTCCTTTTTGTTTGACGATAAATTGTCAAATATTGAGACACGAGACAAATATAACGAATTGCACCACGTAGACGTTGATCAAATTAATTTAACGAATCAAATCATGTCTAGTAAAGTCGTTTTATTGGCTTTAAAACTTATGACCAGATTTAATGAATATAAAACAAACACACAAAACATGTACCTACACCAATACGATTACCATTTAGCATTCAGGCCAAATATCCCCTTTAAACCCTACCCCTTTAGTATTTTTTTTCTTCCCCATAATTGATGGAATCAGTTCGTTATTTTATCTGTAGGAAACCAAATCATTGTAGAAGAAAAGTTCAAGAAATTTGCTCTTCTTTGTGATTATCAATGAAATTTTGTCGATATTTATGGATGCTGCAAAAACATGCTATCTCGAGAATGAAAAAATATATCGTTTTGGTTCCTGTCTTGTATTGAAGAGGAAGTAGTACGTTACTCGAATCAAAAATTTGTCATCTTGGATAGCTCCGAAATATTTTTTTACAAATTGATGAAATTCTTGAAAAATTCGACTTCGAAGGCTCTTTGACAGTCCTCTTATAACAAATTTCATTTCTACCATTTGAGATATATTTTTTTTCTTCTTCGTAATACATGGAATCAGCTCGTTATTGTCTCTGTAGAACAGACAAGTATTGGAGACGAGAAGTTTGAGAAATTCGATATTTTTTTTCGTTTTTCAATGAAATTTTATTGATATTTATCGTCACTTAAAAATATCAAATTTAGCATCAAATCATATCGTATTTTTTTAAATTTTATTTAATCACAAACGAGGATAAGTTTTTCGGTACGGAATAACTCGTAAAATCGACAAATTCAGTGTTTTTCACTTTCTTGATAAATAATTGTTTATAATTGTTCTTTAAGAGTACAATTGTTTTTTTTTTTTGCGAAAAAAAACTCTTCAAGACGTGAGCATATGAAAGAAATTCGTATTTCGACGAAAATTTGAAAAAATTTGAAAAAAAAAAAACGTTGGAAATACGTCGATAGAATAATCATTAGCAGTTTTCTTATCAAGTGTAAACGAATAAATCCAGCGAACAAAATTGACAAAAATTAAATTGTATGTGTATAAAAATGTGTGTAAATTGTGTAAAAAATTAAATTTTTAAACATAGCACACTTTTTATCTGCGCAATAACGCGGAGAGTCAGTTTGTAAATACGATTTCTTTGAGAGGAAAGGATTAGAGACGGCAATTTCGAGAAATTTGAAAAAACGATTCGTTTTTTTATGAAAATTCGTAAAATTAGTCTTTGCTTAAAAAAAATCATATCTCGGCAGCGAAAAAAGATTTCGACTCTTATTTTGGCTTGTTTTGAAGAGGAGAAAATACGTTGCCAGAAAAAGAATTTGCAGTTTTTATTATTAACTGTAAATGAATAAATCGGGTGAACATAATTGACAAAGATTTCGGCTGCGATGAATCTTCGACGGTCGAAGGATAGAAAATTCTTTTTTTTTATGATTGCATACTTTTTATTTGCGCTATACCGCGTAGAATCCATTTAGATTTACGTAAAATAGGAACAAAGATTGAAACGAGATGTCGATTTTTTTTTATTTGAAAATCATCCGGCCACAGAGTACGCGCGCCGCGACGTATGAGCATCTGTGTATCGTCTGCTACGAAATTGTCATCTGCTTCCAAAGTTTGACAGATAGAATAAAACGAAAAAATATATACTCGCGATTTTTTTAGTTCTATTTGGGAAATTGTAATTATTTTGGATATTCGATGAATCTTTTTTGTGAGTTTACTACCAATTTTTTCAGTGAATACGTGAAATTTATCATTTTTATTACGAATGTGAATAAAATATGCTAAAATATTGCGAATGATTTTCGGTGATAATATATTATTTTCGAAATAAAAAACGCAAACATTTGTGAATCTGTGTATGATATTTCGTGTTTTATTTTTCACAACCGAAGTTTTTTTTTTAACATGATGAAAAATGGATTTTTGGCAAATCTAAATAACATAACCTTTAAAGCAAATCTTGTTATAACCACTGTTTTTGAATTATTTTATAATTAAAATTATATTTGTCAGAATGACTCAAAATTTGTCGTGCATAGTGCTTTCGATGCAATGAAATATTGTTGTGAAAGAGAAAAGAATTGGTTTCCAGGATTCTTAATTGGGGCACCGTACGGACATCAGATGTGAGAAAATAAGTTTTTGATGGAAAATTGTGATGAATAAATAGTTAGAGATGTAGGATTGTCTCTAAATTTGCTGTGCGCAGTGCTTTTGATAAAACAAAATGATGCTGCGAAGGAGAAAAAAATTGGTTCGTAGAGTTCATTATGATGGCACCGTACGGACACTTGACCGAAGGCAAATGCAAATTGTGGCCAATAATTTTTTAGAAAAAATACTTAAAGGTCTTAGATTGGTTTTAAAAGTAATGTGCATACTGGAAATAATGTAATAAAAAAATCCTGCAAAGGAGAACAAAATTGGTTCGCACCATCTAAAGTTACAGTGTGATACGGACGTCCGAGAAGAAAAATTCAGCCAAAAAGTTGTTTTCATTGCACCGCAGGCTAAAAAAAAATATTTCTATTCATCGCAGTCACTTCAAAGTAACTACGCATGATGTTGGAGATACACCGAAGCAAATGGTGAAAAATAAAAATTTTTGGAGTATGCGCTGCGGAGTAACCCCTTCGACAGACTCCGAAGAGCAACGGATGGTCATTTTAATAGGCACTCTTTGCCTATTATTATAGTGAGTGCCTAAAAAGCACGATAAGGACATTGTGAAGAATATGAATGACGAACGTTTGAAAAAAAAGCACGATAAGGACGTTGTGAAGAATATGAATGACGAACGTTTGAGAAAAAAGCACGATAAGGACGTTGTGAAGAATATGAATGACGAACGTTTGAGAAAAAAGCACGATAAGGACGTTGTGAAAAATATGAATGACGAACGTTTGAGAAAAAAGCACGATAAGGACGTTGTGAAAAATATGAATGACGAACGTTTGAGAAAAAAGCACGATAAAGACGTTGTGAAGAATATGAATGACGAACGTTTGAGAAAAAAGCACGATAAGGACATTGTGAACAATATGAATGACGAACGTTTCAGAAAAAAGCACGATAAGGACGTTGTAAGAAATATGCATGAGGAGCGTTTGAGAAAGAAACAAAACAAGGATGTTGTAAAAAATATGAATATGGACCGTTTGAGAAAAAAACAAGACAAAGATGTTGTAAAAAATATGAACAAAGAACGTTTAAAAAAAAAAAGAATCAAAGATATTGTGAACATTATGAACGAGGAACGTTTGAAGAAAAAACGAGACAAAGCCATTGTCGAAAATTTGAATGAAGAGCGATTGAGAAAAAAAAGAAAAGATAATATTGTAAAAAATTTAAATGAAACACGTTTGAGAAATAAACGGAAAAAAGATATTGTAGAAAATTTAAATGCAGAACGCTTACACAAAAAAAGACAGAAAGATGTTGTCCAAAATTTGAATGAGGAGCGTTTGAAAAAAAAAAGAGAAAAAGATTTATTACAAAATTTGAATGATAAGCGTTTGAAAAAGAAAAAAAGAGAATGACTTAGCGAAAAATTTGAATGAGGATCGTTTGAAAAAAAAAGAAAATAACTTAACAAAAAATTTGAATGAGAATCGTTTGAAAAGAAAAAGAGAGAATGATATGATAGAGAATATGTCGAATGAACGTGTTAAAAAGAAAATTGGCAATCAAATTGATACACCGTGGCCTGATAAGATATCGTATTTGGATTTCGGAGATATGACTTATAGTTGCCCATACTGCTCTGCAGTTTTCTGGGATGTTGAATTTTCGAAAAAAAGCTGTTGTCATTACGGAAAAGTACAACTTTCACGTTTGAGTGATTATGATGAAAATTTGAAGCAATTGTTATTGCACGATCAGCAATATAGACAATTAATTCGTTATTATAACAGCCGGTTTTCATTTGCAACTTTCAATGCTAACGTGGTCAATGATTTTGGAAAAGGCGTTTATAATTTGAAGATTCAAGGCCAAGTTTGCCATGTTACACCGAATACTCTTTACACAAAAACCGGTGAAACACCAATCGGTGGCCAAATTTATATTTATGATGATTACGCAACATGTGAACAAATATTGAAAGAAAATAAACATTTATCAAAAAAACATGTGAAGATAATATCACAAGTATTAAATAATATCAATCCGTACGCTAAAAAATATAAACATTTACATGAGTTATGTCAAAATGAAGAATTACCAGAGTACAATTTATATTTTGTCCGAAACATCAATTTGGATAAACATCGGTACAATTTGCCATGTACCGCAGAATGTGCCGCATTGATAGTTTCAAAAGATGGTAACATTCCAGAAGTATTTGATTTATGTATTTATCCAAGAAATCTTCCCAATGGCATAAATCCCGAAACATATTTAAATAAATTATCATTTCATGTTGATCCAATGACTTTTCCAATAATGTTTCCTTCTGGAGATTTGGGATGGAGTCCATTATTTATGCAGAATGCAAACAATACTAAAAGACTTTCAACCTTGCAATATTATTCGTATCGCTTAGCTTACAGACCAAGTTGTAGTTTCAATCCAATATTATTTTGTGGTAGACTAACTCAACAGTACGTTATTCAAGCGTACATTATGATTGAAAGCAATAGATTGAATTTTTTTAGATACAATAAAAAAAAATTACGAGTTGAGTGTTACCAGGGAATAGTCGATCATGTAGCACGAAGTGCTTTAAACGATTCAAACAATTTCAAATCAGAACGTTTAGGCAATATTTTTATTTTATCATCAACATATTTGGGTAGTCCAAGAAATATGCATCAAAATTATCAAGATGCAATGGCGATTGTAAGAACGATTGGTAGACCAGATTTATTTATAACAATGACCTGCAACCCTAATTGGCCAGAACTACAGAGAGTATTAAATCACTTTCCCGTGGGCACATCGTGCAACGATATTCCAAACATCACAGTGCGATTGTTTTATTCCAAATTACGCGCGCTTTTGTCCGATGTTCTAAATGGAATGTTGTTTGGAAAAATTTTAGCGTGGGTTTACACCATTGAGTTTCAAAAACGTGGGTTACCGCACGCGCATATGTTATTCGTGTTAGATTATAAAAACAAATTAACAACTCCAGAAGCTATTGATAAATATATCAGTGCCGAAATCCCTAACTTAAACAATGAATTACAAGAATTAGTTATCAAGCATATGTTACATGGACCTCATACCGATTACTCTCCATGCTATGATAAAGAAAAAAATACATGCTCAAAAAAATTCCCGAAGGAGTTTCGCGAATTTACAGAATTTGAAAAAAATGGATTTCCCAAATATAAACGTAAAGATAACCGTAATGTCGGACATGTATATAATAGGAAAATAAATGGTGACTTAGTATCAGTCGATAATTCGATGGTAGTCCCATACAATCCAGGAATTCTACAAAAATATAAATGCCACGTGAATGTTGAATATTGTGCTTCCATAATGAGTGTGAAATATATATACAAATACCTGCACAAGGGACATGATCGAGCGTATTTGAAAGTGAAAAGAAACAACGAAAACGTTAACTCAGAAAATTACGATGAAATTTCAGATTATATTGATAGTCGTTACGTTAGTCCTATGGAAGCAGCTTGGCGTATAGAAGAATTGCCCCTTTCGGATAGATCGCATCCTATTATTCGTTTAGCAGTACATTTAGAAAGTCAACAGCATATAATTTTTGAAGAAAATGCTGAAAAAGATGCTCTGGTAAAAAGCGAGACAACATTAACAGCGTGGTTCAAACTTAATAAAAAAAATGAGAGTGCAAGACAATTCCTTTACATTAATATTCCAAAAAATTATTTATTTGATTTGAAGAAAAAGATTTGGATAAAACGTCGTACATTTTCTAAAGCAATTGGTCGAATCGTAAGTGTAAGTCCAAAGGACGTTGAACGATTTCATTTAAAATTGATATTAAATCGTGTAAAAGGGGCAACAAGTTTCAATGATTTGAAAAAGTATGAAAATAAAACTTACAATACTTTCAAAGAGGTAGCAATTGCAATGGGATTGGTTGAATGTGACACTGAAATTTTTAAGATTTTCGAAGAAGCATGTACAATTATGATGCCAAACGAATTGCGTAAATTCTTCGCATGGTTTATTATTTCTGATAATTTTGTATTTTCACGACAAATTTGGGATAAATTTAAAGAATATTTTTGTGAAGGATTTCCCGATAATAATGAAAATAGAACATTACAAGAAATAAATAAAATTTTTAACTTAGAAAACAGGCAATGTTCAGATTTTGGGCTACCCGAACCAGATGAAAATCTAATTGACTTAGATATTGAAAAAGAAATTATGGTGTTTCATAGAGATGAATCTAAAAAAATTGTTGCTCAATTAAACGAAGATCAAAGATTTATTTTTGATTATATAATCAAAGAAGATAAAAAAATGATTTACATTGATGGTCCTGGAGGTACAGGAAAAACATTTTTATACACAGCTCTAATTCATTATTTCTTAGGAATCGGAAATAAAGTATTATCAATGGCATGGACGGGTATTGCATCGATATTATTGCCAAAAGGAATGACAAGTCATAGAACTTTTAGACTGCCATTGGACTTAACAAGTATAGAATCTTCATTTTTGAAATTAAATTCAGATAAAAAAGATTGAGGGAATGTGACTTTATTATTTGGGACGAGGCATCAATGATACCAAAAAAAGCATTAGAAATTGTCGATAAAACTCTCCGTGATTGTTGTAACGTTGAACATCTTCCATTTGCAGGCAAATTGATTATATTAGGTGGAGATTTTCGACAAATTCTACCAGTAGTAAAAAATGCAACAAGATATGCTGTTGTCAACGAAACAATCAAATTTTCTAACATGTGGCGTCAGTTTAAAATTATGAAATTAGAAAAAAACATGCGTACATGTGATAATTGTTTTTCGACATTTTTATTGGAAATTGGCAGCGGTCTTATAAAATCATTACAAATATCCGAAAATTGGAAAACGAATGATATTTGTACGATGATATACGGAACTGTAATTAACCAGAATGATGATTTATCAAATCGTGCTATATTGTCTTGCCATAACGAAGATGTTTATCAATTAAATGATAAAATTTTACAAAAAATAAACGATACAGAAAAAATATATTACAGTATTGACTATGCAAAACATAAAGGAGTCGATCAAGCTGATAGTGACGTCGATCTAAATTATCCAATAGAATATTTGAACTCTTTAAAATTTCCGGGACTGCCAGTTCATAAATTACGATTAAAAGTTGGTGCAATTGTTATGCTCATCAGAAATTTGAGTATAAATGATGGATTATGTAACGGAACAAGGATGAAAGTCGTTGGGTTATTCAAATTTAATATTAAAGTAGAAATAATAACTGGAACCCAAAAAGGTAAATGTGCATTTATTCCAAGAATCATGTCAGATACTGGAGAATTTTCTTATTTACCATTCATTTTATTTCGTAGGCAATTTCCAATCGTTTTAGCATTTGCAATAACCATTAATAAATGTCAAGGTCAAAGTTTTGAAAAAGTTGGAATATATTTCCGGAGACCTTTATTCGCTCATGGGCAATTATATGTAGCATTGTCGAGATGTAAAGACCCGAACCAATTATTCATTGAAAACGATTCAGATGATATTGATGAAATCAACAATGTTGTGTGGAATGAAGTTTTTAATTAACAAATAAAAAAATATAATATTCGTGCTAATAATTAATTATTATTATCACGCATATTTTACAAGTTGATTAGGCCTACTGGGGACACAACTTGCATTTGATTAATCACCTTCGGCTATAATTCCAATTCAAAATATCGTTTGAACGATTGATTTAATCTTCAACCAAATGTCGAAATAATCAAATGAAAAAAAAACGCGCCGTTTTATCTACTTCAAAGTGGTGTGGAAATGATAATCTAAAGAGTTTGTGTATCTACAAGATATGGACTTTTTAAATTCATAAAACGGCCATTCTTATTTATATGCAGAATTCTCTTACGATTTTCATCGTTCGTTAATTCACCCGATTTAATGAATATTTATATTCGTTATTTATAATAATAATTAAACAGCGAGCGCGCGTAGCGCGCGAGCCCGGGGAAACTCTAGTATCTCTCTATATATATAAAGTTTCCGCCGCTGTCGCCGCCGCCGCCGTCGCCGCCGCCGCCGCCGCCGTGTCAGGAATCGAGGAGAGGGCAAAAATATTCTAAGTCCCTCTAAGGAGGAAAAGAAAAATATTCTAAGTCCCCCCTTGAAGGACTTAGAATATTTTGACTTTCCCCTCCCACGACCCCCCCCCCCCCCTTCAGAAAAATATTCTAAGTCCCTCTAAGGGGGACAGAATATTTTAAGAATTTCTAAGTCCCTCTAAGGGGACTTAGAATATTTTCGGTCGAAGGGGGCGGGGGGAATCCCCTTAGAGGGACTTAGAATATTTTTCTGAAGGGGGGGGGGGGGGGGGTGGTGGGAGGGGAAAGTCAAAATATTCTAAGTCCTTCAAGGGGGAACTTAGAATGTTTTTGGTCGAAGGAGTAATGGCGAATGGGGGGGAGGGAATAATATTCTAAGTCCCTTTAAGGGGGACTGACTAAGTAAAAATACAAAAAAAAGCGGCGGCGACCTCCATTGGTGAAAAGTTGCGGCGGTGATTAAACATTATTATAATGTTGATAAAAAAAAAGCGAGCGCGCGTAGCGCGCGAGCCCGGGGAAACTCTAGTATATATATATATATAGTTCTCTGGATTAGATTTACAAAGGAAAAAGAAGGTCTGTCTCTCGGTGCTTTCATCAGAATAATAATATCCTCGATAAAGTTGAATTTGGTTAGGTTGACGTACTATAGATCGAAGCGTGGCGAAAGGAAAGATCGATGTGCGGTGACATTTTTCAAAACATAAAACCCTACAATATCATTCGAATCGATTCGATCGCGTAATAATAAAAAAAATTGCGACAAAGTTCGACGCGACGTGTAATAATCGGTTAACTCCGAAAATTAATAAAAAATCGTTGATTATATTCACACAGGAAGTCTAATGTACGTGTGAGCCACGCGTGTTCATCGAAAAAAAAACTGACGAAACGGACGAATAGAGGCGTTCAGTCTGGTCACCGAATAGGCAGAGGCGCTTTTCAGCCGAAGTTTCGATCAATCGAAGAATCATCGAAGCCCACCGAGAAATCGCTGTAAGTATATTACGAATTTCTAAAAATGGGTCTCTCTATAACGCGAGATCTGTGGTTACTAGCGTCCTAACCTTCTCTATGAAAAACCTTCTCTATGAAAAAAAAAACTGTAGCTATGCTTCTCACACGAGAGTGTCAGGTTGCTCTCTTTGCTCAAACGATAAACGCCCACGTATAATATTTATCACGTTTACAGAGTTCTTTGTTTTACTTTGCTATAGGTATCCATTCGTTGTGTCAATCGAGGGTTACCCGCGTAGAAAAAAAGAATCGCAGCGAGATTCTTGCCGAGAATCTCGGTGAGATTCCTCTGAAAATCTTTCCGAGATTCTCAGCGATCTCGGTGAGATTCCTCTGAGAATCTTTCCGAGATTCTCAGCGATCTCGGTGAGATTCCTCTGAGAATCTTTCCGAGATTCTCAGCGATCTCGGTGAGATTCCTCTGAGAATCTTTCCGAGATCCTCAGCGAGATCTTGCTGAGAATGCCGCATGTGTCCCGGACCGCGACTATCGCCGCGCTTCTCCGCGAGATTTTTGTTTATCGCTGCGGGGAATCTCTCGCACAATCTCGCAGTGCTTCTTGCCGAGATTTTTATTTATCACGGCGGGGAATCTCACGCACAATCTCTCCATGCTTCTTCGTGTTTGAGCGAAAAATTAAAGAGAAAAAAAAATTAAAATTAGTCAAATAGAAGGCGAAAATAAAAAATGTAGAAATTAGCTCGGAACCAAATTGTGGCAACAAAGTTGCATTCAGCGAACAATATTAGACTCTATAGTAGAAAACGCTGATTTTTTTTTTTTTTTTTCAAAATTCTGCAAACTTTTGGCCGTCATGTGGGACTCTTGCTAAGATTCCTTGCGGAAAACCGGGAGCACTTGGAAAAAAAACCAGCGATTTTCCACTATAGCGTCTAAAATTTCTCGTTGAATGCAAATTTGTTGCCGAAAATTGATTCCTGCCAAAATTCTACGTTTTTTATTTTCGCCTTCTATTTGACTCATTTTAATTTTCTTTTCTCTTTCATTTTTCGCTTGAACACGAAGAAGCACGGCGAAATTGTGTGCGAGATTCCCCGCAGTGATAAATAAAAATCTCGCCAAGAAGCACTGCGAGATTGTGCGAGAGATTTCTCGCAGCGATAAACGAAAATCTCACGGAGAAGCACGGCGAGATTGTGTGCTCGATTAAATAATCTCGCCAAGAAGCACGGCAAGAATCATGGTCCGGGACACATGCGGCATTCTCAGCGAGATCTCGCTTAGAATCTCGGAAATATTCTCGGAAAGATTCTCACACGAATCTCACATAGATTCTCGCCAAGAATCTCGCTGAGATTCTTTTTTTCTACGCGGGTAGTTATCATTTTTACCTTCGTCTGTTTCATCGTTTTGACAATGTTCGCTCACGGACTGAGACATGTTTCGGAAGATCGGGAGCATGACGGTTACTTTTATTCACTTAATCGCACAGTCGGCAATGTAAGGTATGAATTCAGGAGGCTATTTTTCTATTAGAGTTTATTAAAGAATCTCAATAATTTGTTTGTTTGTTTATGAAATGTATCGGAATGTTATGGTGATTTTCTTTTTAAAACGATTTTCTCCTGTTGCAGATACTTGTGCTGCAAACAGAAACAATTGTTAACGTGTGGAGCTACGGCAAAAATAATTGATGGACAATTCATCCTAAAGACACCGCATAATCATCTTGTCGATCATCACCTGATATGTATTCATCGATTCAACGAGGCTCTCTTCAACGCTGTCACGTCTTCTCTTCGTAATATACGAGTAGTTTATGATGAAATTTGCGCTATGTAAGTCAAGAACATTTTCTTATATTGGGTGCTGAAGTTGTTTTCCTAATTCAAAGAATGATTTTGTAAAAATTATTTCCTTTTTTTAAAAGAAAATATGAGATGATTTGATGAACATTGTGTTAATGGACACTTTCCAGAAATCCTGAGGGTGCTGCTTTAATTCCATTTGCTACAGCAGAACAGTCAATGTTGCGATGGCGGTCAATCATTCGCCCACCAATCCCTCGTACTTGGGAAAACTATATTGAAATATTAGAAATGGCAAATTGGCAGCTATTAACGACGTACAGCACTGGTCGCTTAAACGTCACGGCTGTTCGAGGTGGTGATGGGTCGACTTCGATTGTTTATGGGGATAATGATTTTTTGAGATCGATTCGGGGCGTTCGCTTTTATTTCGATGCAACTTTCAAAGTTTGTCCGCTTCAGCCTCGAGCTTTGCAACTTCTGACGATAATGGTTCATATAGATGACTGTGTGAGTCATATTCACTAATAATCGTTATTTACTAGTTTATAAATGGATACTCATCTTACTCGGTTATACTGTGTGTTCGCAGGTATTGCCGATCGTATGGGCGCTCATGGAGCGAAAGACAGCAGAGGCTTACCTCGCTGTGTTGCGACATTTCTCGACTGTATTGGCACCTCACCTTCGACCGTCATCATTCATGAGTGATTACGAAAGAGTCGCTCACTTCAGCACTGGAGGCCATTTATCCGGAAGCAGTACCGGAACGTTGTTATTTTCATTACCGTCAGGTAAAAATGTTCTGTCGCTATTCGTTCTTCTTCTATTTCTTCTATTTTTTTATAAAATTGATTGCTATACGGGTTTCAGATAATAATAATAAATTGAATTCAAATGGGCATTAATCTGTTATAGGCTTTGATGAAGAGAGTGAAGAAGCTGCGATTATCTCGACAGATTGAGGGTTGCGAAAACAAACAGATTCTGTTTCGGCAGTTGATGGCCCTACCTTTATTACCCGCCCATGATATCAGAACTGCTTTTGATTGGATTGTCAGAAACACAAATCCAGAAATCGTAAGAGACTTCCACATGCTGTTTCAGTATTTTGAACGGTTCTGGACGAGGAACATTACTCCGGAAGTATTTAGCGTGTTTGGATTCCACTGCAAAACAAACAATGTTGCGGAATCCTATCACAGAGTATTGAAAGTACGCCTAGGCGTACATCCATCTATTTGGCAATTCACGGGTAATGATGAATGTGATTTTTTTTTTAAATTTGAACTTATGTACTCCTAATACATTCAAAGTATCTCTGATCACATCGACGCATTTATATTGAACAGCCAATTTACTCGATCTGCAAGCTGTCGTTTGGAGTAGCCACACGTCGTTGGATCTTTGTATTCCAATAGTACGTCCTTCTCAGGAAAAACTTATCGTTCAGCAACAGATTTTGCAACGTGCTTGGCTGTTATACGAGGAACAATTGTTGGATATTCCGAAATTTCTTACATGCGCGACACACTTCTTGCGAGCATTTAACAACGGGTTTTTGTTAACCGATCCAAATGAAGTCGATATATTTGTCAACGCCGACCGAAATGGTAAGAGTCGACTACTTCATACAACTAGTTTTTATTTTGCAATATTTTGTGTCTTCCCAGACAGGTTAATTGATTGAAAAATTATTCGAAGCTGTTACTGCGGTTTTTCTTTTTTGAATTCACAGTTCTCGAAGTGAATGAAGGGCGTGTTCCTCAAGACGACGTGCCGCCACAGCAGCCAGGAATAGTCGATGAAATTATGATCGGTAAGTTTTATTTAGAGTATGTTGTCCAGGTAGTCCGAGTGGTACAGTTCGGCCGACAGGGGGATAAAGAAGAATTCAATGAGAATCTCAAACACTTTTCAGTGGGATAAAATTCTGCAAAAATGAGGTATATGGAAAGTGCAGTAAAGTTTCATTTTGCATAATAATATTATGAAAATGTAATCAACAGATTAGCGAAAAATAAATTGTCCAGCGAATTATCCGGCAATTTAACTTTCTTTTAATGAAAATAATTCGAATATTTTTGTGAATACGTACGAATTTTTCCGAGCTTTGTTAAGATTTTGAAAATGTCGTTCTTCATCCTTAATTTTATCTAAACAAAACGGAATTTTCAAAATCTCAACAAAATTCAGAAAAAATCCATACGAATTCGCCAAAATTTATGAATTATTTTCATAAAAAAAATGTACGCTGCCAGGTAAGTTGTTCAATAATTTATTTTTCCACTAATTTGTTAATAACATTTTATTATTATCATTAATCTATATGCCATATATGTCTGATTTTTTCAGCTTTTTATCCCATCGAAAAGTGTTTGGAAATTAATTAACTTAATTTTTTCAGTCGTATTCTAACTGTCTGTAACATTGCATTGTTCACGCTGCACGATATATCAAGTAATCAATATTTTTATTGATTTCAGTTCCCGTACTGCCGTTCGAAGTGTGTGGAATCTGTAGTGAGAATTCTAAGGACACAATCTGTCTTCCCTGTCAGCATTCGTTTGCTTGTGCTACTTGTACAAGAACGATTATAGACTTCGCTGCAAGAGAATCTGCGGATATACGATGTGCTGTGTGTGCCGATGTTGCAATAGCATTTCATACCTTCGTTCTTGTTGATCCGTAATTTTTTGTACATCTTGTCTGCTTCAAGTTAACGGGAGTCACGACAACAACGAGTTCAACAATGCTTCCACAAACGAGAAGTACAATACAGAAAAAAAAGGAAGAACGAACGAAACTCGTCCGCGTAACTACTCCGCGTATGATTTTCATCGTCATCAACGTTCGCATTTTTTCCTTGTCGACGTTCAGCAAATTGAAGTAACCGATAATACCGGGCACTATGCGGTGCGCAAGATTCCATCTCGCTTTTCGACATTTTTTGGAACAATACTGACTCAACGGACAATCGAATCACGGAATGAGGTCGTAACATCACTCGAGGCAGTGATGGCAGTGAGTGTAAAATCTGTGTAGAAGAAATCGATAAAAAAATTTGTGAAAAAATTGGGGATAATATCTTAGTGCCGAAAAGTTACACAGATGTTGCTATATTGTTGTAATTTCGTATTCAGCGACGTAATTATTGAATATTTGGTACGCACCAGTTAAATCGACGAATTGGAAATCGCGATTAATCGGTAGCGTGTTACTTCGTTATCGTTTTTTTTTTTCATGGGGTTTCGAAAAGATTGTCATGCGATTTACTTGTCCTGATAAAGAACCCACAAGTACGGATCCTCCATGGTAATTACATCGGCAGGTTTCAATTCGCGAATAGCTACGAAATGTCGGCCGTATTCTTCGGGCCGTATTCTTCAGACGGGTGCTTCTTCGTTCGGCCCGTACCGCAGAACCATTACGTCGGGATCTTGAAGATGACGAGGTATCACCGATGTTCCAGGCAAACAATTAAAGTTTAAGCGGTTTGTACGTTGGTTCGTATCGGTGCAGTGGTGTTTTCCGATATCAGACGATTTCGCAATTTCGCGACACGTCAAACGTCACCCGACGTGCCCGACGAGTCTAACCTCGTCAGCGCCAATGTCACTCAATCGACGGACTCGTCGAGCAATGTCTCAACGATCAACACCCCCGTTAACGAGAATACATCGTCGAACGTCGACGGAATAAAAAATTTTACGAATAAATCGGTCTCTTGTGCTCCGAACAATGGAAATGAAATTACTCCAAAACCAAAAGCGACATCTGCGACTCCTATCATCGCCAAAGAAAACACCACAAGGAACAATGACACCGTCAAAATTCTCACAACGCCAATGTCTCAAATACAACAAATGGGAGTACGACGATAGTACCGCCCGCAGAACTGGTACTCCCTGACAAAGGATCTGCTGAAGAGGAGCACAATAGTTCCATGTCGATATTTTTGTTCTCTGAGTTCTTACTTTGGGTATTTTACTGATACATCTGATGCTCCAAACAAATTTTCAATATCTTCCCGAATCTGTGGTAATAGTATTTCTCGGTGGAACGATCGACATGATAATAAATTTAATGTCCCATAAAAACATCACGAATTGATGAAAAGAGGAGGCGTTCTCGCCGACGGCATTTTTTCTGGTTCTTTTGCCGCCGATTATTTTTGAATCGGGTTACAGTCTTCACAAAGGCAATTTTTTTCAAAATATCGGCAGTATAATAGTTTTCGCTATATTCGGCACGGCGACATCTGCGTTCGTTATCGGGTGCGGAATTTATTTGCTCGGTCTCGTGGAGGTCGCGTACACACTGAGTTTCGTCGAGATTTTCGCATTTGGTTCTGTCATCTCGGCGGTCGATCCCGTTGCTACAGTCGCGATATGTCACGCTCTCGACGTCGATCCTGTGCTCAACATGTTCGTCTTTGGTGAATTCATCCTTAATGACGCTATTTCCATCGTTTTGACGACTACTATACTCCAATTGAACAAAGCCGGTACTACGACCGAAGCTATAATACTCGGGATAAATAGATTTTGCTTGATGTTCTTCGCATCCGCGGGAATCGGCGTTGTATTCGCTCTGATAAGCGCGTTACTGCTTAAACACGTTGACCTGAGAAAAAATCCTTCTCTCGAGTTTGGAATTATGTCGGTGTTTACTTATGGACTTTACGTTCCCGTGGAAGGCATACAACTCTCGGGTAAGATTAACAAAAAAATTGGAAAAAAATACTCAATAATTATTTCAACAATTTAAAAAAAAAATTTAATTTTTTAAGTGACGCTTATTTTTTTGCAGGTATTATGGCAATTTTATTCAACGGTATCGTGATGTCACATGACACGTACTTCAATCTTTCGACCGTAACTCAAATAACGATGCAACAGACTATGAGAACTTTGGCTTTTATCGTCGAAATTTGTGTATTCGCTTATCTCGGCTTATCGCTCTTCAGTTTCAGACACAGAGTGACTTGTGAATGAAAATTAAAAAAAAATCTAAACTCAATGAAAATGATGTTTATCATGTGGTTCAGTGGTTTGCGAGGAGCGATTTCATACGCTCTTTCGCTTCACTTGAATTTCAGCGACGAAACTCGCCACGTGATAATAACCACTACTTTCATTATCGTTCTGTTCACAACGTTGATATTCGAAGGATCGAAGATACCATTGCTAAAGTTTCTGAGAGCCGAAAAGAAACCAAAAAGCAGCAGAAGAAAGAAACGCCACCAGAAGATATTGTTGAGTAAAACAAGAGAATGGGTACGCAAACTCATCAAAAATGTAAAAAAAAAAAAATTATCGATGTATCGCCGGCGTAAATATAGATTAAACAAAAATCGTCGAATTTTGGGGTAAAACGATAGATTCGGAACATTTATCAGAATTAATCGAAGAAGTAATGGAAGTATCTTTCCTTCAGTCTCGCATCCGCGTCTTCGCGCGTTGGGATTTCAAATTCTTCATACCATTCTTCACTCGGCGTTTCACACAAGCATTGAAAGATTGTAAATCCCAAATGACCGATTTGACGAATCACGATTTTGATTTGACGATTTTGATTTCACGAATTTGACGATTTGGTATCAAGCGATAAGTCCGATGGAGTCTAACCAAAAAATGGCGACGGCATCGACGGTATAGCTAAACGTCGCAACTCCGAATCACACGAAGAGTGAAGGTGGTCACGTCAAAGAGAAACGCGGACATCCGAGTCATGGGTCTATATTGAGTATGTAATTCGATGAGCGAAGTGGTAAATTTTTTTTCTTTCGTGTGAAGCTACACCATCCGATTGAATTAAGTACGTGCCAAGGGTCTGTGGCATTGCTATAATCTCAATATCTCATCGCAGGTTTTGCCGACGCTTCGTACTTTTATGTTTCATCGTTTTTTTTTTTTCCTTTTTTTTCATCTTTCTTCTCTCTCATTCTCAGGGTGATTTTCAGTATTAGTCGAGACGTAATATAGGATTGAATTTTGAAACGATATAAACTTCTACGTCTACATAAACGAAATAAGCTACGGTTTCAATTTTATAGGGTTGAAAAACGTGTGCGAATGGTACATGTTGAATTTGGGAGTTTTTCGTGTCTTATCGGGTGTTTACTGTTCGCTCACAGTCTGGGACCGATCCTACGAAATTTTTTTTGTGATTCTCTCGTTTTTAGCTTTACTAATGGTATTAATCAATCAATACACATTCTTCTTCTAGAGATTCTTAACTTGTGATAAAGTTTTTTTCTTCTTTTATCTCTGGTGATGATGAAAAAAATTACACTATGATTGGCGTTGTAATCTAAAAAGCGATCGAGGTATTTTAATATTTCGCGCGGTTTGTAGGTTCGGAATCTCAGCAATATCACATATTACTACATATTAGCGTTAGATGGGGGGTGGGGGGTGGGGGGGGGGGGGGGGGGGGGGGGGGGGCGGGGGACGATCGGGACCGCGAGGTAGACGAACGGACTCTCCTGGCTCTTTCCTTCCGGAACGTCGAATGAAGCGGACGCGTTTTCATCGTTGCTGCCGGTGGTGTACTCAGTATCGGACCTCGTGCGTGCAGGAATACATTTCGTAGGTATGTTGTGATAGCAAACTTATAATTATTTCGCTTGATTTCTTTGTTTGCTTAATATCTCCTTCACGGCTTATAGTACATACGCTTTCATTGTAAATGCCTGATTAAAATATTGATAGTTCGATAAAAGATGTTATTTTTTTTTCTTGCAAATAGGAAAGAGAAATAACATAATTGCATTGCTATCCATGGTGTTGTCAATTAATAATGATAAAAAATGAATTCTTCATCTATCCGCCCTCGATATTGAGTTTCGGTGCAATTGACTCCAGCTACAATTTTAGAGTTTTCGTTTTCGAGGACGAATGACGTAAAGGTCAAATTCCATCCTCTTCCTTCACTCTTCCTCTCCCGTACAATAACAAAGGTGCGGCACAAACGAAAATACTTGTATTATGATCGCGATATTGAAATCTTTTAATATTTTACATTGAATTCTTTAATATTTTGTTCCAATAGCCATGGCGTATGGACCCATTTGGATAGACATTCGAGTCGATTTCGTGATTGCGGTTGGAGATATGGCGTGGAGCAGCAGATGCTTTGTCGTCTTGCAATCATTTCAGCGCGGAAAGATTCATATTGGAAGTATCAAACAGGTAAAAGAATGTTACTTTAATATTTATATTATTTACAATAATCAGAAAAGCTTTAAATAAAAAAAAATGTAACCACAAAAAAAAAAGTTTTACCCCTTTTAGCACTTAACTCGACTAAAGCGCTTCTGCTTGTGCTTTTGTTCAAGTGATGCCTTTTTCTATTTCTCAAGCGAACAAATTTTTTCAAAATTTTTTTAAAAATATTAATTTCGGAGAAGAAAGAAAACAAATGTATTCAATAATTTTCTTTTCTCTAAAAATTAAAAAAAAAAAAATAATCTTAATATTTGCGGAAAATGCGCGCGGTTTTTTAATCAACTATGTACAACATCTTTTCGCACATATTGGAAGAGATTCGAGCGTTTTTGTTTTAGTTCATTCGCAATGATTTTTCGGAATTAATATCCCGAAAACTCCGCGCGCACGCGTTAAACATGAATGTGTAATTTATTTAGCTTTTTTTCAAATCTTTATTCACTGTTACATTATTACTATTATTCGAATATTTCCATTATTAGTTTTTCGATTATTACTATTGTTCAAATATTTAAAAACTATTTTTCACAATACCGACAGATTGTGGGTCTTGTTCAAGCGGTAGACGTGGAGATGGTTCCCTCCCAAATTAGACCAATCACCTCACGCGATGGCGCCCCCCCTTTCGATCCCACTTTTCGACTGAACGACCGGCCGGCCGCCGACCCTAAAGATCGTCAATTCTACATCGAACCTTTGAACAGACATAAACGATTAACCTTCATAGAATCCGTTTTCGTGTTAAAAAATCTTGCAATGAATCAAATTGACGAACCTCATGATGATCAAAAAGTTGACGGGAGACTCGACGCGAACAGAGTCTTCAATGGATATTCATACACATTGCGTTATGAAAACGTTGGCATAATGTGAGTTTTTAACATTTTTATTTTCACTAGAAGTAAAAAAGAAAAATAATTCGTGATAAATTTTTACGATTCTTATGATTTCAATACTAGACATTTTTTTATAATTATACGAAATTGTTGTAACAACGGTCTCACGACGAAATCTTTTTTTTTTGCGCGACGATTATTTTCGCACCTCCCTTATCTTGAGCAACAGACTCGTTCCTTTAACAATCGTAATATTTCACAGAATCACGCAATGTCGTGCCTCGAGAACCATCGATAAAATTCTCCTCTCTGGTCTATCGATTTCTTTGAAAAAAAAAAAAAATAAATAAATAAAATGAAGCGTTTCACACAAAAATTCGTCGCGACGTTTTCAATAAATTTGCGTTAAACGGAAATAAGTATTGCTTAAGAAAAGCGAAAGAAGAAAGAAAGATGAATGCTAAAAAATTGTCACGAAGCGAGAAGGACGAAGGAAAAAAAAAATTACGATGCATTGCAAAAATACAATTCCCGCGGCACATCACTCAATGCAGTCAATGTACGTTGCGGTGTGATACACTGTAGAAGCTAAACAACATACATTGTGTTGCTGATTTTCGATAAATAAAAATTTATATTATGATTCTTCACGAGTCGAAGAACACAAAAAAAAATGTAATACAATATGATAAATAATTTTGTTTTTTTTATTTATTTACGAGAATTCGAAGTTTTGTTGTAACAACGGTCTCACGAGGAAATCTTTTTTTTTTGCGCGACGATTATTTTCGCACCTCCCTTGTCTTGAGCAACAGACTCGTTCCTTTAACAATCGTAATACTTCACGGAATCATGCAAGGTCGTGCCTCGAGAACCATCGATAAAATTGTCCTCTCTTTTCCTGCCACCCCCGAGTAATCTCGTTTTATTACCAACGATAATATTCGTGTTTTTTGAGCGGTTATCATATTTTTGTTGATCTCTGCTTCATCGACAATTTTGTGTATTCGTTACATTATTTCTTTTTTTTATAAACGCGTATCTCGCATCGATTTCACTTGTGCATGTTTTGCTACGTAAACACAATCGATTCGATCGATCGATTTCGCTTATGCGTGTTTAACAAATAAATAATTTATTGTCTATCATAATTTTAATCGTAATGTTTTTATATGAAAATTAATGAATTACAGAAGTTTCTATATTTACTATTAATCCTATTAATAATGCCGTACGCTTCATAACTTCAAATTTTTCAACGCATCGCGAAGTTTTTTTAACGAATTTATATCGTCACGCGCGTATTGCTATAACTGAAACACTCGGAACTCATACCGTTCGAAAAAAAAGATTTTTTAATTCCCAAATAAATGAGTAATTGAATGATGAATCATTTATTATTTATTATCATTTAATCACCGATCTCTTCTATGCGAAATGTTCTTATTGGTTTTTTTTCATCGGTTTAACAGGTATGTCGTATGTCGAGACAGATTGACGAAAGTGTGTATCGGTAAAGAACGCATTATAAACGGCCATTTCCTCCTCGACGAGGAACACACCCACGCGCCAGAAGTAGAAGTCGAAGACGATCGTTTTTTTATGAAAAGGCTGCGTGAAGCAACACTTACGGAAATGCGCGCGATTCTAGATATCTATGAAACAGTAAGAAATAGGTATGTTATATTTGTATGGGTGGAACAATTACATCTAATTAAAATTTTGCAGTACATATCGATGTCTTAACAATTATATTGAACTGCGGTATTTCGTTTTTTTAATGTACGTGCAGGTATCCCGAAGCTGCAACGACTGTGGCCCGAGCTTCTGCGCTACGCGCCATGGCTAAGTGGAGAGCAAATATCCGCCCTTCGAGTGTTGAAACGTATTGCGAGTTCCGTGAGATTTTGTACTCTCCCCAATGGCACGTCTTTAGGATGCATCGTTGCGGCCAATGCGAGGTTTCGTTGGCGAGAGGTACCGATCGCGCCGCTTATGCTCTCGTGTTCTACGATGCGGGATTACTTCTACAATTATCGCAATCAACGAAGGAAATATTCATCTCTTCGACGCAACGTATTCTGCCGAATGGATTCTCAGACATAACGACTGAACTTGTAGTGATCGTCGCCAATTATCGGGGTTACGTAAGTATACAAATATTTACAGCATTTGCCGCAATCGTCAATGCGCAATTTATACATTTTCATTCTCGTTTAATGTTATCTTTAGGTGGTTCCGTGCGCGTGGGCGTGGATAAAGCTTCGACACAGGATTAGTTACGCTGAGATTCTCCAACCGGTGCTCGCTGTACTTCATCCGGATCGTGTTCATACCGATTTCGAAGCCAGTCTCCACTGGACGATAGAGGAAAACGCGCAACTTGCGATTGTAAAAGGCGACTTCGAGAACTACTGCACGGTCAGTAACATATTATAATAATAATAATCAATAACACAATCAATATATTGGCTCTTTGAATTTTTGAAGGTATATACGTTTAAATCGGGTTTTTAAATTCTGTTCCAGACTCTAGTCGCAAGAGCTTCGGAATTGTATGCCAATATCGGCGAAGATCAACACATACGCAATACTATAAAGAAACTCATGGTACTCGCTCTGCTTCCGGCGAATCTGATTCGCGAACAATTCGTGGCCATCCGAGACGGTCAACCACCGGAGTACGCTGAAAGAATGAGTGCTTTATTCATCTACTTTGAGAACATATGGCTCGATATTGTCGGTCCGCAACAGATTTCCAAATACCGCGAACTTCAGTCAATAACCGATTGTCCGAAATCTGTGATCCAACGGCTGCAAAATAGGCTGAAGCAGAATTTCGAAATATGGAATTATACTCGTAAGTATTTTCATTAATCTCGATAATAAGCTGGTAAAATCTTGCAATCGTTCAAAGTCTTTTTTTTCAGATACACTATTCAAAATATTCGAGCGTTCGCACGAAGACATCGATCGAATAAATCGAGGGGCACGTATCACCGCGACTGCCCGCCTTCGACCATTGATATGTCCGTTCCGTCTTAGGCGTCAGTGGGATTTACTCGAAGTTAACGCCATCACGGCGGAACGATTTGTAACAACTTGCTCCGAGTTCGTGACATACTTTATTGCGAACTTATTGTTTCGTAACGAGCCATTCGTCAACGAGTTACTGCCCGTCCGAGGCGAGTTACTAATCGACAATGATGGTAGTTATTATCTTTTCTACATTTTTAAAAATATGTGTATCTATATATATGCTCTCAAATGAATAATATTATTTCGCAGATATCGATGACATCTTACCGCCCGTTGATTTCGGGAATGTCGAAGCACCGGCGGCAGAAGCACCGGTAAACCGAGCTGACGAGGAGCAACGTGAGATCGATCCGCCGAATAGGGTGGCTGAGGGTGCTGAGCAACGCGAGGCCGCGCAGCCGGAGCGTGTAGGCGTGCAAGATTACAGTAAGTAATTATTATTACTGTCGCAAGTTTTTAATTAAATATTGAGGTCGCAGTGAAAAAAGAAAACTCTTTACTATAAAATGATGAGAGACCTATTTTCTTTCGACGCATATTTGTTTTTAAATGGTTTTTTTATAGATCGTGCAGAAGGGTATATATGTGCAGTATGCAGGAATAATGCAGTCGACTTCTTAGCCATACCGTGTATGCACGTCACTTATTGCGGCGATTGCTCACGAATTATTCGGGAAATGGCGGAAACCAACGGACAGGATCCTCGATGCGCTATTTGTCGTGTTATTGTCGTCGAATTCAGACAAGCATTTTTCCCTGCGCTTCATTTCAATTAAAATATTAAAAGCCGACTATTCTATTTACGAAAAAAAAGGCGTGGTGATTATCTGCCAATACATTTCGCGAGGGCAATCGTATTTTTTTTTTGTGATGAAAACAATTGAGGCTAAAAGTAGCCATAAAAAAACGAAAAAAATTGATGATTCCGACATAGAAGCAGACGAAGATGGGGAACATATCGATGGGGATGAAAAAAACAATAAAAGTATGGAGAATGTTAAAGATAAAGCAATTACTGAGAAGGATAATAGCGAAAATCAAAATACAAAGTTGTTAAAGGGGAGAATAACGATAAGAATATAAGTAAACAAGCGTCTCAGCGCCCTGTGGGCGCAGATGCTCTTGTTGGTGGGCTCCGCCCCCCAAACCCCCCGAAAAATGTCCCTTCGCGACATTTTTTAAGGCACTCACGGGGGTGCACGTCGCGCTACGCGCCCCGTATCGAGTGTATTTACACATGGCGCTATGCGCTACGGATGAAGTATGTTTATACGTCGCGCTCTGCGTTTCTTTTCGAAAGTACGTATGAGGGAAAACATTTATCAGTTACGTAAATTAATTCATAGTGTTTAACCTTCGTCGAATAAAAACATTTCTTTTTTGTACCAATTGATTATTAATATTCACGGCGGATATGTCCTTTTTGTTTGACGATAAATTGTCAAATATCGAGACACGAGACAAATATGACGAATTGCATCACGTAGAAGTTGATCAAATTAATTTAACGAATCAAATCATGTCTAGTGAAGTCGTTTTATTGGCTTAAAACTTATGACCAGATTTAACGAGTATAAAACAAAGACACAAAACATATACCGACACCAACACGATTACCATTTAGCATTCAAGCCAAATATCCCCTTTAAATCCTTCCCCTTCAGTGTTTGTTTTCTTCCCCATAATAGATGGAATCAGTTCGTTATTTTATCTGTAGGAAACCAAATCATTGTAGATGAACAGTTCAAGAAATTTGCTATTCTTTGTGATTTTCAATGAAATTTTGTCGATATTTATGGATGCTGCAAAAAAATGATATCTCGAGAACGAAAAAATATATCGTCTCAGTTTCTGTCTTGTATTGAAGAGGAAGTAGTAAGTTAGTCGAATCAAAAATTTGTCATCTTGGATGGCTCCGAAATATTTTTTACAAATTGATGAAATTCTTGAAAAATTCGACTGTGAAGGCTCTTTGACAGTTCTCTTATAACAAAATTCATTTCTAGCATTTGAGATATATTTTTTTCTTCTTCATAATACATGGGATCAGCTCGTTATTGTCTCTGTAGAACAGACAAGTATTGGAGATGAGAAGATTGAGAAATTCGATAATTTTTTTCGATTTTCAATGAAATTTTATTGATATTTATCGTCGCTTAAAAATATCAAATTTAGCATCATATCATATTGTATTTTTTTTAATTTTATTTAATCACAAACGAGGAGAAGTTTCTCGGTACGGAATAACTCGTAAAATCGACAAGTTCAGTGTATTTCACTTTCTTGATAAATAATTGTTTATAATTGTTCTTTAAGAGTACAATTGTTTTTTTTTTTTTTTTTTCACGAAAAAAAAACTTTTCAACACGTGAGCATATGAAAGAAATTCGTATTTCGACGAAAATTTGAAAAAATTTGAAAAAAAAAAAAAGTTGGAAATACGTCAATAGAATAATCAATAGCAGTTTTCTTATCAAGTGTAAACGAATAAATCCAGTGAACAAAATTGACAAAGATTTCGAATGTGATGAATCTCCGACGGTCGAAGTGTAAAAAATTAAATTTTTAAACATAGCACACTTTTTATCTGCGCAATAACGCGGAGAGTTAGTTTGTAAATACGATTTCTTTGAGAGGAAAGGATTAGAGACGGCAATTTCGAGAAATTTGAAAAAACGATTCGTTTTTTAACGAAAATTCGTAAAATTAGTCTTTGCTTAAAAAAAATAATATCTCGGCAGCGAAAAAAGATTTCGACTCTTATTTTGGCTTGTTTTGAAGAGGAGAAAATACGTTGCCAGAAAAAGAATTTGCAGTACAGTATATTATTAACTGTAAACAAATAAATAGGGTGAACATAATTGACAAAGATTTCGGCTGCGATGAATCTTCGACGGTCGAAGGATAGAAAATTCTTTTTTTTATGATTGTACACTTTTTATTTGCACTATACCGCGTAGAATCCATTTATATTTACGTAAAATAGGAACAAAGATTTAAACGAGATGTCGATTTTTTTTTATTTGAAAATCATCCGGCCACAGAGTACGCGCGCCGCGACGTATGAGCATCTGTGTATCGTCTGCTACGAAATTGTCATCTGCTTCCAAAGTTTGACAGATAGAATAAACCGAAAAAATATATACTCGCGATTTTTTTAGTTCTATTTGGGAAATTGTAATTATTTTGGATATTCGATGAATCTTTTTTGTGAGTTTACTACCAATTTTTTCAGTGAATACGTGAAATTTATCATTTTTATTACGAATGTGAATAAAATATGGTAAAATATTGCGAATGATTTTCGGTGATAATATATTATTTTCGAAATAAAAAACGCAAACATTTGTGAATCTGTGTATGATATTTCGTGTTTTATTTTTCACAACCGAAGTTTTTTTTTAACATGATGAAAAATGGATTTTTGGCAAATCTAAATAACATAACCTTTAAAGCAAATCTTGTTATAACCACTGTTTTTGAATTATTTTATAATTAAAATTATATTTGTCAGAATGACTCAAAATTTGTTGTGCATAGTGCTTTCGATGCAATGAAATATTGTTGCGAAAGAGAAAAGAATTGGTTTCCAGGATTCTTAATTGGAGCACCGTACGGACATCAGATGTGAGAAAATCATTTTTTTATAGAAAATTGTGATGAATAAATAGTTAGAGATGTAGGATTGTCTCTAAATTTGCTGTGCTTTTCATAAAACAAAATGATGCTGCGAAGGAAAAAAAAATTGGTTCGTAGAGTTCATTATGATGGCACCGTACGGACACTTGACCGAAGGCAAATGCAAATGCAAATTGCAAATGCAATGCAAATTGTGGCCAATAATTTTTTAGAAAAAATACTTATAGGTGTTAGATTGGTTTTAAAAGTAATGTGCATACTGGAAATAATGTAATAAAAAAACCCTGCGAAGGAGAACAAAATTGGTTGGCACCATCTAAAGTTACAGTGTGATACAGACGTCCAAGAAGAAAAATTCAGCCAAAAAGTTGTTTTCATTGCACCGCAGGCTAAAATAAATATTTCTATTCATCGCAGTCACTTCAAAGTAACTACACATGATTTTGGAGATACACCGAAGCAAATGGTGAAAAATAAAAATTTTTGGAGTATGCGCTGCGGAGTAACCCCTTCGACAGACTCCAAAGAGCAACGGATGGTCATTTTAATAGGCACTCTTTACCTATTGTTATAGTGAGTGCCTAAAAACAAAAAAAAAATATTTAGACGGCGGAAGTGTTAAAGCAGGTCATGCATATTTTTCGTTTTCGCGCATGCGCGTACCCACGCGATTATTCAGTTTACCGGCCTGCGTGCCTTTCTTGTATTAGACTAGTCGCTCCCATGCAACAACGACAAGCAGTCGTATTATAATAAAAGAAACGTTATCAATTTGCTTTGTGTTTTTCCTCGACACCGTCCTCTCACACTTCGCAGGCTGGCACCATCGAGATTCGACGAGTTTGACCTCAACATGTATTTTGTCGAAAAAAGCAAAAAAATATACAATTTTCAATTACAGAAATCTGCAAAAAAAAATTTTTTAGAAATTGTCAATTCTGAAAGCAACATCTTCTAAATTTACATTTTTGTATTCTATTTCCAAAATTTCGTTGCATTCCGTTCAATATTCTTCGAGAAAAGTTGTTCGAAAAATTCCATTTGGGCGCTCGGGTGTTTTACCTCCTCTTAAAAAGGAGCAAACGTTGTCCTCCTTATCAACACCAGGTGTGGTAAAGGTCTGTTTAACACCCACTTGACCATCAACGCATGCGATTATAACGAAGACAACTATTATATTTCAAACTAGAAAAGAAACAACGCTGGTTTGGACGTAACATGCGCATCGAAACCGCCTGCATTATGAGCAATTAAAATTGTTTTCACAAACGTTTCATTTTCTTCCATCTCTCGCTGTACAAGTTGAGCTACCGGATTATGCTTAAGTACAAACTCATACATGCCACAGAACTTGCAAGGATCCTCTATGGATTCGTTATCGCTGCACTCCATTTACACCCTCTGAGCCACGCAGAGATTCGGCTCGTGTACATATGTATCTGCGGTGGCTTTCAAGCGTGTACACTGTTGTGTCTCAAAATCATAAAATATGAACAGTCGATTTTTGTTTTCGCTATCTTTCTCCTGAACGAGTGGACTCATGAAGCATAAATGGTTAAACAGTTTGTGGTCTTTATATATTTTGCAGTAACCTACACCGCACACGTGTTTTTTTTTGTAATCGAATTATGGATTCGGTATCTCTCAAAACACTTTTCGCCCCAAAAAACTCGATTACACGCCCTACACATGATTGTTTTTTTTGTCTGCAAATTACATGAGGCCGTGGTGAAACATCGTGGACAATGCTCACCTAGAGATTTACGATTAAAATGTGTCCTGTTACGCTGCGTTATTATGTTGTGCGCATGGTCACGTCTCGATTTTATACGACCGATCAGCTGTTCTTGTACTCTGTATTGTAACGTGGCAAAATTCAGCCCGTTATTTTCAGCTCGCTCCGGCACTCACAAGGCGATTCCTTAGGGCCAAATGGTAAAATTAGCATTATTTTTAATTTTTTTTTATACAAAATTATTTCATGTTCACGCGCCTCGGGCGAGAGAGCGAGCCGCAACCGACCAGCGAGGGAGACAGAACATCGATTCTCATCGATTTCCACCGAGAATCTTCGGCATTGCTACCGTCGACAAACCAGTGACGGCAGAGGTTCTCGTACCGTACGGAGAACGATCGTCGAGGAGCCTCTACCTCAGAAGCCTATCGTTGGTTAGACGATAAGAACATCGAGGGAAAAGAACACCGGTTTTCCCCGGCGTCGCCGCCTTATAAATCGCAGCTCTCGAATTATTGCGAGCGGGAGGAAAATGAAGGAAGAAAATCGTCGCATGGGTTCTCGAACGCGGGGATTGAGTACCGCGGAGACAATGTCTTCCGTCTCGCTCTCGCGCGTCAATCAGCGCTACGACGTTGCGAGAGAGTTCGAGAAATATTCAAATTTCCGAAAAGGGCCGAGCGTCGCAAATATCCGTAATCGTCGCGATTAGGTAGGGGGTAGGGGTGTCGCTAACGAGAGCGTGAGAGACGCGTTACTCGGGGCACTTCCCGTTGAGTTTCGGAGCGAGCTGGATCGTCGATCGATATCTCGGATACCGTACGGAGGAGAATTTCGCGAGCCGAACAACTGGATCGCTCACGACGAGAAATTGAGAGACATCGGTGAGCTCTTTCGTCCGAGGGACTAAATTAAGATCGGTAGTTCGCGGATTTTGTTTGTTTTATTGTTTCGGGTTATTTATTTATCTTTCCGCGTTTGGGTTACCGGCGTGGAAATAAAATTTATATTTTGCCGCGTACTCCAGGTTCGACGGTTCTCGAGAAAGCGTGGCCGTTTCTTCGAGGTCGGCGAAAATCGGTTAATTGTGTGTGCGGAGCCGCGAGACGTGCTCGTTTTTCAGCTTATCGGTCGTAATTAAGAGTCGCGATAATATTTTCAAAATTTATAATTTTTCGAATTATTTCCGTGAACGTGCCTTGGGGATAAATCCCACGGGAAGTCGCCTTTCCGTTACCGTCGTGCGCGCGAAGCCATCGTGTGCGCCAGAGTGAGTGTGCGGGTGAATCGGGGAAAAATCGAAGTAATTTTGTACTGTATTTATATTTTTGTTCTTTTGGCATTAATCGTTTTAACGTGTCTTCGATTCCTCGTTCGTTCCCCGAAAATCGAATTTTTATTGTGTGAGAGAGAAAGAGTGAAACGCGAGAACGGGAGCCTTCGCGCGACGCGGTAATTTGTGTGTGTGAGTGAGCGAGTGCGTGAGAGCGACAGCGAGATCCCGAGCGTTGGGAAAATTCTGAGAAAACTATTGTGAAATTTCATTGGTTCCCGGGACGAGAGGTTTCCTCCGAGACCTTCGGTTTTCCCTCTCTTAGCTTAGTCAATTACTCGAATAAAAGAACATTGGTGATTTTTGGTTCCCGGATATTTCAAGTTTTGAATTGCACTTTATTTTGTTTGTTGTCTCGTCCGAATACCGACGCTGAGTTTACCCAGCCCGTCTCCGGTTCTCGAAAAGCTGCATCTAGCCGTTAGCTAATCAATCTCGTCCAATTCTCTCTGGCATGTTACGCGCCTGGCGCCCATCCCGCGAGGGAAAATAAAAAGGAGAAAATTTTCGTGACGTTTTGTGGCTCGAGGTTGAGGGTTCTCGAGTAGGTAAATTCGGCGTGGAGAATTTACGCTACAGTATATATATTGTAACGAATATTAGCTGACTATTTATTAAGACACACGATATTAGTTAGGTTGACAATAGACAAACGTACGAACGATCGATACGATATCGATCGTCACGACAAGAGAGTCTGAACGGGACTTTAAAAGCGAGCGGACGTGTGACATTTCGAGACCGGGATAATTAACGTTTCTTATAATTAATAATATCCGCCCCAAAACCAAATACGCGTGTTATTCATTCGCTCGATCGTTACAATATATATATTAGTTAGTTATACATAAAATAGTTAGATATACGACCGATCAGCTGTTTTGTGCTCTGAACTGAATAGTTATAGATATATATTGTGACGTGCTTTTCCCCGGCTTCGGAGTACCGGGGATCGGCTAACCCGTCCAAAATATAATGACGCCCCGTTCGCACACTCTAATCCCCTTACCATCTTGTTGGGCGCCGGCACACCGTTTCAACCTCGATGTGCAAGGGTTTTCTTTCGTTCCTTCCTATCAATTATCGTACGGCTAGCGGGAGGGGTGCAATTCGGAAAACAATAAAATAACTTTTACACACGCGAGTTAAAATAAAATGACAACCATCACACTCTTTATTTTAACAGTCAATTCTTTCATACAGCTAACTTCTGTCTGACTTTCCGCGGACTCGCGAGACTCAAGATTAGCGTCTTCGTAACAAAATAATTACAACACCCGTCGCTGCGAGCAAAAATCATACACGAAATATTCCGGGAACACCGGGCACGAACGAGAAAGCTACGGCGACACGTGTACGGCACAGAAAAGAACCGAAGATGGTCTGCACTGCGTGCACCTAGCTTTTTTTCCCTGTCCGGCGATCTACACGAGTCGTCCTCGTGACTTTCCTCTAGGTGCGAGCCTCTATCCTCTATTCCTCTCGGAGAATTCCTCAGCCGTCGTCACGGCGGTTATTCCTCACAAATAATAATCCTCCGGCCGATGACACGGCGTATCACGATTTTCTTACTCCCGTGGCTCGCACGGCGTTAACTATTTGTCACGGACTTATTTTTTTTGCACTAACTGCTAACTAATCGAATCTCTATCGCTCGTTACGCTTATCGATCTAATTCGTACAACGCGTCGCGCGAGAGTGCCCGCGTAGAAAAAAGTAGTATGGGAAAGCGTATTTACCTGTGTATGGGATTTCGATGGGAAATCGCATGGGAACTAGTATGGGAAAGGGTTTGGGAACGGTATGGGTTTTGGGACGGAGCCATATTCACCCCGTACGCTTTTCCAGAGTCTCCCCCAGCTATCCCATATGACCGGGGAAACCTCGCGCAATCAATCCCATATCTGTTATCCCATATTATATGTAAACGAAAGAGGAAGGAACAAGCGTCTCAGCGCCCTGCGGGCGCAGATGCTTTTGTTGGTGGGCTCCGCCCCCCAAACCCCCCGAAAAATGTCCCGAAGGGACATTTTTTAAGGCACTCACGGGGGTGCGCGTCGCGCTACGCGCTCCGTATCGAGTGTATTTACACATCGCGCTATTCGCTACGGATGAAGTATGTTTATACGTCGCACTCTGCGTTTCTTTTCGAAAGTACGTATGAGGGAAACACATTTATCAGTTACGTAAATTACTTCATAGTGTTTAACCTTCGTCGAATAAAAATATTTCTTTTTTGTACCAATTGATTATTAATAATCACGGCGGATATTCCCTTTTTGTTTGACGATAAATTGTCAAATATTGAGACACGAGACAAATATAACGAATTGCATCACGTTGCACTTGATCAAATTAATTTAAAAAATCAAATCATGTCTAGTAAAGTCGTTTTATTGGCTTAAAACTTATGACCAGATTTAATAAATATAAAACAAACCCACAAAACATGTACCGACACCAATACGATTACCATTTAGCATTCAGGCCAAATATCCCCTTTAAATCCTTCCCCTTCAGTGTTTTTTTTTCTTCCCCATAATTGATGGAATCAGTTCGTTATTTTATCTGTAGGAAACCAAATCATTGTAGAAGAAAAGTTCAAGAAATTTACTATTCTTTGTGATTTTCAATGAAATTTTTTCGATATTTATGGATGCTGCAAAAAAATGCTATCTCGCCCCCAAAAAAATGTTTTTCAATGAAATTTTATTGATATTTATCGTCGCTTAATAATATCAAATTTAGCATCATATCATATCGTATTTTATTTAATTTTATTTAATCACAAACGAGGATAAGTTTCTCGGTACGGAATAACTCGTAAAATCGACAAATTCAGTGTTTTTCACTTTCTTGATAAATAATTGTTTATAATTGTTCTTTAAGAGGACAATTTTTTTTTTTTTGCGAAAAAAAAACTTTTCAAGACGTGAGCATATGAAAGAAATTCGTATTTCGACGAAAATTTTAAAAAATTTGAAAAAAAAAAAACGTTGGAAATACGTCGATAGAATAATCATTAGCAGTTTTCTTATCAAGTGTAAACGAATAAATCCAGCAAACAAAATTGACAAAGATTTCGAATGTGATGAATTTCCGACGGTCGAAGTGTAAAAAATTAAATTTTTAAACATAGCACACTTTTTATCTGCGCAATAACGCGGAGAGTCAGTTTGTAAATACGATTTCTTTGAGAGGAAATGATTATAGACGGCAATTTCGAGAAATTTGAAAAAACGATTCGTTTTTTGACGAAAATTCGTAAAATTAGTCTTTGCTTAAAAAAAATCATATCTCGGCAGCGAAAAAAGATTTCGACTCTTATTTTGGCTTGTTTTGAAGAGGAGAAAATACGTTGCCAGAAAAATAATTTGCAGTTTTTATTATTAACTGTAAACGAATAAATCGGGTGAACATAATTGACAAAGATTTCGGCTGCGATGAATCTTCGACGGTCGAAGGATAGAAAATTCTTTTTTTTATGATTGCACACTTTTTATTTGCGCTATACCGCGTAGAATCCATTTATATTTACGTAAAATAGGAACAAAGATTCCGGCCACACAGTACGCGCGCCGCGACGTATGAGCATCTGTGTATCGTCTGCTACGAAATTGTCATCTGCTTCCAAAGTTTGACAGATAGAATAAAACGAAAAAATATATACTCGCGATTTTTTTTAGTTCTATTTGGGAAATTGTAATTATTTTGGATATTCGATGAATCTTTTTTGTGAGTTTACTACCAATTTGTTCAGTGAATACGTGAAATTTATCATTTTTATTACGAATGTGAATAAAATATGGTAAAACATTGCGAATGATTTTCGGTGATAATATATTATTTTCGAAATAAAAAACGCCAAAATTTCTGAATCTGTATATGATATTTCGTGTTTTATTTTTCACAACCGATTTTTTTTTTTTTAACATGATGAAAAATGGATTTTTGGCAAATCTAAATAACATAACCTTTAAAGCAAATCTTGTTATAACCACTGTTTTTGAATTATTTTATAATTAAAATTATATTTGTCAGAATGACTCAAAATTTGTTATGCATAGTGCTTTCGATGCAATGAAATATTGTTGCGAAAGAGAAAAGAATTGGTTTCCAGGATTCTTAATTGCAGCACCGTACGGACATCAGATGTGAGAAAATAATTTTCTTATGGAAAATTGTGATGAATAAATAGCTAGAGATGTAGGATTGTCTCTAAATTTGCTGTGCGTAGTGCTTTTGATAAAACAAAATGATGCTGCGAAGGAGAAAAAAATTGGTTCGTTGAGTTCATTATGATGGCACCGTACGGACACTTGACCGAAGGCAAATACAAATTGTGGCCAATAATTTTTTAGAAAAAATACTTAAAGGTCTTAGATTGGTTTTAAAAGTAATGTGCATACTGGAAATAATGTAATAAAAAAACCCTGCGAAGGAGAACAAAATTGGTTCGCACCATCTAAAGTTACAGTGTGATACGGACGTCCGAGAAGAAAAATTCAGCCAAAAAGTTGTTTTCATTGCACCGCAGGCTAAAAAAAATATTTCTATTCATCGCAGTCACTTCAAAGTAACTACGCATGATGTTGGAGATACACCGAAGCAAATGGTGAAAAATAAAAATTTTTGGAGTATGCGCTGCGGAGTAACCCCTTCGACAGACTCCGAAGAGCAACGGATGGTCATTTTAATAGGCACTCTTTGCCTATTATTATAGTGAGTGCCTAAAAATCACGAAAAAAACGAGAGTACAGATAGTATTAAGAGCAAAGAAGTCGAAGACGAGAATAAGGAAAATGATCCAAAGATCGAGAAAATCGAATCGCGCGAATAAGACTAACGTAATCGACTCACTTTGCTTTATTCAGTGCCTTTATCTGTATTAATTATTTTTTTATCATATCCTTAAGGTAAATAGTGTTAAAGTTCAAAGAAACAAGAAAAAAAAATCCAAACAGTTGCGTATCTGTGAAAATTCGTCGTTTATCTGGTCGAATGATAGCGCGGAATTTAACGATTTTCGAATTATAGTTGTAACTATCTTTACATCGGTACAATATTCTCTGTGATATTAGTAACTTAAAATTTCATAGTGTAATGTTTGTACGAAGAAATAGCGAAAAAATCAAAAGTACGGACTGTACTGAGGACAAAGAAGTTAAAGGGGAGAATAACGATAAGGATACAAATAAAAATCACGAGAAAAACGAGAGTACAGATAGTATTAAGAGCAAAAAAGTCGAAGACGAGAATAAGGAAAATGATCCAAAGATCGAGAAAATCGAATCGCGCGAATAAGACTAACGTAATCGACTCATTTTGCTTTATTTAGTGCCTTTATCTGTATTAATTATTTTTTTTATTATATCCTTAAGGTAAATAGTATTAAAGTTCAAAGAAACACGAAAAAAAAAATCCAAACAGTTACGTATCTGTGAAAATTCGTCGTTTATCTGGTCGAATGATAGCGTGGAATTCAACGATTTTCGAATTATAGTTGTAACTATCTTTATATCGGTTCAATATTCTCTGTGATGTTAGTAACTTAAAACTTCATAGTGTAATTTTTGCACGAAGAAATGACGGCTTTCAAAGTGCTAAGAAAAAAAAAAAATAAACCATTCGAAACTCGAGAGACTAATAATAAAAAAATAATGAAACGCATAAAATATGTATTGCATTTTCCTATATATATATATATTCTGTACTGCGCGCAATAAAATGTGTTTTTTCTACTGCATTGATCGAAGTTAACTCATTATGAAAATCGTCTTCATCTACATAAAACCTCGAAGTTCTCTGCTTGCAGACAACGCCGTTAATACCTTTTTTTTCAACCGCAGAATAATTTTCGAAATATCAAAGAATTCTCACCGCAAAATCGCATGGGAATAATTAGATGGGAATAATTAGAAACAAAAAACAATTGCAGATGGATCGTATGTTACGATAGTCGAACACGCGAATTCCCTTTGCTCTACGATAAGCTGGAAGCCGGTGAAACTGTTCGGTGTGCGGTCGTAACCAACAACAAATTTCAAAACAAGAACATATTTCCGTGATTTTCAGGATTTTACTTCTTACTTTATTACAATACGTCGTCATAAATGTTATAATACAAATGAACTCGGTTTTTTTTTTTTTATTTTTTATTTCGAATTAAATATAAATAAATATTATCATATCTACATTTTGTTTTTCATTGAATTTATATTGAATTTAACACATTTTTCACTAATTTATCGTAGTGTTTAAAACGTTTGTTTTTATTGACCCGAGAAAAGGGGTCTAGTCTCGATAGGCACAGCCTTGGAATCCGATTCAACGAGACTTTGGCGACATTTAGGCACAGCGACATCTTCCGATTATTAGTTGCAGCCTCGGAAAATCAGATTTTTACATTACCGACAGTCGTCCGTTGCGACGTCGGTATGTTATCTTCTCCGACAGCTGCGAATGGTAATTACAGAGGCGTTCAAGGTTACTTTCGACTCGGAGTGTCTATCTCTCGAGAGCGTCGGAAGTTTTAAACGTCCTATGTCCCAAACGACATCGGTACTAGAGTGGTCGCAGGGGCCGGATGCAAATGAAAAAAGAATCATGGGGCTTCAAATGCATGCGTATTAATTTACTTGAGGCCATTGCTTGACGCGTCCAAAAATGACCATCCCTCGAGAGTATCTCCATGCCTATGTTGCAGTCCCATTTGTTTGTAACGGTTAATAAGTGAATGATGCATAAAATGTACTTCGTTCCGGATAGTCTGTCGTAGGCGGGTGCGCCGGTCCGCGGATGCACGACATCGAGAAGCGCAAAATGTTTCGAGGACACTCTACCTTTTTACGACCTCGTTAAATAAAACTGGGAGACCTGAGTGGTATTGTAAAAGTCTTCATGGTATCCAGAAGTACTTTTGCATATTCTGTTCGACGCCGTTGTGTGCAATGGCAAAAATATGTACGCCTTTTCTGGATGGAGCTGTTCTTTTTTGTAGGATACTACTTGTCGTTTGAATCCGTGCGCGTTTTGCCATGGGAATACATCGTTTTTAAGTGTTTTGGTCATAGGTGGCGTTGGTTTTTCGGCGACTTGATAGCAACCCGTATGAGCATCTGTGTATCGTCTGCTACGAAATTGTCATCTGCTTCCAAAGTTTGACAGATAGAATAAAACGAAAAAATATATACTCGCGATTATTTTAGTTCTATTTGGGAAATTGTAATTATTTTGGATATTCGATGAATCTTTTTTGTGAGTTTACTACCAATTTTTTCAGTGAATACGTGAAATTTATCATTTTTATTACGAATGTGAATAAAATATGGTAAAATATTGCGAATGATTTTCGGTGATAATATATTATTTTCGAATAAAAAAACGCAAACATTTGTGAATCTGTGTATGATATTTCGTGTTTTATTTTTCACAACCGAAGTTTTTTTTTAACATGATGAAAAATGGATTTTTGGCAAATCTAAATAACATAACCTTTAAAGCAAATCTTGTTATAACCACTGTTTTTGAATTATTTTATAATTGAAATTATATTTGTCAGAATGACTCAAAATTTGTTGTGCATAGTGCTTTTGATGCAATGAAATATTGTTGCGAAAGAGAAAAGAATTGGTTTCCAGGATTCTTAATTAGAGCACCGTACGGACATCAGATGTGAGAAAATCATTTTTTTATGGAAAATTGTGATGAATAAATAGTTACTTTTGATAAAACAAAATGATGCTGCCAAGGAGAAAAAAATTGGTTCGTAGAGTTCATTATGATGGCACCGTACGGACACTTGACCGAAGGCAAGTGCAAATTGTGGCCAATAATTTTTTAGAAAAAATACTTAAAGGTGTTAGATTGGTTTTAAAAGTAATGTGCATACTGGAAATAATGTAATACAAAAACCCTGCGAAGAAGAACAATATTGGTTCGCACCATCTAAAGTTACAGTGTGATACGGACGTCCGAGAAGAAAAATTCAGCCAAAAAGTTGTTTTCATTGCACCGCAGGCTAAAAAAAAATATTTCTATTCATCGCAGTCACTTCAAAGTAACTACGCATGATGTTGGCAATACACCAAAGCAAATGGTGAAAAATAAAAATTTTTGGAGTATGCGCTGCGGAGTAACTCCTTCGACAGACTCCGAAGAGCAACGGATGGTCATTTTAGTAGGCACTCTTTGCCTATTGCTATAGTGAGTGCCTAAAAACGTAATTTTTTACATTTATAACATAATTAGCGAAGACATTACAAGATCGAAGCGCGACGCAGAAAATATCGTTGCCGAATTGGTCATGTCGACGAATAATGAGGTACAATAAACATTATACAATATATGAAACAATAATTAAATGTAATAATGTAAACTAAATTTTTTATTTTTTTTGTTAAAACAAGTTGAATTCGAGTTCGTCCACAGATTCGCCGAATGAGACCTACATCGTCGCTCATAGTAAAAGGGATGTTACGAATGAAGAACACGAAAATAAGTTATTGAAGGTACGCGTAAAAGACGGTGGTAGCGCGTCACCACCGAAATACGTGTCGGCGGAAATAGCTACGACGTCACAAACTAATAATGATATCGGTGATTTGTCGGACCCGACGTCAAAATCATCGTCAAAAAATGAAGAAGTAAATAAACGGACGACGACGATGGTGATTTCGACCGATACGAACATGCACTTGGACTCTGAGTTCGATACGATTATTAATTTTACAGAAAATAACGAAGAGGAAAATAATAACGAAATTGCAGAATCGATGACACCAACAACGTCGCCGAAATGCATCGATGAAATATCGTTGGATGCGCAAAGTTCTTTCTCCAGTAAACTGTCGGCATCATATGAAATAACAAGAACATCGCCGCTGACGACGACGACCATGACGACGACGACGAGGTCGTTAAATATCGATATCACGAAGCATTGCCATTCGCCGAATGAGCATCGATCGATTCGTTATTTATCTGGTATAACGATATCGCAAACGAATGATGTGGTCAAGTCACCAATCAAAGTTACCGACTGTAAATCATTCGATACGACAAGTCATTCGTCGATGGACTGCGACTCAATGTCGAGAAACGAAGATACTTCCGACAGAAATGGAAAAAAGGTATTCAAACTTTTAATCATAGATCGGTATTTTGAAATTGACAACGAAATCCATTTGATATTGATAATGTAATGTTTATTGTGAGACGAAATTAATGACATCGGCTGACAAACAACCGAGTATAAGAAAACTTTTTGACTGAAATAAAATTTGACCGATTGTGCAGGAGAATGAAATAGCCACATTGGAGGTATAATAAAACGATAAAAATGTAATTTTAAGCTGTATGTATTATTTGTGCTTTGATGGATAAACTTTATAATGTTTAATATATCGCGCTTAAACGATATATATGAATATTGGTGCGATAGTTACGATCGTTGTAATGAATCGATTATATTGCCAGGTGTGTTGTACATCATAATTGTAACAACAACAATGGACGCCACTAAGCATCGGTCTCTGTTGCAGTGGCAATGACAAATGGGTAAAAAACAAAACAAAAAAAGATTCTATAAAATTTCACTGTTGTACCGTTTCTTTTAATGCAAAGAAATATCCAACACGCACCTGCACATACTACAACACGCAAAAACAGTCGCTTTGCTCTGAACCTTCGCTAAATGAATAATGCTTAATACTCTTTGAACTTTAAAACTTATAATAATTTTGCGATTGCGATTCTTATTATCCATGTACGATAAATAATATCGATCGTATCAAATCAGTAATACATATGATAAAATTCATATTCCAATATCAGAATAACAATAGAAGGTCGTCGGAGATTGGAACACCGCACACCAAACTTCACTTAACCAACAGTACAAGTTGCGATATTATGAATTCCGGTATCGTGATTCCATCGTCGTCACGTTTGCACATTCGAAAAAAAGTAATGATTGAACGATTTTATTGATTGTATACTCAATTTATCGGTTTTTCAAGTAGATCTTGACAACAATATAATTCAATTCATTGAAATGTAATTTCCATACGCAACAATAATTAATCTTGTTAATACTGTTTATTTCGAAATTACAAAGTTAACCTACACGCCGGACGATGGTACTAACGAATGGGAAAAAGTCACACCAATGAGCAAAAGTATTCGTGAAACGGTAAATCTGTGGACTATACTTTATTGATGTTTTCTCATTTACTTGTAAAACGCGTCATCCCTAATATTGTAAGTATTGAAAAAACAAAGCCGCTCCGTGCAGTCAACAGCTTTCCAGGCGTGAGCAAGCAAAGCTATGTAACGAATCGGAAAAATAAAAGAACGATGAATGATCGACGCCAGATGCCGAGAACGGTATTAGCTTTTATTTCAACGAAATAAATTCAGTTGAATATAATTTATGTAAGCATAACCTTAAAAATGTCTTTATTACAATTACAGGTAATAGATAGCGATGACGAGTCAGAGCCTCCCACGGATAAAGGCTCGAGCAGTAACGAAGATCATTCCATCGATAATGCGTCAATTACAAAACTGCAACGCGAGAACGCTTACTACACAAAACAATTGACTCAAGTGTTAAATAAATTGGAAAGAAACGTCACGGTACCGAAAAAAAAGAAAAAATAAGGAAATCGAAATTTAAACAAAAAAAATTGATAAAGTCGTGCACGACGTGTCGATGCTATGGGCAATTGTCAACAATAAAGCCAATGCCAATGAAAATACTAGTAACGTAGATGAAATTGAAGCAATAATAAACAGTGAACCGAACAGCGATGGCAAGGTAAATATGAAATAATTAAATGAAGATTGCGATCGAACTCTGATATAAAAAATTATAGTGACATTTTGTACATTTTAAATTTACAGATACTCGTCAACGGTTATGCCATGTACGCCAATGCAGTTCATAATATCTTCGAGGCGAATACAATGAAGAAGCAATGCAACAAAATCATAGATTCTTTGTGGACGAGAGACGAACAATTGAATCTTGCACTGCACGCAAACGATCGTTTGATAAATTCCGGATGCAGAAGTCTTACCTATGAAGAAAGTAATACAATAAAAAGTATTGTCGCTCGCCCGTATCTTTGCGTATAAAAATTTGTCAGTGCCAACGTGCTGTCGTGAGATGACATCATTTGTTTCTTTTTTATGTTGAGGCTTATCTCAGAGGCTTCAAAGGGTAAAACAATTGCCGACATCGGATCAATTCAGTATTGAAAAGAATAATTGCAAATGGATTTCCGATCGTCTCAAACATAATCTTCGAAATGTACGCACCGGAAAAACGCGATAAATACTTAACACGCAAGCGCGAAAATCGAGAAAATAAAAAACAACGCATAACGACAAAATCTTCGAAGACGGAAAAGGTTGACGCCGACGCGACATATGAAAAACTGAAATCGCTATTGTTGCCGACGATTTACGACGAATTCAATGCTCACGAAGGCATGGAGAAAGACCAACTTATCAGTTTGAACGACATTTGCGAACATATGGAAATACACGAACATATTGTAAAGCAAATTCTGACACCGGACACTTGTATAATCACCGAAGGTGCGGAAATATAATGATAATTGATTCAACGAAACAAGTGTTTCCAATTAACGAAACAAGTGCTTTAATTGTACCCTTTTTTATTTTACAGATACGTACTACCATCTTGTAGACTTCAAATTCGAAATGTCGGAATTATACAAGATGCTGTCGCAATTAAAGGCCCTCAATTATAACGGTACCACCATGAAACAGTCCGAGATTCTGGAAAAGTTAAAAGTCTCCGAGAATTACGATGAAAAGATGACGAACTATCTTTTCGAAAAGTACACGACATCAATCGCGAAGGTCAAAAAGAATAAAAAAGATCAAGTGTACAGGTACGATTTATCGATGGCTGAAATCTCATACAATCAAATTTATTGGAATAGATAAATAGATTTTTATTTGATAATGTTACAGGTTGCAGGACAATAAAATAATTGACGTACTGTTAGCATACATTGTCGAATATTGTACTCATTATGGACCGAGTAAAATAACATACCGGAGTTTAATGAACGAGTGCAAAAAGCTACCATATTGCGGTATATTGGATAATAATAAAACGACCGTACATTAAAGTTATATATTTAAGATGTCATTTGATAAAGAAACTATTTATTTTGTTACAGAAGTAGTATGCGGTGCGCTTTGGCGCCCCCCACTCCTATCCCCACTCCTGCCCCCTCCACTTTTTGAAAGTAGTGGGGGGTGGGAGTGGGGGTAGGCAGCCTTCCCCCACCTCCCCCCTCCACTTCGGTCCAGTTTCGAGTTCGGTTTGAAGTGGTGGGGGTAAAAGTGGGGGGTAGGCTTCAGTGGAGATAGCCATAGCGCATAGCGGTGAAGTTTGAAACGTTGCAAGGTTGCAACGGTTTTCCCAGCTCTCGCGCCCGGCATCTATCAGAAGCACTAAGAGGTTATGTTTATCGCCGATTAGCTATATCCGCCTTATTCTAATTAATCGTGCCCAATGGATCCCAAAACTGGGTTCTATTTCAACATAACTACTCCATATCCATCGGGGAACACGAGCTGAGAGGATTAAAGCTCCGCATTTGGAACAATATATTTTTGAAAATCGCATTTTCGACGAACACTCTACTTTGACGAATTTTCGTGCAACAACGCATTTGTCGTGCAAAATGTTAATTTTTTTTTTTACGATACTCTTCCCTAGGTTCCTTCGAACATTATTGCCAAGTTTAAGCCTTCGGACTCGATTCCTTATACGTCAAAAAAAATAAAATTGCTAGGCAATCTGCCGATTTCTTGCGTCTTTGCGTGCAACAACGCATTTGTCGTGCAAAATGTTAATTTTTTATTTTACGATACCCTTCCCTACGTATCGACGAACATTAGTGCCAAGTTTAAGCCTTCGGACTCGATTCCTTGTACGTCAAAAAAAATAAAATTGCTAGGCAATCTGCCGATTTCTTGCGACTTTGCGTGCAACAACGCAATTGTCGTGCAAAATGTTAATTTTTTATTTTACGATACTCTTCCCTAGGTATCGACGAACATTATTGCCAAGTTTCAGCCTTCGGACTCGATTCGTTATACGTAAAAAACAATAAAATTGCTAGGCAATCTGCCGATTTCTTGCGACTTTGCGTGCAACAACGCATTTGTCGTGCAAAATGTTAATTTTTTTTTTTACGATACCCTTCCTTAGGTATCGACAAACATTATTGCCAACTTTAAGCCTTCGGACTCGATTCCTTATACGTAAAAAAAAATTAGTTTCACGGAAAACGGTCGATTTTTGGCTACTTTGCGTGCAACAACGCATTTGTCGTGCAAAATGTTAATTTTTTATTTTACGATACCCTTCCCTAGGTATCGACGAACATTATTGCCAAGTTTCAGCCTTCGGACTCGATTCCTTATACGTCAAAAAAAATAAATTTCACGGAAAACGGTCGATTTTTTGCTACTTTGCGTGCAACAACGCATTTGTCGTGCAAAATGTTATTGTAGGTCTTTATTGTTCACTTTCGGGTTTCAAGATTTTTGTCAAGGTTGTCTCCTTGTTACATTCCCCTCCCCTTCTTCCTTCTCTTCTATCCACTTGTCTTCCCACTCGTCCCATCTCCATCCAGTTCCGTCGATCACCACTCTTCTGTTGTCCATCTTCACCCTTATTCCTTTTCTCCTCTCTTCCTCCGCCCTCTCTCTCAACTTGAACCTCGTCCTCCTTTCCCACCACGTCAAATCTTCCCTCACCTCTATCCCGTAATCGCCCATCTCACTCCACCGGTTCAATAACTCCTTCTTGTCCTCCTCACTGTCTAATTCCACTATTACTATCTCCTCACTCCCTCTTCTCTTCCTCTCCACTATCCTCTTCACCACCATTCTCCTTCCCAGTGCTTCCCTTATCGCCTCTTCCACGTGCTTTTCTTCAATTTCTTCTCCTTCCGCCTCACCCTTCATAAGCACTCTCCTTCTTCTCTTTTCCCTCTCTTCTCTCTCCTTCCTCCATCCCTCTTCTCTCGCCTTCTCCTCCTCTCTCTTCTTCCTTTCTCTTCTTGCCTCTTCCTTACCTCCTGCCACCATCTTCCAGCCTGTCCTTCCCTTACTTCTCTTCCCTTCTTCCATCTGTCTCTTCTCTCTCTCTTCCTTCATTCGCCTCGATTCCTCTTCCTCTTCCTCCTCCATCACCTTCGTCCAGGCTTTCCCTTTTATTCTCGCGTCGCCTCCGTCTGTTTCTTCTCTTTCTCTTCCATCCTCTTTCCTTTCCCTGTCTCCGTCCTCCATTCCGCTCGCTCCATCTCTCTCACTGTCCGTCTTCTCACATTCCGTACTCTCTCCCTCTTGTTCGCTGTCCGTCTCCCATCCCACTTCCATGTCCCCATCACTGCTGCCTTCCTTTTCATACTCACTCGCACTCTCACTTCTCCCTTTTCCTCCCTTTCCCTTATCACTTCTGTCTTCCCTTCTTCCCATCCTTCCTCTCATCTCTTTCAGTTCACTCCTCACTTTCCCCAATTCCTTCCTTAGTCCACTCATCTCCTGTGCCACTTCCCGGATCGCCTTCGTCAACTCCTCCATCTTCTCACCTGTTGCCTCACGATGCCACTCTCGCCTTTGTCCCGGTGCTGCTCGATTCTCCACGTGCCCGTGCCGGTTTTCACTGCCGCGCTCGCCGTCTTTTCGGCTCCTTCCGTCTCCCCTCGTTCATCTTCGTCTTCAGTCCTTCGCCACTTGACTCGCGCCGTCTTCCCACTGTCCCCTCGCTAACCGCTTTCCTTCTTCTCTCTCCCTCTCACAGTCCGGCCGCGTCCTCGTCTGCTTCCTCCTTCTCCGTCGTACCTCTGCCTTCTTTACCTTCTCTTTTCCTTCTCTCCCTGCTCGCCCCGTCTGCCCACTGGCTCCTCGCTTGCTGCTTTCCTCCTTCTCTCTCCCTCTCACGGTCCGTCCGCGTCCTCGGCTACTTCCTCCTTCTCCGTCGCACCTCTGCCTTCTTTACCTTCTCCTTTCCTCCTCTCTCTGCTCGACCGTCCTGTCCTCTCTCTTTTCGCGCCTGCGCCGTCGTCTCTTTCTTCCGCTTCTTTTGCACTTTCTAACCTTCCCATCGTCACGTTTTCATTCCCGTCTTTCTTTCTTTCCTTCTTCCATTCTCGTTTCCACTTATCACTTCCTGCCCCTCTCACTTCCCTCTTTCTCTTCCTCTCTTCCGCCCCATTTCCCTTCACTTTTTCCTATACTTTTCCCTCCTTCCTCGGCAGCACCACTTCCACCCAACCTTTCCCTCCGCCATCTTTCCAAAGCCCCCCTTGTCGTGCAAAATGTTAATTTTTTTTTTACGATACTCTTCTCTAGGTTCCTACGAACATTAGTGCCAAGTTTGAGCCTTCGTTATATGTAAAAAAAAATAAAATTGCTAGACTAAAAAAAAAAAAAAAAAAAAAAATTAATAAATTGCTAAATAATTGCTATAATAATTGCTAAATAATTGCTATTTATTATTAATTAATTGCTAAATCTGCCGATTTCTTGCGACTAATTTAATGCATGACTTGCGATTAATATTTTGCACGACAAATGCGTTGTTGCACGCAAACTAGCAAAAAATCGACCGTTTTCCGTGAAACTTATTTTTTTTGACGTACAACGAATCGAGTCCGAAGGCTTAAACTTGGCACTAATGTTCGTCGATACGTAGGGAAGGGTATCGTAAAATAAAAAATTAACATTTTGCACGACAAATGCGTTGTTGCACACAAAGTCGCAAGAAATCGGCAGATTGCCTAGCAATTTTATTTTTTTTTTACGTATAAGGAATCGAGTCCGAAGGCTTAAACTTGGCACGAATGTTCGTCAATATCTAGGGAAGGATATTGTGAAAAAAAAAAATTAACATTTTGCACAACAAATGCGTTGTTGCACGCAAAGACGCAAGAAATCGGCAGATTGCCTAGCAATTTTATTTTTTTTGACGTATAAGGAATCGAGTCCGAAGGCTTAAACTTGGCAATAATGTTCGTAGGAACCTAGGGAAGAGTATCGTAAAAAATAATTAACATTTTGCACGACAAATGCGTTGTTGCATGAAAATTCGTCAAAGTAGAGTGTTCGTCGAAAATGCGATTTTCAAAAATATATTGTTCCAAGCGCGGAGCTTTAATCCTCTCTGCTCGTGTTCCCCGATGGATATGGAGTAGTTATGTAAAAATAGAACCCAGTTTTGGGATCCATTGGGAACGATTAATTAAAATAAGGCGGATATAGCTAATCGGCGATAAACATAACCTCTTAGCGCTTCTGACAGATGCCGGGCGCGAGAGCTGGGAATACCGCTGCAACCTTGCAACGTTTCAAACTTCCCCGGTATCATAGCGCACCACTTTTTTTTTATTTTTTATATCATACCGTACCGCTTTTTTTAGGCACTCACTATAATAATAGGCAAAGAGTGCCTATTAAAATGACCATCCGTTGCTCTTCGGAGTCTGTCGAAGGGGTCACTCCGCAGCGCATACTCCAAAAATTTTTATTTTTCACCATTTGCTTTGGTGTGTCTCCAACATCATGCGTAGTTACTTTGAAGTGACTGCGATGAATAGAAATATTCTTTTTAGCCTGCGGTACAATGAAAACAACTTTTTGGCTGAATTTTTCTTCTCGGACGTCCGTATCACACTGTAACTTTAGATGGAGCGAACCAATTTTGTTCTCCTTCGCAGGGTTTTTTTATTACAGTATTTCCAGTATGCACATTACTTTTAAAACCAATCTAAGACCTTTAAGTATTTTTTCTAAAAAATTATTGGCCACAATTTGCATTTGCCTTCGGTCAAGTGTCCGTACGGTGCCATCATAATGAACTCTACGAACCAATTTTTTTCTTCTTCGCAGCATCATTTTGTTTTATCAAAAGCACTGCGCACAGCAAATTTAGAGACAATCCTACATCTCTAACTATTTATTCATCACAATTTTCCATAAAAAACTTATTTTCTCACATCTGATATCCGTACAGTGCCCCAATTAAGAATCCTGGAAACCAATTCTGTTCTCTTTCGCAACAATATTTCATTGCATCGAAAGCACTATGCACAACAAATTTTGAGTCATTCTGACAAATATAATTTTAATTATAAAATAATTCAAAAACAGTGGTTATAACAAGATTTGCTTTAAAGGTTATGTTATTTAGATTTGCCAAAAATCCATTTTTCATCATGTTAAAAAAAAAACTTCGGTCGTGAAAAATAAAACACGAAATATCATACACAGATTCACAAATGTTTGCGTTTTTTATTTCGAAAATAATATATTATCACCGAAAATCATTCGCAATATTTTAGCATATTTTATTCACATTCGTAATAAAAATGATAAATTTCACGTATTCACTGAAAAAATTGGTAGTAAACTCACAAAAAAGATTCATCGAATATCCAAAATAATGACAATTTCCCAAATAGAACTAAAAAAATCGCGAGTATATATTTTTTCGTTTTATTCTATCTGTCAAACTTTGGAAGCAGATGACAATTTCGTAGCAGACGATACACAGATGCTCATACGTCGCGGCGCGCGTACTCTGTGGCCGGATGATTTTCAAACAAAAAAAAATCGACATCTCGTTTCAATCTTTGTTCCTATTTTACGTAAATATAAATGGATTCTACGCGGTATAGCGCAAATAAAAAGTATGCAATCATAAAAAAAAAGAATTTTCTATCCTTCGACCGTCGAAGATTCATCGCAGCCGAAATCTTTGTCAATTATGTTCACCCGATTTATTCATTTACTGTTAATAATAAAAACTGCAAATTCTTTTTCTGGCAACGTATTTTCTCCTCTTCAAAATAAGCCAAAATAAGAGTCGAAATCTTTTTTCGCTGCCGAGATATGATTTTTTTTAAGCAAAGACTAATTTTACGAATTTTCATCAAAAAATGAATCGTTTTTTCAAATTTCTCGAAATTGCCGTCTCTAATTCTTTCCTCTCAAAGAAATCGTATTTACAAACTGACTCTCTTCGTTATTGCGCAGATAAAAAGTGTGCTATGTTTAAAAATTCAATTTTTTACACTTCGACCGTCGGAGATTCATCACATTCGAAATCTTTGTCAATTTTGTTCGCTGGATTTATTCGTTTACACTTGATAAGAAAACTGCAAATGATTATTCTATCGACGTATTTCCAACGTTTTTTTTTTTTTTATTTTTTCAAATTTTCGTCGAAATACGAATTTCTTTCATATGCTCACGTCTTGAAAAGTTTTTTTTCGCAAAAAAAAAACAATTGTACTCTTAAAGAACAATTATAAACAATTATTTATCAAGAAAGTGAAAAACACTGAATTTGTCGATTTTACGAGTTATTCCGTACCGAAAAACTTATCCTCGTTTGTGATTAAATAAAATTTTTTAAAATACGATATGATATGATGCTAAATTTGATATTTTTAAGCGACGATAAATATCAATAAAATTTCATTGAAAAACGAAAAAAAAATATCGAATTTCTCAAACTTCTCGTCTCCAATACTTGTCTGTTCTACAGAGACAATAACGAGCTGATTCCATGTATTACGAAGAAGAAAAAAAATATATCTCAATTGGTAGAAATGAAATTTGTTATAAGAGGACTGTCAAAGAGCCTTCAAAGTCGAATTTTTCAAGAATTTCATCAATTTGTAAAAAAATATTTCGGAGCCATCCAAGATGACAAATTTTTGATTCGAGTAACGTACTACTTCCTCTTCAATACAAGACAGGAACCAAAAAGATATATTTTTTCGTTCTCGAGATTGCATTTTTTTGCAGCATCCATAAATATCGATAAAATTTCATTGAAAATCACAAAGAATAGCAAATTTCTTGAACTTTTCTTCTACAATGGTTTGGTTTCCTACAGATAAAATAACGAACTGATTCCATCAATTATGGGGAAGAAAAAAAACACTGAAGGGGAAGGATTTAAAGGGGATATTTGGCCTGAATGCTAAATGGTAATCGTATTGGTGTCGGTACATGTTTTGTGTGTTTGTTTTATATTCATTAAATCTGGTCATAAGTTTTAAGCCAATAAAACGACTTTACTAGACATGATTTGATTCGTTAAATTAATTTGATCAACTTCTACGTGGTGCAATTCGTTATATTTGTCTCGTGTCTCAATATTTGACAATTTACCGTCAAACAAAAAGGAAATATCCGTCGTGAATATTAATAATCAATTGGTACAAAAAAGAAATATTTTTATTCGACGAAGATTAAACACTATGAATTAATTTACGTAACTGATAAATGTTTTTCCCTCATACGTACTGTCGAAAAGAAACGCAGAGCGCGACGAATAAACATACTTCATTCGTAGCGCATAGCGCGATCTGTAAATACACTCGATACGGAGCGCGTAGCACGACGTGCACCCCCGTGAGTGCCTTAAAAAATGTCCCGAAGGGACATTTTTCGGGGGGTTTGGGGGGCGGAGCCCACCAACAAGAGCATCTGCGCCCGCAGGGCGCTGAGACGCTTGTTTTATTAAAAATTAAAAATTTTAAAAGATAGTAAAATTAAAAAAAAAGACCCACCATTATTATTCCGGTCGTTCACTTCTCTCTCTCTCTCTTTCACCAGTACATCTCTCTCTCTCTCTCTCTCTCTCTCTCTCTCTCTCTCTCTCTCTCTCTCTCTCTCTCTCTCTCTCTCTCTCTCTCTCTCTCTCTCTCTCTCTCTCTCTCTCTCTCTCTCTCTCTCTCTCTCTCTCTCTCTCTCTCTCTCTCTCTCTCTCTCTCTCTCTCTCTCTCTCTCTCTCTCTCTCTCTCAGAGGCAGAAGACGTATAAGAAAAGTGACAGTTTATTTTCGAGTGAATCGGCGTATAAAAACAACTAAAAACACTGCGAAAACAATTATCAGAAAGTGCATTAAATAAACTGTGTGGTGAAATATCGGCAGAGAGTGCAAAATTACAAATTAATAGCAAAAACATCAATTAATAAAGGAGTGACTCTACGCTGTGACGTCACGAGCAGCGGGTGACACCGCTACCGTGGTTAACCTCTTCGCCAGTGCTGCTGCAGACATTTAATCCATCAATAGTGACATCTCAAACAGTGCAGGTGTGCTGAAAGACAGATATTTAAATACTGTGCTTTCTCAAAAGCAGTGCAGTGGTGAAATTGGTGGTACGTCCGAGTGGGGAGCTATTAAAATCTGGCGGATACAGCTGATATATAAACAGCAGTGACAAGCATTCCGCGGCCCCCGAGGACCAGCAGTGGCGAGCAATCTGAGGCTCCGGGTGCTTTCACGGTCAGATGACCGGTAAAGTGCAATAATTTCCCAAGTTTTCGTTTTTTGGCAATTAAGACCTGATTAGCCTACAGGAACGTGGAAAAGAATTTGGATCATCAATGAGGACTAAAAAATCAACAAATAACGAAACGGAGTAAAATGGAAAAAACAAAACCAAACTGTGATAAATGTAAAAAAACGGTACATACGGAGGTGCATTACTGCACAAAGTGTATGAAACAGTTCCATCCAGGATGTGTAGTATTGCATAAAGTTTACAACGGGAAGAATCAGCTGGTACCTTGTACGGCAAAGATTGAATGTTACAAAGTACAAAAAACCGGAAAGGAAGAACCGTCCAAGGATGAAGAGAGGAAAAAAAGACGAAGAACTGAAAGTAGTGAGAAGGAAGATGAAGAGATCGAAGAATGGGAACATGGCAACGCGGCAGAAACATTGGCTACAGAAATCCGAGAAGAAATAGGAGAAATGAAGAAAAACATCATACAAGAAATTGGAGAAAACCTGAAAACGATCATGCAAAAAATAGTAGAGAAAGAAGTAAGAAATGCTACGAAGATCTTGAAGGCCGAGATAGAAATACTCAAAGCGCAATTGGCGAAATCAAACACGCAACTGGAACAATACGAAAAGAAGACCGATTCAGGCGATAATAACAGAGAAGCAGAACCGATAAGAATTAATAAACCGACGTATTCACAAATGGCAAAGAAGAGTCAAAGAGAAGAAATAATAATCCAACCAGTTGAAGACCAAACAAGCGAAGTCACGGAGGAAATGATGAAAAATAATATCAACATAATGGAGCTAGGGATTGGGGTTGATAATATAGTGAAAGCCTCAAAAGGAAAAGTGATCATTGGATGCCAAAAAAGTACAGATAGAGCGATTCTTGCGGGAGCGCTGAAAGAAAATCTTGGCTCGCAATACAAAGTATATGCACCGAAAAAAAAGCTACCGAAGGTGAAAGTAATAGGAATAGAAGAAGAGGTGGGGAGAGAAGATGAAGAAAAATTCATTTCGAGAATTAAAACGCAGAATGAATTTGAAGACAGAGCAACATGGAAAATGAAGATAATCAAAAAGCAGCAGACAAAAGAAAACGGAACGACGATGATTATAGAAACGGATCCGGAAACTCACAAGCTACTGGTGGAAAAACAACGTGTGAAAGTGGGGTGGCTAAATTGCCCAGTGTACGACTATGTCAGTGTAAAAAGATGTTTTAAGTGTTGGAGATATGACCACTTCGCGAGTGATTGTAAAAACGAAAAGCGATGCCGTAGATGCGGAGACAACCATGACGTAGCGGACTGTTCATCGAAAGAAAAAAAATGTACAAATTGTTCAAACATGGTAGAAAAGTTCAAACTGGAAGGTGTAAAAACCGACCATGAAGCGACGGATGTTAAATGTGAATCGTACCAAAGAATGGTAAATAGAAATAGAAAGAGTATACAATATGGACAGGAATAGCAACCAAAATATCAGAAAAGTGGAACAGATAGCCCATTCATTCTCTTATTAAATGCACAAGGTTTTTTAAAACAAAAGAGCGAAATTGAGGACTTAACGGTAAGATACAAACCAAAAATATTATGCCTAACTGAAACACATGTGACAGACGAAATAGAAGAGACCGAATTAAAAATATCAAACTATGAAATGGTATGTTGTAATTCAAATAATAAAAGGACTGGTGGAGTTATTACATTCATAAGAAAAACTATCAAATACAGAGTATTAACAAGTAAAAATATTGAACAGAATACATGGATAACGGTCTGTAAATTAGGAGGAGTATACAATGAAATTATTATTTGTAATCTGTATCATTCGCCAAATACTAGTGATGGTGCATTTATTAGTGAAGTAACGAATGAATGTGAAAAAATTGTAGATATGGGACATGTCATAGCAGTAGGAGATTTTAATATTGATGTAAGTAAAAATAACCATTACACAAATAGACTATTACAAAATTTAAGATCTCTAGGATTAAAACAATACATTACAGAATACACGAGAATCACAGAAACATCGCAAACAATAATCGACTTGACTTTTTCAAATTTTTATATAATGACAGAGGTTTTACCGACGCCTAAGATCACTGACCACCAAATTATACAGATAAACATTTTAACAAATGACTACCCAGAGGATCAAAGAACAGAATATTTTAAACGAGACATGACAAACTTCCAAAGCGAACATTTAAATGAAATATTAACTGCTGTGATTGAACAAAAGTGTGATACAAACAGTGATATCAATAATTTCGCAAATAACGTAGAACAAAGTATTATAGAGGCAATTAATATCGAAGCACCACTTGTGTTCAAAAGCGTTCCAACGATATGGAAACAAAAACCGTGGATAACGAAAGAAGTTAGGGATCAAATTAAAAAAAGAGACTGGGCTTATAAACGCGCAGTAATTACAAAATTACAGTGGGACTGGGACGAATATAAGAGAAGACGAAATGTAGTAGTAGCTGTAACCCGTCAAAGTAGACAACAGTATTATGAAGACAATATAGATTCAGTAAAATCGAACACAAAAAAAATGTGGAGTACGCTCAAAGAACTAATAGGTAATAAAAAAAAGGACATAAGCATAAATGGTATCAACTTTGAAGGTAATACATGTGATGATGAACAAGAAATAGCGGACAATTTTAATGAATTTTTCCTTCAAAGTATCGAGCAAATTGTCAGTATAGGTGAAATTGAGAATGAAAATGATGAAAGAATGACTGTAGAAGTTGAATATAGCATAGAAAAATTCCGAATGGTAGCAAAAGGCGAGATAGATCAAATTGTAAGCAAGCTAGAAAACAAAAAAGGAACAGAAGAAGGAATAAGCACTTTCTTTCTGAAAACCGGATGGGAAAGTATCGGACAAGTAATGTTAGAATTAATAAATAAATCGCTGCAAGAAGGAGTTTTCCCGGAAAGTTGGAAAACGTCGACGGTTGTTCCAATTCCAAAGATAGCAGGCAGCGTAAAAGCAGAAGATTATAGACCAATTAATATGCTACCTATATATGAAAAAATATTAGAAGTTGCAGCAAAGAACCAAATTGTAGAATATGTAGAAAGAAATCATATATTAGTAAATGAACAATCGGGTTTTCGGGAAAACTTCTCCTGTGAAACGGCTGTGCAAAATGTGATGATAAAATGGAGAAAAGATCTAGATGAAAGTAAAATGATTGGTGTTATTTTCCTAGACTTTAAACGAGCTTTTGAAACCGTAAGCAGAAAGATAATGTTACAGAAATTGAAAAGTTACGGAATTAAAGGAGAAGTTTATAAATGGTTAGAGTCATATATGGAAAATCGCACACAACAAGTTAAATACGGAAATAAGATATCTTCAAAAAAAGTAACAGTACACGGGGTCCCGCAAGGGTCTGTACTAGGTCCGTTATTATTTATACTATATATCAACGATATTGTGAGTCAATTAGAGTACTGCTCATGTAAAATGTTCGCAGATGATACTATGATATATGTGAGTGACCCAGATATTTGTAAAATAGAAAGACGACTAAATCATGACTTAAAGAATATTGTAAAATGGTTAGGGAAAAACTCGCTAAGATTAAATACGAAAAAAACGAAATTTATGGTGATACACGAGCAAAGAAAGCCTTACACTGTAAACGCATGTGATATTGTAATTGAAAATACAAAGATTGATGAAGTAGAAGAAATCAAGTATTTAGGTATAATAATAGATAACAACTTAAAATTCGACAGCCATGCAGCGTTTGTAGTGAAAAAAGTAGCAAAAAAAGTGAACTTCATTTATAGAATAAATAAATATGTATCAGTGAGTACGTTAGTGACAATATATAAAACCATTGTGGCACCACACTTCGATTACTGCAATACTCTTTTGATAAACGTTAACGAATACTGGATGGATGTGCTACAGAAAACCCAAAATCGGGCAATGCGTGCTATATTAAGATGTGACCGTTATACGAGAATAAATGATATGCTGGATGCGTTATGCTTCCTAAACATAAGACAGCGGATGAAATTTAATGTATGTGTTTTTGTGTACAAAGTAAAAAATGGAATGTTCCCAAGGTATCTGAGTGATGAAGTGCAATTAGTAGGAGAAAGCCATACGTATAATACCAGGCAAAGGAATGAGCTGAGAGTAGGTTTTCGGAAGACAAGCGCAGCACAAAAATGCATAACGTATACAGGTTTCGAAATGTTTAATAAGTTACCAAATGCAATAAAAACAGCTAGCTGTCTAAATGAATTTAAAAGATTGTTAAAAGAATTTATAAAAATAGAAGAAAGCGTATGAAGATATTACATGTAAGGTACAATGTAAGGAAATTTTATTATTTTTTTTTGTTTTGTTTTGTATAATATTTGTATTTGTATATTCAGTAGCCAAAGGCTAAATAAACCTCTATCAATCAATCAATCAATCAATCAATCAATCTCTCTCTCTCTCTCTCTCTCTCTCTCTCTCTCTCTCTCTCTCTCTCTCTCTCTCTCTCTCTCTCTCTCTCTCTCTCTCTCTCTCTCCCTCTCCCTCTCCCTCTCCCTCTCCCTCTCCCTCTCCCTCTCCCTCTCCCTCTCCCTCTCCCTCTCCCTCTCCCTCTCCCTCTCCCTCTCTCTCTCTCTCAATCAGACAAATATTACACTACGAAACAGGAAGACGAATCAGACAAATATTACACTACGAAACAGGAAGACGATAAATACTTCGCAATACTGCTAAATACACAAGGTTATCTCACGCATAAAGACGAGATCGAAAAAATGATAAACAAAAAGAGACCTAACATAATATGCTTGACAGAAACACATACTACAGAAGACGTAACAGACTTTGAATTAAAAATAAATAACTATGAAATAACAAGAACTGACACAACTAACAAAAGAACTGGAGGAGTCATAACGTACATAAAAAAAGGGATAAAGTATAAGATAAACAATAGAAAACAAGTCGAACAAAACATGTGGCTCAACGTTATACAATTACAAGGGGAATACGAAGGAATTACAATCGGAAACGTTTACCACTCGCCAAGCCAAAGTGACGGGAAATTCATAGAACTAATAATCGAAGAATGTGAAAAAATTATAGATTTAGGACATTTAATACTGATGGGTGATTTTAACATAGACATAAGCAAAGAAAACACATATGTGATACGACTACTAAACAACTTAGCAGCGATAGGACTAAAACAATATGTAAAAGAACCAACAAGAATTACTAACAACTCAAAAACAATCATTGACTTAGCATTTTCTAACTTCAAGATAAATACCAAAGTATTAGACACACCAAAGATCACTGACCACAATATAATTAGAATAGAAACAAACATGTGCAATAGAAATAAGAATGAAAAGACTGAATTTTATAAACGTGACTATACTAGCCTTAATGAGGAAATTTTTAATGAAATTCTAAAAAACAAAATAGCAATAGATATGAATAACGATAGAAGCGATACAAACTATATTGCCAAAACGGTAGTGCGATGCATAAATGAAACGCTGGACGAATTAGTACCGCTACAGAGAAAGGTTATGTTAACAAAGTGGATAGATAAACCGTGGATCGATAAAGAAGTTCGAGACAAAAGTAAATATAGAGATGAAGCTTATAAAGAGGCAGTAACCCGGAAAGATCAAATATACTGGGAAGAATTTAAAAGAAGGAGAAATGAGGTGGTGTATACAATACGTGATAAGAAAAAGAAATACTATGAGCAAAATATTGACAAACAAAAAGGAAACTCGCGTAAAATGTGGAAAACATTAAAATCGCTAATTGGTGATAAGCAAGACAATGCAATATCTAAAGAAATAGAATTCAATGGAAAAAGTCATACCGATCCCAAAGAGATAGCGAATAAACTAAATAAATTCTTTGTAGACAGTATAGAAGAAATAGTGAAAGATATTGCAATAAAAAACACAAATGAAGACGAGAATATAAACACAGACATAACAGAAAACATTAACATTAAACTTGGAGAATTCAACCATATAACACATGACGAACTGAACTGTATTATAACCGAACTAGACAATAAAAAGGGATCAAAGAGCGATATCATAGCAGAAGTAATAAAAATGGTGTGGCGAGGAAATAGAAATACAATAACAGAGCTCATGAATAAATCTTTACAAGAAGGGAAAGTACCAGACGACTGGAAGACATCAATAGTTATCCCTAAACTAAAAGTCAACAATAGTAAGAAAGCAGAAGACTACAGACCTATAAACACACTACCAATTTATGAAAAAATACTAGAACAAATAGTAAAAGATCAACTACTAACATACCTAGACGATAATAAAATATTAATAGATGAACAATCAGGCTTTAGAAAAGGACACTCATGCGAAACTGCACTACAAGATACACTAAACGAGTGGAGGATAAAACTTGATGAAAGTAAAATAATAGGTGTAGTATTCATAGACTTCAAAAGAGCGTTCGAAACGATAAATACAAAAACAATGCTCAATAAACTAGAGAAATATGGCATAGGTAGAACAGTGCTGAAATGGTTTAAATCGTACTTAGAAAATAGAAAGCAAAAAGTGCAATATAACAATATATTATCAGAAGAAGTACTAGTAAAATCCGGTGTGCCGCAGGGTTCTAAACTGGGACCCATATTATTTATCGCCTATATAAATGATGTAACCGAAAAATTAAAAGAATGTGGCTGCAATTGCAAACTATTTGCCGACGACATGATCTTATACGTATGTGACGATAACTTAGATTATATAGAAAAAGTCTTAAATGAGGGACTACGAAGACTGTCAACATGGCTAAAAAGAAACTCACTTAAAATTAATGTTAAAAAAACTGTCTTTGTACCTGTACATGACCCTAGGAAACTAAACATAAGAAAAAAATGTATAATAAAAATTGATAACGAAAAAATTGAGGAAGTAAGAGAAGTAAAATACCTAGGGGTAATGATCGATGATAACCTACTGTTCAACAATCATGCATGGTATGTAGCAAAAAAGATTGGGAAAAAAATAGGATTCTTGAACAGAATTAAGAGAAATTTAAGCATACAGACTCGTGTAACGATATACAAAGCGATAATTGCACCACATTATGAATATTGCAGCTCAGTGATGTTAAATTATAGTGAGGGGAATAAAACCCTGTTACAACGAACACAAAATCGAGCAATGCGTACAATTCTAATGGCAAATATGTATACCCCGGTAAGAGAAATGCTATATGTTCTGGACTTTATGAGTGTGAAGGAAATTATGCGATTCAATGTATGTATACTAGTGTACAAGATGAAGAACGGCCTAGCTCCGGATTACCTGTGTAGAAAAATACAGACCGTCGGCGATACACATAGGTACAACACAAGAAGAAGAGACAACTTGGTAATACACAGAACAAGAACCGAAACAGCGAAAAAAACACTAATGTGTGAGGGATTGCGTATATACAACGAACTCCCATCCGACATCCGAAATGCCGAAAACATAGAACGATTTAAGTGGCTCTTAAAAGAAAAAATGAAAAACGAAAGAACGTATGGTTGGGAACGATATGAAATGTGAGAATGTGAAACTGTATAATGTAAATTGTAAACTGTAAATTGATAGAAGATGAAACTATGTACAAGTAGCCATGAGCTAAATAAAGCAATTCAATCAATCAATCAATCAATCAATCAATCTCTCTCTCCCTCTCTCTCTCCCTCTCTCTCTCTCTCTCTCTGTGAGTACGATTGACGCATGATCTTTTCGCTGCTCGTTGCTTGAATTTTTCTCTGCCGCTGCCTGCCTTCGGGCCTTTTTTGTTGCAGTCTTGGGCTTGCCAAATTAGCCATTTTGCATCTCACTACTGGTACTGCATCTCACTCTCAGTACTGGAGAGTACTACATTGGTTTATATCGATCTGCGCATGCGTCTTCAAGGCTTGCAGTTATTGGTTCTTCGTCATCGATCAATCTTGCAGATACCAACGCCACCATCTTCTCAGTGTCACCGAGATTTATCACTGATGACATATCGATTATCCATTATCGGTAATCAAGATTTCTGCTTCTTCATCGATTTGACACGTGTTACACTGCACTCTGCATGCCGAAGTCTCGGTGTCACAAGTGTACGAAGAGTATTGCCGGTAACAGTTTATGCTGCTCAATTTGTTATAAATTTTTTCATCCGGGTTGTTGTAGAACTTACTTAGGGTATAAAACTGCGAGCATCTGTTGCGTTGACCAGCTTGGTTATATTCTTAATCAAGATCCTCCAACTAGCGATACCAACAATACTAACATGACTTCGGCTATGTCAGCAGGGGGGGGAGGAGGAGGTAGTGATACGAATAATCTGTTACACGAAATACTAGCTAAACTGACTGCATCTGATGCGAAAATGGATAAATTCTTAAAAGAGCAACAGGAAACAAATCGAGATATAGCAGCTAAAGTTAGTGGTATACCAGAGCTTACAAAAAAAGTCGAAGAACACGATGCCTGCCTGAAACTGCTCACTGAACAAAATGCCAACTTACGACGAGAAATAGAGTTAATTAAATCGAACCCTACTGAAAGTAATTCTGTGTCTAACTCGACAGAGCTCGTTCTAGCAGGAATTCCGTGTGAGATTGCAGAAAATCCTCATCAAATTACCGCTAAAGTTTTTACTGCTCTTGGGGTTCAAAATCTTTTATCGGATGTCTTGGGTGCTCGTGTCATGACGCGAAAATCTCAAGGCACTGATGCTAATCAAGCGATGGCGGTCAATGCGCAAACTCAATCCCTCGTCGTTTCTCTGAAATCGTCGCAGGTTCGTGATTTTATTATCGATAAAAAGAGAGCTAAACGCAATTTGTCCGTTAATGAAGTTTTTGCGATCAATCGTGCTGGTTACGTCAATGTAAACGAACTGTTACCGAGCGCCTTACACAACCTGTACAAACGCACGAAAGATAAAGCTAAAGCGAATAATTACAAATATGTATGGGTACGGTCAGGTTGCATCCTGGTCAGGAAAAGTGATGGTTCATCAATAATTCGCATCAATACTGATACTGATCTCGCACTTCTCGTTTGACATCCGACTGTGGTAACTTCGCACGGTAACATTGGTGATCACTCGCTCTTAAAGATAGCTCAATTTAATGCGAACTCGTTACTTGGACACATTGATTTTGTCCGGTTGTACTTTGCGAGTAACTTTTTTCATGTAATTTCTATTTCTGAAACTTGGCTACATGCGCACATTTCTAATGATTTAATAGTGATGGACAATTATTATATCCTGCGAAACGACCGAGAAGGAAAAGAAGGGGGTGGTGTTTTATGCTACGTACACGAATCTCTGAAAGCTAATATCTTAGTCGCATCTCCGAATACCTTTACCAATTCGCCCGAATATTTGCTTATAAACGTGCAGCATAAAGACAACCAGCCTTTGTTAGTCGCTTCGATGTATCGGCGTCCAAAAGGACAACTTTTCCAAGATTTCTCAATCTCATTATCTCGTTTTTTACATTCATATCAGAATATAGTAATTACTGGGGACTTAAACTGTAATTTGCTCGTGCAAAATTTTGAGGCAAACTATCTACGCGATTGGATTTTTGCTCGGTCACTCCACCTTATTAATTCCGAAGCAACGCATCACACGGCTAACTCAGACTCTTGGCTCGATGTTATGATTATTGACTGTTCTGAAAAATTATATTCTTTTGGCAAATCTGATGGTCCTTTTATTGCGGGTCATGATCTACTCGAATTAACGTGTAAGTTTGACATCACACCTGTCGAACAAAAGCGTATATCTCGGCGAACTACTAAATATTTTGTGCAATCTGATTTCCTTAACACTCTTCGTAATGAGTTTCGGTGGATTGATTATCCGGCTAACACGCTTCTGTCTGATGATGTAGATGGTTTAACTGATACTGTATCGCAAACTTTACTTGCAGCCTTTGATAAATACGCACCAATATGCTCGTTTACTGTAAAAAAATCACCCGCACCCTGGCTCACGGAAGAACTGTTAACTCGAGTGCGAGAACGCAATCGATTATTCAAAATTGCGAAACGTAGCAATGACGCGGTGAAATATGTGATGTACAGACAAGTTAGGAACATGCTAAATCACGAAATCAAAACAGCAAAAAGCAATTATTATTATGCAAGTCTTAATACAATCAATGATGCGAAAAGAATGTGGAAAGAGTTAGAACGTCTCGGTCTCGTCAAACAAATGCTTATTTCTCCTCTACGCTTTTTCTCCGCTGACGAGCTGAATGATTTCTATTCTTCGGTGACAAATACTGTCCCGCCTTGTACACTAAACGATTGCCTTCTTGCATTATCTCGAGTACCTGAAGTTGAACATCAATTTACCTTGAACCAAATTAGCGAAGCTGAACTGTCAGCTGCTATGAAATTATCTTCAGGCAATTCGCTATCGGCTGGTGCCGATGGTATCTCTCCGTATTGTATAAATCAGGCTCTACCAGTGATATCTGAGGTTCTATTAGCTCTATTTAACTGCTCAATTCGTCACTCGTTCTTTCCGACTGAATGGAAAAAAGCATTAATCCGCTCGCTTTCTAAGACTCGATCGCCGCTCTCTCCATTCGATACGAGACCAATTGCTAATCTTCCAGAGTTATCCAAGATTTTTGAAAGGATTGTTCACAAGAAAATTTCTACATTCATCGAAGACAGCGGCTTGCTCGACCCCAGACAGTCTGGCTATCGATCTGGGTTTAGTACTCAAACTGCATTATTATGAGTGGGGGAAGACATTCGTAGAGGTGTTGATCAGAGGAAAATTACAATTCTCATACTGTTTGACTTCAGCAAAGCTTTTGATACCGTCTCTCACATTCAGCTTATGTGCAAGCTAAAAACGTTCGGGTTTTCTCAGTCTACGCTCACCTGGTTCTTCTCCTATCTCACCGGTAGGTCGCAAGCTGTTGTCTCAGATGATAATAGTTTATCGCAATGGTGCTCGGTTACTTCGGGGGTACCTCAGGGATCAGTTCTGGAGCCCCTACTTTTTTCGCTGTTCATCAACGATATTGCCCGGTGCTTACAATTTTCGAATCACATGATCTTCGCCGATGATACGCAGATCTATCTGCAATGCAATCCGGCACAATTGGCGCAAGGTTTGACGAATATTACAAGGGATGCCGAAGCTATTTTCAGTTATGCCAACTTAAACAGTCTTAAGCTCAACTTAGCTAAATCTAAAGTTTTAATACTGGGCAGTGAAGCATATATCCGCACGATAAACATCGATGATCTTCCACCCATCATTATCAACGATATTGAACTTCCCTACGTCAAAGAGGCACGCAACCTAGGCGTCACTATGTCATCAAATCTCTCTGGGAATGGTCATATACAGCAAATATCCCAAAAAGTTCACTACACGCTATACAAGTTAAAATATCACCGTCATTCTCTTTCAAGTCAGCTTAGGGTCAAATTGGTTACGACATTGATTTTTCCACATATTGACTATTGTAGTCTGGTGTATCATGATCTCACAGATGAACTCAACGCTAAATTGCAAGTCTTGATCAATGATACAATTAGATTCATTTTCGATTTAAGAAGAGACGAGCATATCACTCCGTATCGCCGCCAACTAGGATGGTTATCAGTTAAGGATAGACGCTTGTATTTTCTGGGAATCTATGTTTACCGAATATACCACAATCAATCTATTCAGTATCTAGACGAGCTGTTTGTCAGAAAGGACCCCGACGTGCGGAGTTCATCTAGGCTCACCTCTCGGGAGTACTTCCACATTCCTCTGCACCGTACGGCTACCCTCCGAAATTCGTTCCACCTTTCGGCTGTTTACTTCTGGCACATGCTCCCTGACTCGGTAACCTCGGAACAAACGCTTTATTCATTTAAACGAAAGCTCCGTGATTATCTTTTTCACCGTGAGCAAACCGGTGCTTAGTTACCACTGATGCGCGCATTTATATTTATATTCACATTTATATTTATATTTATATTTAAGTATTTACTTTATAATTCCCGAAATTGTTATATTGTTATTTCTTTTGTTTAAAATTTTACTTACTCTCTTGTGATTCTTCAGTTTAATTAGTCTATAAGTTTTCTTTCTCTGTGCTTATTGTATATTGCCCCATAGGCAACTAGGGCATTAATAAACATCTATCTATCTATCTCTCCCTCTCCCTCTCCCTCTCCCTCTCCCTGCTCTCTCTCTCTCTCTCGTGAGTATGACTGACGCGTGTTTTCTTATCACTCTATCCTAGAACTTTACTCTGCCGCTATTTGCCCTCGGGCAGTCTTCTTCCAGGGTAGTTGCAAGCTTAAAGTTGCCTTACATCTCGATGATATCAATTGCTTGATCTCTGCTAGCATTTCATCGAAATTGGGATGTAAAGTGACTACATTTTCTAACCTCACTTCTCACGATTTGGCCTTGAAAAACTTCATCGCCGCACTCTGGGTTTTTGGCGCATGCGCTCCTGTCTTTCTTTCAACTCGCATCTCTCATTGGTTCATCGATTGCGATCTCGATAATCAGCTGCGCCATCATCCGCGTGACGGCTCAACAGGGTACTTCATACTACTTAGCACGACATCGGCCTCTCTGCTCTGCGCATGCGCTCACGTCTTCTCCGGATTCTCATCGACCATTGGAGCATCGATCTGATCTTCACAATCAATAGTGCCATCTTCCTCTCAACGGCCCGACTGCGAATCACTTAGCCTGCTTGAGATACCGACTATCGATAAAGTGAATATCTGCTTCTCGCATCACTTCGTGTCTAGTCTAGAGCTCTGCATGCCCACTTCGAGGTGTCATAAGTGCAGTAAAAACATTGCCGGCGATAGTTTATCATGCTCGGTTTGCTTTAAGTACTTTCATCCGGGCTGCTGCAAAACGTATTTAAAGTATAAAACGGCCAGCGATTGTTGTAAAAGGGAACTTAGTTATATATTGATCGACGATACGACATCAGCTCCCATAATGAGTGTATCTCCAGCGGTATCTAGAGGTGCCGGCACCACAGACAGTCTATTGCACGAAATTCTTGCTAAACTGAATTCGTCTGAGATCAAAATGGATAGTTTTATCAAAGAACAGCTAGTTACAAACAGAGAAATTGCAGAGAAAGTCAACAGTATTCCGAATCTGGTAAAAAAAGTAGAAGAACACGATGTGTTGCTAAAACAGTTAGCCGATCAAAATCTTAGTTTGAAGCGTGAAATTGAATCGCTAAGATCCTCCGGTAGTTCTGCTCAATCGGAGCTCAACACGACAGAACTTGTGCTCGCGGGTATTCCACGGGAAATTTCCGATAATCCGCATCAAATAACCTCTAAGGTATTCATAGCACTTGGAGTTAGCAATTTATTAACCGATGTGTTGGGTGTGCGCGTAATGACACGTAAAGTGTCACCGGAGACTAGTCAGCAATCGTCGGCATCAGTTCCTATCCCTCAATCGCAGTCTCTTGTCGTATCACTTAAATCACCGCAAATCCGTGACTTTATTATTAGCAAAAAGCGAAGCAAGCGTGATCTTGCAATTAGAGATGTTTTCGCCATCCAACGAGACGGAAACGTGTACGTCAATGAGTTGTTACCAACACAGAAATACAATCTATTGCGTCGCACGAAAGATAAAGCTAAAGCTAACGGTTACAAGTATGTCTGGGTGAGATCCGGACGCATTTTAGTGAGGCGCAGTGATGGTTCGGCGATTATACACATCAATGGAGATGCAGACTTAGCACTTCTCATCTGACTTCCGTCGATGAGAATTCGAGAAGCGAGTTCTAATGACGGTTCACTCTTAAAAATAGCTTATTTTAACGCGAATTCGTTGCTCGGTCACATCGACTTTATCCGCCTCTTCTTCACATCTCATTTTTTTCACGTTATCTCTATTTCGGAAACGTGGCTCCATGCGCACGTCTCTAGTGATCTAATTGCTATAAAAAATTATTATATTATACGAAACGATCGTGAGGGAAAAGAAGGCGGAGGTGTTGCTTGCTATATTCACGAGTCACTTAAAGCGAAAGTTGTAGCTTCTTCTCCAAACACCTTCACTAATTCGCCTGAGTATTTACTTATTGATTTGCTTTTCGGTAGTAGTGCGCCTCTATTACTTGCCTCTGTATACCGGCGTCCTAAAGGTCTCCTGTTGCATGATTTTTCTGACTCACTTTCTCGCTTTTCTCATGCTTATCAGAATATTGTCATTACCGGAGACCTAAATTGCGACTTATTAAAAGATATTTTCGAAGCCAAATATCTAAGAGAATGGATTTTTACCCTGTCTTTTCACTTAGTTAACTCGGAGGCGACTTTTCACACGGCGAGCTCAGACTCGTGTCTGGATGTGATAATCATTGACAGTCCGGAGAAGATGCATTTCTTCTCTAAGTCGGATGGTCCATTTATAGCCGGCCATGATTTATTAGAATTAACTTATAAGTATGATGTTGCACCTATCGAGCAGAAACGGATCACGAGACGTAACCTTAAACACTTCGTTCCATCGGAATTTCAAAGCTCCCTTAGTGCATCGGGAAATAAACTTGCTTCAAATGATATTATCTCGTCGTTTAACGAGATGGATCAGTGGACGTGCAGTTTAATGGAAATTATCAGGAATGCATTCAACAAGCACGCACCAATGTGTTCTTTCGTTTCAAAAAAACCAGCGGTGCCTTGGCTCACGCGCGAATTAAAAAGTCGAATTAATAATCGAAATTCCCTGTTTAAACTTGCGAAGCGGCGAAATGATATTTTAAGCTATGAGATGTACAGACACATTAGAAACGAACTCAACGAAGATATAAAACAAGCTAAACGGGACTATCACTATAATACTTTAGTAGGCGTTGTTGACTCGAAAAAAATGTGGAAAGAACTCGAACGACTTGGTCTCGTCAAAACGACGCTCGTCTCTCCAATACGGTTTTTCACGGTTGACGAACTCAACAATTATTACATTTCAATCACAAATACTCGACCGGCTGCAACTTCTGCTGAATGCTCCTTGGCATTATCTCGTGTACCGGAAGCGCTGCACCATTTCTCTTTCAAAGAGGTTAATCACCTCGATCTCGTCAAAGTGATCAAAGTCTTGTCGAAGAACTCCCTTGCGTCAGGTCCGGATGGTATCTCACCGTATTGCATAAGTCATGCTCTCCCGGAAATCGCCACGGCGCTGTTAAAAACTTTTAATACTTCGATTCGTCTTTCTCACTTTCCCACCGAGTGGAAAAAGGCTTACATAAGGCCTTTGTCCAAAATCTGCACACCGCTCACTCCATCTGACACGCGCCCGATCGCCAACCTCTCGGAATTATCTAAGACCTTTGAAAGAATTATTCATGAACAAATCACGACGTTTACAGAGGAAAATAACCTACTCGATCCCCGACAATCAGGCAATCGATCTGGATACAGCACTCAAACAGCCCTTCTAAGGGTCGGCGAGGGTATAAGAAGAGCTGTTGATCAGAGGAAAATAACGCTGCTGATTCTATTCGATTTCAGCAAAGCTTTCGATACTATTTCTCACACACACCTTCTATGCAAACTCAAAACCTTTGGTTTCTCCGAGTCGACTCTGAAATGGTTTTACTCATACCTAACTGGCAGATCACAAGCTGTAATAGATGATGACAACAACCCTTCTCAATGGCAAATCGTGACCGCCGGCGTGCCTCAGGGCTCTGTTTTAGGACCTCTCCTTTTTTCGCTCTTCATAAACGACATCGGATCTTCTCTAAGGCATTCTAATCATATGATTTTTGCGGATGACATGCAGATTTATCTGCACTGTTATCCGTCATTATTAGAGGAGGGTCTAGCGAAAATCAGTAGTGACGCGTCTGCAATATTTGACTTCGCGAACTCGAATGGCCTCAAATTGAATCTAGCAAAGTCTAAGGTTATGCTGTTAGGTAGCGATGCATACATACGCTCCTTGGATGTTGACAGTCTTCCGCCTATCTTAATAAACGATACGATACTGCCATTTGTAAGGGAAGCGCGTAATCTCGGAGTAATTATGACGGCCAATCTCTCGTGGAACAGTCATATTTCGCAAATCTCACAAAGAGTACATTATACGCTGCATAAACTTAAATTCCATAGGCACTCTCTCTCTAAGCAACTACGTTCTAAACTGGTTCTCACGCTAATATTTCCTCTCATCGATTACTGCTGTCTAGTTTATCATGATCTTACGAGCGAGTTAAATTCCAAACTACAAGTGCTGGTCAATTGCTCCATTAGATTTATTTTTGATCTTACGCGTGACGAGCACATAACTCCGTATAGACATCAACTCAGGTGGCTATCCGTGAAAAACAGGAGATTGTACTTTCTTGGCACTTATGTCTATCGCATCTATCACGACGAAGCCATTCAGTATATTCATGAATTATTCCCTAGAAAACACCCGGGAGTCAGAAGTTCGGCTAGGCATTCCTCAGCGTCTTGCTTTCATGTCCCACTTCATCGTACGGCTTGTCTTCGCAACTCCTTCCACCTCTCGGCTGTATACTTTTGGCATTCGCTCCCTGAATCGGTAACATCGGTACCCTCTCTCGCTTCATTCAAACGCACTTTATTCCAGCACTTGTTCGCGCTTGAACTGGCTGAGGAGTAATCGAACGATGATCGAACTATAGTATCTAAGTAGTCTGAGTAAAGAGCTGTAGATTCTATTATTTTGTTTTTTCTTTTTATTTGATATTATCACTATTTTTATTTTTATTTTTCCGTTGATCTCGTTAGTGTAAGATTCCGAATCGTGGAACAATTAGAATAGTAAGTCGTACTCACTAAGAATTTATTATATACTGTAACGCGGTTTTTTTGGCGCGTTACATGAATGGCGTCATCGGCGGATTTTGGTCCCGTCGAGCATACGTTCTCCCCACCGACAGAGTCCCCAAGCGATCTCAAGGGTTCGAAATTTAAGCGAAACGAATAAAATTATTAATTTCTCTGTTCTTTTATTATCTTTATTTTTCACGAGCGTAACAAGGCGAATTTCATCGGCGAGTGGTCTGCGTTTAGCGTCATTATTTTCGAGACCAACTGAACAGGAGTATCGTTTTGGCTAACGGTACCGCTACGAGGTCGTCGCATCTTCTCTCATCCTTCAGCAACACCGAAAATCGTCGCTCTGGGCGCACCGATAACGGAGAAGTCGCAGCTTAGCGATGTCAGCATCGTCTCAATGATGTCTGCACCCCGGGACCAACGTCTACGAAGATTCTTCAAGCGAAACGTCGTGCGATAGTTCGAGCGGGGCGTCAGCGCCGTCTTCGTTCGAATATTAATTTCGCGCGAGCGATAGTTCGCGATAATCGTAGGGCGTCGCCAGGTACCGGGGTACCGAAAATATTAGCAAAGGGAGGGGAGAGCGAGACCGCGAGACGAATTAGCGTAGATTACTCGAGGACTCTCGTCGTATCTTTTGTGGTGTGAGGACGTGTGCTCGAGTGATCGAGATGGCCAAAGGGACAACTCCGCGCGAAAGGGTGTATCACCTCGGTACCGGACCGATCGCGGATTGGGAATTATCAACGGGTCGGAGGGTTGGTCAATTCCGATAATTTCCTCGTCGAACATCAGACTCTCGCCGGTAAGGCTCCCGTCTTTTCGCTCGGACGCGTTCTTTTTCTTTTGTTCAATTATTTATTTTTGAGTGTCCGCGCGCACTCTTCGCGATGACGGTTCTCGTCCCAGGCAATCAGAAAAGCTTCTCTCGGTGACGCGTGGGACTCGTCAAGGGAGAAGTTAGCCTGCAATAGAAGGACGGCCCGTCTCGTATTTTTCTTGATTTCTTTCAATTCATTTTGTATTAGTTTTCGGAACTTGGGATCGCTTAGGAAAATTAGTAGAAATTTAATGTACGCGAGAGATCCGTTCAGTTAAGTGTGGCGAGCGGTTGCGGGGACTCGGACGTGCGGGAGATAATCGTAGGCGTGCTTCGACGGCTTTGGCTGTTCGAACTCGCAGTGCGAACTCTAAAAGTTAAACGAGCCCTCTGCCCGCTTTGCGCCGAGTGATCACGCGGCTTAGTGGGATTTTAGTATTTCTCCGACACGTTTTTCGGTACCGTCAGGGGCGAGATGTACGTCGAGACGCGAATTTAGTAGGGACTATTATTTTTGTGATTGTTAATAATTTCTCGTCGCGGAAATTCAAGCCGGCGAACTGAGTAACCGGTGAGAATTTTAGTAGGGAGATTCTTATTTTTGTGTCGAGTCATCCCGGGTACCGTCCCGGCGAAAAGTGACGTGTAAATTATGTTTTTCGTCGAATAAATTTATTTATTGTGATTTCCCTAAATTTTGCTTGCTGTTAATCGTTTTATTTATTTGAGATGTACCCCTTTTATAAATCGCCAAGACAACGAACCGCCCCTCTACCCTGGTGAGCTGCAGTTAGCCGGCTGTAATCAATTTTCGTTATTTCGTGAGCTTTGAAAATCCGATCGCGCCGAGCTCGATGCTCGGCTGGCGCCCTTAAAAATAAGTAAGCGATCGAGACGAATTTTTGTGGCCAACGGGGTACCGTTTTGTTTAATCGATTTTTTCTTGAATTTTTATTTTATGAGTGTGAGGGTGCCACTCCTTGGAAATTTCGGTCACAATACAAAACCAATAAATGTTCACAACACTTTGTAAAATTGCCCCATAGGACACTAGGGCATTAATAAACATCAATCCCTCTCCCTCTCCCTCTCCCTCTCCCTCTCCCTCTCCCTCTCCCTCTCCCTCTCCCTCTCCCTCTCCCTCTCCCTCTCCCTCTCCCTCTCCCTCTCCCTCTCCCTCTCCCTCTCCCTCTCCCTCTCCCTCTCCCTCTCCCTCTCCCTCTCCCTCTCCCTCTCCCTCTCCCTCTCCCTCTCCCTCTCCCTCTCCCTCTCCCTCTCCCTCTCCCTCTCCCTCTCCCTCTCCCTCTCCCTCTCCCTCTCCCTCTCCCTCTCCCTCTCCCTCTCCCTCTCCCTCTCCCTCTCCCTCTCCCTCTCTCTCCCTCTCTCTCCCTCTCCCTCTCCCTCTTCCTCTCTCTCTCTCTCTCTCTCTCTCTCTCTCTCTCTCTCTCTCTCTCTGTGGTTGCGAATTTTGCGTTGATTAACGGACTCACGCTAAATGTGTCTAAGTCCAAGATCCTAATCCTCGGTAGCAATTCTTACGTACGTCAACTCGACTTCGATACGATAACACCGGCTACTTTAAACGAGGTCCCTATCCCTTTCGTCAGGGAAGCATGTAATCTTGGCGTGCATATGAGCATCACTCTTGCGTGGAATAAGCATATCTCGCTTGTCTCTCAGAAAGTGCATGCTTCGCTTCATAAGCTAAAGTACCACAAGAATGCTCTGTCTCGGGAGCTAAAAATTAAACTTGTCACGACGCTTATCTTTCCGCACTTAGATTACTGCTGCCTTGTTTATCATGGGCTAACAGAGGAACTTAACACTAAGCTTCAGCGTCTGGTTAATAGCTGCATTCGCTTCATCTTCAATCTTCGTCGTGATGAACATATCACTCACTACCGTCATCAGCTAGGGTGGCTCTATGTATCCAATCGTCGTCGCTATTTCTTAGCTATTCAAGTCTACAAGGTTCTGCGATCTCAGTCGCCGTCTTTTATTAGAGAACTGTTCGTGAGACGTAGCTTGGAAGGCGCTCGCCCATTGCGTAATGTACAAACACCACTCACCTTCGAGATCCCGGCACATCGAACAGTGGCCTATCGCAACGGTTTTCACCTTGCGGCAATCTACCTGTGGCACTCTCTCCCGGTGGATGTCACCTCTGCTCCTTCGTTAACTATCTTTAAAACGCGACTCTACGAGTACTTCTCCCGGGCTGAGATTGCTCAATCGGTGCAAATAATCTAATTAGGTTGCTAGTCTTAGTAAATAGGTATGTCTTCCCTAGTTATTAATACTATATGGTTTACCTTTAGCTCTATTTTTGTAATCATTATTCTAATTTTGAGATTATTACGTTTTTGATTATTTTTCTTTTTTATAACATCTTTTTTATAACATTTTGCATATTATATTTACAATTGTTATTTCGTTAACTTGCATCACGCTCTGCTCTATGTACGTGTAAAGGATTCGTACAATATCCATTTGAACTATGTATGGTAACGCTTTTGGATCAATTTGCCCCATAGTGTAACTAGGGCATAATAAAATACATCAATCAATCAATCAATCAATCTCTCTCGTAGAGTAGTTGACTGTGAGATAGTGCTGTTATTAAAGTCAATTTTATGCTGGAAACAGTACATTAAAAATCTGTTCTTTGATACCAGTGCAGGCGGAAAAGACTGACACAATAGTTAGTATAAAGTCAATGAGACGATCTCTGATCATATTAATAAAATCGTGATGTGAATAGTCCGGTATAAAGGAACTGTCAGATAAGTGGAGGCAGCCATATTGGATCGGTCCGGACGTGGTGCTCATCCGGCGGAGCCTAGGCCCACGGGGAAGGTACTCAACTTCACGTAGCGAGTGACGTGGTAAATTGCCGTCAGTTCGGTAACTTACTGGTCCGCGATCTCTGCGCACGTTGTCTGTGCCCAGAAAACAAAAACTAGCGGTTCTCGTCCAGAGAAACGACAGCACAGCATCCTCTGAGAATGATCGACGATTGGCACGAACATGCCTCCAAAATCATTTAAACCGCAATGCGTAAAGTGTAAGAAAGGTGTCATGACAGTTGTCTACGAATGCAAAAGATGTTTGAAATACTATCATCGAGGTTGTGCTGACATTCACATGTCGTATGACTCCAACAACGAGCTGGTGAAATGCCCGGGTAAAGTGGAGATTGTTCCGGGCACTGAAACCACTGGCAGAAAGAGAGACTTCGTCGAGGATGGCAACGAGGCTAACAGCGACTTCGGCAGCGAAGCCGGTAATGAGGCAGTTTTCGAAATCGATATTGATAGCGGCGATACGAACAGGAAGAGACGAAGAACAACAGAGGAAGCGATAGAGATGGATGCGAAGGAAGTATCACTGGAAAAGAAGTTGGACACGATATTGGAGCGGATCAACGTTTTACAAAGCGGTAATGACATTAAAAAAGTTGTTAAGGACGCAGTAAAAGAAATTATTGCCGAACAAGTAGAAATAATAATAGAACAAGTCAACACAAACTTCAATAGCGAGTTAGTTCGTATGCAAGGGGCTTTGCAAGAGTTAAAAGAAATAGTACAAAACCGAGACAAAAAAAGTAGCTATATTACCGACAATGAAGCAGGGAGTAGTACTGTCAACAAAACAAATCAGAGACAAACGTACGCACAGATCACGGTCGACAGACCGATCAAAAACGACGAAGTAGTAATAATAAAACCGGCAGCGGAACAAAGTAGTGAAGTCACAAAAAGAGAAGTAAAAGAGAAAATAGACATAGTAAAAGCAGGTATCAGCGTTAATAAAGTAATTTCAGGGCAAAAAGGAAAAATTATTGTCGGGTGCGCACAACAGGAAGATCGAGAAAAACTAAGTAACTTAGTCAGAAATGAGCTTGGAGATAATTACATAGTTAGCGCGCCGGCTATAAAGAAACCGTTGATAAAAATAACAGGGATTGACATTGAAGAAAGCGACCTGTCGAACGAAGACTTAATTGAGAAAATCTGTGAGCAAAATCAAGTAAAAAAAGATAAAAGAAACATGCATATGCGTATAATTAAGAAATGGACGTTTGAAAATTACAAAAACATGACAATCGTTTTAGAATCTGACCCGGAAACGTACACAGAGTTAGTCAAAGAAAATCAAGTGAAAATAGGGTGGCAAATATGTAAAGCGTTCGACTTTGTAGCACTGACACAATGCTACAACTGCTGGGGTTTTCATCACGTAGCTAAGAACTGCAAAAAACCCACTCGATGTGGGAACTGTGCAGGAGAACATCGCGCAAGAGATTGTAAAGAAAAGGAGCTTAAATGTGCTAGCTGCAGTTTCCACAAAGAAAGATTAACTCTCAAGAACTTAGACACAAAGCATAAAACCACTGACAGAGTATGTCCGACGTTTAAACATTTTTTAGAGAGAGAAAAGAGCCGTGCAGTAACAAAATAAAAAGTGGTTCATTGATATGTCTTAATGTGTGTAGCCTCGTAAATAAGAAAGACGAAATAGAGCAAAGGATCATAAAAAAACACAAACCGGCAATACTTGCATTAACTGAGACTAGAACAACAGAGGAAATTGAAGATAATGAATTAGCAATAACAGGATACTCGACTATAAGATGCGACGCGGAAAACAGACGAACGGGTGGCGTAGTTATATATGTCAAAAAAGATTTAAAGTACAAAATCAAAGCAGTCAGAAAAATTGCGAATAATTGTTGGTGCATTGCACTCATGCTTAGCAGCTGTAAATACAGCGGATATGTGATTACTGTATACCACTCGCCTAGTGCCAGCGATGCTGAATTCTTGGAGTTCATAGAAACAATAGCCGACGAATTTTGTACTGAGGAAGCAGCAATATGTGTGGGTGATTTTTATCTAGACATGACCAATAAGACCCATTATTCCAAAAAACTAACAAACCTATTTTTAGAGTACGGAATGAAACAATATGTTGATAAAGCGACAAGAATAGTAAGAGACTCAGAAACGATGATAGATTTAGTATTCACCAATCTTAAGGTAAAACCGATCGTCCATTACACACCAAAGATAACAGACCATGCAATAATCGAAGTAGTATTAGGTATTAATGCAGTAGACAGGAAAGACAATGTAAAAGTGATAAGAGATTTTAAAAAATTTGACGAAATGCGATTTATAAATAGTTTTACTGACAGAAATATAACAATGCCTGACGACGACAGAGAAACAGTATTTAATAATGGTGTAAACGAGACTATAAATAGTGTAGTGATGGCACTCGACAAAGAAGCACCGTACAAAATGATAAGAGAAAGACACGAGACAAAGGAGAATGGATGGTTCAATGAAAACATTCAGCGAATGATCAAATCAAAGGATATGGCATATAAACAAGCAATAACCACTAGAACTCCAGCCGATTGGTGCGGTTTCAAAAGGATTAGAAATGATACTGTTCAGGCAATACGACAAGCAAAGAAAAACTACTATGAAAAGCAAATAGACGATAATAAAAAAGACAGTGCGAAGATGTGGAAAACTCTAAAAAAATTGATAACGAAAAATAAACAAGAAACAAACTATAACGACGGAATTTACTTCAACAGTCAATTAGTGCAAGGAAATCAGGAAATTGCAAATAGATTTAATGTATATTATATAGAGAGTATAGAGAGCATAGTGGCAAGTATTGCAAACATCGAAGAAACAAGTCAGGGTAATAATTTCACAAACGCGACATTACGAGAATTTGAAGAAATAACAGGCGAAGCACTAGAAAAAATTATTATGATGCTACCCAACAAAGGAGGAACACAAGAGGGAATTTCGTCCAAGATACTAAAAATAGCATACAAGGGGATTAATAAAAAACTTACGTGGGTAATTAATAAATCATTAAAAAACGGGTTCTTCCCGAATGCGTGGAAAAGGTCTGAGATAATCCCGATACCAAAAATTAATAAGACGAAACTTGCTGAAGAATATCGCCCAATAAACAAATTACCGCAATTTGAGAAAGTACTAGAATTAATTGTGAAAGATCAAATTGTCGCGTACTTCAAAGATAATAATCTGTTAAGCAGAAATCAATATGGGTTCCGAACGGCGAAATCGTGTGAGGACGCAGTGCAAGAAGTAATATCTGAGTGGAAAAAAGAAATAAGTACAGGGAAGTTGATAGGGGCGATCTTTATAGATCTAAAAAGAGCATTTGAAACAATTGATCGAAACTTGTTGTTGGCAAAACTAAAAAACTATGGCGTAAATGGAACTGTATGGAAATGGTTTGAATCGTACTTAAAGGATCGCTCACAAATAGTTATAATTAATAATGAAAAGTCCGAAGAAAGAAAAACAAGATATGGAGTCCCACAAGGATCCGTGCTGGGACCCATATTGTTTATAATATACATAAATGACATAGTAGATGTAATGTGCCAAGGGTTTAAAGTAGTTCTCTTTGCGGACGATATGATAATTTACACGTCAGGGGGGAGCTCTGAGGAACTGGAAAGAAAAATGAACGAGCAACTAAATGAGACTGAGGAATGGCCGTGCAAAAATAAACTAAAAATGAATACGAGCAAAACAAAATTTATGGTAGCGAAAGGACCACAAGTAAGAAAAGGTGATAATGTAATAATAAAATGTAGAAATGGAGAAGTACTAGAAAAAGTGCACGAAATCAAATATTTGGGAGTAATGTTAGATTCTAAGTTAAATTTTACAGCGCACCGAGAATTTACGGTAAAAAAAGTAGGCAAAAAAATAAGTTTTTTAAATAGGTTAGGCCAGTTTCTGTCGCCTTTAACTAGATGCACAGTGTATAAGAGCATTATAGCTCCACACATGGAGTACTGTAACACCGTTCTGCTAAATATGAATAAGACGGACATGGACGTTATACAAAGAATGCAAAATCGAACGATGCGAGCAATACTGCACACAAGCAAGCAAACGCGAATAATTGACATGCTTAATGCCCTGTGTTTCCTAAGTATTCGGGAACGAATGCAATACAAAGTTATCCTCTCCATCCATAAGACAATGCTAAGTACGGACAGGAATGAACGTGGGGGGTGGTTACAGTTAGTAGGGAATAGAGAAGGTATTCGAACACGGCAAGCGAACGATGTAAAAGTAAATTTCACGAGAAGAACATTAGGTCAGAAGGATATGCGATACGAAGGCGTAAAGCTGTATAATAAAGTTCCTGTAGAAATTAGAAGTATACGAAGCATGAATGTATTCAAACGAAGGGTAATAGAGTTTGTAAAGAGTGGCGATCGACCGAATGGAATATTAATATAAGCAAAAAGTAGAAATAAGGAAGAATATTGTTAATAGTGTAAAAAGCACATATGTAATGTTACGTCGCGAATCGTGTTTTACGCAAGGAGCCAGGCCTCATCTCGGTCAATGAACTTAATCAATTTACGCGTTATCGAAGCGGCTTATGATTCGCAGGTGCCTCGTTTTGAGCCTAACCTCGCGGAAATTTGCTCGGGAAGAGGCTAGAGTACATTCGCGAAAGTTCTTCCCGTTTCTGTATGATAGAACCGCTGGCAATGGGGACAATAAGCGTCATTTTCTCTTAGTGGGAGAGTAGTGCTAACTTGTGATTCTCGAACGAAAATGCGATGACAACACACGCAGAAAAGAATGAATAATATCAAGAGTACAACCAGATTAAAACTCAGTAAAATTACTACTACCCTTGGGTGATCTAACGGAAGAGTCATTTTATGCGTAACGATGGTATCGACCACAGTTCAAACAAAGATTCGGGGAATATCTTAATGGTGGGTTTATTACGATGCGCGGTGATTCGGTTGCCGGAACGGGACGATAATGTCTGGCCAAGAGTTTAGGGCAGTATCGGAAAAACAAGATTACGCCAATCAAAAACAATGAAAGATTTGAAGCAATGATGATCCACACTATTTTAGGAGAATCCGGGGAAACGAACATTTTTATACGCGGTTAAACGGTTGCGAGGGGTAGAGGTTACAAAGACAGGGATGGTATGCGAGGTCCGATTTCTTCAACGTTATTTTGTGAGTACCAGAAGGGCTACGATCGGCTGAGGATCCCAGAATACATCGTATACTCATGAGCCTCACAGCACTCCAGTGGGACAGAGGGTAGGAGATGAGGTGATATCGGAGAGAAAAGATGCACAAAAAGATAAAGTAAATAACTTACTTACCAGAAAATAAAATCGATGAAAAATGTAAAATGCCGATGAGGTTGCGTTGACGAGTGGTGGATCGATGAATCGTTGCTACCCTCGGCTTGTCGAGTCAATTGCCGAGCGGATGAGGATGGTGCGCAGATAAATGAATTTTCAAATTTCTCAAAAAAAATCACGTTTCACCAAGCCTTTATTACTATCGGCTCACAACTGAAGCAACTGATAGTACGTAACGCAAGAATTGTTCACAAAATAATATTCCCGACAATAACTCGGTAGACAAAAATTATTCGCAAAGCAATGAACAGAGTAACGTCGTGGTTCGGAAATCGAAGAAAACTGAAGTCGTGACAAAAATCGATGAATGCTAATGAATGCTTCCGCTGAAGGGCCCCTTGTTTTATAGTTTTGCCCTCAGATGACATAAGCTTCGCTGGTGGGAGGCACGCGTCTCAGCCGAGGCGTGAGGTTCCCCGCCTCCCTTGTTCTCCTGACGAGCTCTTAACCTTTCTATAATTATTTTACTTAACTATTCCTGATGCAAATTCTGTACTGTGTATCAATTAATTATATCCTTTATTGATTGTTGATCTTCCTTGACTTTTGTTGATCGTTCTAGGTGGAATTTATGTGAATTAATAATGCGTTTGGATAAAATTAATTAATCAACAATACCTAAATTGCAATAAGATATTATGATCTTTCAGAGTCGGTTACTAAACATACTTTGCAATTTTTTTAATTTGTGGATCTCATAAACTACAGTTGGTTAATTAAACAGCCGATAACTCATTGGTTTGACAAATTGTTACTCAACTAATTTTGCTGCAAATATAGGGAAATATATGTGTAGATGGCAGGTCTTTTTTTGTATAATAATCCATATTGTTAACTATTCGTTTCTTTTCTTTTATCCCTACTTTTGCGGAATTGTGGCTTCGTTCGCTTCGAGATTTTTATGGTCTCCTCGTATTGGCTAAAGAGTTTGGTAATTAATACAGAGCGGGCCTGATTCTCAGAATCGATTCGTGATTTATTTTTTTTCTCTTCCCCTTATGCCCTTGGTGCGATCACGTATGCACGTGAGCGTAGAATGCCTCGCTAAGAACGCTTCTCCCCTGACGTCTCCCCTTCTTAACGAAGTCTCACTCATGCTAACTGGAGCATATGCACCTCTCCTTTTTACTCAACTGGTGAAATATATTGTCACCGTGTTCCCTTCGTCGCAATAGACTAGCGTGAACGTATTCGTTGTTCTTCTCAGATCGCAAGGAGAAGAAAAAACAACCACAATAAGAATTATTATTTCTTAGCTTTCGAACGGGGGTCTTTAACCTTCACTAGTCCGAGTGTTTATAACGCTGGCGGACTGGTCGTTAATATTTTTCGTGTACCGTAGGCAGTTCTTAGAATTTTTTATGTCACAGTAGAATTACGGCTTCCTGTTTTGCTCTTGCAACAGATTTCTTCATCGGAACTATATATAAACTGCCCAGTGGTCAACGCTTCGTGGAAAAAAAATATATAAAATTAAAATGAAGGTGCAAGTTTAGCGAGACCTTGATTCGAAACACGTACCAATATTCTTCGTCTTTCCCCTATATTCTTTGTTAATAATTGCAGACGTTACTCTAGTTGTTTACTTCTAGCAATATCCAGAAGGGTTGATTGGCTTAGTTTGCAAATATTACTCCTGTCTTTAATGGATTATTATGGCGTAAAATATTTAAGATCATCATAAGTAAAACATAAAATTATAAACTACACCGCGGATGACCTGACCCAATATTCATCTTCATGCGTGATTCTATTCTCATTATCTATTTCGCGGACCGTCGGGAATTTTCTTTTTATTTGCGGGGTTACGTCGCGAAGGCTGCTCGTGAGGTGCTGCACTCTTCGGAGGAGGATCCAAGATGTTTCTATCGAAGGGCCCGACGCGTCATGGTATTGGTGAAGCCATCGGTACCCTTGCTTGAGTCATTCTTCGCCTCGAAGCCACTGAGTCTCTTTGTGCGTGAGCACAGTGCTTGGAGGTGTTAGTGGGCCTCGTGCGTTGGAGTCTCGTGTGTTCGAGTCTCTCTGCCTTCCATAGAGCGTAATACCCCTTGGAAGTCCGCTAGCCCGTATACATGAGCCGGCCTTCTCTTGGTAGTGGCGAGTTTTTCTGGGTGTTGTGTGCCACGTGGTTGGCACCGCATGAGCATTGAGCCCGGCAATGTTGATTTCGAGAAGTATGAAACAAATCTCGACTTACGTGGCCGACCGGTAACGATTCTCGTGTAGCTCGATATCTTTCTCCTTGGTTTTTCCCCCACTCCGTGAGTGTTCACGTGCAGCGGTATTCTTCTCTCAATTTGATCGAAGAGCGACGCAAGTTTGTGAAAAAGAAATTCAGACGGTTGCGGGACGTAACACCTCCCCCGGAAAACGAGAGTCGCTTCGAAGAACGGCGATCGTCCTCGGAAGAGGCCATAACCGAAATGCGTTTGCTTGGGTCAGTTCATCGTTGGTATCAGAAGAGGTTTTCTGAAACAATACAAATAATTATGCGAGATACAATTCTGTGTTCTTAGATACTATTTATGGTCCCTAGGAAGGGTACGTGCCTTTTGTTTCCTGGAGATTCTTCTCAGATGCCTTGTCCTGATGGATTGAAATTTCTGATCCTTGGAATCGTTTTTCTGACTTTCCTCTCGATGTCTGGGTCGGAGATTCGCCGAGGATGATGATGAAATTAAGTTTACAGACAATTGGGATATTCCGAAATATCCAGAACAATGACTCGATATAAAAATTGTTTCGTATAGGGTTCAAGTTTAGAGTGGTTGGATAAGATGAATCACAGGACCCAATAGGACATAGAGGTTGGAACCGGATATCTATCTGGAATGGAAGCTTATTGACTTTGTTATCGTATAAATCTTGTTATGCTTTAGGCTTCTAAATTTCTGAATTTCTGAACACAGTCTGAATTTCTGATATCTTTTCGTTTTATTGAAAAAATAGAAGGCCAAGAAAAGGTTTCTTTAATGGTTACAGTAATTATTATATATATATATAAAAAAAAATTAATAAATGAATAAAGAAAAGAATAATGATTAATTATCGGTTGCTAATATAATGTATGGATGAATGAATAATGATTTATAAGATATATTATGGGTCACTGGTATAATGTGCCCATAAGAAAACAAAAGCATATAAAAGGATTGATATGTTGTGATCTCTTGGTCACTTAAATTGTGCCATCAAAAGAATAATAAAATAGATAGTATAAATATGGATTCCGCCGTTGACAGGTTAGGTTGATCAAAGATCTCCGGGGGTGTCGTCTTCAAGACTGTCCGTTTCGTAGTCGTAGTCGTTTTCGTAAAGGATCAATTCGGGCCTCTGACCCAGTGGTAGGACGGTATCACCCCTTAGGGTGTATATGGTCCCTCCAAGACGCATACACCTTGCTTCCTTTATGGCTTCAATCCACGCTCTCGCCACCGATAAGGCCAGGAGCCTCTATTCGGGTGGCACATAAATTCCGTCGGCTGCCGACCAGTATTCAATTTCATCCTCTAGTCCAGCTGGGGCTCCCTCTGGCCATGACTGGTTCATCGTAATCGTCAATGTGATGACCTCGGATCCATAGGGCACCATTTTGACTTTAAGCGCAAAAGAGAAAAAAAATAAAACGTAATGTCTTCAACCCGAGATTTGAAAAATATTTTATCGTCATAGGCGGATGATTTCCTAAGCTGAAAATAATAATGATCTTAAAATGTTTGTTTTCGAATGTCGCGAATTCTAGTCACGCGATTTTAGCCCAACCTTCCGAGGTTTGGGTACAGAGCGATCGTTGGGGCAATATCACCCCTTGCAACTGGGGTTGGTGCCGTATTCAAAGGTGCACTAGCACCGTCGTATTTATCTACTTGCTCGACGGGAAGATGTACTGTCTCACTTTCTACATTCATAGATGCTGTCATCGGCGAGGGTTTCTTCACACCTCGCTTAAGGTGCAACAATAGATTTGTCACAGAGTCCCATATCGCGCCTACTAGATAAAGAGACCATCCATACACCGTATGCAATGCATAGCCATGTATGATAGTGTCTATCAAGAGTTTTATTCCACGAATTATCATTATAACACCAATTAGTCCTGCACTGATGTGCCCAAAAGAGACGAACTTTGACCATGCTTTGTTCCATGCGGATTCCATTATTTTGTTAAATTCAGGTCCCTTCAGAAGGTTTGCGATTGATCCTCCCTGAGAGACCACGGGTTTACCCAACATTCCTCGTGCCATGGTATTTAGTACTGCCGGTTGTTCCGCGGGGAACATCACATGATCCCTCAGCTGGTCGAGATCAGTGGCTGAATAGATTCCACTGGTAGCCAAGGACTGGGTATTCCGATATCTCCAGGTTGGTTTAGTCATTGGTTTTAAACTTTCCGGTGGAATAACTCGAACTGGTCCTGGTGTCAAGCCGAACCATTCTCCTTCAATCAGATACATCGTTGGCACTAGGCGATTGCAATTCACCTGAACGCCCATCTTCATCAACACGTGTGTACGAGGGGACAAGAATTGAGTTTCGTTTCCTACAACCACAGGTAGTTGAGTGAAGCATTCCTGCAAATGTTGTACTCGAACTTCGACTGGTACGCATTTAACGACATGTACCACCTCTCCCGATATTACAGCCATGTATCCTGGTCCTTTCATTAGCTGATAGGCGAATTCATCCGGAGATTGAGTAGCTATGGCCAGCCTATTCTTCAGCATTTCCCTTTCCAGACTGCACTTGTGGTTCATGACATCGTGATATAATTGTTGAATCTCTGTTTTAATATGCCTTTCCACGTACACGAATTTCGAATTTACGTATGCGAAAATGTCCATATTTGTAACGTCTAACCGCGTTGCACTCACAAATCCTTGTTCTCCTCTAACTTCATGAATCAGAAGGCGCGGATGTTCCGTTCGTATCAGTACTTGTCCACACACCGTTATCGGAGGGAGAGTGGTGAGTGCAAAGGTAATATCTGATGCGGTTAGTGAATATAAAACTCCGGAGTCTTGATTAATACTTCGTTGTGCCATACCTTCGTACAAAACACTGTATTGTTTGTCCCCGCATTTGTCCAAGGGGATGGGATCCCAGAAAGTGGGTCCACCCTCTATATCGGTACACTGTCCTTTACTTAATTCACATCTCACTCCTGAGTTCATGTAAACTATATTATTTTTGAGTCCCACCCGAGCACGATAGTCTCGTAGCGTCACTGTTATGTCTGCCAATACGTAAACCGAATGCCAGCTACCAAAGGGATCCGTGTAGGAGACACCTTCACAAGAACCATCGGTCCCCACCCAGCCCACTAGAGTTGCTGGAAAGGACTGAGTTTGGTTTGGTCGGACACCGGCAAACTGTACCCGTTCCACCTGAAACGTGCTAAATAAATGGACACGCTCACAGGCCTCACGTGATATCTCAAGTATATAGGATGCTTTTCCTCCGTCCACATTGCTAACATGTGAATGCATGCCGCACCGAAGAACTGTCCGTCGAATCTCGATTTTGCATTGTCGTACATGCACCGATGCATATTCGTTGATTTGAAGAAACTGGATACGCTCGGTTGTTATGTTCAGAATCGGCGGTGGAATATCGCATTCGTCTACGTCTAAGAGTGATAGCGTGGTGATGTTTGATGCCATCCCTCCACACTCGTATCCCACTAGACCATTTACGGTACGAGATCCAATCCAGGTCCATATCCATATCATTATGAACGGGGTAATTTGATGAAGATTCATTGTCTCTTTTTCTTTTTCTTCCTGTATACAGAGAATATTTGAGTGCAAACCCCCCCCCTTAACTACCCTTGTTCTCAAGCGAAAAGGTTGCAATTTTCCTTAGGCTTAACTTCAGGATCAGTATTATTATTGTTATTATTATTACTAACATTATGATTATTATTATTATTCCTATTTTTGTTATTGTAGACTTTTTTTTTTTTTTTTTTTTTTTTTTTTTTTTTTTCACGAGGTATTCAAGCGGTTATTAATGCTAGCTTCAAACAAATGCAGTGAATATCTAACTCCGTTCCACCAATGGCAACACCCGTTTATTCTTTCCTTTGTTTTTCTTATGATTGTCCTGCGTATGCTCATACGTTTCCGGGGTACGTAACACCTAATCCTGCTTCTACTATTGTCATTCGGTTCATGAGGTTGTCTATACTTTGCACGAGGAGTTCAAAGGTTATCATTAGGAGGTCTATTCCCTTTGCGACTTGGGTTATCTTCGGGACGGTACTAATGTCCCAGATTACTACTTTGTCCTGCTGTCTTTGCCATATCGTTTGATGTATAGTATGTCCCTGATACTTCAGAAGATAACTCAACTCACATGTGAGAAGAATGGCACATTCCCTGTTCCAATTAGCGTAATTTGACCAGGTCTTAAAGCGGATTTCACTTAACGTTTGTCGTATATAAGAGAATATTTGCTTCTGTTGTTCTACCGGATTTCCTTGAATATTCTTGATCCATGGATAGGATCTAGTTTTTACGATAATTCTTAATAGAGCTGTCGCGGCCTTTTCTCGGGCTTCCCTCAATGTCTTACTCATTGCGTGCGTGACATATGGTCCACAAGTTAACCGGCAGCCCCAAACACCCGGAGCTGGGTTCATGTGTCTAAACGTCGGTATTATCTGCCTGTACCGCATGTAATCGCGAAGGAGGCTCTCCGCAGTGTTCTTTTTCTGACTGTTTGGTTCCATGCTTCTTCTTTTCCGGTCTTTGGAACCTGTCAGTAGACAACGAAAAGTAATACAAGCAAAACTGAAGGACTTTAGTTGCTTTATATATGTCGTTTTTATCTTATAAAGATGTTTTCATATACGGTTCTGACTATTTTATGAATTGGATTCGGACGATTCCTCCTCCATTAGATATTCTGTGTAAGCGGTAATGGTCAAGAGGAGCAGATTGTATCTGAGAATACTCTGCAATATCCCTTCTGAACTGCAATTTATTGTAGGCGTCGGGTACACCTCCCAACTCATTATGTATCCTGAACTAGTCGATTCCATTCCCTCTTCTAGGGTGTTTTCTCGGGATATTAGGATGTGCACGAACTCATCGCGGAATATCAGTGAGTAACCCTCATTCCATGTGGCTTGATGGTTCCGTACTCGATGAGCCAGAGTCGTTAGAATTCTCCTAAGGTCTGCACTATTGAACCTACTGTTTCTCCTCTCCATATCGTTTCCCAACCAAGGGAACTCGTATGTACTCCCTATGGTCCACCACATGCGGATGACACTTACGCGTTTCGCATTATCCCTGGATTTCCCTATACCGAGAGTTCTGTACGGTCCACAAATTATTTCGCAAACCCATAGATTTCGTGGACATTCTGTGAATAAAAAATGTGGCCTAATGTGGCGACGTTGCATATATTCTCGAAGAGCTACCACCGAATAGTCCTCCATTCGATACTGTAAAAGAAAAATAAAGCGCGGACTACAAACTCGCAAAGATAGAGTATAATTGCTTATTGAACTTTAAACGCTCACTTTAACTTATCAGTATGTTTATATAATTTTACGTATTTTATCTTATCTTGCAATGCCCATTATTCTTTCTCTGTATGCCTTGATGACCGAAAGAAGCAAATTATATCTAAGTATACTATATATCCTTCCCATTTCCGCACGAATTATTTTTGGAGTTGTGGTTAACTCCCACGTCATCAAGTTTGTCGAAATTCCTGACATTCGGCGTTCTTTCAAGTATATCCCCTGTGATCTTAAAAGTCGCTCGAATTCGTCTCTATAAAGGAAGGCGTGGCCGTCACTCCAATGATCCTGGTGACTCTTCACCCGATGCGTTAGTTCTACTAATATGCGATTTACATTATCTCTATTAATGCGCGTTGATCTTCGCCCTACGCCTTGTAGCCATGGAAACGTATAAGTTCCCTCTATGATGCTGCACATGCGAAGTACGCTTGCATGTTTTGCCTGATTTTCTGATCTGCCTATTCCGAGAGCGGCGTATGGCCCACACATTATACGGCAACTCCAGAGTGTTGGCGATTCTCTAAAATATTCATATCGGGGCGTGACATGGCGCCTTAACATATACGCTTGTAGATCTAATGCCGGCTGCCGTTCGATTCCTTCCATTTCTTCAGCGGCTGAAATTAATAAAGGGAACGCGAACTACAGAATCGTAACCAATACTAGGAGGAGAAAAGAAAGAAAGAGAGGACAGACAGAAGAGAAGAGGAAATAGAAAATTTCTCTCCTCATTTTTTTTTTTTTTTTTTTTTTTTTTTTTTATGCAACTATGTTATGGCGATGATGCCGTCAGTTCCCATCCTCCTCTTTCAAGACGATTCTTGCAAGCATTGATGATGCTAAGAAGCAGGTTATATCTAAGTTCACTTCGTAAGATACCCATGGAAATACGAGTGATACTAGGTACTGTATCTAATTTCCAACACATGAAACTTCGTGTCCTATATAGTGTAAGTTCTTCTGTCATATCTGTTCCCTGTGATCTTAATAAACGTACTAGTTCATCTCTAAATACTAATGAGTGCCCCTCACTCCAGGAGGCCTTATGCTCTTGTACTCGATGTAATAAGGCCCTTAGGAGCTCCATAACTTTTTCCTTGTTCCTTTCTGCTGCTACCGCGTCATCTGCCTGATGTGTAGGCCAGGGAAACAGCATGGTGTTTGTTAGTATTTTCCATATACGAAGTATCCCTGTCTTCTTGGCCTTTTCTTTGGTTCTACTTATACTGTGAGCTCTATATGGCCCACAGATCACCCAACAAACCCAATAACTTGGGTTTTCCCCCGAGTATTCGAAACGAGGCCTTATCTTTCGTCGCTGCATATATTCTCGCAAGGCTACTTCCGGTTGTGGCGCCATTGTATATTTATATATATGTATATATAAATTTTATTCTGAAGCTGGAAAATTAAAACGCGAAATACAAAAAAAAAGTTTAATATAAGAAAGATATTTATTATAAACTCCCACTTCCTTTCATAAGTACAAAAATAAAAAAAAAGAATATATATGTATATATAAAAAAAGTATATATTTATCAATATAGGGAGGTAAATGTATGCCTTAAAACAGATCTCTCTCTCTCTCTTTTTTTTTTTTTCTTTTCATGGGCCGTCCTCAACCTAATTCAGGTCCCATGGTGCTACCGTATATATTGTGCACAGAGTTTTTATCATAATCCTCATCATGATAATAACGAGAAGATTTTTATTCGTATATGTTAACGAATGGCTGGCAGTCGGGTAACAGTCGACCGTCCATTCCGCAGAATATTCTCCTAACGGCGTTTTCTTTACGTGGCGTTCGACTGTGAACCCCCATATGTCCAATAATGCATCAAATTCTTCAATCAAGTCCGCACATTCCTCGTCGGATGGTGTATTAATCGATTCTATCTTGGTTTCTATGGTTCTCAGACGGGTTAAGGGACTGTTGGGGTTGCGTATAACGGGCCGAATGATGGCTACCGGGTGGGATCGTGGGGGCACGGGGCTGTTGGTGGGAGGTGGCGGGGCCACGTGGCTGGTGGCGTTGCCGAAGAATTGCTCCGGGTTCCTCCGGATAAACTCGAGGAAGTTCTTTGCAGCTACCTGCTTAGCCCCCTGTTTGCTTCGCGCCGCTCCCACTGCCGATTCTCCGAAGCAATCCACCCGATATATAAACGAATTGAGGTGACTCCCTTCCTGACTATGTACTAAGGTGTACAAAGGAGTGAGTCCCTCCCTTATCAGCATCTCTTGGAGTTCGGAGACCGGTGTTTTCTCAATGAAAGCCATTATTGGATGCTGTAAATTAAATGTGCCGATGGTTAGGGGATGTTTTTGTGTGAAGAAAAAAAATTTCAAACTCAAGATGCTATCTATACCGAGGAGAAAAATAAATCTCTTTTTTTTTTTTTTTTTTTTTTTTTTTTTAGTGCATTCTATACCCTCTCGAGCTGCAAATCCGCACAACCTCCGTTGCTATTTTTATTATCATCATGAGACGACGCTCACGAACTTTGTCCTCATTTTTCCTGATGAAGTGTACCGATGGTTCTTCTTCCAAATAAATTTCCATGTAGGTTTGTCCGTGAATTTCGGACATTAGCTCAACGCACGTGAGATTCAGGAGTGAAAAGTTAGCTCGGAATAAATTCACGAGGTCTTCGCATTCCTTGTCCGTAAACTGGGGCACCATCGTCGTGCAGTAGTACAGTAGGGTCTTTAATTTCTCGTACTCTGTCTGTACTGGAGTTTGGCGACCGGCGAGAGCCTGCCGAGGTATCTCCTGGAGACACTCTAGAACTCGGATTCGGCTCCCTCCTCTCGGTCCTCTCACCCTTTTTTCCATCACAGCGATTAGTTGGTCCATTATTTCCTACGATTTTTTTTTTTTATTTATTTTCTTTCGTTTGTGGAGGAGTGATATGCGACACTCTCAACCTATCTGCGTGCACAACTTGTGTTCCCCTTTTTATCTTAATTCGAACATTACGATCCCCCATAACTTCCACAATCTCATGCGGTCCGGTAAAATTATCCTCAAGCTTCTTTGGCTTAGGGCCTTTTTTCAAAAATACATAGTCGCCTACTTGAAAAGTTTTCGGATTAACCTTTCGGTCGTAAAGAAGCTTTGATTTCTCCTTTGCCCCTATTAGATTATCGCGCGCAATAGCTCGAATTTCATGCATCTGAGTTATTATTTTAACAAGGTAATTGTTATATGTCTGTAGTCGATCTTCAGGATGGATTTCTTCGCTTGATGGTGTTCTTGCTATTTTTCCGAAGACTAGTTCGTACGGTGTATGTTTGGTTCCCTCATGAACGCTGGTATTGTAATTAAATATCGCTAACTCGACCCATTCGTCCCACTCGAACTCTCGACCATTGTATTGCTTCAGGTATTCTCCTAGAGCATGGTGGGACCTCTCGAGTGATCCGTTGGACTGAGGATGAAATGCGGTTGTACGCAGCTTCTTGATACGAAATCGTTTAGCTAATCGTCGCATTAATCCGCTCAGAAAATTACTGCCTTGATCTGTCAGTACTGCCTTAGGAGATCCAAAAATACAAATAAAATGTTTTACGAACGCGTCGGCTACTGTTATGGCCATTGCGTTTGGCAAAGGAATCGCGATGCAAAACTTCGCGAATTGATCTTGAATTGTCAAAATGTATTCGTTAAGCCTTTTTGTTTTTGGTATTGGACCGACTATATCCATCGCTATTTTCTCAAAAGCTGTTCCTGGTGTATCAGTTATTAATAGTGGTTGTTTTGTCCTGAATCTATCGCATTTCTTTAATTGACACGGCAAACATTGTTGAATAAATTGTTGAATATCGGTTTTCATTTTCTCCCAAAAGAAGTGTTGTCGCACGCGATTATACGTTTTGCTAACCCCTCGGTGGCCTCCCACAGCTGAGCTATGCATTTCACGTATAATTTCGTACCTCTCTTCTTTCTTTGGATACCGAATTATCCCATGACAAACTATTATTTTCACTGTACTCCCTTTAAATCCGGATCGTAATTTTGAAGCTATTTCATCCCAAGTTACGTTACCTATGTTCTCTGTTTTGGCTATACTGACACTTGGAATATTTAAAGACTCCATTGTATTCCGAAGGCCAATAATCGAGCTATTAATTTGGGCTAACGTTCCCGACAAACCTTCTCCGGACTCATCGCTGACAGGTAGAGCTATATGGTACCTGTTCCCTCGCTTCACCGCACTGGCCTTGCCAAGTACGAGATCAGGGAAGTACGGCATTTCTCTGCGCTCAACGAGTTTTCGAGATCCGAGGTCGAAGGGTGCTCCGTTAGTTTTGACAAAATACGCGAGACTGTCCTTTCGTATGAAAAAGAGATCTCGCGATTCGATTATATTTCTCGAAGGGGTTTTCTCCTCATGCTCTACTCGGAGTCGTTCTTCTAACGGCATATCGTCTTTGCTAAAATTGCTATCATTATTTTCTTCTTCCTCAGAATTACTATCGTCTTCCTCGGAGTCTATTCTCGGTTGAATAATTTCGTCTGGTTGGAAATTCTCTTCGTTGACGGACTTTTGGTCTTCATCGATAATAAAATCTTCTCGTGGTATCTCTTCTCGTGGATCATAATCTCTGTCTCTTGGATCCTCGCAGTTCTCGTCTTGCGAATCATCAAAATCTTCGTCTGGTAGATCTTCCATTGGTTCTTCTCGATGACTTGGACCTACCTGATTCTCATCTTCCTCGGATGCAGAATCTTCGGATTCGATTGGATCTATTTTCTTCGATTGTTGTTTCTTCCGCGGTGGATTCTTCCTTGGAACAACCTTCGGTTGACTTTTCTTCTTTGTTGGTTTTCCCTTCGGAGGGGATTTTTTAATTGGAGCTTTATCTACCTTATCTTTCTCTTGTAATCGTTCTTCCTGTTGTTTTTTTGCTTGTTGTCGAGTAATTATGCGCGCTGGCGTTTCTTTACTCTGTTTCGAAGTTTCTTTCGCAGACGGACTACCGGTAGGCTTTAAAATTTCCGTTTGTTGTTGTTTAGCTTGATGCCTTGTTATTCCTATGCTATACGAAGGGTCGTATCTTGACCTGGGTTTACGTTCGGCTAAAGGGTCAGTCGACTGACCCATTGACTCACTCGGACCGTCCTTTCGGTCGGCCTCGAGCAGCTGCATAGGGGTCAGTGACTCTCTCCATAGCTCTTCATAATCCTCTTCATATGGGAATTCCTCATCGCTCTCTCCATCGGTCTCTACTTCGGTATTTTCGAGTAAACGCAATATTTCGTAGGTGGTTAGGAAATCGCCGTTATCCTCGCACGTCACGAAAATCTCTTCGTCGCTCTCGTTAGAGTGCATTTCGACTGGATTTCTCGACAATGCGTCAGCATTCACGTTTGTTTTTCCTGTTTTATACACAACGTCGTATTCGTATTCGGACAATTTTAATCTCCAACGAAGGACGCGTGCATTACCATCCTTACAGTTCTTGAACCAGATCAAAGGCTTATGATCGGTAACCAAAGTGAATTTCCTACCATAAAGGTACGGTCGAAAATGCAAAACGCTGTAAACAATCGCCAAGGCTTCTTTTTCGTACGTATCATACCGGGTTTCTGGATCCTTAAGGGTACGTGAAGCGTACGCTATAGGTCTATCTTTTCCTATTACTCCTTGAGACAAAATACCTCCGATTGCATAACCGGACGCATCTGTTGTGACTATAAATGGTTTTGAAAAGTCGGGAAAAATTAAAACTGGTTCTGTGCAAAGTCTTTCTTTTAACTCGTTAAAGCTTTCTTCTGCGCTATTCCCCCATACAAAAGGGACATCATCTCTTAACAAGTTAGTCAATGGTTTTGCCAACTTCGAATAACCTTCAATGAATCTACGATAATATCCTGTTAATCCCAAAAATTGACGAATTCCTTTTACATTCCTTGGTCTTGGGAATTCTCTTACGGCAATTACCTTTTTCGGATCTAGTTTCAAACCATCTCCACTGATAACATGACCAAGATAAGCTACTTCGCGTTTCAAAAATTCACATTTATCCGGTTGTAACGTCATATTAGCCTTTCTTAGTCGATCGAACAATTTTTCGCATTTTTCGTTGTGTTCCACGAGGGTTTTCGCGTAAATGACTATATCGTCGAGATATACAAACATTTCGCGACCTTGCAACCCTGATAACACCAAATCCATCGCTCTTTGAAACGTCGGTGGTGCATTTTTGAGTCCCATCGGCATTCGTACGTACTCGTAGTGGCCGTAGGGTGTCGTAAACGCTGTTTTATGACAATCGTCTGGGTGCATTCTAATCTGGTAGAATCCGGAGGCCAGGTCAAACACTGAGAAATAACGCGCTCCTCCGAGTTGATCTAAGATATCTACTATATTCGGCAAAGGGTAAGCGTCGCTTATTGTTTTTTCGTTCAACGCTCTGAAATCGAGAACTACTCTCCATTTTCTATTTCCTTTAGAATCGAGTTTTTTCGGTACTACCCATAGAGGTGTATTATACGGAGATGATGATTCACGAATAAATCCTGCTGCTAAGAATTCGTCTATCTGTTTTCTAATTTCCTCTTTATGGACTTCCGGAAATCTATACTGTTTTGAGTTTACGGGAAAATCATCTGTGGTATGGATTCTATGCATTACTACGTCGGTGGCGGCCAATGGCTCACCTGGCAAATGAAATCTATCGGCGGTTTTTGCTATCATTCTTTTAAGTGAATTGCTTTCTGTTTTATCCAAATGCTCTAATCTAAGCAATTCTATAACTCTTTCGCTTCTATGGTCATTTGACATCGTGGCTCCAAAAGAAAAACAATCGCAATCGACAAGAAATCTTTCAGCTATTAATGACTCTAAGTACTCATGAGCCGAGGTTGCCCTTTTCGCGAGGCTCGAACCCTCGGCGCAGGTATACACGGACTCCGTGTTCTCTCCACTAACGTTTCGGTTTCCTTCGCTATTTAAAGAGTTTACTGCGGTATTACCGGTTCGAAAAAGAAACAACAAAACGTACAAAACGAATGAAATAAATCTCTGGTCATATCGTGGTTGAGAATTTTTCTTTTTCTCACTATCTTTCTTTTCTTTATTCTGACTTTCGGACTGAGATTCAACACTATACATTGGCGGATAATCTACGGGTTTTTCCTGACAATACCTATCTGATTTACCACACATATTCACCCTTGGATACGGAACATTTTTTTCCATTGTCAAGTTTCTGGACCGTTCATCGGATACGTACACGTTATCACCGGAATTCTTTTCAATAAAATACTTGTCGGATACACTAGTATCTAGCATTATACCTTTGCTAGCCTGTTGATCAAAAATAAATTCTTCAGTTCGGATTCCTGTTATCGAAATATCGTTTTTACAACTTCTTTTGGACCAATGACTGACAACTACTGAATCTTTGTCGGGATTTTCGGGATCTGAGTTAACAACAAAATTTTCAACAAAACTTTCAAACACGGGATTCTCGATCTCTGGATTTCTAACCACTGGATTCTCGATCTCTGGATTTCTAACCACTGGATTCTCGATCTCTGGATTTCTAACCACTGGATTCTCGATCTCTGGATTTCTAACCACTGGATTCTCGATCTCTGGATTTCTAACCACTGGATTCTCGATCTCTGGATTTCTAATCTCTGGATTCTTGATCACGGGATTTCTAATCTCTGGATTCTTGATCACGGGATTTCTAATCTCTGGATTTTTCTCAATATTACGATTCTCAAGATTTATCTCTATAGAAGGATTCTCAGGATGTATATCAATATCAAAATTTTCTTTCTCTACAGGGTTCTCGGTTACAGGATTGAGAACAGACTCTTTGACAATACAGGTTTCAACTTCTGGATGTTCGTTAACAAGTTTCTTCTCTATTAATTTTTCATCGATCGGACTTTTAACTGGAATTTTTTCTAAAACAAAACTGTCATCAGCTACAAAGATTTCCACTGGATATTCTGGATAACGGATTTTCTTCTCTACTATATCGGATTCCAAATAACGGATCTCTTTCTTTACGATTTCTACCTTTGGTGGCTCTATTACTCTCTCTTTTACAATATGAACCTCTCCGACTAGATTCAAATTGGAGCCTGAGCTGTTTTTCTTTTCGACAAAACTCGGATTTTTCCTGGATTTTTCTTTCGCGATTTTATTATTCAGTCTGTCAATCATCGCTTCAAATGATCCATAGGGAACCATTTTTACGACGGGAACTTCTATTTCAACCTGTCGACTAAGGTGATTAGTAACATAAACGTAAGCTTTTCCTTTCTCGTTCCTGACGAGTCCCTGCTCTATGGTTATTCCATCACCTGCATCTAAGATTGGCAAAAATCCTTCTGCTACTTCTTGGTTTTTTATTCTGACATAAAAAAGTTTTCTTACACCTGGCGGGAAGACTATACTTTCTCTCGTATGGAACGGTATTCTCAATCCGTTTACGTCCACACAATTATTCTCATAATCGATTTTTGCAAGGTTATCGCGGAAAAATTCGGATGACAATATTCCCGATTGTCTAATCGGGAAACTATTCGGTACTAAATGGAAGGACGTGTCCTTGCCTAACGTGAAGATTTCTACCGAACCGAGGGTTTCTACAACGTTTGTGGTTATTCCGCTGAGTCTAAGAACTCTCGATCGATCAATGTATAAATAACGATCTATACATTTTTCTTTCAAAACATTCTTACTCGCACCTGTATCTAGCATCAAGGTAATAGTTTCCGATAGCTCTTTTCCTTGCATCAATATCGTAGGACCAATTACGTCGTCAACATATCGCGCCATAAAAATGGTCGCGACCTCCGGCGTGCATTGTCCTATACTACCTTCAGGGTAAGAGTCGGGTGCGTGTCCGCAGTGGCCTCCACCTGGGCACCCGATTCCAGCTGGCCGTTCGCGTTTCCCGAAGTGGTTACAATCTGACCGTATTTACGGATTCGTGATGGACACTCCTCCAATTTATGTCCAATTGTTTTACAATATCGGCACACATTCGGAGGATACTGAGGAGAGGCTGCCTGAGCATAAGTCATCGGACCCGCTAGCTGCGGCACATTTTGCGAAACATTACCTCCGCTGGGATTGCGGGAGGGGCAGTTCCTCGCAAAATGCCCCCATCCTTTACATCCATAACACTGAATCGTGGGTGGCTGAGCCTGGCCACTACTTACCTGGACCGGCGGATTATTTTGTTTCACCGCTGACGCCTGCACTCCGGCAGCTCGTTGCGCATGAAAACAAGTTTCCGGCAGATGACCCTTTTTTCCACAGATCGTACACGGCTTTGAGAAACACTTTTCAGCGCTGTGCCCTCTTTTCGAGCATATTTGACATACTATTACTTGCCCTGGAGAGGCTACAGTATTGCTCGGCATGGGTGCCTGTGGATCAGGAGCCAACAGTGGACAATTGTTCGCTGTGTGGCCCTTCTGCTCGCACATCTGGCACGTAGCCGGTGACTGTTGACCAGCCGCAGCCTGCGCAGCGTAACAGCTCTTAGCACTGTGTCCCCTTTTTCCACAATACTGACAAGTCGGAACGACGGAGCTACCTCCAGCCTGATTCTTATTTCCTGATCTGCTATCGGTCGCAACGAAATTAATTTCCGCGGATTTTTCGATTTTATTCGATTTCGCGGATCTTTCCGATTTTTCACTCGATTTCTCCTTTGGATTTTTACCCTTTCGAAGTCGATCTAGATCAGCGAGTTCACGTTCTACATCTCGCGCTCGATTAATCGCGTCGCTAAGAGTGCGATCGTCGCCCATTTCGCGACGGATTTCCGGTTTTAATCCTCTACCAAAACAGCTAAGTGCCATTTTCTCGATTCTACCTTTTTCGTTCTCATCAAGTGTACCGTCTGTATGCTTGTGAGCTTCAAGAATTTTTACCGCAAGATTACGAATTCTATCCGCGTAATCATCAACTTTTTCCGAATCTTCCTGGAAACTACTTCCGAGCTCTCCGGTAAGCTGAAACACGTCACGCGGCGGATCGTATGTTTTGCAAAGATAATCGGCAAAATCGCGAATATTGCCGAACGTTATTTTCGATATCTTATTCCAAACAGCGGAACTCAATTTTGTTTTCGCGAGTCTCAGGAGGTGAGGTTCACACGCGGGTCCTACCATAGCAAGGGCTTCTTCGAGCCCCGTGATATACCTACTCAAGTTTTCTCGATTCCCGTTAAACTCGGGCAATAAGCGGATCGCGTCGCGCAAGAATCCAAGACTCGCGGCGTCTGGTCTCACTTCGTCGGGCATTGTTAATGTTGGTTTTGCACCAGTAAACAGATTTTTCGGTCTAATTAAAATATCGCGTCTTCGACTTGATTTCGGTGTCGCGGGATACGGTGCAATTTTTTGTTCTCGCGGTGTTTGTAACGACGGACTGAGACCGATATCTCGTCTTGCACTAGAAAAATCACTTTTCGCGGAAAAATAACCGGGTGTACGGAAACTACTACTGAGTGGAGTTAATTCACTTTTCGCGGTCACAAAAGTTGACGTGGAGGCAATGCTTCCCGATGGTACACTACCTCCCCCGGAAGACTCGACTTTATTCTTTGATGGATTTTCAAAATTTCCTTTTTCCGTTGTATTTTCGTTTAAGTTTCCGACCTTTAGCCTCGGTGAATTTATTTTCAACTTTCCTAATGGTTCGATTATCGATTCTAAAATTCCTGATACTAAATTATCAGCATCTTTTGACGAAACTACTGAGCTATCACCGAGCTCATGGCTAACAAAAACTTCATCGGAGGATTCACTTTTCGGAGAATCTGTCGTCGATTCGCGCCTAACAGTGTAACCTGCGGCTTCCGCACCGCCGTCGGAAGGGCACGAGCGAGCGCGAGGCGATCGCGCGGCTTGCGCGTCCCCCTGCTCCTCTCCCTTATCCGGCTTGCTACGCTTACGAGTCCGTTCTTCGGGATACTCGTGTAACACTTTTTTATCAATGTTCCCCTTCGAGCGGGTAAACATTGAGACTAATTTTCATGACGGAAAAAAAAACACTCGCGGTTTTGCTGCTGAAAATTAACCCGAAAATACTTACGGATTTTACAAATAAGCTACCCTGAAATTCAACCCGAAAAATTTTAACGCGGAGATACACACAGAAAAAAAACACCATAGGCGCAATAAAACACAGAAAAGATCACTTTTTTCCTTAAAATACGTCTCGCATTAGTGTGGCGAGCTAAATTACGTTTCCGCTACTATGGGGCGGATTAAGCTATGGGTCTCGCATTGGTGGGGCGAGCTAATTTCTATGCCAATAAAAGAGTACACAGTCACACACATGCTATAACATGCTATAAGGATGGATGGGAAGGAAAATTAGGAGAGAAAAAAAAAAAAAACCAAAAGAAATGAAAGCGAAATTTCGCGAATGGCTCTTTAAATCCCGGACGAGCCCCCAATTTTTGTTACGTCGCGAATCGTGTTTTACGCAAGGAGCCAGGCCTCATCTCGGTCAATGAACTTAATCAATTTACGCGTTATCGAAGCGGCTTATGATTCGCAGGTGCCTCGTTTTGAGCCTAACCTCGCGGAAATTTGCTCGGGAAGAGGCTAGAGTACATTCGCGAAAGTTCTTCCCGTTTCTGTATGATAGAACCGCTGGCAATGGGGACAATAAGCGTCATTTTCTCTTAGTGGGAGAGTAGTGCTAACTTGTGATTCTCGAACGAAAATGCGATGACAACACACGCAGAAAAGAATGAATAATATCAAGAGTACAACCAGATTAAAACTCAGTAAAATTACTACTACCCTTGGGTGATCTAACGGAAGAGTCATTTTATGCGTAACGATGGTATCGACCACAGTTCAAACAAAGATTCGGGGAATATCTTAATGGTGGGTTTATTACGATGCGCGGTGATTCGGTTGCCGGAACGGGACGATAATGTCTGGCCAAGAGTTTAGGGCAGTATCGGAAAAACAAGATTACGCCAATCAAAAACAATGAAAGATTTGAAGCAATGATGATCCACACTATTTTAGGAGAATCCGGGGAAACGAACATTTTTATACGCGGTTAAACGGTTGCGAGGGGTAGAGGTTACAAAGACAGGGATGGTATGCGAGGTCCGATTTCTTCAACGTTATTTTGTGAGTACCAGAAGGGCTACGATCGGCTGAGGATCCCAGAATACATCGTATACTCATGAGCCTCACAGCACTCCAGTGGGACAGAGGGTAGGAGATGAGGTGATATCGGAGAGAAAAGATGCACAAAAAGATAAAGTAAATAACTTACTTACCAGAAAATAAAATCGATGAAAAATGTAAAATGCCGATGAGGTTGCGTTGACGAGTGGTGGATCGATGAATCGTTGCTACCCTCGGCTTGTCGAGTCAATTGCCGAGCGGATGAGGATGGTGCGCAGATAAATGAATTTTCAAATTTCTCAAAAAAAATCACGTTTCACCAAGCCTTTATTACTATCGGCTCACAACTGAAGCAACTGATAGTACGTAACGCAAGAATTGTTCACAAAATAATATTCCCGACAATAACTCGGTAGACAAAAATTATTCGCAAAGCAATGAACAGAGTAACGTCGTGGTTCGGAAATCGAAGAAAACTGAAGTCGTGACAAAAATCGATGAATGCTAATGAATGCTTCCGCTGAAGGGCCCCTTGTTTTATAGTTTTGCCCTCAGATGACATAAGCTTCGCTGGTGGGAGGCACGCGTCTCAGCCGAGGCGTGAGGTTCCCCGCCTCCCTTGTTCTCCTGACGAGCTCTTAACCTTTCTATAATTATTTTACTTAACTATTCCTGATGCAAATTCTGTACTGTGTATCAATTAATTATATCCTTTATTGATTGTTGATCTTCCTTGACTTTTGTTGATCGTTCTAGGTGGAATTTATGTGAATTAATAATGCGTTTGGATAAAATTAATTAATCAACAATACCTAAATTGCAATAAGATATTATGATCTTTCAGAGTCGGTTACTAAACATACTTTGCAATTTTTTTAATTTGTGGATCTCATAAACTACAGTTGGTTAATTAAACAGCCGATAACTCATTGGTTTGACAAATTGTTACTCAACTAATTTTGCTGCAAATATAGGGAAATATATGTGTAGATGGCAGGTCTTTTTTTGTATAATAATCCATATTGTTAACTATTCGTTTCTTTTCTTTTATCCCTACTTTTGCGGAATTGTGGCTTCGTTCGCTTCGAGATTTTTATGGTCTCCTCGTATTGGCTAAAGAGTTTGGTAATTAATACAGAGCGGGCCTGATTCTCAGAATCGATTCGTGATTTATTTTTTTTCTCTTCCCCTTATGCCCTTGGTGCGATCACGTATGCACGTGAGCGTAGAATGCCTCGCTAAGAACGCTTCTCCCCTGACGTCTCCCCTTCTTAACGAAGTCTCACTCATGCTAACTGGAGCATATGCACCTCTCCTTTTTACTCAACTGGTGAAATATATTGTCACCGTGTTCCCTTCGTCGCAATAGACTAGCGTGAACGTATTCGTTGTTCTTCTCAGATCGCAAGGAGAAGAAAAAACAACCACAATAAGAATTATTATTTCTTAGCTTTCGAACGGGGGTCTTTAACCTTCACTAGTCCGAGTGTTTATAACGCTGGCGGACTGGTCGTTAATATTTTTCGTGTACCGTAGGCAGTTCTTAGAATTTTTTATGTCACAGTAGAATTACGGCTTCCTGTTTTGCTCTTGCAACAGATTTCTTCATCGGAACTATATATAAACTGCCCAGTGGTCAACGCTTCGTGGAAAAAAAATATATAAAATTAAAATGAAGGTGCAAGTTTAGCGAGACCTTGATTCGAAACACGTACCAATATTCTTCGTCTTTCCCCTATATTCTTTGTTAATAATTGCAGACGTTACTCTAGTTGTTTACTTCTAGCAATATCCAGAAGGGTTGATTGGCTTAGTTTGCAAATATTACTCCTGTCTTTAATGGATTATTATGGCGTAAAATATTTAAGATCATCATAAGTAAAACATAAAATTATAAACTACACCGCGGATGACCTGACCCAATATTCATCTTCATGCGTGATTCTATTCTCATTATCTATTTCGCGGACCGTCGGGAATTTTCTTTTTATTTGCGGGGTTACGTCGCGAAGGCTGCTCGTGAGGTGCTGCACTCTTCGGAGGAGGATCCAAGATGTTTCTATCGAAGGGCCCGACGCGTCATGGTATTGGTGAAGCCATCGGTACCCTTGCTTGAGTCATTCTTCGCCTCGAAGCCACTGAGTCTCTTTGTGCGTGAGCACAGTGCTTGGAGGTGTTAGTGGGCCTCGTGCGTTGGAGTCTCGTGTGTTCGAGTCTCTCTGCCTTCCATAGAGCGTAATACCCCTTGGAAGTCCGCTAGCCCGTATACATGAGCCGGCCTTCTCTTGGTAGTGGCGAGTTTTTCTGGGTGTTGTGTGCCACGTGGTTGGCACCGCATGAGCATTGAGCCCGGCAATGTTGATTTCGAGAAGTATGAAACAAATCTCGACTTACGTGGCCGACCGGTAACGATTCTCGTGTAGCTCGATATCTTTCTCCTTGGTTTTTCCCCCACTCCGTGAGTGTTCACGTGCAGCGGTATTCTTCTCTCAATTTGATCGAAGAGCGACGCAAGTTTGTGAAAAAGAAATTCAGACGGTTGCGGGACGTAACAGTAAATCGTTATTTAAGATCGAAGAATGTTCATAAGTAGGAAAGTAAGGAGAAATGTAGCGGTGAACCGCGTATGAAATGTAGCTGAGAAAGCTACCCGCGTAGAAAAAAAGAATCTCAGCGAGATTCTTGGCGAGAATCTAGGTGAGATTCCTGTGAGAATCTTTCCGAGAATTTTTCCGAGATTCTAAGCGAGATCTCGCTGAGAATGCCGCATGTGTCCCGGACCGTGATTCTTGCCGTGCTTCTTGGCGAGATTATTTAATCGCGCGCACAATCCCGCCGTGCTTCTCCGCGTGATTGTTTTAATCGTGCACACAATCTCGCCATGCTTCTCCGTGAGATTTTCGTTTATCGCTGCGAGAAATCTCTCGCACAATCTCGCAGTGCTTCTTGGCGAGATTTTTATTTATCACTGCGGGGAATCTCGCACACAATTTCGCCGTGCTTCTTCGTGTTCAAGCGAAAAATGAAAGAGAAAAAAAAATTAAAATTAGTCAAATAGAAGGCGAAAATAAAAAACGTAGAATTTTGGCCGGAATCAATTTTCGGCAACAAATTTGCATTCAACGAGAAATTTTAGACGCTATAGTGGAAAATCGCTGGTTTTTTTTCCAAGTGCTCCCGGTTTTCCGCAAGGAATCTTAGCAAGAGTCCCACATGACGGCCAAAAATTTGCAGAATTTTGAAAAAATAAAAAAAAAAATCAGCGTTTTCTACTATAGAGTCTAATATTGTTCGCTGAATGCAACTTTGTTGCCACAATTTGGTTCCGAGCTAATTTCTACATTTTTTATTTTCGCCTTCTATTTGACTAATTTTAATTTCTTTTTCTCTTTAATTTTTCGCTCAAACACGAAGAAGCATGGAGAGATTGTGTGCGAGATTCCCCGCCGTGATAAATAAAAATCTCGGCAAGAAGCACTGCGAGATTGTGCGAGAGATTCCCCGCAGCCATAAACAAAAATCTCGCGGAGAAGCGCGGCGATAATCGCGGTCCGGGACACATGCGGCATTCTCAGCAAGATCTCGCTGAGAATCTCGGAAAGATTCTCAGAGGAATCTCACCGAGATCGCTGAGAATCTCGGAAAGATTTTCAGAGGAATCTCACCGAGATTCTCGGCAAGAATCTCGCTGCGATTCTTTTTTTCTACGCGGGTAATAAATCCACTTCTCTCTCTCTCTCTCTCTCTCTCTCTCTCTCTCTCTCTCTCTCTCTCTCTCTCTCTCTCTAAGCGGATGACGAGACCGTCATCCTCGTCATCCTTGATAACTGAGGCGATAAAATTCTTATCCCAGCCGCTCGACGGGACGACGTGCGATACGCCGGGCGATTTCTCGTTCAGCCTGGGCCTGTACCGCACTGGCCCATGCGCTACTAATAACGTCGACTTCTCGCGGTGCATCGACGTCATTGGCATCGATAAAGGCAAGGCCGTACACCGAGCATCGTACGGCCAATACCGGGATGGCGTATGCCATCGCATGTGTTACGTCCTGACGTAACTCTCTTCATTTTTTTCATTAATAACAGTTTTTCGCAACTCATTTTTCTGCTTATTTTCTTACTATGCAAACCTTTCTCCTTCCAAAACAATTAATACATCTCAGAAATATGCAGAAATACTCAGAAATGATTTTCCATTGGGAAAAATATGTCAAGGAAGGTTAAAATAATCAGCATGTAAAGCTAAAAACAGGGTAAAAGATAGATGATAAAATTATCTACCACACGAGCTAGATGCGGACAGAGGTCTCAATCCCCCTCGACACACGCACTACCCTCGGTGAAACAGCGAACTCCGCTGCCGACGTCGGTACAATCGACCACTGCATCGATTCAAGGAGTATAGATCTAAGGTTTTACCCTGCGGCCAGACCATTAAAGTTTTTCTAACTGAAGGTCAAAAAGGACCTCCAACATAAAAAGGGGAACCTACATTACCTTAAGTATGGAAATTAACCCCGACTACCGAAATAGTTTCAGTATTTCGACACCAAACAGCATTGCATAGTAGTTCTGAATATACGAGTCACGCGATTGAGAGTCAGAACATCCCCCACATCATCCAACCACTCATAATTATAATGACATAATTTTCTTTAATCACGATCCTAAAAGAAATACGGTTTCATACTCCCACACGCTTTCTAATTTAACGCTAATTTAATGAATATAACCATTTTAAAAAATCTTCGCAATTATATTATAAATTACGGTATCAAATGAATCAAAGATGGTAAAATTGTCCAGAATTACAGGAGGAATAATCGATGCAAGTTATTGGCAAACGCTACTAATGCCATGAAATATTAATAAATTCAAAACAGCAAAATTATTTTTAAACTTAGAAGTGCTATTCGATACTAGTTAGGAGTGAAATATCCTTTATGGCAAGAAATCAAATACGATCATACAAAGGCTGATTAGTCGAATCACGCAAAGACACGAAAAATAGTCGAGACGAATAAACGTCTGTGATTTCGTGAAACACGTGCAGTCACCATAATGTTTGATAACACAATATGTAACGGTGAAGGAAAGGGCAAAGATGGTCAAAATTTGAGAAATAACAAACGAATGAAACAGAAAATTTACATTACTAAAGCTAAACAATTCAAGGAAGAGAGTCGTAAATCATTTCCGAACCGCCGAACCGAGTTGCGGTAGCGCGGGATGCAACACAAGTATGCCTCGGCGATGAGTCACGAAGGCAAGGCGGCTCAACCACCAAGCGCGAAGACGCAATTCCGTCGAGAAAAGTCACATACCGCGCGCAGAAGAAATGCCTCCCTACGATCGGGAGAATGAAATAATGATATTTTAATGTAACTATTATCCTTCCGATAATGTTCACCGTATAAATTGGTATCAGGAGTAAAAATGTACTCCTGGAATTTCGTTTTCTCGGCTCATGGTGCACAAATTTATAAATCAGTCAATATATCAAATTAATCAGGAATAATTCCTTATTCGTATGTCGCAACTATTTTTTTTTTTCTTTTCCCAAAATTTATGGAAAAAGTCGTAACGTGAGCAACTACAAAGTACATGTAGCAGGAAAACGTACGTCGCATACAGTTGACTCGGTTCCCTCCCCCCATTTATAGTATAAAAATAAACATTGCAGGTTATATCAAAATGTTCAGGAACATTCCACCTTTAACATGGAATTGTTAATTTATCGATATTATTTAACATTCGACCAGAATTCACTTTCAAAGACAGAAAATAAGTCGGAATCGGCACACTGTAAGGATAATAAAAGGGGCCCGGGCAAGGAAAGAGTTGCGTAAGCTAAGCTGCATAGGTTAGTCAAGGTTAGTTCACGACGATAGGGGAAGGTCTAGCAGGTACACCGAAAGAGGGGAGTCATACAGCTCGCCCGGGCAACGGAACAGTAGTTCCGGAATGACCATATAAGGGAATAAGACGATCGTACGACGTTGTTACCGGGCACGCGCAATAGTTGCTGCACGCCTCTTAGGGGGGCAACGCCCAAAGATATCGGGCCGGTTATGCTACCGATACTTCGGATATTCAGGAAAATCCTGATATTTTATAATGAAATAATTTGTACAAGAGCCGAGAAATATTTTTACCCTTCAGGTATATAATAATTTGACACCCAAACAATGACAATGGTACGAAATTATTAATAATAAAATATACATTGTGACGAGGCGTTGTAACGCTCTCGCAGGCACGCTAGCCGTTAGGAACGCGCGAGAGCCATAGGATACCGAGTCGTCCCCCGGCGATACCCGAGGAGAGAAAAATCTAGACGATTCGAGAGACTGCCGGCGCACATATTGTACTTTACAGGTGTCCAGCTACGCGAAGACGGCCAGTGGGAGACACGAGAGGGGAACCACGAGAGGAGAGACGTCGCGAATATTCCAGCAATCAGGCGATTTTCGGCGACAAAGGGCTCGTTCCCCCTCCCACCAATTACCGAGACGCGTAACTGAGCACGAGCGAGAGGCACTCTCGCGCGACGCGTGGAACGAAATAGATCGATTAGCGTAACGCGCGATAGAGATTCGATTAGTTAGAAATTAGTGTAAAAAGAATAGTCCGTGATAGTTAATACGCCGTGCGAGCCACGGGAGTGAGCGAAATCATTGTACCCCGTGTCATCGGCTGAGGGATTAATTATTGTGAGGATTAACCGCCGTGACGACGGCCGAGGAATTGTGAGAGGATAACGGCTCGTAGCTTGAGGAAAGACACGAGGACGACCCGTGTAGGATAACGGACAGGGAAATTCAAGGTAGGTGCACGCAGTGCAGACCATCTTCGGTTCTTTTTGTGCCGTACACGTGTTGCCGTGGCTTTCTCGCTCGTGCCCGGTGTTTCCGGGAAATTTCTCGGGTGATTTCCGCTTGCAGCGGTGAGAGACGAAACTATTCTATTGTTACGAAGCTAATCTTGAGTCTCGCGAGTCAGTTGTATAAGAGAATCGACTGTTAAAATAAAGAGTGTGATGATTGTCCTTTTATTTTAATCAGTGCGTTGAAGTATATTATTTTATTGTTTCCCGAATTGCACCCCTCCTGCTAGCCGTAAGAGATAGTAGAATTTAAAGGTCGGAAAGAAAACCCTTGCACATCGGGGTTGGTACGATGCGCTGGCGCCCAACGAAATGGTAGAGGAATAAAGTGCAAGGAACTTGGGGCGTCATTATATTTTGGGCGGGGTAGCCGATTGTCGTCGTCCGAAGCGACAAAAAGCTCGTCACAATTTTTGCCGCCCAACGTGGGGCAGTGAAACAATAAAAATATTCGGAAAGTTGAGAAGCCCACGTTTGGCGAAATTGTCATCGCAATTTTTGGCGCCCAACGTGGGGCCGTGAAACAATAGAATTTCGGAAAAGTCGTTGAAAGAATATTCTCGAAGGCGTAGATTGCTTCGAGAATATATTTCGAAAATTGTCAGTGTGTGAAATAGAATCGACGAGCCGAGCTCGAGCGAATGTGACCGCGCCCGCGAAAAGGTAAACAGACCTCGCGCGGTATACTCGTAATCGCTCGCTCGAAGAGCGGTTTCGAGAACACGTAGAGAAAAAATATTCGTGAAATATTATATCCGTGACGCTCAACCGCGCGAACGTTGAAAGTGAGAAAGACAGTACGCGAAATATACGACGATCGTATGAGAGAAGTGCCGTGCCTCTCAGCCGCGAAGACGCTCGAAGCGTGAGAGAGACGACTATAGTGCGAGACGCTCCAGTGCACGTGTACTGGGTAGCTACGGGTACGCACTTACTCGCCGCGCGAGAAGTGACAGTTCGCGTACGAACGATATTCGCGATACGATATCGTCGATCAGTGAACGCGGACAATACAAATAAATAAACACGTGTCTTGTTAATAATAAATTCGCAATTTACGAAAAATTAATTAGACAACTTTGTGGAAAAATTACGTGAATATTCGGAAATTGTTAGCGCGATCGACAGCGGATATCTCGCGAATAATTTTGACAGTGCAGTACAGTCAGTGGAAAAAATAAGTGCCGCGCTTGTCAAAATAAATTTGGAATAATTCGACAGCGAATTAATAGAAAGTGAAAATAAAACCGCGCCGATTCGACAATCGAGTACGAATCTTTCGAGACAGTTAATTCGGAATTTTCGGAAAAATAAATAGTGCGCGGATCCGGTAAATCGGTTACGATTTATACGACAAAAAAATATCGCGTACGCTTGTGAAGATTTCGTGATCGTTCGAAAACTATTGTACGATTGTTTTGGAAATCAGGCATCGCTCGCAGCATACCTCGCGATTGCCTGCGAAGGTTTCACAATCGGTAGTTAAATAATTCGCGATCACTTCGGAAATTTAGTGTAACGTTGAAAAAAGTAGTTCGTTTTCATTCGGAAAAAATTGTCTGTGACCGCTCGGGAAATATCGCGGTCGTTTGAGAAAAATCTCGCGTTCGTTCGAAACGAAAATTTCGCGGTCGCACCGACAAGAGGTGGATGAAAATTAATTCGCGGTTGCTTAAAGAAGATTTCGCTACCGTTGGAGAAAGTTTACACGATTGCTCGGGAAATTAAGCATCGCTCGAAGAGTAATTCGCGATCGCTTGTGAAGGTTTCGCGATCGTCAAACAAGTGCTCGCGGCTGCTTTGGAAATTTAGCAAACCGACGACCAAAAAAAAAAAATCACACTTGTGTGAAAAATAAAAATGGCGGGCCGGCGTATGAAGAAAATATCCCGAGGTTGCGCGAAGAAGAAAGGACGTGGTAACTCGAGGAATAATTACAAGGCCGTGCCGAAAATCGCGGACAACGTAGTAACGATGGACAACGTTGAACCGGTGGATCTCGAGGCTGTGCCGGTCGAGGAAGTCGGTAAGGAAGAATTCGACGTCGCGTGCGAGGATCGAGACAACCGACCAGTATACACAGGCATCGAGACAACAGACGACGAAGTGACACTCGCGGATGTTCAAGGATGGTCAGACGAAGAAGCGCGGGAAGCACTTCGGTTCATTCTTATGGGACCATCAGCGGCAACGATTGTCGAGTGTGACCGACGGCGAGCACGAGGAAGTGATACGTCGCTCGAGTCGAGTCACAGAGGTTCGAGACCGGAGAGTCCGGCAGACGATACGCGTGAGACGGAGCCCGAAAACATGGGAAATTCGGATGACAACGCTCGACGCGATACAGCCACCTCATCGACAGAGTCAAATTTTCCGGAGTGGTATTGCGCAGAGTGCAGGAACGGAAGTGAAACCGGTAGTGACAGGAGCGATGAACGACGCCTGCGCGAGGCCTCGCGAAAAGTCCAGGAGGACGATCCAGAGGGGACGCGAGATGGTGTCGTGAATCGCCGAGAGGTCGCTACACAAACGTGCTTTGCCGATATTCCACCAACGAGGGAAATTGGTACCCAGACAGACAGCGAGCTGAGTCAGAAATCTGTTGTGAAAATTCGTAGGAAACGAAAACGTAGACGACGTAGAAAAATCTCTTCGAATGAGTCAGATCGCGCGGGCGAGAAGAAAAACCCGGCGAGGAATGCTCGGAGAGTCTCGTCGAGTGGATCGAGTAGCGGATACACGAGTACACAATCGAGTAAAATTAAAAACCGCGAAGATCCTCGACGTTCGAGAGGGTCGAAACGATATGTCGCGAGGGACACACGCGCATCGGACGACAGTACGTCGTCGATTAAGAAAGACGAGTACGATGACAAGTCGAGAAGGCGCGTGGCCAAGCCTCGTCGAGAACGTCGTGAAGAACAACGTGAAACGCGCGAAGCCGAGCGCTCGCAGCAGGAAGCACGTTGCATCACGCCGAGACGTCGGCAGAAACGGAAACGACGACGCAAACGGAACAGCGGACATATCGAGACAAATGGACAAGTCGACAACGCGAAGCTCGAGTTAGGTGATAAGGAGTCGCACTCTGAGCCGCGTGAGACCACGTCGTGTGTGGAGAAACAGAGAGCGCGAGACGAGGCTCGACGCCACCCTCCACGCTGGAACAATCGATACGCGAAACATCGATCGCCAGCGCATAAAATCCACGCCGTGCCGTCGGAAGATTACGTAAGGGCTGAAGAAGAAGTTAGGCCAGTGAGACGCGATCGACGAGGATCGCGAAGATTAGAGACGCACCAACAGTCTGGTGGGGGGACGAGCCGTGTGGCATCCCCGTACGGACAGTCGAGACGCGTGAGGAGATCACTGCAATTCTGTTATAATTGCGGAGAGTTTGGTCACTACGCGAGAGGCTGCGACGCGCCTCGTGTGCAATTATGCCGAGGGTGCGGTCGTACGAGAGTAACCACCGAGACGTGTGGCTGCATGATGGCGGAAGAATATTTGGAATCCGCAAGACGACGAAGACGGTTGAGACAAGAACGAAGGATAGCGAGTAAAAATTCTCCTTCGTTCAGATCCCGTTCCGGTACATCAAGGGGTGCAGCTTCGGAAGAAGGTTCGAGTAGGGAAAGCGAGAAAGAGACCGCGAGTACATCGGACGATCCGGTAAACGAACTTTGCATCCCAGCCGGAGAATTAGAAGAAAAAATGAAAATTTGGTGGAGACCCGAGGTTGTCGGAAAATGGGAATTAGACAGCTCGGAGTCTTCATGTGCAAATTAAAGTTGGAAATCATCCGATAGCGAGCTCGTCGAGCAAAGTAAATTAGTAAATAAAACATTTATCATTTTTGCTGTTCCGAGAATACCGTGAGATCGCAAGAAACGCGGACACGTTAACGCTATCGTTGGGATGAGAGTTGTGGTAAAAAGTGCTGTTATTGTAACGCGAAGTAACGGAAAAATCCGTCGAACGGCACGAGTCGTAACTCGACGCGTTCTGCGTAGATAAAATTTTCAGTTAAACCACATGGGTGAAATAGGGTCACAATTTTTGACAAATACCGTGGGGCCGCGACAATAAAACAGTAGAGTCGGAAAAAATAAAACAGTAGACTCGACATCCGCGCGTGGATTAGTGGGAAAGAAGAAGAGTCGCATCTGAGCTAAAATCTTGCGGGTAGGACTGCGAAGAGTAGCCGTTGTATTCGGGAAAATCGTATGGTCCCCGCGAGTATCGAGAAGCGCGCAGCAACAAAGAAAATCGCGGGTAGTTCGAGTATCGCGAGACGAGATATCGATCACGAGGCGTTACCGGGTTGGCAACGGTTAGGAATAGGAGATCGGGTAGGCTAACGGAGTGCAACCGTCTCCGCGGGGATTCCCGTCGTCGATTTGTGTGAGTAACGCGGTCGCGTATAAATATTCGTGTTCGCAACCGGCTTCTCCAGACGAATAATACGATGCTAGCGCGGGAGCGATGTAAGAGGGCTTCAAGTTAACCCGCGGAATATTGAGACGCGAAGATTTATGTTTTGGTTTGGGATATGTGTGTGTGCAATTATTATAGAATAATTTGGTCTGGTAATGGAAAATACCGGGTACGTGCGGGGAATGACTCGGTAGCAAGGCGTGCAGATGGTTGATCGGCGTGTGCCTACCTGCGTAAACGCAGGGTAGTCAGGGCCTAGTGGGGGGATGTGACGAGGCGTTGTAACGCTCTCGCAGGCACGCTAGCCGTTAGGAACGCGCGAGAGTCATAGGATAACGCGAATACCGAGTCGTCCCCCGGCGATACCCGAGGAGAGAAAAATCTAGACGATTCGAGAGACTGCCGGCGCACATATTGTACTTTACAGGTGTCCAGCTACGCGAAGACGGCCAGTAGGAGACACGAGAGGGGAACCACGAGAGGAGAGACGTCGCGAATATTCCAGCAATCAGGCGATTTTCGGCGACAAAGGGCTCGTTCCCCCTCCCACCAATTACCGAGACGCGTAACTGAGCACGAGCGAGAGGCACTCTCGCGCGACGCGTGGAACGAAATAGATCGATTAGCGTAACGCGCGATAGAGATTCGATTAGTTAGAAATTAGTGTAAAAAGAATAGTCCGTGATAGTTAATACGCCGTGCGAGCCACGGGAGTGAGCGAAATCATTGTACCTCGTGTCATCGGCTGAGGGATTAATTATTGTGAGGATTAACCGCCGTGACGACGGCCGAGGAATTGTGAGAGGATAACGGCTCGTAGCTTGAGGAAAGACACGAGGACGACCCGTGTAGGATAACGGACAGGGAAATTCAAGGTAGGTGCACGCAGTGCAGACCATCTTCGGTTCTTTTTGTGCCGTACACGTGTTGCCGTGGCTTTCTCGCTCGTGCCCGGTGTTTCCGGGAAATTTCTCGGGTGATTTCCGCTTACAGCGGTGAGAGACGAAACTATTCTATTGTTACGAAGCTAATCTTGAGTCTCGCGAGTCAGTTGTATGAGAGAATCGACTGTTAAAATAAAGAGTGTGATGATTGTCCTTTTATTTTAATCAGTGCGTTGAAGTATATTATTTTATTGTTTCCCGAATTGCACCCCTCCTGCTAGCCGTAAGAGATAGTAGAATTTAAAGGTCGGAAAGAAAACCCTTGCACATCGGGGTTGGTACGATGCGCTGGCGCCCAACGAAACGGTAGAGGAATAAAGTGCAAGGAACTTGGGGCGTCATTATATTTTGGGCGGGGTAGCCGATTGTCGTCGTCCGAAGCGACAAAAAGCTCGTCACAACATATCTCTCGACTCTTACCACCGTCCTCAGAATACGAAGACATACCGGAGAATTTTACAAACAGCAACTATCAGTTGATTTTTCTCTCTCTCTCTTATGTTAAACATATCAAATCTTAATTATTTTTAGTAATTTGTTTACGAATTATTAATATTAAAATTACAAATAACTCAGGCAAATAATTAGACATAAGAAAGGAAAGGGAATTCAATAGGAACGGGATAAATTTACAATTATCTCGCAATACGAATATTCCAGAAATCCTGGAATCTCGAGCAAGCCGAGAGGAGAATAGCGAAGGGGCAACGTTACTCATCAGGGGAGCAGAATGCCCGGGATACGTGAGGGAGGGTTCTTCCCCCTCTGATTACCATTTTTAGGCACTCACTATAATAATAGGCAAAGAGTGCCTATTAAAATGACCATCCGTTGCTCTTCGGAGTCTGTCGAAGGGGTTACTCCGCAGCGCATACTCCAAAAATTTTTATTTTTCACCATTTGCTTCGGTGTATCTCCAACATCATGCGTAGTTACTTTGAAGTGACTGCGATGAATAGAAATATTTTTTTTAGCCTGCGGTGCAATGAAAACAACTTTTTGGCTGAATTTTTCTTCTCGGACGTCCGTATCACACTGTAACTTTAGATGGTGCGAACCAATTTTGTTCTCCTTCGCAGGGTTTTTTTATTACAGTATTTCCAGTATGCACATTACTTTTAAAACCAATCTAAGACCTTTAAGTATTTTTTCTAAAAAATTATTGGCCACAATTTGCATTTGCCTTCGGTCAAGTGTCCGTACGGTGCCATCATAATGAACTCTACGAACCAATTTTTTTCTTCTTCGCAGCATCATTTTGTTTTATCAAAAGCACTGCGCACAGCAAATTTAGAGACAATCCTACATCTCTAACTATTTATTCATCACAATTTTCCATAAAAAACTTATTTTCTCACATCTGATGTCCGTACGGTGCCCCAATTAAGAATCCTGGAAACTAATTCTGTTCTCTTTCGCAACAATATTTCATTGTATCGAAAGCACTATGCACAACAAATTTTGAGTCATTCTGACAAATATAATTTTAATTATAAAATAATTCAAAAACAGTGGTTATAACAAGATTTGCTTTAGAGGTTATGTTATTTAGATTTGCCAAAAATCCATTTTTCATCATGTTAAAAAAAAAACTTCGATTGTGAAAAATAAAACACGAAATATCATACACAGATTCACAAATGTTTGCGTTTTTTATTTCGAAAATAATATATTATCACCGAAAATCATTCGCAATATTTTAGCATATTTTATTCACATTCGTAATAAAAATGATTAATTTCACGTATTCACTGAAAAAATTGGTAGTAAACTCATAAAAAAGATTCATCGAATATCCAAAATAATGACAATTTCCCAAATAGAACTAAAAAAATCGCGAGTATATATTTTTTCGTTTTATTCTATCTGTCAAACTTTGGAAGCAGATGGCAATTTCGTAGCAGACGATACACAGATGCTCATAAGTCGCGGCGCGCGTACTCTGTGGCCAGATGATTTTCAAACAAAAAAAAAATCGACATCTCGTTTCAATCTTTGTTCCTATTTTACGTAAATATAAATGGATTCTACGCGGTATAGCGCAAATAAAAAGTATGCAATCATAAAAAAAAAGAATTTTCTATCCTTCGACCGTCGAAGATTCATCGCAGCCGAAATCTTTGTCAATTATGTTCACCCGATTTATTTATTTACTGTTAATAATAAAAACTGCAAATTCTTTTTCTGGCAACGTATTTTCTCCTCTTCAAAATAAGCCAAAATAAGAGTCGAAATCTTTTTTCGCTGCCGAGATATGATTTTTTTTAAGCAAAGACTAATTTTACGAATTTTCATCAAAAAATGAATCGTTTTTTCAAATTTCTCGAAATTGCCGTCTCTAATCCTTTCCTCTCAAAGAAATCGTATTTACAAACTGACTCTCTGCGTTATTACGCAGATAAAAAGTGTGCTATGTTTAAAAATTTAATTTTTTACACTTCGACCGTCGGAGATTCATCACATTCGAAATCTTTGTCAATTTTGTTCGCTGGATTTATTCGTTTACACTTGATAAGAAAACTGCTAATGATTATTCTATCGACGTATTTCCAACGTTTTTTTTTTTTTTTTTTTTTTTTCAAATTTTCGGCGAAATACGAATTTCTTTCATATGCTCACGTCTTGGAAAGTTTTTTTTCGCAAAAAAAAAAAAACAATTGTACTCTTAAAGAACAATTATAAACAATTATTTATCAAGAAAGTGAATAACACTGAATTTGTCGATTTTACGAGTTATTCCGTACTGAAAAACTTATCCTCGTTTGTGATTAAATAAAATTTTTTAAAATACGATATGATATGATGCTAAATTTGATATTTTTAAGCGACGATAAATATCAATAAAATTTCATTGAAAAACGAAAAAAAATATCGAATTTCTCAAACTTCTCGTCTCCAATACTTGTCTGTTCTACAGAGACAATAACGAGCTGATTCCATGTATTACGAAGAAGAAAAAAAATATATCTCAAATGGTAGAATTGAAATTTGTTATAAGAGGACTGTCAAAGAGCCTTCAAAGTCGAATTTTTCAAGAATTTCATCAATTTGTAAAAAAATATTTCGGAGCTATCCAAGATGACAAATTTTTGATTCGAGTAACGTACTACTTCCTCTTCAATACAAGACAGGAACCAAAAAGATATATTTTTTCGTTCTCGAGATTGCATTTTTTTGCAGCATCCATAAATATCGATAAAATTTCATTGAAAATCACAAAGAATAGCAAATTTCTTGAACTTTTCTTCTACAATGGTTTGGTTTCCTACAGATAAAATAACGAACTGATTCCATCAATTATGGGGAAGAAAAAAAACACTGAAGGGGAAGGATTTAAAGGGGATATTTGGCCTGAATGCTAAATGGTAATCGTATTGGTGTCGGTACATGTTTTGTGTGTTTGTTTTATATTCATTAAATCTGGTCATAAGTTTTAAGCCAATAAAACGACTTTACTAGACATGATTTGATTCGTTAAATTAATTTGATCAACTTCTACGTGGTGCAATTCGTTATATTTGTCTCGTGTCTCAATATTTGACAATTTATCGTCAAACAAAAAGGAAATATCCGTCGTGAATATTAATAATCAATTGGTACAAAAAAGAAATATTTTTATTCGACGAAGATTAAACACTATGAATTAATTTACGTAACTGATAAATGTTTTTCCCTCATACGTACTGTCGAAAAGAAACGCACGAATAAACATACTTCATTCGTAGCGCATAGCGCGATGTGTAAATCCACTCGATACGGAGCGCGTAGCGCGACGTGCACCCCCGTGAGTGCCTTAAAAAATGTCCCGAAGGGACATTTTTCGGGGGGTTTGGGGGGCGGAGCCCACCAACAAGAGCATCTGCGCCCGCAGGGCGCTGAGACGCTTGTTCTAGTATATAAGAGCCCGCGAAAAGAGGGCACGAGAGTACCAGGACAGAGTAACTACCGTCAGGATTAGAGATCAGGAGTAGAGTTAGGAAGTCAACGGAAACGCGCAACTGGCGCATCCGATCGGTAGGCTGGTGCTCCGGCTGGGCGGCAAGAAGGATAGAGTCAGAGACCGCGCACTCTGTTTACCACCATTAGAAAGAGACATCACGGGTATTTTTCGGACAACGAATAGAATTGTACCGCTCTCCTATTGGAGAAGTTTGTTTATAATATTTTCCATCCCCAAAAATTGTACTCATTTTCACTGTGACCAGAGTTTTCTTGGTCCGGTCCAGTTCACCAAATTGTCACTCTCAATTCATCCGTTGTAACGAAGTCACCTTCGCTCCACCGTCAAAATCCACTCTTACTTTATTGTTGAAAGAGATTTCTGTACGAATAACGGTCTTGGAATCAATTGTATTTTCCAAACCTCGCATTCTCTTGCATTTTTTTTTTGAATCTGCCTGAGATATTTTTCTTTGAATAAAATTTGAATATTACGAGAATCCCGCGTACAAAGTCGTGTTTCACCGATTTCATCGCAACAATCAACACCTCAACGAACAACGTAAGTACAATTTAATTCAACTTCTTCAATATTTCTATAATTAGAAGTGTGTATAATATCCTGTGTCAATCTACCACCCCGATAATTCGCCTAGCCATCGCCAGACATCATCTACATTACTCACAGAACAACATTCAGGTTACCAGATCGTTTGTACCGCGTTGAAATATTTCGACATAATTAAAATCACCTATGATCCGCATCAAGAAGCGCGGCAGCGCTTCGACGCCAAGTACTGAAAAAACAGTACAAGGCGTGTCGCTACTAAGAGTAACCTACGCCAATATACCGGAAATGTATAGTGCGTTGAACTTTCGATCGATATATCTTCGCAATAAGACAACGAATCGAATTTTCATGGACACTTTTATAATGTAATTTTGGGTCAATCTTTCGAAAGAGCTTAGTTACCATTCAATTGGTTTAGCCTATTTCGAGATCTCGAGGTCGGGAATTTCACAGGGTCCAAACGATTATAAAGTGTCCTGTCCCGTATATATATGTCTGCGTCTACATCAGTTCATCGAAAAATTTGCGTGGTGGCGCGCGCGTCGCCACAGCCGGCTCAGCTGACAGTTCTTATCGTCGGCACGTATTTTTGCGGCGTGAACATTTTTTTGAGTGTTTCCGAAAATAATAATTATGTATTGCGTATCGTGGTTTAGTGTCTCGACGCGAAGTAAAAAAGAAAAATTACGAGTTATGTGTTATACGTGTGATTTTATATCAATTATAACTTTTCTTTGCGATCTCGAACAACATAACCGGCAATCATCAAGTGTAATATGTGACGTGCCGTTCGCCCGGTTTTGCATTTTTTTTTTTTTTTCGGACCATCTGTCTCCGGCACTTGCAGATGCTCGTTCGGTAATTCAGTTTGCACCGTGAATAATGTTTGCAAATATTTTTTCAATAATTTTGCGTCACAACATTGATACGATACGGATGCAGATCGTTGTTTCGATAACATTGATGCGCTTCCGAGAATCGACACGGTAGCATCTCTCACGGTCTCTGCCAGCCAAAGTTGCTGAAGTTTACGGATTTAATTTAAGGTTTTGCGACATATTGCGTCGCGGTGCATCCACGTTTGTCGACATACGCGAGCGCGTCGTAATCCCGTAATTTCGAAAGAGCGCCTTACGCCACTATGAAATTCGTTTGTCTGGGGAATTGCCGCACAAGTTTTTAATTGCCATACGCTGTTATTCCAACAGTGAGGTATTGCATTATCGATGCGTTCGCAGTAACGCCATTAATTAATAAAGCCTAAACTTCGGCTGACGTCAGAAAATTCCCTGAAGTTTGAGATATTTCCCAAAATATTTTTTTCAAAAAAAAAAAAAGGTACGCCAAGTACTGAAAGATCCGATTTGCAAATATTGTTTAAAAAAAAAAATGAACATAATTTTATAAGCCAAGCATAACAGAAAAATAAAGATTCTATATAACAAAAAATATATTTTTTTTTTGCACAAAAATTGCTGAAAAAAATTGGCGTTCCAATTTCTTTGCGATCTCGAACAACATAACCGGCAATCATCAAGTGGAATATGTGACGTGCCGTTCGCCCGGTGTTGCATATAGAATTAATTTTGTTCGATCTAAATTTTCTGAGTTCGAAATTAATTTTAAAGGGAAAATTACAAAAAAATAGTAGCTTTTCAAAAAGAAGTGAAATTTCCCAAAATATTTTTTTCAAAAAAAAAAAAAAAGGTACGCCAAGTACTGAAAAATCCGATTTGCAAATATTGTTTAAAAAAAAATGAACAAAATTTTATAAGCCAAGCATAACAGGAAAATAAAGATTCTATATAACAAAAAAAATATTTTTTTTTTGCACAAAAATTCCTGTAAAAAATTGGCGTTCCGGTGTTTGCAAGCGTCACCTTAAACCACTAGCATTGGAACGCCAATTTTTTTCAGCAATTTTTGTGCAAAAAAAAAATATATTTTTTGCTATATAGAATCTTTATTTTCCTGTTATGCTTGGCTTATAAAATTTTGTTCATTTTTTTTTAAACAATATTTGCAAATCGGATTTTTCAGTACTTGGCGTACCTTTTTTTTTTTTTTTGAAAAAAATATTTTGGGAATTCTATTTACGCGACAGATAAGATATTTCGTAATACCTCTTAGACAAGTCAACGAATAGCATTCCAAGCCCTATCCTTAGTAAATTTCCTCACGGTTAGACTAGAAAATGGGCAGTTGCGCCGATAATTGATGCCAGGAGTGGTAGAGGAGGGAGAGATCTCTCTTGACCAGCGCGTATTCAATCGTACTCGACGCAACCACGCGTTAAAAATTAGGGTGAAAGGAGAAACATCCGCATTTTTGACGTAACACATGCACCGCAAACAATTCATTTAATTGACACAACGTGTGATCGCCCGTATCAACCATGTACACCTCGACAATATCGTCGTCGGCCATGTCCACAATTGTGCACCGCACCGCGTGATCTGTGCGATACAGGATGCACGGCAGCCCTATTTTTCTAGCTTCCTCGCGCGTAATTCTCACTTCGTCTCTTCTGTTTTTTTTTCGTAACAATAATGAGCGTCTAAATGGTCGCACATGAATTTATATGACACAGCCATTGGAACCGTTCTTAACAATACTGTGCAATGATCTATTATTTTAACGAGTTTACAGCTAAACCTGTCGCCATAAAAATTGGTGCTGTAACGCGGATACATTTTTTTATTCGACGAAATAAACACACACACATACACAAACACACACACACACACACATACACACACACACACACACACACACACACACACACACACCACAGGGGGAAACTCCACAGGGGGAAACTGAAACCCCTACGTGGCGCGTCCCCAGGTGGCGGATAGGGGAACGCTCTCTAAATATAGAGGGTAGGAGGCAATTAAAATACCTCCCGCGGACCAAACAGACCCGGGGAAGAAACCCCGTTAACAAATCGGTATGGGCAGTACGAAGGATTTTACGTTTACGGTGCAGGGGTTCGGATCCCCAGTACCGGCGTCCGTCGGGGGTGAGCAAGCGGGCCCCGGGACGTCGTCATCTAGCGACCGCAGTACTACAGAGGTTGGTCACTCGGCCTCTGTAGCATCTAATGCTACAAGTGACACAGGCGGCGAGAGCGTGACGCTGAAGGCCCAAGAGGCTTTTCAGCGACTAACAAAGGAGCTTGAGTCCCTGGTGGGGTTTATCTTGGAAAAGAAGAACCTCCACACTGAGCTCAAGGTAAAGGCACGTGGTACCCTAAGGGCGATGAAAGAGTTTGCGGCGGCGCGGCCCACGGTAACTCTAGCCCGGGCAGCACCACCGAGCAAAGAGGGGTCGAGCCAAACCTCGCCCCTCTTTCGCATCGACCGGGCACCCCACGGAGACCTGGACCGCGAGCGCCCCTCGCCGCCTAGGTCTCCGCCGGCGAGGAAAAAGAGAAAGAAGAAGAAGAGAGAGGTGACCTCTCAGGGGGACCTGCCTCGGGCAGCTGAAGCCAGGCAGCATGCAGTTGCCCAGCCGAAAGACCCCGACTGGGCAACAGTTGTCAAACGGGGCAAGAAAAAACAGCAGCAGCAGCCGCTGACAATAGAAGAGGCCGGCAGGCGCGACCAAAGGCAGGCAAAGCCCAAGGTTTCGCTTAGACCCCCCCGTCCTGATGCGATCCACATCAAGGCAACGGGTGAGGTGTCGTATGCTGATATTCTTCGCAGAGTTCGAGCCGCACCGGACCTCAAACCTCTGGGGGATAGGGTGACCCGCATCAGGCGGACCCGAGCTGGAGAATTACTCCTGGAGCTGGGGAAGCCTGGTGTAGAGACCCCAGTGCTACAGGCAGTGGTCTCGGCCACCTTAGTGGAGTCGGCGGCTGTTCAGACGCTGACTCATAGGGAAGTCCTGGTTATCAAGGTCATGGACGAGGCCACAACCGTAGAAGAGGTGGCACAGGCTATCGCTGCGGCGATTGGGCAAGGAGCAGTAACCCCTGAAGATATTAAACTCAGGTACTCCTACAGTGGCACCCAGGCGGCTAGCGTCCTGCTTCCCGCTGCAGCAGCAAAGAAGTTGTTGCAAAGCGGAAGGCTCAGGATTGGATGGGTGAATTGCCGGGTTCGGCCGCGCCAAACATCCTCCCGTTGCTTCAGGTGTCACAACACTGGGCATCTGGCGAAAGACTGCGAGAGCGAGGTCGACCGGTCGGCGCAGTGCTTCCGGTGTGGCAAAGATGGTCACAGGGCTGTAGACTGCGTAGTCAGGCGACAGGCAATGCAGGAGGTTGGGGCATCGACCAGCAATGGCTAAGGTGCTCCAAATAAACCTGAACCACTGCGCTGTGGCCCAGGACCTGTTGTTTCAGCTGGTCAGGGAAGAGAAGGCAGACGTAGTCATCGTCAACGAGGAGTACAGGGATCTCAGTGAACCGAACTGGGTAGGGGACTCAACCGGCAAGGCGGCCATCTGGGTATGCGGAAACCTCCATATATCCAACAAGATGGCCGCCCCTCGGCCCGGTTTCACTTGGGTGGAGGTGGCTGGTATAAGAATATACAGTTGCTACCTTCCACCCAGTGATACCACCGACGAATACCTGAGATCCCTGGATGCCATCGTCGACAGTGCTAGGACCTCCCGATTGCCGGTCGTCATCGGAGGGGACTTTAACGCATGGGCGACGGAGTGGGGCAGCGCGAGCACCAATCACCGCGGTCGCGCCCTCCTCGAGGCCTTCGCAATACTGGAGCTGGAAATCGCTAACACCGGGTCCAAGCCAACCTTCTCAAAGGGCGGCAGGACCTCCATTATCGACCTGACCTTCATCGATCCTAGACTGATGAGGGAAGGGCTCGACTGGAAAGTTAGCGATCGGTACACGGGCAGCGACCACCACGCCCTGGTATACCAGCTCCAGCTGACCAGCAGGACAGCAGGGGCGTCGTGCAGACGCAAAAAAGAGAGATGGGCACCCGCCACCTTCGACCGGGAGACGTTTCTCTGCATGCTAGAGGGAGCGCAGTGCAGGGAACGCCCGAGGAACGAGCTCGAAGCCTCTCGCAAACCATCACAGCGGCCTGCGATGCCTCCATGGCCGCGAAGTCCAACCCTCGCGGTCGTCCACCAGTATACTGGTGGAACGAGGACATCGCAGAGATACGCCGAGAGTGCTTCCGAGCACGTAGGCTGCACCAAAGTTCTGTTCATAGGCCGCAATACCAGGAATTGGCTGCGGCCTATGAAATAATGCGGAAACGCCTCAAGGCTGCCATCAAGGCCTCTAAGCGAAAGTGCTGGCTGGACTTCTGTCAGGAAGTGGACAGTGACCCTTGGGGCCGACCGTACAAAACGGTTATGAACAAGATCAAGCCCAGAGGTGCCACCGCTCCAACGTGTCCAATCTTCCTCGACAGGGTCGTCCGACACCTCTTCCCGGAACACCGGAAGCGGCGTGCCGAGACCGGTCTGATGGTAGACGATGGTGCAGCCGAGACGCCAGACGTCACGGAAGACGAACTGAAGATGGCTGCCAGCAGGATCACCGTCCGTAAGGCTCCAGGGCTGGACGGGGTCCCTGGCCTGGCCGTGAAGACCGCTGTGCTGAATTCTCCCGATATCTTTGGGAATACATTCAGCGCATGTCTTCGCGAAGGATGCTTCCCGGCACAGTGGAAGGTACAGAGGTTGGTCCTTCTGTCCAAGGGGAACAAACCCCCGGACGAACCTTCCTCGTACCGACCGCTGTGCATGCTAGACATAACCGGGAAGCTATTCGAACGAGTCATATGTGCCAGGCTAGAGGCAGCCATACAGGGAGCTGGAGACCTGTCTGAAAACCAGTTCGGCTTTCGTAAGGGTCGCTCAACGGTGGATGCCATCGGCCGGGTTGTGGCGCTAGCTACGGACGCCATCAGTGGCAGCCGGTGTACAAAGCGCATGTGTGCCATCATCGCTTTGGACATCCGGAACGCATTCAACTCGGCCAGGTGGGACAAGATCTTGCTGGCCCTGCAAGATCTCAAGGTGCCGCTCTACCTGCGAAGAGTCATTTCGAGCTACCTGACGGACCGGACCCTGCTTTACGACACCGACGCCGGCACGCACTCCTATAACATCACAGGAGGCGTGCCACAGGGTTCGGTCCTAGGGCCCCTCCTCTGGAACGTCTTGTACGATGGCCTGCTTCGGCAGCCGCTTCCAGACGGGGTATCGATGGTAGCCTTTGCGGACGACGTCGCCCTTGTCGTCGTCGCGAAAACCATCGATGAGGTGCAACACCTCGGAGACGAATCAATCGAGGTAGTAGCTGGCTGGTTGAGCGACCATGGGCTGAGTCTGGCGGACGAGAAGACTGAGGCGGTGCTCATCTCTCGGACGAAGAAGAGGGCGTACGCCACATTCACGGTCGGTCATAGCAAGATCAAGACTGCAGACACGTTGAAATATCTCGGTGTCATCCTGGATGCGCGGCTGTCGTTCAGAGAACATCTTCTGAACGCGGGTTCGAAGGCATCACGGGTTGCGGGAGCGCTAGCGGGCATCATGCCCAACATCGGGGGACCGAAGAAGCCGCGACGGTTCCTTCTTTCCTCTGTTGTGAGCTCCGTAATTCTCTACGGGGCTCCGATTTGGGCTGGTGCCATGAAGACCAATGCGAGTTACGGAGCCACATGCCGACGGGCCTGCCGGACTGTCGCGCTAAGGGTGGCCCGAGCGTATCGAACCGTGTCTGACATCGCTGTCTCGGTTATCGCAGGACTGCCTCCTGTTGATCTACTGGCAGCCGAGAGGGCCAGGGTGTACCGTGAGCGTAGGCGTACTGCTCTGATGGCGACGATCAAGAGCGTGGTGATGATCGATGGTCCAGCAGAACCTTCGAAGAATGGCAGCAGAGATGGGATTCAGCAGGCGAGGGTCGGTGGACCCATCGTGTGATTCCTAATGTGAGAGCGTGGACGAGCAGGCACGGTGGACTTACAACTTTCCACCTGACCCAGGTACTCACCGGGCACGGCTGCTTCCGCAGCTACCTACATCGTATTCGCGTGTACGATAGCGCGGAATGCCCGGTGTGCCCTGGGATCGACGAGGACGTGGAACACGTCCTCTTCTATTGCCCGAGATTCGCCGATGATCGGGAGCGATTCCGAGCGTCATGGGGAGGATCAATGACGCCTGACGGCATGGGAAGGTGCCTGCTTGGCTCACAGGATGGTTGGGACGCGGTGGTTACCCTCGCCACGTCCATTGTGGAGAAGCTGAATTCCATCAGGAAGATGGAAGAACGGAGAGGCGTACGCGCCTAACATCAGAGCGCGTGCTAGAAGGGCCGTCTGAGGCTTAGACTGCCCCTCGCAAAGTAAAGCCTTTTGGGCGGTTTCCGCGGGGGGGAATACAGTCGAGAGGAGGAATGTTTTAGTGGGTATTGCCAGGAATGGCCGAGTCCCACATAACCCACTCGGGTATGCGTAAATGCATTTTCAAACCTCCTCTATAAAAAAAAAAAAAAAAAAAAAAAAAAAAAAAAAAAAAAAAAAAACCACAGGGGGAAACTGACCCCTACGTGGCGCGTCCCCAGGTGGCGGATAGGGGAACGCTCTCCAGATATGGAGGGTAGGAGGGAATTAAAATACCTCCCGCGGACCAACAGTGGGGAGTAAACCTCGTCAACAAATCGTCATGAGTGGTACGGCGGAAAAAACGATTACGGTGCAGGGGTTCGGATCCCCAGTACCGGCGTCTGTCAGGGGTGAGCAAGCGGGCCCCGGGACGTCGTCATCTAACGACCGCAGTATTACAGAGGTTGGTCACTCGGCCTCTGTAGTATCTAATGCAACAAGTAACGCAGGTGGCGAGAGCGTGACGCTGAAGGCTCAAGAGGCTTTTCAGCGCCTAACAAAGGAACTTGAGTCCTTGGTGGGGTTCATCCTGGAGAAGAAGAACCTCCACACAGAGCTCAAAGTCAAGGCACGGGGCACTCTAAGGGCACTGAAAGAGTTTGCGGCGGCGCGGCCCGCGGCAACCGCAGCCCGGGCAGCACGACCGAGCAAGGAGGGGTCGAGCCAAACCTCGCCTCTCTTTCGCAACGACCGGGCGCCCCACGGAGACCTGGACCGCGAGCGCCCCTCGCCACCTAGGTCTCCGCAGGCGAGGAAGAAGCGGAAGAAGAAGAAGAGAGAGGCGACGCCCGAGAGGGATCCGCCCCGGCCAGCTGAAGCCAGACAGCAGCCAGTTGCCCAGCAGAAAGACCCCGACTGGGCAACAGTCGTCAAACGGGGCAAGAAAAAACAACGGCAGCAGCTGCTGCCAATAGAAGAGGCCGACAGGCGCGACCAAAGGCAGGCAAAGCCCAAGGTTTCGCTTAGACCCCCCCCGTCCTGATGCGATCCACATCAAGGCAACGGGTGAGGTGTCGTATGCTGACATTCTTCGCAGAGTCCGAGCCGCACCGGACCTCAAACCTCTGGGGGATAGGGTGACCCGCTTCAGGCGGATCCGAGTTGGAGAATTACTCCTGGAGCTGGGGAAGCCTGGTGTAGAGACCCCGTGCTACAAGCAGTGGTCTCGGCCACCTTAGTGGAGTCGGCGGCTGTTCAGACGCTGACTCATAGGGAAGTTCTGGTTATCAAGGACATGGACAAGGCCACAACCGTAGAAGAGGTGGCACAGGCTATCACTGCGGCGATTGGGCCAGGAGCGGTAACCCCTGGAGATATTAAACTCAGGGACTCCTACAGTGGCACCCAGGCGGCTAGCGTCCTGCTTCCCGCTGCAGCAGCAAAGAAGTTGTTGCAAAGCGGAAGGCTCAGGATTGTATGGGTGAATTGCCGGGTTCGGCCGCGCCAAACATCCTCCCGTTGCTTCAGGTGCCACAACACTGGGCATCTGGCGAAAGACTGCGAGAGCGAGGTCGACCGGTCGGCGCAGTGCTTCCGGTGTGGCAAAGATGGTCACAGGGCTGTGGACTGCATAGTCAGGCGACAGGCAGTGCAGGAGGTTGGGGCATCGACCAGCAATGGCTAAGGTGCTCCAAATAAACCTGAACCACTGCGCTGTGGCCCAGGACCTGTTGTTTCAGCTGGTCAGGGAAGAGAAGGCAGACGTAGTCATCGTCAACGAGGAGTACAGGGATCTCAGTGAACCGAACTGGGTAGGGGACTCGACCGGCAAGGCGGCCATCTGGGTATGCGGAAACCTCCATATATCCAACAAGATGGTCGCCCCTCGGCCCGGTTTCACTTGGGTGGAGGTGGCTGGTATAAGAATATACAGCTGCTACCTTCCACCCAGTGATACCACCGACGAATACCTGAGATCCCTGGATGCCATCGTCGACAGTGCTAGGACCTCCCGATTGCCGGTCGTCATCGGAGGGGACTTTAACGCATGGGCGACGGAGTGGGGCAGCGCGAGCACCAATCACCGCGGTCGCGTCCTCCTCGAGGCCTTCGCAATACTGGAGCTGGAAATCGCTAACACCGGGTCCAAGCCAACCTTCTCAAAGGGCGGCAGGACCTCCATTATCGACCTGACCTTCATCGATCCTAGACTGATGAGGGAAGGGCTCGACTGGAAAGTTAGCGATCGGTACACGGGCAGCGACCACCACGCCCTGGTATACCAGCTCCAGCTGACCAGCAGGACAGCAGGGACGTCGTGCAGACGCAAAAAAGAGAGATGGGCACCCGCCACCTTCGACCGGGAGACGTTTCTCTGCATGCTAGAGGGAGCGACAGTGCAGGGAACGCCCGAGGAACGAGCTCGAAGCCTCTCGCAAACCATCACAGCGGCCTGCGATGCCTCCATGGCCGCGAAGTCCAACCCTCGCGGTCGTCCACCAGTATACTGGTGGAACGAGGACATCGCAGAGATACGCCGAGAGTGCTACCGAGCACGTAGGCTGCACCAAAGAGCTGTTCATAGGCCGCAATACCAGGAATTGGCTGCGGCCTATGAAATAATGCGGAAACGCCTCAAGGCTGCCATCAAGGCCTCTAAGCGAAAGTGCTGGCTGGACTTCTGTCAGGAAGTGGACAGTGACCCTTGGGGCCGACCGTACAAAACGGTTATGAACAAGATCAAGCTCAGGGGTGCCACCGCTCCAACGTGTCCAATCTTCCTCGACAGGGTCGTCCGACACCTCTTCCCGGAACACCGGAAACGGCGTGCCGAGACCGGTCTGATGGTAGACGATGGTGCAGCCGAGACGCCAGACGTCACGGAAGACGAACTGAAGATGTCTGCCAGCAGGATCACCGTCCGTAAGGCTCCAGGGCTGGACGGGGTCCCTGGCCTGGCCGTGAAGACCGCTGTGCTGAATGCTCCCGATATCTTTGGGAATACATTCAGCGCATGTCTTCACGAAGAATGCTTCCCGGCACAGTGGAAGGTACAGAGGTTGGTCCTTCTGTCCAAGGGGAACAAACCCCCGGACGAACCTTCCTCGTACCGACCGCTGTGCATGCTAGACATAACCGGGAAGCTATTCGAACGAGTCATATGTGCCAGGCTAGAGGCAGCCATACAGGGAGCTGGAGACCTGTCTGAAAACCAGTTCGGCTTTCGTAAGGGTCGCTCAACGGTGGATGCCATCGGCCGGGTTGTGGCGCTAGCTACGGACGCCATCAGTGGCAGCCGGTGTACAAAGCGCATGTGTGCCATCATCGCTTTGGACATCCGGAACGCATTCAACTCGGCCAGGTGGGACAAGATCTTGCTGGCCCTGCAAGATCTCAAGGTGCCGCTCTACCTGCGAAGAGTCATTTCGAGCTACCTGACGGACCGGACCCTGCTTTACGACACCGACGCCGGCACGCACTCCTATAACATCACAGGAGGCGTGCCACAGGGTTCGGTCCTAGGGCCCCTCCTCTGGAACGTCTTGTACGATGGCCTGCTTCGGCAGCCGCTTCCAGACGGGGTATCGATGGTGGCCTTTGCGGACGACGTCGCCCTTGTCGTCGTCGCGAAAACCATCGATGAGGTGCAGCACCTCGGAGACGAATCAATCGAGGTAGTAGCTGGCTGGTTGAGCGACCATGGGCTGAGTCTGGCGGACGAGAAGACTGAGGCGGTGCTCATCTCTCGGACGAAGAAGAGGGCGTACGCCACATTCACGGTCGGTCGTAGCAAAATCAAGACCGCAGACACGTTGAAATATCTCGGTGTCATCCTGGATGCGCGGCTGTCGTTCACAGAACATCTTCTGAACGCGGGCTCGAAGGCATCACGGGTTGCGGGAGCGCTAGCGGGCATCATGCCCAACATCGGGGGACCGAAGGAGCCGCGACGGTTCCTTCTTTCCTCTGTTGTGAGCTCCGTAATTCTCTACGGGGCTCCGATTTGGGCTGGTGCCTTGAAGACCAATGCGAGTTACGGAGCCAAATGCCGACGGGCCTGCCGGACTGTCGCGCTAAGGGTGGCCCGAGCGTATCGAACCGTGTCTGACATCGCTCTCTCGGTGATCGCAGGACTGCCTCCTGTTGATCTACTGGTAGCCGAGAGGGCCAGGGTGTACCGTGAGCGTAGGCGTACTGGTGCTGATGGCGACGATCAAGAGCGTGGTGATGATCGATGGTCCAGCAGAACCTTCGAAGAATGGCAGCAGAGATGGGATTCAGCAGGCGAGGGTCGGTGGACCCACCGCGTGATTCCTAATGTGAGAGCGTGGACGAGCAGGCACGGTGGACTTACAACTTTCCACCTGACCCAGGTACTCACCGGGCACGACTGCTTCCGCAGCTACCTACATCGTATTCGCGTGTACGATAGCGCGGAATGCCCGGTATGCCCTGGGATCGAAGAGGACGTGGAACACGTGCTCTTCTATTGCCCAAGATTCGCCGATGACCGGGAGCGATTCCGAGCGTCATGGGGAGGATCCATGACGCCTGAAGGCATGGGAAGGTGCCTGCTTGGCTCACAGGATGGTTGGGACGCGGTGGTTACCCTCGCCACGTCCATTGTGGAGAAGCTGAATTCCATCAGGAAGATGGAAGAACGGAGAGGCGGACGCGCCTAAAATCAGAGCGCGTGCACACACACACGCAAAATTCGGAAAGAGAGAGAGTTCACGCACAAAAATCACCAAAAACCACAAAAAAAAAAACGGAGAGCAAAAAAATTATAAAGATTTAAATAGGACGCGACTTCATGGCTCGGAGACTGTCAGACGAATGGCATATTAACGTAACGCTGCACGCTGTGCGACACAATTGCGGATGCATTTCCGAAAAATTAGTGTCAGCAGATTTGCAGGTGGTCTCCTGAGAGGCAGAGAAGCTCGCGCGAGAGACGAGCGCATTCGTGCGGATGCATTTCCGAAAAATAAGTGTCAGCAGATTCGCAGGTTGCCATGCGGGAATAGCACACACAATGTAACACAACAACTCCACGTGTTTTATTGGGGGGGGGGGGGGGGGGGGGGGCAATCACCGAATCGATGATATTCCCCGTGTGCGAAAATCAATCGGCACAGTGATTGGCACTGGTATCGTCTCGCGGAGTAGGGTCCCCCCTGTGGAACCCTGCAAAATTTCGTCCGTTTTGCCGTATCTCTCATCGTTTACGAGATACAGCCAAAAAACAGTTAAATAATAATTATTGTTTTTCGCAATTTTTTCTTTTTTTCGATGCCATTGGATTGGTCTCGCGGAGTAGGGTCCCCCTGGGCAACCTCGCGAAATTTCGTCCGTTTTGCCGTATCTCTCACCGTCCACGAGATACAGCCAAAAAAACAGTTAAATAATAATTTATGTTTTTCGCATTTTTTTCTTTTCTTCGATGACATAGGATTGATCTCGCGGAGTAGGGTCCCCCTGGGCAACCCCGCGAAATTTCGTCCGTTTTGCCGTATCTCTCACCGTTCACGAGATACAGCCAAAAAACAGTTAAATAATAATTATTGTTTTTCGCGTTCGCATGGCCCCCACCTCCGTGTGTGTGCGTGTGCGTGTGCGTGTGCGTGTGCGTGTGCGTGTGCGTGTGCGTGTGCGTGTGCGTGTGCGTGTGCGTGTGCGTGTGCGAGTGCGTGTGCGTGTGCGTGTGCGTGTGCGTGTGCGTGTGCGTGTGCGTGTGTGTGTATTGTCGAATGAAGGATATATCAACGAGCATATTAACGGAATCTTTGTGTACGCTTGGTTTTGCGATGCGAATGTGGATGCAATCGATTGCACCCAAACCCCTGGAAATCGGATTGATCGGATCTAAATCTGGAATAATATACATGAACTATGTTCATATTTCCAGATTCGAAGAGTATTGATTCGATATAAAAATTATAGGGTCGTACAGTTCTTGGATTTGTTGTCGTTCTTCCAATGTATTTGGCCATTAGATGTAGGAACTGCGTAACGCGCAAATGACGACAGTTACTCGAGAAATTATTCGGCTGACTGTACTTTGACACATTGCATGGGAGAAATCCAGCCATTTTGGTAGCACCCTTCCGCGTAAAATCTCACTGCCATCAATACTTGAAGATAAGGTGGTACAGCCGCCTGCCTCAAGGTTTCGAACGAGTCTTCGAATTCTGACGCATTCTGCTCAATCAATTATATTGCGCAAACTATAGTAAATTATTATTATAATAGTTAAAAGGGGCATAAATTCATAATAGCATATAGATTTGTTTGTGGATACCGATATAGTTTTTAAATTGAGATTCTGGTATAAGAAACGGATTACTCGTATCGCGCAAAATTCTACGCAACGAGTTCCTCGCGGCAAACCCAGCTCTTCCTCGTATGCGTTCATCATAACTTCCATCTACAATTCGTTCCGCGATATTCTAATTTAGCATTGGAATGAATCGAGTTCAGTGAAATAGGCGAGATTAGTGAAATGAATGTTGTAATACGAAATTTGTGAGAAGAGATCCGTGAGACGTGTGAAACGAATGATAACGCTAAGTTTTCACATACAGAATCAGCCTGCAGGAAGCCTCCTGCAGGCTTCTTGTTTAATTTTCTAGCGCATTTTTTTTTCTTAAGGGGCCCATTTTGCCCCACCCTCCCGTACAAACTGACTGCGTTGTGAATGATTGAAAGATTTTTGCAAACTGTTTGGTCGCAGAAGATTAAAAATAAAAAAAAGTCGAAGATTTTTTCTGCAAACGGCCGACGCCACAAAAGGTGAAAGAGAAACGAAGCATGTAGAAGTCGGGTTCAAAATAAATATTTTTATTTTTGGGAAAACATTTTTTGCAGTTTTTTTTATTTTTAAGAAAAAAAGTTGTGAAATTAAAAAAAAAAAATGGTTAAAGTTTTTGAAAAATAGCACTGTCGCTGTTTACCAGCTCATTTACTTAAAAACACACGAAATCACTAAGATACGACGGCGGACACCGCTTTCTTCCAGATCTTCTTCTCCGTTTTCCGATCAGGGAGCCTGTTTTCTTTCTTCCGTCTGTTGCTGGCTTACAGTCAGGGGTGGGGGATGCCTCATGTAACGTATTCGGTGCACAAACCAGTGGTCGTAGCAAACAGGTGTAATCGGTAGAAACACCGATGGATCCGGAGGTGACGGCAGAAAATCAGCCTTTTGGAGGCGGCACCGATGGGTCTCCAATTTGATAGCCGATCGTGCATCTTCTATAACATATAAATACCCTAACGTAAAGGTCTTTGGAGAATAAATTAAGGTAAACCTAGTACCGTCTAGCCAAACGTGAGTTTCAGAGAAAAATTTTGAACGCTTCTCGATGGGATCAAATCTGAAAAAAAAACAAAGATTGATTTTCGCATGATAATAATAATTCCAAAACGTTTTCCAGGGATAATCGGATTAATTTCCTGCGTTTTAAAATGTATGAACTGTGTTCGCTAATCCAAAAATCTAATTTTGCAAAAACTCCATTTTCGTTATTTCTCACGCATTTTTCTCAAAAATAAAAGAAAAATGTTATAGCGATTTGTAATTATTATTATTATGCAAATCCATCTTTTTTTTACCTTCTTCATTTGTCTTCTACATTTGTCATGCTATGTCTTAATAGATTGATTTACTTACGTAAATGGTGACCAGGGGTATGCGCCACGTCTTTCTCCTTCTCTCGAGGGCCTTGTTCGTCTTCCGCTATTTTCGGCTCTTCCTTCACGAGGCTCAGATCAAATTCGTACTCCATATTTCTTAACACTTCACTTAACTTATTTGACTTCTATAACTGCTCGCTTCTTCGTACGTAATAGCTACTTACTCGTTACGAGATGCAGGGAATTACTGAGGACTATCCTCTGCTCTGTCGCGACACGAACCCTCTCGGAAAGATGCAATGACGGAATGCTACTGCTAACGCTGCATAATTGCAGGTGTTCACAGTAGGCCAAAAGCACATACAGAATTGGAATGTAATGAGGGACAGAGAGAAGCGATCGTTTAGAGTAAACTTTTCGGTCTCTCTTTCTCGCGAAGCCTGCCGATTTCAAAAACTTTTTTTATCTTTTACGGTGCCTACAAAACGGACGAAATTTTGCGGGGTTTCATAGTGAGAAAAATGTCACGTTCAATAATGGTAATTCAATAATTAATTTCATGGTCAGTTCGGCACGTGCTCGTCTCGCGCGAGCTGCTGTCAGGAGACCATCTTTTTAGGAAATGCATCCGCGGAATGCGCTCGACTCTCGCGCGCGAGCATCTCTCTCTCAGGATGCCACCTGCAAATCTGCTGGCACTAATTTTTCGGAAATGCATCCGCAATTGTGTGTCATAGCGTGCAGCGTTCCGTTAATATGCTCGTTGATATATCCTTCATTCGACAATACACACACACACACACACACACGGAGGTGTGGGCCATGCGAACGCGAAAAACAATAATTATTATTTAACTGTTTTTTGGCTGTATCTCGTAAACGGTGAGAGATACAAAACGAACGAAATTTTGCGGGGTTGCCCAGGGGGACCCTTCCGAAATTATGGTATCAATTATCTCTCGCTATACGTTGATGGCGTACAGATACCTTCGAAACCTCTGCAGCCAGACTTTACCGATATCCCCCGATATGTCGACGCCTATCATACATTGTTCTCAGGTACTGGTATTCATTTTCTTAATCAGGGTAACTGCATATCGCGTTCATCCTATCCATGGGGCTATTGTCTTTTCGCATTTGACCTTACACCTGATCTTTCGGCAAACAGTAATAGTCATTGGAATTTGGTGAAAAACGGTAGTCTCAGAATATAAGTACGATTCAATGAGTCACTGACTTCGACAGTTAACTGCTGAATATGATAACGTGCTGGAAATCGACTCGTCCAGACAGGTTATTGTAGACTTCAGTAGCTAGTCCATAGGCGATTCTTCAGTCTACCCTGAGAGCTCGAAACGTCAAGATGTCGAGCGCTCCTGTGAGTGACATAATTGATATCCAAGGTCTAAAAGATAAATTTAATAACTTTTTGCCTAAAGGAGTTGCAATTGTTTCATTGACTGACGAGTACATCGAGTATTGGCTTGTAAAACCGCCGTGTGCGTATGCGGATCTGCCGCTCAATATAAAACGACAAAACGCGTGGCTTAAAATTCATTGTCATGGTATAGCGTGGACTGAGGGTGACACATCTTTAGAGGCAATTGAGCAAATTCTAAAGAAAACAGCTGAACAGGCTGATAGAATATTCACCAGAGGAGCTGTTAAATCAACGTATTTGACAAATCTCACAGGCTGTTTTGTTGTAAACTTGGAAGAAGAAGACAACGAGCATCCGACGTCGTTCAAAAGACTTGATAGCGGTCGCGGTACTCGCTGCATATATCACAGTTTGCTGCATACGAGACCGTCGTACAATTGCTCTCTGGACTACGCAACAAGAATCAAAGAGTGGCTAATAAATCTATCACTATGACAAATCGTAGTGATAGATTTGACCACTTGTGGGAATATAGAACCGTAGGTTCCATAGACCAGAAAGGACCTGAGGAAGTGGATAAAAAAAAAATGTTTCGCTAGTGCTGGTGCTGCTGTTGCTGATGATGACTGCTTCGAAGGAGATCGTGACGAAACCGATTGATAACAATTATGAACAGTCTTCAAATTCTTTATTGTCTGCGCGGCATAGAAAATCATACAACAGGAGTGTATCCCGCAGACCGTATCCCGAAGGTGTTACCGAAACCGATAGCCATTATCGTCAATACAGATGGCCACAAACTGCCCGGAGCCCATTGGGTCGCCATGTACGTCGATCGAAGTAGACATGGATGGTTCTTCGATAGCTACGGACTTCCACCAATCATACCGAAGCATCTCATACGTCTCCGGAGAAACTGTCGACTCTTTCAATACAATACTACCCAGCTTCAAAGCGCTAGTTCACAATGTTGTGGACATTATTGCGTCATGTTTCTTCATTATATGTGTACTGGTATCGGTATTCATAAGTTTAAAAGTGTATTTTCAAATAATTTGGAGCGGAATGATAAAATAGTTTACGACTATTACGTGGCGTATATTAATAATAAACATAAATTAATTGCTGCTGGTAATAATAATACTGGTGCTACTGTAGGGGGTAGTTACAATAAATATTTACACCGCATACAGAGTTGCTGTTCTCGTGAACGCTGTCTGTAATTATCATAAATTTATTTAATAAAAAACATATAAAAAAAACTCATCGAGTTCCTTGTCTTAATCAGTCTTCCTTGCAGCAAAAAAAAATGTCGGTAAGCCGTTGGCTACCGCACTTCGAATATACTCGTAATTTTTCATATTTGCAATAGAAGCGCTGTATCAGAAAAAAATCGTAGGCTGTCTATGGGCTATCGCGCTTGCTCAAGTATAAGCGTTTTGTAATTCGAAAAGTCAGATCTGCATGAGTCGCGAATACTGCTGAGTTTAGTATGAGTCACTGTCATAGCAACAAGTAAAAGCGTGCTGTAATTCTATACGTATCACCTTGAAAGGCGCGTTCATCTGTATTAATTATCGCCGCCATTTTCTTTGAAAGTCGGATTCAGCAAATATTATTATTGTATTTCACGTGAGGTTGAGATTTGCAGGAGTGGCGAATACTCCTACAACAGTGCAGTCTGTATTCAAAAGAGGTCTCATACGGTGATATCATTTGTTCTTCTCAAAATGGTGGTGGTGGGGGCATCAAATAATTATTTGGTCGACTGCCATTGTTCTCATCAGTCGTTCTCCGATCACGCTACCGACACCAAGGCCATACGGAGAAAACAGCGCGAATTAAAAAAGCGGATAGAAATACACTTGCGAAATATCAGGGCTATTAAACGGTCAATACAATCAAGAACTGAGCTTTGCCTTCTAACACACTCATTTAAGCGCTTCAAAATCTAAAATAGATTTCTCGCGAATCAACAAGGTAGGAACATTCACGGAGTTTCTACCGTTAAATAAGCTATGTGAGCTGAAGGCAGATAAAGACTACAAGATCACCAATATCAGATACGCCAAAACTAAATGGGGGCCAAGAATCACCATCGATGTGGAGAATGAGTTTACATGCTTTCTACCATCACGCTTCGTCAAAGCTTTCGATGAAGACGCTGAAATGTTTCGACAAATGGAAGGATCGGCTCAAGATGGCGCATTGTACATGCGGTATCTTGGGACAGAATATAATAACGTCGAGTTCAAAGCAGCGCCTCAGTGCTACTGCAAAACCCATTCGAAGTGACACACCTATTTTTTTCGAGAGTATGATTGGTTAACCGTCAATTATCATGGAATCCCATGGTCCCAGGATGGCATTACTGTTGAAGAACTGTGCGATGAGCTGGACGGAGTTGCGCAAGGTGCTGGTGAAGACGCTATTCTTTACGCCAGAGGTCATGATGCTGTAAAATTTTTGGAAGAAGCTACTGGTCGGAAATTTGAAAATTTGGGCGACAATGAAGATTTACCATTGAGGATTGATCCGTCGCCGTCAGCAACAGTGTGTTCTTGGCTTGGGCAACATGGTGCAAACAAGCATATCATTTATAATTGTGCTCTCGTCAATGTAAAAACACTCCAATATTATCTTAACCCTTTTCCACTTGATAGAATGTGGAAAGATATAGAATGTGGAAATATGTAGATGTAGCCGAAATGATTGTATTATTTGGGTATTGTAAAAGTAATCATAATAATAATATGTAATATGAAAAAATAAAAAAAAAAAAATTAAAAAAAAAGCGGTGCGCCACGGCTATCTCCACTGAAGCCTACCCCCACTCTTACCCCCACCACTTCAAATCGAGCTCGAAACGGGACCGAAGTGGAGGGGGGAGGAGGGGGAAGGCTGCCTACCCCCACTCCCACCCCCACTACTTTCAAAAAGTGGAGGGGGCAGGAGTGGGGATAGGAGTGGGGGGCGCCAAAGCGCACCGCATACTACTTACAGATAAACAAAATGAACTTCATTGGAAGATGATAATTATCGCGTGCTGCATCCAGGACCACGCGAAAAATAACGAAATCACAGACGATTCCTTGATAGCTCTCGACGATATTATGGAATGGACTCATAATGCGCAAATGATAATGTACCAAAATATCATCGAGTTATTTGACGCATAGTGTAAACACACTCGCGATAACCGTTCTCCGCGGTCCTCCGCCATCGCAGACCGTCCGACCATTAATTTTTATTTAACGTTCGACAAAAAAAATATATATATATCCGAGAACTTAAGCTGCGTTAAAAAAAAAACAAAAAAAAAAAAAGAAAGAAGCTTAAAGTTTTGCGATAAAACTGCTGTACTCGCTAACGTTTGATTTACGTTCGATAGAAGAATCGCGGAAAAAAGTCGAAATCTCATATACAATTATGTTTTAAGATAAAAAAACAAAAAAACACGTATCGAATCGAATAGATTAACGCAAACGATGAAAGTCTCTGATAATAGTTAATTTTTATTTAACGTTTGAGAAAAAAAAATCTATATATATCCAAGAACTTAAGCTGCGTTAAAAAAAAAAAAAAAAAAAGCTTAAAGTTTCGCGATAAAACTGTTGTATTCGCTAACGTTTGATTTACGTTCGATAGAAGAATCGCGGAAAAAAGTCGAAATCTCATATATAATTATTTTTTAAGATAAAAAAAACAAAAAAAAAAACGTATCGAATCGAGTCGATTAACGCAATCGAGAAAACTGTGATAGTCGTTACATAATTTTTTATGATTGTCAAAGAAAAAATATTATGATTTTGTTCTACGTTCGTATTTATAAGAGAAAAATGTGAAGATAAGATTTATTTGAAAATTGATAAAAACCATTCCCTTCTATCTATGATAATTACAAAAGAAGAATGTAAAAAAAAATATTATGTATTGTGAGGAGATTTTCCACTCCAGCACCTCATGGCCCCAACAACACCATTCCCGCCGCCGGGGCGATAACGGAACGAACCCACGACGAGATAGTAATTCTCGCACATCCCGGGGTACCCGGGCGCCAGGTACTACGTACCGCCGATCAACGATCGGTTTTTAGTTTAGACCCCGAGATGTGCCATAGGGTCCCCGTACGGCGGGGCCAGGCATACGGCACTGAGATTCGGCTAGCTCAGCCCGCCTGGGAGAAGAGCAGAGGGGGGTGGACGGGAGAGTAACGAAACGTCCAAATTAAATTTACTATATAATTTATTACGGTGAAAAATATAACTGATGATGGAACAAAAGCAAGAAGTCGATAGATAATATTAGGTAAGATAACGCAAAAGATAATTAGGTAAGACTGTGGCAAAATTACTGGAGAATCGCAAACGAGTAGGTAATCGGAGATAGATAGTAATGGTAAATCGGTAAAGAAATCTCGTTACGATTCTCGAAATTACTACGTGATATCGGTAAAAGATAACAAGATAATATATTAGCAAAATGACTGGAGAATCGCCAACGAGTAGGTAAACGTCAGTAAATGATCGGTAGAAGCCAGTAACAGAATCTCGTGACGATGCTCGCAAACCGTAAGATGTAACAGCAGAAAGATAATCAGATAATATGGCGGTAACGTGATCGGATAATCGCCAATGAGTAGGTAAATTATCTTGAAAGGCCGGTACGCCAGTAAAGAAATCTCATGACGATTCTCGAAATTAAGAAGAAATAATAGCAAAAAGATAATTAGATAATAGTGCAATAACCTGATTGGAGAATCGACATTGAGTAGGTAAAGGATATTGAATGATCGGCACCAGCCAGCAAAGAAATCTCACGTCGATTCTCGCGAATAATAAGAAATAATAGCCAAAAAGATAATTAGATAATATTGCAATGACAGGATTGGAGAATCAACGATGAGTAGGTAAACGATATTAAATAATCGGTACACACCAGTAAAGAAAGCTCACGTCGATTCTCGCAAATAACAAGGGATAGTAGTAAAAAGATAATGAGATAAGATGACGGTAAAATGATCGGAGAATCACAAACGAGTAGGTAACCGGTGGAAGATAGTCATGACACGCTGATAACGAAGTTTCGTTACGATCCTCACCAACCATACGAAATAACGGCGAAAAGATAATTAGATAAAATATCGGTAAAATGATCGGAGAATCACCAACGAGTAGGTAACCGGTGGTAGATAGTCATGACACGCTGATAACGAAGTCTCGTTACGATCCTCACCAACCATACGAAATAACGGCGAAAAGATAATTAGATAAAATATCGGTAAAATGATCGGAGAATCACCAACGAGTAGGTAACCGGCGATAGTTAGTAAGATTAAGTACGTAAAGAATATTCGGTCGGAAGGTATCATCGTAAAACGTGAAGATTGGTACAATAAAGGTGGTAGAAAATGAAAGATATTGTAGATAATTCCGGAGATAGTATTCGATAACCGGGTAGGTAGTAGAGTACGCAGGTCGGTAACGATACGGTAGATAGCGAACATCGGTAGTGGGTAATATAGGTAGTGGTAGAAAATCAGATAGTCAGTAGGTAGTAAACCAATGCTAAAGACTACCCGCAAAGTTATTAATTCGATAAACAACCAAACAAAAACGAATAAGAATGCGAATCAAGATTCGCAAGGCGCGTTACGACTGCCAGGATGGTAAACGGAAAAAAATAATAACGGAACATACTCACAAGAATATTCACCAACAGTTAAATCCATCAATCACATATGACACTAAATTCACGAAATAAACTTTCGACCAGAGTCGAGCCGACCGGGTCTCTCACGCGAAGCACTAACAACCAACGGGGTCGTTTAACACAGCCAAAAAAAAAAAGAATTTAATACGCGAGCCGATTCGCCACAACTAATAACCACTCATATTGATTAACACGGGTTAATTAACAATCACTGATCCTGATAGCGAAGAACACCCCCGCGCGAGATTGCGGCCGACTCGACGTGACACGGGGAGCCTCGAGCTCACCTGTTAAGCGGATACCGAGGAGACGAGGTGTTGCTCAATTGCCGGTGCGTCCAGAACTAATAATTCGCGACGTTACACCGATAGACGCGACCCGTTGTCTCTCTCCCCCAATTCTCACGCGATACCTTTGCTCGCCGTGTGCAAAGGAATTCTTAGAATTCGGCGAGTCGTCCAGCGTATTGCTAGGTACTATAGCTTGTTGACGACGTTACGCACGTAGGCAAGGTACAAGGGAAAAACAACGAATAAAAACAATGTTAGGGTATCGATACCGGCCGACCACGTGTTCGCGCGCGAAGTACAGTCGGAGCTCCAAATACAACAAAATAATTTAAAGAATTACCGAGACTCTTTCTCGAAGGACCCGACAATGGATGATATCAACGGGGGGAGACCTCCCTCGCGAGGTTGAGGCGTCCCTCCTCCTCGCGGTGGGTCCACGCGATAATAATGATGAATTGCACCCCGCTGCACCCCTTCCATTCGAGTCCCATTGGCGAGACGCCGATTCTCACGGACCGCGAGACTCGAAATTCTTTTGGGATGGCTCGGCATATAGCTGATAAGTCGGGAGTGAATCGGCGACTCAGTATTTTGGTCAATGTACCATAAACACTCCGGCATCCATTTCCACGAATACGGATGTTCGTTATTCGTTTGTAATAATTTTGAAACGTCTTCTCGGATTCTCGTGAATCAACAGTAACGGTACGGCGCGCTCAACGCGCCGATACCGGCATCGAACCCTTACGATAATACTTTTGTACCGGACTATCTAACAGGAGTGTTTGGCATCGAAACAATGGTGAATATTCCCGGAGTTTCCAAGAATTCGCTGAAGGCGTCAAAGACCAACAAAAACAATAATATTCGAATTGGAGAAATAACGCGAGTCTGCCGACACGAATAATAACTTAGCGAGGTAGCGATAAATTCTGTAGGTAGTAAATAATAATCAGATACTAGGTAAAAAGTTGGTAGAAAAACCACTGGTAAGAGATAATGTAGGTAGTAATGTTAGGTAAATAATAGATAAAGTAGGTAGTAATTCTAGATAGGTAACAAAATAATAAAGCGATAAAAGAGTTAATAAACCAAATTTATAATACGGAAGGTTGAGTTCTGGACGCACGACCTGATGGGCGACGTCTCATGGGTCGTAAAGCCGACCCACTGCCCATTGCCCCCTCCATACAGGTGGTGGGGCAGAATGTCACGTCACAGTATTAAAAACGATAAGACAAAACGATGTAAAAGAAAAAGTAAAAAAAATCGAAAATAAAGCTACTGACAGCGAAACGAATGGCAGATAAGTAACGAATAGCACAAATGCGAAATGATGCATTTACGCTATTAATTCGTTGCTCATCGAGTATGAAAAGAAAAAAAAAAAAATGCGGTCGGTTCCGTAACGATCCGACTGGAAATCGACCGTGGAGCCGACCGCGGTAGCTTTGCTGCGGTGGTCGCTTCCACGGTCGACTTGTAGTCGGTTCGCTCCTGGGCCGACCGTCCAATACCCCCCACCGCACCCGCAAAATGTGCGGTCGACTTCAATCGGTCGCCGAAGAAACCTACCGCCGGGCCCAAAAAAAATCGGTGGTCGGTCAGGGGTCTACCTCGATCGGTCCCGAAAGGAACTGACTGTCGGTCCGCGGCCGACTTCGGTCGGTCGCCGAAAGAACCGACGATTTCAGCCAAAAAAAATGACGGTCGGTCGAAGGCCGACTTTGGTCGGCCACCGAAGAAACCGACTGTTTCAGCCGGAAAAAAACGAGGGTCGGTCGCGGTCAGTCAACGTCGTTTCCGTGGTTAAACACGACGTATCGGTTTTACGCTCGGCAGTGCAGTCATTGCGGTCGTATTCACAGTCGGAGCGTTCGCCAGGGGTAGTAAAAATGATAAATTTCACGTGTTCACTGAAAAAATTGGTTATAAACTTACAAAAAAAATTCATCGAATATCCGAAATAATTACAAATTACCAAATAGAACTAAAAAAAATCATGAGTATATATTTTTTCGTTTTATTCTATTTGTCAAACTTTCGAAGCAGATGACAATTTCGTAGCAGACGATACACAGATGCTCATACGTCGCGGCGCGCGTACTCTGTGGCGGGATGATTTTCAAATAAACAAAAAATCGACATCTCGTTTCAATCTTTGTTTGTATTTTACCCAAATACAAATTGATTCTATGCGGTATAGCGCAAATAAAAAGTGTGCAATCATAAAAAAAATAATTTTCTATCCTTCGACCGTCGAAGATTCATCGCAGTCGAAATCTTTCTCAATTATGTTCACCTGATTTATTCGTCTACAGTTGAAAAAAAAACTGCTTTTTTTTTCTGGCAACGTATTTTCTCCTCTTCAAAACAAGACAAGATAAGAGTCGATATCAATTTTCGCTGCGGATATATGATTTTTTTAAGCAAAGACTAATTTCACGAATTTTCGTCAAAAAACGAATCGTTTTTTCAAATTCTCTGTCAATTGTGTTCATTGGATTTATTCGTTTAAAGTTGATAAAAAAAAACTGCTAATGTTACGTCCGAGTAACATTAGTGAATTTCCCTATTTTTGACCTTAGCAAAGGCTAATTAGTCTGAGAAACGGGCTAACGGAGTTTGATTGGTTTGAATAATAATATTTAATAAATGAAATATTTGTTTCTTTATTTGTTACTATATAAAGCGAGTCTCTTCTCATAGACCTTTCGTCGAGGATCACTTTCGGGGATCCTCGATGGATGTAAAAATTTAATTATTAAATCGATTTTGATCAAATGGTATCTAGATGTATTCTCGGGTTTACCACCGAAAAGATTTTGAATAAATTCTTCTGTACAATAGCCGTGTTTGTGATTTCTTAAATAGCCGCTATACTCGGCGGTAATCTTCCGGAGGTAATTCTTTCGGCCACCCGATTTACATTTTCCCACTACAAGAATAAAGGAGAATTTTAAATATTGAATATAAATGAATTTAATTGTTCAGACTACGCGAACCCCAGGATTTAGAGGAATAGTGAGTTCGCGGTGGTCCGCGCAACTCCTGAGTTTGCGAGAAGGAAAGAACATCCGTTGAGCTCGCGGTGGTCCGCGCAGCTCGATGGATTTGCCGAAGGATATGTGAGTTCGCGGTGGTCCGCGCAACTCACTGAGTTAGAAGGATTTGATGAAGAGTTCGCGGTGGTCCGCGCAACTCTTGAGTTCGAAGGATGTGATGAGGAGTTCGCGGTGGTCCGCGCAACTCAATAAGAATTCGAATATTTCGTTGAACTTACTTTTACTAGATTTCATGGTGATTCTGGAAGAGCTGTACAATACTGAATTCGAACCAGAGAGTTTGAAGATGTTACAAGAAGTGATTTTTAAGTGTAAAATTCGGTCTTATATACTAATATGTACACTATCCTTGTCTAAGCGTAGGGGTTGGAGAGGGCAAGTTTTTTTGTAGCCTATTGGGTCTGAACTTCCCGTCTTCCACTTCCTACTTTTCCGGAAGGATGGGGATAACGTTGTTATCTCTTACGCATAGCCAAAGCCCAAACATCCCCCTTCCCGTAGCTGCTGCCCCAAGGCCTACGCTTGAACCCTGCGTGCGTGCTATGAGGGTTGCTTGTGCCTAGGCGCTGTGTGGTGGCGTTACGGGGATGTAACACCTCCCTCCTAAGATTAAATGTCTGTATAAATTTTAAAAAGGAAAACGACATTTAAAATAAAAACTATGATTATTCGCAAAAAACAAAATGTGAAGATTCTATACAAAAATATATATCAACCAATTATTATCATGACCGTGTCGTGATGATTCACTAGGTCTTTCGTCTTCAACCTTTCAGTGAGAATGCTCCCGTTGATGATGATGGTGATGATGATGGCTTATTGGAAAATGCTGGTTCAGTGTGTTCTTGAACGCGTTGTACTTCTTCCTCTATTGTTGGAATCCGTACGGATACTAACTCGTGAGTTTCGGTTGTATTATTTGGCATTTCCGATGTTTCAGTCAAGTTTCTTTTTAAATGGAGTAACAGGTGCGTTACCGAATCCCATATAGCTCCGATAAGAAATATTGACCAACCATACACGGTGTGCAGAGCATAACCGTGAATGATAGTATCCACGATGAGTTTGATGTTTCGAATTAGAAGAATAATTCCAATGATTCCAGCGCTTGCGCTACCAAAGAACATGAATCGACCCCACATGTTCTCCCATACGGAGTCGAAGAGATTTTTCAGTCCATCTGTTCCCAGCATATTCGAGAATGAAAGCTCTTGATTTCCAATGGATTGTCCACTGATGCCTCGAGCAAGGGTGTTTAAAACCGCTGGCTTCTCGACTGGAAACATGATATGATCTCGTAGTTTTTCGAGATCTTCTGAGTGTATATTCCGCTTGTTACTAGAGATGCTGGATTTTTGTACTTCCATGTAGGTTTCGTCATTGGTTTGATTATGGTTGGTGGCATACTGTGAAATGATCCTGGTAGTAATTTATACCAAGCATCTCCGAGAAGATATTCCGATGGTAATAATGGATCGCACGTCATCTCGGTGCCAGTTTGCATGATGATGTGTGTGCGAGGAGACAAGAATAAACTTTCTTTGCCCCTTGAAACTGGAAGTTGGTGATAACAATTTTGAGGTCTTCGTACTTTGACTTCTACCAGAATGAATTTAACGATGTGAACGACTTCACCAGCGATCACTGCCATGAATCCAGGTCCCTTCATGAGATGAAAAGCCTCTGCGGCGCAGAGGCTCATGTTGGTGGGCTCCACCCCCCAAGCCTTCCGAAAAATGTCCCTTTCGGACATTTTTTAAGGCACTCACAGGAATACACGTCGCGCTACGCGCTCCGTATCGAGTATGATTACACTTTGCGTTATGCGCTGCATATCGAATATGTTTATACGTCGCGCTGCGCGTTTCATCTCGGAAGAACGTATGGCGGAAAATCATTTATCACTTATGTAAATTGATTCATAGTTTAACCTTCATCGAATATAAACATTTCGTTTCTATACGAATTGGTTATTATTATTCACAACTGATATTTCCTTTCTGTTTTACGAACAATATAATGAATTACATCACGTAGAACTTAATCAAATTAATGTAACGAATCAAATGATATCTAGTAAAGGTCGTTTTATTGGCTTAACACTGATGACCAGATTAAATGAGCATAAATCAACACAAAAAATATTTACCAACACGAACACCATTACCATTTACCAAGAGGTCCAATGTCCCCTTTAAATGCATCTATTTAAATGTTTTTTTCTTCCCTAAAATACATAAAATCACTTTATTATTGCCTCTGGACAGGATCCGAAGTATTGAAGCTGAACATTAAGAAAAATTGTTTTTTGATACGATTTTCAATTAAATTTGCTTGATATTAATTGTTGTAGTAAAAAAATTATAACTCGAGAACGAACATAGATATCGTCTTGGTTCGTGTATTGAAGAGGAAGTAGTACCCTGCTCAAAATAAAGTTCTAGTGTCTTGGATGCGTCCAAAATAAAAAAAAATCAATTTCTCGATGAATTCGACGGCGAGGACTCTTGGACTGTCGATCTATAAGAGAATTCGGTTATAACACTTTAAGCATTTTTTCTCTTCCCGATAATAGATGGAATCAATTCACTGGTTATTGTCACTGTCGGAGAGTAAAACATTGCAGACGAGAAATTCGAGAAATTTTATTTTTCTATCGTTTTATTTTGTTTTGAGATAAGTATATTGAAACAATTGAAATAAAAATAGAAGGGTGGTTCGAAACATACGAGGTAAAAATTGATTTTTTTTTGTTTCGAAAAATTGTTAGAGATTTGAAAAAAGTAAACTGCAGTTTCCCAATATTTAAAGTTATATACATTAAACAATGAGAAAACAATAAGATTTTTATTTTCGATTCAAATCATCCCGACACAGAATACCAACGTCGCGGCGTATGCAAACTTTATCACGTCTGCTATTGAATTATCGTCGGCTTCCAAGGTTTGACAGGTAGAATGAATGGAAAAAAATAAATAGCCGCGATTGTTTTCAATTCCATTTGACAAACTGCAATAATTTTGGATATTCGATGATTCTTCTTTGTAGAATTATAACCAGGTTTTCAGTGCACCCACGAAATTTTTTATTTTTATTATGAATGTGAATAACGTATATAAAATATTGTGAATGAAATTCGTTCAAAATATATTATTTTCGAAATAAAAAGGATTAATATTTGGCAATCAATGTGTGATATTTCGTATTTCATTTTTCGCAAGCAAATTTTCGTTTGTGACATGATAAAAATTTTTTTTTTGGAAAATTTAAATAATATAACCTTTTAAAATAATTCCTCACTAAAAATAATTGGAGAATAAAAATACTAAGAAATGTCAGAATGTCTTCAAATTTGCTGTGCGTAGTGCTTTTCATAAAATAAAATAATGCTGCGAAAAAGAAAAAATTAGGTTCGTAGACTTCATAATTGGAGCACCGTATGGACATTTAGCAGAACAAAATTTAAAATACCTCATTAAAGGCTTCGCAGTAGTTTCCAAATGATTATGCACAATGGTGATGATATGATACATTACCGCTGCGAAGAAGAGAAAAATTTCTTCGCACAGTCCAAAGTTACAGCACCGTACGGACACTTGTCGAAGCAACAATGGATTTTTTTTGTTAAGCAAATAATCAAAAGCTTCGCAGGGGCTTCAAAATGTATGTGCACAATGGTAATGATATGATACATCATTCTTGCGAAAAAGAGAAAAATTGGTTCGCACAGTCTAAAGTTACAGCACCGTACGGACACTTGTCGAAGCAAAAATGGATTTTTTTTGTTGAGCAAATAATCAAAAGCTTCGCAGGGGCTTCAAAATGTATGTGCACAATGGTGATGATATGATACATCATCCCTGCGAAGAAGAGAAAAATTGCTTCGCACAGTCCAAAGTTACACCGTGATACGGACGTCTAAAAAGATAATTTCAGTAATAAAGGTATTTTATTCAACCGCAGGAGAATAAAAATATTACCAGTCATTGGAATCACTTCAAATTAACAACACATGATGTTGGAGATACATCAAAGCAAATGGTGAAAAATAAAAATTTTTGGAGTATTCGCTGCGGAGTAACCCCACCGACAGACTCCGAAGAGCAACGGATGGTCATTTCAATAGGCACTCTTTGCCTATTGTTATAGTGAGTGCCTAAAAAGCGTTAGTCTCATAAACGTAATTGCGCGTATAAATGCCTAATCTCGATCTATCAGCTCGTGAATCATTCGGACAGTGTTCGAGCATTTCTTTTCATTGTGCAAATTTATTAATATCGAAGACTCTGTAAGTTTTCCTCAATGCTGCATACAGTACTTTGGCGCAAATTTAAAATAATCTGTGTACCTTTGTATAATGGTAATTCGTCAACTTCGTCTATCTTGCAGAGTAAAAATAATGTATATACCGATATTCATAAATAACTGTTGTCATCGAGACAAACTCCCTGTGCTCAAATTTCTAACCGCTTATCAATTGTTCATATCGATTTGTCTCGTAAATGAAATTGCGAGTATCAAAGCCTAATCTCGATCTATCAGCTCGTGAATCATCTGAACAGTATTCGAGCATTTCTTTTCTTTATATGAATATCTTAGTATCGAAGACTCTGTAAATTTTCCTCTCCGCTGCATAAAGTACATTGGCGCAAATTTAAAAAGATCCGTGTGGCTTAGTGAAACGGCAATTCGTCGACTTTGTCTGGCTTGCAGAATAAAAATAATGTAAAGACCGATATTCGTAAATAACTGTTGTCATCGAGACAAACTCCCTGTGCTCAGATTTCTAACCGCTTATCAATTGTTCATATCGATTTGTCTCGAAAATGAAATTGCGAGTATCAAAGCCTAATCTCGATCTATCAGCTCGTGAACCATCTGACCAGTATTCGAGCATTTCTTTTCTTTATGTGAATTTCTTAGTATCGAAGACTCTGTAAATTTTCCTCTCAGCTGCATAAAGTACATTGGCGCAAATTAAAAAAATCTGTGTACCTTTGTATAATGGTAATTCGTCAACTTTTTCTGTCTTGCAGAATAAAAATAATGTAAAGACCGATATTCATAAATAACTGTTGTCATCGAGACAAACTCCCTGTGCTCCGATTTCTAACCGCTGATCGATTGTTCATATCGATTTGTCTCGTAAATGAAAATGCGAATATCAAAGTCTAATCTCGATCTATCAGCTCGTAAATCATCTGAACAGTATTCGAGTATTTTTTTTCTTTATGTGAATTTCTTAGTATCGAAGACTCTGTAAATTTTCCTCTCCGCTGCATAAAGTACATTGGCGCAAATTTAAAAAGATCTGTGTGGCTTAGTGAAACGGCAATTCGTCGACTTTGTCTGTCTTGCAGAATAAAAATAATGTAAAGACCGATATTCATAAATAACTGTTGTCATCGAGAAAAACTCCCTGTGCTCCGATTTCTAACCGCTGATCGATTGTTCATATCGATTTGTCTCGTAAATGACATTGCGAGTATCAAAGCCTAATCCCGATCTATCAGCTCGTGAATCATCTGAACAGTATTCGAGCATTTCTTTTCTCTATATGAATATCTTAGTAACGAAGACTCTGTAAACTTTCCTCTCCGCTGCATAAAGTACATTGGCGCAAATTTAAAAAGATCTGTGTGGCTTAGTGAAACGGCAATTTGTCAACTTTTTCTGTCGTGCAGAATAAAAATAATGTAAAGACCGATATTCATAAATAACTGTTGTCATCGAGACAAACTCCCTGCGCTCCGATTTCTAATTGCTTATCAATTGTTCATATCGATTTGTCTCGTAAATGAAATTGCGAGTATCAAAGACTAATCTCGATCTATTAGCTCGTGAATCATCTGAACAGTATTCGAGCATTTCTTTTCCTTATGTGGATTTAATAGTATCGAAGACGCTGTAAATTTTCCTCTCATATGCATAAAGTACATTGGCGCAAATTTAAAAAAATCTGTGAACCTTTGTGTAATGGTAATTCGACGACTTTGTCTATCTTACGTAATAAAAATATTTTTAAAACCGATATTCGTTAATAACTGTTGTCATCGAGACAATTTTTTCGCGTACCGATTTCTAACGGCTTATCGAGTATTCATATCGGTTTGTCTCGTAAACAAAATTGCGCGTATAAATCTCGATCTATCAGGTCGTGAATCATTCGAACAGTGTTCGAGCATTTCTTTTCATTATGCGAATTGATTAATATTGACGACGGTAATTTTTACTGACAGCTATATTGAGTACCACCTCGTAAAAATAAAAAATTTCGTGCAGCGTTTGTATAATGCTCGATTGTCGACTCTGGCTACCCTACTATTTTTAAGATTTCATAATTTATGGACTTTTATTTCCTACTTTTTTCTATTATTAAATGTTGTGAATGCTGGGGGTAAATCAATTTTGCATATGCAATAAATATGTATTGTTACCTCGTTTGTTTTCCTTGTTTGGACGACGGCGCTTTCTTCCTCGTCGCGGAAGGTTTGCGTTTTCTAACGTTCCGGCAGCGATATTTTGAGTCTTCATCTGGCGGTTCCGTTTCTTACGAAGATTTTTTTTCTTGCTTCGAGATACTGTAATCAATTAATTAATAAACAGAATCACTCAATAAGCTTTACTATTACTCTACCTCTAGGTCGCGATTGTTCATCGGTCGCGCCGTCGCGTCGATCGCCAACATTATTTTGTTCGATCGGCGGTACTTCGTTCCTTTGATTTTCTTGAGCGGGATTATTAATTACTCGAACTTCTTCTGGTTCGATTTCTTCGACATCTGGAGCGTTTAAAAAAATCTCAATAAGTAAAGACATTTATATGCAGTTGTACTGAGAATATTCAGCCACATCGCTTTTCAAGATTTCATCGAAACTTTTCGTTTATTTCATATTTTTATTTCGACGATTCAACTTTGATAAATATAACATTTTTTTACAACGTAACAAGCATTAGACCATGAACCTTCATTACTTCACTACATTGGACCATGAACCTTCATATGCCTCTCAAAAATTTCAATTCTTTAAAGAAAACCCCTAATTTTGTTATTAAAAAATTAACGCCGGTACATTTGTGATACCTCAATAGCGCGTAGAGGGCCAATGGCACAAACTCCGTGGCGCAGTGTCTAAGAAATAGAATTAATATGCATCTGTAGTTCCCGTTTTTTTTTCTGGCACTTCGCTTAGGACCTTAAAGCCATCACGGATAAAAGAAGTTCTCTTTTTCGGCTGTATATGCAAACGTGGTTTAAACTAAGTAGAGATTTTATTATAGGTTTATTAATAATTATCAACTGTATATCAATAATATGTTTCTTACCGCTGTCAGTTGCTTCGGTCAGATCCACTACCTCGTTGTTTTCGTCGACTGTCACGGGCACGTTTGCTTCGACTATTTCCCTTGCTTCCACGCCAGCATCGATATTAATGGTGGGCCGGGGACGCACAAGATGCGCTTGAAACAACCAGCTATCGCGGCTAGACTCATTGTCGTCTAAACCTTGTTCTTTTATCTCGACAACCGGGGGTCCATCTGTAATGCCACACATTTTTGTAAATGTGTATTGTTCCATCTGTTAATATCGTTTTACATCGTAAGTATAACCGTGTATTACCACTTTCAACTACGGGTTCGAAGGGGTCTAATCCGAGCCCATCTCCGATTGCAATGTCTTCGTGGTCTCTTACTGAAGCCACCGATTCTGCGTCATTGCTTTCCGAAGCTACCGATTCCCTGTCATTTTCTTGCACAATGTTGTGTTCGTCTCCGCCACGCGGAAGTTCGAAAATTTCGCGATCGTAATCCGGATCTTCACCTTCAAAAAAGTAAAAAAAAAATTAATTTAATTCTTACATGTTATCGTCGTTGAGGAGCAAAATACACTGCGCTTTGACTATTGGTATAAGAATTTCGATGTTACTTACTAGCAGCAATATTCTGTGGTGCGTCTGTCATTTCTAGCTTCGCATCTTGATTCTCGTCGGGAATGTCAACGAGTCTCTGGAGTCTTTGCCGCACGTGACCTTTGAGCGTCGCTGTTTTCTCGAGAAACTGCTCAGCAGTTATATCCCCCAAATATAACTGTCTCCACGCTTGAGACATACAAGAGTGATTATAAGTATACTACAGGAAATGTCTGTCTTTACCGATAATATAAACATGTGATATTCCCATGCGTTCTACACTTTCAGTAAGCAAAAATATTGTAGGGAAATTCCAATATCAAACAGAAATTTTTATTTATTACTTTTACGAATTAATTTTTTTTAACGAATCGAAATATGATTTTACAGTAAGGTTGATTAAATGCTGACGAATGAAATTCATCTTGTGATTTTTAACTTTAAGCACAACGGGAGTCGTTAAGGGGACTGAGTCACCTAAAAAATCGAAAAGTAAAAAATTTTTTTTGCAGTATATATAAGTTTAATGAAAAATTCCATTTTACCTCCATAATATATATGTGTTAGACTACCGCTGTGAATTTTTTTGGAGACCTACAGTGTATTCCGGTGTAATGCGCAATGGTCAAACATTTTTCCTTTGCCGCAGCTTTCGGACTGAACGAAAGCATCAATCTTTGCTTGCGATGTCTTATTTTCCTCGTTAGAGAGTTTATTGCGGAACGAGTGCGGGGATTTTTTTTTTGAAGCTTCGCTGGCGAAGCATGAGTTAAAATCTACCAAAAAATTCACTTTTTCCACTTTTTGTCTCGTAACCACTCACATAATGGGTTGCGATAAATCCATTTTTGATCGCATGAAAAATCCCCGCACTCGTTCCGTAACACTGACTGTTACGAAGAAAATGAGCCGTCGCAATCCAAAATTGGTGAGGCCATTCTCTCTGAAACCTGCGGCAAGCGAAGAAAAATAAAATGGAAAAAAATGAATTTCACAGATTAATGAAAATAACCAACTTGGGTGATCCGCAATAAAAAAAATTATTTTTATATTTTTTTTGTCGCATAAAAATGTACACTTTTTTTTTTCTATCACATAAAAATCAGATTTTTTGTTTTTTTTTTTTTTTTTTTTTTTTTTTTTTCACTTTACAAATCTCGTAAATGCAAAAAAAATGTTTAAAACATAAAAAAATATACTCTTACGTCAAATGTGACGTTTAAAAAAGAGGTTAAGTTTGCGAGACTTTTCGCTTTGCGACACTGTCACTGTGAAAAACATTTTTACACTATTGCGGGCAAAAATATAGAATATATTCCGTTCATTCGGAAAAACTGTAAACACTGACACATAACTAATACACTGAGTTTACAAGCTCAGTTTTTTACCCGATTGACACAATCGAGTAAAAATCATCGCTGCTACATTACGCCGGTGTGTTACAGACTCAAAACAAAGCGCGGTAGCGGCGATAATCTGAGTCGCATCGATTAGACGTAACGACCCTTTGGTCGGTAAATCGTTACCTACCGAACGCAGTTTCGACATCGATTGTTTTTTTTTATGTTCCTTTCTCGATGTTTCTTATTCTTCTTATTAGAAGAAAAAAAAACATGCGGAGATGCGATATTCCGGCATTGTTCGTGTTGCATTTCGGCATTTTTTTTTCTTTCACGCATTATTTATTTCTAACACTACTAAAATGCTTCTAACTTTGGTAATTTTTTAAATTTCGATCTAAAATTTGGTGTGTATGTAGTACACCGCATGTACATTCAGAAAAAAAAAATAAAAAAAAATAAATTAAAAAATAATTTTTAGGTGACTCAGCCCCCTTAATAATAGTAATAATAGTAATTCTTTAATTCACCTGCGTCCAATTCTCTCTGTTTGTAAATTGTCGCGTACCTCGGGTGACGCTTGATTCTTTTAAAACTTTTAAGGCTCTCCACATCATGTCGGGCTTTGGAAGTCAACTTGCACAGTTTAACTATTGATGGAAAAATCATAATACCGTAAAGAAACATGATCAACATTCATTCCGCACTCGGAAGAAAAATGCAATTAGGGATGCTGAAAAATGGATTCAATGTTCGAGAAATCAATTTTTTTATCTGTAAATATCGATTATTTAAATCGATCTTTACCAACAAAATGATACAGCTGATCGCTTCAATCCAATTTTTCAATCAAAAAATCGAACTCTTCAAATCGCATACTATGCAAACAATTGTACCGATTATAGAAAATATTTTTTATTTGTATTTAAATTTCATCATTTTTATAAAAAAAATGTCAGTGTTCAAAGCAATTCATCAATTTTCATTTAAAAAATGTATTCAATTTTTGTCGAAATTTTCTCTGTTATCATAGTATTCCAATCTCATTGCATTTTTTGAGTGTTCATGAATATTTTTTATTTTCATTGTAGTTATTCGATTTTTATTAGGATGTTATAATTTTTAAAATAAATATTGAAAGTAATGAAAACCTATAAACAGCCAAGGGCTTGGGTGTTTCCCTAGTTCATCAGCAAGTACACTGTTGTACGATTCGGTTACGTTATTGGTACGCCGAGACAAGCCGTAAACGCTGAACCCGGTAGGACCCACTACACGCAGCCACTGACGCTCATAATATGTACAGAGATCCTTAAACGCAGTTGCTGCAGCTGGAGACAAAGCGTTTTTCAGACGATCGTATTCTTCGCGAATCAAAACGTCAGACAAGAGCGCTAATGCCATCAATTTTTTTACAAATGTCTTGGCCTCTTCGTTTTCCCTCACGAAATTATTCAGCCCCAATTTTTTCACTTTCTTCAATAGTGCCTTTTAACAAATGCAAAATTTTACATTAATGATAATAATAATATAAATGATACGATAATAAATATATCTATAATCAGACGCTAAAACAATTCGGTCAAGACTGTAATTGTACAGTTGAAACAGCTTGCTACGACTTCTATTTCTAAATTCACTCAATACTTGATATCAAAATATCGAAATAAAAAACCGGGTTGTACTTAACCAAAACCGATGAAATTAAACCAGATACAATATTATGTGAAAAAAGCTTTTTTGTTTTGAGCTGTCAGTGCAATAAGAGGATATGTAGAAAAAAAGTTCCTACCCGATCGTAATGCACGTTGCAGCCGGTGATATGCGCAAACGTGAATACGTTTTTGCTCGCATTGCGTAACGCTTGCTCAAAATCCGTCATAACAATTTGTACGCCGGAACGACGTATTAAACGCGATATTTCTTCTAATACAACCGTGTATGCAGCTTCTGTTTTGCTAGTCATTAGCACATGCGCGAAGGGTAACGCCTACAAATGTTTCGGTCAAATAATGTTACACATACTAATTGAGGTAGTTAAGATTAACCTGTATCGGCGATAGCATTCAAAAATTATATATTGATCCTTCATACGTATATTTCTGCTCGTTGCCGATTTCTAATGTTTTCAAATTATTCACTTCATATTTTTTTTTAAATAAGTGTGCTTTCATAACCTTGGCACTGCCATCAAAGCGATTGACATTGATTCTATCGTTACTGAATGATTAACTTGATTTAAATAATGTTTTTTTTAAATAATAATTGAATAGAGCACTATATAATTCAATAATTAATGATCCTCTTTTTATTATTGCGTGAAAAATATTCACAGTAATTTTGGAAGATCAATTATGAAAGAATCATGTAAATAAAGCTTACGTGATCAAACGTGACGTCTAATATCGTCAAAAGTTGATAGACGTCCTGCAACGCAGGCGCGTTTGGAACGTGGCATCGACAAAAATACGCGACACATTATTGAAGGTATTCGCTACGAATTGAGGGTCGAAAAGTGCCAGATGGACTTTCCCCTCGCTGTCGATAACACGTCGGCCAACTAAAGTCCCGACATCGTATTCCATCAAACGCCTGCTTTCCGGCTGAGCCAACTGCATGGCCATTTCTGCCACGCTTGATGGGTTTGGTGGATACATTACGTTCCTCCATCGCTTAAGCGACGGTAAGATAGTATTATACGGAAGCTGAATCTTGATTTCGCGAGGATACCTATTGAAAAAGTAATAGTAATGGTTCGTAATTGTCTAAGTTGGCATGTAATTGATATAAACAAAATTTAACTGATCATATGTAAATTACTCCAAAAACTATACGTCCACTGTGGGCTCGACAATCATAAATCACACACGCTGGACATTGTGAAATATGTAGCTAAAGATATTATATAATAATTTAGATAAGAATTAAAAATAGACAAATTATGAAAGGAAAATTCAAAACAATTAAGTTAGGAACTGAAAAAGATTATCTCGAAATTTTGAAGACACCTGATTCTACCTACAGGCTGTATTGAAAGTTCTTGACAGATAGTGAATCAATTTCCAATAAGGCATTTACAAATATCGAGTTCCAAAATCCATTCATGGGTCGATTTAAGATCACAACGGGTTAACTTAAAAATAAAAATTCTTGTTTCATTTCTTTGGACAAAAATGGAAATCGATAAGCAGTTGCTAAGTTGAGGGATATATTCAACGGTCGCCCGAAAACGAACATCTGGCAACAAATAGTCTTTGATAAAAAAACATGAGACATCAAAACCCTTAAAATCTACAATATTTACAATAGAATCATGACACAATGAAAATGTGTTCCCTTTCCAGTTGTCACACGTCATAAAGTAAAGGTAGCAAAACTTTTTCTACATGACTACACATAACAGAATATTGATTAATTGTTATCAATATTACATTAAAAAAAAGAAAAAGAAATAGGGTGGTATGTAAGGACAAAAAAAACTGTGTGTACATAAACATAATGACATAATCAAAAATGGTAATTTATGGCTCGATAAAAGGCTACGCGAAAAAAATAATGAATTAAACCATGTTAATAAAACAAGAGTTAACGTATTAGTTGACGTTAGATAAAAAACAGTGACATCATAATAATAATTTAAACAAATATTGACATAAACTCACAATTCGGCGATAGTATCGTACAGCACACGCAACTTCCAATAGTTCCTCGTTAACGCAGACTTCAAAGCATGCTTAAAATCAGCTTTCAACTGACAAAAACTATCTCGAAAACAAATAGCCGAATGATCGTGCAATGCAACAATATCTGCATTACCAACTTTCTTCGCCGTTCCGCGGTAATGCTTCGTTTGACAACGCAGATATCTATAATAACACAGATTCTAATTCAAGACGATACAATACAAATAAATAATACATTTAAAAATTATACTAAAACTCCACAATGTTATAAAAGACCAAAAATAAAATAAACTATCTTGAAAATAAATAAACAGAAAAAAAAAATCGTTTTTTCAAAATAAAAAGAAAAATAATACTGAAGCTCCACATTTTTGTAAAAAAATTATTTATTAGTCGAGATCGAGCCTCGTTAGGGTGGACTGAAAACATTAAACAAGCGTTAACAATTTCACTCGGAAGTCTTGTAAGCAAGCGAATCCAGTCGTGGGGGCTAGAGTGACAGGGAGACGGTGCGCGTCAACCGGAAGCAGCGCTCACCAGGTCAATTTATACGAGAATTGGGAACCGTTCCATTATTGTTATCTATATTTTAGAAAGAAAATAAAAAAAAATAAGGTGTTTCTTTTTTACTTCCTTTTCACTCCATTTTAATTTACAGGTTGTATTTTTCATAAAATAAAAATCCTTAAGATATTTAATATTTCTTAAAATTTCTAAGAAAATTAGATAACTTTTCGGTCGATTTCTTCCATCGACATAATAGATCGATTATCGTTAAAAAATGGAAAGAAAATCAGAAAATACTTGAGCTTCTTCAGGTTTCCGTAAAATATTCATTAGTCAATGTCGACTCATGTTAGGAACATAAAGATAAGAAAAAAAATTCTGTAAATTTCAAGTTTCTGATATTATTTATGAATTTATATATTTCAATAAAATAAGTAAAATAGAAAAAAATGAATGTATAAATGTATCGATCAGCCGTTTTATATGTAGCCAAAAAAAAAAATTAAATAAAAAATGAAGAATAAGAAAAGTACAAAAATCAATTCTTAAATACAATTAAAAATTATTCTAAGGCTCCACAATTTTGCAAGAAAGAAAAAACAAAACTATAAAAAAAAAAATTTCTGAGTGAAAATAAAACTGAAGCTCAATTATAAAAAAAAAAAGATTATTAGTCACGATCGAATTCTGTTAGGATGAACGGAAAAAAATTTACCCGGTGTCGTCGATCTCACTCGGTGGTCACGGGTCTTTCTACGAGTGAAGCCGCCAGTGGGCCGAACCGTTCCATTATTGTTATTTATATCTTCGGAAGAGAATTGAAAAAAACTATGGTGTCCTTTTTAGATGTCGTTTTCGCTGTATTTCAATTTTCAGGTTTTTTTATTTTCTAAAAATAAAATCTTCAAGATATTTAATAGATCCCAACATTTTTATGAAAGTTAAATAATACTTTTTTCGATTTAATGCGTCGACGTAATAGTTGATTTGTCGTTAAAAAGTAAGAAAAAAAACACCAAATAATCAAGCTTTAGGTCTATGTTTCAAAAATTCTTCAGTCAATGTCGACTAGCGTTGGGAATATGAAAAATATATAAAATGACCTCTGACGATCTCGCTCTATAGCATTGTAAGCTCCTCCGACCGAAGTCGTTCGTGGGGACTGGCGCGAGACAAAGTTCTCACACGTTAACAAGAAATCAAAATTTACTTGGTCGATGCCAATGAAATTTCGATACTCATTGATAACACCCAAAATTCATTTTAATTGCCGTAAAAAAAAAAATTATAAAGTAGGTAACGTTTAGGTCACGTAGGTTTCAATATTTCACTGAATAATTATATCTTAATCACAGTCATTTCGTTGATTTGTTTCGTGATTCTTATTTCGGACTTGGGCTGCCCACTTTTGCGATAGCAGGTCAAATTTTTGCGGGGATATTAAGGGCTTAATCAAATTTCAAAAGTATATGCACTCAAACTTACCTTTCTTTGTTTAATTCAACTAATTCTGTCTATCATTTTAAAATGCTTTTGACGAATATACCTATAACTACCATATTTTTATATATCTTGTGACGAAACGGAGCACGACAGCGCGACTCCACCTCGTCACAAATAAAGAATTAAGAATCGGCATCAATTGCCGCTATCGATCCGGGGTCGATGAGCAAGTAGGAGCTCTCACCCGAAACGATCGAGGCGGGAAGCGTGCGTGGCGCACACACGATCAATGGCGGGCCGTCAATCAATCCTGCATAGCCGAAATCGATCGGCCGGCCCCACGCTCTATTAGCGCGAGCAACGAAGCCCCGCCCACTAGATCATGAGCGCGCGGTCAATCAACCCGCCCCTCACTAAACATCGATAGCCCGGAGATCCAGACACCCAAGACCTGCTACGGATAAGGCAGAGAACACCGATAACCGACTCCTAGGATACACACAATACAGACGAAGCCGGCGAACTCACCCATAGTGTAACTCAAGAAAATTCGACAAGATAACGATCGAAATCACGCCACACAAAACTCATGAATAAAATAATCCAACAACCTGTAATCAGACGAAGCAACAAAAGAAAAGTATCGCAAGCAAATAAAACATTTTATGCCACCCGAATAACTGAAAGAACCATAGTGAACACTACAAAATAGCAAGAAGATAAAACCGGATTTATCTTAAATTACTATCTTATCACAACAAAGCAACAGAGAAAGAGAAAAGAACATAATAAAAAGTGCTAAAACAAACAAACTTCACAATAAACAATTATCTACAAAATCTAATAAGCCATATAAAGGAATTATTCAATTAAATAAACAAATACCGTCATAAACGCAGGAAAGCCCAATAAACACCTAAAGCAAGAAGTGATGGATCAAAAAAAAAAAGAACAGATCAACACGTACCACGGCGAATAAAGAAGAATAAAATCCACTAATAAACAATAGGGCAAAGGGCATAAATAATTATCGGAACAAAGAGGATCTCGGGGTACCCAAGGCCGATAGGTACGAGGGTGAGATCGTGCGATATTTCCCCTTCTACCAGCAATTTCATCCCCTCTCTGCGGATACGATTACATAACCGCGTGACTCAGCATCACGCGATATTTCCCTTTCCACCGGAAATTCTATCCCCACCGAACCGTCGTGACGCAAGCAGGTGACGTCATAACACGCGACTTTTCCCCTTCTACCGCGAATTTCATCCCCACTACGAGGAAAACACCACGTGACATCGTATGATATTTCCATTTCTACTATCAATTTCATCCCCATCCAGAAAAGATGACGAAATGTCACACCCGATTAACTCCACCCACCCTTCAAACAGTATAAAAGCGCACGATCGAAACGGCAAGACACTTCAGAAAAATCATCGAGTTTACGACTTAACGAGATCGTTAGTCCCAACAATACAGCCCGTTATTTCTTCGTGACAAAAGATAATCTCAGCCCGTTAGATCTTCGTGATAAAAGATACAAATAGTCCGTTACATCTTCGTGAGAAAAGATAGAATTCCGTTCATCTTCGTGAGAAAAGATAGGGACCGTTGAGAGTACTGGAATTCTGGATAACTGCGTCCGCCGTTCCATACTCCTAACGACGAAGCCGTGAGCTCTGGGCTGGACACCTGCGTCCATTTCTCCAGTTTGCTTCTGCCGAGAAATCGAGTTGCGAATTAATAAGCGATTAATCGTTTATGCGGATTGTCAGACGCATATAAACGCGAGAAGCGAAAGTGTTGTGGATTTTCCTAACGCTCGCATCTCCATGGACAGCGACCCTTGCAATCTACTTCGCAACTCCTTCTCGTTCCCCTCGTAGATCAGGTAAAACGAATCGGAAGCGCTTCTCGATATCAGCAAAATCGCAAACAACTAGGAGTTAATCCAACGTAGAAAGGAGGATAGAAACGGGGAAAGATCTTCGAGGAGATAATATAAAATTTATTCGGCAAAATTGAGTGTTAAGCTCCGTACGGTGGGAACGAAACCACCGTACGAATATCAAAATTTAAACAAAGTAGAATCATTAAATTTCAGCCCTTCTGGCTGCGTGAGCGGCAGACAAAGTGTCTGCCAAAGATCGGTGAATTGACGATCAAAAATAAATTGTTAACTATTCGAAATTGAGTGTTAAGCTCCACCCAGCGTACGTCCTGTAGCTGGGTGAATTCAAAATTCATAAATTCAATTTGTACCCAGCCCTTCTGGCTGTTTAAAGTGTTACGGCGAGATACGACGAACAAGGGGGGGGGGAAGGTGGGAGGACGACTCATCCACTGGTCGGAGGGTGACCGGGAACCAATCACTCACACATTCGCGCGTTGACGCGGTCAAGCCTCGACCAGCGATTGCTGCGAGCAATCCCTCGCCAAGGACTTGACCAATACACACGCCAACTCACACATTCGCTCTTATAGGGAGGGATGTTGCGGGTGTCCGAGAAGGAGCGATGGGAAATGTGTGAATCGATGTTGCGGGTGTCCGCGAAGGGGCGTTAAAGTGGACGCGCGGGTGTCCGCGAGGGAGCGACGAGATCGACACGCGGGTGTCCGCGAGGGAGCGATGAAATCGACGCGCGGGTGTCCGCGAGGGAGCGATGAAACCGACGTGCGGGTGTCCGCGAGGGAGCGAGGAAAATCGACGTGCGGGTGTCCGCGAGGGAGTGATGAAACCGACGTGCGGGTGTCCGCGAGGGAGCGAGGAAAATCGACGTGCGGGTGTCCGCGAGGGAGCGAGGAAATCGACGCGCGGGTGTCCGCGAGGGAGCGACGGAATCGACGTGCGGGTGTCCGCGAGGGAGCGACGGAATCGACGTGCGGGTGTCCGCGAGGGAGCGACGAAATCTACGGGGAGGAGGGAGGTGAGTTCCCGTCTGTGGGGTTCACGTGATTTTCCTCCGCGGAGAGGAGGCGTCCCACAAATCTCCGTGGATCGCGAGGATTGCGGCGCTTCGGTGCGCGAGCGTACGCGGCGAAATCCACTTCACTGACCTCGATCGGGATCAATGGACCCCAACGAATCGTGAGGTGACGCGGAGCCACGAGTTTCGCGGGTCGCGAGGCTCGAAGCCGGCCAGACTCGAGATGGGTGGCGTCGTTTGTTAAATTGCGGAGAATCGACGGTGGTCCTGAAGGGACGTACGGTATCGGCGGCACTCGAGGAGTGACGACGGAGGCTGGGATGTACGGCTCGGGTTGCGGTATTTCGATGCGTTGCGTGATCTCGACGTCTGAGAGGACGAGGGGTCTGGACGGCGGCTCTCGGAGGAGTTCTGGTACGACGCGGTCCTTAGCCGGACATTCGATGCTCAAGGAACACACGGGGGAACCGTGTGTTTTGAGAACGGCTGTTGACTCGGCAGAAGCGGGCGCTTCCTCGATCTCCAGAGCGAGGAGTTGCTGTAATCCCCGGATGCCACCGCTCTTCCCGGCTAGAAACTGGAGGTGCTTCTGCAGCCTTTTCCTTCCAGCGCGTTTCGGCATAGATAGGTTTGGCGAGGGTGGGATTAGGCTAGGAAATTGGAGGTAACGTCCCGTGTCCCGGCCGTGCGAGCTTCCTTGTGGAGCGCGGTTACGGCTGGGGATCGCGGAACGGGGGAGGAATTGGCCTCGAAGTGCGTCCGAGCGGGGCACGAGAGCGTGCGCCGCGGGAGCACTGGTCGCACTGGCGGGCGTCCCGGTACTGCGGAGCACGTAGAGTGCGTCCGAGTTCACGGGAGCACGAGTGATGCGATCCACGGCCGAGGGGATAGCGAATGAGTTAATTCTTTGGTCCTAAAAAGGACCGGTAGAATTTGCTCGTTTCGAACGAACGATTTCTGACGTGTCCCTCGATGAAGTTTCGCGAGAGGCGATGGATGCTGTTTCGTTCTATAAAGAACGATTCCCGTATTATTCCCTTTTTTTTTCTTGATGAAATATCGCTGGAGACGATGTTTCCAGAAACATCGCGCGGCCGCAATCTGGGGGTAACGCGCAGCGGTCCGACCGGAGAGCCAATCAGATTGTGCCGTGGCTACGATGCTCGTCCCGAGTCTCCAATTTTTATTAACGTGAGTATTTTTGCACAAATAATTAACACAATAATTAAACAATTATGGTTACATGGTAAGTATTAATTATAGGGTTCGATGCGTACTAATTCTTTCCTTTTTGTTTCAGATTTCGACGCCGAGGACAGCGGGAAACGCGACGCTCGAGAAGACAGGTAAGTACACGACGGAGTGTTTGATATTAATTGTTTTTTTTATTTTTCGTGTTTCAGAGACGCGGATGAATGAGCGAGGAAAATACGTTGCCGAGAGGCGGCGTATAACAAAAGTAGGTTTAAGAGTAAGAAAAGCGACGGAAAGAAGAAATTTCTAAAATACTTCTGCACCGCAATTAACACCCTGTATAAGAGAGCCGATGATGAGAGGGTTAGACACTGGAGTAGCGCGAAATACTCATCAGTGAAGCTAAACTTCTGAGGCCTCACATCGTACGAAAACAAGCTTATATCAAAGAAGTTCTCAATAACGGGTCGTCATTTAGTAAGAAGCAATTTCCTACTCAAGTCCAAGATACGAATCCTGGTCCGCGTGGCATCACGCAGTAAAGAATAATCACGTTACGCGTTATAGTTGACACCCTATATTGTTGCATACAAATTTCAAATACGACAACTAAAGTTCCCAAAACTCGTAACGTTTCATTGGCGCTCGAACAGGGACCTGAGCTCAGGAAATTTCAAAACTGGATAGACCCAAGTTATCGCGTCGAAAATTAAGAGAATTCCTTCGAAACCACAGCGGCGTTCAACAAAGGAAAAATAGGAAAAAGGAAATCATCGAGCGCACAATGGAAGGAGAAAAAAGGAATCCCGAAGGTGGATTTACACACCCGACGGAATCGGAAAAAAATAAGGATATCGAAGAGGTGGCTATCGTCGATGGAACGAAGAAAAAGACGCCTCCCACCTCGCAAGCAAGAACCGAGGGAGAAGCAAGCGGGGGCGCCGAATCCATTGCGCTGTTGCAAGAACGCACTGCCTGTCAACTAAGGAAAGCGATGAAGAAACTCGGTCTAAATCAGGCCAACAGCACAACCATCCTCGATGATAACGCCAGCGACATAAGCGAACCACCTGACACCCACACGCAACAGTTACAAATGCAATCATTGAACGAGATATTGAGACAAATACAGAGACAAAGGGCGGTCGATGAGGAAGTGCAAATACTAAGGAGTCAAGAGTTGAATGCGACATTCTCAAAGCGAATCGATGCGGTGTTAGATTTTATGACAGCGAATCTCAACACATTATTCCTGGAGGTGGCAAACATATCGAGAAAAATAGACGAAAATAAGCGAGTAGGCAAGAAGGATGAAATCTTCTCCCGCGCCATCAACGTCACTACTGAGGCTGGTGCAATGGGAATCGGCGCGGCAAGCACTCATCATTACAGCTGGCCGCTGTATCCGCATCACGTGAGCGCCTCGACTCAGGCAGCCCACCCGACAGTCACACAGGCGGGTCCCCAACCGCTAGGGGCCTATCAAGCCACCACGGGCTTAACACCGAATCCAAAGTACGGCAGCTACCCAGGGATACATAACGCACAGAAGAAAGAGGACAACATACAGTCATCAATGATAAATAATTCAATGATGTTTGGGCCATCGAATATCAACGCTACATGTGGAAACATGAGGTTGGAACCTCCGACATTTAATGGAAAACCATCCGAGCAACCCATGCAATTTCTTGCGAGATTAAAGGCATATCGCGATGTCTACAGTCCAAGATATCACTTCAAATTAATTATCGGTCAATGCATGGACGGGCTTGCAAGGAACTGGTGGGACATCACAAGAGATGAGCTAACCAACTGGGGGGACTTTGAACAACAGTTCAAACGCCGTTTTTGGAATGAGGATATTCAAAATAATATAAAAATGAAGCTGGACTATGACTGGTACGACTCCAGCAAAAAACAATCGCGTCTGGGATATGCCATGAAAATCATAGGGCTCGCACGCGATTTAATTCCGCCCCTATCCGATGAAGCTATTATACACAAAATCAAAAGGCACTTCACAGAAGACGTAAGAGCCACAATACGGACGCTCGGTATTAAAACAATCCCGCAACTACTCGACCTCCTATCCTCGTATGACGAGGAAGGGCCGGGAAATCGAGAACGAACGCGACCCCCACAAAGGGATCGCTACAACATGCAGGGAAACAATCTCGACAACAAACAAAAACCCTCAGAAGCATTGAAAAAAGACGAAACAAGAATTACCAACAAGAACGATAACAAGAGCCACGGGGAAAAGAAAATACTCGTGAAAAGAAAAGAGTTTAAACAAATACGGGCGATAGAAGAGCATACATAAGAAGATGAATCTCTGGAAGTTGTATGCGAAGAGTCTGGAGAGTCGGGAAACGAGGAAGCGTCACCAGAAAAAGAGTCGCAATAAATACGGTGACGCTCGGATTTGGCGAAGACACGCGACAAAAACTACTCGAGGAGAGGACGCATGAGCATAAAAAAAAACAAAATGTCCGACACTGCTAATTGACATCAACGGAATCGAGCTACGGGCATTGATTGATACTGGAAGCGAGATAAGCGCAATATCTCAACAATTTTTCGACAACTACGTAGACACTTTAAAAAAATGCCCTATACTACCGATTACGAACCTCTCGGTGCGAGGAGCCACATCGGGGAGAGCAGTGAAGGTCACGAGACAGCTATTCGCCAATATCAACTTGGAGAATAAAGGAGAATGGAACACGTTAATAATAGTACCTCACCTCTCAAATGATTGCATACTCGGAGTAGATTTTCTCACAAAAATAGGTTCTAAGATTGATTTAGTAAAAAGGGAAATCTCCTTCACGATACCTTCACAATCCTCCGAGAGATTTAAACTCAAGTTTATACAGAATAAAGGAGAAGAGGACGCCGTGGCAAAACTCTGTGAGATTACGGAAGAAGACCAACAACTCTACGCCATCTCCGAAGAAGAAATCACCGAAAAGATCAAGAGTACAGAGGGCTTGAAACCAGAAGAATCCAAAGTCTTCAGAGCACTCATTACGAAACATCGTGCAGTCTTTCTGAAACGGCCAGGTTGGCTAAATTACTACGCCCATCAACTCAAAGTGATATCACACGAACCGTTCAAAGCCATGAATTATCCAGTACCCCTAGCATATAGGGATAAAGTCGATGCGGAAATCGAGAAACTCCTGAAACAAGGTGTAATACAAAAATCGACTAGTCCGTACAACAGTCCCCTGGTAATTGTGTCAAAGAAGGACGGAGGAGTGAGACTGTGTCTCGACGCGAGGCGAATCAACAGCATTCTCGAAATGGATAATGAGAGAATGCAAACCGCCGACGAATTATTTCAAGAATGTAGAAACGTACGGTATATCACAACCTTCGACTTACGTACGAGTTTTTGGCAGGTTCCCCTGACACCGGATTCACGAAAATATACGGCGTTTATGCATCGAGGTCGTTGCTACGAGTTTCGAGTGACACCCTTCGGACTAAGCTCCAGCACAGCTAGCTTAGTGAGAGGATTGGAAAAGGTACTACACGGATTGAGCAACGTAATCAACTTGGTCGATGATCTCCTGTGCACCTCGGAGACATTTGAAGAACACATACGAAATCTCGACGAGCTATTAACAAGATTTCAAGAGCACGGATTGACATTGAACTTAGAAAAGTCACAATTCTTTCGCAAACAAACCCGCTTCCTCGGACACATCCTCACGCACGAAGGCATTTGCCCCGATCCAGAGAAAATAGAAGCCATACAGGAATTCCCCGCACCAAAGAACATTAAACAGCTACGTGGTTTTCTGGGATTAATCAATTATTATAGCAAATTTACAAAAGAGCATGGCAAAGCCACAGTACCTCTGTTGCATTTACTTCAAAAAGGAGTGAAATGGCGATGGGGCGAAAACGAACAACGAGCATTCGAAGAGATAAAAACAAAATTCTGCGAGAGCAAAATATTACATTACCCTTTGAAAAACAAGCCCTTTTATGTGCAGACAGACGCGAGCGACTTCGCTCTCGGTGCAGTGTTATACCAAAAAAATGATAGCGACGAACATCTCGTGCTATATTTCGCGAGTCGCACTCTCCGAGGCGCGGAAAGAGGATACGGCACAACCGAGAAGGAGCTGCTGGCCATCGTTTGGGCACTCGGGAAATTCCGAACCTATCTACTCGGATCGAGAGTCATTATAGTCACTGACCATGCAGCATTAACCTTTCTAAGAGAATGCAGATTATCACATGCACGACTCACACGATGGTCACTGGCGATACAAGACTATCAGGCCACCATCGAACACTGCCAAGGAAAAAAAAACACGATCGCGGACATCCTAAGCAGGCCAGAGCGAGAGACAACGGAAGAAGTGATTGTAATTGCACGATTAGCAAGAGAAGTAAGTGAAGAGTTTGCACGACTACTTGAAAATTTCGCGAAACAACAAGAAAAAGACGATTTCTGTAAGAAGATAAAAAATATCATTGAAGCGGGGCGGAAGGCGAAAGACTACAGTATTCGAGAGGGTATACTCTATAAGGGAAGGGCGGGACTAGAACGCGTCATAGTCCCCACCTCCCACGCGGTACTACTCGTTAAGGAGTGTCACGAGATCTATGGACACGCAGGAGCGAAGAAGTGCTATTTGCTACTACGTGATGACTTCTGCTTCCCTAATCTATATCGCTTTATTCGGAAGCAATTAAAACATTGCGATTCTTGCCAAAGGAATAAAATTTACACACAAGGCATATACGCGGAGATGAAAAACATAATCCCAGAGAGACCCAACGAGCTAGTGTCACTCGATTACTATGGACCTCTACCCACCACAAGCTATGGGAATAAATTCATCTTGGCGGTCATTGATGTATTCTCCAAACTGACAAAAATCTTCCCTCTCCGCGCGGCCACTGCGGAAAGTACCTGGAGATGTCTCGAAAAGAGCTATTTTCCACTGTTCGGAAAACCAAAAGCAATTCTCTCAGATCAAGGGACGCAATTTACAGGAAGGAAGTGGGGACAGCTACTCGCAGAGAACAACATAAAGAAAATTATGACGTCGATTCGGCATCCCCAAGCCAATCCGGTAGAGCGCACCAATCGCGAATTATCTCGATTTTTTCGTACGTTTCTCACGGACAATCATAACGCGTGGTACCAATGGGTGGAAGTCATCGAGAGATGTATAAACGAAACGCACCATGAATCAACAGGACAAATACCCCTTCTGTTACACACGGGAAAATGTCCCGAAAAGCCATGGCAAACAGCTCTCGGACTAGCAAAAAAGGACGAAGACGATCACAATAAATTAATTCTAATAGCGAGGGAAGGAATGAAAAAAAATAGGGGAAGGCAGAAAAAGAAATTCGACGAGGCACATGGCCACACGGAATTCAACGAGAATGATCTCATGCTGGTGAAAGCGCTAAACGTATCAAATCCATCGCTAAAGCGAATTGCGAAATTTCTACCTCTATACGAGGGACCGTATAGAATAAAAACAAAAGTGGGTACCACGTCGTACGTTCTGGCTTATTGTCAGGGCAACAAGGAAAGAGGCATGTATCATGTAAGCGACCTTAGACCGTATCATCGAGAATAACGGTAGCTGAAGGGTAAACAGAACTACTCACAAGAATCAGGCGATAACAACGGTGTAAACTTCAAGGGACACTAACATACGATAACAGAATATTCCGAAATTATGAAATTAGAGGTAAATCACGTAGACACCACTGCGGGATGACAAGAACAGAGGTGTCGATCTTCGAAGAGTTCAGTATTAAATCAGCAATCACGGAAGCTATGTCGAAAGCAGACGCGTGTGTACAAACTAGTGACCCGTATACGGGAATAGTCGTATCGCCTCGACCATACGTTCCTTGGCGTACGCATGATCGGAATCGACCACCGCGGGGAGACGCAAGAAAAAAGGAAACTCGAGTGGAACCACTGTACCTCCCATATATCAAGGATGACCTTGAGATGCAGCGAGAGCTCCTTGGATGGACAGCAGACACCTGGATCTGGTTCAAAAAGGGGACGACACGCCTACAAATCCCCTTTATCAGGCCAGGACCTATCACAAAGTGCGCGCTGATGGAAAAAAAACCACGAATCCGGGAGCAAAGGACGTTTGCACCACGGGAGGGTCCTCTTAAAACCTCCATCAAAGATCACGGCGCATACTTGCTGTCCAAACCCGAGTCCAAGGTAAAAAAAAAAAACATATATAATAATAAATAAATCAATAACTAAAATAAAAAGAAAAACAGACTGAATAAAAATTTAAAAATTAAACGTAGTCCCGCGAGTCGCATCTCGAAATAAAACAAAACCTCCCAATGAACCGTCACACTGTCTATAGGAACGCAAGAGAAAAGCAACCGACAAGCCTCACCCCGACCCGATAGTGGAGGAAGCAGTGCGCCGAAAGCATGGACGGACGCCTGTCCAGACGGGAGAACCTCGCCCGGCACGAAGTCTCCCCGAGCCCACTCTCGAGGACCTAACAAGAAAAAAAACAAGGATCCAACGACGACTCGACGAACTGTTCGGTCCAGAGTAAATTATAAGGCCCCGTTAAAAAAAAAAAAAAAAAAAAAAAAAAAACTGGAAAACGAAGAACCTGTACGGAGAATCGGAAAAATCTAAATAAAAAGAAATAAAACGAAAAAGAACATCGATAAAAACAAACATATCCTTTCCTATGCGATCCCTGTACGAAAAAAATATGCGTTTTGGAAGGGCGTTGTGACGAAACGGAGCACGACAGCGCGACTCCACCTCGTCACAAATAAAGAATTAAGAATCGGCATCAATTGCCGCGATCGATCCGGGGTCGATGAGCAAGTAGGAGCTCTCACCCGAAACGATCGAGGCGGGAAGCGTGCGTGGCGCACACACGATCAATGGCGGGCCGTCAATCAATCCTGCATAGCCGAAATCGATCGGCCGGCCCCACGCTCTATTAGCGCGAGCAACGAAGCCCAGCCCACTAGATCATGAGCGCGCGGTCAATCAACCCGCCCCTCACTAAACATCGATAGCCCGGAGATCCAGACACCCAAGACCTGCTACGGATAAGGCAGAGAACACCGATAACCGACTCCTAGGATACACACAATACAGACGAAGCCGGCGAACTCACCCATAGGGTAACTCAAGAAAATTCGACAAGATAACGATCGAAATCACGCCACACAAAACTCATGAATAAAATAATCCAACAACCTGTAATCAGACGAAGCAACAAAAGAAAAGTATCGCAAGCAAATAAAACATTTTATGCCACCCGAATAACTGAAAGAACCATAGTGAACACTACAAAATAGCAAGAAGATAAAACCGGAATTATCTTAAATTACTATCTTATCACAACAAAGCAACAGAGAAAGAGAAAAGAACATAATAAAAAGTGCTAAAACAAACAAACTTCACAATAAACAATTATCTACAAAATCTAATAAGCCATATAAAGGAATTATTCAATTAAATAAACAAATACCGTCATAAACGCAGGAAAGCCCAATAAACACCTAAAGCAGGAAGTGATGGATCAAAAAAAAAAAAGAACAGATCAACACGTACCACGGCGAATAAAGAAGAATAAAATCCACTAATAAACAATAGGGCAAAGGGCATAAATAATTATCGGAACAAAGAGGATTTCGGGGTACCCAAGGCCGATAGGTACGAGGGTGAGATCGTGCGATATTTCCCCTTCTACCAGCAATTTCATCCCCTCTCTGCGGATACGATTACATAACCGCGTGACTCAGCATCACGCGATATTTTCCTTTCCACCGGAAATTCTATCCCCACCGAACCGTCGTGACGCAAGCAGGTGACGTCATAACACGCGACTTTTCCCCTTCTACCGCGAATTTCATCCCCACTACGAGGAAAACACCACGTGACATCGTATGATATTTCCATTTCTACTATCAATTTCATCCCCATCCAGAAAAGATGACGAAATGTCACACCCGATTAACTCCACCCACCCTTCAAACAGTATAAAAGCGCACGATCGAAACGGCAAGACACTTCAGAAAAATCATCGAGTTTACGACTTAACGAGATCGTTAATCCCAACAATACAGCCCGTTATTTCTTCGTGACAAAAGATAATCTCAGCCCGTTAGATCTTCGTGATAAAAGATACAAATAGTCCGTTACATCTTCGTGAGAAAAGATAGAATTCCGTTCATCTTCGTGAGAAAAGATAGGGACCGTCGAGAGTACTGGAATTCCGGATAACTGCGTCCGCCGTTCCATACTCCTAACGACGAAGCCGTGAGCTCTGGGCTGGACACCTGCGTCCATTTCTCCAGTTTGCTTCTGCCGAGAAATCGAGTTGCGAATTAATAAGCGATTAATCGTTTATGCGGATTGTCAGACGCATATAAACGCGAGAAGCGAGAGTGTTGTGGATTTTCCTAACGCTCGCATCTCCGTGGACAGCGACCCTTGCAATCTACTTCGCAACTCCTTCTCGTTCCCCTCGTAGATCAGGTAAAACGAATCGGAAGCGCTTCTCGATATCAGCAAAATCGCAAACAACTAGGAGTTAATCCAACGTAGAAAGGAGGATAGAAACGGGGAAAGATCTTCGAGGAGATAATATAAAATTTATTCGGCAAAATTGAGTGTTAAGCTCCGTACGGTGGGAACGAAACCACCGTACGAATATCAAAATTTAAACAAAGTAGAATCATTAAATTTCAGCCCTTCTGGCTGCGTGAGCGGCAGACAAAGTGTCTGCCAAAGATCGGTGACTTGACGATCAAAAATGAATTGTTAACTATTCGAAATTGAGTGTTAAGCTCCATCCAGCGTACGTCCTGTAGCTGGGTGAATTCAAAATTCATAAATTCAATTTGTACCCAGCCCTTCTGGCTGTTTAAAGTAGGTTTAAGAGTAAGAAAAGCGACGGAAAGAAGAAATTTCTAAAATACTTCTGCACCGCAATTAACACCCTGTATAAGAGAGCCGATGATGAGAGGGTTAGACACTGGAGTAGCGCGAAATACTCATCAGTGAAGCTAAACTTCTGAAGCCTCACATCGTACGAAAACAAGCTTATATCGAAGAAGTTCTCAATAACGGGTCGTCATTTAGTAAGAAGCAATTTCCTACTCAAGTCCAAGATACGAATCCTGGTCCGAGTGGCATCACGCAGTAAAGAATAATCACGTTACGCGTTATAGTTGACACCCTATATTGTTGCATACAAATTTCAAATACGATAACTAAAGTTTCCAAAACTCGTAACGTTTCAATCTATATAGATTGTCACACTGTACCGCATGTTCGTTCAGACATCGAGTAGACAATAATATTCATTAGCACGTACCTTCATGATGATATCATTCATGATGAACATAAAATCACTTTACGTTAAGAGCTGCGGTAGCGTCTTGAAATTAAATAGGTGAATGAATAAAATATTACGTACGCAAAACTCGGTTGCATCGTTGTGGAGCGTTTGTAAGTCCTTATACGTTAATATTACACTGTCAAAAGTTTCTTTCGGCAGATCGCTCAATTAAAAAATCGATCAATGTTCCACTGGCAGACAGTATTGTCAAATGATTGGATATTTCCGTTTCGGAGGGATTTTTCGATCACCACTCCATCGCTCTCAGCGGAAGAATCTTTCCAGCGGGATTTTTCTCACACGCACATTCTCTCTTTTTTCCACTTATTTTGTAGTCGAGTTCGCCATAGTAAAATACATGTTGATTTGTTGAACCTTCCTTTGTTAATAATTAAATTATCAAATAATGCAATGCAAAACTGCACTTGCAATTTTGTTATTAATTTAATTATCAATTGAAACGCAGCGACCAGCGGGACCTGCAACGACCTGTACGTAATGGGTGCTTGAGGATGCCAGTTCATAGTGGCATTGGCAGTTTAAAAAAATACTGTGACTGAATTCCAACATCACCATAGTATGCAATGGAAACTCCCTATTTTACTATAAATAGTACGTCTGAATAGTTTTGTTGTTTATAGTTTTTGTTACGAATTGAGCTCTAGATGAACGGAGGCAAAGCGTTTTCACCTGCTTTTATTGGCACCATAAAAAAATTGCAATGTCGAATTAATTTGTGAATGACTGCAAACTCAAAAATCAATAGAAATAAACGCAATTCACCAAAAATATCAAAAATATTTTGAACAAATCGGAAGCGAATTTGAAAATATTTCATAAATGAACTTTTTATTTATATTTTTTTAACAAATTTACAGTGTATTTTGGCTTTTTCAACAATTACAACGTGAATCTTTTATTAAAAAAAAATTAGCCGTCAATTTTGATTTTTTAAACAACTAAAACCCAAATTTTGCTTTACAACCAATTAACCGTTAATTTGATATTTTAGACAATTCAAACGTGAATTTATATTTTTTAAACAATTTAACCATTTATTTCGATTTTTAAAATATTTTAAACTTGCATTTCGATTTCTTAAACACATTAAACGTTAATTTTTATTTATTGCCACTGTTTCCGTTCATGATATCGTGCTGCCATCTTTACGCGATGTATACACCACAGCGCCACCATAGATCATAATTTTCGGAGTAATGCCCTTTCGGGGAATCGTCTGTCGGACTCTTAAAGAACGTTCAACGGGTTATTCACTTTCGGACGATTTTCTTTACGAAAATTCGTTATTTGAAGCTGTGCCTTTTCGACAATTTATCTTTCCGCGTTTTGCACTATCGGAAAACATTTTTCGGAGAATTGCTCCTTGGGAGACATTTTTTTCGGAACCTTTACCCTTCCGATTTTTTATTTTCCGATTTCGAAATCTTCTGAAATTTTATCTTTATTGCAATTATTATTGTGATATTCAGGTTTTTGAACGATGCACCTCTTTATGAATTCAATTTATAATGTTTAAAGTTGTCTGAACATCACCCTTTCTACATTTATATTATTGTTATTCTATCTGTTTCGGAAATTAAGTGTAGCAATCGGGTACTCTTTTCATAAATAAGCCAATTTATAAATACAATTTGCTTAATTTTTTGTTTGTAATTAACATAAATATACTTTGTATTTATTGGTTGTTCCCTTTCTCGGATATGACCTGTCGGGAAATATGTCGTCGGAGTAATCCAGTTAGAAAATTTGAACTTTCGAATGTTAATTTTTCGAAAGTTCATCCCCCCCCCCCAAAAAATTGTTTTTTGGAAAATTAAAATAATATAACCTTTTAAAATAATTCCTCACTAAAAATAATTGGAGAATAAAAATACTAAGAAATGTCAGAATGTCTTCAAATTTGCTGTGTGTAGTGTTTTTCATAAAATAAAATAATGCTGCGAAAAAGAAAAAAATAGGTTCGTAGAATTCATAATTGGAGCACCGTTTGGACATGTAGCAGAACATGTTGTACGCCGCCTTCTGCGGCGTACTATTTTTCCACTCGTCGTCTTGAGTTCTGAAACAAAAAGAAAGAACTATTAGATTATAAAAATCACTCAGAAAAGACTTACCGATGCGATACGTAGTCGTCGATGGAAATTTCCTTCGACGTAGTTCCTCGGCAGCGTCATCCTCCGTCATGGACCTTCGGCAAAGATCATCGTCGCCTTTCGACGATGATCTCTGCCGTCGTCCTCGACGGACATCCCCGTCGTCCTGCGATGGCGATCCACAGCAGCATTCCTCGACGACCTGAAAAAAAAAGGGGAAAAAAAACATTAATATTAAAAATAGGTTAATGCACATATTGAAATATTACTTACCTCAAATGGAGTCGCTGCGACGACGAATCCTCCGCTGTCTCCTACAATGGATCCTCGCCGATAGACTTCTCGACGCTGGAGATCACCGCTGCGCCAGGAAACAAAAAAACTCTAATCCCCAACACCTGTAAAGTATTAATAAGACACTGTAATCACTTTTATTTCGTTAAATCGATCGGGATCTCTCAAAATACGAGCTCCCCGATCGATGCACTGCAAAGTTCCACGAACTTCGATTATTTCCACTGTTACTTTTAATTATTCACGAAACACCGCGACTCAAAAATTTCACATAATTAATCACCTAACTATTTCGCGCACTGTTTCGCACGTTCACGAGTTCTCTTTCGAGAATTTATCGAAAAGCTATCACTCCGTGAAATGTCAAAAAACATCGCGAGAGGTTAAACCCGTACCACTCGCGATTGCCTCAAGCGCCGCCGCTCGCCGCGCGAGATTCGAAACAATCAGTCGGAACTTAGTTCCGACTCGGCCGCTAGGTGGCGAATTCGCGAGAAGTTTCGCGAACACAAATTGTTACTCGCTAGCTATTTAAGTCGCGCAAATTCGATGTAAAAATCAGACGGGATCGTGCTGCCCGCTTAACGCACCAATTTTTTGTGGCTCTCACTGCAAAGTGAAGAGAACGGGTGAGACTGCCTGAACTCAGAATTATATATTTTCATATAATCCGTAGTTAAAATTTCTGTCTTCCCGTTCCTCCTGCCAAATTCGTCGTTCTCACGGCGAGAAGAAAAAAAACTTTAAAAATTTCGACGTCTCCGCCGTTTTCACGGTGTAAATTCGCAATACGCCGTTCTCACGGCGAATTTCGCAAATCTCGTCGTTGCAACTCGTTGTTTTCGCGACGAGCAACAAGGATCCAACGAAGAGGTGGCCAACGAACTCGCAATACGCCGTTCTCACGGCGAAATTCGCAAATCTCGTCGTTTCACGACGAGCAACAAGGTTCCACCGGAGAGGTGGCCACAACATTCGCAATACGCCGTTCTCACGGCGAATTTCACAAATCTCGTCGTTTCACGACGAGCATCGAGGTTCCACCAAAGAGGCGGCCAACGCCTTCACCGCAACTCGTCGTTTCTTCACGACGGGCAACAGGGATCCACCGAAAGGTGGCAACGATATTTTTTCGCCAGAAACTCGGCGTTTCCGCGGCGAGCAGCAAGATCCACCGACCAGGTGGCCATCGGGCAAAATTTTGCCAAGTCGGCACACTCGCCTTCATCATTCCGCGGATCGGAAATTCGCCACATCTCCGAGTCCGCACAGAAAAAATATATCTTTCCCGAGATAATTCGCTCTCTTTTCGAGCTTCGGACATCGCCGGGAATTCGAACTTAGAGTTTCGCGCTAAAACTCCCGATGGAAGCCAGGGACCAATCCCTGGTCTGGGATTCGCCACGGCGCCGTGATTGGCCGCCGTTAGGAGCCCGACCCGCATATAAAGCGGGTCTCTAGCTCAGAGAAGTCATTCGGCTTCGCACAGTCCTAGGTGCAACATCGCTCCCCGTGATCTCCACTGATAAAGTGCTCCATTCCTCGCTGCTAAAGTGAATTATCTCCACTGTTAAAGTGCCTCATCTCCACTGCTAAAGTGCCTTTTCTCCACTGCTAAAGTGACCCTCACCACACCGCTAAGGTGTTTCGCTCTCCACTGGTAAAGTGGCCAGCCGCGTCGCGAAAGAATCGCGTTCTTTTTTTTTTGTTCCGTCATTTTTTTTACTCCGTCCACCGGTCAAGCGGATGCCGTGGTCTAAGATGAACCCGTCCGATCTCCGCCGAAAGGAGAGACGGGCAGCGCGAGACGCCTTCATAAGCGTCACATGGCACCGACGCGATCCTCGTCTTCGCCGCGCACCCCTACCGGTTCCGACGGAATTCTTTATATTGCCGCGCTACGAAGACGCAATTTGTGAGCAAAAAGAAAACGTAGCTCCGTATCTCACGCCGGCTTCTCCGGACCCCCAGAATTCCGCGATAACGCCGACGCATTCAGGTTCGTCCCCGTACCTCGACGCAACGCTGAGCTATCGGGACGACGAATTTGAAGCGCTGTACGCTGAACTCGCCGAGGAGATTGAAAAACCGGGTCCCCACTTCGCGCCAACCGCGGCCTATACACCGGCTCAACATCCGTTGACCGCCCGCACGGTGGGGGCTCCGTCGAAACTCCCGGCGCACGCCCTCGATACTTACGCACCGTCGCGTATCCCGACAAAGCCGCAGGTACCCTACGTACCTCCGCCGTCCAAGAAACGTCGTATCAGCTTTCCGGAAGGCACACGCGAAACACCCGCTCCTTCCGCCTCCCGTCCTCGACATTCTATCACCGAGATCACGGGGAGGATAAACAGGCCTCGCGTACGTAGCGTGGTAGTAATCCCGCCACCTGCACGTGCCCCAAGGCATTAAGCCGAGGGACATACGTGGCTGGGACTTCTTCCCGCGCACTTACCGAGGTCTTCACGTATCACGGACTTTACGTCCATTCATTTTTTAGTGCCCCTCACGGGGCCAAAATCTATCAAAAACAAAATTACTTTTTCAGGTACACCCACTGTCCAGTGGCCAGCAATACTCTTTCAGGTACACCCACTGTCCAGTGGCCAGCAATACTCTTTCAGGTACCCCACTGTTCAGTGGCCAGCAATACTCTTTCAGGTACCCCACTGTCCAGTGGCCAGCAATACTCTTTCAGGTACCCCCGCTGACAAGTGGCCATCGGGACCTTTTCAGCCAGACCGAACGTTCCCTTTCCTTCCCTTTCGCCCTTGTTACTCACGCCAAAGCGCGGGTAACAAACAAAATTTAAAACACCTCATTAAAGGCTTCGCAGTAGTTTCAAAATGATTGTGCTGTTACGTCCCGTATCTTTTCGCGTATTTTCTGACGGAAAATTCCCGAAACGAGGCGAGACGTAACTCTTCTTAGCAGCAGCGCATGGCTGAGCTCATCTGGGGTGTGATTTTACACCGCAGCTGCGCTTATGCGATGAGTTGCTGAATTGTATCCCTCGATATGCTTTGATATTATATTGCCGAAGAAAAAGAGATCCTCGAGGTATGAAGTTTCCGACACGCTCAGCGATCGCAAGATCCCTGCGCGTGGAGTGGACTTCGTACCTCAAAACTGCAGAATCGCAGATGCTGATTCTACGAGACTGTCTTCTCTCTCGCCCTTTCGACAATCGGGTAGATCCTCGCAAAATCGAGAAGAGGCCAGTCTCTAGACGGCAGCGATCAAAGATAGATCGGTCTAGAGGTTTCCACGACCTCGTGTCACATAGGACTGTAAATCTTCGTCAGTTAACATCCGGTACTGCTACAAAGATAGCAGCAACAGTATCGGAAACGTGGCTCCGTAGTGTGTTCCGCCGTGTTGTAAATCGCGTCGTGTTAGTCTTAAGGCCCCGTAATTATAATTATAACCCATAAAACATCAAAGACTCTGTAGAGACAACATAAAACCGAGTAGTGAGTAGGAAAGTGTCTCTCGTAGTGTGCAGTAAAAATCTAAGAACCCCCGCTGGGAGAACAACACCTGTAAGTACGGAAATGTGTGTATGTGAGTATGTATGAACGAGTGAGAGCGACATTGAGATCAACCAACCTCTTTATCAACACATAAATTCTGTAACTTCCGATTCATTTGACCATAATTACTATCAATATATTTCGATATTACTGTTCAGCCAAAATCCCTCTTATTATTTTATTTCGAGACTTCTCACCCTTTTACAGGTAATCGCGAAACCGGGCCCGTATGGGACGGAGCAAAGCGCCCACGTGAAAATAAACTCTGCACTTCTCGCAGTGGTTTGTATGCGGCTAGCGAGAGCGAGCAAAAACCCTCTCTCTCTGGCACGTAACAGTGCATAATGGTGATGATATGATACATCACCTCTGTGAAGAAGAGAAAAATTTCTTCACCCAGTCCAAAGTTACAGCACCGTAAGGATACTTGTCGAAGCAACAATGGATTTTTTTTAAGTAAAAGTTGAAATGCTTCGCAGGGGCTTCAAAATGTATGTGCACAATGGTGATGATATGATACATCATTCCTGCGAAGAAGAGAAAAATTGCTTCGCACAGTCCAAAGTTACAGCACCGTACAGACACTTGTCGAAGCAAAAATGGATTTTTTTTCTTAAGCATGTATAATATTCTTTTATATTGGGAGTTGAGGTTAAGAGCTGTCATGTGGTTGCCTGTAAAATCAGGATTTTATTTTTTTTCCAATTGACACTTCGTTCTTATATAATCTAAGTTATTCTAAGTTATCCTCTATTACTATTAATTATAATAATGCGTTACCTGTAAAATCAGGAAACGACATTTACAGCTGGTAGTCCCTCTCTTTCTCCAGGCTAATCGCCTCCTCGTACACTTAGCGTCTCTACAGGTCTCTACCTTGCTCGATTGCACGACACGCGCTCGCGTCCCCCACCCGCCTCTCTTGGCGGCTGAGTTTAAATCTCGAAAGAGATACGACGGCGAGTATATCCGACGTCGTATTTCTTTACATCTCCCCCCCTTGGGCGAAGAAAACGGTGGACCGAGACTAGTTTTCTCGAATCAATTTTGGAACCGGTACAAGCTTTGTAATATGAAAGAGTGATTCTGATTTTTTTCGGTCCGTGTGAATTTTATAGATTGACTCTGAAATCTTGTCTACGATTTCGTATGGTCCGATTCTTATTTCGTCTAATTTTTTTCGATTCAATCGGTGGCCATTTTCCATGTAAACTAGATCTCCAATGTTAAATTTATGATATTTTCTATTTTTGTCAAATTTTTTCTTATTGTATTCGTGAGATTTTCTTGTGTTTTCTAGGGCAAGTTTTCTATCTTCGTATAAATCATTTTGCGTTTTTTCTTGTTGTAATTCATCCGGTAGAATTGTATTGTTTTTCCCCTCTAACAAGTATCTAGGAGAGAACCCTGTTACCATGTGCTCCGTCTCGTTATATCGTTCTATGCACTCGTGTGCTATCGTTGTCCACGCGTTTTTCCCCTTTATTTCATTAATTTTACATCTAATTTTATTTACTATTGTTTGGTTAAGCCTTTCGTTGAGACCGTTTGAAAATGACGCGTTTACAGCCGTAAAGGTTAAGATGATATTTTCTTCGTTTAAGAATTCTTTAAATTCCTTCGAATTTATCCCTGGGTATTGATCCGATAGGATCATCTTTGGTTTGTTATCTGGTGTTACTTTTTGTATCAATTTTATAAAATCGTTCGAATTCTGAGTTTTTGATGTTATGATGGTTGCGTATCTCGAGAAATGATCGACAAGCAAGTGTAGATATTTTTTTGTTGATCGCGAGCCTCCAAATCCACCAATCGTGTCTATGGAGACTATCTCGTAAGGGTAAGTCGCGGGACCTAATTGAGACATCAGGCCAATTTTGTGCCCTCCCCTTGACTTGTTTTTTATACAGACTTCACAGTCTTCGCAAATTTTTTTTATATTTTCATCTAAGTTTCTTGCTGTATAAATTGCTTTTATTTTATTTTGCATTTGTCTTATTCCCAAATGGCAGTAGAAGGAGTGTACTTTTTTTATCAGTTCTGTACTGAAATCTTCTGAGAGTACACTCTTCTCTTTTTTTCCTATTTTCTTGTAATATGTACTGTCCCTGTATAATAACTTGTCTTTCTTATTTTGAATGTCTTCATTCCTATCCTGATCGTTTCGGATATCTTCTAGTCTTATGAGATTAACTGTTTTTAAAACTTCATTTTCGTTTTCATCTGATTCTAGTACGGGATTTCTGCTTAAGCAGTCCGCTTCCAAGTTGTCTTTTCCTGGAGTGTATTTTATTTCTAAATTGTATTGTGACAGATAATGCATCAGTTCCCCTAATTCTTCGTCCGTCCGAGATTTAATATTCATACTTTCTAATGGTTTGTGGTCCGAGAATATTGTAAATGATCTACCTATTAACCAGTGTTGCCAGTATTTTATAGCTTCCTTTATTGCTAAGCATTCTATGTATATAGCTTTCTTTTTCTTTTGGTGTTCGTTTAGTTTTTTTGAAAAATATGCAACTGGTTTATCTTCTTGATTTGATTGTGTTTGTTTTAATTCGGCCCCGATGCCTTGTAAGCTTGCGTCTGTGTGAATGTGTATCGGTCGATGTGGGTCAAAGATCGTTAGAATTGGTTGAGAGCAAAGTAGCGATTTTATTTTCTCAAATGCTCTCTGACACTGTTCCGACCAGACGAATTTCTGTCCTTTGCGTAATAGGTTGTGTAGTGGGTCTAGGATAATCGAGGCATTCGGTATGTATCTGCCATAGGAATTTGTTTTCCCCAAAATCTGTCTGACGTTTTTCCTCGTTTTCAGAGTCGGGAAATTTCTTATCGAAATTAAATTATCCTTGATTGGACTAATTGAGTTGTTTTTTATCACGTGACCCAGATATCTTACAGAGTCAGATGCTAAAGTACATTTCGACACTTTTAATCTAAATCCCTCTTTCATAATTGACTCTAATAGTTGAGATAAGTGATCGATATGTTCTTGAAAAGTTTTCGAAAAGACCAGGATGTCATCTATGTAGTTTACACAAAAATCTGAGAGCTTATGTTTTCTTATTATGCTGCTTAGTATTCGCTGAAAGATCGCTGGTGCTGTTTTCAAGCCAAAGGGTAGACAGGTCCATTGGAAATGCCCCTCTTGAGTCACGAATGCGGTTTTTTGTCTGTCTTCAATTCTTAAGGGAATTGACCAAAAGGCCGAATTTATATCTAAGGTCGAGAAAAATCTGCAATCCCTTGTTTTTACTATTAAATCTTCTATTAACGGGAATGGTTGCGACTGAGGGATCACAATTTTGTTTAGGTCTCGGAAATCTATGCATAGCCTCGATTTCTTTTTCTCGTCTTTTTTATAGGCTAATGTCACGGGCGCGGCAAATGGGCTGTACGATTCTTCAATTAGACCTTTCTCTAATAATTTCGTAATTTGCTGTTCTATTTCTCTCTTGTCTTGATAAATTGTACGGAGTTCTCAGCGCAGAATACCCGATTAAAGATTGATATTAATGCAAATAATATTTATTGAAGAAGATGAAAATATGAGACATCTGTCTCGATAAGCGTACAAGAAACAAAAGGTACAACGTGATATATAGACCGATCGATATAAACAAAAGGCAACCACGTATCGTCGTTCGATATATTATGTATCGTCGTTTTATTACTTCCCCTCGATACGTGAAATTTAAATTAATTTGAGTTTATATTCTTGAGTCCGAGTAATTTCATACAACGGATGTGTTTTGGTCCCGGTAATCCTTTGGTAAGGATGTCCGCTGTCATATCCTCGGTGGGAATATGTTTTAAGCATATTAATCCTTCCTCAAGAGCATCTCGTATGAAGTGATGTCGGATGTCGATATGTTTAGTTCTAGCGTGAAACACGGGGTTTTCTGCCAGCTTTTGGGCTCCGACGTTGTCGTTGAAGATAACTACGTCTGCGAGCGTCTGAAAACCGATTTCTATGAGGCAATTGCGTATATGTATCGCCTCCTTTGCTGCTTCGGTGAGACCCATATACACGGCTTCGGTGGAAGACAAAGCTACGGTTCTTTGCTTCTTTGACTCCCAAGATATCGGGCCACCGCTCAAGATACAAACGTATCCGGTGAACGAACGTCGATCGTACGTGCAATTGCCCCAATCCGAATCTACGAATACTCGCAACGGATCGAAATTACGTTCAAACGTTATACCGACATCTATCGTTCCCTTTAAGTATCGTAGCACTCGTTTCGCCGCGATCCAATGAACTTTCTTGTAACAATTATTAAATTGTCCGAGTGAACTCACTGCGTGCGATATATCCGGCCTCGTAGTAGTTGCTAAATACATTAAAGCTCCCACTAACTCACGATAAGGATAGTTGTTTTCTTCCACGTCTGGCGATTCCGGTTGCATCGTCATTTTTGTACCGTAATCGATAGGGGTACGTACCGGGTTCGCATCGACCATTCCGAAGCGTTCCAGTAAACTTTTAATGTATCCTTTTTGTTGCATCGTAATTTTTTTCTTTTCGTGAGAGAACTCGATTCCGAGGCAATAATTGATTCTTCCCAAGTCCTTGATCTCAAACTTTTGTGCCAAATTATTTTTGAAATTACTTATTGCACCTTCGTTTTGCGACGCGATGATTATATCATCAACATATACACCGATTATCATGAAATATTTTCCCTCGTCCATAAGATATACGCAGGGATCCGCGTTCAATGGTCGAGCCCCAAGTTTTGTTAATACTTCATTGAGTTTAGTGTTCCACTGACGTCCAGCTTGTCGCAATCCGTACAAAGCCTTTTTTAATAGGCAAACTTTATCTCCACCTTGTATGTTTTTAAGCATTTTCTTCGCCTTCGCAATGATTTCATCTTGACATTCGTCTCTAATGAGTGTTTCCAAACTCTCTTCAAGCAATTCCGGCAAAGCCATATATATCTCCTCGTCGATAGTTCCATTCAAATACGCTGTAGTTACATCTATCTGATGAATGGTCATATCGTTCTCCTTTCAATTAAACCATTCGAATCATATTTGTTCCTGAGCACCACACGGCAGCCGATGACTTTTTGTCTTTTTGGACGATCTACGATTTCCCAAGTGTCGTTCTTTATTATCGATTTTAATTCGCATCCTATAGCACGCCGCCAATCGTCAGCATCGGTTGCCGAGACAGCTTCCTTCAACGATATTTCAGCGGTAAATGCGGCTTCGATTATTGCCATATTACCTTCTTCAAGACCATACGAGTGGTAATATTTTCGTGGCCTTCCCCTTTGTCCGGTCATTATTCTTTTCGGCCTTCCGCGACCTCTTCTCATCGTGTGTATTTCATCGCATGCACCCGGTTCATTAAGATCTTCTTCTTGATCTTGTCCAATGGTACGGAAGTCTTCCCCTGATTCATTATGTTCTTCCCCTCGTTCGAATCTATTTTCTTCTAGTTCGAAGTTCTCTTCCCCTGATTCGACGCGTTCTTCCCCTGATTCGAGGCGTTCTTCTTCGGCGCTATCGTACGACGACGACGCGGATGAATCTAACGGAGAATCATTAACTCGATGATCTACATGTATCGGAGCAGCGTTTTGTTCCGTATGACCTATTGATTTTATGCCGATTTCTACCTCTTGTCGACAATGTTGTGTCTTTTCGTTTAGTTCATCATCTTCGCGAAAGAAATCATTGTAGTTCGTCGTGTTGAGTTTACTCGTTTCTATGAATCTGACGTCTCTTGTGATCTCTGTTTTGTTTTCTTCCGTAAGCCATACGCGATATGCTTTCGATTGTTCTGAATATCCCAGAAAGATACACTTCCTCGATCGATCTTCGAATTTTCCCTTCGTCGGGTTCATGTTTAATGCTACGCGCTACTGCCGAATTCGCGGAGATTACTGATATCCGGAATCTTCCCATGCCATTTTTCGTAAGGCGTTCTTCCGTTCAGACTATTTGTTGGACAACGGTTCCTGACGTAGTTTGCCGTGGATACGGCTTCTGCCCAAAATGAGGATTTTAAATCGGACTGTATCAAGAAACACCTCGCGACGTCGATGAGTGTGCGATTTTTCCTCTCCGCTACACCATTTTGCTCCGGATTATACGGAACAGTAAGTCTTCTCGTAATACCGCATTCGCGTAGAAAGGAATCGAATTTGTTGTTTAGATATTCGGTTCCGTTGTCGGATTGTAGGACCTTAATCGTTTTTCCGGTTTGTTTTTCCGCCATCGTTTTGTATTCCTTGAACACGTCGAGTACTTCATGTTTTCCCTTAATAAATCGTACCTCACACCATCGCGAATAATCGTCAATGAATGTGACCATGTACCTCGCTTTACCATTTGATAGCATTCGCATCGGACCGCATACATCGGTGTGTATGAGTTCCAGTAATTCTGTATCGCGATTTGATTTCTTCGGAAAAGGAGTCCTCGTCATTTTTCCACGGATACAAGTTTCACACTCGATGTCGCTATTTGTCTCTTCGATATTTAGTCCCTTAACCGCTTGGCTCCTTCGCAATTCTTGTAAGCTTCTAACGTTCAAATGACCTAAACGTCGGTGCCATACTTCTACAGGTAGCTTTCGTGATTTCATGGTGCCATGAGCTATCTCATTCGTTTCGATTGTAGCTCGACATTCGTACGAATCGTCTTCTTGTATATAATATAAACCTCCGACTCTTTTCGCTACCAATTTCGTATTTCCATCCCCATCTGCAATCGTTGCTGTGTCTTTCTTGAATGTAACCTCGTAACCCTTATCCGTTATTTTTCCCACAGATAATAGATTTGTGCGGAGATCCGGAACATGCAAAGCTTCAGTTAAATTTACGTTTTTTCTGTCATCTCCAACCTTGGCTATTATTTTCACAGGACCTTTCGCTTGAATGATCGTAGACGCACTACTCGCTAAGTTGAGCTTTCCACGTGATACGTTTTCTAAGTCTTCGAATTTATCTTCGTCTTTGCACAGGTGTGTCGAGCAACCGCTGTCTAAGCACCATTCGTGACTTCGATGACTATTTTCTACGGAGAATGCGCTTGGCGATGAAGTTATTTCTTCTGAGATGTATAAAGATACATCCTCAGCGTTCTTTGCAAACGTTTTATTGATATTTACTTCGTCAATGTTTTTCATAAGTGTTCTACACGCCGCAGCTTTGTGTCCAAATTTGTGACATCTATGACATTGAAATTTGAAAGTTTCATTACTTCCTGTTCCCGTTTCGCTATTTTTTTCCTTTTTCCAATGCGGATTTCTAAACTGTTTTCCTGCGAATAACGCTTTTGGACAAGTATTTTCTACGTCGCCCTTTCTAGCTTCGTTTTCTTCAACGATTTTGATTCGTAGTACATCGGGAGTCGGTAGCTCGTCGCGTGACTCGATCGCACATCGGAAATTCTCGAAGCTTGGGGGTAGACTGTACAACAACATTATGGTTAGTAAATCAGGATTTATCTCGACCTCCATCTCACCGAGTTTATCGACCGCATCAAAAAATTTTCGAATATGTCCATGCATATCATCGCCGTCCGTCATTTTTTGTAGCGTCAACTGTTTCAGAAGTGTCGCTTTTCTGGCCGGTCCCTTTGATTGATAAATTTTTTCTAGCTTCACCCATACGTCTTTCGAAGTTTCACATCCTTTGATTTGGTTTAGTTCTGATGGACTGATGCACAAGATTATATCCGATTTTGCTTTTCGATCATTTTCCACCCACTTCTTCGCTTCCGCTATCGATGCAGCATTTTCATTTATGATAGCGGGTTTTTCGTGCGTTCCGTTAACGTAATCCCACGCATCATTTTTCACAAGCAGCGCTTCCATCTGCATTTTCCAAGTATCATAATTCTCCTTGTTTAATGTTTCCAGCCTCGCTGAATTTCCTCCGTTCATCTTCGTTTCGTAAAATTTTTTTTTTTTTTTTTTGATGTTTTTATTAATCTCCGCTTATTATTCGTCGCTAACGTCCTGGGCCCATAACCTGATAAATTGTACGGAGTTCTCAGCGCAGAATACCCGATTAAAGATTGATATTAATGCAAATAATATTTATTGAAGAAGATGAAAATATGAGACATCTGTCTCGATAAGCGTACAAGAACCAAAAGGTACAACGTGATATATAGACCGATCGATATAAACAAAAGGCAACCACGTATCGTCGTTCGATATATGTATCGTCGTTTTATTATGTCTTCTATATTACACCTGTACGGTCTTTTGCAACGGTATTCATCGACTGTTAACTCAATACGCGCTTCATAATCTTTAACGGTGCCTATGTCGTATTTGTCTTTGGCAAAAATCGACTTATATTTCTTCGTTAGTTCCTCAATATCAGTTTGTTGGTGCATCTCCAAGTGGTTTATTGACATTTCAAATTTTGTCGTATCTATATGCTCGTTAAAGTTAATCTCGTAATCTAGTCTTTTGTTTTTGGTATCTCCTATTTTTTCTACAAATTCTTTATTTGTATCCTGTATGTTATCTTTACTTTTAACTGTATTGTCGGGAATTCCCTGGATTTTTTTTTTTTGTGTAACTTCCAACCTTTCGTCTTGTCTTAGTTGAAAAGCTTTTATGCAGTCTAATCCAATTAGAAAGTCGTGCTCAAAATCCTCGTTATCTATTGTAAAGACATCTATTTTTTTTTCGATATCGAGAATTTTGGCCTTTAACGTTACCATGCCATTCGCTTTTCTCGTACCATTAATCGTTTTTAACCTTGCATTTTGTAAATCATTGAATTTCTTTCCTTTCAGGTTTAATAGTTTCGCATTAATTAAGGAAACGTTTGACCCCGAATCGTAAACGCCAAGGACTTGTAGCGTATCATTCAATAATATTTTGATTTTGATTAATGGTAACATTATCAGTTTTTTGGATCTGTCGCGTTTAACTCTACTTCTAACTCCGAATTATTTACATGTTTTATTTGTTCTCTTTTTCGTTGTTGATCGTCTTTGTTTCTAAACCAACATTGAGCTTCCGGATGATAACGGTTGCTTTTATTTTTTCTTTCACAAATCGTGCATGGTTTATGATTATCGCTTTTCACTTTGCTTTTATTTTCAACCTCAGTATTGTTTTTTTTCTCTAAACTCTTTTTATTCACTAAATGTTCTAGGCCTCTGATCTCGTTGAACATATCTTCGGATTTTTTTACTTTTTCCCTATGTATTCTATCGGATATGAAGTTTGGTAACCCTACTGCAATGAGATCGATTAGTGTTGCCGTATCTATTGATTTATTCGCCTCTAATAAGAGCCTCTCTTTTTTTAGGGCGTATTCTAATAGTGGACCTTTTATGTATTTGTAAGATATTGCGTATCTAATTGGGGTCCACCCTTTATCCGCGTACGTTTCGCAAAAATTTTCTTTCCATATTTTCCATTCTGAGTCTAATGAATGTTTTATAAGCATTGACCCATGCCAATCGACGCAAGAATCCTCAAGAAACAATCTAAAGATTTCGATCTTTTCTATATCCTTCTCTACACCTAAGCGAGCACATTCTGTTTCGAAGATATCCATCCATTGGGATACATTGGAATTCTTTCCCGTCAGTTTTTCAATAACAAATTTTTCCGATACCTTTCGTAAATTACGGTTTCCGCCGTCCTGGGGTCTATCTTCTGTTTTCGTCTCCGTAATTTTTTCTAGGATCCTTGTTAACATCTCTTCTGTGATGTTTGCTGCAGGCGCGGTACCTTGTCGTACTGTCATCGCCGTTTCTTGATATTCCACCTCTTCCAGCAAGAAATCGTCGTAGACCATGTTGCCGTCTTCATCCTGATACCGCTTTAGAGCGTCTTCTTCCAACGTAATCCACACTCTTCTCGTTTGTCCTCTTTTTTGTAATGTAGATTTTATCTTTTGATAACCTGCCGTGGTTGCGAGTCCGGCATGGTATTTCATTGATTGAAGCCGTTCCGGAATGAGAAAGCAGTGATTTTCCGTTGTCGCGATTGAGGTTAGGGCAATCACATTCGTCTTCGCATCCTCGTTCGAGGGCTTCACGGTGAATTCAAATCGAAACTTTTACATGTTTCTTCTTTTTTTTTTTTTTTTGTAATTCAGCAAAAATGTCGTTTTATAATATTCTTTTATATTGGGAGTTGAGGTTAAGAGCTGTCATGTGGTTGCCTGTAAAATCAGGATTTTATTTTTTTTCCAATTGACACTTCGTTCTTATATAATCTAAGTTATTCTAAGTTATCCTCTATTACTATTAATTATAATAATGCGTTACCTGTAAAATCAGGAAACGACATTTACAGCTGGTAGTCCCTCTCTTTCTCCAGGCTAATCGCCTCCTCGTACACTTAGCGTCTCTACAGGTCTCTACCTTGCTCGATTGCACGACACGCGCTCGCGTCCCCCACCCGCCTCTCTTGGCGGCTGAGTTTAAATCTCGAAAGAGATACGACGGCGAGTATATCCAACGTCGTATTTCTTTACACATATATTCAAATACTTCGCAGGGGCTTCAAAATGTATGTGCACAATGGTGATGATATGATACATCATCCCTGCGAAGAAGAGAAAAATTGCTTCGCACAGTCCAAAGTTACACTGTGATACGGACGTCTAAGAAGATAATTTCAGTAATAAAGGTATTTTTATTCAACCGCAGGCGAACAAAAATATTACCAGTCATTGGAATCACTTCAAATTAATAACACATGATGTTGGAGATACATTGAAGCAAATGGTGAAAAATAAAAATTTTTGCAGTATTCGCTGCGGAGTAACCCCACCCACAAATTCCGAAGAGCAACGGATGGTCATTTCAATAGGCACTCTTTGCCTATTGTTATAGTGAGTGCCTAAAAACCACCAAATAACACAAAAATAATCGCCGACCAGAGCCTCGTTTAGAGCCTAACCTTGAGGAAAATTGCTCGGGAAGAGGCTAGAGTTCATTCGCGAAATATTGGAAAAGGAGTATCTAAACGTTTTCATTAACAAGGTGGACATCGCGACAATACGGGCAAAAGTATTCAAGGGGAGCACTAGGTGCTGGAACGACTTCTTGCGGGATAACGGAACGGAAAGCGCGGAGGTACTAAACTATCGCAGCTATTATGGAAACTACGAGAAAACAACTAAGGATAATCACGACAATCAAAGGGGAGTTCATCCCGATATTGAAAATTTAACTACTCTCGCGGGTTAATTTAAGTGACTCGACGCGCGGTAGACACTGGATAAATTCGTACATCCGAGTGTACTACGGGGGTTTCACGAGTGACTCTAGAATCGCGAATATTAACGGTGATTTTAATGGAGATTCCGCACAAAAGAATAAAATTAACACGATCACTATAATTGCCAGAAGAGCGATAATAATCTGAGATGCGTACATCTCTTAAACTTTTAAATAGAGTGGAAGGGTTGAGGGAACATTCGCAAACTCAGGAAAAAAATAAGACTTACCGAAGAACACAAATATCCGGAGGACAGGAAACACGAAGAGGTTGCTGCTGGTGGTCGTCGGTGGATCGCTGGTCGATACCCTCGGGTTGTCGAGAAAGTTGCCGAGCGGTCGAAGGGTTGATCGTCGAAAATTCATTTTCACGACACACACAATTAACACAAAGATTTTTATTTTATTAACTTCACTGCAGTTAATGAAACGGAAAAGTGTTTACAATTGTAACAACATAACGAAAATTCACACGAGTCACACACAATTTCTAAACGGAATACTGGACTTGAAATAATTTCAAAGTTTTTAACAATCTTAAATTCTCGAAGGAAAAATTGTCGATGAACGGCGTGACGCGGTCGATTAATTTCGGAACGGTAATGAGCATGAGAAGCATGACCCTCCGTAAAGGGCACAGTTTAAATAGTCTTGACATAGACCGTGGTGGAAGAGGCAACGTCTTCGGTCGAGGCGTGATTTTCCACGCCTCCCTTGTTCTCTTTGTATCGGTTGTCAATATTTGGTAATTAGTCTAATTAGCTATTTCCAGATTGATTTTGGATTTGTTAATTAATCATTTATTCTTTTTATTTATTGTGAAAGTATCTCGAATTTGAATCACCTTTCTAGGTGGAAAATTACGGATTTTAATACTTGATAAAATGAAAATTTCTTGATAAAGAATTAATTAATTATCAAACCCAAAAATATTAAAAATGAACTCTATTGATATTTCGCTCTCATTCTTCACTCTATTACATGCATTCCCATTCGGTTTTCCTATAATTTGTGATATATCGATCGATATTGATTTGACAGATCAGTATTAAATTGATTTTAAATTCAATATAAATTTCATAACAACCAGGGTGTTCTGGTATTCATTCTTAATGGTTTTTCATCGGCTTTCAAGATAAAATGGTGAATTAATTAAATTAATTAATTAATTTGTGTAACCTTTCCATTTGTCAAATTAACAAATGTCGGGTTAAACTTTTACGATAAATGTAACATTTGGCTACATTTGTAACGATTGTTAATAATTATTATTCGGTTATTCTCTCTTTCTTCATCTTCACCTACTCTTGAGCTCTACCATCGCGCGCTCGTGTCTATGAGCCTTAATGGTTCATGGTGTTGGTGAGTTTTGGAGGACAGTGCTTTGCTGCCTTAGCAACAATCTAATCCCTTCGATGTTGACTAGCCCAGGTACATGAGCCGGCGTTTCTTGCTGGTATTGGTGAATTTTCTTCACAGCATGGTGTCGGGGCCACGTGCTTAGCTTTTGGTGATCGAGTCGTGGTCCTATATCTTCAAGCAAAACGTTGGAATGCTCGAGTAACTCGAAGCCATTGAGGATGTTGATTTTTTTCATGCCTTTGTTAAATCTTCTCTAGTCAATGGTCCTCTGTCTGCGATTCCCATACACAGCGATTTTGGCTTTTTCATTTATTTCCCTCAGTCTTTCCGTCTCCTCGCGAGTGTATGCGTGCAGCTTCTCTCGGTGCGGTCGAAGAGCAGCGCAAGTTTCGCGAAAAGAGTTCCCGAAAAGTGCGTGACGTAACAGTAATATTATCAAGAGGCGCGGTAGCGCCTCGACGCCAAGTACTGAAAAAACAGTACAATAAGGCGTGCCGCTACTGAATAACCTACGCAAATATACCGGAAGTGTATAGTGCGTTCAACTTTCGATCGATATATCTTCGCAATAAAACAACGAATCGAATTTTCATGGACATTTTTATAATGTAATTTTGGGTCAATCTTTCAAAAGAGCATAGTGACCATTCAATTGGTTAAGCCTTTTTTGAGATAACCCCGAGTAAAAATTTGTTCCGGCTGGCATCCGGGCCATACCAGACCTGCCTTATCGGTGTTGTCTGGTCCGGATAAGGCAGCCCTAGGAGACCGTGAACAGGGGTGTAACGGCGTTTCAGATAGGGCCGTGATCCGATGACTGATCCGGGCCGGAGGCTCTGGCCGTCATACGGCCCTAAATCATAGTAACCGGATTCTCACCTGATCCGTTATCCTGATTTAATTGATGATATTATTTTTTAGAAAGGAGGTATTAATGCGATTTTTTTAAACGACTTTATTGATATTAAAAAGATATTTAAAGTGACATGTAGTAGTTGTTATTTTTATCATATTTCGATAACAAGCGAAGTTATTGAAGTTACTAAAACGACTTATAATAATTGAAAGACTCGGTCCAGAAAACGTTTTTAAGTGTTTTTGTTCCTTTTTTCGTTCTTCCTGGCTTGGCGGTGACCGTCCCAATCTTTCACGTTGTTGATTACGTTTCCAATGGCATCGTGTATATTTTTTTCTGCGATGTTTCTGTCACATGCTTTATCGCCGAATGTCAATAAGATCGCGTCTGAAAAAAAAAAAAAAAAATCGTATTGAAAACTCATGATCGTGATAATTTCTCAGTTAATATGGTTTTATAAAAGATATTAATGTCCATATTGTACCTCGGATGCAAATATAGAAAGTCGTCTCTTGTTTGAAAATAATTTTCTCGCCAGATTGTCGGACTGCGGTAAAGTTCAAAAGAACATCGCGGATTATGAACCTTTGAATTATATCGCGAGTGGTTCTCGTCAGATATTTTGCATCCGAGTTGACGAGCGCAGACATCCATTCGTCTAGCGGAAAAGTACGAATTAGAACTGATAAATTATTATCAGCGTGAAAAATAAAATGGCCATCGTTAGAAAATCTTACGATTTTGTTTCGAATCGATTTGTTTGATTTGAGTTTATCGTCGAATTGTTTGAATTCTTCCAATGTTTTGAAAGGCAATTCGCCAAGGTTTTGATTTTCAATCGTGCTGTCGATCCCGGTTATTCGTTCAATTTTCTTGGTGTTGAGTTCGCCGGTGACGGAAATGATTTCCGTTTGACGTATCTTCAGATCCGCGACTTGAACTTGTATCTGACCAATTTGCGCAGATAGGCGGCGGTAGCATTTGAGAATCACCTCTCTTATATGGTCCGAGTCTATATATTGTGACGTGCTTTTCCCCGGCTTCGGAGTACCGGGGATCGGCTAACTCGTCCAAAATATAATGACGCCCCGTTCGCACACTCTAATCCCCTTACCGTCTTGTAGGGCGCCAGCACATCGTATCAACCCCGATGTGCAAGGGTTTACCTTTTCCGATCTTATTTTCTACTATCTCTTACGGCTAGCAGGAGGAGTGCAATTCGGGAAACAATAAAATAACTTTTACACACGCGAGTTAAAATAAAATAACAATCATCACACTCTTTTATTTTACTCGTGACTTCCAATACAAAAGACTTCTGTCTGTCTTTCCGCTGACTCGCGAGACTCAAGATTAGCTTCGTAACAAAATAATTATAACACCCGTCGCTGCGAGCGAAAATCATACGCGAAATATTCCGGGAACTCCGGGCACGAGCGAGAAAGCTATGGCAACACGTGTACGGCACAGAAAAGAACCGAAGATGGTCTGCACTGCGTGCACCTACCTTTGTTTTCCCTGTCCGGCGATCTACACGAGTCGTCCTCGTGACTTTCCTCTACCTGCGAGCCTCCTCTATTCCTCTCGGAAAATTCCTCAGCCGTCGTCACGGCGGTTATTCCTCACAAATAATAATTCTCCGGCCGCTGACACGGCGTATCACGATTTTCTTACTCCCGTGGCTCACACGGCGTTAACTATTTGTCACGGACTTATTCTTTTTGCACTAACTGCTAACTAATCGAATCTCTGTCGCTCGTTACGCTTATCGATCTAATTCGTACCACGCGTCGCGCGAGAGTGCCTCTCGCTCGTGTTCGGTTACGTGTCTCGGTAATCGGTGGGAGGGGGAACGAGCCCTTTGTCGCCGAAAATCGCCTGATCGGTGGAACATTCGCGACGTCTCTCCTCTCGTGGTTCCCCTCTCGTATCTCCCACTGGCCGTCGTCGCGTAGCTGAACACCTGTAATGTATAATATAATACTCGGCAGTCTCCTGAATACTATACATTTTTCTCTCCTCAGGTATCGTCGGGGGATGACTCTGTATACGTGCCTGTCTACGACTCTCGCGCGTACCTAATATCTAGCGTGCCTGCGAGAGCGTTGTCACGCCTCGTCACAATATATAGTGCGAAAGAATCAAATTTCAACCCATAGTCTATATCAATTTCAAACAACGCTATTGAAAACTTTTTTTTTATCTCACTTTGTACGTCGAGAGCCCCTGTAGGTAAAGTAGAATTATTGTTGATCTGTGGCCTGTGTGGCATGTGTGGAAATACATAAATAAGGAGAGGAAAAAAAGAAAGTGATCGATAAGAAAATAGAAATGAACGAATGGAGAAGACATTTCATGGAACTGCTGGAAGGAAGGGAAGAGTAGCCTGAAGGAGAGGAATGGGAGAGGAGAGAAAAAGATGAAGAAGCGGAACTAACGGACGAGGAAATAGAAAAACAGATAAGACGGCTAACAAAGAATAAGCGTCTAAGCGCCCTTCGGGCGCAGATGCTCTTGTTGGTGGGCTCCGCCCCCATACGCCCCGAAAAATGTCCCTTCGGGACATGTTTCAAGACACTCACGGGGGTGCACATCGCAATATGCGCTCCGTATCGAGTGTATTTACACATCGCGCTAGGCATTACGGATGAAGTATGTTTATACGTCGCGCTCTGCGTTTCTTTTCGAAAGTATGTATGAGGGAAAAACATTTATCAGTTATGTAAATTAATTCACAGTGTTTAACCTTCGTCGAATAGAAATATTTCTTTTTTATACCAATTGATTATTAATATTCACGACGGATATTTCCTTTTTGTTTGACGATAAGTTGTCAAATATTGAGACACGAGACAAATATAACGAATTACATCACGTAGAACTTGATCAAATTAATTTAACGAATCAAATCATGTCTAGTAAAGTCGTTTTATTGGCGTTCTAGTAAACGCGACTAGTAAAGTCGTTTTAACACTTATGACCAGATTTAATGAATATAAAACAAACACACAAAACATGTACCGATACCAACACGATTACCATTTAGCATTCAGGCGTAATATCCCCATTAAATCCTCCCCCTTCAGTGTTTTTTTTCTTCCTCATAATAGATGGAATCAGTTTGTTATTTTATCTGTAGGAAACCAAATCATTGTAGAAGAAAAGTTCAAGAAATTTGCTATTCTTTGTGATCATCAATGAAATTTCGTCGATATTTATGGATGCTGAAAAAAAAATGCTATCTCGAGAACGAAAAAATATATCGTCTTGGTTCCTGTCATGTATTGAAGAGGAAGTACGTTACTCGAATAAAAAGATTATCGTCTTGGATGGCTCCGAAATATTTTTTACAAATTGATGAAATTCTCAAAAAATTGGACTGTGAAGGCTCTTTGACAGTCCTCTTATAAAAAAATTCGTTTCTACCATTTGAAATGTATTTTGTTTCTTGCTCATAATACATGGAATCAGCTCGTTATTGTCTCTGTAGAACAGACATGTATTGGAGACGAATAGTTTAGGAATTCGATAATTTTTTTCGTTTTTCAATGAAATTTTATTGATACTTATCGTCGCTTACAAAATTTTGTTATAATTTTATATTTTTTATATTATATATTATAATTTAAAACTATGATATAATTTTTTATATTTTTATATAATATTTTTTTAAATTTTATTTAATTACAAACAAGGATAAGTTGCTCGGTCCGGAAAAACTCGTAAAATCGACAAATTCAGTGTTTTTCACTCTGTCGATAAATAATTGTTTAAAATTGTTCTTTCAGAGTACAATTGTTTTTTTCGCGAAAAAAAACTTTACTAGACATGATTTGATTCGTTGAATTAATTTGATCAAGAGTAGTAGTGTACAGCTATAGGGAGACAGGATTTACCCCCTCCACGCGGCCACTGGCGCCAACCCCCACCACCGCCGTCTACCGCCACCCTCTCCCCTTCCCCACTGTCTGGCCCCCACTCCTTCCCCCACCCCCCATAGGGCCCCTTAAGCCACTCCCCCCTTATTTATAGGGAGCCAATGAGAGAGAGGCTGTGTCAAGGGTCACGGTAGAGTCGGTTGACGACAGTGGTGTGTCTTGCTGGCGCTCAGGCTTGGGCTTCGGTGTACGCAGTAATACCTTCTCAGGTTGGTCCGGCGATGCTGTTGACTCTTGTTCTATGACCTCCTGTAGACAGTCGGGGCATTCTCTCTGTTGTGGTGGATACCCTTCGAGCCGTATCTTTAGATCCTTGGGTGCCCAATGTTTATTACAGGCTCTGTATGATGCAACCTCGGGGTCCAGTCGAATATGTTAAGGTAGTTTTGCCCACAGGATGTCGATGTATTCGCTCCAGTGCCTCAGTAGAAGGGTTTGGGAATGTATTCGAACTGCTCCGGGAGGAGTTCCCAGGGATCCTTGCCACAGTCGATGACTAGTATGCCACTGATGATCTCCATTTTAGCGAGGTTGTTGACGTTGCCACGAATCGTTGCCAAGTGTGCTTTCTCGTGTGGAGTGATCGTCTTTTATATCTGCCGATGGTGGTGGTGGTGGGGGAGCTCGTGTCTCGACGATGAAGATGAGATGAAAACTTTTTCTATATTTTTTCCGTCTATTTGTTTATTTACAGGTGACAACCGAAACGGGCTGTACATGTTTGTATACACCGTGATGTACAGTCATTACCGTTGCCTTTTAAAAGTCTTTTTCGGCGGATGTTTGAGAGGTTTCGTCTTTTATGTTTCACATATCGTAGATTCTTGTAGTAACGTCGCACAATATTGTCGTTTTTCACCTTATTAGCCGAGAATAGCCTGCAAACAGCAGCAAGATTGTAGCCCCGAGACATATAGTCAAGAAACATAATACAATATTCTCCACACACTCGAGACTTGATACACTGTAGGGGTTTGGTGCTCCACTCATAGCTCGTGGTATTTCGTCGCAGTCGATTGCGATGTTGGTGGACAAGTGGAGGCAATCCGTAACTGTCGAAGAAGATCTCTTGACCATTATTGTCGACGTATATGGCTACCCAATGAGTTGCTGGTTTCGTATGATCGTCCGTGTTGGCGACGATGGCTGCGGGTCTAGACCAGCGACTCGAGATGCGATCGGCAGGGAAGACTCCTTTCGTCTGTGCTGAGACATGTCGTAGAGCCTCCAGTATTTCTAGGCTGTTCATTGTAGATGCTGCCTGTGCGAGAGTGGGGGCGACGTCTTCGTGAATGCTGATGATGATGATGATGATACTGATGAGGGTTGCGGGGGACGGTAGGCGTTGGCTGGCGCTTTGGTGGTGGTGGTGGCGAGAGTTGTTTATTACGGTAAAGGGCAACTATTTCACCCTCCGCAGGTACCGTGGCGTCGCAGGTGTTCATCGTAGCACTGCTGTCACTGCTCGAAGGCTCTGGGACTATATAGTCTCCCACGCTCGAACCTTGATCTGTGTCGGTCGGAATGTCGATATGTATTGCTTTTCTCGGCATATCGTTTGGCCGATCTTTCCGTTGCACGGCGTCCACTGGTTCCGAGTAAACGGCATTCTCCTTATCCAAAATCTGAGTCCGAAGCCAACGTTTAATTTTCCCCACGTTGTTTAATGCGCACTTTGCGGCGTCTTCCTGTGACACGCCATGATATATGCACCAAGTGTCGTACTTCGGCATGTTCTTGAAGCTACGGTCCCTCGTAATCTTCGAGGTTGACTATGTCGGGCCCCAGCACGTCACGTAGAATTTCCGCTTTTTGTACACCTCTCGTGTATATGCGAAGTGCGTATCGGCACATGGCTTTTAGTGCCGCGTATACTTTTGGTAATGGTGTATCACCGTCAACCCACTCTATGCCGTGATGAAAGCACGTTAGACGATTATTACTTGTGCGTATTTCTTTAGGTAGTTCACCAAAATCGTATGGCGAGTCGATAACCCAACGGCCGATATGATCACCCTGTATCGTTGTAACGGCGATCTCCTTAGGAAGAAACTCTCCATGCTTGCCGTATAGCGCTTGAATATCAACTATTGCGTCCATACTGAAGGCGTGAGACGAAATGATGTCGAATGCTTGCTCGTAAATACGTTTCGACTATACGTATAGCGCCCTCGCCGGGGAATGCGTGATCACGCGTTATGCAGCGGAGAAGGGATGGAGTGCTCAAGCACTAAAATCCGTGATCACTTGACGAGCCGAATCAATTTCAATAACATTGTCATACTCGGCGTAGACAATACAGTTTATTGTAGATGAGAGGGGTTTAGCGAAACGTACTTCGATTCTCACGGTACCGTGTTTAACGAGATTCCAGTGGGTGAAACAGTTTGCGGATAGATCGGGCGTCAAGTCAAAGGCGAACAGACAATAACCTTTTGCGTAAGCGCTACGTGAAATGTCTATGCCGTCGTTTTGAAAATGTATACCTGTGCCTGAAAAAAGGGTATGGTAGCATTCGATCCACGTTTTGTTTGTCTCAAACTCCGGTTGCAGCGGCTTTCCAGGTATCTGTTGACCGTCAACGTACAGCGATAGAAAATTTATCGAATAATTTTGGAAGTTAAAAGGATTTGACGTTTTATCGCCGTTGAAAGCTTTGTTGCTAACAAAATCAAGTATTATGCGCTTCGGTAATTGGCCGAGTATTACATTGTCCAGTGTATCGCCAGCGACGCCACTATGCATGGTGAACGACTTAACCTCCACACGCGTTATAGGATATTTCGCTGTTGTTTTAGTCAGCGTCTTTGCATGGGCTATAAGTACTCCTGGATTGATTTTAGCTCGTCTTATCAGCAGTGTTGTATCGTGAATTAATATCTTGCGTGTAACATCTTTTGATGGCGATAGTCGAGACGTAGTCGTACTTCCACGCCGTTCAGCAAAAATTTGTCTTGATTGAATACATCGCAGTGAAGATGGCCAATCATATCCAAGGTCCGGCCTCCTTTGACAAAATTGGCTCTCGCGTCTTGGCCGGCGTTGCTCGGACTCGCACCCGGCAACAACTCGAAACCGCCTGCAGTATCGGCATACCATAAAGCCGTAGTCAGATGCGATGTTTTTGCGGCAGGGCCATAGTTTAACAACGTTTCAATGTACGCTCTGTATGCGTAGGCATTATTAGGCGGTCCGACAAGTTTTTGATTAAAAAACACGTTTACTTGATTAATGAGACTGTGCAAAAAAATGTTTACGGGTGCAACTTTGTACTCTGCGCCGTCGTCGGATATTATTTTAAGGCTTACAGCGATCATAGTATGCGCGAGATCCAGGTATTCCTCCCCGTGGCCAGGTATCACAAATTCGATGGGCCCGTCGTCCGACAGCGAAGAGACAGGCTTGTAGTGAACCCATTGCGATGATTCTATAGACGTCTGCGTTGGTGGTATTGTGAATAAGTCGAGTTCCGACTTCATACATTCACACGAGTGTGAGTGTAGAAAGGACATATTTAAGCACTTCCAAAAATATTAACGCGCCGTCTCTTTTTATTTACTCGAGTCTTCGTCACTTTCCCCGTCTTCGTCCTTCTCTTCTTTCTTCGTGATGCTGCACTAGCGGTACTTCTCTTTTTACCCTTTTTCGTCTTCTTGTTTCGCGTGTTGGTAGATCTCTTTCTCGCGGAGGTGCGACGAGTTGCACGTCCAATCAACGACTGCATCGATCGCGCGGCGATCGGACTATTATAGCCGGATCCATTCATAAGTAGTGCAATTTTCTCGTCGGCTTTTCGTTTCAAATTCTCGCCGGATTCTCTGGCCCGACACTTCAGCGACTCCTTGAATGGTGTATTGTTCCCGCTTACGTCTTCAACAACATGCAAGCCAGCGCGCAACGCCTCGCGTCCTATAGCTTTAGCACCTCTCGTGAGGAGCGGTAGTACACTTCTGAAGAATCCGCCGAGAAATCGTCCAATTCCGTAGCCCCTTTGATAAGGTGCAACGACGAAAACATTGCTCATACGTCCACCGCCGCCGATTTTATTTTCGTAATATAACGCGTAGTGGCTCGCCATTTCGTCGTCTAAGAGACGCGTTTAAAGTGAAGCGTTAGCGTTAACGTCCCGTACTCAAATGTGATTGGCTGTCCCAACTTGTCTCTTATATCTATCTCGATCGTGCGAAAGCAATTATTAAGTAGCGGTAAGTAATTTGCCGGCGAATAATATTTCACCTGTGTCGAGCCATACTTGTACTTTGCCGTATTCAGATTTAGTATTCGCAATAGAGCGGCCTGTGTGTCGCTAACTGTGTAGGGTACGCACAAATCCGAGTAGACAAAGATTTCTTCGGGCAGAGCGCGGGCAATGCAGGCGGGCATCTGACTTTCGCGCTGTATCCCACGCGTAAAGCTCACGTACGAATTCCCGGCGCTTTCCCAATCTTTACCAGGTGTTAACTCGAATCCAAATACGTGACGAAGCTTGTCGCTCATTTGCAAGAAATTCAGCGATTCGTCAATTCCTTTACCGCACTTTTTACCCTCAATTGCCACGTAACCGCTTGCATTTTTTGCATTCACTAGTCGTATACCGGCCTCGATTATACCATGCAGACTTTTTATACTGTTCATTAAAGCCTCATGATTGTCATATATGCCGTTCGGTATATGACTGATTTTTCTGTCTTTTCGGCCACACTGTGTCCACTGAATTTCAGTCTCATCACGCTGGATATGTATCATCGTGCAGGATATGTGAACTTCCGTTAGACCCACAACCCAATGACCATTGAGGGTTATTTCACGTGAAAGGTGTGTGATGAAATTTGTCGTAGTGTTGTTTGGAAAATACTTCATGCTACTGTTGCTCGGTAGCATGAGAAAAAAATTTTCGTCGGTGTACATGTTAGCTGGCGGGGTGCGTATGCTACGTGGCAAGATCGTGAGCGTTAGACGCAGTTATCCACGAGTTGAATTTCGACGGGTAACCGACCCAGCTGACGAAGAGCTGTTTTGCCGCTCCGCGCCCTTTTGTACGTATTACACGGTCAATTTTGAATTCTTTATTTTCCGCAACACGTTTCTCGTGTACAGGCGTGATTTCATCCGTATAAAAAAAACCGTCGATTAACTCTCCCTCGAGATCCTTTAATTCGTAAACTCGGGTACCCTGACGGACCGTAACTTTTGTGATTCGGAAAATTTCTTCACTCCAATTCCGCTCGTAACCCTTCTCGAAGGTGTTATGTTCAACTAATCCTATCGTAATCTCCGCACTTGTATTTAACCCCGGTGAAACGCCTTTTTTTGCGTTGTCTCAACGAGGCTCTCGTCATATTCTCGTACGCTACATCGGCATTGTGTAAAGTCACAGCGGCCGGTTGCATCTTAATCGACGAGTGTTTGGCATGGTTGTAGGCCTCGACGAGCTGTTGCAAGATGTCAATGTATCGATGAGTATTTCGGTGCGTGAAGTAAAGCCACATTCGCTCTTTTAGCGTACGATTGAAGCGTTCGACAATCGCCGCTTTTATATCAGGGTTACGCGTAACTCTAAACACAATATTGTTCTCCGTAAGAAAGGTTTGCAATTCTTTTCCGACAAATTCCTTGCCTTAACGGTCTGTAGACAAGCGGGTAAGCGACCGTTGCTTCGTTGAAAAATCCGTTTGAAAGCTTGCGCCACAGAGTGCACTGTGTTGTCTTGTAACGGTTCAACACATGCATACTTGCTCAATACATCAATGACTGTGAGTAGATAACAGGTATCATGGTTGTAACTCTTTAACGAGCGTAAATCAACGACATCAGCCTCTCAAACGTCGTCTATATTAGCGACACTGTAGCGAAGTCTTAGGAAAAGTCGTTTGACGGGCTTATGAATGGTGTACGCATCCTGTTGCGTCAACCAGTCATAAACAGTGGCTAATTCATTCCTTTTATCTGTGAGTCGTCTTGCACCAGCGTAGCCAGCGGGGTGCGAAGGGTCATAATACACTTTTTCGTACGACATCTCTCTCTCTCTCGCTGACGGTTATGGTACAGCAGTTATTGGGCCCCATTCATAGTTTGAGCCAGTGCGCAAACCCTCGTGGTAATTGAACGGACCCGTCTGACCGTTCGCCGATGCTCGTCTGCTCGGTAGTTCCTGTATCCTCGATCATGCTATCCTTCTTCTTTTTCTTCGTCTTTGACTCGTCCTTTTCACTCTGTTTTGGCGAATAGTCGGCATTTAAACCTCGTCGCTCGTTGAGTATGTCTTCGCGGCTAGTGCTAAGCCTTACACTAGCGGCACTTTTACTAGCCGGCCGTTTTACCCTCGTAGCTATGGTTTCTTCTTCTTCTTCGCTGCTGTAATAGGGGGTTCCGTCGTTATCCACACTAGAATAATTTTGTCTACGCTCAACACGCAATCTCGGCTCTCCTACAAGCGTCCACAATGCTGTGTTTCCGATAAATTCGCGTGGAACAGAGATATCTCGTAGACTCTGAATAAAGTCGCGTCGGCCCACGGCTTTAAACTCCTTTCGCGATCGTACCGCGTCGTTAATAAGATCGACAATATTTGAATTTGGCACGAGCTTGCCGTCTATGGTCACACGTCCCTCTTGGCCCCATCTGATGCGTTGTACTGCTCCCGGTGAATTGCGTAGATAAGACACGAGAGCTTTAGCTTTATGCCGAAACTTTTGCGGAACGCTGTCTATGATTATCGTATCATCGAACGGTTCATTTGCCTGTGATGACGTTTGCTGTTCGCGGGCGACGGTAGAGGTTGCTCCAGGTAGCGATGGATCTATCGGACCTTTTCGTGTTTCGAGCATAAATAAATACCTCTGCAGCATCTGTAGATATTGTTTCCACTTTTCCGAGTCATCGCGATACTTTTTTGAGTTTAAAATTTTCGAAAGTTCCTCATCGAGCCGAAATGTAGGATCGCCCGGCGTCTGTACACTTGGTGGTCCGATAGGCGGTGTACGAATTCCGGCGCCACCGCCGCCACCGCCGCCGGCGCCGATCATCGGCTCTTTCCATAGCCCAGCCTCTTCAGCCGGTACTAAAATCATTTTCTTTGCGTGTTCCATTAGATCTCGCTCGTTTGTATTAAGAGTCGGTACTTCCGCCACCGTTGCCGGTAAACAGTCTACTGACCAAACTCGTGATAATCGGTGCCAATAAAAGCGGCAAAAATGCTCCACATCCTTTTTGCATGATGAGGCGTTTTTTCGCTCGCCAGTTGAATTTTCGTCGTTTGCGCGAGGCGCCACTGACGCCTCTACTCTTGTCACTACCACCACCACCACCGCCGCCGCTCTGTCTTACCGCGGACCATGGCCCTAGTTGTCGCAACACCTTTTTATATTTTTTCAGACGATTTTTCACATCGGTTTTAAGCGCTACTACGCCGTGTAAAACGTTTAGCGCGCATTCACATATACACTTGACGAACGATTCATCGGCCGCTCGTAACAGCGCTTTTTGCTGTTCTTTACTAGCATGACAGAGGGCGTTCAGAAAAGCGACGTGACGTTTATCGATCGGCGATCGCGCAGAACACGACGCTCTCTTCTTCTTCTTCTTCTTTACCGTCATCTTCTCGCTCCCGCCCTGCGAGATGTTTGCGTAACCGGCACTCGAGCGCTACTGATGCCTTTGCTGTTCCACCATTTGACTAAATACGTCAGGCAAAATCATCATTTACGAAAGCCTCGCTTGTGTTTCGGTATATATACTGTGACGCGTTTTTTTTTGGCGTCACAAAAGGAGTGCACGAGAGGGTTGTCGGAGCGACGTGCTTCACCAATCGGGAGTCCCAGGCAATTTCGAGGAGAATTTTTGAGCGAAAAGAATTGTTGTTAATTCCTAGGATATTTCTTTATTTTTTTTTTTTTTTGGTCACGAGAAATGGAGGAAGCTGAGCCGAAAGCGAAGGGATAGTTATTCTACGAACGTCAACGGTACCAACCGCCCTGGGCGCAGGATAGTAAGTCGCAGCTTGGCGGGATGTACCGAATTTTTCCTTCAGCATTGTTCTGGGCGCAGGGTAGTAAGTCGCAGCTGCCCGCGTAGAAAAAAGTAGTATGGGAAAGCGTATTTACCTGTGTATGGGATTTCGATGGGAAATCGCATGGGAACTAGTATGGGAAAGGGTTTGGGAACGGTATGGGTTTTGGGACGGAGCCATATTCACCCCGTACGCTTTTCCAGAGTCTCCCCCAGCTATCCCATATGACCGGGGAAACCTCGCGCAATCAATCCCATATCTGTTATCCCATATTATATGTAAACGAAAGAAGAAGGAAAAATTAATTTTATCAAATGGAAGGAAGAAATGGAAAACGAAAAAATATGCCTGAAACCAATTTTTTTCGACGGATATGAGTTCCCCGAGCAAAGTTAAATGCTGCTGTACGTAATCGGCGCTTGAAATTCGGTGTCGGCCCCAAAAATATTGTAGAGTATTGGTTGAATCTCACATAGATCTTTCAATTTGTCTATCCAAGCTTTTTCGAGTACATCACAATATTTTTGGGACCTTCAACGAAATTGAAAGGCCGGTTATGTACCACAGCATTCAACTTCGCTCGGAAAACTCATATTCGTCGAAAAAAATTAGTTTTCCGCATATTTCTTCGTTTGTCATTTTTTCCTTCCATTTGGCAAAATTTATTTTTTCTTCTTCTTTCATTTAAACGTAACATGGGATTCTATGTATGGGATTAATCGCGCGAGGATCCTTATGCTGGGAGAGACTCTGGAAAAGCGTATAGGATTGATGGCGCCAGGATTCCCGCGGTCGTACATGATGGCTAGGACAGGGTCTGGGAAAGCGTATGGGGTGAATATGGCTCCGTCCCAAAACCCATACCTCTCCCAAACCCTTTTCCATACTACACCCCATACTATTTCCCATCGAAATCCCATACACAAGTAATGACGCTTTCCCATACTACTTTTTTCTACGCGGGTGGACAATTGCATCTTCCGGTACCGGTATCCATGGGCCTCTTCACGACAACTCGACGGTGTGCGAGCGCGCAATGAATTGGTGGTCATCTTGATTCGAATCCTCGCGCTCGCGAATAGTTGCGTGTAGCGTAGCGAGAGATAACGAGGCGCCAGGTACCGGACACCTTAGGCTAAATTGTAAGGGGTGGGGAGAGAGGGAGAAGCCTCGCGCTCGAGTAACGAAAATTTCTCGAGCACTCTCGACATAATTGTGGTGCCGAAAGCACGTGTGCTCCGCTCTCTCTCTCGTGTATACCCGAGACAGGATTCGTGCGGTACCGTTAGCGAGAAGGATCGTTCGATTTTCGAGGAAGGAAGGAAGGAAGGAGATCGATATCGATTTTTCGAGGTGTTAAACATCCTAAATAACGGTAAGGCTTTTGCCTCCTACTCGTGGACACGTGCGATTGTTTTCTGTAATTTTTATACCGAGCTACACGCGGTTCGGAAGATTGTCGGGTACCGCCCCAGGCAAATTGGAAAAACTTTTCTCTTGTGCGCGCTTGGGGGGGATTTCGCCGAGGGAAACGATGGCCTGTAATAGTTGGACGGCCTCGCGATCGTAAATTCAGTAGTTTTAGTTTCCTTTCAAATTTTCGGTCTCGCGATTGCCTGTTAAGCTTAATTAGTCGAAATAAAATTGAGAAAAAAAAATTCGAGAGATCCACAACAAGTAAGTGTGGCGAGCGGTTCATCGATTCGGACGTGTGGGGAAAATCGTAGACGTGCGCGACGGCTTTGGCTGTTCGCCTTCGTATTGCGAACTCCAAAAAATTAAACGGATTGAGTGCCCGCTTCGCGCCGAGTAATCACGCGGCATAGAATTTATTAACTTCGTTTTCCGACACGATAATCGGTACCGACGTGCGCGAACTGTACCGCGGACGACGAATATTAGTAGGGAATTTTCTTTTGGAGTCTCTGTATTTTTAACGAATTCGTTTTCATGTAAAGTAATAAATTTTCTTTTTGGAGTAGAAATTCGAACCGGTGAACTGAGTAGCCGGAGAGAATTTTAGCAGGGACTGTTCTTTTTGTGTCGAGTCAAAGGGGTACCGACTCCCCGCCGAAGAATTAAATTGTGAAAAATAATAAGTGTTGCTACGACGAATAAATCATTTTTTTTGTGATTTAAAAATCGAAAGTGTACCTCGTAGATTATTTTCGCCAAGAAAATTCGGACCTCCCCCTCTACCCTTGTGTGCTGCAGTTAGTCGGCAAAGATCAATTTCGTTGTTAAATAAATTTGTAAAATCCGATCGCGTCGAGCGCGGTGCTCGGCTGGCGCCCATAAAAACAAAAGAGCGATCGAGACGATTTTTGTGGCCATCGGGGTACCGGTAATTTCGTAAATTTATTTTGCTTGATAAATTATCTTTGGAGTGAAGGGGTGACACGCCCTGGAAATTTCGGTCACAAATTTGGCGCCCAACGTGGGGCCCTTAATTATTATTAACATTCAATTTTTTTTTTATTTTCCAAAGTTATCTATTTTTATTTCTTGGCGATTGTGACTATTAAATTAATTATTCGTCGTAGTGTAGAGTCAGTGAGTGTTCTGAGAGTCGCGCGAATTCGCGCTCCGGAAAACTTTTCGTCTCGACGGTACAGTGCTCGCTGCCGCGGTCGCCGACAGTGTTTATATATTTTTTTCCCTACGATCTTTTGTCCCGTGAGTTATACAGTAGTGCGAAGGCTTCGAATTTTCGGAGTTTCGCACGAAATAAGATCGATTAAATTTTAACACGGGACGGGAAATAAAATTTCGTAGAATATTCGTGGGGTAATGCGGGTCAGTTTCAACGGGACCGGCGGATATTCGTGTATGTAATTTTGTGTGTGACTTGCGATTTGACAATTATTTTTGCATTTTTTTTATTATTGTAGATTATTTATTTTTCTTTTATTTTTTATTTTTTTTTCCTGTTTTCGTTCCTACATTCGAATTATTCTTTGACATTTTGACTATTAAATTTTTTTTTTCCTTTTGACATTTTTTTTTTCCTTCTTTGATATTCTGACTATTGGTTTTTTTTTTCTTTTGACATTTAATTTTTTTTTTCTTTTGACATTTATATTTTTTTTTCTTTTGACATTTTCTTTCTACGTTTGACATTTGGACATCTATTTTTTTTTTGTGTCTTGGCCTAATTATTTATTTTCTTTGGTTTTGACAGTTTTTTTTTTCATCTGACAGTTCGATTTTAATTTTTTTTTTTGGAGTATAGTTTTTGTCGTTGTTTAATTATTAATATCATGACTTTGAGTTCATTTCTCTGATTGAGAATTTTTATTTTTTTCCTTTATTTTTCTGATTTCGACAACTTCTTTGGATTTTTTTTTTTTTTGGCTTGGGATTTTATTTATTTATTACTCTGATTTTTAATTTAACGTGTGATTTAGAAACGATTTCCGTCGAGTTCCGGTACCGAGACGCCGTACGTAGGGACGTTCTTCAAGCAAAATTTTTCTTTTTTTTTGTTTTCTTTTTCGTCTTTTTGTGGTCATTTTGTCTAAGCGATCGGATTAGTGGTTCGTCCAGATCGTGTTTTGTCTTTGGGGTAGTTATAAGTTTTTTTTGTCGTGTACCGGCCTTGTGTCGGGGGGATCGACCATAGATATTAAGTTGGATAGATATATTTTTTTTTATTATTAGTCGCCGTGTACCGGTTATATGCCGGGGGGATCGGCCTTATAGTTTATATTTTTTGAGCGTCGCTGCTAAGGGACCACGGCCGATAGGCCCTGCGTACCTTGGGGTGAGGCTCACGATATTTTAGGATTAAGTCTGCGTGTTTATCTATTTTCTTGTTTATTTATTTATTTATTTATTTATTCATTTATTTGTTGATTTTTTTTTTATTTTTTTTTTTTTTTTATCGAACTTCGATCACCCGTCCGTGATTTGGGACCGGGGTTGCTCTTTTCGTTCCGCTCTGTGGCGCGAAGAATCGCTGCCGGGAGACGGAGCTTTAGCTTTTTATAGTACCGAACATCATTTACCGCCAAATCATCGAAGAATACGGTAAGAGCTTTGGCATTCGCTTTCGGCATTCCGCTGTGAGTCTCTCGCTACCTACGTTTCCGCTACTGCGCTATTAATTGCTTCGCGCATACCGCTTCACTCGCTCGCTTGCTTTTCCCTTGTAAAAAAAAAAAAAAAAAAAAAAAAAAAAAAAGATGGATCGTCCGGGGTTACGCTTCTACGAAAAGGTGATGGGTTTTACAGACGCCCAGTTACAGGCCGCGTTGGAAGTGCGGGGGTTATCGACTGAGGGGTCCCGGGACGATAAGGTTGAGAGGCTGCTCCTCGTGTGGAGAGCGCCGATTGCGCATATGGATATCGACCAAACGATGTTTGGTTCGGGACCATCGACTTCGACATCGGGGGTTTTCTCAGGGTTCCGAACCACCGAGGAATCGGGTGAAGATGCGGGAGGGGAAGATAGAGACGAGCAGCCGCTAGATCTCGCGATGGATTTGTCGCGTACTCCGTACGGGCCGATCAACCACTCGGCCTTGCAGGGTGGTATGCCGCGATTTCCGAACTTCTCTCGGGGGGGAGGACATAGCGTAGGGTATCATCCTTATCGGGGAGAACGACGGGTGAGAATACCGGGCGGTTGGGATCAGGGGGGATCGATGTATCCAAGCTGCGAGACGCGGGGTTGGGGCGAACATCGAGATTGGGGTGGATATAGTCGTTTTCCTGGACCTACGGGGGCGCCACCGAACCTCAACAGTACGTCCCTTTGGCCCCCGCATGACTCTTATAATTCGAGGAATCACGATCAATTCTTACCTTTCCACCGGGACCCTTTCGGGTACGAAAACGGTACTCAGGCGCATAGCGCGCACGACAGGGGAAATAATAGCGACGACCACACGGGTGGTAGTCGTCCCGTTAATGCCGTTGCCGCGTTTAACATCATGCGTAAATGGGATCTGAAATTTTCGGGAGCTCGAGGGGAGGACGTAGAGGAATTTTTGTCGCGAATTGAGGAAGGGGTTAGTTTGGTTCCGATATCCGATGTCGATTTGCTCAAGTCGGTTCCGTTATTTTTATCGGGTATTGCGCGTATCTGGTTCCGTACCGAAAGTCCGCGTTTTCGTACGTGGGCGGGCTGTGCCGCGGGGTTCAGAAGACGGTTCTGCGATCCCGATTTGCAATTTTCGATTCGTGAGGAGATTTTGAGGAGAACACAGGGCGTGGAGGAGCCGGTTACCGACTTCCTCACGTGCCTGAGAGCGCTCTGTGATAGGCTAATTCCACCTATGCCGGAATCGGAACAACTCGACTATGCTCACCGCAATATGTTACCACAATTGCAGGTAGCTATAGTGCGAGCCGATATCCAGAGTTTCGAGGCACTCGAGAAAAGGGCCTCGCGAATCGAGAAGAGCTACGGGGCAGCGCGAAACTATCACGCGCCTCCTCCTCCGGAGAGATCACTCTTCCCTTCGTTGGCGTATCACGCCCCGAAACAAAGCTTTAGGGGGCGGTCGACGAACTTTCACGTCAAGGAAGCGGATGAGACGGTACCGACGAAGCGTTGTGCATTTTATGCTTCGCCAGGGGTACCGGAGACGCAGCATTCAATGTGCGAACACATGTGCTGTTACCAGACGCCACCTTCGAGTCAGACTCGCCCCAGTACGCCGAAAAGAGCGGTGTCGTTCTCGGGCCCGCCAACTCCGGCTAAACCAGCGACGCAAACAGAGAAGTCGACTCCGAAGAGTCCCGTCGCTATGAAGGCTAACCCTTTCTTGCCTTCTCCGAAGGGGGGCTCTGCAACGCCTTCAAAATCGCCGAAGCGCGTGCATCCGATTTGTTTTAATAGAGCCGCGGGACATATGTACCGGGAATGTCGAGCACCCCGAGTTGTCCGTTGCTTCTCGTGCGGGAAAGAAGGGGAAACAACGAAAACACCGCATCTCTGCATGGGAAACGGAGAAGAGAATCGCGAGTAAGGGCCGCAGCGATTCTCGGTAGGCTAAAGTCGACCCGCACTCGGGCGAAAAGTATGAAATCGGGAAAAAAGGATTGGAAAAGAGTGATAGCGGGGTTGTGTCAGGTCGAGGGAGCTACGGAAGCTCCGCGCGCTGTATTGATGGTAACTTTAGATTTTCTGGGTCATGAAATTCCGGCGGTGGTGGATACTGGGGCTACGAGTACGTATATCGGGACCGAAGGGTTAGTTCTTGCGGCGCGATTGGGTTTCGTTCGACAGAAAACACGAGATATGCCGTGTATCATCGCAGACGGGTCGAAAGTTATTTGCAACGAGGCAGTCGAGTTTCCGGTGAAGCTTCAGGGGCGCGAGAAAACCCTTGTGGCTCGCGTCAGTGAAGTATTACCGGTACCCTTGTTACTCGGTTTGGATTCTCTCGAACGATTGCAGATGGTAGTAAACTTGGGACGTCGTGAATGGTATTTTGACGGTAATCCCGCGAAAATATTTCCTTTCGAACCGGTTGCCTGTCCCGATCAGATTGATTTTGCCGCCGCGATCTCGGATTTGACAACGAATGAGGCGCGAAGACTCGAAAAGTTCTTAGCCGCACAAATTCCCCGACTTGAAAAAGCACCTGGCGTAACGACACTGATAGAATACCGACTCAATGTGGGGGACAGCCAACCCATCAAGCAACGATACTATCCCGTTACACCGGTAATCTTAAAAGCTATGCATGAGGAGGTTGATCGTATGCTTGAAGCCGGTGTTATCGAACCGTCGCGCAGTGATTGGAGTAGCCCAGTCTTGATGGTGAAAAAAAGGATAAATATCGATTTTGCTTAGACCTACGCAAGGTAAACGATGTAACGAAAAAAGACGCGTATCCGCTTCCGCGTATAGATTACATTCTCGATCGGTTACGGGGGGCTCGGTACATTACGACGCTCGATTTGAGTAAAGCCTTTCATCAGATTCCCCTAGAGAAGAAATCTCGCGAAATAACAGCATTTACGGTACCAGGTAGGGGTCTATTTCAATTCAAGCGCATGCCTTTCGGTCTCACCTCCGCTCCAGCGACATTTCAGCGACTGGTAGATCGGATTATAGGACCCGAAATGGAACCACATGCTTTCGCCTACCTTGACGATATTATCGTGGTTTCCGAGACTTTCGAGGAGCACTTAACGAGGTTAAAAACAGTATTCGATCGAGTTCTCTCAGCAGGATTGCTAATCAATCCTAAGAAGTGCGAGTTCTGTTGTCGCGAGGTGAAGTATCTGGGTTATCTCGTCAACGGGGAAGGACTGCAGGTAGATCCGGAGAAAACTCGAGCGATCAGAGAGTTTCCCGAACCAGTTAACGTAAAACAAATTCGACGCATTCACGGTATGGGTTCATGGTATCGACGTTTCATCCCGCATTATGCGGCGTTGATGGAACCTCTAAATCGTCTCACGCGTAAAGGGCAAAGGTGGGAGTGGGGCGAGGAGCAACAGCGCGCTTTCGACGCCCTAAAATCCGCCTTAGTATCGCCTCCGACTTTAGCAAGGCCCGACTTTTCGAAACTGTTTACGCTACAGACCGACGCGAGTAACGTTGGCTTAGGGGCGGTTCTTACGCAGGAGACGGACGGGGTAGAACACCCAATCGCGTATGCTAGTCGCACACTTACAAAACAGGAGAAAAACTATACCGTCACCGAACAGGAATGCTTGGCAATCCTATGGGCAATCGACAACTTTCGAATGTACCTCGATGGGTACCGTTTCCGAGTTATCACGGATCATGCTAGCCTTCAGTGGTTACGCAATCTCAAGGATCCTACCGGACGTCTCTCGAGATGGGCTTTACGAATGATGCGTTACGATTTCGACGTCATTCATCGAAAAGGGGCTTTAAATCACGTCCCCGACGCTCTCTCGAGGATGTTTGAGACATCGCAACCACCCGAGCCGACAAAAGACGTGGCATTGTCGGGGGTGGACGAACCTGAAGAGGATGAGCCTCAGTTCGGGGACGATGATTGGTATCGGGAGCGGTGTCGTGCCGTTAGAGCGGATCCGAAACGTTTTCCTGATTGGAGGATCGAAACGAAGCGTCTATACGTTAGGAGGCGAATTTCACGTAGGATTTCAGCCGAGATGAAAGATTCCGAATGGAAGCTGGTGGTACCGAGGGCCGATCGCGAGCAGGTATTGCGGGAGAGTCACGACGCGCCGCAAGCGGGTCATCTAGGCACCGATAAAACGTTTAAAAGAGTCGCGTTTGCTTATTATTGGCCAAAAATGTATCAATCAGTAGCACGTTATGTCCAGCATTGCGAGATGTGTCAGCGAACGAAGCCGAGACAAGGGCCACCTTTTGGGATGATGGGACGTAGAGTGGTCGAGGGGCCGTGGACGGTAGTAGCTGCCGATATCATGGGGCCTTTTCCTCCTAGCGGCGCGGGATACGCCTACATCTTAGTCATTCAGGATTTATTCAGCAAATGGGTGGAGTGTTGTCCCTTAAGGAAAGCTACGGGTGCTAAAATCAAAGAGGCGTTCGAGGATTTGGTAATTTCTCGTTGGGGAACGCCGGAAGTCCTTCTGACTGATAACGGTACCGAGTTTGTAAATCGTAGCCTAGCCGCTTTGGCGAGTGATTATGGGATTTTGCATACAACGACTCCCCCGTATCATCCTCAGGCAAATCCCGTCGAACGGGTTAATCGCGTCTTAAAAACTATGATCACAGCATACATTAATGATGATCATCGATCGTGGGATTCGCATTTATCGGAATTTCGTTTCGCGTACAATACCGCGTATCATTCGTCGATTGACAATAGTCCCGCGTATCTCAATTTGGGTAGAGTCCCTGCGCCTCATCGGTTTTATCGTCGCGAGGGGGGGAGTCGAGCCTTGGTTCCGGTACCCATCGAGGAATGGTCGGAACACATGCAACAGTTGCAAACGCTCAGAGGTCGCGTCCAGTACGAGTTGGAAGAGGCGTATCAGCGGCAATCCCTCCAATATAACCGACGACATGCGCTCGCGAATTTCAGGGTGGGGGACAAAGTTTTACGTAGGCAACGGATACTGTCTTCGGCTTCGCAACACATCGCCGCAAAGTTGGCTACGAAATATTATGGTCCTTTTACTATCTCGGCGTGTTTGTCCCCTGTTGTTTACGAACTCTCGGACGGGGAGGGTAACTATGTCGCAAAGGTTCCGGTTGATGATCTCAAGCCTTATCGCCCTCCTGCTCGTACAGATCATGAAGAAGAAGGAGGCCACGAGGTTGCTGGAGTGGCTGGGGACTCTGGTCTACCAGTCGATGTTCAAGGAAGGCGGAGGACGGTACGAGAACCCCGAGAAAGTACTCACCCGTCGGGTCATCGAACTCCTGGAGGAGGCGGTGGAGAACGCCGACTTCACGCGGCAGATCGCGGGCGCACTTCAGGGCAGAGCGGCCTTTCGGATGGTGTTGAAGGCCTGGAGGATCCACCTCGAGGCTCAAACCGACGTCACCATCGACGAGGTGGTCGAGGAACTCACCGAGAGTAGCGAGGCTCTCAGCGACGACGGTCCCGTGTCCCCGGACGACGCGATCGAGGTCGTGGTCGGAACGGCGATGCCGGTAGAGACCGAAGAGGGAGCGGTCGGAGGGCTGCCTCCGGGACCGGTCTCGAGGCCCGTGATCTCCGGTTCGACTCCGGAGAGAGGCTATGGAAGCGGCGATGGGGACGTCGCTATCCCCGAGACTCCTGTTATGTTGTGCGGGAGGGAACGAGGGACGTGGTTAGCCACGGGATCAACCCCGACGTGGTTGAAGCGAACGGGACCGCCGCGGGGACGCTCCAGGCTGCGAAACGAGCAGATGGAGATGTATGATGCGAGAGTGGGCGGAAGAGCCGTGCCACTGCCACGTCCGCGCTCGGGACGTACCTCGGCGGAGTGTTTCAATTGTCGGAGGTTCGGGCACTTCCGTTCGAGGTGTCCCGAGCCGCTGCGAGGGGACCCCTACTGCTTTAACTGCGGTGCAGACGGGTTCACTTTGCGCAACTGTCCTCGATGCAGCGAGTGGTGGGAGAGCGCTGGGGGCACCTTCGCCTCACAAACGCGGGATCCGGCGCATCAGCTTCCGTCTTCCGTGCGCATCTTCGAGATAGAGGACGAATGATTTCGTGTATATTTTTCTTGTTTCGCTCTCCTCCATCTCGAAAAAACTATTCGAATTCAAGTTTATAGTTTTTTTTTCTTTCTCTTTCCTCTCTTTTTTGTACCGGTACGGCGCATAAGTTTCCCGAAATGGTTCTTTTTTTTGTATACGAGATTTTGATTTAGTTTCTTTAACGTACCGGTACCAACAGTCTCAGTATTTTTCTTTGTGTTCCGAATGGAGGAGGCGAATTTATTGTTAAATAAATTACGAGTTTTTCCAAGAAGTTTTCCCGTGTCTTTACTCTATCCGCTAATCGCTTTTCGCTTATGTTTGTTGTGGTGCTCATTGCTTTGTTTTATTTTATATTTTTTTTGTTTGTAATGCTGAAATTCTCGAAATTCCCTGGGATCGTGCCTTTGACGACCGTAGTAATAAAGTATCGCTGTCCGGAGGGGGGCAGAAGTCTTGCGGTCGGGACGACCTTGTCCGAGGGGGGGGAGTAGTTGTGACGCGTTTTTTTTTTGGCGTCACAAAAGGAGTGCACGAGAGGGTTGTCGGAGCGACGTGCTTCACCAATCGGGAGTCCCAGGCAATTTCGAGGAGAATTTTTGAGCGAAAAGAATTGTTGTTAATTCCTAGGATTTTTCTTTCGTTTTTTTTTTTTTTGATCACGAGAAATGGAGGAAGCTGAGCCGAAGGCGAAGGGATAGTTATTCTACGAACGTCAACGGTACCAACCGCCCTGGGCGCAGGATAGTAAGTCGCAGCTTGGCGGGATGTACCGAATTTTTCCTTCAGCATTGTTCTGGGCGCAGGGTAGTAAGTCGCAGCTGGACAATTGCATCTTCCGGTACCGGTATCCATGGGCCTCTTCACGACAACTCGACGGTGTGCGAGCGCGCAATGAATTGGTGGTCATCTTTATTCGAATCCTCGCGCTCGCGAATAGTTGCGTGTAGCGTAGTGAGAGATAACGAGGCGCCAGGTACCGGACACCTTAGGCTAAATTGTAAGGGGTGGGGAGAGAGGGAGAAGCCTCGCGCTCGAGTAACGAAAATTTCTCGAGGACTCTCGACATAATTGTGGTGCCGAAAGCACGTGTGCTCCGCTCTCTCTCTCGTGTATACCCGAGACAGGATTCGTGCGGTACCGTTAGCGAGAAGGATCGTTCGATTTTCGAGGAAGGAAGGAAGGAAGGAGATCGATATCGATTTTTCGAGGTGTTAAACATCCTAAATAACGGTAAGGCTTTTGCCTCCTACTCGTGGACACGTGCGATTGTTTTCTGTAATTTTTATACCGAGCTACACGCGGTTCGGAAGATTGTCGGGTACCGTCCCAGGCAAATTGGAAAAACTTTTCTCTTGTGCGCGCTTGGGGGCGGATTTCGCCGAGGGAAACGATGGCCTGTAATAGTTGGACGGCCTCGCGATCGTAAATTCAGTAGTTTTAGTTTCCTTTCAAATTTTCGGTCTCGCGATTGCCTGTTAAGCTTAATTAGTCGAAATAAAATTGAGAAAAAAAAAATTCGAGAGATCCACAACAAGTAAGTGTGGCGAGCGGTTCATCGATTCGGACGTGTGGGGAAAATCGTAGACGTGCGCGACGGCTTTGGCTGTTCGCCTTCGTATTGCGAACTCCAAAAAATTAAACGGATTGAGTGCCCGCTTCGCGCCGAGTAATCACGCGGCATAGAATTTATTAACTTCGTTTTCCGACACGATAATCGGTACCGACGTGCGCGAACTGTACCGCGGACGACGAATATTAGTAGGGAATTTTCTTTTGGAGTCTCTGTATTTTTAACGAATTCGTTTTCATGTAAAGTAATAAATTTTCTTTTTGGAGTAGAAATTCGAACCGGTGAACTGAGTAGCCGGAGAGAATTTTAGCAGGGACTGTTCTTTTTGTGTCGAGTCAAAGGGGTACCGACTCCCCGCCGAAGAATTAAATTGTGAAAAATAATAAGTGTTGCTACGACGAATAAATCATTTTTTTTGTGATTTAAAAATCGAAAGTGTACCTCGTAGATTATTTTCGCCAAGAAAATTCGGACCTCCCCCTCTGCCCTTGTGTGCTGCAGTTAGTCGGCAAAGATCAATTTCGTTGTTAAATAAATTTGTAAAATCCGATCGCGTCGAGCGCGGTGCTCGGCTGGCGCCCATAAAAACAAAAGAGCGATCGAGACGATTTTTGTGGCCATCGGGGTACTGGTAATTTCGTAAATTTATTTTGCTTGATAAATTATCTTTGGAGTGAAGGGGTGACACGCCCTGGAAATTTCGGTCACAATACATACATTTGCGGATCGTCGGGAAATATATACTCCTGCGGCATCGACACATATCAGGCGTCGATTGCTTTAGATCCAACAGTAGATAGCCATGCGGCTGCGCAGTTGCATCGTGATACGCTTCCGTTAAAAAGCGCGGATCCTCGGGATAAACTTGCCTCGCAAGATGTTGAATTTGTGCCCGATCTCGTGGATTTTTAAAAATAACAATATAATTCGCATTCAGCGAAATATCGCGTTGTCCGTGTACCTGATGAAAAATATTTTGCCTTATGAAAATAACGCTGATATTTTTTTGATGACTGCCTTTCGTGAAGACGTCTACTATCGTATTGTTTGACGATTCTCTCATTAAATCGTCGATAATAACTAATTTCTTCCAATCGTTATCTTGCGAATAATCTTCCGGCTGCGGCAGTCCTTCGTGTAATTCAATTTTAACATTAGTGTTCGTTGAATCCTCATGCGACGAATTCTTGAACAGAACGGCAGTATCGGCATCGAGATTATCACCGTAGTAAAATATAATACGACCAAACCTTGAATCGCTCATAGCCGCTAGATGGCGTAAGAATCTTCGCACGAAAACTGTCTTACCACAGCCTGTTGGCCCACAAATTAGTGAAGTCCACGGATGTTTCCAACGTATGTCCATTTTCACGTGTTTTTTTCTTTCTTTTGCCGAGCGTTTCGTCGACGTAGCCAAAACTCACACCGAAAACACTTATAAATATACTCGTTTTTATGCGACTATAAGCTTAACTCTGCGGCGGCGGCGGCGGCGGCGGTGCACGGAGGACACACGTCGCGGACAAGCTAACTCGACGTGTGCGCGGCGGTGATCCAGCTAGTACAGACGCGTTCTCTCGCAACATCAGCTTATGAGCGGGCGAGCGCACGCGCGCGTGTCGATCAGCTCTTATACCGCGGCCACATGTGCTCTATAAGCTCATATTGCGCATGTGGCGCCGCCTAGCTTATAATAAAAGAAAAAATTGTCAACAACAAGCGGGAATACGTTTGAAAGTTTTTTTATTTTTTAAATTGACAATGATGTCGAATCGTGTAAAAATATACATATTTTATTATATCGATGTATAGCGTTTGTACATATTTATACTTATTTGAAAATTTCATATATTTACAAATTTTTTTCTTAACGATATACACAGTTTTATAAACATTTTAAACTTTATTGACAATATTATGTACATTTATACTATTTCTAGATACACACACACACCCATATATACATACATACATCTGTAGTACCAGTCTTATTTCTAGTTTATATACAAATTTACTATTTAAAACTATTTGTATTAATATCTATATTGTACAATGACAACGACGACGACGACGACAACGATACAAATTAACGTTATACGGCTACCGAGGGTTATCCTTTATATCCGAACGGTAGTGACAGTGTGTGAGACACATGACGTCGTTTATGGCAAACGACACGGCAGGTTTTCGACATTGGGCGAGTTATGACATCATGGAGTGCCGTTCACTAAATCGACGAATAATTCAGCTGAATCGACTCTACATTCTGTCTCGGCAAATCAGCTCTAATCATTTCGCGTATCGACTCGAAGTTTATTCTCTGGGAATTCTGATAATTTAGACTTGACCCTTTTACCTTACACTCTGTTTTAATAACCGTTTCGGGGCTCGCGCTATTCACCACCTGATACCTGTAAAATTTGGGGCCTCCCGAGACAAACGACTTTATATAGTCTGTCGGTTTTTTTAGTTCGTTGGTCATGTCCCCGAGGAAGTTACCGAGCGGCGGTACCCATTCACCCGGTTGACCTGTGCTAACATAAATCACTGAGTCGGTGTCATAGTACAGCACGCGCCGGTCAAGTTTCTCCAAATAGCTGTATAATTTTAAACGGGCTTGCGCTGTTGTGTACGCCGCTATTATGACGCTCGTTTGCGATGATGGTATTATTGCCTCGTCTATTGATACCCAGTTTGCGTACAAAACCTCGTCGTTTACCGGCAGTAAGCGTTGCACATCTTTGTCATTATCCCCCAAAAGCAACAACAGCTGCTCGCGAGTATTAATGACGGACGTTTGCGTTAAATTATCCCGCTGACCGAATTTTCCCCAAAACGAATTCAAACAAAGTTTCGCAACGGAACGTAAACCCGAGTTTTTGCTAATTTTTTTCGGCGTTAAACAAATACCTTCGGCGCTCTCGTAGTCGTCAATGTATTTTGCCCACGAGTCTGCATCGACACATTCCGCCGGCCAACCGCTCGCCTCTTGTTTAATCTTTAAAAAGGTGTTTATGTAATCGGCAAACAGACCACCCTCGCGTGTTTCCGGATTATATTGAGTCATTTCGTATGCCCAAATAACGGATATTTCAACGATTCTATAGCCGACCTCAAGTGCTTTGCAAACTTCGTCGATTACCCACGTACCGGTAAAGACACGCTCGTTTACATCCTCATGCGGACACGACGACTGTGTCTTTTTCTCGGCACATGTACGACACAGTGCAATCAAGCCATTAACCGTCGTACCCAGAGCATTGAACGAACCGTTTAGCAAAGTGGCGCATTCCGAACCGACGTAAATTTTAGGATGACCCTTCGGAAAACGACACGTTTTAGAAATATACGGATAGAGCGACAGATGTCAATATAACTGATTTTTTCACCCTTCGCAACATCGTACGAGGTCACGGTGTTATCTGTTCGCCCGCCAAAGAACGCGTCGCGAGGATTCAGACGCTCAGACTTTAGACGCGGATGCTCACGCAAAAACGCGTTGATCGCCGGATTGATGTTTCGTTCGTCGTTAAACGCACATTCCTACATCACCTCTAATACGTAACCCTGCTCGCGAATCGTAGTGTCGGTTGCCAGAGTACGCTCGTAACGCTGTTCGTACGATTCATCGTTGGCGCGTGACCGTGCTGTACGGTTCTCGGGGAAACAGCGGGGGCAGCCGTGCCAATAACACCCGTGAAATTGGTAGACAAAGCGATCTTCGCCTCTCTGAGCGTACCCGTCGACAAGTATCCCTTCGGGTAGCCGAAACTCACGACAGCGCGTGGCATGAGTTATCTCATGACTTACGCAATGTTCGACCCATAAACGCCATTCATTAGCTTGCTTCGAGTGGCTGTCTGCGAGTCTGTACCGACCGGCAGGTATGAGATCGATAGTCTGCGGTACGAGGAAGTTACGTCTAAATACTTTTGAACAAGCCGACGCGATTGTTGTTGCCTCTGTAAATGGACAAACATCGCCGACTTCGAGAAATATTTTTCGGAATTCATTGCAGGCCCGTCGTAAAATATCCACGTCCATGACGCAATATTTCTCGATCTCTGCTTGAAAATCCCAAATCTCGTTCAATGCTCTTGTTTCGGCATACCACTCGTAGAAAGCCGTATACTCGTCGGGACTCATAGTTTCCGGTGAATAGAACTCGGCGGCAGGTAGTTTATCTATATAGGTCTGATTCTCTAGCGTATTGAACAAATGCGGAAAGTATCCTTTGCCCATTTTATCTTTCAAGCCGAAGGCCTCTGGGAGTGCACTGAGCCGCATATGAAAATAATTCATACTGTCGATGAAAACAGTATGGCCTATACGCATCGAGATTATCGAATTCCCCGTGAGAATGAGTTTCGGCACACCGAGATCTTTACAGTGTTCGACGACGTGACGCAGGATAAATTGCGCGTCGAACGCCTTTGCGATGTGAGCGATGCAGACGATTTTGCTAAACGATGTGGAACGACGTACCGCGAGTTCGACTAATTCCGCGACGGGTGATCTGCGGAAAATGTGATTTCGTACACCGCACAAGCAGCACGCGGCACCGACTCTCACGTCATCAAGGAAGATAAACATCTTTCGCACAGCTGCTGTGCCACGCAAAGTGTGACAATGTGCTCGCGAGTATCGTCACCCGGTGTTTTCGTGTAAAACGTGTCTTGACGGGTCTCAAAATCATAAAATATAAAAAGCGTTCGCGGATGTTTTTTCTCGTCAGATAGAATTCGCGGAGCCACCCGTTGCATATAACAATACTCATTGTACCCGTGTACACTTCGGCATAATTGACAAACAGTTTTACCGCAGTTGTGCGGTTTTAGCGTAGCATCGAACAGCTTTAAGCATTTTTTACAAAAGCGGACTGTCTCGCAAACCGATTTTCGCTCAGAAGCGTGTGTTTTGACCCGATATTCGCGAGCTTTGAGATAATTGTCAAAACTCGCTACACTATGAAAAAACCGGTTACAATTTTCGCATGACAGTTCATAACCGTCGATAACTGCATCGTGATCTGCATCGTTAGCGTCGATGCATTTGACCGGACACGGCGGTGACGCGTAGCAACGAGGACATTTACTTGTTTTACCGCAGTTGTGCGCACACGTGACGCTGCAAAAAACGGTACGATTTGTTGCACGGTGTACTATAGTTTCTACCACCGGCCGCTGCTAAAAGATTTGTGATCGGTGAATAGTGGTCTTCGCCCGCAAAGTACGCAATATTTAATGTTGTGTGCGCCGGAACGTCTTGAAAGCGCAAGTGCCCAAGGAAGATGGGTTGCGCGCGCTACCTAAAGAGTCTTAGTCGTATACGACTATAGCTACACCGGCAGCCATAAAATGCCTTTGGAAAACCTCGATTTCTATATTAGTGCAGCCCGACGCCGGTACTACTACGCGAGTCTCGTTTACAAGCTTTTCAGCCTCGTTCCGTTGAAGTTTCGATTTTTTATGACGAATTTTGTCATAAAAAACTCTCAATTCTTCGCTTCGATCTTCTTTGTTGCGCGCATTCGCGAGGCTTACGACAAGCGATCGAGGGAAACACAAATTATCAAAATTTCCGATTAAAACGATGGACCGATTACTTGCGACTTTACTATCTAAACCACCCGAGCCGTTTACCATGTCAACGTACGTGACGGTGAACACCAGAGTGTCATAAACCGAAAGGATTCTCGCGCTTTGATGGACACTGCAAAGAAGGTCCCACAATTGCTCGTAATTGAATCGCCATACGGGCCTCATGGATACACCGGCTGTACCATTCGTCATACCGGCGGCCTCAAACGCGACACCGATTCTATCGTCCGGTGAGCGGCCTTCTACAAAATGATGGTGGATGTCACGGATCGCGTTTCGTATCCACGAGATAGGATTGATACCGGGTGGTGGAGTTAACAAGGACACTTCGGTTCGTCGACTATTTATTTTAAAATGTTTCAATGTATGATCCCTCGGTATACCGACTATTCTAAAGCGGTGACCCACGGGTAAGACGACGACGACGACAACGACGACGGAAAAAATATTCTAAGTCCCTTCAAGGGGGACTTATAACGGCGAATGGGGAGGGGGGGGGGGGATATATATCTTTATATATATAAAAGAAAGTCCCGATTTTTCTTGTGTGTTTGTCCACGAGACGCTCACAGCCACTCACAGACACTCACAGACACCTCCCATAGACACTCACAGACGCTCACAGACACTCACAGACACTCACAGACGCTCACAGACACTCACAGACACTCACAGACACATATAGAACATAAAAATAATCTGTAAAAATCATACTTTATTTTCGGTTTTTAATGCTGCCTATTGTGGGAACTTAGATGATTTTTTTACCGGAACAAATTTGATTCGGATTACGCCGGTGGTGTTGTAAAACACCATGCTTTTTTGCAAACATTCGTTCACAATAATTGTACTGAAATTTATTCGTCCCAGGGACATACGCAAAAGAGTTATTGAGAGTCTGTAATTGTTCTTGATTCTGTCGATAGTATTTGTGGGAGATTTTCGACAAACTCTTCCTGTAATACCTAGAGGCAGTAAAGCCGACGCCATTAATGCATGTGTGAAATCATCTTTTTGTGGGAATCTGTCCGAATTTTGACTCTAACAATAAACATGCAAGGTTGTTTAAAACGTGACGCACGAGCAGGTGTATTTTGTAATACACTACTGCAAGTTGGCAGTGGAACGTACCCTGAACAGAATGGCGAAAATAATATTAATTCAAAATTAGCGACGGTGGTACCTGATCTGACTGAATTAATATCAAAAGTCTATCCGAATATATCGACACCTTCAAAACATACGGGCTCTTGATTTCGGGAACGCGCTATACTTGCGCCGAAAAATGACAGAGTTAATTTCATCAACGAATTGATAGTTAAAGATACACATAAATATGTGTATCGGTCGATCGATAGTGTCACAGAAATTCAGCAAGTGACAAATTATCCCATTGAATTTCTAAATTCTCTCAACCCTCCAGGACTTCCATAACATACCCAAAAATTAAAAATCGTAACCCTTATCATACTATTGAGAAATTTGAATGCACCAAAACTGTGTAACGGAACCCGATTAAAAATTACAAGATTAATGACTTACACATTAGAAGCTGAAATTATTACCGGTAATTCAATCGGCGAACATGTGTTAATACCACGCATACCCGTGATACCAGTAAATTACCCATTCGAGTTCAAACGGATCCAATTTCCATTAAAACTATGTTTTGCGATGACAATCAAATCACAAATCAAACAAATCACAAGGTCAAACGTTTCAAGTTGCCGATATTGATTTACACGATGTATGTTTTTCACACGGTCAACTATATGTAAGGTGCTCACGCGTAAGTTCAGAAAAAAATTTATTCATTCACGTACCTGGAGATAAAACACCCAATATTGTGTACACAGAAGTTCTCCAATAGGGTGGCAATTTTAAATTATGGTTTTGATTTTTCAATATCGTGTTCGTGAACCAAATTTGTAAATTTGGTTAATAAAAATGAAATTGATAATCAATATACTTTATAATTTTCAATTGCTATTTTAATCCGATAATGGTTACGTAGTAATTTTGAAACTCGCTACGTAATCAATCGCGAATTTAAATGAGATGCTTAGTTGTTTACCTTTCCATGGTGCATCTCGAAAAAAAATTCTCAACTCAAAGACTATGACTCAATTACGTGCGAATTTGGCCAAAAGCCAACAAATAAAAATCTATCAATTGTAGTAACACGTCGAATTTTTTTCGTTTATTCTTAAATATTCACTGACACTGCATAGGCAACCCTTTACTTAGATAGTTCCAATGTTATCCAATACGAGCGCGCGAAGCGCGCGAGCCCAACAACCTGCTAGTAATCATACTAAACGGTAAATTTACGTCGATCCAGTATTAATAATTATATCGTTTCTCATTGTAATCATTATTATAAGTAGATTTAAGATTATTTCTCGTCGGTCTTCACTGTCCGTCACTTGCCCTTACTTATATAATAACCATATATGAATAAGTATTTTATGTTTCGTTAACCGTGTATTGTAAACTTTCGTTAGTCTGCGAGGATGAGCCATGGGAGGGGATGGATTATACTCAACGTCTAAGCTACTGAATAATAATGATAATTCGATATACTTAAAACGCCGATTTATTTTTTACCTGCTACGAATTACCATCATAAGGATCCGCCTAAAATCCATTTTACCGACTGCAGAATATTTTTTAGTATTAACAAGAAGCCGGTAACTCTGAGAGGGCGCCTTGGAAAATTTTTGGACAACCAATCAGAACGCTGCAAGTTTACTGGAATAATATTAGTTCAGAAAATCGTCGAAAATATATAGAGGGCGCCATTGAAAAATCATTCGACCAATAAGAGTTCGGGGAATTTCCAGACAACTAATAACGGCTCGGTGAAAATGAGATGACCAATCACGGCCCAGAGATTTTCACAGCCTCTCTCTCATTGGCTCCCTATAAATAAAGGGGCGTGGCTTAAGGGGCCCTATGGGGGTGGGGGAAGGAGTGGGGGCCAGACAGTGGGGTGGGGGAGAGGGTGAGGGTAGACGGCGGTGGTGGGGGCTGGCTCCAGTGGCCGCGTGGAGGGGGTAAATCCTGTCTCGCTATATATGTACACTACTACTATCAAGTTCTACGCGATGCAATTGGTTATATTAATCTCGTGTTTCAATATTTGACAATTTACCATCAAACAAAAAGGAAATATTCGTCGTGAATAATGATAATCGATCGGTATAAAAAAGTAATTTTTTTATTCGGCGAAGGTTCAACACTATGAATCAATTTACGTAATTGATAAATGTTTGTCCCTCATACGTACTTTCGAAATGAAACGCGGAGCGGGACGTATAAACATACTTCATCCGTAGTGCATAGCGCGAAGTGTAAATACGCTCGATACGTAGCGCGTAGCGCGACGTGTACCCCCGTGAGTGCCATAAAAAATGTCCCGAAGGGACATTTTTCGGCGGGTTTGGGGGGGCGGAGCCCACCAACAAGAACATCTGCGCCCGCGCCCTCTAATAATGAAGACCCTTGTATTGGCATAGTAAGACTGTATGAAACCCCTGACTCCTCAGTATATGCTGTGACGAGGCGTTGTAAACGCTCTCGCATCACGCTATAGGTAGGGCACGCGCGAGAGTCTTTGTTAGCGCGCGCACAGAGTCGATCCCCGTGGTACCCGAGGGAATAGAAAAATATAGAACATATGTCTGCCGGAGAGCCGTCTTATATTTTTCAGATACGCGAAAAGTCGTAGCTACGCCGGTTACCGCGCGAGGAGAAGACAATAGGAGAGGAGCCGCGAGGAACCAATAAAAATTGCGGAAGTACAGCAAGGGAACCGTCGCGACCCCCTTCCCCTCAGCTATCGGTCCGCGTAACGAAGTACGGGCGAGGAAGCGTCACTCTCGCTTAACGCGTGCTATTAGTTAGTCGATCCGCAGTAAATTTTTTGTGTGAGAACAAAGGCAATAGATAATCGAATAAAGATTCGAGAAGTAGTTGAGAATAGTGAGCTAATACACGAGCGATAAGGGATTCCGTGAAATTGTATCTCCGTGAGGGAGAAGTATCGAGAAAACTACGTCCGCCGAGGAGAATTAACGCCGTGTCGACGGCCGATAGAAAACCGTTGTCTTGAGGAATAGTCGAGGAAGTAGAAGGACGATCGCATCGCTTCGGGGATAATTGACAAGGTAGGTGCACGTGGTGCACACCATCTTTGGTTACTTTATGCCGAGAGCGATACGCGAAATCGCAGAGTGCTTTCTCGCCCGTACTCGACAAATTAGCGGTTAAGTTTCGGAAAATTCTCGACGCGTCGACGAGAGATCGAGACATTAATTTACGTCGAGTCCCGCGAGTCATATTAATTGTGTTTTTGAACGAAAGTCATTCTTTTGAGTAGCCGATCGTAAAGGCTGATTTTTTGGTGTTAAAAATACGGGAAATAATTGAATAAAAATACCGTTTTATTGCTTTTATTTCTTGTGTACCGTATGAAAAATTTATTTGATTTCTGTGTTACTTCGCGCCCGAACTGCACTCCCTATCCTGCTAGCCGCGTAAGATAGTAGTAATTAGAGAGTAAGAAAAACGTTAATCCCTGGATATCGGGAGATTGATATCCTGGCGCCCAGCAACAATTCGGCGGAAGGAAATACAGGTGAGAGTTGCGAATTGAAAAACAAGGGCGTCATCATATTTTGGACGGGTCGCGGATCGAAGCACAGTCCGAAACTTCGAAAAGCACGTCACAATGCAAATTCATATTACATTTTTTATGGTAAATGATGACTCGAGTATCGGTCATTTACCATACTTCGCATAGAACTAGAGACTCAAATTTAACGACTGCATAGTCGATCGCAAGGTGTGGGCGATAGCACGAGGTGCTCAGCGGTGTTGCGTCATCGATGTACACCGATTTCATAAGCCGTTTCGAGGCACCCCGGGCAGTGATAAGAAAGAATGGCAAACGGTGTCGCACCTCGTGTGACATTCAGCAGAAAAAAAGGTCTCGCGCGCGGGTATATAAGAGCCGACCGCCAGTGCAGAGGGACTTCATTTCGAAACTTGGAACGGAGAGAAACTCATGCGCGGCTAAGGCTCGTTTGATCTTGAGTTTCTTGAGTTGGCCTATCGATATTTCTCGATAGCTAAACATCCAACATCTTGTCATTTCGAATAAAGCGTTGCTTCCCTCGATGGACTCCAGTCGCTGAGAAGAAGCACGGGAATTTCATCATCAACGATCCGATCTGAGAAGGAGAAATCAACGTCGGCCATTAACCATTCTCGACATTCATCAACGAATTAATTCATTTGTCTTCAGCGAACCGATCCCTTTGAACTTAGAATTTCCTTTCCAAACACAGCGCCGACAACCGCCTTGGGGGACCTTGGTGACCGCTGTCGTCTCGGTTTATCCATCTAATCCTAATTAACGTAACATCGATTGCATTGCGGTGACGTATTAGGACACGACAGCGCCGGCGACTGCTTTGGGGGAGCTTGTCGACTGCTATCATCTTGTCATTAAATGATCAGCGTCTGTTTCACGTAGAAGCTGAATTCCCAAAACCTTCACAAATAAAATAATCATCGATTTGTTTTTCGCATATAAAAAAAACCAAGAGAGACTTGAAATCAAACTAATTCTCGAACGAATAATTAAATTCGCATCGTCCGCATTTTGTATCAACGTCAGCGATTCAATAAATAACATTAATTTACGTTGACATTTCGAATCAACTGACAAATTTTTTTATTTGCAAGACCTGCTCTCACCCTTACGTGGGCCAAAAACTCATACTAACGCCGTTAATGGAGCAAAGAACTGTAAGCCTCTAAAAGCGTACTGTTACTATAGATGATAGAAGACTTAGGTCTCAACGCCGCACTCGTGTATCAAACGCTCAGAAAACAAAATCACGACGCTTTCTACAATGTACACCGGCCTACCAAGAATCAAAGCATACTTCGACTGATTTTACTAAATTTGGTGTCGTATTGACGTCAAAGTAAATCGCTCTCGGAAACTTGTACGTTAATAATCGTTCGCCTAAAAGTCCGTGCCAAACTATCCTTGCGCTGAATCGGTCGCGCCAAAACAACCCTCGCCGAATCGGTCATGTCGAATCGGTAGCGCCGAATCGGTCGCGCCGAAATACTTTTGCGCCAAAACGGCTCGCCTCGAAATGGTCGCGCTGAAGTGGTCACACTAAAACGGCCGCGCCGAAACACCTCGCCCCCCGGAATCGACAAGCATTCTTAAGGGATCGATCTCAAGCAATCGGCAAGGTTATAGCTTTAACAGAAGCGTCCGTTGTAGCCACTACCAACACCAGGTGTGGCAAGGGAGAGTCATACCCGCCGTGAATAGCGCGTGCGATAGACATGGTACTTCAGTTACAAACCAATTCGAAAGAGTAAATATCGCTAGGTTGAACGTAATAGGCACGATAATGATATCGTTCTTCTATCTTTGGTTATTACATAAAAGTAAAAATGCAAAAACAATTTAGTCGCCAAGAATTGCGCGCGAGAAACGATGATAAAAACCTATATTTCGATGAAAGTATTTATGGAAACATTGTAAAACGAAATGAAATATCGTTTATAATTTCTTGCTTATTTTCGCAATAAAGTAATTATGATAACAGTAGTGAAAGCAATGAAGTACTGGGTCTGTTTCATTGTAACGAGATGATTCTCTTTCCGTAAACACTTCGATTACGCACTGCAGCCAAAACTAATTAATTACATCTTGAGGAGGGACGCGAAATTTGCGAATACAAAAAGATACCTATTGAGAAGGGCCCCGCGGTGCCTTCTCATGAGCCGGCACTAATCAGCCGTGCACACGGCACCACAGCGACTCTCGTGCGCCCGGCAGTAGAGTGGGAGGAAGCCCCACTCTCCCGCCCGCGGGTATAAAAGGGCGAAATCAACGCTCATCTCTACCATTTCGTACGGCGACGACGATAAGGTACCTTGCACTTCCTTAACCACCTCCGGGTCTCCAGAGCTCTCAGCGACGTCAGCTCCAGGTGTACTCTAATATCCCGAACCAGGGTGCGAAGCCAACGGCGACGAAGGCATTCATATTCCTGTTCCATTCCATAGCTGGGGATTTTAGTAAGGCGAGACTTCGCTGGAAGCGAGCAGCGATTGGACATTCGGCGACGGTGTCTAAATCACGATCTCGTGGAAACCGATTTCTCTGGAGGACCCGGCTCCGTGCACAAGGACCACGAAAGCCTGGCAGATTAGTTGAAGAATTAACTTTGTTGTAAATCGAAGATAGGGAAATTTAACCCGGCGAGAGTTAACCTGAAGCGAGTAGCGGTTGGACATTCGGCGACGGTGTCTAAATCACGATCTCGTGGAGGAGAATTCTCTGGAGGACTCGGTTCAGTGGACAAGGACCACGAAAGCCTGGTAGACTAGTTCTCCGCGAAGAATTAACTTCACGTAAATGTTATTTATATATCGTAATCGTTTCAGCAACCGTCGCATTTTCAGAAGATTTCGTTGTCTAAAAATCACGAAGATAATTATATTTTTGCATTAGTTGATCCTCTGGGAAAATCAATTAATAGAGGAATGAATTAACGTCAGTCAAATCATTAATCAACTGTTCGAGAGAATTTCAACTTGTAAATTGCGAAATTAATTAATTAACTTCAGTCCAATCATTAATCAAGAGACGCGGTAGCGTCTCGACGCCAAGTGGTTTAAAAAGTAAAAAGTCCGCGCGGTGAGTCCGCGCGCGTCGAGCGCTACCGTGTACTTATACTCCAATATCGTGCCCCCTAAAGTTTGACATTTTTTTTCTCGGAAACGCGACATCGGATCTGAATTCTAAAGATACTTCCATGATATAATTCGGATACAAGCTTTAAAATGCGCCTGGAATCAGCCCGATTGGTGCACGAAATGATGAGATATCGCGATGTCGCCCAAAAAATCCTCACTTTCACGATAAAATTTTTCTTCAGAGATTTTTTCGTCTGTCCGTTGTTTGTCCGATGTCCCATCATGCCTGTGTGTTGCGTCTGTGTGTCCATGCGTGCACCGTTCACACACAATGGTATAGGCGGAGAACGAACGATCAGGTGTTATCGATCGATTTCCAAATGTCATCCAAGTGTCAGTTCGCGATCGTGAATCGGAATTTTCAGTGACAGTGAATACTCGCGACTATTATTATTATTACACTCATCTGAGTGTTCGAAATATACAGTAATAGGGTTATGTATTTAATTCTTTTTGTTAAAATGTTTAATTAATAAATCTCGTGCGTTTAAAATATGTGTTGTTCGTGTGAGAAAATTATTTATTTATTTTTTAATCGCAGCCCCGTAGTTTAAATAACTAAAATAGCCTCGCGCGATAAAAAAAAAGTGTCGGGCCGGGTGATAAAATTGCGGGGAAATAATTATGTGCGAAATTTCGGAAAACGGTGAGTTGTTTTTTGGTACTTTTTAATTATATTCATGAGCAAATAGAGTTAATTTTTTTTTCTCTTTTCAGGTTTTTTTTAGATTCAGTATTCACTCGTCATCGTTCGTGGTGGAGGAATCGACGACATCGCCCGGGAGATTGACGTCGCACCGACTAATATACGCGGTAAGTTTATTTCCACTAACTTCTATTTATTCATTAGATTTTAATACGCTTTTTTTATGTTTCAGGTTTTCGAGGAGAGATGCCGAGGAACAACCACGAGGATCGACGACAGAGGACAACGAGGGATTGTTTTAATAGGCTTTTTTTTTTGTGTTCAGGTTTTCGAGGAGAGATGCCGGGGAACAACCACGACGATTGACGACGGAGGACAACGAGGGATCGACGACGGAGGACAACGGGGGATCGACGACGGAGGACAACGAGGGATTGACGATGGAGGACAACGAGGGATTGACGACGGAGGACAACGAGGGATCGACGCCGGAGGACAGCGAAGGATCGACGACAGCGGAGAACGAGGGATCGACGACAGAGCAGAATGAGAGACCAACGACAGTGGATAACGAGGAATCGACGACGAGGGACGATGAGTATCACCCAGATACCGTAAGTACGTATTATCTACAATAACATATATTTACTTTTTGGATTCTGATAACCTTTGTTTTTATGTTTCAGGTTTCTCACGAGGGATGCCGAGGAAAAACTGCGAGTCGTCGATGGAGGACGACGAGAAATGCCAAGGGATTGATGACAGCTGATCATGATGCTGAGGATCGACAACGAGGGATGAGGAGGACACCGCCGAGGGACGACAAGGGACGACGAGGGACGACGAGGGACGACGAGGGACGACGAGGGACGACGAGGGACGACGAGGGACGACGAGGGACGCGATGGACGACGATGGACGACGATGGACGACGATGGACGACGATGGACGACGATGGACGACGATGGACGACGATGGACGACGATGGACGACGAGGGACGACGAGGAACGACGAGGAACGACGAGGAACGACGAGAACCACCCCCATAAGGTAAGTATGTATCGTAGCCAAATCTATTGTTTATTTTTCGTTTATTAATTTTTTGTTTCTTATTTTTCAGATGCGGGTGAATATTAAATAAAACGAAAAACGACTGTATATTTTTTGAATTTATTTTATTTATAAATTAATGTTTATTTATTATTTTTAATAAAAAAATTCCATTTGTCTTCGTTTTTTAACAATCTGTAAAAAAGAGACCGATAAATAAATTGATAAAAAAATAATTGTTTCTGTTTTTTCTGAAAAAAATTGTACTTTTACCTTTTTTTTTTCGTTTTCCTCGTTTGCCGAGGACTTGCCAGCGCCGCTGTTGTCGTAGCCACGGCCGCGTCCTCGAGCCGTGTGTCCGCGACCGCGGTCACGGGCACCCCCTCGTCCGCGGCCGTAACGCTGGCGGATATAATTTTGGCGCCGGAAGTGCGCGACGCCAACCGCCTCCGTTAGGCTCGCCAAAATATTAAAAAGGCGAGCCTCTTGGACTCGCCTGCCCGCACGTGTTCCTCTGCGTCCTACAAAAAAAATATGCATCATTAATCAATTATTAATTATTAATATTAATCATCATTACTTACGTTGACGAGGCGGCTCGTTCTCCTCATCCCCGCGGTATCCCTCTTCCTGTTCCTCGTAACCCACCTCCTCCTCATCTTTCCCGTCCTCCTCCATCGCCTTGTCGTTGTCCTTCTTATTATTACTCATCCTGAAACAGAAATTACATTAAATGCATTGCTATTTTATTAACTACACTAGGTTATTACGAAGAAACTATCACGTAGAATACTTACGTCTTTATCTTCCGGTATCTGTCAGTTGAATAATTTTCGCGCGGAATGGGCGACACTGCGGCAAGATTATAAACTCACCAATTTTTCGATTCCCGGTCGACAACGCGTGGCGGCACAAACAATACGACATCTATAATCGATCTCGCGAATCAATACTATCATTGCTCGCCGATTCTTTCGACTGATTTCAAAACGGTACGGCTCGCATGTTTTTCACTATTTGACAGTTCGATTCGTGGCAGTCAAAAGATTTCCTTGCGTGCTGTTCTACGGAAATAGAAACGAATAATAGTTTGGTGGGATCGCGTTTATTTTTAATTCCCTTCATTGCGGAAAAAAAATCTGTCTCAGTTATAAGTGTTGTGATACGAAAACGGAGATTTGCAATCGATCGGTGATACACGAGGGATAAACGTACGGGAATTAATCGATACGTGTCAACCACATTTTTTGTTGGTGAGTAATTTTATTTTTCTAAATGGTTGCATCACCGCAAATAAGCGTAAAAAAAAAGTTCGCTCTTTATTTTTTAAATATTTAAAATCCGTTGCGCAGAATTTTTCCGTCAGTTTTTAAATCATTTTACTTCACTGCGGCGTGAAAAACCTTACTCTCCACGCTGCAGTCAAGTAAAATTGTATACGATACTTGACGGAAAAACATTTTATTAGCTCGTGTAATTGGAGCACTCGCCTTTAGCTCGTTCTGCAAACTCATATTTGTGAGAAAAAGTTTTTCCGCCCCCGTGTCGAAAGTAAAAAAAAATTCGAACGTAAATCAAATGGATCGACGTCAAATTAAGACGAATTGTCGCGAATGCGAGCTTTTTCGTTATTTTTCACGTTCAAACGCGGCACAAGATAGACAGCAAACGAAATCTAAAGTATGTAAAGCACAGAATAGACAGAAAATATACTTGCGTTGTTTAAACTGCTTGATAAATTAATAATTGACCTCAAAATCATCCGACGAAATTCATGAGATTCGATTATTGCGAAAAATCATCGTCGTCGTCGTAAGGCGATGTACAGACTCAGTCGGTAACAAATCGCGTTTGTTATTTTGTACCATTGGACTATCGCGCATAACGGTGCCACATTTCCTTAAGAAGAAGTGAAATACCACAGTCGGTATCAAAAACTGTAAACAACTTTTTTCGCGCATATTAGCATTTACAGCTAAACGAAAAGTTTCATCCCCTGCTTTAGGTATGTCCGCAAGGGATGAAACTTTTTTTTTGGCTGTAAATGGTAATATGTGCCAAAAAAGTTGTTTACAGTTTTTGATACCGACTGAGCCCGGGATGGGCGGGAGGGAAGGGATTGCACCTCCTCTTAACGGTATGTAAAATACCGCGGTCGGTATCAAAAACTATAAACAACTTTTTTCAGGTATATTGCTATACTGGTATTTACAGCTCAGAAAAAGAGTCTCATCGCCTGCTATGGTGATATCCACACGAGATGGGACTTTGTTTTAAGCTGTAAATGCCAGTATACCTGAAATAAATTGTTTACAATTTTTGATACCGATTGAGCCGGATCGGGGGGGGGGGGGGGGGGGGGGGGTGGTATTGCACGTCTTCTTGCGCGGAGGTGCCTCTGGGGGCCCGAAACATTCAAAACACTTCACAGTAAGCAACTTCGAATTGGCACTCGTATTTTCTTCGCTCTTTCTTCTCTCAATCGCTCTTTCGCTCTTTCTTCTCTCAATCGCGGCGCGTGATAGATAAATCACTTCAACCATCTTTCAAATAGAGGAACCATCGTTCGCAGTTTTTCCACAAGAAATATAACGCTTTAATTATTAGTTATCGAGCCGATAAGGCACATTATTTTTTGTCCGAGATATTGTTATTTCATAAGTTTTCTTTCCATTTCAGGTTTATATATTGGTGAAGGGAAACGAAAAAGTTTCCCTCCCGCGCGAAAAATCCGCGTTAAAAAATAATACGAATAGCTGTCTTAGACGCTGCAGCTGCTGTATGCGCTGAAAGATACTTAATCTTTACTTCAAACGTTATCTATCACGTTGCATTTACCATTTTTTATTATAGACACGATCAAGAGGCGCGGTAGCGCCTCGACGCCAAGTACTAAAAAAAAATTTTTTTAGCGTGGCGCTACCGCTCCTCTTATACTCGAGAATGCCGGAAGTCAATCTTTAATCGATGATTTCTCGGCAATTGGGGTTCGGAGAAGATTTTTAATGACACTTTTATGATATAATTCGCACTCAAGCTTTCCAATGCGCCTAATTATAATTGAATCAGTTCCGGCGAAGCCGAGATCTCGGCATCGTGACCGTCGAAGGGTCCGATTTACGATTAAAATGTGTCCTGTTACGCTCGATCTATACGTACGATCAGCTGTTCTTGTACTCTGTGTATATATATATATATTGGTTAGTTATATATAAAATAGTCAGATATATATGTCTACATCTACATCAGTTCATCGAAAAATTCGTGCGGTGGCGCGCTCGTCGCCACAGCCGGCTTAGCTGTCAATTGTTATCGTCGGCACGTATTTTTACGGCGTCAAAATTTTTTTGAGTGTTTCCGAAAATAATAATTGTGTATTGCGTATCGTGGTTTAGTGTCTCGACGCGAATTAAAAAAAAAATACGTGTTACGTGTTATTTTATATCGATTACAACGTTTCTTTGCGATCTCGAACAATATAACCGGCAATCATCAAGGGGAATATGTGACATGCCGTTCGCCCATTTTTGTATATAGAATAGAATTAATTTTGTTCGATCTAAATTATCCGATTGTTGTAATTAATTTTCAAGATAAAATTTTTAAAAAATATTAGGTTTTCAAAAAGAAGTGAAATTTCACAAAATATTTTTTTCAAAAAATTAAAAAGGTACGCCAAGTACTAAAAAATCCGATTGGCATGTATTATTTAAAAAAAAAAGAACAAAATATTACAGGCCAAGTGCAACAGAAAAAAAAGATTCGATATGACAAAAAATATTGTTTCTTTTGCAAAAAAATTGCTGTAAATATTGGCGTTCCAGTGTTTGAAAGCGTCACAATAAACCACTAGCATTGGAACGCCAATATTTACAGCAATTTTTTTGCAAAACAAACAATATTTTTTGTCATATAGAATCTTTTTTTTCTGTTGCACTTGGCCTGTAATATTTTGTTCTTTTTTTTTTAAATAATACATGCCAATCGGATTTTTTAGTACTTGGCGTACCTTTTTAATTTTTTGAAAAAAATATTTTGTGAAATATAATATACAAGCTATTATAGAACAAGTGTACAATACGTACAAGGCTATGGATGACGTTTTGTATAAGGAATATCCTGAGAATATTCGTCACGGGCTGCTCATTGAGAATGGCCATTGGCTCGATGACAGTCATGTAGATGATTTCGGACAATTGCTGGCGGTTTTCTCCCGTTTTGAGTACGAGCCTCAGCCGCAATTTTTTATTTTTCGTCCTGAATACATATTGCCGGTTCCACAGAACAAAAAGCATATTCAGCTGTTATTCAGTTGTTTTGATTTGCGACCGCAATCTGGTCCGCTCAGGGGCGGCCACTGGGTCTGTAGTTTTTACGATGGGGAAAAAGTCCATATCTATGATTCCTTGAATAGGAAAACACTGCATCCACATCATCTGATATACCTGAGAGCATTGTATCCATTTTATGATTTCGATCAACGCAACTCAGTATCCTTCCCGTTGGTTCAGCAGCAGCCAAATGGCAATGATTGCTGTGTCTATGCAATCGCCTTCGCGATATCAATACTACACGGACGTAATCCGGAGAATGTGAAATATCATCATCCGTTGATGCGTAAACATTTACTGAAAATCTATGTATCTCGCGTTATTGAACACTTTCCATGCGAACCACTTGATTCGAATGTGTTAGATTCAATAGCGCAAGTACAAGAAACGTGGAATGCTGCAGTAATGGAAGCGAAGCTTCTACGTGAAACTTGTGTCCAACAGAGTAATTCTGGTACGAGCCGAAGTTCTGACGTACTCTTAATTGGTACGCCGGACAAACTCGTCGTTGCCGATACACAATCATTGAATGTAAAGGTCGACGATGAGAAAAACTGCAAATCGCGTGTGTCAGTTACTTCTGTGACGCTTGGTGAGTATCTTCCGAAAAAAATACATAAACCGGAAAAAGGAAATTCTGCTCTGGACGAAACACAAAGGAAACGTAAGGTAGCTGACGATAAAGCAAAATGGAGGGCAAATAATAAAGAACGAATGACGAAACAATCACAAATCGATCAGTTTCAGAAGCCTCCTATAACTGATGATATAAATATGCACGGTACTAAAAGAAGTAACGATGCCAAAAGAAAGGCACAGTGGAGAGCAAAAAATAAAAAACGAGCAGCTAAAGAATTACGGCTTCTAGAATCGGATAAACCTTCTATTATTATAAACACGCAGAATACTATAAATAACGATAGTGTATCGAACATAACTACCATTCCGAGTACCAATGTTACTTTACAATCATTGGTAGTCCACGTTGGTTCCGAAACGAGTTCCGAATTTTGTAAGGACATCAGTAAGACACTCTCTGTTCGCGAAGAAATAAGTAATAATAACATTATACCTGCTGTAGTTACCAATCCAAGTATGGCTATTACTACAGAGTCGTTCGGTGGAAACTACGCTTCACAACCAAAATCCACTAATGAAGTTACTGAATCTCAACGAAGTACAGAAAAAGATACAGATTCTCGACAGATATTGAGTAGAAAACGTGTAGACGTAACATTGAAAGCACGAATACGCGAATTGAGTGCTGCATCGAGCACTGAGGGTGCAGAAGCGAAACGTATGAAACTTTTGTCTTTACCGGAACTACAAATCGAAACTCTTCGAAAAAGCGAAAGTAGAAAAAAATACAATGACAAACACTATCGAAAACATAGAGATGAGATTCTAAAAAAAAATAGAAAACGGTACGTTGCCTCGAAAAATGGTATTATTTTCAAAAGGAGAAAAGTTTTTCAAGAAAAAATTACCAATGCAATTAAAACCAAATATCGCAATATTAAACTGAGAAATGGGTTTGTGGCTACGCGATATACAAAAGAACAGTACATTCGAAATGTATCAAGAAGGTTAGGGATTCTATCGCCTGTGGAATCTAGACTTGAAGCGGAGTGTATTGTAAAATGGTGTCTTGCCACTCGAGAAATGTACATTGGGCGTATGAAAAATATATTATCAGATTGTAAGGAGAAGTCAGAAGTTTATTTGACACGTTGCAACGATGGTCAAATGTTAACCCAAGATGATCAAATTGACATTGTTTGTGGTGAGTCTATGCATAATGCTTCTTCAGAGGCCTATTATGCTGAAACTTCATATAGTCCATATACGGATGGCAGAGCAATAATCATGAATTTAGAAGGTAAAGCTACTAATATCTTGCCTTTAATCAATACGAAAAATAAGCAGAAAAAATCGTGGTACTGCAGTCCCCGTTGCAGAACTCAGCAATATTATCATGCGTTTAACATTTTAATTCTCTTGCTCGGAAAACTTGTAAACTGTACAGTACGAAACGTAGGTAAATTTTTAAACAGGGTGCATCAATGTTCCAATAATCCTAACCCTTTCAAAGTTGGACATACTCATAGCTGCTACGTGTATCCTGCGACGTGTTCTTCGAATTTTCTATCCTTAGAAATTTTATCCCCACATTATCCGAAAATGCGGCGGTTAATGAGGCGTTTGTACAATCTAAGGTTCTATTATAAAAAATTAGAAAATCTGGATAGCGCTTTGGATCGTAATGACATTGACGTTCTCAAAACAATTTCTGACGATGCTAAAAACAGGGCGAACTCTTTCAAAACTAATACAATTGAAATTAACCTAAATGAAACAGATATATTATCAAAGTACAAGCTCGCTTTTAGGGTATTCACAAAGAGAGTAACTGATACTCCGCGGTTCGCGTGTATTTCTTGCGAAAAGCTTTGTCCTAAAAGAAATATTTTAAATATTGACGTTGACAAAGTATCTAAGTACGGAGGAAGTTGGAACACTTTCCGCGAATTCCTTGATAAATTAGCAATACCGTTTGAAAAAAAAAATGTTATATGCCGTTATTGCGACGGTAAATTTATTGCAGACACAATGCCACCATCATGTATCGCTAATAATCTCTATGTACGAACAGTGCCACCAGTACTGGAAACCTTGAATGATTACGAAAAAATGTTAATTCAGAGAGCCAAAGCTTTTCAAACGATTCAAAAATTAGGTACCGTTTCGAATAAGAATCTACCTAATAGGTGTAAGGTAGCTAAAGTTAAAGGTAGAACTTTTCATCTACCATTGCCTCAAGAAGAAACGCTCAAAAAAATATGTCCTCCTACAAAGGCGGTAAATCCCAATCACGAACTTTATATATTGATCCGTGGTCTTCCGACAAAAGCAAAAGTTGTATGGGAAAGATTGGTCGATTTGAAAAAAGTGTGGGACGCTTTGAAATGGTTGCAGTTCAATAATGCACTGTACTTTGGGATTGAACTTCCCAAAACGCATGACCAATTAGTACCGGAAAACATGAAAAATGTTGAATTTGCAGAAGAAGAAGTCCCTGTGAATAGTAATGTATCGTGTATAAACAATGAGGAAAAAGAGACCTCTTGCGTTGAATTGAATGATAACAGACTACCCTTTTTGACACATATGTCGGAATCCGACGGATATTATGAACAATTCACTATTTACCCAATTCATGAGACGAGGGTTAATAGGACTTCAACGGAACTCTATCAAATGCTTAAAGTTCAGGAACGTCTTTTGAATAATAGTGATGATTATTTGGATATCAAGTGTTTTCCCGATTTATATCCATATGGAGAGAATGGGCAGGGCGAACCAAGATCAGTACCGCTTAGGGCTTTCGAATTTATTAAATCGAGGCTCATGTCGAAACATCCCCAATTTCGATTAAACATACAGTATCTATTTTATCTTTTGAATGACAACAACATCCGACAATTGAACGCCGGAATTTTCCACAAGTTGAATGTAACTAATCCTCGTGAAAAGTATACTGCAGCTACTTACCTAGAACAAATGACGAAGGGACAGCTTGAATCAAATTTGAATACAATATTTTCTAGATTGCGCAATACGGAACAATATTGGATAATTCCTAGGAGTAATTTATCGTGCATGACTAGAATATACGGCCCTGCTACATGGTTTTTAACGTTCAGTCCGAGTGAATGGCTTTGGATGGATTTGATTGAATATCTTCGAGATTTGCATGAAATTCCAAGCAGTCAGAAAATTTATCCGATGGAACTAATTGTTTCTGATCCAGTTTCAACTTCTCGTTTTATAGAAAATAAATTTAGAGCAATGTTGGACTTCATTTGCTCTAAAGATCATCCAATCGGACAAGTTGAACACTATTTCTGGCGTCGAGAGTATCAATCCAGGGGTGCACAACATTTCCATCTCTTAATTTGGATTAAGGATGCGCCGATAATCGGCAAATCTTCAGATGACGAAATCGCCTCGTTTATATTAAAATATGCCACTTGCAGAATGCCAAACAAAACTATTTCACCGCAATTATACCGCCGAGTTAACGCTCATCAGCAACACAAGCATAATACTTATTGCTTAAGAAATGTAAAAACGAAAACTGGCTTCAAGCGCCGTTGTAAATTTGGACATCCTCGTCCATTAACTGATACTATAATAATACGCAATGTTGCAGTTTCCATAGCTGGTAGGAAAACGTTAAAAACAAAGAGTCGACTTTATGACTTGCCGCGTGGTTCGGACGAAGCTTTCGTCAACGATTATAACCCAACAATACTCTCCGTTTGGGAAGGGAACATGGATATACAGTTCGTTGGTGAACAATCTTCGTTGTTGACGTGGTATACTACTAAATACGTTTCTAAAGCAGAAAAGTGCAACGTTGGTGATCCATTTGCCATCGTAAATTCCTCAAAAAGTCTTGTTAGTTGTCTTTGGAATATCGCTATGCGCGTGTTGAGTAATCGGGAATGCGGAGCATTCGAGGCTGCCGATAGCCTTCTTGGACACAGTCTGCATGGAACTGATCCACGAACTACAGTAAGATGGTTGGACGTCAATATTATAAGAAACAGAAAATTGAAAAAACGAGAAGAAATTCAGGCTTTGGATCCAGAATCGTCAGAAATATTTTGCCCTTCTTTAGTTGACACGTATTATCCAAGACGCCCCAAGAAATTAGAGTCACTGAACCTTTATGATTTTGCAAAATGGTTCGATGTTACAAAATCGAAGCCTGCAAATATAACAGAAGTATACAAAATTGACGCATCAACATATTTGAAGCGGCGATCACGTCCTTATCTCATTAACCACTACATGTATAATGTTAAAACACAGCCGGAATTGTATTATCATTCAATTTTACTATTATTCAAACCGTGGAGAGAAATTGATATACTAAAGGGTACATTTAAAACGTACGCTGAGTCATTTTTATTTTTGCAATCAGATCTTGTAGAGGCTCTGCGATATCATGAAAAAATAACGGAAATTGAACAGGCTAAAGAATATGTCAGAGAACAGGTTGAACAAGAGTTGTTGAGAGATCCACAACCGACGCAAGATATTTACCCTAATAATGATAAGGTATTAGGATGTATTCCTGTTGAAGTAGAAGGGGCGATGAGAGATTTCAAAGATGCTGCGGACAAAATCGATATTAATCATCTTACACAGATGATAGGAGAATTAAATACGGATCAAAAGCGGATATTTGATCAAGTAACGACTACATTAACCTCCAATAATGAAATTTTACGACATTACGTTAGTGGAGAAGGTGGCACGGGAAAAAGTTTTCTAATAAAAACGATTAGAACGTGGGTCAAAAAAATTCTTGATAAAGATACAGCGGTAACAGCTCCGACCGGCATAGCAGCATTCACTATTGACGGCCTGACTATTCATCGACTCTTGCAATTACCTGTAGAGCATGGTCATACTGCCAAATATAGACAACTATCCGATGGAGCCCTCAAATTTGTGCGTGACGAATTTAGCAACGTCATGTTACTAATAATCGATGAAGTTTCTATGATTTCAAATGTCACCTTCATGTACATTCATTTACGATTAACAGAAATACTTAATACTGCAGGTTGCGAAAATGGTTGGTTCGGGAAAATACATATACTTCTTTTTGGTGATCTTTTTCAACTGCCACCGGTTCATGAAGAACCTTCTTTTGTTATGCTATCAAGGGATAAAGTGGAAAAATACATTGGAGCTATGGGAACAATCGACTTATGGGCTTCACTCTTTACTTACGATGAGCTAACAATAAATATGCGTCAAAAAGGTGATCATATATATAGAGATATGTTATCAAGAATTCGTACCGGAATTGTTATTGATTCTGATACAAGACTTCTTGAATCAAGAAAGATAGAATTAAATGCAAAAGAAGTTGATAGCCGATTAAGTGAATTATGTGATTACATGTGCAAGTTACCATCTGATACGGTGTGCCTACTTTCTACCTGTGCACTTTGCGACACCTTAAATGAAGCAATGTTGAATCGCATTTCTTCCGCAGAAATAGATCTTATCGCAGAGGATACCGTAGAGTGTCCATCGTACATGAAAAAAAAAGTTTCGAAGATACTAGATAACGATGAGGAGGGTAACTCACGAACTGCCGGTTTAGGAAAAAAAATTACTGTTAAGAAAGGAGCAAAAGTAATGATTAGAAGAAATATAGACGTAACACTAGGCCTTGTAAACGGTACAATAGGCACCGTCGTTTCAGTACGAAGAGCTTTGAATAACGATCACATTGAATGTATTGACATTTCACTGCCGTCGGGTGTAGTGCATACGTTAGAACGTCTTTCTGTTAAATTCCAAGTAATGGATCGAGCATTCGTCGTGAGAAAACAATTTCCTATTTGCTTAAGTTACGGTATGACCATCCATAAAAGTCAAGGCTTGAGTTTGGAGAATGCCCTCGTTGACGGAGGAAATACAATCTTCAGTTGTGGACAAATATATGTTGCTCTTTCGCGAGTAACTAAATTACAAGGATTACATCTTATTAATTACGATCCAGCCTCAGTGAAAGCTAGTCCATTAGCAATCGCAGAATATAATAGGTTACGAAGTATATTCAAGCCTGAATTTGAGCCTATCGCTACAGTTAGAAGCCGTACTATGAAAGCATATGATGTGCGCTGGGCAATATCATCAAAAGTCATTCAAGTTCAAGCGACCAATGAAGAAAATCTTCGTAATCCTCCTCTACCGAATATAAGAGGAATTAAAAATATAAACAATGTGTCTTGTTATGCCAGTTCAGTTATCCAGTGTTTGATCAATTGTTCTCCGATCAAAGAAGCGATAATGGAAAATTCAAAGAATATAGGTGATATTTATAAATTGTTCTTTGAACCATTCATGTCAAACTACGAAAACGTTGATATAATGAAATTACGACATTTTGCCGGACAAACGTTTACAGAAAATATTCAACAAGACGCGGGTCAGTTTATTGAATCATTGTGCGAAAAATTAAACTGTGTTAAAAACATAATAGAACATCAAATAAATCTTGAAGCAATGTGTAAATCGTGTGATACGAAGACTGTGTGTGCTAGCAATGCAAACAATATTCTATTCCTGTCCGTACCTCCAAGATCAAAAAAAATATTCACCCTGCAAGAAATAATTGATGATAATACTATCAATTGGAAGAATATGGATTTATCATGTAATGTTTGCGATACATTTCCCTTATATCAAAGAATGAAAATTGCATCCACTCGCCGAATTATCATCATCCAATTACTGCTGTTTGATGTAATAAACGGTAAAGTAGTGAAGAAAAAATGCAGTATTAAATCAGTCCCTCGTGCAAAATTCCGGATTAACGAACAAAGTTATCAAGTGATAAGTGCTATTTTCCATCATGGTGAGAGCGTCTCAAATGGTCATTACACAGCTGTGTTAAGATGTGAAGGAACAACCTGGGCATCTGTTAATGATTTAAAAGTGGAAAAGCGGAGCTGGCCCAGAAATAGTACAGATGTGTATATATTATTCTTAGAACGGATAAAATAAATACTTATTGAATAACATACATTTTATTTTCAGATATTATGGATAACATTGCCGATTCATTTTGAATTCAGTGCAATGAGACACGCTGCTATGAGCGCGAATTTTTAATAACCCTTTCACTGTTTTATAAGGGAATACTATATCACACATTATGTAATATAGGATAAATTTCAAAAAAGAGTGAAATCTATATCAAAAACATTTTTTTTATAAAAAAATGTAAAAAAAGTACGCCAAGTAGTTTAAAAATGGTACCAAATCAGTTTTTGATTAAAAAAAAAAAAAAAAAATCATATGAGCCAAGTAAACTTAAAAAAAAAAAACTTGGCGAGTCCTTACAACACAAATAAATGAAAGTGGATCATAAGAAAGGACGAGCAAAGTTTTTTTTTTTTAAGTTTACTTGGCTCATATGATTTTTTTTTTTTTTTTTTAATCAAAAACTGATTTGGTACCATTTTTAAACTACTTGGCGTACTTTTTTTACATTTTTTTATAAAAAAAATGTTTTTGATATAGATTAATTGTACTGAAGGAGTTGTTTCGAAAACACCAGTGAAAGGTTTATTTTTCTAGCACCAATTTCGTCTGTCATAATTATTCATCATTTCTGTTCTTAACAAAATAACTGTCAACCTGAGTGTGTTTCCTACGTCGATAAAAATTGACGAAACTGATGATCAACGTACGTTTCATTAAGATAAGATTTTTGGAGAATTGTATCAGAAATATTTACGACAAACTCGTTTGAATAAATCATTATTTTACCGAATTGACAACATCGAAAGATTATTCGCTCGCCCCAGAACCCCGACGCTCTCAATTAACCGAAGCTGGAGCTTCGGCCAAAAGTGATACGTTACACTATATAAGTTTATTGTGCATTATATTCTCGTTAAAACTTAATTGCCGGAAGGCTTATTCTCATTAAAATCGATGGTGCTCCAAAAATTCTTCTCGCCAAGATTTGCGTTCTTCACAACCACAAATTCTTCAGGTCCTTTGATATACAAGTACTCGAAGGCATCTTTTGATGGGTCTACAGACGGCCACTCGACACCCACGTCGGGAACTCTGAAAATAATATCACTCGGCTGACGTATTTGACGATACACAAAAAACAAGAAAAATTTAATAGAAAAAAGAGTAAAAACTGTAATTAAATAAATTGGAATAGTTATTAACTAATTACCTACTGAAATAATTTTAATAAAATCAAAATAATTTTAATAGTAATAATTATTTTTTACATATTTATTTTTTAAAACCGAACCGACAAGTACACTCTTCGACTCCATTGTTTAGGCTACGCTGCTATCCGACTTCGAGGTTTGGACATCTTTTCACCAATGAAAACTGGAAATAGTCCAGATAAAATTTTACAAAACTCTTTTACACTTTCCGCGTAACACATCCGACTAGTTAGTCCGCCTCGAAACCGGTAAAACGAAGGTAGAAGTTGTAGTATTTTGTAGGATGCTAAACTTTTGGATCAAGTTCTTACACATGCCGGAAGAAAGATTCCCAAAAAAAATCCTACAAAAAACGATGGCATACGAATTTTTGAGCGAACATCGACAATAAATTCTACTATGCCTCGATTCTAGAAAAAAAAAACTATCAGAACTGGGTTTCCACAATGTCTTTGCAAGCCAGGATATAAATTTAACTAAGAGAGCGTTTCAAAACATCAAAGAGGCATACACTCTGCATTGCAGAGAAGAAGATCTTATAAAAGCACTAAACTCATAGTATAATTCGATCTACCGAAATATCGGAGCGTAAACAAGTATCTGTGGGGTGAAATTTATCTTCATAAACTTTGTTTAATCAGCCAAATTCGAATCGCTTCGTAAAAAAATCCACAAATGTATTGGAACGGCATGAAATATTGCCGAGACGTACAAAGTAGGTATATGCTAATTATGGTACTTTGGAAAATGCAATTCCCTCGACCACTTCCTCCTCGAATGTTCAGCAAACGAAAGCGCAATGTATCAATATTTAAGCGAAAAACAGAGAATCGTGGAGATACTGGCGACAGAGTCATTAGAAAGTACAAACAAACTTCTTTTAGCCCGATGCCACGATGCGTACCGCCAGTTCCGAACCGATATTGGAAGACATATAGCGTGCGTGGTTTATTAAATTAAAGTTTTGTTAAGTGAGAGTTCCGATTCTCCCTTCACATTCCTTGCACTGTACTGTTTTATTACAAATTTAACCCCCGTAAACCCAAGATAATGCATTGCAAGAAACCGCATGTTGAGACATATTCTCTCATCGCTGAATGCAATATCCCGGCTAGTTAGACGAACGCGTGTCGTAGAGTAAAGTTTTTGGAGATTGATTCTGCGTATAGCGCCGCATCTGTGCGCGAATATTATATCGTTGCTACATCGAATTATAGCCGGCGCTCACATGGTAGTTTCTCCTTGATTCTTTATGCGAAGTTCACGTAAATGTATTAACCCATGATTCGGTTTCATCGTATCTGTTCCTCCCGAGTTATACTCTTCGTATGCAAAACGTTGTCGTGGTCGTGTCTGTGTTACTGCTAAGTCCCCGTTTCTCGCCAAGCTTTTCCACCTCCCCCCTCCCATCTGATTTTTAAGTACTTTTCATCAGATATCTTTTATAATTTTCTACCGGTTACCATCTTAACTTTGATATTTTCTCACCACAATTTTCCTTTCTTCACTGACATTCAAATATTATTTTTATTTTTATCCGTCATTTTTTTTTCGCTTCCCCCACCATTGACCGAGTAGTAGGATATTTGTTATTACCATGGAATTATTTTATATTATGTTTTGCCCATGCCGACCAACGGTAAATGGAGAATTATTCCGTATTTTCTTTTCGTATTTATTTCGCTTGTTCTTCCCCTCATTGCCGACGAACATTGGAGCGTGTACGGTTTATTATCTGTGGACTTCCCCACCCCTTCTCGATAATCGACCAACGCAGTTGGTCTAAGTCGAACTTGTCTACGGAAGGTACGAATAATATATCCATTTCTATACTTAATTAGTAATTATGTATTGAAATTTGTTGAAACAATGATTTTTATAATCAGACATCGCTTGTTTGTTTTCATTCCTCTTCGCTGAGTTTTGAAAGCCGTATAAAAGTGTTACATCAATAAAATAACAAGCTCACCCTGTGATTGCGTAGGATGTCCACAGCTTGACGAGGGCTTGACTCATTTTTAGATCATCGGTTGCGGTCAGGTGTCCGAGAGAGTCGTAAAACACGTAAGCGTCGTCATCGGCGTGGGAGACACCTTTGTTGAATAATTGTGTTACACAAAGTGAAAACAACAAAACGAAAATAATTATTATAATTTGAGGTTACGTACACGACAGAAACAAAAAGTTAAAAGTAACAGTTCTAGACGAAGGAAAAAATGTGTTAGATTAATCAACAGGTAAGGTAACATACGTTTTAACCGATTCATCGGTTGGGTTACCCAATCAATTAATTGGGTCAACTATCGATTACGTCGACCAACCAATTAAATGATTGGATCATCTATCGATTGGGTAGGCCAACTAATTAATTAGCTAATACAATGTGTATGCTATTTCCATGTCCTTGAAAATTGACTTCCATCGGCCTAATGTTATGTGGTACAAATGTTCTACGTAAAGGATCGCAAAACGATCAGCGGTGGACGGAAAGATGGCAATTTTTTTCCGATAAAAGACCAGAAAGCGATGACAAATCGATTCATATCGTTTTGTTTCTACAACCGATCGAACAACCTGTATAGTAATCGTTCATTGGTTATAATTTTTCGGTCGTTTAAGAGAAGAATGCTGGTTTCCGTATTTGGGGACAGTCGACTTCCGATTATCACCGAGTAGTGGCGAGACTTTAACTAGCAAGATCCAATCATACCTCCAAGCAATGGGTTCAGACATGAGAGCGCTTGGTAACGTCGAGGCGAAGAGCTGAACACTCATCGTCGCATCTTGCAAGATCCCCCTATGTAGAGTTGAACGGACAACGGCACGAATTTGCACGCAACGTCAAATTCCTAGGTGTGTGTGACTAAAAAATGACGTGAAAGACTCACGTGAACTACGTCGAGCAACGGGCATTCCGAGCAATCAATGTCATCAAGATGTTACAAGGGGTCTCAAGGTGAGGACACCCGTCTACTTTATTAACGATATACATAGGTCTGATTAGAGCACGATTCGAGCGAGGGTTTTTCTGCTACCACTAGGCCTATAGATCAACATTAATTAAGCTTGAAAGAACTTAATCTGTAGCCCTAAGAGTAGTTTTAGAATGTATGGGCTTTACGGCCATAAATATTCTGCTCGTCCTTTCCAAGGAAATGCCTTTGCATGTCCAATTCACAATGTTTACCGCACGCTTCGTTATAAAGTATACAGAGACAAATTTCACTGACTAGGCAATACGCCACAGTACACAATATTACTGCAATAAAGGAGAAGAATTCCACCTAAATATATGTCATTTTTATTCGAAGTTTAGTCGAAAATTCGAGGAACTGTTCAAGCAATGGAGAGATTTAACCGATCCGCTATGAATTCGCATACGAGACACAGGTAGAACACGCGAAGGTCGAAAGAGTCCAGACATAAAATCATTCCACCGGATATTTAATATCATGTTTCTTCAATTCATATCCGCTCGCGACTTTGCGTAGAAATGCATATATCTGTTCTCTCTCTCGGAACTCTCACTCTTCCGTCTCACGACCTAATCAGCATGTCGAGGTTTCCCTCATGCTCGATTTATCTCTTGCTTAGCGACAGCACGTGTCGCGCACTGTCAGCATTTTCCGCCGCCTCGCAACGGCCGGTTTCAGTTATTCGAAAATTAGTCTTACTTCAATCTTCAAACCAATCGGTCGGACTCATTCTAGTGCGGGGACTTTTCTCCGCAATTAAGTTAGATTTTAATTTAGAGTCTTACACACACACATATACTCTCGCATATTATTATTGTATCAATCGTAGCTTTGTTTGAACGAAATGAAACGCGAAGTTTTTACTCTCGGAACGGGATCTTTCGATTTTATTCGAGGAATCGAGCCCCTTAGATTACTAATATTCCTGATTGCGCTATCAAGTTGAACGCGCGCGTGACCGCTGCGACAATCGTCCAAGTCAACGCGTACGCTAGTAGACTTTTGAGACGTAATAAAGGCTAACGGCCTCGTCGAAGTCACAGTCATCGTCCCGAGCAGAAATATAGCATATAGTTATAAATTGAACGAACAATGCTCTAGTATCGACGCGGAGGCAACAGTAATCTGCGAAGCATTGGACGCTAATGTTGCAGACTGGTGATAGTCGATTTAGCGCTGAGTCTCCGAAATATTGCAACACAGTTGTTATTTTGGACGAATAGAACGAATTATATATTTGCAAGTTTTAAAACTTCGGTCAATTCAGGCCAAATTAACCACCAAATAACCTCAGTGGTAACTTTAATCGTGTACAGGGCTTCCCCTACTTGCGGTTTCAGCTCCCCGCGGAAATAGTATTGATTTTGGAATCATATAGTGTACGGATTTTGGAATCATATAGTGTCGCCGTGCCCCACGTGTGTGGGGCACGGCGACTTTAATCGTGTACAGGGCTTCCCCTACTTGCGGTTTCAGCTCCCCGCGGAAATAGTATTGATTTTGGAATCATATAGTGTACGGATTTTGGAATCATATAGTGTCGCCATGCCCCACGTGTGTGGGGCACGGCGACTGGTGTGTGTAATCGTATAGAGCGCGGAATAGTGAGGTGCGTGCAGAACACGGCGAGGGGTGTGTGGAAATAGTATGATATGGGGAATCGTATAGTGCGTGAAATATTAGTGTGCGTGCCGGGCACGGCGAAGAATTTTTCGAATTAGTGTAGGAAAAAGGAAATGGTATTATTTCCTCGGCGGGAGTGTCGAATAGAAAAACAGTTTTAATAAAATCTAGGAAACGAATTTATTATAATAGAGAGCGTTTTCTGGTGGCACGTCTCAACTGCTTCTGCCTCGTATCGCTCGCTTATCGCGGCCCCCCTTACGTTTCGATCCAGCGCACACCCGCACACACTCGCCGTGTGAGGTGTATGTAGTGCGGTAAACGATGCCTCGCCAAACTGTCACAGACTACAATAGTATGGTCTGTTGAAATCGTGAACTTTGTGGATCAGTTGGCTGCGTGTGAAGTATGGCCAACTATGTGTGGAAATAGTAGTAGAAATAATAATTAATTTTCCAACTATAGTGGTATGCGTTTACAAATTTAGGAAAATATACACCACGATAAAGTACCCTCACAATAAATATCCGCCCAACGCCGGAATATTTCATTAATGTAGCATTTTACGCCTAATCTTCCATTTAAATTTTTTTTACTTTGTGATATTTCGAAAAGCGAGTCCTACATCAACTTTTGTCTTTCTTCAACATTTGTTTGTCTTAGTCCGAAGATCATTATGCATAAATAGTCAATTCTTGGCGCCACGAATATCTTCCCAAAATTTTTCTTCGTCAATGACAGAATGGCTATAAAAAAACGAGGGCCATGAGAACCACTTTCTAACCAGGATGGAGATAAAGGAATAAAAGTGTTTCATTAACAAAATTAAATGAACAATAATGCAATGTTTAAAATATTCCGTATATAGTCAACATTACACCATTGCAATGTTGTCAATGCTTAGCCTAAAGTTTCTTCAACAATAGACTGACACATGGACAGGCTTAACAATTAAATAGTTAGTTAAATAAATTAACTGTTACAAAAACCATTCATCAATGAAATTACGATTATTTATTAACGGATTCTGAAGATGAGTGAACGCAATAGTTAATTAACACCAGGTAAACCACTTGACAGATCGATGTCGATTAAACATCGAAATTGTTATTAAGTCTGAATGAAAACATAAATATAAGTTGTGCCGAGTTTTCCTTGATCCCGAGCGCAATGTTAAACTTTAATTAAAAAAAAATCCGAAACTCTAAAAAACCAAATCGAAACAAAAACCTTCACCTTTACCGGCACATTCGGCCGCTCGCGCTCGCCGAGACATTGGCTTCCCGGTGGGCGTCAGCTAATTTTGTACCGTCGGTATTAACAACCGGATAAAACTGGAAGCCGGTGGAACGGCGACCTCCGCAGGGTTAATTTGTGTATCGCCGGACTAATCTGGAGGTCGGTGGAAGGACGAAACTAAAACTAACGTCGATGCATTTGCGAGAACGAACAGTTGCGGAAATGCACGGTCGCTAAGAATTCGGATTGTGGTAGAAGGGTGGCGATCCGAGGTTAATAGAATAGCCAACGAAATCCAAAATCGAAATCTCAATAACGAATAACGAGAACAATTAATTATTGGCAATTAATTAATTATGAGTCGCTGGATCACACACAATTGCATTCGGGAACATTCGGGAAAGGAAACAATGTACGTGATCGATGAATTTTCTCACGAAAAGTAACTCACCGGAATAGCGTAAATTATCCGTAATTCGGCGGGATCAGCTTTTTACGATGCGACGATAAATTTATTGTGATAGCTGAACTTCGAGAGCGTCAATCGTAACACATCGATCGAATTATCAACTTAAAAAAGAATTCCCGTCGGAATTCTATCAAGGATAGCACACACGATATACACAAGTCGACGAAACGCCGTAATCACACGACATCAAGAGGCGCAGTAGCGCCTCGACGCCAAGTACTAAAAAAAAAATTTTTTAGCGTGGCGCTACCGCTCCTCTTATACTCGAGAATGCCGGAAGTCAATCTTTAATCGATGATTTCTCGGCAATTCGGGTTCGGAGAAGATTTTTAATGACACTTTTATTATATAATTCGCACTCAAGCTTTCCAATGCGCCTAATCATAATTGAATCAGTTCCGGCGAAGCCGAGATCTCGGCATCGTGACCGTCGAAGGGTCCGATTTACGATTAAAATGTGTCCTGTTACGCTCGATCTATACGTACGATCAGCTGTTCTTGTACTCTGTGTGTATATATATATATATTGGTTAGTTATATATAAAATAGTCAGATATATATGTCTACGTCTACATCAGTTCATCGAAAAATTCGTGCGGTGGCGTGCTCGTCGCCACAGCCGGCTTAGCTGTCAATTGTTATCGTCGGCACGTATTTTTACGGCGTCAAAATTTTTTTGAGTGTTTCCGAAAATAATAATTGTGTATTGCGTATCGTGGTTTAGTGTCTCGACACGAAGTAAAAAAAAAAATACGTGTTACGTGTTATTTTATATCGATTACAACGTTTCTTTGCGATCTCGAACAATATAACCGGCAATCATCAAGGGGAATATGTGACATGCCGTTCGCCCATTTTTGTATATAGAATAGAATTAATTTTGTTCGATCTGAATTATCCGATTCTTGTAATTAATTTTCAAGATAAAATTTTTTAAAAATATTAGCTTTTCAAAAAGAAGTGAAATTTCACAAAATATTTTTTTCAAAAAATTAAAAAGGTACGCCAAATACTAAAAAATCCGATTGGCATATATTATTTAAAAAAAAAAGAACAAAATATTACAGGCCAAGTGCAACAGAAAAAAAAGATTCTATATGACAAAAAATATTGTTTCTTTTGCAAAAAAATTGCTGTAAATATTGGCGTTCCAGTGTCTGAAAGCGTCACAATAAACCACTAGCATTGGAACGCCAATATTTACAGCAATTTTTTTGCAAAAGAAACAATATTTTTTGTCATATAGAATCTTTTTTTTCTGTTGCACTTGGCCTGTAATATTTTGTTCTTTTTTTTTTAAATAATATATGCCAATCGGATTTTTTAGTACTTGGCGTACCTTTTTAATTTTTTGAAAAAAATATTTTGTGAAATCTTGATAACTCGAGCGCGAAAACAATAGGCCGAAGCCTAGCACAGTGGGAACGCGAGAGAGGCCGGAGTTACCTTGCAGCTCTTGGTAGACTGTCCATTTTCCAATAAGAATTCGTATTGAATTATGATTGTTATTTTCGGGATCTTGACCGATAACTATTGCTCTCTCAACAATTTCATGACTTTATCGAATCGAGAACTGATACTATAACGCGGTACTTCGAAGGACCTTTGTGATCGCTTCTTCTAGTCAATGCGTGAAATACATGACTCTACTCTACTATAACGCAACAGAAGGTGTTCCACCACCCTTGCCTTTACCGAACGATACCTCCGTCTGATTTCAACCCAATGCACTATCTCTTGGGGCGCTGGCATTGCACTGGACTTTAACGTATTCGCGCGAAACTCCATCGGGTCTCTTCTTTATTTGGGTTTGTTTTCGAAACTTACACCACCAAATAAAGCTGAGAACCCCAAACCAAACAAAAATCTCGATCGATATCTTAACGAGAGCTTAACGGTATCTTAAATCGCTGAGAGGGGCAGTAATTCGAATCTTCAGCACTAAAATCGGTATTATTGTGTGAATCACGGTCAATTTGGTCTTGTGACGATGAGTCTGAAAAATCACGTTACAGAGCAAAAAGAAAAGTGATTATGGGGGTTGTGTATCGTAAAAATAAACAAAAACAATTTTTTTTTTCTGAATGCACATACGATATACTACCGAGACACAAAATTTCAGGTGGAAATTCGTAAGATGGGAAATAATGATTGCGTGAAAATAAAAAATAAAAAAAAATCCAGAAAAGTAATAAAAACAATACCGTTAGTACGAAAAAAACAACGAAAACAGAAAAAATAAACAATGTTTAAATTGCGTTCGGTAGGTAACGATTTACCGACCAATCGGTGGTTACGTCTAATCGATGCGAGTCGGATTATCGCCGCTACTGCACTTCATTGAGTCTGCCATCAACCGTCGTGCGGCAGCAGCGATGATTTTTAGTCGAAAACACGTGCAAAAACTTTGTATGTTTAATTATGCGCCCAGTGGTTATAGTTGCTGCGAGTAAACGGAATTATTTTTAAGCGAAAATTATTTTTAAAGTTGACGACGTTTTTCGAAAAAAATTATATATATATATTATTAGTTTTGATTTCATTCTTTTAAAATTTTTTTTTTTTTATGTCGATATAATATTATTTAATATTAAAAAAATGGTTCAGTTTACAACATTAAGAATCCATACAAAACAACAATTTTTTTTGTATCACATGCACAATACATATTAATAAAAATGTCTACTTGCCCGCGATTAGTTTGTATAATTTTTTCACACATCCAACCTTTTTTCCCAACCACAAGAGAGGTTTTTTTTATGACTAGTTTTCACTATAAAATTTTAAATAACCTTTCACTATTTAACCTCTATTTCGATGACTCGATGCGAGTGTACTATTCACGGATCGCGGATACGGATATCACGAGTTGCTGTGTATATGAACTGACACTTCGAAATTGGTTACAGCTGAACAATCATTCCGTTTATATGATAGTGTATGTACGGCTCACGCATGGGCGCAACATACAGACATTTCGCAACATCAGACAAAGAACTGACAACCGAAAAATCTCTGAATAATTATTTTTATCGTGAAAGCGTGGATTTTTGGGCGGTTCCGCGATATCTCTTTATTGCCTGCACCGATCGGCTTAATTCTGGGGGCATTGTGAAGCTTCCATTCTAATTTATATGGAAAAGTGTTTTTAAAATTGCGATTCGGTGTCACGTTCCCGATAAAAAAATTGTAGAAGTTTGGGAGACCACGATATGAGTGTATAAAGACGCGGTAGAGATCGACGCGCGCGGACACGCCACGAGGACTTTTATCTTTTAAAACTACTTAGCGTCGAGACGCTATCGCGTCTCTTGAAATGTATGACCGTGTCTAGTACCGTTACGTGGCAGTAAAATATTCTTTAAAAATTTACGGTGATAGTCTAAAGTATGTATGTTATGAATGTAAAAGAGAATTTTCTTTTCTGCAATAAATACAGAAAAAAATAGTTTTTTCAGGTCACTCAATCTCCTCAATTTATTGTTTATCGTTTAATTCGTTATTATCAGTTTCCAAATTACGTATATGTTCATCTAGAAAGATATATCAAGTTCGAAAATGAATTAATTAACTATATAAAAATGCAATCGAGAATAATTAATTAGAGACCAATTCGGAAAATTACAGTAAAACCACTGAATTAGTCCAACCTCTACTATAGTCCAAGCCGAACATCTACAATAGTCCAGATGCCCCGCCTACCTGCTAACTACACAAAGCAACCAATACTAGCGTCTGTGTGCACGGCTGTGCGCCGTCGCTGAATTCAAATTTATAACGTTGTGCCTACATAGTGCAGTGTTCAATCCATGTCCGACGATTATTTTTGTTTAAACTTCCAAAAAAATTGTTAAAAATGTAATACCGGTCGTAGTAGAAGTTATTAGGCATAAACTTGTATATTAAATTTAATGATTATGCAAAAAAACATCTAGTACCTAGCCAATAAATTATTGAATTCTTTTTACAGAGTACTAGTGCAGACTTTTCAATGTGCTTTGTTTGTAAACAATAACAATGAAAAATATAAATGAGAAGAGATGCTGGTGAATAATAAAATTATCATTCTTGAGCGGTACAGTAATTTGAACACTAGTCTTATAGCGGTGTATACAGATGTATAGCGACTTACATAGTTAATTGTCAAGTATATGTATAGCTTAATTTTTTGCAAGTCTGTGGCAATTTTCAGTAAATCCAACGTCGATGATGAATAATAAGCATATGATTTAGAAACGGCATTTTACTCGTTACTATCGTTATCGTTACTATGACTGCTGTATTTTATAAAAACAAATAACTCAACACAGCGGAACGTACTTGACGATACGCTGTGAATATTTTATTGTTAAGAACGTAGTGGTGGATAATCCGTGATAACTGTTACGAACTCCAAATAGCCGCATAGATGACAGGTACTGGTGGGTGAGCCCCCGCCCCACAATATCTGCATTCGAGTCTAGATCAAGACAAGCGCTTCTGCGCCCGCACTTGTTGGTGGGCTCCGCCCCCCAAGCCCCCCGAAAAATGTCCCTTTGGGACATTTTTTAAGGCACTCACAGGAATACACGTAGCGCTACGCGCTCCGTATCGAGTATGATTACACTTTGCGTTATGCGCTGCATATCGAATATGTTTAAACGTCGCGCAGCGCGTTTCATCAAGGAAGAACGTATGGCGGAAAATCATTTATGGCTTATGTAAATTGATTCATAGTTTAACCTTCATCGAATATAAACATTTCGTTTCTATACGAATTGATTATTATTATTCACAACTGATATTTCCTTTCTGTTTTACAAACAATATAACGAATTGCATCACGTAGAACTTGATCAAATTAATGTAACGAATCAAATGATATCTAGTAAAGGTCGTTTTATTGGCTTAACACTTATGACCAGATTAAATGAGTATAAATCAACACAAAAAATATTTACCAACACGAACACCATTACCATTTACCAAGAGGTCTAATGTCCCCTTTAAATGCATCTATTTAAATGTTTTTTTCTTCCCTAAAATACATTGTGACGTATTTTTCACCTAACGGAATCTCTAACTCAAACTCTATAAATAAAATAAAAAAAAACCAAAAATCGAAAAGCTCAAACCAAACGGGAGCAAAACGCGAACGAAACTTACGTCACCTTCGGCCGTCCACCCTCGCGGATGCATCGGCGTCCCGCTGGGCGCCAGTTAATTTTTGTTTCGCCGGTATTAACAACCGGACTAAACTGGAGGCCGGTGGAACGACCTCCGCAGGGTAGATTTTTGTTTCGCCGGAAGCACCAATCCGGACTGAACTGGAAGTCGGTGGAACTACGACCTCCGCAACGACAAAACGAAACGGAACGAAAACGGTACGAGAACTAACGCCGACGCATTCGCGAAAGCAAACGGTTGCGGAAAGGCACGGTTGCTCAGGATGCGAGTTGTGGTAGAAGGGTCGCGATCCGAGGTCAATAGAATAGCCACGAGAAACGGAGATCGAAACCTCAACGTTAAGTTAAGCGGGACCGAAAAATAATAATTTGGCTAAGAAGCCACGGGATCACACGCAAGTGCATCGGAAACGCTCAGCTGATCGAACGATCGAAGCGAGCTAACGAGAACGTAACAAAAGCGGATCGATAAGCGATCGACAAATTTCTATAATTCAAAAACTCACCGAAACTTCACTTTAATCCTGTAATGAGCGGGAACCTGTACCTCACGATACACCGAGAACCGAATCACTATCACCGCTGCACAAGGAGCATTATTTCTAATGCTTCACTCACGCACGGGATCGCGAAGAATTTATTACAAAATTCTTTCGCTACACTCAGCTCACAAAACTCGAGCGATAGCCGAACGCGAACGAGAAACCGACAGCTAGGCCACACTGTGTGCGCGAGAGAGATAGCCTCACTCGAGCGCGCGAACAATAGGCCGAACGTCAACAACACGGGAGCGCGAGAGAGACCCGAGTTACCTCTAGGGCAGCTCTCGGTAGACTGTCAATTTGCCTACGAAAATTCGTAACGAATTATGATAATTATTTTCGGGAGCTTGAACGGTAACTACTGCCCTCTCAACCATCTCATGACTTTATCGAATCGAGAGCCGATACTATAACGCGGTAACTTGAACGAATCTTCGCAATCGCTTCCCCCTAGTCAATGCGTGAGATACAAGGCTCTACTCAACTATAACGCAGCGCAAGGTGTTCCACCACTCTTGCCTGGACCAAACGATACCTCCGCCTGATCTCAACGCATTGCACTATCTCTTGGGGTGCCGGGTTTGCACCGGACTTTGACGTATTCGCAAGACTCTTCGCCGAGTCCTTCCTCTATTTGGGCTCTTTATTATTACTTCTTACACCACCAAATAGAGTCGGAAACGTCGACTAAACTGAACTAAAAGAAATCTGAAATCGTGAACCAAACTACGCAACGGAATCTGAAAACTCGAACTGAACTAAACTAATAACGATAATGAAGCTAATTGGGAATAATTACAAAAAAATGATACAAAATAAACTGCAAAAATCTCGATCGGTAACTCAACGAGAGCGTGACGGTATCTTAAGTCGTTGGGAGAGGCAGTAACGCGAAACTTCAGCACTAAAATCGTAATTTCCATGCGAGTAACGGTAGTTTTGGGTTTTTGTGACGTCGATTCCAAAAAATCACGTCACAGTTTAAATAATGGAAATTTACTACTAATTTGTTTAAACAATAGAGATTCTCTACTGATCAGTTTAAATAAATTAGTAAATAATTAATTAATTAATTGATTTTTTTTTTTAATTCAATCACCTGCATTGGTATAGATTTTCTGACAAAGTATCTATGTCAATTTGGATGCAGTAAAATAAAAATTCTTGAAACGCGAAGAATAGTTAAAAAAATTCCCGGATGCCGATTTAGAATCAGACGGCCCTGTACCGTCAGGGCCGTATTTGACATAGCTCGTCCCTGACAGAGGTACGCTCATTGGCTGACAGTGAAGCCAGAGTTACGCCTATTGGCCTATTGGCACATACCAAACCAAAATACTCCTCAAAAGCAATGAAAAGTCCACGTGAAGTTAAAGAAAAAAATCATTTGTACGGGTGAACCACCCCCTGATTTTTTATTTTCTCTCCCTATAGAAAAAACTAACCAACCAATTGTCCAAAACATGCACCATTTAGAAGGGCAAGTGAAAATAAGGCTGACATGTTTTTACACATTCACAGAAAAAAGAGTTTAAGGTCGTAAATTGACCCTTCTACTTTGGTACGTATATTTGTGCAAATATTCTCGGATCTCGCCATTTAAATGTCCGAAGCAATTCAAAATCGTGCTTTCGATTTTACCCCTCAGATATGTTTTTTCGCAGATAAAAAAATACGTATTTTTTAGTTTTCGATGCTCTACAATATACGTGAGTTTCATAAAAATCGGAGGGGGACACCTAAGTGACGTTCCTTGTAGGTAGCTTTCGCGAATTTACGTCGATGTGCCTTGATCAAACGGAAATGATTTCCGGCAAAATGTTTTTTTTTTCTTTTTTTTTTTACACAATCGGTTGCTTTCCGGATCGTACGGCAACGCAGCTTGGTTAACACTTTCGACGTAACTGACTAATCACGGACCTTAGCTTGCTCAAGGTACAAGAATTGAATTTCGCAATCACTAATTTACGAGTTGGGCTATCCCGATTAACAGTAACTACGCCAGACTATTCAGAGAGATGGGCTATTTCAAGAACAATGAATAAGTCCCGAATTTCAATATCGAGATTTGGGCTATCCCGTAGTAAAGAGTATCGGAAGTTAATTCCAGGGAGAAGATCTCTTTCTCATGGAACGTCCACGAATGCCAGAGATGTTTGGGGTTCATTCCAGCAAGTAGTGTGGGTGGGTGATTGGATTCTATGTAACTAAGAGATATCAACTGTCTGCTCGCGTTTATATACTCTTTCCGAAGTACCGTTATTCGCGTCATTGATCATCCGATGTATCATGTCGGTGTAACGGAAATTTTCTCTTAATTTTCAAATCGAATTTGTTGTGCAACGGTGAAATTTTTCGTATCTCGCGAGATGATTGGCGCAGCGGTTTTCAGAGGCGCAGCCGGCGTGAGGTTAGGCTAAGTTGCCCGAAATTCAAACGGGACGCGTAACGGCTAATTTTTGTTATCTCGGGCGCTGATTAGCATCCGCTGTCTCGAATTGGGTGGGGCGATTGCCGCTGGTCAATTCTTCCCTTTTCGGTGCTCGCGGTCGAGCATATTTGTTCTTTATATTGTTTTGGAAGGTGTTGCCTTGTTCCGTTACAGATAATTTTTTTTATTTTGTTCAAATTGCCAAAAAATCTGTGGATATTCTTCTTACGTCGCCGTTCGTATAATTGTGCGCGGTTTTCACCTCGAGATTTTCAGAATACTCGTCTTCACCCGGGGTGGACGCGCAACTCCTGTGTTTCGTAATTCGTAATTTAGGTAATTGGATATTATCTAACACAGATGCTCTCAGGGCCCGTGTACTTCCAGTCTTACCACTACAAACACGAGGACACCCCAGTCCGACAGTGTCCGAATTGTAGCGGAAGTCGTCGAATACACGTTCTTTAAGTGCCTTCGCTTCAACGTGCGGCGCGATCGCATGGAAGCAACAATGGAGCAGGAGATCACACCGAAAACGGTAGTGAAGGTGATGCACTCATCAGAAACAGGGTGGGTGTGAGTGCCTTCGCAACTAAAGTCCTCAATGTCTTTCGTCCTCTTACATCTCACGACGTAGATCGTCAGATGAACGAAAGGAGGAGAATCAGAGGGACACCAGAGCTAACCAGAATCCCTAATGTTGCCGTCACTATCTCGGCGAGTAAAGGGGGTGTGAGAAAGACTCAAGACAGTAACAGTAACAGTTTCCAGGTGCAGAGAATTCGGTTTTTTAGTTGGTATGGGTTGCTAGTTTTCTAGCCGTGGCAACAGCGTAAGATATTCTGACAACTCGTAGTCTGCCATCATCTTGCAGCCAGACCGAGTCCGGCACGAAGTGCATAAACAAATTTGTTCTCCCTAAAAAAAAGACAACACACACATACACACACGCACTTGCGACACTTGCGTAAGAATCGGGTAAGAATCTTAGGAGAGTTCCGCATTTTTCCTGCTTCTCTGAATCAACACTCTCGCCAACGCGCAGCCAAACTCTTTGTCCGATTTTGTAAAAGTCACGTCTCGTCCCGCTCTCGTTTTTTTGTCCTGCGAGCAGTCGGAAGTTAATAATAATCGTTCAATCTCACTTATACTTTTCCCGACTTATCATCATTTTTTCAATGCAACTCAAAATAGATATCCCAGCTTTAACGTTAGAGTCACGCTAGCAACGAATCGAAGGTCAATTTAAAAAATCCATGTCAATTTCTACGGCAACATAATGTAAAAATAAAATCGAGCATACACTTAAAAAATTTATCAGTTCGGAGAACACTAACAATTCGTTAGGATAAGTGAATTCTGAGATAAGAATAGTATTGTACCAAAAAACTCTTCGTTCACTAATCAATTAGTTGTTAGCTCATCCACATTGTAATTTTCTTTCAGTGGAACATTACCTTGACTTTTCGGTAGTAATTCATAAATATAACCAAATTCGACAAAATTCAATAAAGTAGTGCGATGAAGATTAGATAACGCTCACCAAAGTTTTCCTTCGTGTGGGTGAATTTCTCTGTGAGACTGAATTCTCCCCGATAGGCAAAGTAGTAGAATCTGATTGGACTAGTGCTTGCGCTAGCCTGCATTCTAGAGGCCTTTTCTCCATCAACCACGTACAGGCGATCGCCAACCATATGAATCAGATGTGTCGCGGTGTCTGCGTTGATCGATGCATTTCCCAGATAGTGCTCTCTTATTCTCCGGGCAATCTCAGTATGTTTCGAACTCGAAATAGTGAAATTATAATCGAGAAGATGCGGCGCTATGGTTTCAAAATTGCCGTCAAGTTCCTTCATGAGTTCCTTATTAGTAATAAATTCGGCAACCGGATAGAGACCCTCCTCAGATACGACGCTCGTTATCCAGGGCAGATCAGCTGCCTCACCATTCATAATAATCTCGACGGGCGACTTGTTGATAAAGGGCGTAGAAGAATTTTTTTCAATGACGGGTCCAAAGGGCGTGAATGGATTGTAAAGCCACCCCTGTTCAGATTAATTTCAATAGGTAGTTTAAGGCGATGCGAACAGACTTGGTCGGTAATTAAATATTGTTAACATCTTGATGCAATGGTTACCGAAATCCTATCAATTGATCATTCTTAAAAAACTTCATCAAAACAGATTATAGATTTTGTTACCAACTTGGCTTTAAGTAAGTAAAATAAAAAAATAAAGAAACAACAACAACGACGAGTCCAATCAATCAAAGAATAAACAGTTGAGAATTGTTAAGGTGTAAAACTCCCGCTCGTCGACCCAACCTGCACCGAGTTCCCAATGACAGATATAATGAATGTCATTACGACTCTATTGACATTTGAAGAAAAAGAAAATTTTCTTTTCGCACGTCTATCTATTTCGCGAGAAAACACGTTCATTCCTATGTCACATCACCTTAAGGTACGGTGCAATATTTCCCATCGCGCCCGTCTAATGCCCTGTCGCGAAAATGCAATGTGCAATGCATCGCGCAATGTGTATGATGCATGGCTTGCATCACATATTGACGCTTGACCCATCATTGACTTTTGAAGAAACAAAACAGTAAGTGTCATCAGGAGCGGATTATATTAATGCATGCGATGAAACTTTTCTTTTTTTTTCAGTGTTCGATGTTTGAAAATTGTTCGTTAGTTTTTGTTATGAACAGTGAGTATTTCACCTCGCCCCAAGAAAAGTTTCGACCGGAACCGGTAGATTGTAATTCAAAGACTTAAGGAAACTTCAGCGCGCCGCATGTGGGGGATAGACCGCACGATGCACGAGGTGCTGGGAAGGCAACGTGCGAGAGACAGGTCTGCGTTGTGAGAATTCAGCAAGTCAGGACTGCAGGCAGTAAAAAGCACATTCTTGCTATAGATAGGTTTTTTAATGATATAAGTTCATTCAGGTTTTTGTACAGACATTTTGCATGCTGAAAAAAAGTGGTATTTCTATGCAGCTAATGCTAAATAACTTAACTTGATTAGTAAATTTCTGAGAATCGAAACGGTCAATCGGTTTAAATTTTTGCACGCATCACGATTTCGTGGTTCCTTATAGCATATTCAAATATTCAGACTTGAATCCTCTAATAACCGACTCGCTGAAGCTTCCTCAAAGAAATCAAAACATATGACAGCAAATGAAAAGTCGTACGTTGTCTTACCATGAATTCTCCTTCGACCGTGAGTATGCTCTTGGCAGGACGACTCCTCAGACAGCGTACCAATACTTCATTGGAACGCGTTGGACATCCCATTAAAGCTCCGAGCTTCTTTGCCCTCATCAGTGGTGCCTCCGTTTGCGTCCAACAATCCAGTGCAGTTCCACTCAACGACATACCACCTGTATGTGTATACAAAAGTTTTTGATTCAGACATATCTTCCTTTTATTATTATCCAATAAGATAAGATAAGTTTTCAATAAGATATGTAAAGCGATACACCTACGTTGGAAGAGTCCCCGACTCATCGGCGATAGATAGTGATAATGGACACTTGCAGCACCTGCGCTAAGACCGGTCAGGGTAATCTGTTTCGGATTACCGCCGAATGACTCTATGTTATCCGAGATCCATTGAAGGGCCATGTTCTGATCTTTTAGACCCATATTACCCGGTACTATTGAATCTTCGGTGCTCAGGAAACCTTAATCGACATTCAATTGTATTGAATTGTGTTCTAACGTCAGGTCATTAAATGACCAAACTGACTTGTTCATTTTTTTCGTAAAAAATATGATATATAAATACATAATAATATTGATTATTTAAATAATAATATAATAAAATGTATGAAAGTGAAAAATATATAAAAATTACCGAGGGGTCCGAGACGGTAATTAATGCTGACGAAAATTACGTCCTCGTCCATCAGATAATGCGGCTGACGATGAGATCCATCGCCGAATTGAAAGGCTCCGCTATGGATGTAGAAGATAACTGGCAGCAATTTTCCATTGCGATCGGAGAGCGATGACTGCTCAACGGGTGTATAGATGTTCAAGAAAAGACAATCCTCGGTACCCGTTACCCTATTCGCGGGATCGTCGTAAACGTGCATGTACTGAATACACGCCGAGCCGGCTCTCGTTGCTGGGTACTCACCAATCCAGGTGCCAATCGGTTGTGGAGGCTGTAAAAAATGCAGTGATTTTCCAGGAATAATAATGTTACGCTATAAATTCTTATCTATTATTTTCCACTTCTTATTTATTATTTTATTGGTTATTGAATTTTAATGAAATAATCTTATCATGACAAGTTAAATAATTAAATAAGTAGACATAGATTGTGAATAGGCGCTGTCTGCATTTTCGGCATTCTTTGTTACTACGTGCACCGGAAGTACCGCGCGTGTTATATCGCGTAGAATTTTGATGACCTTTGTACTATAAGATATAACTGTATTTCTACTGAAGAGGTAAATAAAGTAGGTAGGTTAGGTTGATCCCCTTTCGTTGTTCCGCCGTATACCCGGTTGGGTTTTTACGGTACCCCCCCTCTAACACACCCTACCCGCAGCAAGCTAAGCTACCTAACCTTTCCTGTGCGTCCGCAGCCGACTTAGCTACATTGTACCGCATTTGCCGAGGACAGAGGAAAATTGCGGAAAACCTGTGTCGGTACAGACGGCCATATCCTAATGATTCCATGGTATTTTTTGCACTTATGTGAAGTACAGAAAACACCACGGCGTCAGAAGAACGAGCCTCCCGCTCAACGGTGAATGCACCAGCCAGCGCGCGGCTAAGCGGTCACCCATCCAAGTACTGCCCGCCAACATAGTTGCTTGACTTAGGTGATCGCCGAAGCCACGCACCGACCGCGCATCCACCGCTGTCGGTAAATAAAGTATTATTAATATTAGTATTACTAATATAATTATTATTTACTATCTATATGTAATCAATTAATGAATTAACAATCACTAATTAATAATGTTAATAATATTTGAATCAATTGATTATTTACTGATTGATTTAATAACTCAATTTCAATAATATTACATGTTGTTTTTACCTTGAAGCGAAGTCCACCGACCGGCGGCTGAGCATACGGGATTCCCTCGTAAGACTGAAATGGCCTTCCTCGATACGATACCTGCCAAAAGCCTCTAATACTTCCCGACTGAGTTATCACCACCGGTGCTATTTTTTCTGCATAGGTCGACGATACTATTACCAAAGAAAATCCCAGAAAAATTCTCACGATTAGAGACATGTTAATTTTTTTTACTGCGGAGATTAGACAGTAGATTCTAATCCCGCTGTAAATTAGCAATCACTGATTCGTAGCATTTGCGAGTTTTTATATCTATAGCCAAGCTCTACTCTTCCAATATCGAGTAGCCCCGCTGAAAATTAGCAGGAGAGGGAGGTTTGTCGATCGAAACATTCCGTCGCTAATTTTGCCATGAATAATCGAGAACAAATTGTACGTTTGGCAAGAGTTTACTCATTAACATATAGATACGCAACTGTCCTCATTCAGTTCAATAAGCATTTATCATTTGATTTATTCAGCACACAGACGTGTTGGAAAAATTGGCCATTTATGATATATACAGGCTTGAGGAACGGAATATTTACGAATTTCGGATGTTCGGCGAATTGACTAAAAATGCTCTTTAACTCACCTCTTATTTTTTGAGAGTGCTAAAAGTTGAATCATGGGGAAAAGGACAGCTTGATTGAATAAATGAGTAGTATTTTAGGCAGGATTTATTTTCAATTATTTTATATGTGAATTTGATATACGATTTAGTTGTTTGAGAACGTAAAACATTTTTTGCACATACTTTCCTCAACATACGCTCAAAGTATGATGACCTTATTAAAACAAGTGTTTAAGTATGTAATTAATCAAACGAAGTGAATTTTTTTTTTTCATAATCACATATCCGCGAACAAATACAGAATATTTAGATATGTTTTCCACACACTTATTATGACGTGTTTTTTTACCGGTTTTTCCTTCTCATGTACGCGTTTCGTAGCGACAGCTGAGCTTCCATAAAATTATTTAACGTCTATACACGGAACAAGAACAACAAATGCATAATCCCACATAGAAAAAAGTAGTATGGGAAAGCGTATTTGCCGGTGTATCGGAATACGATGGGAAATAATATTTAAAAGGATTTGGGAGAGTTATGGGGTTTGGGACTGAGCCATATTCGCCCCATACGCTTTCCCAGACTCTCACCTAGCTATCGCGTACGACCGCGGGCATCCTCGCGGGATCAATCCTGTACACTTTTCTAGTCTCTCCTAGCCGTCCCGTACGACCCGAGGAATCATCGTGCAATCAATCTCATACATAGAATCCCATATTATGTGTAAATGATAGAAGGAGAAAAAATACATTTTGATAAATGAAAGGAAAAAATGAACAAACGCCTCAGCGCCCTGCGGGGATACATTTCGCGCTATGCGCTCCGTATCGAATATGATTACACTTTATACGTGTACAATATGTTTATACGTCGCGCTGCGCGTTTCATCTCGGAAGAACTTATGGTGGAAAAACATTTTTCAATTATGTAAATTAATTCATTGTTTTACCTTCATCGAATAAAAACATTTCTATTTTATACAAATTGATTATTATCGATTATTAAAATTTTATTATCGATTATTTATTATTAAAAATTTGTTTTTTGTTATGATTTTCAATAAAATTTAGCCGATTTTAATCGCTGTAGCAAAAAAATTATATCTCGAGAACGGACACAGATATCGTCTTGGTTCATATCGTGTTTTAAGAGGAAGTAGTACGTTACTCAAATAAAACGTTGTAGTGTCTTGGATGCGTCCCAAATATTAAAAAAAAAAATTTCAATTTCTCGGTTAATTCGACTGCGAGGGCTATTCGACTGTCGATAAGTAAGAGAATTCGGTTATAACACTTTAAGCGTTTTTTCTCTTCCATATAATAGATAGAATCAATTCGTTATTGTCTCTGTACGAGAGTGAAACATTGCAGACGAGAAATTCGAGAAAATGTATTTTTCTTTAGATTTTTTTTGTTACGAGATAGGTATATTGGAACAATTAAAAAAAAATAATAGATGGGCGGTTGGAAATATTCGAGGTAAAATTTGAATTTTTTTTGTTGCGAAAAAATGTTAGAGATTTGAAAAAATTAAATTGCAGTTTCCTAATATTTAAAGTAATATACATTAAAAAATGCGAAAAAAGAAGCTAAATTTTTAGGCACTTACTATAACAATAGGCAAAGAGTGCCTATTAAAATGGCCTGCGAGGCCTCTTCGCACAGATTTCGATGGGGTTACTTCGCAGCGTATGCTCCAAAAAAATTGAGTTTTTCACCATTTTCTACGATGTACATCTAACATCATGTGTAGTTATTTTGAAGTGACTCCGATGACTGGATATATTTTTTTTTATTCTGCGGTTGATAAAAATGGCTTATTCATTGAATTTTTCTTCTCGGACGTCCGTATCACACTGTAAGTTTGGATGGTACCAATCAATTTTGCTCTCCTTCGCCGGATTTTTTTTATCATATTATCACAAGTATGCACGTTACTTTTAAAACCAAACTGAGTCATTTAAGTATTTTTTCTAAAAAATTATTGGTTAAAATTTGCCTTTACCTTCCATTAAATGTCCGTACGGTGCAATCATAATAAACTCTGCGAACCAGTTTTTTTTCTCCCTCGCAACATCATTTTGTTCCATCAAAAGCACTATGCACAGGAAATTTGTAGACAATCCTACATCTCTAACAGGTCCGTTAAGCTAGCGAACCCAAATTTGCGAAAAGAGATTTTGATCATATAAAAATTAGGTGCTCATTAAGTGCTAATTAGGTGCTAAATCATAAAAATTGGGAATCTTTTAGTTTCGCCACAAAATAAAAATTTTACTAGGACCGCTACCTTTGCGTCAAGCTGGCCCTTTCCGCTAGCTTGACGCAAAGCTAGCGGTCCCGCATCTAAAAAATAATTTTGTGCATATTTATTGCATACCAGCATTAAGTGCTCTTTAAGTGCTTTTGATAATTATCATGTTGAATTTTTCTGGCCCACCCCCGCTGCCAGAACCATTTCCTCGCTAATCCGAAGACCTTTTCATAGGAAACTCAAAAAAACTGAAATACTAGTATACCTTGCTTAAAAAAACTTGTGATTTTGGTACTGTTGATGTACAATATGTTACGAGTGGTTGCGTCGTCGCACCGACCGAAAAATTGACCCGTAGGCGAAGACTGTTAGCGTGACGCAGAGTTGACAGGAAACTTTGTCATATAAACTCTGAAAAATATGTACCACGCGTCAAAGGTAAGTGTTTTTAAGTGCTTTCGATATCAAGAAGCGCGGTAGCGCTTCGACGCCTAGTACTGAAAAAACAGTACAAGGCGTGTCGCTACTAAGAGTAACCTACGCCAATATACCGGAACTGTATAGTGCGTTGAACTTTCGATCGATATATCTTCGCAATAAGACAACGAATCGAAATTTCATGGACACTTCTATAATGTAATTTTGGGTCAATCTTTCGAAAGAGCCTAGTTACCATTCAATTGGTTTAGCCTATTTCGAGATCTCGAGGTCGGGAATTTCACAGGGTCCAAACGATTATAAAGTGTCCTGTCCCGTATATATATGTCTGCGTCTACATCAGTTCATCGAAAAAATTGCGTGGTGGCGCGCGCGTCGCCACAGCCGGCGTAGCTGTCAGCTGTTGTCGGTGGCAATGTTATACGCCGTCTACGTTTACATAAATTAATAGAAAAATTCGCGCGGTGGCGCGCTCGTCAGCAAAGCCGGCACAGCTGACAGTTCTTATCGTCGGCACGTATTTTTGCGGCGTGAACATTTTTTTGAGTGTTTCCGAAAATAATAATTATGTATTGCGTATCGTGGGTATTTAGTGCGTTGCGTATTTAGTGTATTTAGTGTCGTTCGTTCACTAAATTCGTTGCGTATTTAGTGTCTCGATGCGAAGTATAAGAGAAAAATTCCGAGTTACGTGTTATACGTGTGATTTTACATCGATTATAACTTTTCTTTGCGATCTCGAACAACATAACCGGCAATCATCAAGTGGAATATGTGACGTGCCGTTCGCCCGGTTTTGCATATAGAATTAATTTTGTTCGATCTTTATTTTCTGAGTTCGAAATTAATTTTAAAGGGAAAATTACAAAAAAATAGTAGCTTTTCAAAAAGAAGTGAAATTTCCCAAAATATTAAAAAAAAAAAAAAAAGGTACGCCAAGTACTGAAAAATCCGATTTGCAAATATTGTTTAAAAAAAAAATGAACAAAATTTTATAAGCCAAGCATAACAGAAAAATAAAGATTCTATATAACAAAAAATATTTTTTTTTGCACAAATTGCTGTAAAAAATTGGCGTTCCGGTGTTTGCAAGCGTCACAATAAACCACTAGCATTGGAACGCCAATTTTTTTCAGCAATTTTTGTGCAAACAAAAATATTTTTTGATATATAGAATCTTTATTTTTCTGTTATGCTTGGCTTATAAAATTTTGTTCATTTTTTTTTTTAAACAATATTTGCAAATCGGATTTTTCAGTACTAGGCGTACCTTTTTTTTTTTTGAAAAAAATATTTTGGGTATACGGTATACTGGATTTTGATGCTTCGTATCTGCGGCCAAAAAACTCGGAATATTTTTGAAGAAAAATTTGTCAATAATGGAAATCCAAAGCAGTCAAGTTATCGTTGTGTAATTTCAACGATTGAAATCGTCAAAATTCAAAATAAAAATCGCAAAATGTCGTTTGAGCTCATGGCATACGCACATTTACCCGGGTCCGTTGGCGTGACGGAAAGTTGACAGGAACTTTGTCAAATAAATTCTGAAAAATATGTTCTACGCGTCAAAGTTAAGTGCTTTTTAGGTGCTATTGATAAACGGTATACTCGATTTTGGTGCTTCCTATCTGCGGCCAAAAAACGCGGAATACCGTTGAAAAAAAATCTGTCAATAATGGAAATCTGAAGCAGTCAAGTTATCGTTGTGTAATTTCAACGATTGAAATCGCCAAAAGTCAAAATAAAAATCGCAAGATGTCGCTTGAGTTTACAGCTTACCCACATATGCCCGGGACCGTTGGCACGACAGAGAGTTGACAGAAAACTTTGTCAAATAAATTCTGAAAAATATGTTCTACACGTCAAAGTTAAGTGCTTTTTAGGTGCTATCAATATACGTTATACTCGATTTTGGTTCTTCGTATTTGCGGCCAAAAAACGCGGAATATTGTTGAAACCAAATCGGTTTATAATGGATATTTAAAACAGTCAAGCCATCGTTGTGTAATTTCAACGATTGAAATCGCCAAAAGACAAAATAAAGATCGCAAAGTGTCGTTTGAGTTCACGGTATACGTGCATTTACCCGGGACTGTTACCGTGGCGGAGAATCGAGAGGAATCTTTGTCAAATAAAGTCTGAAAAATATGTGCTATGCGTCAAAGTTAAGTGTTTTTTAGTGCTATCGATATACACTATCGAGGTACACTCGATTTTGGTTCTTGTTTCTGGGACCAAAGAATTCGGAATATCGTTAAAAAAGAAACTGTCAATAATGGAAATCTGTAACAGTCAAGTTATCGTTGTGCCTTTTGGCGATTAACGTCATATTTGCAGGAATTGTTGATTTTTATTTCATGTCAATGTATTCCCTAACTCTATCCCCATGAATTTTGTCCGAAGCTCCGATGAGATGGATGTAGAACATTGATCGATCGAGAGCATGATGTTCTTGTCTCGTACTTAGCACTGTTAAGACAGTTCACGCGAGGTAACGATTTTCTTACGAAATCCACGAAAATTTGCCTATTTATTATTCAATTTTCTGATATAAAATTTAAAATTTTTGGAAATTATTGACCACCCAGAACTCGAGGAAATGAATTACGAAAATAAAATCTTATTCACGGTGATACCTATATGTTGTGATAATTTGATTACTTTTTCAATCGCTGTTAATGATTCGTTCTTACTAATACAATAGTTTTTTTTTTGTGGAGAAGTTAAATGTTTGATGATACATCTCGAAAAATTTTGCGGCGATTCCCTATCCAGTTCCGGAATTAAATAATGCTGATGATCGTTTCAGGACGTTCTTAACGCTGGTACGACGCGCAGTCATTCGCAATCCCTCACCGGACGACCCATGTCGCCTATCCCCTATCCACAGCGATAGATCCGCGCGGAAAGCGGGCCCTCGACGAGCACTATTAAGTTCTTCTATTCGGCATATTAGTGCGTCGTAACAACGACTTATCGAGGCTGGTTTTTTTAAATTCACTACCATATAAATCTATCGTGTTTATCAAATAATGGACGGTGCAAGGCGTTGGCAACCACCCACGACAGGCCCGAATGCGTTGCTCGACGTTTTGTTGAAATGTAAAGATCGATTATTTTAAGAAAATAGCAAGGTCACTTAAAAGTCGGATGAAGTATGGATTGAAATCTCGGAAGAAATCGCAAATTCTGCATCGTCGAAAGTTTCGCGGAAAACTGCATGTGTGCTTTATACATATGTGACTTGTAATAAACAAGCTGTGAGAGAGAAATTGTCGCCACATATCGAGCACGACAGCGATTCCAATATCGATTCCGTCGTTGAACCGGACAATTTACAGATTTCCTCGACGCTCTAGAATCCTTTCGACGTGACTGGTGGGTCCAGTGCAGACAAAGAAACTGTCACATTCGTTATGCATGTACCAGGAACCGAGTTCGACAAACTGTTGGTTAAAAAAAAATAAAAGATAAACGTGCAAAAAATGGATATCGTGAATGTATGCGATTGACGAAAGGTAAGTTTTCATTTATCATTCGATATACATATGTAGTTATTTTAATATTAAGTTGTCGATAACCCCTTTGTGCAGTTAACAAAGTAAAGTAGCTTGCCATACACTGGAGAAAAGTTTACAAATATCCTAATAACATAATCAGACCATCGGAATAATTATGTTCCATTGCTGCAGGTTCGTAATTCAAAATTTTATCGGTGAGGACCATTCGAATTGAAAAAATGTGTACACTGTATCCAATCACATCAAAGTTTTTCAAAATCTCAATAATGTATTCTCATCCCTTCAGAATGATAATGGTCTGTCGCTGTAGCTTTGTAATTCCAAATTTTGTCGGAGAGGACCATTCGACTTGAAAAAATGTGAACACTAGGGTACACCGGGGCAAAATGGGGATATGAAACAAAAAGCGCCCGTAGACCATTACCAAGGGCTCCAATATAAAATATGCAACTTACTTGTAAATGAAGCGTATACCCATGATTTATAGCATGGAATAAAAAAAAATTCCGGGGCAAACCGGGGTACCCTCTCATTTTTCAGATTTCGTTGCGAAATGTCTAAATATACTACTGACTTTTCAAAGACGTCGTTTTTATCCGTGAAGTAGAGCGCGGAGAAAAAAAATTATCCGAAGCAAAATGGGGTACTATTAAATAAAAAATATATATATTGTAACGGGACGGCTAGTCCAGAGCTCGAACTCGAGTCTTTCCGCAAGGAAAAAGAGGATCTAAAAATCCTAAGTTCGAGATTTTAATTCGTTAAAATCTCGAAACGTTTCATTGGCGCCCAACGTGGGGCTGGCGATATTGTGTGTGTAGCCGTTACCTTCCTAGTAGAGAGTGTTCCTCGATTCACTTCGTGTCTTGAGATCACCCACTCTGGGGGGCGATGTAACGGGATGTAACTACCCCTCCCCTAGCATCCTTTCCTAATTTTCCACCGCTCCGTTAGATGGCGAGCCGGCGGAGGTTTCGCATAAGCGAAAGCGCTCCAGCGAGCCTTCTAATACCCCACCTCCCCAATCCTAATCACGCTATCCATTCCTACCAAAACACACTCATACCACATGGGTATCTCCGCAGCAATGCGTTGAACCTCATTTTTGTATGTGTGACTAGCGGTCTCACGACTCGCAGTCACACACAACTCTAAGCATAGCCCAGGCTTACGTTTTGTCTTCGTCCAGGACGAATGCACGAACATTTTTCATTTGGTTCTCTACGCGATTGTTCGGTAGCCCAACGACCAATCGTGATTCGTGAGCTCGCCCAGCTTACCAAATGTTAAATAGTTTTATATCTCGTCTTTCCTATCCCCAGTTCGGAGGAGAGTACTCTTTCTTGAACGTCGGGTGGATCTCCGGTCCCCGAATTGCAAGTTATGAAGAAATCTGACGGCTAACTCCTTTCCTCCTTTCCTTTCCTCACAATATCTCGCCAGTCCAAAGCTCGAACTCGAGACTTTCCACAAGGAAAAAGAGGATCTAAAAATCCTAAGTTCGAGATTTTAATTCGTTAAAATCTCGAAACGTTTCAATATATATTTTTTTTGAGAAACGCTGAATGTACCCACTTCTTATGAAGTCCGATCCCATGGATGTGGCTGTAAATTATATCTAATTTTTAAAACGATATAACAACACTTCGTATGGTGCCACTTAATACGAAGCTGCGTATATCCGCTCGCTTCGAAACATCACTGCAAATATTGAACATATGACTTAGGTGACGAAAAAATTATTTATTTATAAACAAGACTTTTTTTCCTGTATCTTGACAAGTCGCGATGCATACAAAAAAAAAAAACATATTAATATCTATGTCGTTACGCGACGCGAAGTGACCACGAAACAAATAGAACAATAAGACGAGTGCTTCGATTGTGCACGGTGGGCGGATTCATTGATTAAACGACGATTAATCGAACGGCGGCAAGGAATTCGAGTCCTGATTTAAAGCTGACATTAACGTGTGCGCAGGCGCATAGTTTTGCGCATGCAGCCATTGTTCACTGTAACGGCAAATAGTAACCGCGTAACTACGAAAATCGATGTATGTTTTCTCAATATTAAACAGGTTATGAAGTGTGAAGTTGATGGGCATATCTCGAAAATTAACTTTTCCTTAAATAGATACGCGGTGGTTCGAAATCGAAAGCGAACTTCGACGCGACAATCATGGGACCATCACGCCATGGCCAAAGCCATACAAGCGGTCGTAAATAGGGAGATCGGTTATCGAAGAGCATCCGAAGCGTACGGTGTCCCTCAAACAACTTTGGAACTCCGAGTAAAACTATACCTCGAAAATCCGGACGTCGAAATAGCCATTATGAAAGGTAAAATTATTTTTCAGTGCAGTTCTTTCTAAATTAAATTTGTATGACTAATTAAATATTTTTCGTAGTGTGAATAAAAACACAGTGTAAATGATTTCATTGACTCTAAAAAAATGGTAGCTCTTCATTTTTTATCGTCTCGACCTTAGATTTCCGCTTAACCACTTATTTTCTTACTTATTTTTTTCTTAACTGCTCTCCGATTAACTCAATCACTCATTTAATTACCGAAATAAGAAACATTTATTGTTTCAGGGTTGGGTCCATTTGAATCCATATTCACGCCAGCCCAGGAAAAACAATTAGCTGTTTATTTACAAGAAATGGAGTCTCAATTCCATGGCTTAACTGAGTCGGAATTGAGAGGGTTGGCAGCTTGCAGAACAAAATAAAATCAATCACCCATTCACCGATCGAATGGCTGGAGAGGAATGGCTAAGAGGTTTCATGAAAAGAAATGCCGTCTTATCCTTTCGCAAGCCTCAAGCCACGTCCGTAGCTTGAGCGAGAGGTTTTAATAAAGTACTCGTCAATAATTTTCAAACGTTACTTGAGGCGACACTTGACAAGTATGATGTAACACGCGATCGCCTCTACAATGTGGACGAGATGGGGTGTTCGACTGTTGCAAAACATGTCTCAAAAATTATTGCGCCAAAAGGAAGAAAACAAGTTGGTATCGTCACTTCAGGAGAGAAAAGCCAAAATGTAACCGTCGAGCTTTGTGCTTCAGCTTCCGGTGATTTTTTACCGCCAATGTTTATTTTTCCGCGAGTTCGAATGAACGCCAGTTTAATGACCGGAGCACCCGAGGGCAGTTGGGGAGTATGCCATCCGAGCGGGTGGATGCAAATGGAGAATTTCTCGAAATGGTTTCAGTGGTTTGTGGAGTACGTGCGACCGTCGGAGGAAAAGTCAGATCTTCTTTTATTAGATGGATACACGACTCACACCCGAAACCTCAAGGTTATTAACTATGCGCGAGAACACCACGTTGTTCTTCTCTGTTTTCCCCCGCATTGCACCTACAGCCTCTGGACGTCAGTGTAATGCGACCTTTATCAATTTATTATGCTGCTAAGGTTAAGGAGTGGATGCGGTTGAATGCTGGTCGTATCGTAACGCCTGCCCAAATTCCCGAATTGTTTGGCAAGGCTTTCCTGAAGGGAGCCACTCCGAAATCGGCTAAGAACAGATTCCGTAAAACGGGCATATGGCCGTTCAACCGCGACGTCTTCAAGGATGTGGATTTTAGACCTCCCGAGATAACGAACCGGCCACTGCCTTGTTCACCTACGGACTCGATTGCTGCTACTGATTTTGTCACGGCGTTGGAAACGCCATACGATCAACGGGGTTCATCGATGGACACAGACATTCTGCCTTTCGAAAACGTTAATCGAACGGATTCAAATTTATCAATAGAGGCAGCGATTAGCTACTATCGAATGTCGTCAGATTAAGAAATTTGGATGGATGAAAGAAATGACAGAACAACCAGCGATCAAATGAAGTTGGCCGTCGAAATGACTGCGCACAGCAATATCCGTTCCTTTGCAACGATCGCGAATCTCTCGTCGGAAACATCTTACGAAGAGTTTTTTTCCGCTCAGTCATGTCAATCGATAGAGCTGAGGCAACTTCCGATGAATCTTTCGCTGTTAACGTCAGATGATAAATTTCTGACTGCTGAGGAATTCTTTTCTACTCAGTCCAATCGATCGACGGAGGCAAGACGATTTTCGGCTAATCGCTCGCCGTTGAGGTCAGACGACAAATTCGTATCCAACGAGGAACTCATTTTATCTCCAATAATTGAACCACCGATCCGCTCTCTACTGATCAGTACGCGTGATCCATCGCAGGGAATTCTAGAAGAAGATTTTCAGGGCGATGCGGCTGCATTACCTCAAACTGGTGATGACCTCGAGGAACTGAGTCAGTCAATGAGTCAAGTCTCCATATACGAATATGAGAATATGGGCGAACTTGCGAAGGAAGAGTTCTCGAAGAAGTTCGCTGAGCAGTGGAGGTGATGGCCAATCAATGTATCGGAGAAAACAACCGCGAATGTCGACTTTGCAGTTTGCACCGAGAATAATTTTTTCGAGTTCGGAAGACGAGGATACGTCGGTCGAGACGATACAGAAAACAACGAGATACTGTCCGATTTAACTATCGTGCGAAACTGTTTTCGGTTGTCGTATTGTGTTTTTAGGCACTCACTATAACAATAGGCAAAGAGTGCCTATTAAAATGACCATCCGTTGCTCTTCGGAGTCTGTCGAAGGGGTTACTCTGCAGCGCATAGTCCAAAAATTTTTATTTTTCACCATTTGCTTCGGTGTATCTCCAACATCATGCGTAGTTACTTTGAAGTGACTGCGATGAATAGAAATATTTTTTTTAGCCTGCGGTGCAATGAAAACAACTTTTTGGCTGAATTTTTCTTCTCGGACGTCCGTATCACACTGTAACTTTAGATGGTGCGAACCAATTTTGTTCTCCTTCGCAGGATTTTTTTATTACATTATTTCCAGTATGCTCATTACTTTTAAAACCAATCTAAGACCTTTAAGTATTTTTTCTAAAAAATTATTGGCCACAATTTGCATTTGCCTTCGGTCAAGTGTCCGTACGGTGCCATCATAATGAACTCTACGAACCAATTTTTTTCTCCTTCGCAGCATCATTTTGTTTTATCAAAAGCACTGCGCACAGCAAATTTAGAGACAATCCTACATCTCTAACTATTTATTCATCACAATTTTCCATAAAAAACTTATTTTCTCACATCTGATGTCCGTACGGTGCCCCAATTAAGAATCCTGGAAACCAATTCTTTTCTCTTTCGCAACAATATTTCATTGCATCGAAAGCACTATGCACAACAAATTTTGAGTCATTCTGACAAATATAATTTTAATTATAAAATAATTCAAAAACAGTGGTTATAACAAGATTTGCTTTAAAGGTTATGTTATTTAGATTTGCCAAAAATCCATTTTTCATCATGTTAAAAAAAAAACTTCGGTTGTGAAAAATAAAACACGAAATATCATACACAGATTCACAAATGTTTGCGTTTTTTATTTCGAAAATAATATATTATCACCGAAAATCATTCGCAATATTTTAGCATATTTTATTCACATTCGTAATAAAAATGATAAATTTCACGTATTCACTGAAAAAATTGGTAGTAAACTCACAAAAAAGATTCATCGAATATCCAAAATAATTACAATTTCCCAAATAGAACTAAAAAAATCGCGAGTATATATTTTTTCGTTTTATTCTATCTGTCAAACTTTGGAAGCAGATGACAATTTCGTAGCAGATGATACACAGATGCTCATACGTCGCGGCGCGCGTACTCTGTGGCCGGATGATTTTCAAATAAAAAAAAATCGACATCTCGTTTCAATCTTTGTTCCTATTTTACGTAAATATAAATGGATTCTACGCGGTATAGCGCAAATAAAAAGTATGCAATCATAAAAAAAAAGAATTTTCTATCCTTCGACCGTCGAAGATTCATCGCAGCCGAAATCTTTGTCAATTATGTTCACCCGATTTATTCATTTACAGTTAATAATAAAAACTGCAAATTCTTTTTCTGGCAACGTATTTTCTCCTCTTCAAAACAAGCCAAAATAAGAGTCGAAATCTTTTTTCGCTGCCGAGATATGATTTTTTTTAAGCAAAGACTAATTTTACGAATTTTCATAAAAAAACGAATCGTTTTTTCAAATTTCTCGAAACTGCCGTCTCTAATCCTTTCCTTTCAAAGAAATCGTATTTACAAACTGACTCTCCGCGTTATTGCGCAGATAAAAAGTGTGCTATGTTTAAAAATTTAATTTTTTACACTTCGACCGTCGGAGATTCATCACATTCGAAATCTTTGTCAATTTTGTTCGCTGGATTTATTCGTTTACACTTGATAAGAAAACTGCTAATGATTATACTATCGACGTATTTCCAACGTTTTTTTTTTTTTTTTTCAAATTTTTTCAAATTTTCGTCGAAATACGAATTTCTTTCATATGCTCACGTCTTGAAGAGTTTTTTTTCGCAAAAAAAAAAAACAATTGTACTCTTAAAGAACAATTATAAACAATTATTTATCAAGAAAGTGAAAAACACTGAATTTGTCGATTTTACGAGTTATTCCGTACCGAAAAACTTATCCTCGTTTGTGATTAAATAAAATTTAAAAAAATACGATATGATATGATGCTAAATTTGATATTTTTAAGTGACGATAAATATCAATAAAATTTCATTGAAAAACGAAAAAAAATATCGAATTTCTCAAACTTCTCGTCTCCAATACTTGTCTGTTCTACAGAGACAATAACGAGCTGATTCCATGTATTACGAAGAAGAAAAAAAATATATCTCAAATGGTAGAAATGAAATTTGTTATAAGAGGACTGTCAAAGAGCCTTCGAAGTCGAATTTTTCAAGAATTTCATCAATTTGTAAAAAAATATTTCGGAGCTATCCAAGATGACAAATTTTTGATTCGAGTAACGTACTACTTTCTCTTCAATACAAGACAGGAACCAAAAAGATATATTTTTTCGTTCTCGAGATTGCATTTTTTTTGAGTATCCATAAACATCGATAAAATTTCATTGAAAATCACAAAGAATAGCTAATTTCTTGAACTTTTCTTCTACAATGGTTTGGTTTCCTACAGATAAAATAACGAACTGATTCCATCAATTATGGGGAAGAAAAAAAAACACTGAAGGGGAAGGATTTAAAGGGGATATTTGGCCTGAATGCTAAATGGTAATCGTATTGGGGTCGGTACATGTTTTGTGTGTTTGTTTTATATTCATTAAATCTGGTCATAAGTTTTAAGCCAATAAAACGACTTTACTAGACATGATTTGATTCGTTAAATTAATTTGATCAACTTTTACGTGGTGCAATTCGTTATATTTGTCTCGTGTCTCAATATTTGACAATTTATCGTCAAACAAAAAGGAAATATCCTTCGTGAATATTAATAATCAATTGGTACAAAAAAGAAATATTTTTATTCGACGAAGGTTAAACACTATGAATTAATTTACGTAACTGATAAATGTTTTTCCCTCATACGTACTGTCGAAAAGAAACGCAGAGCGCGACGAATAAACATACTTCATTCGTAGCGCATAGCGCGATGTGTAAATACACTCGATACGGAGCGCGACGTGCACCCCCGTGAGTGCCTTAAAAAATATCCCGAAGGGACATTTTTCGGGGGGTTTGGGGGGCGGAGCCCACCAACAAGAGCATCTGCGCCCGCAGGGCGCTAAGACGCTTGTTTTTTAATATTGTCATCTTTTTCAGGCGGACGTAGATCGAAAATATCGGCAACGCACATGTTTGCAGTGTCTCCATACGTCATCCAACCGTTACCGATAGAGGATGAAGCTGAGCCTTGTAGACGCCGAGGTATTCGTGGCAAAACAGCCGTTTTAACGGACTTCCCGTATAGAGACGAATTGTCGAAAAAAAAAGCTTGTAAACGTCCGCTCAAAGGATATTTGGAAAAGGGCCCTTCGACAGATGCGTCTTTAATTGCATCGTCTTCAAAAAAGTCATTGTTAAAAAAGACATCATCGAAAGATGCGTCGTCGAAAAATTTGCCAGTCGAAGATGCGTCGTCACAATACGCATCATGTCTTTTCTGCGAGGGACTGTACTCTGAATCCATCGAAAGGTGGATACAATGTGAGACGTGTGAAGGGGGACGTGTGAGACGAGACGTCGAAAAAATATTTTATTATTCTCGTGTTCCTATTTTCCCCCGATCTCCGTTCTTAGTCCTCTGTTATAACTATTTTTTTTGTTTCGAAGTACCCTATTTTGCCCCACGTCGATGTCGCCTTTCACGTCCCCATTTTGTCCCACGTGGATGTTGTCTTTTACAACTATTTTTTTTTCATTTCGAAATACCTCATTTTACCCCACGTCCCCATTTTGCCCCGGTCTCCCCTACCTGTCTTCACTATAACCAAATTATGCAAAATTTGTATTTCCTAACTCGCGCATCACCTTGATTGGCCGATTAATGCTGTGTTACATAAGGACACAGATTATTCTGCAGTTTTCATTTTTGATTAGAAAAAATGTTAGTTCCAATGAACGACATGTAAATCCAAAAATCCGTATCTTCGATCCGGAAACTTGGACAATAAGGCAAATATAACATTTTAATTTTCTTTTTTCATTTTGTCGTGATCTCAAAAAAATGCATAAATCACCCCTTTCGTGAAAGGGCAAAACGATTGCTAAATTGTTGTAGCTAGCGATTATAAAGCTTTATTTTTTTATCCATTTTTTTCGACGATATCCAGAGTTTTTTGGCCACAGATACGAAGCACCGAAATCGAGTGTACCGTATATCGATAGCACCTAAAAAGCATTTAACCTTGACACGTGGTACATATTTTTCAGAATTTATTTGACCAAATTTCCTGTCAACTCTGCGTCACGCTAACAGCCTTCGCCTATGGGTCAATTTTTCGTTCGGTGCGACGAAGCAACCACTCGTAACATATTGTACGTCAACAGTACCAAAATCACAAGTTTCTTCAAGTGAGGGATACTAAGATTTCAGATTTTTTGAGTTTCCTATGAAAAGGTCTTATCGGATTAGCGAGGAGATGGTTCTGGCAGCAGGGATGGGCCAGAAAAATTCAACATAATATTTATCAAAACCACTTAAAGAGCACTTAATTCTGGTATGCAGTAAATATGAACAAATTATTTTTTAGATGCGGGACCGCTAGCTTTGCGTCAAGCTAGCAGTCCTAGTAAAATTTTCATTTGGCGGCGAAAATAAAAGAACACCAAATTTTTTGATTTAGCACCTAATTAGCACCTAATGAGCATATTGGAATTTTACGGATGACGGGTAAAATCAATATACGCAGAGCTTTTTATTCGTTGTAATAAACACACGAGATATCTTTTATTAACGGAATAATAAGTATTTGAAAACGATGTACATATAAAGAAAATGTTTGCGAAGTTTGTTCATCATTAGCCAAGTCGTTTTCAGAGTTCGCCACGATGAAAGATTTCGGAGTAAAAACGCGTATCTTTTCTCGAGAACCGGCGTCGACCGAGTGAGCGAGAGACACCTTCGTCCGTCGCGTGTTCGCGCGAATTTCTTGTGACTCCCCCGATGATTGGCCCGGCGTGTTTCTCGTGCTCCGATTATCGTGTTAGCGAGGCGTAAAGGCGGATCTGCGTGAAACTGCCTCAATAGAGCACCTAATATTTATATGTTCAAAATCCCTTTTCGCAAATTTGGGTTTGCTAGCTTAACGGACCTATCCAATACCCCGCCGCTCGCAAAATGCGCAGTCGGTTCGCGCCCGACTTTGGTCGGTCACCAAAGAATCCGACTGTCCAAGCGCAAAAATATTGATGGTCGGTCAGCGCTCGTTCTTGGTCGACCTCTAAAGAAACCGATTGTCCGAGCCAAAAATATCGATGGTCGGTCTGCGCTCGACTTTGGACGATAGCCAAAGGAACCGACGGTTCCAGCCGAAAAAATTGACGGTCGGTCGCTGTCAGTCGACGTCGCATCTGTGGTCAAAGACGATGTGTCGGTTTCTCGGTCTTTTGGTCGTCGGTCCGTTCGCCAGGGCAATGATACGAATTTTTTCTGGCGCGATTAATTTCCCGTGAAAAATCGAATAAAAATGCAAAACTGTATTGAATATTTGCATTTAGTTTCTCAAAATTAATTGCGCCGCTCGTCCAAACATGATTTTTAACACAAAAGATATGGATTTTTTCTGGCGCGATTAATTTATCGCGAAAATCTTGCTCAACTAGTCATTCGCAGCGGAGAAATCATAATTCCCTCGCGGAACCGACGCAACTATCGTTTTAGAGTTTTTGAGTGGTTGTCATCGCATACGCATTGCATAAACGTTGAATATGAGTTATTTAACTACTACTATGCGCGTCTAGTTTAATTACGATGCGACCAATCGCCTCGTTTAAAGTTTCTACTTGTTTTAAACTGTCATTTGATGACTTCGATTGCCTTCAGGTCCATCCTCGTGCAACTGTTCAACGACTATGGATAAATATAGTATTAAGCGATAGCCATTAGACTCCAATTGGACCAGTCTCTTTGCAATAAGTAGTAAATGCCAATTTAATGTGCCAATAAACTTCGTAGCAACTCTCATGGGGCTGCAAAAAATTACAAATTGATAATTTCTCAAACCACGTTTTATTCATTATTGGGAATCAGATAAAAAACGGACAGAAACACGAATAAATTAATAACCATTCATTTATTGTCGGACTTGTATACATTTTGCAAGAATCGCAAAGCATTTTACAATGTACGTATATTAAATATTGACAATTGCATCATTGTAAGAGCGCTGAAATAATTTGTTCCGTCCAATCCGACTCCCACAGTTTGGAAGTGTGATCGCGTATACGTCTTCAGATGTTTTGACCAATACCGCAGGACTAATATCGTAGCATTTTTTTAATAAAAACGATGTATGCGCTTATTTCAACTTTATTGATGCATGTCGTACGGAAAGCGTAGTCCAATTAATTATACAGCTGCATAAACACCGCTTGAATACTCTAACCTTGATACATAAACTCAGCTATATTGATGATTTTTCCAAAACCATGGTTTCGAGAATATACTGTGACGAGGCGTTACAACGCTCTCGCAGGCACGCTATAGAAAGGTATGCGCGAGAGTCGTAGATAGGCGCGTATACAGAGTCGTCTCCCGACGATACCCGAAGAAAGAACAAGCGCCTCAACGTCCTGTGGGCGCAGATGCTTTGTTGGTGGGCTCGGCCTCCCCAACCCCTTAAGGCAGTCGCGGGGGTACGCGTCGCGCTACGCGCTCCGTATCGAGTGTATTTACACATCGCGCTATGCGCTACGGATGAACTATGTTCATACGTCACGCTCCGCGTTACATTTCGAAAGTACGTATGAGGGAAAAACATGTATCGGTTACGTGAATTGATTCATAGTGTTAAACCTTCGCCGAATAAAAACATTTCTTTTTTATACCAAGTGATTATTATTATCCATAATGGATATTTCCTTTTTGTTTGATGATAAATTGTCAAATATTGAGACACGAGACAAATATATCGAATTGCATCGCGTAGAACTTGATCAAATTAATTTAACGAATCAGATCATGTCTGATTAAAACAAACACACAAAACATGTACCGATACCAACACGATTACCATTTAGTATTCATGTCAAATATCTCCTTTAAATCCTTCCCCTTCAGTGTTTTTTTTTTCTTCCCCATAATAGATGGAATCAGTTCATTATTGTCTCTGTAGAATACCGAAGCATTGTAATAGAGAAGTTCAAGTAATTTGCTATTCTTTGTGATTTTCAATGAAATTTTGTCGATATTTAAGGATGCTGCAAAAAAAAAATGCTATCTCGAGAACGAAAAATATATCAGCTTGGTTCCTGTCTTGTATTGCAGAGGAAGTAGCACGTTACTCGAATAAACAATTTGTCGTCTTGGATGGCTCCGAAATATTTTTCACAAATTGATGACATTTTTTTAAAATTCGACTGTGAAGGCTCTTCGACAGTCCTTTTATAAAAAAAAAAATAGTTTCAACCATTTGAGATGTATTTTTCTTCTTTCTCATAATAGATTGAATCAGCTCGTTATTGTCTCTGTAGAACAGACAAGTATTGGAAACGAGAAGTTTGAGAAATTCGATTATTTTTTTCCTTTTTTAATGAAATTTTATTGATATTTATCGTCGCTTAAAAAAATCAAATTTAGCATCATATCATATCATATTTTTTTAAATTTTATTTAATTACAAACAAGGATAAGTTGCTCGATCCGAAAAAAATCGTAATATCGACAAATTAAGTGTTTTTCACTTTGTTCATTAAGAGTACAATTGTTTTCTTCAGGATGTGAGAATTAGAAAAAAAAAATTAGTTTTTCGACGAAAATTTGAAAAAACGTTGGAAATACGACGATAGAATAATCATTAGCAGTTTTTTTTACCAACTGTAAACGAATAAATAGAGCGAACAAAATTGACAAAGATTTCGAAAGCGATGAATCTTCGACGGTCGAAGGATAGAAATTTGTTTTTTTTTTTTATGTTTGCACACTTTTCACCTGCGCTATACCGCGTAGAATCAATTTATATTTGGGTAAAATACGAACAAAGATTAAAACAAGATGCTGATTTTTCTTTTTTTTTTTAAATCGTCCCGCCACAGAGTACGCGCGCCGAGATGTATGAGCATCTGTGTATCGTCTGCTACGAAATTGTCATCAGTAGATACACTATGCCGATTCTGGATCCATTTGTGTGCGTGTCACACGTACACGGCTCACACGGACAGCACACACACACGCACCTCGAAGCTTCTAGAAGGTTCCGGAAGATTCGCGAAGGGGATGACGTCATCGATGCGAGAGTGCATCGGAGTAAACAAGTGCCTGTGGAATGCATGGGGAATAAAAAGTATATTTTTCGTTCGCGAATATTACGCTACTCGAGGTACTAGATCTGACGAGCCTCCTCATCCTCAACGATTCTCGAAGTTTCGTTGCATTAACTTTCTCATCTGTATGCCGGTGAAATTCGATGGAAACATTAGACAGTAATGCGTTTCGAACTCGTTACGAGTTTGTTTCATCGAAATAAAATATTTGTTTTGCGGGGAAAAAATGTACCGCTTTCTTAAGAACCCGAATACACTCGCGTCGATATATCGTACGGTTGTACTGAGTGAGGAGGGGTCATATTAGTGGACAACGATGCGTGCCCCTGAAATGTATCTGGAAGGGCAAGTGATACATGCATCGTGAAATATTCGGTGTGGGTATTGCGCAATAATCGAGATATTATTAGAGCAAAAATGTGACTGCGATGGAGCATTGTCACGTATAAATTTGCGTGCAGACAGTGTATTGCATCATTTATGAATCGTTCGTTACTCCATATGAGAATTACGTGAAATCAAATTATTTGATATTAGGAAAAAATCGTTGTACCAAGTATTTCTCTTTTATGTAAAAAATCTCAACAAAAATTTACCATGGATCTGTGTAAGTTGAACGAAGGCAGTAGCTTGGAGAATTTCTTACCTGTGAAGAAAATATTTGAAATCACAAACATGAGATTTGTCAACACCAAGTATGGCAGACAAATTGTTGTTGATATTCAGAAAACTTAGGAAGTCATGCTACCAATGAGAATGAGTCAATTGTTGAACGAAGACGCTGAATTATTCACTGAAATGATGGAATGCGTTCGCAACCGAAGACTTCGATTATGCGGTGGAAAATATAGACGTATCGAATTTGTTGAACTGTATCAATGAAATAAAAGTTTTCTTTCTATTATTGGTGAGTGAGAATTGATCGTAGTAGCGAATGACTCAAGCATATGCCCCTGAGATGTGTGGCGAAGGACAAGTGATGAAAATACACAATAATCATAATGTAATTGATGAAAAATTTGACTGCGACAGAGCACCTTGGTCTATAAATTCGCACGCAGCAAGTGAATTAAATCATTTCCGAAGAATAATTTCAAGAGTGATTTACAACGAAAACTGGATGTACGTATCGAGGTTATGTTTTCAAATGTCATGCAAAGCAATACTTAAATCCGAACAAAGTATAAAAAATGTAATTTTATAATGATTTTCAGATATTTGAAAATAATTGAACAAGATGTGCGATGTTGAATTTAAAGAGAATATATTCAACAATTTTATAGAGTTTGCGATGGATACGAAAACTTGATCTTCCAAGCGAGTACAAGGATGCTTTGATTGAAATGTATCGTCAGCGAAAGCGTCAGCTACGGGAACAGCGTAAAGAATATACGCGTCAACAACGGGCTGTGCAGAAGGAACAACATCGCGAAATGAAACGACAATTGCTGGAAGAAAAACGACAAGAACGAGCTGCAAATCAGGAAGAGAAAAAACTACAACTTCGAGTGCAAGAAGAGCGAGAGGAGTGACAAGAATTAATTTTTTTTTTTTTTTAATAAAATGAAAAAATCTTATCATGAGTTACAAAAATAAAAATTTATTTACATATTTTACATATTTTACATATCAGATTTATTTATCCAACTGTTGTGGGAATCGTCGAAGCCTAGCCATTTCACGTAAAACTTATTTCCTCTTTTTCGAATTATTTTTTCTACAAGATAAATATCAGCGTTCGTGACACCGGTGACTTCTTCCTGATAAAAACCACCTTCAATCGGTTGATTTTTGCAATCTACAAGTTTGAACGTCACCGGATCAGTATTTTTCACTTGATTTATCGTAAAAATTTTCGTCGTCCAGTTCGGTGTTGTAACGTGGCAAAATTTCAGCCCGTTACTAAAATCCGTTTTCCTCGCACCAGCGCTCCCGAGGCGATTTCACAGGGCCGAATTTTAAGAGTTAGGGTTTTATTTTTTATTTTTTTTCCGTCGGTTTTAAAAATTATTTCATGTCGTCCGAGTCGCGGTCGAGAGAGTAAAAAAAGAGAGTAAATCGCCGTCAGCAACTAACGTTGCTGACGGAGTTGGAGAGAGGGACCTTCGAAAACATTCTATTTGAATTTCGGCCCGTGTTTTCGAATAAACCGGGATGCGCAAAGGGATATGAACATCGCTTAAAATTAATCGAAGAACGGCCAAGTATCCGGCACACGTACCCGATTCCGTTGAAATTACGCGAGCTGACAAGAAAGGCAATCGAGAAAATGCTTGAAACGAAGGTTATCGAGAGAACTATTAGCCAGCATTGTAATCCACTAAGAATAGTAATGAAAGATGATGGATCAGTACGGGTTTGTTTAGACGCGAGATTTGTCAATAAAGTTATAGAGAATGATCATGAATCACCGCCGTTAAACTCAGAAATATTACAGAAGTTTCATGGGGCGCGTTGGTTTTCAAAGATGGATTTAACTCAAGGCTACTGGCAAGTGCCTTTACACTCTGATTCTCGACAATATACGGCGTTTTTGTTCGAGTCAAAAGTGTATCAGTTTTGTAGAATACCATTCGGTCTTAAGACTGCGGGCAGTGGATTTATCCGGGCGTTAAGCATGGCGTTGCGGAATGATTTCGAGCAGCATATTTCGTGTTACATTGATGACATACTCATTGCGACAAAAACGTATGAAGAGCACATTCGAGTCCTGAAAGGAGTGTTCGATAGACTCCAAGAGTATAATTTCACAATCAAGCTTTCGAAGTGTTCGTTTTTTCAGGAACAGGTACCGTTTCTAGGGTTTATAATCTCGAATCGCGGAATTTCCCCAGAACCGGATAAGCTAAGCGTAATTGCGAATTTTGAGGAACCGCGAAGCAAGAAACAGCTCCAGCAGTTTCTCGGGGTCTGCAATTATTATCGGCAGTTTAATGTACGGCATAGCGATTCTGTTGATCAGCTAAGAGAACTTTTAACGAACGACAAGGAATGGGAGTGGACGCAGGCGCATAGTGAAGCTTTTCAGAAATTAAAATGTGATTTTACGCGATGTATCCAGTTGAGTCACGTGTTGCCGGACGTACAATTTCGAGTACAAACCGATGCGAGTGATCGAGGGGTGTGTGGCGTTTTATACCAATTAGACGACAAAGGAACACATCACGTTATCGGCGTTGTGAGCCGCTGTTTAAACCGCGCCGAAATCAGATATACGACGACCGGAAAGGAGTTATTAGCCGTGGTCTACGCGTTGCAAAAGTTCCGAATATATTTAATTGGTACCAAGTTTGTAGTAGTAACGGACCACCAATGTCTGACGTTTTTGCAATCCGCGACTTTTCAAAATGCGCGAGTAACACGATGGAGTTTGTTGATCCAGCAATACACGTTCAAAGTGGAATATTGTCGAGGGATAGATAATGTGACTTTTAATGCCGACTTTTTTAGCAGACATCCGTAAGGCAAATTCGTGGAGGAAAACGTGGAGAGAGTCGCCATTTCGTCTTTGCATAATAGCTTCTTGCCGGTTTCTCATAATTTGGAGGAAACTTCCCTTGTTACAATCGCGCTAATGGAAAACGATAAAATTGTAACACAAAATTTCCGGGAGTTGAAGCGATGGCAAAATGAAGATCCACGTATCTGCCGAATGATTCGGGAAAATGATATTGAATCCGAGAGTGCTAGGTTTCGAATCCATCGCGGTATAGTTTTTTATCGAGAAGTATCGAGTGACGCTTGGTGAATAATAATCCCCGAAAGAATACAGCAGCAATTAATCGAGGCAATTCATGTTAAACTGGGTCACCCCGAAGTATTTAAAACGCTTAGCCACTTGAAAAAGTTTTATTATTGGAGAGGGATGTCTAAAGACGTAAAAAATTATATTCTATGCTGCGACATATGTCAAAGGGTGAAGTATCTCACGACAGCCATGGAGGGAGAATTTCAATTTGTCGGATCTTCGGGACCGAATGATCTCGTAACCGTCGATTTTTACGGACCTCTACCCATGGCTAGAGGAGGATTTCAGTATATTTTTGTGATGCTTGACACATTCACAAAATATGTGCGTCTTTACGTAATGCGAAAACCTACGGCGAGAATCACTTTGAGGCGAATATTCGACAAATTTATTCCGAAATTCGGGAAACCGCGTCGAATTCTCGCAGATCACGGGACACAATTCACTTCGCATCTATGGAGATCGACTCTAGAGCAGGAGAATATCCAAGTTTTATTTAGCTCGATTAGACACCCTCAATCCAATCCAACTGGGCGAGTAATGCGTGAATAAGGCCGTCTGTTTCGAACTCTTTCCGCTGATAAACATACGAAATGGATAGAATATGTACCTGATATAGAAAGAGTCCTGAATATAACCGTCCACCAAAGTACGGGAGTCTCGCCACACGAGTTACATTTTGGCACTCCGGTACAGGAAGAAATACATAAATTCGTCGAATTCCCAAACGAAACGCATAAAACGCATCAATATCTCCTAACGTTGGCGAGCGATAATATGAAAAGGAATTTTGAGCACCGAAGGAAAGCACAAAAGCACGTCTCAAGGGTTGCTTTAACGGTCGGGGATTTAGTTCTTCTTCGAGTACGACATTTGTCAAATGCTCTCGATCATGTAATTAAAAATTTTTTTCATCTGTTCGAAGGACCCTACCGACTCTCGCGTCAGGTCAGAGAGAATGCATTTGTTTTAACGGGTCCAGATAATCCCTGCGTGGAAGTCGGTACATATAATCGGACGAATCTTCGTAAATATTATCGATAAAAAAAAAAAAAAAAAAAAAAAAAACCACGAGGTACCGGGAATATGTATCCAAGTAACGATCAGCAAATCGGGTTTGCCGTCTATTCGGAGCCTCTCGCTATCATAAAAGCTTTCTATAGCATAGATTTAAATAGATAATAAAAAAATCCGTTAATTAATCATAAACGATAATAGCTCAGGTAAACCAATCTCGATGTATAGATAAAATGACGACCCAGTGTACGGAGAGTGTGAAATTGAATGAAATTATATAGCTCACGTGAGCCAATCTCGATGTATATATAGAATGACGACCCGGAGTACGGAGAATTTGACACGTGAATGAAATTGTATAGCTCAGGTGAGCCAATCTCGATGTATAGTGTTACGTCCGGATAAAATTATTGTCGAAAACTTAATATTACACGAAAATAGTAGCGCTCAAAAATAATAAAATGTATAGCAAAAAAAAAAAATAATTTCTTCCCGACCACCATCAGCGATCCCACACTGATGATGGCGGTGTTATATTCGAAAGCGCTCTTATCAGCGCTTTCTCACGATGGGATGCTGAGCAAAGTCAGCAATCCCACGGTAGGAGACCGTAATTTTGATTATCGTTTGTGCAGGGCGTAGCGCATCTCGGAGGTGCGCTGCGCCTTGCACAAACGATAATCAAAATTATTACGCGGTGACTGCGCCACCGCTTTTTAGGAGAGTCTCATCCCGGAGCTCGACCAACGAGGTCGAGTCCGAGAAACAAATCATCTTTTTTTTTCCAACGGCAACTACAAAGTTGCACGCGTGAACTAAAGTCTTACGTTAGGGCTCGACCAGCGAGGTCGAGCCCCGATAAAATACAAACATTCAAAATTAACAATCAAATTTATTAATCCGTTTGTAACGGAACTGTTAAATTGTGAAGTTACGTTTTTTGTTTTAATAAAAAGTGGAAAAAAAAACATAAAGTTAAATTGAATAAATAAAAATCCCACATCCGATGGTCTCCGATCCCTGAACGTGTCTATCACGTTCAAAAACGGAGAAACTCGAATATTCACCGGTTACGCAGAGTCGGGACGTAACAATAGCTATAACGACGACCCCGTATACGGAGAATGTGACGATTGAATGAAGTTATGCTGTAATATTCATGATACCCTCTATGTATCGAGTTCAACATGAAATGGAGGACATTGTAAGAATTCAGTATAAGCTAAACGCGAAAGTAGTAGGGGGGCGCAAGCCATCGATCTCGAGATCACTCACGCATGCGAGGAATGGCAATGACCACTACGCGTGTCCGAAAATTAGAAGCCGCTATCGAGGCGACAATCAGAAAAACCTCGTTCTCTTTCTCCCCGGAACGTCGCACGAGAAGCATCGTCTCCCAAGAGCTTTGGAGGCACACGAAACAGTACCCTCGGTATTGGCCAACCGAGGGACGAAGACGAAGAAGCTGAAGAATTACACGTGATCCCCATTTTTGGAGCGGAAACATTCTACCCGGGGAGAAACGAGCCAACGAGCACCACGATTCTCCAATATCGATATTTACCGAGATAAGTACTCTATTGTGATTTGTGATCGATGAGTGAATGACAATTTTTGTTATAATAAATTTTACAAGGCCGTACAAACGAGGTATGGGTTTGCATCTGAGACCACCAAAAAACTCATAAAGCTACCACACCGAGCACTCACCGATATTGATCTAATTAAATATGCTAAATCCATGAAAATTCCATACTTTCGAGGAGTTTTCGTGAGAAATGAAATGCCTAAAAGTGGCCCTCGCGAGAATGAATCAGCGATAATAAATCTCGATGATAAAGATGGACCTGGCACTCATTGGGTTGCATATAAAAAGCGAAGTAACGACGTTATGTATTTCGACAGTTTTGGCAATCTTCAGCCGCCGCGAGATTTAATGAAATATTTCGGTGTTGGTAGCAATGTAAAATATAATCATGAAAATTATCAAGACTATGATACAGTTATATGTGGTCATTTATGTCTCAAATTTCTGCAAGGGTATCTATAAATAAGTATTCGATAGCATTTAGAGTGGCAGTTGAACATAAACTATCATGGGTGCATCTTTGACGTTGACTTTGTCAGGGATGGATTTTATATTAGAGGCTAATTATTTCCCTCCTATGGAACTCTCACCGTTAGAAAACTATACTCTCGGACTCGTTGAATTACTTACCTTCAACTCCATTCCAAATATTGACGTTGGAAATAATAAATTTTACGCGGAACACGAAGTAATCACTATACCCACGGGAAGTTATGAAATTGATGACATTGAAATTTATTTGCAAAGTGCACTGTCCAGTAAAGATATTTCTATTAATCTGAAACCCAACAACAACACTCTGCGTAGTGAAATTAAATGCAACAAATCTATTAATTTTATGCCTATTGACTCGATCGGTCGATTACTCGGTTTCACTCCACGCGTTCTGCCAGCTAATGTCATGCATAAGTCTGATTTGCCCGTGGCTATTCTCAAGGTTAACTCTCTGCGAGTCGAGTGCAATATTACTACGGGTGCTTATATAAATGAGCATCGAGTACACACTATTCATGAATTTTTCCCTGTGGTCCCAACGGGATATAAGATAATTGAAGTGCCATCACACGTCATTTACCTTCCGATCGCCGTACAGTCAATAGATCATCTTCAATTGAAACTGGTAGATCAGGACGGGGAATTGGTGAATTTTCGAGGTGAAATTATTACGATACGATTGCATGTGAAACCAGCGTAATGGGTATTGTCTTTGACACGAAAGTAGGTCAGAGCTATAATAGTGATTCAACATGCCGCGAACCGATCAGTCGTCGAGCACCTCTGAAGGAGCTAACACACCCGAATATTCAGTTTCTGAAGAATCTCGGTTTGAAAGTCGCACAAATCCGCGGAAAAAAAAGAAGAAAATAAAAATTCGCATCTGTTGTATCGCTTGCTTTGTACCATGGAAAAAATTCTAAACATACAAAAATCGATAGCGTTCGATGAGTCTATCGCACAATATGAGACTCACGCGCACCAACCATTCGCATCGGCAACATTTAATAATAACGATAAAATCCGCATTGCCGTGCAGCATCAAGACTTGTGTTTGCTCCCGAGTAAAAGTTCGCTGCACGTACACGGTAAATTGACCAAAGTCAATGGAATTGCAGTCCAACATACGAAATTAGTGAACAATGCCATTTGTCACCTGTTTGAAGAAATTCGTTACGAGCTGAATGCCATTGAGATTGATCGAAGTAAAAATCTCGGTCTCACAACTCTAATGAAAAATTATATATCTCAGAGTCCAGGGCAAATATCGCTAATGGAAAATGCTGGTTGGTTCAACGGACACGATGATGATAATGTTAATTTGACCAATGAAAATGATTATTTCGATCTATCGATTCCGCTCAGTTTTATATTGGGCTTCGCTGAGGATTATCAGCGTATTATCGTTAATGCGAAGCACGAATTAATTCTCACAAGAACGAATACCGATGTGAATACAATAGTACAAACGCCTCCTGAGGGAGTCGAGGCTATGGAACAATTTAAAATTACACTGGTAAAAATCGAGTGGATAGTGCCATATATCAAAGTTTCTGATGCGCGAAAAATTCAATTACTTAATTTTATTGCTAAGGATCCATCGATAACAATTAGTTACCGTACGTGGGAATTGTATGAGTATCCTCTGTTGCCAGCAACGCTGAAACACGTATGGGTGGTTAAATCATCGACTCAACTGGAAAAACCGCGATACGTCATCGTTAGTTTTCAGACTGGGCGAAAAAATAATGCAACTGTAAATGCGAGTCACTTTGATCATTATAATATTCGTTATATCAAACTCTTCTTGAACTCGCAATGTTATCCCTATGGAAATTTGAATCTTGACATTGCTCATAATCAGTTCGCTCTATTGTATAATAAGTATGCAAATTTTCAGACTTCATATTATGGAAAAGAGCCTGAACCGTTGCTGAGCAAAGCTAGCTTTATGAAGTATGCCCCACTCGTTGTTATCGATTGTTCGAAACAAAACGAGTTCTTGAAATCCGGCCCAGTCGATATACGTCTCGAATTTGAATCGACTGTTGCATTCCCACCTCTAACTTCGGCCTATTGCTTAATTTTGCACGATCATATAGTCGAATATAATTTAATAAGTGGTGGGGTCAAGAAATTAGTGTAAAATATTATTGAGAATCGAAAATTAGCCCAGTCGCTTCAGCTGGCTGGTCAAGGTTTGTTCGAAAGAAACAAAATTCGTTCAGCCTCGACGTAGGAGTGTACATTTTTCTTTTGTCAAGAAAAACGACGGTAAAAAGTAAAAATGGAGTGGGTCGTCGATCTTCAAGGATTCAAGAAACCCATCAATGAATTTGTCCTGAAGGAATTCGGTGTTGCTCCTGTGCACGAGAAGACAATGCAACCGCTAGCATTCATATTTAAACCGCCATGTACCTGGGGTAGTCTACCTGTGAAATATCGCTGTAGCAATGCATGGCTCACGCGTAACTTCCATGGTCTACGCTGGGACTCGGGTGATATACCGTACGAAGCGGCGAAAGAAATTATCAGCAATATTCTCATGCATGCATGGACAGTATACGTGAAGGGCACGGAGAAGAAAGAATGGTTGGCTAATTTCTTCGGAGAATCAACACGCATTACAAATCTGGAAGATCTTAATTGTCCCTCGTTGCTGAAACTGCGCAAAGGATCATCGTCATCTTTCATTAACACATATCCACACGATCACCACTCAACGGCCAATTGTGCAGGTGAAAATGTAAAATTGTTGAGAAATTGGGTACTCCAACCCGCCGATCGTATATTGTAATATAAATGTTTTTACCAAAGAAATGTTTCTTGAATAAAACTGAAAATAAGAAAATATCTACAGCGACTGCTTGTGATTCTTTCGTTTGATCTGTATTCCCCCTCTCTCACATCAACGAACGTGAGTTTTCACGCACTGACGACGTGGACCTTTGATGCTCGAGACCACTACGATTTTACTTCAACGTAAACATACGTTCGACGAGCGAGCATCGTGCGAGTCATACGTCTCTCAGCCGTTCCATGCATGTGGTACTGACCTATCGCAATATATCGCTCGCAACTTGTCATTCATTCTTTCAATCGAAAAAGAAGACGGAGAAGAAGCGAAAATTGATGACACCTATGAGTGTAGTTATATTGCGTTAATCCATATAGACAAGTCCCGAGCGATGATACGTACGCACTCTTTTCTTTTAACATTGAGGAATTAAAGCATAGAACACTGATGATTCATATAATACACCAATTATCTTTTATTATTATTTACATTTCATGTACAAATATCGTACAGTAAAACCCTACGGAACAGTGACAATCATATTTTCACACAGAATCCTTTTATCGTCGTTCCAATATAGTGCCATTTTGCTGTGTTTGACAGTCTCGACTTTGTGCTTTTTACTACGAAGTAAATGTTGTGTTCTCACAACATTTTTTTGTCTCGTCAAGCATCGTTTATACTCATCAAACGTTATTGTTTTCAATGCCGCCGATTTCACACCTTTAGCTCGCTTTTTGTCAGCACCCTGGATTTTACAACAATACATCTTTTCTCGTAAACCCACAAATTCTTGCATGATTTGACCATTACTCTTATCCTTCATGAGTCCTAGAGCCTTTTTGTTAGCGAGCGGCATACCGTAAACATTGTCGGGGGCATAGTCAGACGCATCAAACTTATGAATATCGCGTTTCATAACCTCGTATACATTTGGGTGAGCAATGTGATAGAGCAAACTGTCCGTGTCGGTGTACATTAGTTTTGCTCGATCGCCGAATGTATACTTCATGTAATTATAATGAAAATCATAAATGTAAGTTTTCGATATATCGAGAATACACGAGCCTACGGATATTGTCTTGTTAAATCTAACTGAATCGTGCGATTCATCTCGATTATTACCATGTCTTCGCCGAATATGGTGCAGCGAATATGAAAATTTGGATTTGCTATAAATGCTCGAGCTCCGTATCTCCCATACCAATTTGTAATAAGTCTCACATCGCGATATTTTCTGACATTTTCCATCGTTTTACCGAAAACTGCATTATTCGTGAGTTTGTAGAAGTTTTTCTCAAAATCATTAGTGGATTTTTTTCGTAGTTCCGTATTTAAATCAATGTATATTTTGAGCCATGCCGATTGCTCGAATTTCAGTACTCGATGAATTTTTCGCAAGACCAAACCCAGATTCAAACACTGTTTCAAGTTTCGATAATGAATTACGTATCGCTCTTTTGCGAACAACGTTGTCATTAATTTCGGCTTATTACAACTTGGCATTGGAGATATGAAGGACTCTGGATACAATGGCAAGACTTTGTGAAAATTGTGAAGCTCCTTTGGATAGTCGAGATCTACTTCGAAGATATATCCCTCACGCGCATCATCGGGAATATTAAGAATATCTAGATTTTCCACGTTTTTTACCCATTCGAAAAAGCCGATTGGCAAATACTGACTCATAGCTGCACCGTACAGATTATTTACATAAAAATACATCAGGTACGTTTCTTCTTCGCTTGGATTATAATTTTCTCCCATATAGTGATTATTAGCTCTCGCATATCTGTTTGAACACTGAGCGAGCCCACCACGAATACCTCTTTCTACGAACATTAGCATATCCACGTTTGTGAGACGCTCGAGCTCAATACCCGTACACTTGAGCATCGCGTCAAAAGCAAGTCCCGGGGCGGTGTAATAGTGTAGAGGATCCAGATTGTAGGTGGCTGAACAACTTCGTCGGAAATTTTCAAATATGTCAGCCAAGAGGAGAACATCAGTTTTGAGATACAAGTCTGAATATTCGCCGAGCGTTTGTATGTGAAACGTTTGCCAAACATCGCACGCGTGCGAATATTCAGACTCTGAAATGTCTTCATCATGCAATTGAGAGTGAAATTTTTCTCTCGACGGTAGCTCAGTTTCGTCGAGTTTACCCCAACTGTCTACGTAATCGTACGGAAAAACACCTTTCCTCGTCAATAGCACAAATTCCTCGACACTGTTACAGTGTTTGCGTGTAATTTTTTTTTTCATCGTTCCCAAGATAGGAGGCCAGTTTTTCTATACTACTCGGCATAAAGCGATACGAATCGATAAATCGAAAATCGATGACAGTGTCTTTGACATGCTTCGTGAATGAAATATATTTTCCCTTGTTTATCGGCAAGAAACTCATGTTTCCTGCAAAACGGGCCAATTCTTCGATCAAAAAGTGTGAGTCATACCCTGACAAGTTATAGAAAATCACGGGGATTGTATGTGAATCCTTGTAATTTGAATTACATTCATCGTGTGCTGGACCGCGGTACTTGCCAGTAAGGTGACAATGATCACGATGTTTGATGTCTCCGGGCTCGAATGGTTTTTCCCAAACATGACAAATTTCGGCTGATTGAAATTCGTGCATTTGTTGCTGGCTGAGCGGAGTCATTCGTACAATCGATGAAAAGGACATATGCAATGATACGGCCAGTGTCTTCAATTCATTGATAAACCACTTTACGCAATCGACGCCATGATAAGTCTTGAAAGGTGAGATCGAGTCGTCAAAGGTACAATGAAGATAGTACGCGACACCATGTGGGATATGCTTTTGATAGGCGGCTGTGTTTTTATCCTCAGCCGTGACTGCTTCCAAGAGGCATTCGAAATCTGCATTATTCATCGTCTCACAATCGACTCTGTGTTTAAGCAATAAAGTTTCCGAGAAAAAATGACACAAACATTGCTCACAGATCAACGTAGTATGTCCATGTGCAGAAATTTGTACTCCCACCAATCGAGACAAATTTCTGATCCAAGCAAAATGATACACCGGAGTATCATCGTTGTCATCTGAATCGATATCTGTTTCTACCAAGAGAATATGAATCGTTGGTGTATCAGATTTTTCGCGACTTATATAAACTGGCACTATCTCAATACCGGATCTGTGCTTCTCAATATCGTACACATTGAATGTCAAATTATTGAGTTTTTGGAACCGCGCAATGTCTTTTATACTCATGGGGAAATCGATGTCCTCGTACCTGAGCACCGAACGAAAATGTGGATATGAACTTGTACGATTTGCATTAATTCCTACCGGATGAAGAGCTGCCACGACGGACCATAGAAAACAGTATGGATCATTGTTCTCGATGTTTACGACGGCCTTCTTGTCTTGTATTTCCTTCGGCAGCTCGACGTACGTTGACATGCCTCCACGTAGTGGCACGTACTTGTTGATATTCACGGTCAAATTGATGATTTCCACCATTGTCCAGCCGGACTCTTTTTCCTGAAAATCCTCCACTTTGACCAACAATTTTCCGAGCACATTCTCGCTAAACCATTAACGCAAATTCGTTGATCGCAAGATCACGGTATTCTTCGTGTTGAAAAACTTGATGTCTTCAACCAATTTGTCACTCTTTGTTATGGTAAATTTGCATGCGAGTATGACGTTGACTTTCCGACCAGCTTCCGTTTCCAAAGAATTCTTCAGTCTCTTGAAAATTAGTTTCTTCGAATCGCGCAAGAATCGCTCAAGATTTTTGTGTTGAAGATTTACTATTATCCCCGTGCGTATTCTCGATTCAAACGCCGTCTCCGAATCGACCCATCGCACTCTATCACGTCGCTTCGCGATACCGCTACCGCTTTTTCGCAAGTTTTTAAATTTTCTCGCTTGACAACGCAAAAATCCGATCGTTGCCAGAAATTTGTGCTTCTCGCCAATCGACTGAGCGGTTCTCAAATTTTTCTTGTAAAGCCGGAGATTCTGATTGGTGATCTTAATCCACTCTTGAATTTTTGCGATTGATGGATTTTCTTTTACAATCTTATAGGCCCCTTCCAGGAGGTAAAGTAATTCTTTACATTTTTTAGAGTCCATTGTTACATACGTATACGATAGCCCATCAATGCTCAAGTGATACTCCCTTCTCCAACGAGCGACTTTATATAGAAAGACTTTCCGTCTTTCTCTAATTAACCTTGGACTTGTTTATTACTAACGAGAGTATTGTTGCGTAATATTACATAATATTATACGCTTCAAATGCCCGGGACGAATCATATTCTTTGTATTCATCAGCTGGACGCTCGACTCTAGCTTGTTTACGAGTAGACAGAGTAAGCGAGACAGCATGCGTAACTAAGAAAGAGACGACAAACGTGCGAGACTATCTCCATCTCGCATACTCGTACGGCTTAGTCATTGCGAAATGATAAAAGTAAAAATCGTTCCATATATTTCATATATTTCTTCTCTTTTTTACAATAAAAAAATGTTATTTACATTCAATTTTTTTCCCATAATTTTACAACTCAATAAATTCCACTCGATTATATTTTTCACCTCCAAGATGACGCATTACAATACCATGTGCGAGAGATTTTTGTACCATTTTGTTGAACAAATTTTCATTTTCGAGCAAAACTTGGCTCGTTCTCGATGGGAGAAAAATACTAAAATCCTTCTCAATGTTGGCGGTCACTTGCTTTCCATACTTTATGTTGATAAATCGCATATTGGTTATCTTATATATCTTCTGCGTGTCTAATACGGCGATTTTTCTCGCGGGAAGGAAGTTCTCGAGATGACTGACTTCGTTGAGTCTTGAGAGATCCATGACGTAAAGATCTTTGAAGGTCTGACAAATTTTCTGAATTTAATATGCTTAATTATTAATTATTATTGAATGTTCAATAATGCATTACAGCATATCATTTTTAAAATGATTTATTCGATACATACTGTAAATGCTGCCTTTTTTCTTTTATGTCACACACGGAAATTATTGAAATAGTTCGTACGAGAGTTGATCAAATCCACAGTTTGCAGACGAATGCGCACTGCGCACTTTCAGCAGCCCAAGTTATAGGGCGCGCGATGCTCTATCTTCGTCAGATGTAGTGTCTCCAGTAGCGTAATATTTGCGCGTGAATAATATAATTTTTGATGCATAATACGACGCAGATATTCGTTTACTCCAAGCGAAAAGAAAATACATAATTCTCGAGCATAATATGCGCCCATCTCACTCGCATAACTCGGTTGGCCTTGACGAAAGAGTATTCGAGTTACTGAAAAATCGTTTCAAAATTTTTCCATGTAAACGAGTGTTATACTTCGATGAAATGTATTCGTAACTCGTTCGAAACGCATTACTGTCTAATGTTTCCATCGAATTTCACCGGCCTATAGATGAGAAAGTTGATGCAACGAAACTTCGAGAATCGTTGAGGATGAGGAGGCTCGTCAGATCTAGTAACTCGAGTAGCGTAATATTCGCGAACGAAAAATATACTTTTTATTCCCCATGCATTCCACAGGCACGTGTTTACTCCGATGCACTCTCGCATCGATGACGTCATCCCCTTCGCGAATCTTCCGGAACCTTCTAGAAGCTTCGAGGTGCGTGTGTGTGTGTGCTGTATGCGTGAGCCGTGCATGTGTGACACGCACACAAATGGATCCAGAATCGGCATAGTGTATCTACTACCGTTTGTCGAGAGTCCTCACGCAAAACCCGAACCGACCGCGGAGATACTGTTCACGAAAGCGAAATCCGCGAAAAGAAAGTACAGGTTACACGCGCGAATGCGCGAACAAATTGCGTTACCAATCGCGGAAACGGACTTGAACGAGGGGTATTTGCCGCGGGTTGAAAGTTTAAATCGCGTGTACGTCGGGAACGCAATCGTAACGCGAAACGCGGGAGTCTGTCAAGTATTGGCGATTAATACGCGTTTCGAACACGTGGAGATAGAAATAGGCCAGTAGGAAATTGAGTCCTTTGAAATAAAGAACCCGTGCGATTTAGACTCAGGGTTTGAAGATGATAGTACCACGGACGAAGAGGTGTCTCCGCCAGTCGATCGAATATCGGCAATAATGGACGCGTTGCGATTAAACGACCTCAACGACGAAGTGCGTTGACATGTTCGGCGACTCGTAGAGGAGTTTCCCTATCGATATAAACTGCCCGGGGATAAGCTGCAACGGACGGATCTGGTATACCACCGGATCCCGACGATTGACGATTTACCTGTAAATACGAAGCAGTATCGTTTCCCCGTGCTCTGTAAGGAAGAGATGGACCGCCAGGTACTAAAGAAACTCAACGACGGAGTCATAATTCATTCCTGTTCTCCGTATAATTCTCCCGTGTGGATTGTGCCGAAAAAGGCTGATTCGCAGGGACGTCCTCGCATGCGAATGGTTATAGATTTCCGTAAACTCAATGAAAAAACTATCTCCGACGGATATCCATTGCCAAATATGATCGAAATCTTAGAGCAACTCGGCGAAGCCAGATAATTTTCGACATTCGATCTGGCGAGCGGATTTCAGCAAATACCCATGGATCCGAGGTATGGCCCGAAGACCGCGTTCTCCACGCTGAATGGTCATTACGAGTATGCCAGAATGCCGGAAGGGCTGAAAAACGCGCCCGCGACATTCCAGCGTCTTATGGACCTCGTATTATTAGGACTACAGGGAACCGAAATGTTCGTCTATCTGGACGACATTGTGGTGTTCGCTGCATCCCTCGAAAAACACGAGAAGAAGGTTCGCAGACTCATGATGCGTCTAGAGGATGCGAATTTGAGCCTGGAGCCTGATAAGTGCTCCTTCCCGCGAAGGGAGGTCGCATACCTCGGATATATTGTCAGCTGCGACGGACTCCGCATGGATCCGAAAAAGCTCGAGTCCGTCCGATATTTTCCGGTACCATAGACACAGAAAAACGTAAGGCTATTTCTCGGCATTTGCGGTTATTACCGTTGTTTCATTCTCGATTTCGCGGAGATCTCCAAACCATTGTCGGATCTCTTAAAAAAGGGACAACCCTTCGTCTGGGGACCAACACAGAAAAAGAGTTTTCGCAAGCTACGAAAAGCACTTTGCAGCGAACCGATTTCGCATATCCCGACCTCGCGAAGCCGTTTTCCTTGACGACCGACGCGTCGGATATAGCTCTCGGCGCAGTATTATCACAAAATCACGAGGGATGTGACTTGCCGGTTGCGTATTTTTAGCGCGTCTTGTCCCCCCCTCAAGTCAACTACTCAACAACCGAAAAGGAATGTCTTGCGGTAATAGAATCTATTGAACATTTTCGACATATCTTTACGGGAAGAAATTCACGCTCGTGAGCGATCACAAGCCGCTGAAATGAATGCAAACCACACTGGATCCAGGAAAAAGGCTCAACCGGTGGAAAATGCGACTGCGAAAATATGACTTCGACTTCGTGTACAAGCCGGTAATGCTAAACACAAAGGCCGATGCCCTTTCCCGCAATCCGGTCGCCCGAGACCTGTCGAGTTCAAGCGATTCGGAGGTAGAGACACCGGGAGATACAAATGATATGGGTTTGCAGGTATTGCCAATATCATCTGGCGCTGCCTCCACTGAAAAGGGGAACGCATCGAAGACCAAACCGATCCTCAAAACCTCGGCACGACGCCAAGCACCGCACCGGTTTACAAGGAGATCAGCACGAGCTCGGAGGCATCCGATCCGCCGATACAACGGTTGCATCGAAGCATGCTGCCCGCGGTGCTGCTCCCCCGAAACGGCCGAAACCTACCCCGCTTGTCGCACCTGTCACGGAGGAAGCGACAACCGATTCGGATACGGCGGCAGCCGTGGATGCCCCGATGAATTTTCCCGGCATTGCGGTAGTCTTTAGGCTACCAATGGATGAATCCGACGACAACGATGTGCTTCAGGCCGAAGAAATACAACCACGTGTACAACTCGGAGGAGATTGCGCATCGGAGACTATGCAAGAGTCCTTTCAATGGTTCGACTCCTATAGCGAGGAAAATTTCGACTGGCCGGATTTCCTTTCCGAGGGAAATGAGGTCCCACCAGAGACACAGGAAATTCTCGACGCTCTTGACCCGATTGATGAAGCCGGGCTTGATCTCGAGCTATCGCGTCGGTTAGAAAAAATCGCCGAGCGAGAGAAAGGGGTAAGCGAAACCGAATTACTGCGGCGCGTAAGCCTAAAGGGAGTCACGCTGCCAGGTAAGGAGGATGATACCGATACCGATGCCGATGACGAGAGCGAAAAGTCGAAGGAAATTGACCCGAGCCCGTCGGAGGTCATGGTTCACGAGGCAATCGAAGTCAAGTCCGCCGCGCCGGAGGTCCCGTGACGATCGGTGAGATGGTCACTGCCTCCCGCGGGCCACGATCCCATGGCGCGTTCCACGCCGCACCCGAAGCGAGCGGCGCGCGCGGCACCTGGGGATGATACTATTGCCAATCCAATTCCCGAGAACGAATCAAACATTGCTTCGATCCCCGGGGATGGAACGAATGGTAATACGATCGACCTTCCGGAAGAAACGGCAAAAATCGGAATTAATTGCCCCAATGCCTCGTTCGAGGTAGAGCCATCGGATAGCGAGTTCGTCAACGCTGGGCGCGAATCAAAGTCCTTGAGCGATAAAGTCGCGGAAAGGCACGATAAGCCGGTAGTCGGTACTCGCGAGTGCCTGACTTACCGCATAGACAATTATGTGCACTTTATTTCGGCGGACGCCGAATTATCCACCCCGATCGGGCGATTGTTAGCCGACCTGGGAAAAATCAACGCACAAGCCATAAAAACCCAAGGGTTACGGGTCGGCCAAATTGCAATAACGCAGCACGGCGAGCGAAATATCTATAGCGTGGTTGTAAAGAAACGTTACTTTGACCAGGCGCTGGACAATAACGCACTACAGGGCTTAGAAAATTTGAAAAAAATTCTCGTAAATTCAGGCGTCGAGTCGTTTCGAATTTCACGTGCCGGGGATTACTCCCACACCCGGTCGAGTGGACGACTCGTTGAAAAACTACACGAGCTCTTCGATAAGTCTGGCGTAGCGGTGACGGTCTGCTACGGCAAGCTGTTATTGCCGCCAGCAGAGTCGAGAGCTAAGATAATAAATGAGTTTCATTGTAGCCTCTTTGGAGGACACAAAGGAATAACAAAAACCTATCGGAAAATCTGAGAATCTTTTTATTGGCCCTCGCTTCGCAACGACGTCCAAAATTTTATTAGGCGCTGTAAAAGCTGCCAGGAGCGAAAGCTTGTACGGGCTAAGACCCGTGAGCCAATGCTGTTGACGGATACACCAGCCGATACTTTCGACAAAGTTTCACTCGACACCGTGGGCCCTTTAGCCACGACGCCTCATGGCAATAAACACAGACTTACCATGCAGGATCATTTGTCGAATTATTGTCTGATAGAGCCTATTCCGGATTTAAATGCCACCACTATCGGCGAAGCCATAGCGCGCCGATTGTTTACACAGTTCGGCGCCCCCCGGGCTATTCTAACCGATCGAGGGGCTGCTTTCACCAGCAGTTTGCTACAAGAAATATCCGAAATATTTAAAATAATAAAACAATTAACGACCTCCGGGTACCGACCGCAAACCAACGGGGCGCTCGAGAGAAGCCATATAGTACTGGTGAAATATATAAAACAGTACGCCACTCAGTATGACAATTGGGATAGGTTATTGCCCTATGCCGAACTCTCGTGTAACAAGTGCGTTCATGAGGCAACAAACTTCACCAGCTATGTGAACTTAGCACCCGGATTTAAAAAATCGACTTTTTTTAAGGTGATTCTTGTAGATTTTCGTTAGTAGTTGTATGTAGTAACAGTTTTTTCGTTTGTAGTAGGGCCAAAAAAAAGTTACCGGCCTTTTAAAAAAACGCATCACCCCGATTCGACGAAAATCAAATCTGATGATTGATTCTGATAGAGAATCGTTTGTAGTTGATTGTAGTGAAGGAATTTCCGTTTGTAGTAACAAAGAAAATAAGTTACAGATTTTTTTTTTTTCGACTATCGGCTCGCCCGTAATTGTCGATAAACTACAAACGAAGTTAATATTATTACAATCAACAACCTACAAACGATTTTAACGCCACAGCTTATCGTTGTTTTTTTTTCAATTTTCGATTAACTTTTCCACGAATAATCTGTTTTTAAAATAGTTTTCAGTTGTATGTAGTGAAGTCATTTTTGTTTGTAGTTCCACCAGAATGATCGTAGCGTCGATATACTTCAAGCTCTGGCGTTCAAATGATTTGTAGTTGTTTGTAGTGAAGTCAATTTCGTTTGTAGCTCCCCCAGAATTAACGTAGCGTCGAAATACGCCAAGCTATGACTCTAAAATCGTTTGTAGTTATTTGTAGTGAAGTCAATTTCGTCTGTACTTCTTCGAGAATGATCATAGCGTCGATATACTTTAAGCTATGACTCTAAAATCGTTTGTAGTTGTTTGTAGTGAAGTCAATTTCGTCTGTAGTTCTTCGAGAATGATCATAGCGTCGATATACTCTAAGCTATACCTCTAAAATCGTTTGTAGTTGTTTGTAGTGAAGTCAATTTCGTTTGTAGTTCCTTCAGAATTAACGTAGCGTCTATATAATCTAAGCTATGGCTCTAAAATCGTTTGGAATTGTTTGTAGTGTCGTTTATTTAGTATTTCGTGATGAAAAAAAGCAACTACATTTAACTGCTATGCAATTTAGAAGCTCGTAAATAACTTGAAAAGCGTTAGAATCTATTGAAATTGTGGCCGTAGGCAAACAGTTATGAATACTGTTATGAGAATAGATTAAATTTAATTAAAATATAAAATTATAACATATACAAATATTATAGTCGACATTTGGTGAAGACTACTATATCTCGATATCTTTATATTCCATAAAATATCCTGCATTCCGATGTTGCATGTTGCTTTCTTATGCTATCCATGTCCATAATATAGCATTTCATGTTTACCTATGCCTACTGACATAGATGACTAATAAAAAATAACTCTGCTCTTAGTGTTAACCAAAACCGACGACGAGGACGTGGCGAAAACCCGGCTTCACTTGTTTCGTTTTTTTTAATTATTATTCAAATATTATTTTTCTTGCATACAGTCGAAGTTCCGTATTCTTAAGTCCCGTTAACTTAACTGTTCCCTTACTTTAACTCGTTACCATGGTAACGAATTCCACTAACTGTATTTCTCCTCAGCTCCTTTTCCCCACTCCGAGCGCTACGTGCGCTACAAACGCTGCGCGGCGTCTATGCTAACAGTCATTCTGCGCACCTATAACCTCTCCGTTTGAAATGTTTGAAATATGTCTCAACTCTAGGAATGTGACGAACAGTCATTTAAAAAATCGAAAAAAAAAGAAAAGAAAAATTTTATATTTATTGTTGTAAATGAAAAATCAATCTTAACTTCATGAAATATGGTTTTTAAATTAATAATAAAATAATAATAATTATTATTATTAAAATAGAACAATTAATTATTATTCTACATTTTTTCAGAGTCATACACTATATCTTGTTGCTGAGAAAGCAGTCAAACTCTTTTCACTTGTCGCAGCTATTCGACCGAAGGATAGCTTATCCTTTGACAAGCGACAAGTAAACAGAGTTTGATGGCGTCTCTCAGCGACAAGATGCAATGTACGATTTAGAAAAATGTTGGCTTGTCGCTAAGAGACTCCGTCAAACTCTTTTCAGTTATCGTTTGTCGAAGGATAAGCAATCCTTCGGTCGAAAAGTTGCTACAAGTGCTTCGCTGCTGCGATAAGTGCTTCGACACTGCGACAAGTGCTTTGCTGCTGCGACAAGTGCTTCGACACTGCAACAAGTACTTCGCAGCTTTTCGACTAAAGAATTGGTTAGTCTTCGACAAGCGACAAGTGAAAAGAGTATGAGTACGTTTCTCAGCGACAAGCCACAATTTTTCAGAGTCATATATTGTATCTTGTCGCTGAGAGACGCTGTCAAACTCTTTTCACTTGTCGCTTGTCGAAGGATAAGCTGTCCTTCGGTCGACGAGCTGCGATAAATGAAAAGCGTTTGACTATGTCTCTTAGCAACAAGATACAAAGTATATTTTCTAAGATTGATTGTTTATTTATAACTATAAATACTGAAAAAAAAAAAAAATTTTACGAATTTTCAGTCATTCAATTTTCGTAAATAATAAAATACGTATATGTACATTACATACCTTTCGATTACAATATATATTTATTTTTCTTTATTATTATTATTTGTTTGTTTATTATTATTTATATTTGTTGCACACGAGATTCAATATTCAAGAAAGCGTAAATATTCTTTCGATTTCTAGGTGTGTTATTCACCGGCCGGCCTTCACAGTTTGGTGCCTATTTCAAAAAATGTAAACTGCGCACGCGCAGCAGTTACAAGGTGGCTTCGTACCTGCGGACGCAGGTACGAAGGTATACCCTTCGTTACCCCTATTCGCAGCAACGGACCGAGAGTAGGGACGATAGGGGAAATACAGAATAGGGATCGGGTCCGGTCCCGTCGAGTTAAGAATACGGAACTTCGACTGTATTACAACGAAAGTTTATTTCGTTAGTAGTTCTTCAAGAATTGGAAAAAAACTGATATCAAGAAGCGCGGTAGCGCTTCGACGCCAAGTACTGAAAAAACAGTACAAGGCGTGTCGCTACTGAGAGTAACCTACGCCAATATACCGGAAGTGTATAGTGCGTTGAACTTTCGATCGATATATCTTCGCAATAAGACAACGAATCGAATTTTCATGGACACTTTTATAATGTAATTTTGGGCCAATCTTTCGAAAGAGTCTAGTTACCATTCAATTGGTTTAGCCTATTTCGAGATCTCGAGGTCGGGAATTTCACAGGGTCCAAACGATTATAAAGTGTCCTGTCCCGTATATATATGTCTGCGTCTACATCAGTTTATCGAAAAATTTGCGTGGTGGCGCGCGCGTCGCCACAGCCGGCGTAGCTGTCAGCTGTTGTCGGTGGCAATGTTATACGCCGTCTACGTTTACATAAGTTCATAGAAAAATTCGCGCGGTGGCACGCTCGTCGCCACAGCCGGCACAGCTGACAGTTCTTATCGTCGGCACGTATTTTTGCGGCGTGAACATTTTTTTGAGTGTTTCCGAAAATAATAATTATGTATTGCGTATCGTGGTTTAGTGTCTCGACGCGAAGTAAAAAAGAAAAATTCCGAGTTACGCGTTATACGTGTGCTTTTATATCGATTATAACTTTTCTTTGCAATCTCGAACAACATAACCGGCAATCATCAAGTGGAATATGTGACGGGCCGTTCGCCCGGTTTTGCATATAGAATTAATTTTGTTCGATCTAAATTTTCTGAATTCGAAATTAATTTTAAAGGGAAAATTACAAAAAAATAGTAGCTTTTCAAAAAGAAGTGAAATTTCCCAAAATATTTTTTTCAAAAAAAAAAAAAGGTACGCCAAGTACTGAAAAATCCGATTTGCAAATATTGTTTAAAAAAAAAAAATGAACAAAATTTTATAAGCCAAGCATAACAGAAAAATAAAGATTCTATATATCAAAAAATATTTTTTTTTTGCACAAAAATTGCTGTAAAAAATTGGCGTTCCGGTGTTTGCAAGCGTCACAATAAACCACTAGCATTGGAACGCTAATTTTTTTCAGCAATTTTTGTGCAAAAAAAAAATAATTTTTTGATATATAGAATCTTTATTTTTCTGTTATGCTTGGCTTATAAAATTTTGTTCATTTTTTTTTTTAACAATATTTGCAAATCGGATTTTTCAGTACTTGGCGTACCTTTTTTTTTTTTGAAAAAAATATTTTTGGATACTATATACTTCAAATTCTGACGTTCGACTTTTTCACAGTTCGTTGGAGTACATTTTACTTCGTTAACAGTACAGTGAATAGTAAGTTGCATTTCATTTGTGCTACCGCGAAAAACAAATCGGAAGTAAAAACACTCCGAACGGTCACTCTAGAATCATTTGTCGTTATTTTTAGTGATCTTTATTTTGTTTATAGTTCCTTCAATCATATATCATTTGCGCTAAACAATAAAGCAGATACCAAAACCGGACGGCGCGAAGAGCATTGTGTATCTTTATAAAGCTGTCTGCGGGTACCGCGGGAAACTGCTACCTTTATTTCAAATGCTTTCAGAAAAGCACGATACAAATACATTGACGTATTGGATTCGAGAGTGGTTGCGTTCTGTGGGGTCGTCTCCGAAACAAGTCGTTACGGATTATTCGCTGGCACTCCTTAACGCTACTTCTCTTGCATTCAATGACACGAGGTTGAAAAATTACATCGAGAACTGCATCGTTATAGATTTAACAGCTTCGTCGGTGTGTATACGCCGTCCTAAGTGTCTTATTCGCATCGACATCGCACATTTAATAAAAATGGTTACGTCTTGGAATTGCTTCGGCCACGAGAGTCCCGACAAAAAATATTTTTATTCTCGATGCCTAGGTCTTCTGACAATGTGCACCAAAATCGACGACTTTGTTCGCTTATGTACTGACATTCTGTCGGTAGCTTTCGCGGCGCACGAAAATATCGACGACAAAGAAAGTCACTGTTTTGCGGCTCAAAACAGGGTTTTAAAACGCATCCAGTCGTACGACAATCCCAAAGACGATGTTTCTAGGGATGATAGTTTATTGGAATTCATTGACGACTTCGATCCGGAGATTGAAATTGTATCAAGCAGTGCGATCGATAGCCTCTTGAAAAAAATCGAAACGAACAGCAAAAGTACACTAACTGACGGTCGGTTGAATCCATATCACTGCGCCAATTTTGGGTTCCAGCTTCTGAAACTCGCAAAACACTTTGTTTTGTGGACTGCGATAATGACTGGCAACAATCTACAAAGTTCAACTATCGGAGATTTGTAAAATCAAAAACGAGTTCAGCTTGTTTCTAGCTCGGCTCGTAGCGAGGAATATTTTCGAGAGTTTAAAGACTTGGTATTTAAAAAAGAAAAGTCGATAAGAACGGACAAGTTCCTCGTCATCCATCTCCGAAGCTTGGAAGGAACGAGTAAATTGTTGAACGCGCCACAAAAAAAAACAAAGACAGCTCCAAAAAAGATTGAGCATGCGACGCCTCAAGCAGTCGCGAAGCAGTATCGCACGATAGTCTCGGCAGGAATTCCGAGACTCGTTTCGAAATCTCAGAAGACGACGAATTGGAGATTACTGCCGAATCAAGTTATCCCAACACCGACACTTGGAAGACGGACGATACGTCATTACAATACGCCGAGATCGCATCGGAAAATCCTACGACTGAAAAGCATACAGTTGAATTAATAGGTGATTCCGACGGAGACGTATGTAAAAGGACGAAAGTCAAAGAAAATTCATTTGAATTAATATCGTTGGCAATCAACGTAGTTCCCGCAGCAACAAACTGCCTAAATGAAACCGAGGATTGGCGTGGCCTCACGAAGCAAACAGAACCGTTGAGAACATTCGTGTCGACGGTAAAGAACAAACGCGGGAAATACGTAACCCAATGCCCAGATATTACGATTCTTCATAAGAGACCGAAATTCTGTCGATCACTACCCCTCCTCATGAATGGAAACCATTTGGCCCAGCGAAAATTGATAAGAAGATGATAAATGTGCGAAACACCTGTGCGTTTGATTCGGCCGTGCAAAGTTTTCTGGTCGCATATCAGGATTTCGCTCCGTATAACGAGTACATTACCGAATCGACCAACGTCCCGGTATACGAGTTCGTACAGTCGTTATCGAGCATGGGACCGAGTTCAAGGCTCTACGATGAACGAGGTGTAATTCTGAAGTCTACTAAAAAAATACAAAATGGAGTGTTGGATTGCAAGATCAACATCGCGACGCTGTTGGAAAAGTTTATTTTACGCGATGTTCCGTCTGTTACGGTAAGTGTTCAATGCCGTGATTGCGACTTCGAGAAATCGAATACAGATCAGGTCCTCGACGTCAATCCACTGCCAATTGCAAGAAATTGCATACGTGGTTTGCAGGAAACTGTCAATGACTTTTGTCAGAAGTTCGCGAATAGAACGCGAAACGCGTGTGACCGCTGCAACAGCACGAACGTCGAAAGAAGGGTATTCGGAGGGAAGCATCTCTTGATCAACCTTGAGTCGGTATGGATCGAGATAATTACCGCAAGAAGTGGCGTATTGAATTGCCGAAAACGTTTTGCGCTTCTGGAGATACCAGAAAAGGTAAATCATTGCGATTGCGAGTACAGATTCGTTTCAGCGATCATCTTCATTGGTGAACATTATCTCGCGGACGTCAAGCGCGTGACAGGTAAGTGGGAAGAGAACAACGACCTAAATATGTCGAAAAGAGTCGTTGACGTCAGTGCACGAACGATGCTGCAGCAACATACCATCCACGTGCTTTTCGACATCCAAGTTTAGGGTAAGATATTAAACGTGAAGTTTTTTTTTATTATATTATTTATTTTAGAGTCGTCATCGAAAAGTAACAATTCAAAAATCCATCGTATTCGTCGGTGAGCATGGTTTAACATACATCACGTGTTGAGACAGGTCCGTAGGGAAGCACTGTAATTTGTTATTATGTCGTGAAGAGACAATACAGCGCGAAGGTTGCAGCAGTAATACACGATGCAATGCTCTTCTACATCAGGGTTTAAATGAAGACGTTAACGCTGGGTACGACGTGTAAGTTCGTTAAAAAACAATATTTCTTTAAAGGCCGTTATATAAACGTTAAATAATATATATCTGTAATAAAAAGAAAAAAGACGAAAAAAAAAAACAAAAAAACGAAATAAAAAAAAAATAAAAAAAAATGAAGCCGGATTCCGCCACGTCCTCGTCGTCGGTTTTGGTTAACACTAAGAGCGCAGTTATCTTTCATTAGTCGTCTATGTCAGTACGCATAGATAAACATGAAATGCAATATTATGGACATGGATTGCATATGAAAGCAGCAACAGACATAGGAACGCATGAGATCCTATGGAATATAATGATATATGGATATAGTATATGGTCTTCAGCGAATGACGACTATTTAATATTTGTTGTGTCATAGTTTTATATTTTTATGAATTTTAGTGTTTTCATAACGGTTCTCATAACTGTTTGCCTAGAGTTGCAGCATGTAGTATATAGATTTTTTTCACTTTTGGAGGAATTATGAAAAAAGTAAACTTGATTACACAGAACTACCAACTATTTAAGAGGGGTTGCATCAAATATAACGAGTTTGTGGTTTTTTCAATTTTTGAGGAACTACAAACGATTTTAGACTCACAGCTTGGAGTCTATCGACGCTACGTTAATTCTGGAAAAACTACAAACGAAATTGACTTCACTACAAACAACTGCAAACGATTTTACAGTCATAGCTTTGAGTATATCGACGCTACGTTAATTCTGGGGGAACTACAAACGAAATTGACTTCACTACAAACAACTGCAAACGATTTTACAGCCATAGCTTTGAGTATATCGACCTACGATAATTCTGGGGGAACTACAAACGAAATTGACTTCACTATAAACAACTACAAACGAGTTTAAGGTCATAGCTTAAAGTATATCGACGCTATGATCATTCTCGAAGAACTACAGACGAAATTGACTTCACTACAAACAACTGCAAACGATTTTAGAAGCATAGCTTAAAGTATATCGACGCTACGATCATTCTCGAGGAACTACAAACGAAATTGTCTTCACTACAAACAACTACAAACGATTTTAGAGCCATAGCTTGGAGTATTTCGACGCTACGTCAATTCTCGAGGAACTACAAACGAAATTGACTTCACTACAAAAAACTACAAATCTTTTGAAAGCCAGAGCTTGAAGTATATCGACGCTACGATCATTCTGGTAGAACTACAAACAAAAATGACTTCACTACATACAACTGAAAACTATTTTAAAAACAGTTTGTTCATGGAAAAGTTAGTCGAAAATTGAAAAAAAAAAAAAACAAAAACAACTATAAGCTGTGGCGCTAAAATCGTTTGTATGTTGTTGATTGTAATAATAGTAACTTCGTTTGTAGTTTATCGATAATTACGGGCGAGTCGATAATCGAAAAAAAAAAAATCTGTAACTTTTTTTCTTTGTTACTACAAACGGAAATCCCTTCACTACAATCAACTACAAACGATTCTCTATCAGAATCAATCATCAGATTTGATTTTCGTCGAATCGGGGTGATGCGTTTTTTTAAAAGTCCTATAACTTTTTTTTGGCCCTACTACAAATGAAAAAAATGTTACTACATATAACTACTAACGAATATCTACAAGAATCACTTTCAAAAAAGTCGATTTTTTAAATCCGGGTGCTAAGTTCACATAGCTCTTTGCTTTCTCTTAATTTTTTAATGTTTTTAACAAAATGTTAACTTTAATACATTCAATTTTTGTTTTTTTTTGACAATCTTTCAATTTCAATTCAGTTTTTGTTTGTTTTTGCTAAAATTTCAATTTTGTTTCTCTAACGTTGAGCTCACGGCGAAATGATTACCAAATATTGGTTTTGCACGAAATTCAGTGAACTTTTTGTGTTTTCAACACTTAACTAATCGTAACTAATCGTATTTCAAATTTTTCTGCAATTTCAAGCTGTACGGTACACAACAAAGTGTTGCGTCACTCCGCCCGCACTTCAGGTCATGAAAGGCCGCAAAGCAGCAACACGACATTGAGTATGCGGCGGTAGGGGGCGAGGGGGTCCAGCCCCGGTGGGGGGTTAAAAAAAAAATATATACACGTCAAGTTGTTGTGTTATTCCGACTCAGACTTCGGGTCATATAGGCCCAAATCAACAACACTACATAAATGTGAGAGGGGGGGGGGGGGGGGATGGGAAAAAAAGCCGTAACCATCAAGTCACCTCGAAGAACCGGACGAAAGTGATACTATTTGCGTGAATATTCTATTTTATTTTTGACGGTTCTACCCTAGGTGATTACAACCTCTAACGCGGAGCGAGCGTAGCGAGCGGAGCCCACCCACCAGCCGCTATTCCGAGCGGACCGGAGGGGAGCGAGGAATGCACACAACAACCGTCAGTGTAATTCCGACCCTCACTTCGGGTCATACAACCCCAAAGTACCGAAACGCCGTTAACTGCACGGCTGCGGGGGGAGCGCCGGGGTCCAGGGGCGGAGCCCCGGTGGGGTCCAGGGGCGAAGCCCCGGTTTGGGGGGGGGGGGGGGGGGGCGAAGCCCCCCCACTGAACAATAGAAATATTGTTATTATATGAAATAGGAATCGAATATAGTTTAAAGTGTTCATTATTATTTCGATCACGGGAGACAAGTAATTTATTTCACGAAGTTCTACGTAATATCGCAACAGGTTACACAGACCAAAAGAGACAGACAGGCAAATAGACAAACAGTTGTAAACAGACGGGCAGACAGACAGAGAATTGCAAACAGACAGGCAGACAGACTGTCGCAAAGACAATCTTTGATTTTTTTAATCGAGAGACGTTCCAGAGCAATCTTCGTCATTAATAATTTTACAAGTTATTGATGAAATGATTCTTACCGAGCTGTCCTTGTTATTGCATTTATCTGATATTTGGAATTTTGGGTGGTTTCGATAAGAATAGCCTGTGTACAGCTCTGAATTAAGGAGTTTCAAAAATCCCACAATTTCTTTGGCATGTCGATCAGTTTGTTTTCATCGATTACTTGATTGCGCAGTTGGGCAGCTGCTTTTGTTAATTCTGGAGGTGTACACAGGAATTCTTCATCATTATTGCTCTCTTAGATGCCCGCTATTATTGTCGCTCGTTAAACAAGTAGGCGGTCCAGTGGCTGTACGGTTTCAGCTCACGAAGTAGACGGAATCCAGAAATATGTCACATTCCATGCGGTGAGAATTCCCTACGCTCCTAGAGAGCAATGGATACTACTGCGCATGCGCACTGCTTGCTGGACAAAAATTCTCGAAATTCAACTCTATTCACACGCGAGAACTGTAGCTATTACAGCGCAGTTAGGAAAAAAATAATTTCTAATGCTGTAATATTAACTATTCCGAACTGGCACGTGACTGTGGTCGAATGTAAGGAAATCGGTCACCCGGAAAATATCGATTCACATGAGTGCCACAAGATCGCTTACTCATCATTTGAAGAACGGGATCTGCAACCGGGGGGGTGTCCGAGGCCGAAATTTTTGACAACAATAACAACATATATAACAATAACAACAACAATATTAACATCATTAACAACAATAACAACAATAACAACAGAAATAACAGCAACAGTGAAAACACTAAACACAGTAACAAATGCAACAATTGCAACATCTGTACCAATTACATCAAGTGCAACGAACTGCAACTATTACTATGATAGTGCACCGACTATTACGATTACAAGTTTTGGTTTATTCTTATTGTTATCGTCAGTCATTGGAATTGCAGTGCCGAACGAACTCATTATGGTGTTGTAGACGTTTAAAAATATGTTTACAATTTTTTTTTCCGGCCTCCCCCTTGTAACTCTTTTACTCTAAAGTCAAAGAAACATTGTCTCGAAGGGTAATATAAAGTAACTAATTTTTTTAGTTTTTAAATCATTTTTTCTTTTATTTCTTGCATTTTTTCAGTTTATTAAGGTTTTTTTTTATTTTTAACGCGTTTATTCTTGTATTTTCCCACCTCCCCCACCTGAATGTTCAACTATACGATGAAACACAACGTTTGGTAACAAGAAAAAATTTTTTACGCGCAATTTGGGAAAAGCCCCAATTCTAAATAGTTACCTTAAAATTATTACAACCCAAATCCTCAAATTAATTACAACATTTTCTTTTTCAGGGATTCGACAGGTACATCGCATGTACCGTTCGTGCAAGCTATGACATCAATGACTCGGTGGAAAGCAAAAAATTCACCACCTATGCCACGTTCTTGGACGATGTACGCGGAATTATTAAGTCAGGAACGATGGAAATTTCTCAGGTCTTACAATGGTGGTGAATTAAGCGTCACACCCGTACGAGGAGCCGATGAATCTACTTCCGTATTTTTTGGCGATATGGAATTCCTACGTACCATCGACGGTACCAATATAGCGGTCGCCGCGACGTTCAAAGTTCTTCCACGTCGTCCCAAAGTATTGCAGTTACTCACAATAATGGTGCGAATTGATGATGCGGTAAGTAATTGACTGTTCGTTTTTAATAACATAAACGTTATTTTGCGAAAGCTGGGCGAAGTATATCACTAAGCCCACAGTACTCGAAGTATAGAGCATTAATGTATTTGATGCCTATATGCAGATGCTGCCGATCGCGTGGGCCGTAATGGAAAGAAAGACAACGGAAGCCTATGTAGCTGTGCTTTGGCATTTTGCAACTACATTGGCACCGCATTTGAGACCGTCGTCTTACATGTTGGACTTCGAAAGAGCGCTAGCAACGGCCCTACATCGAACGTATCCAGCTGCAACGGAGGATCACTGCTTTTTTCATCATTGTCAAGTAATATTTACAGTCCAGTTTCAAGTATGAAATAAGAAGTACTTTAATTCAATATATGTAATCGTAAAATTATAGCATCGACCTAAATATCCGTCTACAACTGAAAATGAGAGCTTGAATTCCATCGCATATTGATGTTATTTAAAAAATTTCATAACAACTTAAATAAACTTATACTCATAAAAAGTCATAAACTTAAACTTTTTCAAAAATTTTGAAAGAATATCTTTGAGTTCGTCGATAAAACGAAACATTTACTAACATTGAATATTACACAAAAAATTTCATATTATCAGGCTCTCGTGAAAGCGGTTGAGAGATTGGGCTTACGGCGGACAATTCAAGATTGCAACGCACGAAAAATCGTGTTCCGGATGCTAATGGCTCTGGCGCTGTTACCGGCGAAAGATATCCCGGCAGCTTTCGAATGGCTAGTCCACGCTACACCGCCGGATATCGCGCGACACTTCCAAAGGTTATTTGAATATTACGACATATACTGGATCCGTAACGTTGGTCCGAACGTTGTTAGTGTGTTTGGCTTGGAGCACAAAACTAACAATTATATCGAGTCGTATCACAGGGTTCTTCGAGCACGCATGGGTGTCCATCCTACCGTGTGGCTTTTCACAGGTAAACAACTGAAAATAATTTCATAAAAGCCGGATTCATTTCAATCGATTATTTTTAATATTAATTTATGTATTTTAATAGAGCGCTTGCGCAATCTCCAGTCTGTGGTTCGAAGCAGTTTTCAATCGCTAAACATGGGACTGGCGATAACACGCTTTTCGGAAACACGACGAATAAGCCATCGAGCTATCGAACGTGCGTGGCAATTATATCGAAACGGATTGTTGGATGTCTCGCGATTCCTGGCTTGCACTAGTCATTGCCTTCGCGCGTTCAACGAACAAATATTATTTAACGAGGAGCAAGTTCAAGATTTTGCGAACGGTAATTATTTTGACGAAGGGATAGTTTGGTTCCCAGTTGTCCTGAAAATTCTTGCTATTTGAATCTATTTGTACGGCAAAAAAATCAAAATATTTTTATTTGGAGTATACAATTATCATTTAGACGTCACTACTTTTAGTCTTCTATTTATTTAACTGATTTTGAAAGTTAAAGCGAGAATCACCGTTAAATGTGAAATAAGGTTCCCTTGAGGTACCTTCTTTATTCAGTTTGTTGAATTTTTCCGCTATTTTATTCAGTTGAAATTGATCCAATCGTTTTATTGGATATACTATGTATACTAATCTCATAAAAACTATAGGCGCGCATGGGTTACAAAATTATTATTCATTTTTTATTACATTCACTCCGTTTAAAAGTTGTCGCTGATGCTGTTCATGACCATCGTGGAATTTACGAAGAGAATGTCGAAGAGGCTTGGATATTTCGTCGAGAACTGCCTGGCGGAGAGCCTGAAATTCTGTTGTGTAAGACAATATCAATCGAATTCTACAATTTAACATGAGTGTATTCTATTAGTTCCATCACTTTTTTTCCGTTTTTAGTACCGGAATTAGTTTTTCCAGCGTGTAACTTGTGTTATAACAACAGAATGGATACAATCAGCTTACCATGCTGTCACTGGATCGCGTGCGCTGCTTGTACTCGAGAAATCATGCAGTTATCGGTGGCCGAAGATGCCTAGATTTACTGTGGTGTCTGCGGCGAACTGCCGACAGGTTTTCACACCATAATTATTAAATATGAATAAAAACAAATTGTAAAATTGTGCACCTCGTTGTTGGCGGATGATCGGGAACGCCCAGAAGAAACGACGTTTGAAACTGTGCCACAGTGAGTTTGTTTTTGTATTCAATAAATTCTTCGACCCATCAAACACGATATTAATAACGAAAAAAAAAATGTGTTCACACCTTAGCCGAAGGAAGACGTCTAGATAAACAACGATTTTCCTCTTGGCGAAGCATCCAATTCATCGACGACGAACGTCGTCGCGAATCTCAACGTTAATCTTAACGTTAATATGAATGTTAATTTACCGAAAAATCCGAGTTTCGCCGCGATACGGGAGGATAGACTGAGGTTTCACGAGAGAGTCGGTACCCTCGTTAAACTTTCGAATAACGCGAGAACCGCGGAACGACGAAGGCCTCTCAACGAACTCAACAACGGCGTTATGATGACCCATCGGCAGTTGCGAGACAACGAGTTGTTTGAGGTAACGAAAGTTGTTGCGGTTATTCGATTATTTGTTGGTATTGTTTCCACGAATAATACCGTTAAACGCGACCGTTCATTTAGATTCGGATAGACAGACTTGTGGATAAATGGTCCGGAAGCATAGAAGTTGGCGTGACGACTCACAGTCCAACGGCACTCGAGTTTCCGGCGATAACGACGAACATGCGTTCCGGTACTACGATGATGTCGGGCTGCGGAATTCTGACAAATGAAAACGGCATGCAACGCGAATACGGAGAAATAAATCTCAACGAATTGAGGGTTCGTATCGTAAAAAACGAAAATCAGATGTTTCGACGAACTTAACTATTGAAACGGTAGCTATTTTTGGCTAGTCTCATTAACCAGAGTTCGAGACGTGAGCAGGGAAAGAATTTGTAAAATCCGAACTAATTTTGAATAACGATGGTTTCTTAACAATGTATTTAATTCACATGGGTAATTTACCGATTTTATGTCTACACCGTATGTCTATCTACCAAGCCACACTGTTTTACCGTCGGCGTGTTAGCGCCGCCTAGGACACTTCCTCGCCGCTACGCGCACTGATTCTTGATCGATAATCAAGTTTCGCTCAGCGTATCCACTTTCACAGATGGCGCCACTGTTTCGTCACTTTAATGGCTTGACCAGTAGGTCAAGGACTAAGCAGTGGTGCGCAAGCTGAGGCTCCTTGTCGCTTTTACCGTTATACTTTATTAATTTATTGTTAGTGAGCAGGTAGCACAATCAACACCACGATTGATTTTTCTGTTTTCTTTTATTTTTACAGCTATGGCAAGCGGCTTTCTTGCTGTTATTCCTGCACTTTTAATCAGTGGTTCTCACACGCTTACTAGCATGTACCGCTTTTTGCACAATAAATTTATTTTATTAAGTATAACTTTTTATTCTTATTTCTAACACCTTATACATTAACAATTCTCTTAATTTCTATTTTTCTTAGCATATAAGAAGTCCTTTTTCAGAATGTCTTTGTTAGTTAAGTGTTAGAGAAACTTAATAATCGCTTTTAAACTTTACCAGTCTTTCGGCAGAGTTTTTCAGAGTCCTCTATTTTATTCCTGGCACTTAGACTTTTCACTACTTCACGACTTCACTACTTTTCACTGCTTTTACTTTTCACTACTGTTGGTCTGGTTGGTTTCACTTCGGCGACTGTTGGTAAGGAAGAACTGTCTTTTCCCTTCGAGTTCCCGGGTTTATATACCCCTTTGTCGTGTCTTTTTTCTACAGGTCTGTTCCGAGAATTGCGCGGAATCGCGGTTGCGCAGTTCTGTAAAAATTTCCATTGGTTAATTGCTGATTTTGCTGGTTATCCTCCAATGGCAATGTAGTTTGTTCGTGACGTATTTCCTCTTGGATCTTGTACGACCAATTATAGAATTTCTGTTCATGACGTTCGTCCTGTGGCGTCATTGCCTACCAATGGTGAGGTAGTGTGGTCATTATCGGCCAGTGGTAAGTTAGTGTGGCGCTCTTGCGTGTTGGTGAATTGTTTGTGCGCATGTACCGTACATCCTGATCCAATAGTATGCAGAGTTTGGTGGTTCTGGGCTTGGTGCGCATGCGTCGGTCTGTATTGCGCATGTGCCATACCTCGTAGCCCAATGGCCTGGTGAGTCGGTACTTTGGTGCTTGTTGCGCAAGCGCTGGCAGTCTTTGTGCGTAGGTGTGGTCTTCTTTGTTGGCCACACCCCCATCTCCTGTTTGCTGCGCCTGCGTTTTGCTCCATATTGGTAGATGGTACCGATTTTGTTTGATGGTCGGCGCTGTGGTCTGTCGAGGTCTTTGTTGCGCATGCGCCGTATCGATCACGATCGATGATTATTGCGCATGTGCAACGATTCTCGTTGATGGGGATGTTGTTAGATGGCGCTGTAAGTCTTGGGTTCGGCGCTCAGGTGGCGCTAGTGGTCATTTTTTACTGATCGGATGGGCAGGGGTTGCCGATACGTTACACTGTCCCCCAAATTCTTGTGTGGACAATGTTTTAGCTTGTCCTAAGCAATAATTTAAAGTTTCTTTGTTGTTTTTTTTTTTTTTTTTTTTTTATAGGTAAGACAAAAAGAATGAGAAAACAGGAGAAGGTGTTTAATGTTCAATATTTTCCTTTTTTATTTATCTTCTATTGTGACTCGTCATCCTCGCTGTCAGTAGTACATGTTGTTGTTGTGTCTTCGTTGTCAATGCCTTGGAACCAGTGGGCCACCCAGGTGGTTCGTAGTACTTCCGTGTTTTCGTGGTGGGGGATGAGGTCTTCGTTGATCATTGTTGACATCGATGCGATGTCCGTTGATGAGTCTTCCCCCAATTCGGTGTCGTTGTCGTTTATTATTGTCTGCGATTCGTCTTGTATATGGTCTTCAGGTGTCGTGGTGTAGATGTTTATAGCTGTCTCGTCGTCGGTGCCCTCTTCGGATGTGTAGAAATTTCCACAGCAGTCTTCGTACAGGATACGCCTTTGGGTTTGATCGCAGAAAGCCCCTCCATCCATTTCCCAATCGCACCACTGGGGGTTTTGTCCCCTTTCGGCGTATCAATTTTCCAGCAGGATCTTTGTTGGGATAATTTTTTCACCATTCTCGTCGATCCTCTCGAGGTGCATCCACACCGCGTCCGAGTTGGTACATTCTTCTTTAATCGTCATTGTCCATTCGTAGTCTTCCAGGAGAGCTTTTGCGATATTTGTCGTGTGGTCGCTCCATTCGTCGGATTCATTTGGCCTTATCCCGTCAAGGCCTCCTGCGATGGCCTGGAATGCGATTGCCTGGTGGTCTTTTGGTACCGTGAAGAGCTCCTCTATTTTTGCTGGTATTTCCATGCCCCAATCCCCCAGCCAAACCCAAATGTCCTCGTCGTCGTCGATTTCTTCGGTCACCATGGAGCGGTAGAATCTACCCTGGTGACGGAGGTAGACTGGAGCGCCTTCATAAGCTTCCTCCTCGAGGAGTGGGTGGATTTCAGGGTGATCCAGCGGGCTTTCGGCGTAATGGTTCAGCACCTGGCTCCTCTTCATTTCGGGATCGTTAAGGTGGAAGTAAATTCTTGAAGGATTTCTCACTGTTAGCACTTTCACCTGGTGATAGATTCCCGTTAGATTGCGGGCGGGGTAACAGCGGAAACCGTACATTCTGAACTTAGTGTTTAGAATTTTTGGAGAGAACAAGACTGTTAGAACTGTTTTTCGCGTTTATATGTGCTAGCCTTTCATTAGTTATGGATATTAGAGAAGGTCATGTCCAATGTTCTTCCTAAATTAGCGACCTCTAAATCCTTATTTCTCATTATTGAATATGGATCTTTCAAAATCTTTTTCGAATTGTCCGTCTCACTTGTATGGGGTGGAGATCTCTGTTCCTTCTCTTATAGGTCAGTTGGTCCGGTTTCTTCATTACCGACTTTTGGTAATGATTCCTTCTTATCGATTTTAGATATCGATTTATCATTAGAACTTTTGCTGGGACGTCGATGGTCCCGCATCCTCGTGTTTGTCTGTCGGTTTTTCATTATCGTTCTGGCCTTCTTTCGTCTTATATGGCCGTAGTAAGCTTGCATGGAATTTTCCACGGTCAGCTTTCGTATCTACTTCTTCTAGCATGTATGTTGCCAATCCTACGCAATTTCTAATGCGATAGGGCCCTTCCCAGATTGGAAGGAATTTAGCTGTTATTTGTTTCTCAGGGTCGGACACTGTTAATGCCTTTAGCAGCACTAACTGTCCTTCTGCAAATGTCGTGGTTTTATGACATGCATCGAATTTCTCTGCTCGTTTTCTTCCCTTTTGTAGTATACGAGATTTTGCTTGTTCTAGTTTTGTTAAGTCTCCTGCTACTTCGTCAATCTTGTCTTTCAGCGCAGGAATCCAGTTTTTCCAGATTCTATTTGGTTTTTTACCAAATTGTAGTTCCACGGGAGTATATTCTGTGGTCTCGTGGTGCGATTCATTTATGCAGTCCTGGATGATGGGCACCCATCGTGCCCATGCCGAGTGTTTTTCTCCTAAGAAAGTTCTAAAGAACCTTCCGAGTTCTCGATTGGTTCTTTCCACAATGTTTCCTTGCGGATGTCTTATGGAGGAGAATACACCTGTTATTTCCGTTTCCCTCAACCATTTTTCCCAGCTTTTAGATGTGAATTGGGTTCCGTGGTCGAACTGTAGTCTTTTTGGTTTGCCGTATTTCGGTATATAATCTGTTTCCAATCTCTTTATGACTGTTCTTGTATTCGCATTTTGCATTGGATACAAAACAACGAATTTTGAGAAGGCATCGAGGGTGACCAGTATATGGCGGACTCCTCCTATTGATTTCGGCAGTGGCCCGTAAAAGTCGATTGATACTAGGTCCCTGGGTCCTTCTGGAACGATCGTTTGCATGTTCGCGTAGCTTCTCTGTACGGCGCATTTGTTTCGTTGGCATGTGTCACATACGGCGAGTTGTTGCCGAATGCATTTTGCGAACTTCGGGTATGCGAAATCCTCATCTAACATTCTGAAGATTTTTCGAGCTCCGATGTGTCCGTACATCGCGTGACATTCTTCCACGAGTTTTTCTCTTATGGCATGGGGTAGGACGACCTTCCATGTACCTTTCTTACTGACTTTATGCAAGACTTGATCTTTTATTTTGTATTTTTCGGTATCCCGCGTAGAAAAAATTAGTATGGGATTGACTCTGGGAGGACGATGGGCGAGAGGCTGGGGTTTGTTTGGGATTGAATCTGGGAAGCACTATGGGCAGTCATCTGGGTTTTGGGACCCGGCTGGATGGTTTCCCAGACCTTTTCCCATAGCTTCAGTGGACGGGGGGAATCCTCGTGCAATCAATCCCATACGCTTTTCCAGATTCTCTCCCAGCCGTCGCATACGAACGGGGATCCTCGTGCAATCAATCCCATATGCTTTTCCAGATTCTCTCCCAGCCATCGCGTACGACCGGGGGAATCCTTGCGCGATCAATCCCATACATAGAATCCCATGTTATGTGTAAGTGAAAGAAGATGAAAAAATAGATTTTGTCAAATGGAAGAAAAAAATAAAAAACGAAAAAATATGCCTAAAACCAATTTTTTTCGACGGATATGAGTTCCCCGAGCAAAGTTAAATGCTGCTGTACGTAATCGGCGTTTGAAATTCGATGTAGGTCCCAAAAATATTGTAAAGTATTGGATGAGTTTAACATAGATCTTTTAATTTATCTATCCAAGCTTTTCCCAGTACATCACATTATTTTTGGGGCCTTAAATGAAATTTAACCGCCGATTATGTACTACAGCGCTTAACTTTGCACGGCGTAATCATATTCGTTGAAAAAAATTAGATTTGAGCATATTTCTTCGTTTTTCATTTTTTCCTTCCATTTGACAAAATCTATTTTTCCTTCTTCATTCATTTACACATAATATGGGATTCTATGTATGGGATTGATCGGGCGAGGATCCCCCCGGTCGTACGGTACGGCCGGGAGAGAATCTGGAAATACGTATGGGATTGATTGCACGAGGACTCCCCCGTCCACTGAAGCGATGGGAAAAGGTCTGGGAAACCATCTAGCCGGGTCCCAAAACCCAGATAACTGCCCATAGTGCTTCCCAGATTCAATCCCAAATAAATCCCAGACTCTCGACCATCATTCTCCCAGAGTCAATCCCATACTAATTTTTTCTACGCGGGATCTTCGTCGTCTTCCTTTCTTGATTCTGTGCACGCTATGATGATGGCAAGGTCTTCTTGTTCTCTTTGAAGTTTGGCAATATTTTTCATGTCTCTGGCTAATTCTGGGCATGGTTTCTTTGCCAGAATTGCCACCATGATTTTATCGGTGGGGCTATTTTCCGGTCCCCAGTCCCCGTCCTTCATTCGACTTAGTGTGTCAGCGACTTTGTTTCTCTCTCCCGCAATATGTTCAACGGTTATGTTGAAGCCTTATATTAGGAGAGCCCATCTTAATAACCTGTCGCTTGCGAATCGGCACGTCGTCAGGAAGGTCAAGGCTCGGTGGTCGGTAACAATTTTGATTTTTGCTCCTAATAGATAGCTACGGAATTTTTGAAGTGCCCATACGATGGCGAGCAGTTCTTTTTCCGTGGTTATGTAACCGAGTTCAGCTCCCTTTAAGGTTCTGCTCGCGAATGAGACAACTGCTGTTTCTTCTTGTTCATCTTTTTGGCAGAGTGTTGCACCTAGTGCAAAGTCGCTGGCGTCCGTGGTTAGGATATATGGTTTAGTGACGTCAGGATGTTTCAATATTACTGTTTCACAGAACAGTTTTTTCGCTTCTTCGAATGCTGCTTCCTTTTCTGCAGTCCATTCCCATCGAACATCCTTCCTTAATAATTCCAGTAATGGAACGATCGTGTGTGCATACTGCTTTGCGAACTTTGTGTAATAGTTTAGCAGTCCTAGGAATGCTCTTAGATGTCTGATATTCTTAGGGCGAGGAAAGTCACGTATAGCCTTTATCTTGTCAGCCTGTGGCATGATTCCTTCCGTTGTAATTACGTGCCCTAGGAAATTTACCTTGTTTCTGAAAAAATGTGATTTCTCGAACTTCAGAGTCATTCCATGTTCCTGGATCTTTGTGAACAACTGCCTTAGATGTTGTAGGTGTTCTTTATAATCCTTTGAGATGCATAGTAAGTCGTCTACGAAATTTACTATGTGGTTTCCTGTTCCATTTAGGACGATATCCAGTCCTCGCACTAAGCTTGCTGTGCTGGTTTTGAGTCCGAACGGTGTTACGGTAAACTCATAGCATTTATTTTCATGCCGGAATGCCGTATACTTCCGTGACTCGGGATGTAATGGGATCTGCCAAAAACTACTCGTTAAATCCAGGGTTGTCATGATTTTGCCTCCTCCACACATTTGGAAGATTTCTTCAGTTGGTAGGGCCGTATCATGATCATCCTCTAGATATCGATTCAGTTGACGAGCGTCTAGACATAGTCTGACCGAACCGTTTGGCTTTATCACTGTGACCAGCGGGTTTATGTATTGACTCCTTGATCTCTGTATGATCCCATGGTCCAGCATTTTCTGTATCTCCTCACTGACCTTGTCTCGATATTGCATCGGTATTGGGTATGACCGATGCACATAGGGTTTTGGATCTTTTAATAATAGCCGATGTTCGTAAGCTGTCATCCTACCGGGTTTCTTCCGGAAGATTTCGCGAAATTCGAAAACCAATCTTTTAAAGCTGGTACGAATTTCTTGCGGAACATCCTCGCATGTGGCTATTATTTGGTCTACCTCGCTCTCCTTGAGCTCCTCTGCCTCCTGTCTTTGGGCAGAATTCATCTGTCTCTTTCTTTCCTTGAGGAGTGATACTTTCTTTTCTTCTTCCTTGTTTTGCTCTTCGGATTCTAGGCACCACTGTCCCCCAATTAACCGTGATACCGTACGGTCCTTTACCTTAATTACCCCTTCGTTGGTGTTGGGGTAAATTTTTAGCTTCATCATCGCGTCTATTCCGAGAAGGACCGGCCTTACGAGGCGAGGCAATATTAATAACTGCAGCGATTCCGAGGAACCATATGCTTCTGCATTTACCAATATCTGCTGCATGACCCTTCCCGAACTTCCTCCGAATGCCCCTACCACGCTTGTTGAGGTGACAGGCAAAATTGGACAATTTTCAAAGTGCTCTTGGAATTGTACGTAAAATTGCTGAGAGATGCACGAGACCTCGCTTCCGCTGTCAATCAGTGCTTCTATTGTCACCTCTTCCAATTGTATGGGCAGCTCTGGACACCTTGGGTGTGCATCATCATGCCACTTATTTTCGTCGGAGTCGGAATCTTCCATGAGAAAATCTCTAGGATCTTCAAAGATCGTATGCACCTTAGGAAATTTTTCAACCTCTCCCGCTTCGCTGTGTCGCGTCGGGATTTCTTGGCTTGCCACAAGGTTCTCAGGTGTCCCCCATTCGGCTGTTCCGATCGAGCAGGCCTCTATTGGTTTTAGCTCATTATCGTTCCAAGTCTTATTTGGTGGCGTTCCTGACGTGCTTACTACAGATTCTCCTCTGGTCTCCTGTCTCTTCTCTGAGGTATCTTGTAGTGGCACATCCTCTTGTGTACTTCCATGGTTGATTCTCTCCTTTGGTGTCTCGCTTAGTTCCTTGAGAATTCTTTTGTCTTTTCTCGTCCTCCTTCGTTTCCTCCGTTTCTCCTTCACTCCCTCCTTTCCTTCTTTCGTCTCATCCTTCGTTGCGCCTCGTCGGTTTACTTCTTCGTTTACGGGCGCAACGCTTACGCGTTTCCCGAACCGGAAGGAACCTGACCAATAGCTGAGCATGTTGGAGTAAATGGGGGTATTTTCTCCACATTTTGCCAGTTGCGATTTGCGTTTTGTGCCTGTTGCTCCGTTTTTACGGGAGCTTGGGAAGTTCCACCGTTCGTTTGCCCTTGTGGTTTTCCCTGTTGGCCTTGCTGTCGCTGGTTTGGCTGAGGCGGACCGTTACCACCTTGGTTTGGCTGAGGCGGACCGTTACCACCTTGGTTTGGCTGAGGCGGACCGTTACCACCTTGGTTTGGCTGAGGCGGACCGTTACCACCTTGGTTCCCATTTCTCCGCGGGAAATTATTCCTTTGGTCATTGGGATCTACTTCTGGCCGGTTCACTGGTCCTGCACCATACGTGCTTTCTAATAGCTCCAGCAGACCTGTGACCGTATTAATGTTCCTGACGATTATCGCGCTGTGCACTTTTTCATCAAAGTGTTTGGCTAATCGCCGGATTATCTCTGCGTCGGTCATGTGGTCCGATAGATCTCTTACATTTCCTATTACACGAGTGGCATATTCTGCTCGTGTCAATGGCTGATTTCTTATGTAATAGTTGCCGAATTCTAAGTTCTTTTTGACCTTATCCTGCATATCACGGTTCCAGTATCTTTGTTTGAAAGCTTCAGAGAATTGATTTATATTTGCAATTTCGGCCTCAATGATATGCCACCAGTCGTTTGCCGCTCCTTTCAGAGATCGGTTAATTATAAACTTGAACTCTAAGCCTTCGACCTCTGTAGCTGAGCAGTATTCCTGTATACCTCTCAGAAACTTCATCGGTCTTTCTTTCCCATCACCATTGTATGTAGGTGGTTGTTGATTTGCCACATAGGCTCTACTGGTGTTAAAACCTCCGAAGAACGATGTTCCAGGAGTATTCTGATTAGCACGTTGTACTATTTGGTGTTCAATTTTCTTGATTTTTACTTCATGCTCTTCCGCTATTCGGTAGGCCTTTGCTGAAGTTTTCGCCGCCCCTTCGATGGCTTCTGCGAGTTTATCGATGGTGACCTTATGTTCTGCTAATTTTTCACGCTGGTAAATGTTAATGGGCTCTTGTTCCTCTTTCACCATTTCATGAATAATCGTCACCTTACGATCTGTGCGTTTTTCCACCTCCTGGATGGCATTTGCCATTTCCTCCTTTAAGGCTTCTCTCAGTACTGCCGTTCTTGCGAGACATGAGTCATCTAGAGCTTGGCTTGCTTGCTCGCATCTGGCTGCATCTTTTTTTCTATCTGCTTCCATTTGTCTCAACATGTTTGCGATGTATTTCAGGTCTATTTCCTGTTCGGGTTCTGACTCTTGTTGAGCAGGTAACGATCGCGTTTCTTCGGCTTGGTAATGAATAGCGGAAAATCTATTTACCTCTTGTTGTTGGCGAAATCCTCCACCCCTGAGTATTCCATCGGCTGTCGTGGATTCCCAGTTTAGGGTCTGGTTCGTCAGGTCAATTTCATCCTGTACTTGTGATTCAGGAATTAAGTCTGCGTCCACGTTTCCCGCTTCTACGTCCTTTCTTCGCTGCGCCTCCCTTCGCCGAATATTCTCTTCTTCTTCCATCATTTGGAGTTCCTTCATCTCTTGTTGCAGTGATTTTTGCGACATTGGTAAGAATTTATTATTTGCGTTTTTTCAGCAGTTTGGATGTTTTTTCTCTATGCTCGAGTCCCTGTTCGAGCGCCAAATGAAACGGTAGCTATTTTTGGCTAGTCTCATTAACCAGAGTTCGAGACGTGAGCAGGGAAAGAATTTGTAAAATCCGAACTAATTTTGAATAACGATGGTTTCTTAACAATGTATTTAATTCACACGGGTAATTTACCGATTTTATGTCTACACCGTATGTCTATCTACCAAGCCACACTGTTTTACCGTCGGCGTGTTAGCGCCGCCTAGGACACTTCCTCGCCGCTACGCGCACTGATTCTTGATCGATAATCAAGTTTCGCTCAGCGTATCCACTTTCACAGATGGCGCCACTGTTTCGTCACTTTAATGGCTTGACCAGTAGGTCAAGGACTAAGCAGTGGTGCGCAAGCTGAGGCTCCTTGTCGCTTTTACCGTTATACTTTATTAATTTATTGTTAGTGAGCAGGTAGCACAATCAACACCACGATTGATTTTTCTGTTTTCTTTTATTTTTACAGCTATGGCAAGCGGCTTTCTTGCTGTTATTCCTGCACTTTTAATCAGTGGTTCTCACACGCTTACTAGCATGTACCGCTTTTTGCACAATAAATTTATTTTATTAAGTATAACTTTTTATTCTTATTTCTAACACCTTATACTTTAACAATTCTCTTAATTTCTATTTTTCTTAGCATATAAGAAGTCCTTTTTCAGAATGTCTTTGTTAGTTAAGTGTTAGAGAAACTTAATAATCGCTTTTAAACTTTACCAGTCTTTCGGCAGAGTTTTTTAGAGTCCTCTATTTTATTTCTGGCACTTAGACTTTTCACTACTTCACGACTTCACTACTTTTCACTGCTTTTACTTTTCACTACTGTTGGTCTGGTTGGTTTCACTTCGGCGACTGTTGGTAAGGAAGAACTGTCTTTTCCCTTCGAGTTCCCGGGTTTATATACCCCTTTGTCGTGTCTTTTTTCTACAGGTCTGTTCCGAGAATTGCGCGGAATCGCGGTTGCGCAGTTCTGTAAAAAATTCCATTGGTTAATTGCTGATTTTGCTGGTTATCCTCCAATGGCAATGTAGTTTGTTCGTGACGTATTGCCTCTTGGATCTTGTACGACCAATTATAGAATTTCTGTTCATGACGTTCGTCCTGTGGCGTCATTGCCTACCAATGGTGAGGTAGTGTGGTCATTATCGGCCAGTGGTAAGTTAGTGTGGCGCTCTTGCGTGTTGGTGAATTGTTTGTGCGCATGTGCCGTACATCCTGATCCAATAGTATGCGGAGTTTGGTGGTTCTGGGCTTGGTGCGCATGCGTCGGTCTGTATTGCGCATGTGCCATACCTCGTAGCCCAATGGCCTGGTGAGTCGGTACTTTGGTGCTTGTTGCGCAAGCGCTGGCAGTCTTTGTGCGTAGGTGTGGTCTTCTTTGTTGGCCACACCCCCATCTCCTGTTTGCTGCGCCTGCGTTTTGCTCCATATTGGTAGATGGTACCGATTTTGTTTGATGGTCGGCGCTGTGGTCTGTCGAGGTCTTTGTTGCGCATGCGCCGTATCGATCACGATCGATGATTATTGCGCATGTGCAACGATTCTCGTTGATGGGGATGTTGTTAGATGGCGCTGTAAGTCTTGGGTTCGGCGCTCAGGTGGCGCTAGTGGTCATTTTTTACTGATCGGATGGGCAGGGGTTGCCGATACGTTACACTATACGATATATTTACATTTTTTTTTATTTTAGGAAGGAGATAGAGTCGGAATGATACGACGAAGTAATGGCAATTTACATTACTTGATAAACAGCTTGGATGAGGGAGTTAAAGGCTAAAGTACCAACGGGAGTTTGGGGAGTCGTTGAACTGTCCGGAATGACGGTGAAGGTGACGATCGTCGATCGAGACGAACGGGAGGAACAAAATTTGGTAACGAGAAGAAACACTTTGCATCTTCAAGGCCTCGACGGTGCGTAATCGCTTTTTATTCTGAACACAAAGACTACACTTTTTACTATCTTCGTGTTTTTATAATTTAGCAGAAGTCGGAGACGACGAGCCGATCGATTAACATTCCATCCGTGTTGCGGTACTCATGCCGATGTTATTAATAACGAACGGACAGCCCACTGGCCTAAGTACGTTTTTTTTTTTATAAAACTATAAATGGGAATGAAAAGTTTATTTTCCATCGATCTTATTTTTTTTATCAATCTTTTTTTTTTATAATTACGTAAAAATAACGATTTTCTCTCGCACATTTCCCATAGTCAGCATTTATTTTCTTTTTATTCCGATAAATTGTATACTACAGTGTAATATCTTGATTTTTAGTGCTATGGACGATTTCAACAACGGCGTTGTATTGACAATGCGACCATTGAGGCCGAACGAATTGTTCGAAGTGCGACTCGATAAAATAGTGACGAAGTGGGCGGGTTCCATCGAAATTGGCGTCACTACTCACTCGCTAACCGAATTAGAATTTCCCTTTACTACGCCCCCCCCCCCCCCTTTTATTTCCCTTTTATTTCCCTTTACGAATGTTAGGTACGAGTTACGATCTTTCGATAATGAAAAAAAAAATCTCTTCGAAATAAAATGTTTTTATAGATCGGGAACGTGGATAATGACCGGTAACGAAGTGATGCAGAACGGGACGACGATAATCGAGCAATACGGCCAAAATCTCGATAGATTACAAGTCGGCGATCGCGTTGGTGTGATGAGAAAGGATAACGCAACTTTGCACTTTTACGTAAACGGCACGGATCGAGGAGCAGCGGCTGTTAGCGTACCGGAGAGAGTTTACGGTGTCATAGATCTCTATGGACAGGCGACACAAGCATCGATAGTCGACAATACGGACTTTTACAGTCCGACAACAAACAATTCGAGTTTTAGTAACACGACGTTGTATAGGTGAAACTTTCACTCTTACAGAAAAAAAAGGCTCCAAAAAAAATTGTAGTCTTCAAATAATTTTTTTTTTTGTTACGTAGTGATCTGATGTTTCGTCACGTTTACGGAAAACACGCGAGAATCGCGAACAACGGTCTAACAGCATCGAGAATTCGTGCACTCGGTGAATTCAACGAGGCGATCGTAATCGCAAATCGATCTCTCCGCGACGGTGAATTGTTCGAAGTATCGATTGACAAAATGGTTGGCCGTTGGTCGGGAGCAATCGAAGCGGGAGTAACGGCGATAAGACCGGACGAATTAGAATTTCCATCGACGATGACGGACATCGATCACGACACGTGGATGTTGTCGGGTTCAACGATTATGCGCGACGGTGTGACTTTTCGGAAGAAGTGCCTGGCGGGGAGCCTGAAATTCTGTTGTGTCTGCGAATTCTCGAAGTCTGCGGCGAACTGCCGACAGGTTTTCACACCATAATTATTGAATATGAATAAAAACAAATTGTAAAATTGTGCACCTCGTTGTTGGCGGATGATCGCGAACGCCCAGAGGATACGCCGATTGAAACTGTGCTGCAGTGAGTTTGTTGTTGTATTCAATAAATTCTTCGACACATCAAACACGATATTAATAACGAAAAAAAATGTGTTCACAGATATCGACACCGATGGTGCAGTGGATTCCAATTTCACTACCTTCGACGAATGTTTCGCGACGGGGTTCCTGGAGACACAAATCTAGCGATCTTTATCTACACACAAATAGAATTGAAACCATAAACGAAGGTCGACGAGGTGACGATACTTGCGACGAGAAAAACTCTGAACGCTCGAGCGAAGAACGACGATGTTTCGACCGTCGCGCCGAGTAGCTTCGAAGACTCTACGCGATAATCTCGCCATTGAAGCCGTTATGAAACGGGATTTTGTGCCGCGAATGTACGATAATTATAACGAGCGTTGAGAGCAACGAATGAAAGAAGTCGAGGAACTCAAACGAGCCGACTCTCACGCCGGCTATGCAACATAAGATTAAGAATGCTCTTGTGCTGTAACTATCAAACGAAGACTTCATCGAGATTTTCGGGTAGCGAATAACTTGATATACACACTCTGATAATAAATAATATCTATATATTTTTTTTGATAATATAAGATATACTTTGATAATAAAGATATACACACTGTGTACGGTCGCAATTGGCTTCACGACGAGGTTATTCATTTTTACATAAACCTCTTTATTGCATAGGGAAACGGAACGAACAAGGAGTATTCGCGAATTCACGCGATGAACACGTTTTTCTTTCCAAAATTATTATCCGGAAGTCACGCATCGTTGAAATGATGGACTCGAAAAATTGATATCTTCGCACAGGATTTACTCGTCGTACCAATTAATTTAGGCATTTATTAATGTATGTAGATAATCGATTTTCGCGATAGATTTATCGCGAAACGCCATAAAACGCGCGCGTTCGCGTTTTAGTTTTATAGTTTTATAAGATCCTCCAATAGTATGGGAGGCAGTAATCATAAGTGTCTCGGGACATTGCGACATGACCTAATGTTTTGCCATCTTGACGTCTTCCATGCCGGTTAATTGTGTATACCATCGCCACCAGTTTATCAGCCTTTCAGGTATCGGAGCGGAGGGTTGCAACGATGTGGTATGCAAATCCTGTATTATGGTCGTTCCGTTAACTTGCTACAAAAATTTGAAAAAAATAAAATAAAAACAATAAATTAACGGCAAAAATACGATATAAATGGAATAATCACATTAAACGGGTACGTTAACGATCTTGTCATATTTTTCCGCCGTGACGTTTTGTATGTTGCTGAGTTGACATTGCGACATTATCTCGTAGACGAGAGTATTGATAATAAAAAAAAAAGACCCTTCGATACAAACGATTGGAAATTAATCCCCATGAAGGATATACCGCAACAAACGAACGGCAGCGATTGTGATTGCCGATGGTTTGACCCTATTAATAATTATAAGTTATTATGTTGATAAATTGTTTTTGAGCTGTTTGCGACTGTCACTTTGTGATTCGGCCCTGAAGCGAATCTTCACAACCCCCGATTGTCCAAGCATAATCGCTTAGCGCCATCGTTCGGAATAAGAAAATTGCATTACCGACTGCCGAACAGTTCGACGATTGGTAATTTACCTTTGAAGCCTCCAAGGTAACCATTGTCGAGTATGTCAGCCTACGTTTTCTGACACCAGCGTCATGCTCCTCAAAGCTGATCGTTTTTTTTTTGCAAATCGTGATAGACGTCTAAAATTTAAAGCTATCGAATAGACTATCGAAAACTCGAAATTAAAATGCCGTTCCATGTCAAATCCATCGAAAACTCATTGCCGGCGAGATTAACTTTTATTTCCCTTTACTCTCTCAAAACGTTACTAAGTGCACTATCCGAGTTGCATCGTTGCCATTTTTATAAAATTTTGTTAACATTGTGGTTGACGACACAAAAACGGATCGAGCATCACGAGGTTTTTCATTTTGGCAACATACGACGGAGGCGTCTATGCAAATAAAAATCGTAATGAAAAAAATCAAAGATATATTACTTAATCAAGATCTCGGCCCAATTTATTTTAATAGTAATTCGACAAATCCTATAACGCATAATCTATTTGCTGCAAAATTTCTTCCTCTCTACGGTCAAGATATGTTATTATCGTTCAAATAGGGCGCCATGCTGACGATAATCGACCGAAAAAAGCGTATCGGGCGCCATGAGCCTAATACATTCGTAGACCTGTGTGTCACCCGTTCAGTAGAGCCTTGTATCTGACGTATTGACTAGGGGAAGCGATTGCCAAGATTCGTTCAAGTTACCGCGTTATAGTATCGGCTCTCGATTCCAGATATAAGTTATGTTGGTGTCAAATGATTAAAACAATGAGCTATGTGAACAAGGATTGCCACGATGTTCACATGCAATCTAATTTTGCAATTTGAGTAAACAAAAAATAGGGTATGGTTTAAATTCAGCTACGATTGTTTAAATAATGAGCTACCAGAAGGAAGAGAGATACAAATTTGAAAAGAAGTGACAATAGTTAATTTGATATTTAAAAAATTTCAAACAAATTTTTTTTGTTGTAGAAATTGTTTAAACAATGGCTTCGTTGTGCGCAAGCCGATTACGCCAAAACTCAAATATTAGACGTGTTTTAGACCCAAAAAGATGTGTGTGAAATTTGGAGGAGTTTGTCACATAAATAAACAAGTTAAATATTGGTGGTGGGGATTCGCCGCGATGCCTACTTAAAGCGCGCATCCCCGAGACTCGGGGTCACTCGCTTCCCGCGAACATTCGAGCGTGTCGCGCTGCTCGATAAACAGGGGTAATCAACCTCTCCACGCGTTGCAGCTTTGAAATCCGCGACCGAGAACTTTGAGTCAGATAACAAGTCAGTTGACCCGTAGATACATACGAGAGTGTATTAAAAAAATAAGTTTGCGAATCTTTTGAAAATCGTCTAATGTCTCTTACTGATAAGCAGAGACAGATTTGTGTTAAATTTAATTGTGTTTAATGACTTATGTTCATCGTTGTTTGTCAACATTATAATTGCTCAATTATTTGTGTTCAAATAAAGTTTGTTTAATTTAAAATACATCTTGGTGTTTGTGGATTAAAACACCTGGCGACCGGATACGTTCAAGGCCTGAGGGCACACGGAAAATAATCAACAAGAGAAGAACCTGCAAAAGTAACCGTGGCATAGGGAGTTTGCCCAAGCGATTGAGACACCACCCGCGAATCAGAACAAACAGCCCCTTTATCAGGGTAGCTGGTAGCCATCGCGAGGGTGTACGGTTACAGAATTGGCGACCGTGACAGGACTCACGGCACACGTGAACCTCAGTGAAGTTAGCGGAGCAACTTCGATTTTTATAATTTTGGATAATGTTAATCGTTTGTTTGTCGTTTGTAGGTGATTGTTAGATTAATTATAATGTATGTTAGGCCTTATTTTGTTTGTTATTTCAAAAAAAAAAATCAGGATCAAGATAGCGGAATTTTTTTTTTTTCATTTTTTTTGTTTCTATTTAGTACCAATCGATGCGGAATCGTTTGTTGGACATGAATTAGCTAATTAAAACGTTTGTTAGTTCTCTATTTGGCCAAAAAATTCGAAAAACAATATCTCATTTACGACCCCCACCCGCATTAAACTGCATAATTCCGTGATTGGGGCACTAATAGCCTTCCGTCGCCACATGGGAATACCGCTTGATGGATGACGCGCTCGGCAGAGGGCGATCGTCGGGAGAAAACGTGTCTAGCAATGGCTAATGATTATGTCTGTTTTACGTCTGAGAAAGGTGATTGAATCGCACCTCGCCTCGTTGTTTTCGGTACATCGATTGCGGGAACCGTGATGGACCAGTTCGTTGTGGAAGGCTGTGAGTAACAGACGAGGGTAAGGATATAACTAATTTCTTAAAGCAGCCATTAATTACAAGATTAAAACAATCCAGATAGCCAAGCGTCACAAACGGAGTCATGAAACAGAGTAGTTGTCACAAATGTGGCGCTAACTGCTCCGTTTCGTATGGCTTTTTATTTAAGACTCTTCGCTTCTCGTCATGAAGCAAAATACGAATTTACACGTTTTCCTTTTCAATTTATAGTGGCTGAAACAGAATTACATAATCACGGTACTTGATACTTGAAAAGAGTGTGGTCCACTTATGTGCTCTCTTATGTCCTTGTATCTTTATATCTGTATCTTTCGCACTCTCGCGATCCTTTTTTCAACAACGTTTTTTGTACAAGCATTAATTTTCATAATCATGAAGGTGTTATTATAATTTGAGATATCCTTTGCCGCTGGTAATTAAACATCTACAATAGCAGTTAATAGCCCATCTTGATTTCGAGGCCAATCATTCTCTTCTTTTCTGTACGTCATGTCATATGTTCTTTTCTACCTCCGTTGATACTTTCATTCTCCCAAATTAATTTATCACTGCGGTGCCTCAAACCATGCATGATAACGCATGTATGTCAACGGGAAAGGATCGCAGAGAGTGTGCGAGTGATGAAAGAAACGTGTAATGACGATGTTTGCTTTATTACAACAGTTGCTCCGAAAAACGTGCGCTCGCTACCGTCGCATATAGTATAATAGCCATAAACATAACAAACATTTTAGGATTTTTGCTATTGACATGTAAATTTTTTCATTTGTCATTGACAAAACACCACGATGTCTAATTTCTTTGGTTCTTTTTGCAGGAGGTTTCGTTAAAGTATTCCTGGTTGGGTCCTCGGATGGTCAATATACCCTCAAACGCATGTATGTCAACGGCAAATATGATATGAATGTTCGCAAAACATAGAACACAGTAAGTTTGAAAAAAAAATTTGAGTTCTACAAGACATTTTTTTTTCTTTACACTTTTTGGAAATTCTTTGAATATCTTTTGTACATATGCTGGATAATTTTTTGCAGAGTAACTTGAGCGAACACAAAAATATATTAGGATACGTCGATAGCAGTATATTACACACACAGCAGGCGAGGTTGATCAACTACCTTATTCACCATATGGCCTATTGCAAATCCCAGGTTCTTCAGATGATGAATAACAGGTACAATATCTATACAAACTTAAATCATTTTCCGTTAAAGTTATAAACATTAATGATAAAATAGTAAAATGAAAATGGCAAAGCCAAATGATAAATTGGCATTGGATACAGGCAATAATAAATTCATAATTGTTGTTCGTTTAAGAGTGCTAAAACTTTGAATAACAATATTATGATTGTAATTGATTAAAAGCATAATACTAATTTACATATTGCAGAAGAGCTTCAGCGAATTCGTGCTTCTTCAATTTTTTTGCGCCATTTGTGGCGCCGTTTCGCGTTTGCATCATTACAAAACAAAACTAATTCACAACGATTTTAAGGTAGTATCAACAATTTGTAGATTCTAACGTCCTATAAATATAAGCACACGATTATACCTATATACCTTAAGAAAGCACATACACATTAAAACGACATTTCACCGGATATTGTTGAAGAATTTCTGTATGTACTTGCGGATATCAGTTATCTCAAGTTTATCTTAATTTCAATTATCGTACGCTATTGAAATGTCGTGCCAAATTATCGTTAATTTAGGTCAACGAAATAAAACGTGAACAAAAAAAATGATTCGCTTTATTCACAAGGGTTATGAATTATATTACTTCTGAGAATAGACAAATTGCGTTTTAACTATTCCCGATACAAGCGCGCATTTACAACTCCACAGAAGTTGCCTCTATACTATACTTTTTTCCTTATTTCTAGGTGGGGAACATCTTACTCGCTGACACTTTGTTCCCTCTTTCGAGTAAGTTAGACTTACTGTATTTTCTTATGAATCTCGAATAATTTTTGGATTTCGCAACTTATCATTTTTTTTATTGTTGCTGTACTTATCTTTTTTGTCACCATCTTTAACGTCTACAGCACCAGTTTTGGTACAAAAATTGGAATGGCAGCTACCGAAGTCTTCGGCGATGTTCGAATCGTAAACGGTCGTCGTATCACCGACACGGATGCCAAATACTTCACGAATTGGGCATTGTATCGTCAAGAGGGTAGACCATTTTACGGTCCCGACGATACAGCCGCAGAATTGTGAACAGACATAACGTATACGTCGCGGTATTACAGGACATCGTGAGCCATAAAGTTAAACAACAGTTAGACCCATTCTCTTTTCTGTACGTGCTTTCCAAACAACAATAGCATTCCTACTCCATTTTTTATACGATTTGAAACATTTTCTTATGCATTCCTCAGAGTACTATGAATGGGTCGTACTTTATAAAGCCGAGGGAATCGAGGTATTGATAACGATTGACGGATGCAATGGATGAAGGATGCAAGTAACCGCTAAGGGTAAGAATCGAATTTTCAAATTAGCCATTAATTACCGGGTCTGTTTTATTTATCCGGTTAATCTCAAGAGATTCGCAATGTTTGAATCTCAAAGGCGTTCTGGATTTTACGCTCTAGAGAAAAAGAAAGAATTGCTGGTTCACGAAAGATGATAATTTTTTCAAGTTAACGCCATTGTACGATATTTGGTTATTTCCGAGCAAAAACGAAATATTATCGGACACGATATTGAATTTCATGCCTGGTCATCATCATGAAATGTGTAAAATCTATGCATATCACGCACTATAGATTTTTTATTGCGACTGATGAGTCTCGCATAAGCGCATGTACGCACCACCCAGAGGGTATCTCTTTCGTTCCGACGTTACCGACGTAATGCCACGCGTTTACGTGTCAGGAACGCCATTTATGGGACACTTGATAGATTATTTTTAAGATATTATAAGATCCAAAAGTGTTCTTCTAAATAAAAAATTTAACCTTAGAACGCTATACATACATTTGCATTCGTTAATTCAACACATGGGTCTCGGAGACCTTTTATCTTCATCGTTGCAGAACTTTGTCGAAAATCAATACATTTACATTTAATTGTAATGAATTTGGAAAAGCAGGATGTAAAAAATCTGTCCGCCGAGCCGAAATATCGGTACAATAAAAAATGTGGAAGTTGTGTTTTTCACAAAGTTCTAAAATTATCACTGAACATTTTTTTTTTTTTAATCGCTCGGGTCCAGCAGATCCTGATACGTGGTCTTGTGGAGTTAATTTTCAAAGGATTGTTCGCCTTGCGCTCGAAAAATAAATATGATGAAACGCAGAAGAAAGATTTATTGCGTCCGCAGATTATTTCATCGCGAGTTAATAAACACAATTTGCCAGAACAATACTGGTTCATCAAAAGTGCACGAAGCGATCCTTTAAACGCCCAAATTTGTAAGAATCGCCTGCGGTAATTGTCAGAACAATACATTTGTTTGTCACAAAGAAAAACGAACCCTTAAACGTTAAATTGCGCCGTTATCCCTGATAGGAAAAATTGCACAATATACCGATAAACAAGTCACAACGGTATTTATTTTATCGACCATTGCAATGATTTCTAATATGCGAAATGTTCATTACATCTTCAGCTCATATACATTCGTATATTTATGTTTGTTAAAAAAAAATCAGCACTCCTTTAGTTGTGAGAAAAGAGTTATGAACTGAAGTCACTGGAGGTCATTTCATTCTCATTTTCACGATAGTAGTAACTCTTTCAAATAAGTGCGTATAATCCCCGACTACCTGCTACCGAAGCGCTCCTCTCAACAAAAGCGACTCACAGCGAAAGCTCTACGTTACGAAAAACAGGTACTCCCATAGCGATCGTATATATTCGCACAATTGACAAGATTATTAATGGATTATTGCAATGCCGTACTTATAGGAAAATATCACCGAAAAAACGTCAACAGTATAACAGCTCGGTAGTAAAATTAGAGATATCTACGAAGTAACAGATTGGCTTTTGCTATAGTTTTGCCTTCTCCATCAGATGGGAAGTATAATAGTATAGTAGCAAAGTGGGGATTTGTTCCGATAGAATTTAGTTCGCGAAAAGTTTAACTGTCGAGGGTCCCTTCAGTCCTTAGTTTACACTCATCGAGGATTATTGGTCCTTAGAAGTTTCGGGGGACAGCCGTCGACGAAACTTTACGAGCGAAAGTTGAGACTGCGTTGTGAACGATCAAAAAATTAAAAATATGTCAGAAACGACGCAAATATTGAAAAAAACATTATTATTCTCGATGTGAAACGGAGAGTTATCGATCAGTGACGTGAGTGTGAATCAGTGATAATTACGTTTGACATTGTATAAGTGAATCATCAGCTTTGATAGATTATTATCATTATCCTTGTTAATGTTATTCTTACAAAAGTATCACAATTTCGCGGCGTTTTTTACATGCGTTAACCTTATACATGTTTCTTTTCCGGATACAAATTACTTCTTTATAATTTTGTTGAATTTTTTACAAGGCACGGTGGAAATTTACATTGTAGATAAAATATTGCTTAATAATTACTCTGTAAAAGGGCTTTGTAAATAGATTACGAAAATATACGTATAGGTTATAAATATCTTATGAATATCTAATTTTCTTTTTTTATAGCAAAATGTTCAGCATTCGGTTATTTTTATTGATATATTTATATTTCTGTTTAAATATGCAGGCTCTGAGACAAGTTTATAATACTGTCGGAACTTCATTCTCTTCGAGCTTTCGTCAGCACTCAGGACTGTAAGTTAAGCATTTTAACATTTTACATGATCAATCCTAACGTACTTATTTACTAATCTCAAATGTTGTATTTTTTTATTGAAAACATTTGAATACTTTTCTGGATCAATTACCATCATGCATAAGTTCAAAAAGATTCTGCGGCCGTTTTATAACGTGTCTGGTTTATCGATAATCATTGTTTGTATAAAGAGCCATAAAATTAATAATATTCTAATTGCTAAATCTAACTTTTTTTTAACAATATACTGATTTTTTTGTTATAGCTTCCATGGTTTTCCGCAATGCCACGAAAATGTCTGGTGTCCGTAGAAGAGGCCGTTGCCGTCATCAAACAATTTGAACATCATTTTCCAAATGGTACGTTTCCAGCTTGGTCACATATAGTACGAGGCAAACAAACGGCCGAAGATCATGACACGTTCGATTTGCTTCTGACCGAAGATCAATGGAATACTATCAAGCCAAAAACTACCTCGGAGAAATTACACAAGACATTGCAACCTGGGAAATGGACGAATGTTATCGCAATGGAGTTCTGGCGACAATACTGTTTCCCATGCGCATTTGTTTTTAAAGATTCATACGTTAGCATCTCCGAAGATAAGTCGTTGTACGTCGTGAAGATAAACGGTAAATGCAAAAGTGCAACGTGTGGAAATAATTTTCTAGGCACCGCAGAAAAAAAACTCAAGGACAACGGATTATTAATGAAAATTGAGACACGAGACACTCGTACTGAAATACACGAGTTTCTGAAACGACCTTTCAACGGACAGCTTCGAAAAGACGCGCAAAAAGAATTGCAAGCGGAAGGCAGTGCCGGATACAGAAAACGCCTGGCGGGAGAAAATATGCGGCCTGGAGATACTGAGCCGCCTTTTATGCCTAGTGCAACCGTGGCGTGGCAAGCGAAAAAAGAAGGCAACGATGCAGAACTCGGCATAAAGAAAGGTGATGGACGTGATATAATTGGAACAATCGAAAAGATGACGTTTGACCCGAAATTTTACGGTGTTGTTCACGAAGTTGGAGCATTCCCATTTCACGTTTTCTACAGCACTCAATCGCAATTGACGGCGTACAAGGAATATTGCCGCTTGCATAGGGATTCTTCCACTATATGCGTCGACGCCACAGGTAGTATTGTGAGAGCGTTAAAACGCGAAGACGGCCGTACATCGGGACACATCTTTTTATACACAATCGTCGTTAATTTTGACTCCACGACGGTGTCAGTTGAGCAAATGTTGTCAGAAAAACACGACACGGAGTTTATTACCTATTGGTTAAAACGGTGGCTAAGTAAAGGAGCTCCAATCCCGAAAGAGGCTGTCTGCGATTATTCGCGAGCCCTCTTATCTGCTTTAAGTTTGGCATTCAACAATGTAACCATCAAAGCTTATATAAACTCATGCTTCAACTCAATTTTTCGGTGCAAAGCAATCGCGGAGAAGCCGCTAACACGGATTCGAGTTGATGTAGCACATCTGATTCATCTAATATGTCGATGGAAGTGTTTTACAGCGGCGAATCAGACGTGCATTAAGGATTTTTACGTTCGATGTACCGCTCTAATGGTCGAATCCCAAACGCTTGCAGATTTCGAACAACTGTTTACTCTCACCTGCACGGTGGCGCTTCAAACTCATGAAGACACTGAAATTGATCCGTCAGTAGCAAAAACCACTAAAGATGCCCGGTTGAAGCTCGAGAATTATATAGCTGCGAGACGTGTAGAGGCTAACTTTATTGACTCTCGAAACAAAAGCGTTGAAAAAGACGGCGAAGAAACAATCGTCGATTCGTTCGATGTCCCCCTCGGACCAGATAATTCTGACATCGATGTTTCCGTCACAACGTGGATTGATCGGCAAATTGAATTGGCCACGAAAGTTTGCCGTCTTGGAAAAAATCTGAACGCCTTCTATCTTCCAGCGTTTATTACACGGCTGTCCAAGTTGAGTAAAGAATTTCCGTTGTGGAGCAGCGTGGGAATGCCTCCTAGAACCCTTCATGCGACATCGAGTTTCATTGAAAGTTATTTCAACGACGTCAAAACACGACTTTTCAAGACACTACCGCTCCGAGTCGACGCTTTTATGAAAATGCATGCGAATGACATCGCGGGAGCGAATTTCGTTTTTTCGTCGAATATGATCAAACACAACACTAATAGGTTAAACGAGAATTTGAAACCATTCAAGGCATCGGCGCCTGTTGTCGATAATGTTTCGAGCTTTGCCGACGTAGAATCTAACGGCAACGATATCCTTCTCGACGATTCGGATTTGAAGTCGGCAGAAAATTGGAGAGGAAAAGGTGGAGTATGTGTCGTTGAGGATACCGATCTAATTGAACACGATGACAACAGGTCAAACAACGGCAGTATATTCAACGATCCGTTGAGTTCGACGCAACTACCGATGGAGCTCATCGGCGATACCATTCTACCCGATGTATATCTGGGAGACCATTCGTACAGCAAATTAAATGAATCTGATATCAATTTGAATAGCTGGACGAACGAAATACCACATCCCGATTACGACGATATCCTACAATCAGTGCTGAACGAAGAAGAAAAAGGAAGAAATAACCCAACGTCCACAGAAAAAGGATCGTCTTGGCCAACGAGCAGTATACGAAATCCTTCAGTCTCGGAATGGCATGCAATTCAGTCATTTTTAGATCAACAAGAAATATTAAGGCCTGATGCGGTGGAAGATGTAGACTCCGTCGCGGCATTCACAACGACCGACGTTGTAATCGTTCCGAAGAATGAAATTAATTCGCCGTATAAAAAAAAACAAACACCGGAATCCAGCGATGCCGCAGTACAAGCACAGAGCGGAGTACTATCGACGGCCTCCGATGATCGACCCTTGCGTCACGAGAATTTCCAGCTTGATTTGACTAGCCAACAAATGGCAAACCACCAGCAAAACGATACAAAAAAACGACCGGAATCGTCTAAAAAATCCAGCAAATATTTCAGATCGTTCCCGGAAATTCGACACAAAAATACTCTCGTTACGAAAGCTAAAACGCCGTGGCTACTACCGAACGGTTTGAAATGCCGTTCACTTAAGATCAACGGGATCCAGTATTCTGTGATAAAAACGTGCGCGTTCGATTCGCTTGTCCAGATGCTAATGGTAGCTGCAATAGATAATCCTCATTACTTCGCTTTTGTGAAACAATCGGAAAATAGCACGCTTACATTCGTTCATAGTTTAATCGAAAATGGCGTGACTCCAAAATTGCTACTCAATAGAGCAATAATATTGAAGAGTTTTATCCCGATTACGAAGCACGTGCATACCAGTAATCGTCTATTATCGGTCGAGATCGATGCTACTTGCTGCATTCAAGAATTGGCGAAAGAGATCTTGGCATCAGAGCCCAGCATACGCAACATCGAAGAGTGTTCGCACAGTGGTCGTACTACGCATTCAACAGTTACGATAGACGCGAATTTTAAGATTATCCTACAATATGGATTTACCGCTCTGGGAAAAGCGTTGGACTTTCGTTCGCCGATTTATAACATCCGTTGTCATCCTCCGTGCGAAGGAAGTTTCACTTGGATTAGAGAACCCAATATTCATCTGCTTGCGATGCTGGATATACGTCGAGATGTTTCGTGTAAAACAGGGTTGATGTGTACCCTGAAACAAATTCCGGTTACACTGAAACTTCCGGAAACTGGCGAATCGTCTTTTGAGTACAGGTTCGTGGATCTAATGTTTCAATTATTTTGAAAATCGATACTAAGAAATGTTCTACAAAAAAAATGTTTTTCAGGCTCGCAGGAGTAGTCGGTCATCAGCCGGGGCACTACGTTGCGTATTGTCGACGTGCCACTGGATGTTGGCAAGAATATAATGACATGAAGGATACAATAATCTCATGTTCTGAGCGCACCGAAATCGAACCTCATCTGGCGTTGTATATTCGTCTCTAAAATAATAAACATTTATGATGGTCCTAATAAATAACTGGTAATGAATTTAACTATATACATTCAGATCCATTGCCTCAACATAGGTGCCACTCGTCAATAGGAATAACAAGCGTCTCAGCGCCCTGCGGGCGCAGATGCTCTTGTTGGTGGGCTCCGCCCCCCAAACCCCCCGAAAAATGTCCCTTCGGGACATTTTTTAAGGCACTCACGGGGGTGCACGTCGCGCTACGCGCTCCGTATCGAGTGTATTTACACATCGCGCTATGCGCTACGAATGAAGTATGTTTATTCGTCGCGCTCTGCTTTTCTTTTCGACAGTACGTATGAGGGAAAAACATTTATCAGTTACGTAAATTAATTCATAGTGTTTAATCTTCGTCGAATAAAAATATTTCTTTTTTGTACCAATTGATTATTAATATTCACGACGGATATTTCCTTTTTGTTTGACGATAAATTGTCAAATATTGAGACACGAGACAAATATAACGAATTGCACCACGTAGAAGTTGATCAAATTAATTTAACGAATCAAATCATGTCTAGTAAAGTCGTTTTATTGGCTTAAAACTTATGACCAGATTTAATGAATATAAAACAAACACACAAAACATGTACCGACACCAATACGATTACCATTTAGCATTCAGGCCAAATATCCCCTTTAAATCCTTCCCCTTCAGTGTTTTTTTTCTTCCCCATAATTGATGGAATCAGTTCGTTATTTTATCTGTAGGAAACCAAACCATTGTAGAAGAAAAGTTCAAGAAATTTGCTATTCTTTGTGATTTTCAATGAAATTTTATCGATATTTATGGATGCTGCAAAAAAATGCAATCTCGAGAACGAAAAAATATATCTTTTTGGTTCCTGTCTTGTATTGAAGAGGAAGTAGTACGTTACTCGAATCAAAAATTTGTCATCTTGGATAGCTCCGAAATATTTTTTTACAAATTGATGAAATTCTTGAAAAATTCGACTTTGAAGGCTCTTTGACAGTCCTCTTATAACAAATTTCATTTCTACCATTTGAGATATATTTTTTTTCTTCTTCGTAATACATGGAATCAGCTCGTTATTGTCTCTGTAGAACAGACAAGTATTGGAGACGAGAAGTTTGAGAAATTCGATATTTTTTTTCGTTTTTCAATGAAATTTTATTGATATTTATCGTCGCTTAAAAATATCAAATTTAGCATCATATCATATCGTATTTTAAAAAATTTTATTTAATCACAAACGAGGATAAGTTTTTCGGTACGGAATAACTCGTAAAATCGACAAATTCAGTGTTTTTCACTTTCTTGATAAATAATTGTTTATAATTGTTCTTTAAGAGTACAATTGTTTTTTTTTTTTGCGAAAAAAAACTTTTCAAGACGTGAGCATATGAAAGAAATTCGTATTTCGACGAAAATTTGAAAAAATAAAAAAAAAAACGTTGGAAATATGTCGATAGAATAATCATTAGCAGTTTTCTTATCAAGTGTAAACGAATAAATCCAGCGAACAAAATTGACAAAGATTTCGAATGTGATGAATCTCCGACGGTCGAAGTGTGAAAAATTAAATTTTTAAACATAGCACACTTTTTATCTGCGCAATAACGCGGAGAGTCAGTTTGTAAATACGATTTCTTTGAGAGGAAAGGATTAGAGACGGCAATTTCGAGAAATTTGAAAAAACGATTCATTTTTTGATGAAAATTCGTAAAATTAGTCTTTGCTTAAAAAAAATCATATCTCGGCAGCGAAAAAAGATTTCGACTCTTATTTTGGCTTATTTTGAAGAGGAGAAAATACGTTGCCAGAAAAAGAGTTTGCAGTTTTTATTATTACAGTAAATGAATAAATCGGGTGAACATAATTGACAAAGATTTCGGCTGCGATGAATCTTCGACGGTCGAAGGATAGAAAATTCTTTTTTTTTATGATTGCATACTTTTTATTTGCGCTATACCGCGTAGAATCCATTTATATTTACGTAAAATAGGAACAAAGATTGAAACGAGATGTCGATTTTTTTTTGTTTGAAAATCATCCGGCCACAGAGTACGCGCGCCGCGACGTATGAGCATCTGTGTATCGTCTGCTACGAAATTGTCATCTGCTTCCAAAGTTTGACAGATAGAATAAAACGAAAAAATATATACTCGCGATTTTTTTAGTTCTATTTGGGAAATTGTCATTATTTTGGATATTCGATGAATCTTTTTTGTGAGTTTACTACCAATTTTTTCAGTGAATACGTGAAATTTATCATTTTTATTACGAATGTGAATAAAATATGCTAAAATATTGCGAATGATTTTCGGTGATAATATATTATTTTCGAAATAAAAAACGCAAACATTTGTGAATCTGTGTATGATATTTCGTGTTTTATTTTTCACAACCGAAGTTTTTTTTTTAACATGATGAAAAATGGATTTTTGGCAAATCTAAATAACATAACCTTTAAAGCAAATCTTGTTATAACCACTGTTTTTGAATTATTTTATAATTAAAATTATATTTGTCAGAATGACTCAAAATTTGTTGTGCATAGTGCTTTCGATACAATGAAATATTGTTGCGAAAGAGAACAGAATTGGTTTCTAGGATTCTTAATTGGGGCACCGTACGGACATCAGATGTGAGAAAATAAGTTTTTTATGGAAAATTGTGATGAATAAATAGTTAGAGATGTAGGATTGTCTCTAAATTTGCTGTGCGCAGTGCTTTTGATAAAACAAAATGATGCTGCGAAGAAGAAAAAAATTGGTTCGTAGAGTTCATTATGATGGCACCGTACGGACACTTGACCGAAGGCAAATGCAAATTGTGGCCAATAATTTTTTAGAAAAAATACTTAAAGGTCTTAGATTGGTTTTAAAAGTAATGTGCATACTGGAAATACTGTAATAAAAAAACCCTGCGAAGGAGAACAAAATTGGTTCGCACCATCTAAAGTTACAGTGTGATACGGACGTCCGAGAAGAAAAATTCAGCCAAAAAGTTGTTTTCATTGCACCGCAGGCTAAAAAAAATATTTCTATTCATCGCAGTCACTTCAAAGTAACTACGCATGATGTTGGAGATACACCGAAGCAAATGGTGAAAAATAAAAAATTTTGGAGTATGCGCTGCGGAGTAACCCCTTCGACAGACTCCGAAGAGCAACGGATGGTCATTTTAATAGGCACTCTTTGCCTATTATTATAGTGAGTGCCTAAAAATGGATTCTGTGCCATAAAACCGAGAATGCCGAGAATTTCACGATTTTAATAATATCGTCGACGTCACAATGTTTCGTGAGTATTGTTGTTGCTCTGCGTGTGGTAGGTACGCAAAGACGAGCATAATCGTGAAAGCATCCGTCGTTGAGCATTCTTCGATAATTGGGAACGCAACTGTTTTTTTTTTTTTCATTCTCCTTGCTTCTTTTTAGAATGATAATAAGCCGATGTTCTGAAATATTGCGGTCAATTTCCTCATTTCATGTCGACAATGCCAATGTCGAGAAATCGAGAGAGCCCGTGGTGCGATAGATTCTTTTTTTTTTTTTAAGCCGAACGAAAATGAGCGGGTAAAAATATGATCGCGACTGTGAAGCGGAGAATTTTGCTGACGGAAACGGACTCTCGGTAAAGCTCGGGAGAGGGCATTATAAATGTGTCGCGTGGGACTTTCATGAGGTTCGATTGCAAATGGTGTGCTTTGTTCGAAAAGTAATTTCGTCTATTAATTTTGAAGGAGGAACGTTTTGTAGAGTCATTCTTCGGTCGGGGCTAACTAAGCTTCTTTCGCGATATGCAGATGCGGATATATATCGTATGGCGACGTAGAGGACAGGGACTTTTTGAAACGCGATGACATCGGCCCGGAAACACGATACTAACTCGCCTCTCCCGTCGCTACAGTAGGATTATTTGCCGGCGTTTCATATTCTTTATCTCGCAGGTAATATTCTGCGATCAAACAACGGCTTCGTCGATTGCAAATGCACTAAATCGGCGAATTTAACATGCATGGAATCACTAATGAGGTCGATCATTTTATTCGATGTACAATCACGTATCGCTGAGTTTATAGACTCAAATCCAAAATAGTTATTTATTTAAGTCATTGATAATTGAATCGTAAATGAGACATATGAATCGGCCTAATTGTTAGGGCGCATTTTCGTAGATATTTCATTCTTAACCCTTAGGTTAAATTTCATTTTCACTAGAAAACTGCATACTTCGGTGATGTAGATTTTTATACGAAAAATTATACGCAATATTCTCATAATAAGATTCTTTTTTTTCGGAAGATATCGAAGAAATGGCTTCTCATTAGCCTTTTTATTTTTATATAGTTGCGATCCGTTCTAATGAATTCTCGTTGTTTTTTCGTCACTTATTTATACAATTGCCTTATTTTATTGGCTTTTTATTTATTTTTATTGGCTTATTTTTACAATTGCCTCACTACTCTCACTTTCTAATCAAAGACGTAAGAAATCTCCTAGTTTTAAAACTACATAGAATAATGAAGAAAGGAAAACAATTATAATTTCAATACGGAAATACGAGTTCCGAATACTTTAATTCAATGATTTTATTAAAAAAAGAATTCATTAAAATTCCTTGCGTCTTACATAATTTGATCGAGAAGTTGAACGATGTAAAAAAAATTGTGTTTACGTATTTCTCGCAGGACAAGCGAGTCTCCGGCATGATTCTTTCGGAAGTTTGTCGCATATTCGTGATAGTACTTTTGACGATGGGTGCTTTAACGTTTTCGTCTCGATAATTATATTTCTCGGTACCGTAATGGCATTCCATTGTATTTCAAATTCCTCGCGTGGACACGATTCTTTCATCGGCGCTGAGACGATATTGACGTTATCTTTGATAACAACATCGTTCCAGGGAATCTCGAGCGAAGATTCGCACATTTCCGTTTCATTTTTTTTCGCGTTAACGCTTAAAGCGATATCCTCGGTCACCAAATTGCTCCATGGTAATTTCATCAAATTCGTCGATGCTCTCTCTGAAATTTCCAAATTTTTTAAATCGTTTATCTTCGTTGCTGCTGCGAATTCCGGTTTTACCTTTCTTTCGGTCAATGTAACCGCACTGTCCTTCCACGGTAATTCGATCTTCGAGTCGTTCAATACCGAGACTTGAGATAATTTTGTACGCCGTAGCTCCATGTAAGACTCGTACCAGACTTCCGCTTCCGGGTCTTAAACAAGATTCTCCTGTACCGCTGTGTTCTCCGCGAATTCTTATCAGAATTTTTTGAATTGACCGAAGCCGCTTATCCCGGACAATTGAGACGGCAATTGGTGCCTCTTGATCTCTTGGGATCGGGCATCTTTCATCTATAACTATGTAAAAATTATTTTATTTTCTTTTTATTTTTTAGTTTTAGGTTATACTTGTAAATGTATAAATCATTTTTCTTATAACCAATCGCAATATTCTTTTACTTTATTTTTATTATTTTTTTCGTTTTTTAATGTATAGTTGTTAATTTCTCAATTTTCAAAAAGTGTTTATACTATATATAAGTGTTTATAAAAGTGATTATACTATAAGCGAGAAATTAGTTGTATCCTTACCCTCGTCTGTTACTCACAGCCTTCCACAACGAACTGGTCCATCACGGTTCCCGCAATCGATGTACCGAAAACAACGAGGCGAGGTGCGATTCAATCACCTTTCTCAGACGTGAAACAGACATAATCATTAGCCATTGCTAGACACGTTTTCTCCCGACGATCGCCCTCTGCCGAGCGCGTCATCCATCAAGCGGTATTCCCATGTGGCGACGGAAGGCTATTAGTGCCCCAATCACGGAATTATGCAGTTTAATGCGGGTGGGGGTCGTAAATGAGATATTGTTTTTCGAATTTTTTGGCCAAATAGAGAACTAACAAACGTTTTAATTAGCTAATTCATGTCCAACAAACGATTCCGCATTGATTGGTACTAAATAGAAACAAAAAAAATGAAAGAAAAAAAAATTCCGCTATCTTGACCCTGATTTTTTTTTTTTTTTGAAATAAGAAACAAAATAAGGCCTAACAAACATTATAATTAATCTAACAATCACCTACAAACGACAAACAAACGATTAACATTATCCAAAATTATAAAAATCGAAGTTGCTCCGCTAACTTCACTGAGGTCACACGTGAGTGTAAATACAGTGCAAGACAAAAAAGTAAAGCGACGCAAGTGAGCATTATCTAAAGAAATGCCGGAGATCGCAAGGACTCCGACCAGGGGAAGCGGTTCAAATAACGAACTTAACCAATGAACCGACGATGGGAACAACGTTCCCATTAATCCAAATGTCATCATCAGTGAGAGTGAACAACAGTCTCAGCGGCATCAACAACAGGGTCTGCAAGTAACAGGCCAACAGGTGGGCATGTCACTCAGCGCCGGGGGAACACAGAATTTCCTCGGCCAAATTCCTGTGCCACAAGCAGCGGCAGGGCCAATGCCGATATTCGGTTTAACAATACCGAACATGATACAGCAAACTGTACCAACGCAAGGATTCGATCTACAAAGCGTGAGCAAACACGTACATTAGCCAAACAATATCGGCGGTCATGGGAATGTGGCCTAGTAATCAAGGAAACACCAATCATAACCCACCAACGGGAATTAGACACACCAACTCTGGCGGAAACAATCAGGGACAACAGCCGACACAACATCGACGTCAGCAGGCATCATCGCGAGCACCAGCATATAACATGGCCAACAATACGTTTAGGGTGAGTGATAATGATTTAAGGTCATGGGATCACTGTGATAATAATCTGCGAAGGGATGACGATAATAGGGAAGGTAGAGGAAGGCAAAAAAAGATTGTAAGAGAATCTTTAAAATTGACTAAGCCAACATTTGACGGTAAGCTCAGGTTTGCCAACCCACGAAAGTTTGTCCAAACATACGACGAAATTGTAGAGCTCGAAGAGTTATCACAAATCGAAGCAAGGCTCGGGTTTTTAGGGTGTTTAAAAGGGGAGGCTGCGCGTTGGGGAAATCTTTCAAGCGCACAGACCTATGATTCCTTGGTCGAGTCATTTTTGAGTAAATATTGGTCGCATCGCGTCCAACAGGAAGTAATGACGTACATAGTAACGGGAAAGTTTGATCAAAAGATAGACGAGTCGATGCAAATATACTGTCTTACTTGGGCGATTCATGCACAAAATTTTGATTATGATATGGGAGAGGAATGGTTTATTAAGCACATAAAACGACATTTCTCTCAACGCGTCGCCGACCGCATTGATGCGCGAGGTGCACAATCGATAGACGAGGTAATTGAAATTCTTGGGGAATTAAATGGCGCAGAGCAAATTTTTGCGCGAGGGAACGACCGGGATTTCCGAGAAAATCGGGACAATCGTTTCCGTCGCGACTTTAAAAAGGCACCCGAGAATACCGTAAGCGATAAGAAAGATAGTGATAGGCAAGACCGTGAGAAAAAAGACAATCGTAATATAAGTAACGGATCGCGAGGCGAAGAAAAGAAAAAGAATCCTACTGTCCGTCAAATAACACACGCGAACGATCCAGACCCTGCCGAGCAAAAAGAAGCGGATGATTCAGGCGACGAATGTTTGAATGACACAGCGTCAATCAACTCAGATATAGACTGGGATTATGACGAGCCGAGTGAAAATAAATCAGAAATAGAGGACGAATCTTTAAACGAGTTTCCTTGAAAAAAAAAAAAAAACGACAAAAACGTAACTACCGAAAGAGGGCCAAAAGATCTAGAAAATTTCGAGGTAGGAGAATGCCGCGATCGTAACGAAGAAAATGAATCCGGTTACAATGACAAGGAGGAGACCGGACATAATGACGAAGGCGAGAACAACGTAAATGACAATGACAAACCCGCAAGTTCACTCGCATTGGTATATACAAGACAAGGGGAGATCGCGGGAAATCGACAGATAACATATGGGGAATTTGGAAAGCCCCATTAATAGAAATTAAAATCGGCGAACGCAAATATACTGCGTTACTTGACACAGGGGCGGAAGTGTCGGCCATTTCCGTGGAGGCCTATTTGGAGATTGTAGCGTCAAGGGTTAAAATACGTGAAATACCGATGCCAAGCATGCAGATAAGGGGAGCATTCGGGGATCGCAGCCAAAACGTAAGAATGCAGATTTTACTAGAGTTCAAATTGGGAGAACAAGAGTATTGTTGCGTGTGTCTAGTGATTGACAACTTAACAACGCCATTTATATTCGGGTTTTTTTTTATAAGGAAATATAAATGCATAATGGATTTTGCGAAAGGGAAACTTTATCTTAACAATCCGGACGGATGGATAGATCTGAAACCGGAAGTAACAAAGCAAAGTGAACCCGAAGACAAAGAAGAAGAGATCTACGAACGAAGGATTTTAGGAATCGAAACGGATGAGGTAGAAAATCAGATGCGAATAAAGGAAATTACGGATACATACTCAGAAATGTTTAACAGAAATCTCGGTCTAATCAAGGGATATAAACACAAAATTGAAATGCGCGATGAAAAGGCGTATAAAGCAGCAAGCTACCCAATACCGGAAAAATACTTACCCGAAGCTAGTGAAATTATCAAAACCATGGAAGAAGAGGACATCATATCAAAGGCAACAACCGAATACGTCAACCCATTAGTGGCAGTAAGAAAACCAAACGGGAAACTACGCGTGTGTCTCGACGCACGATCATTAAATGCACGGATGAAAGAAGATCACGCACAGCCACCAACAATCGACGAGGTATTGTCACGTTTGGGCGAAACAACGATTTTTTCTGCACTCGATTTGAATAGTGCATTTCACCAAGTATTATTAGACGAAGACAGCCGAAAGTACACAGGGTTTCGTTTTCTTTCACAAACCTATGTATTTGATCGTTTACCATTTGGATTGAAAACATCAGGGGCTTCATTTACTCGAGCTTTGGACTCGGTGTTAGGGCGAAACTCTGAGGGGTTTACGATAGTGTATTTAGAGGATATTCTAATAATGTCACAAACATACAAGGAGCATTACCGGCACCTAGAAATAGTCTTATCATCGTTACAGGAGGGAGAATGCGCATTTAATTTAGATAAATGCGTGTTGGCTGTACAAGAAATCAAGTTCTTGGGTCACAAATTCACTGACGGAAAGGTCAGAATGACCGAAGAGACTATCGAGAATATAAAAAAATGTCCGGTACCAAGGAAGCGACGGGATGTTCAGTCATTTTTAGGTTTGGTAAACTGGGATCGGAGATTTATCGAGAAATTTGCACAACACACGCGCAAACTTGAAAGACTATTGACAAAAGATACTAAATTTAAATGGGAAATGAGTCACCAACAGGCATTTAACACAATCAAGGATTTATTTGTAAGCGCAGATGCATTGATTATTATTCGAAAGGATCGAAAATTCAGAATACAAACCGAAGCATCAAAAGTCGGTCTTGGTGCACGGTTGTATCAGGCCAATAACACGGCAGAATACTCGGTTGCTTATGCGAGTCGATCGCTAAAAAAGCGGAAACACGGTACACTACAACCGAACAAGAATGTTTGGCAGTAGTGTGGGCGCTAAAAAAATTGAAGGTACACCTGATTGGTCGTGAAATCACCATCAGGACAGATCATAAAGCATTAACTTTCGCGCAATCATATTTGTCAATAAGCAATCGGATAACCCGATGGTTACTATTCATCGCGGAATTTAACGTAAACTGGGTACACATTTCCGGTAAAGACAATACCATCGCGGATACCTTATCACGAAACCCAGCAGATCGCGTAAACCATGAAGACGACAAGGTGTACGTCTGTTTAATAGTACATCCCAAAGAAGGTTTATCATGGCAGGGATGGAAACAGAAGATACTTGAAGCTCAACAGACAGACCAAATCATACAAATACATGCCACGTTTTTTTGTGACGATTACGGGTTCAAATGGCTTGAAGTAAAAGACCAACCTAAGCTATATATATCACAAACAATAGCGATTGAATTCATCAAACACGTACATCAGTTTTTGACACACTCCGGTACCGACAAAACGGTGAAATGGATTCAGGACTATTTTTACGTTCAAAACCTTGGACGGTTAACACGAGTAAATCACAACGTCGTGTGATGTGTGTCAAAAAACGAAAATATATACCAAAGGATCAAGGGTGGAGTTGTTTTACAATTTGTCCGACAGGCCAGGAAAACAATTGTCTATCGATATTTTTGGAGAATTACCAAGAGGTAAATTGGGCGTGAAATACGTAGTTTATGTACAATATGGACAAATTTTCAAAAATCACAAATCTTTATTTTGGAAAAACGATATCGACAGCTCGAGAAAACAGCGAAAGGTAAAGATTACGCGATTAGCGATAAAGTTTTAATCCGAGTACATAAACTATCGAATAAAGAAAAAAAACAGGTAAATAAATTGTTCTTGTTATTCGACGGGCCATATACGATTACCGGAATTATCGAAAAAAATGCGTATAGGATAGCCACAATTGACGGAGAAGAAATCGGGTCATATAACCGGCGTCAGTTACGACCATACAACAAGCATCCGCTAAAGACCGGTAGCGCTGGCGTCGTCTCATGAGAACGAGGCGATATCCCGTACGCCGCCATTTCCCCGATCATTTATCGCGGGAACACCGAGACGCACAGTCCAATAACAATACAAATTAAAAAAAAAAACACAATTCCTCGAGTTATGGAGCCCACAACGAAAGAGAAGATTTTGGGACTGATCGCGGTGCGTTCAGCCAGGCAGAATCTCAAAGCCGAGGAAAACCGAATCATCGAGTGGTTGATCGAGAGAATACGCACCGACGCCGCAATCGAACATCACATCCACGGAATGCTCGATAATGGAAACGAGAACGACATTATTTCATGGATTAACAATCTCCCTAATCCGGAAATAAACGACGAAACAGGTAAAAAAAAAAGGAAAAATTTTTTTTTTGAGGTTACGTTTTTTATATATATCACAAATTATATTAAAAAAAGGAGAAACATCACAAAAGAAAAATAAAACGAATTACAAACGAACAAAACGGATTCGTCAATGCAGCGATTCGTCACCGGGAAGTAACGCCGATGGATTTCTCTCCGGAGGAAGCCTTCGCACATGTGCCAAACTGGTCACCACACTCTCCAGAAAGAGTCGAAGAAGATTCCCCAAGACACGCAGCGGAGGAATGCCTACCAGCACTTGTGCTGCATCCTTCGGCAGAAAATTTGGATAATATCACACAAAGTGCTACGTAGGAAGCTACGCAGGGATCGTCAGAGGAAAAAACAAAGACAACATCACAGAACTGATCGAAGAATGTCCAGAGTCACCAGAAGCATCATCAGAGGGAATTGACATCCTTAACGAATTCTTTAACTATGAAGATTTTGCGCACGAGTCGGACGTATCCGACAAGAGGCAATAACCTTGCGATGCCGTCAGAGGGGTTTGCGTGAGGTAGTTTTGCCTCCGTATGAAGACGGTCTCTCCGCAGAGTCTTCAGAAACCGAGCGAAACTAAAAAAAAAAAAAGAAAAAAAAATTTATATTGGTTTGTTTTAATTCTTTTTTTAAACATTTGTTTTAGGCATTTTATATATAGAAAAAAAAAACGAAGAGTTGTTATACCGCCGAATCCCGGTTAGCTACGCCGAGGTTAGCGGTAATGAATATTCTCTATTATTTTTGGGATGTTTATCGGTCAAGGGTTGGAACCCCAGTGAATGTTTGAACGCAGGAGATATAAGGGAAAATGTCAATCTTTATTAATGCGTCGATACGCGTACTCAAATTATCACACAGAATTATGTTACACAGAGTTTGGACTATTGTCCGACCAAAGTTCGTAGTACTACTTACAGACTCTTTGCGCGAGTCTCTCTACACGCAACCAACCGCGCAGTATCGGATGTTCAATTGTACTCCCCGACTTGGGCTCACTCTCACACTTTATAGGAGATAAAGTGGAGCGAGCGATTCAGCATATTTACGAGATTTGGTAATGATGTTTACCTTATCGTCGTTCCAGTATGCGATACTGTCCAGTTGGCGCAATATTTCATGATCGCCCGCCTCGGTTATTGCGTAAGCGTAACCTCGGCGGTGCTCTCATTTTTCGGGGGTATAACAGAGTGTTCACATCGATCGGGATGCGCCTTTCAGAATCGACGGGCGAAATTAAAAAAAAAAAAAAAACAAACAGAAAAATATATTTATTTCGATATATTCTCCGGCGTCGATGGACGTAACAATTATAAAAAAAAAAAACAAAAAGAAAAACATACGTCGACGACTGAGCGACTGTTGGCCATTACAAAATTATCAGGGTGATTTGGAAATCACACAAAAAAAAAGGGTTTTCTGTTATTTTAAATAAAAAAAAAAATGAAACACGTTGAGCCCGTTGGCTGTCCATATAATGTGAATTAAAAAAAAAAAAGATAGCGCGAGTTTTAAAAAGAAAACCTGTATTATATGAAGGAAGCTTTATGAATGCGAGGAACGCGAGGAATTTTGTTTGTTTGTTTAAAGAAAAAAAACATCAAATAAATAAAAATATACAGGTAATAATAATATATTGTATCACGACGAGAGGCCCACTGGCCGAACAATCAAAATAAAAGTTATAATTGATTCTAAGTTTTGTTACGAGTAGCTCGTTGGCTGTGTTGGGGGCTTATGTTAAGTATAGAGAAATAAGAATAACAATGATACCGTACAAATTATTCTAAAAACCCGCAATGTACCAATTCTGGAGACTGATAAATGTAACGGTCCCCTTATATAAAAAAAAATCTTTTTCTAATATAGGCATAATATTTCGTCACACTCGCTTCTCCTTCTGAGAAGCGAGATAACTTGCATTTTGCCGTCACCACTTTTGCCGTGAGAGCGACAATTGGATCGCCGTCTCAAGGCAATGGTCAAGCCGTCGCGCGGATGCTGGTCGCGCGACGGTCCTTATCAGCGCGTGGAGGTATACCTCACGCGCGCAACGATACAAGTTACCGGCGTCGAAGCCCTTTGCTTCGACACCTCTTTATGTTAGTTCAACTCCGACCACCCGTATTGTCAGACGGTACACTCTCCCTATATTAATAAATATTATTTAGTTAGCATTTCAACATCTTTGCGTCTCCTTTATTTCTGCAGTAATACCCGCGTAACTGACCATCCATTACATGGTATCAGAAGTTATCGAGCTACTCAACACGTCCACTGGGAAGCCATTAAACTCTTAGGGAATGCGGCATGAGACAAAAGTCCCCCGCGTATACCAGACGGCGAAGACCGACTGACGAGATAACATGATGCCTCAGTCCGCGTAATAGGACACTCGCAACGCTGTCCAGTCGACGAGGACGTCGACAATCGCGAGAGGAGGTGTGTAACGGTGTGTGACGGACGGGTCCAGCTTTGCATATAAGTAGACAACACGAATGATAGAAACATATGTGTGGCTATAGCGCAGTGGTTAGCGCTCTTAATTAGTACCTGATCAACCTGGGTTCGAATCCCGGGGTCACCATATTTTCTATCATTTATTTCTGGCCCTACCGTCGCATCATCGTCTGCCATCACTTCATCGAAAATATCGGCCGTTCTGTTACATAAAGAATAAAAAAAAATTTTATACTACTGTTTTCCAGCGATTATTTTCCAAATTTGAAATATTACACCTCCCAATAACATTCGAAGACTAATAAAGGGGAGAATGTTACAGTACCGAACGATAAAAATGGAAAATATCGGTTAAAAGAAGGGATAGGATAAAAAAAAAACATCAAAGCGAAACCACGTTTATTATTTTACTCATTTTATTATATCTGCCTCCATTCAGGGTCCAAGTGACAACGGGGGTAGACACCTAAAAAAAAAAAAAAATAGTTATAAGATACATATACAGGGTGATTCAGGAAGTTTTCGACACCTTTTGCCAAAAAGTAGTTTGTCGTGTCCTGAGCAAAGTTACTTAGCCGTTTGTCGAAATTCGCAACATTTATTTAATTATAAGCATTGTAAATTTGAATAATTCGACCAATCAGGAGTAGCCATTTTGGCGCGTTGGACAGTTCCATATTGCCATGCGGAGAGCTGGCAACGTTCAATTCACTACTACATCGTCACACAGACAGAGTCTCCGTTCACGGCGGATTGAGACGGTCGGTTTGCCACGTGCTGTCATTGTGCAGTGCTGTTACGTGTGATCGTACGAAAGAGAAAACGCAAAGGTTATGTGCATGTTTGAGGTTCGTGCGGGGTTCGCGGATTGTACAATGCGACGAAACGAATAATTTCAGGTTAGAGATGCGATGAAAAATAATCAGATTTTCTGTCAGGTCAATAAGATTGGAAATCGTAAAGGATATGCACATAGGATATGACAAACGGTGTTAGCATAATAAGAGAAAAATTTTATGCCAAAAAAAATATCCTCCGATAGGTACTAATTCAAGAATGTATTAGAACCCATTGGAGGATATTGTTTTTTCGTCAATGGACCATTATTGTAATCGAAGCGAAGTCAAATTACACGCTCCACGGTAAGTGACCCATTTTCTTCAATCGTATGCTTTACACAACATTGCTTCAATTAAGAAATACGCAAATTCTTAATATCGTCGAACAGCTGTTTGTCCGCTGCAACCGAACTCCACTTATTGACTGTTGAAACACAAACTGTTGAATAAATCACAAGTAGCCGTTGCAATGCTGAGCCTTCACTTAATAGAGCCTGTTGCAAATCGAAAAAAGATGCATCGACCAAAAAAAAAATACCCTCGGATAGGCTATTTTTTCGGAGGCTCGGAGAGTATTTTTTTTTGGGCGATGCATCTTTTTCTGAATTGAAGCGACTTTCAGACAAGTCTTGTTGGCTCTTGTCGATGCTTCCGAGTATACCGTGTCAATAGCTCAGATGCTTCAATTAAAGATAATGATCCTATATCTAAAACGCTCACGATTTTTTCTCAACGTTTGGATTGGAAGGCTAAGAGTTACGAATTTTTTCATATCGATCATCGATTTAATTGAAGCGACATTATCGTACATGCGATGCATTCAAAAGTACCTACGAAAGACAACGAGACTTATGGAAACGTCGCTGCAATCAAAATAAATTCTCTTATAATAAAACGAATAGCTCGTATCCTTCCGATTCGATCGAGGGAGGTGGGCACAATATTTTTTTGTCTTGGTTTATCTATCGAGATTGAAGCGACATTGTTATTCATACAATGCATTCGTAAGCACCTACGAAAGACAACGAGGCATATGAAAAAGTCGCTTCGATTAAAATAATATTTCTTATAAAAAGAACTGATAGCTTGTAGTCTTCTCAATTAATCGAAGCAGGCTAGCGTAACATTTTTTTGTCTCAGATTATTAATCGATATTAAACAAAGCGACGTTGTCATTCGTACAATGCATTTAAAGGCGCCTACGAAAAACAACGAGACATGAAAAAGTCGCTTCAATTCAAATTATATTTCTGATAAAAGAACCGATCGCTTGTAGTCTTGCCAATTTAACTAAAAAGAGCATCGTAGGAATTCGCCTTTCGGTCACCCGGGGTACGTTCCGAATCAGCGCCGAACGAACTTTCCTCTCATTCTTTCATTCGCGGTGATACAGAGAGAAAAGTCGTCCGGCGCTGGCGCCGGCGCCCGGAAAAACAAATAATAAGTGGCTGAACTGACATGTCGGTATCCCCGTACCCACATGTCAGCACCTACGGAAGATAACTAGACGTATGAAAAAGTCGCTACAATTAAAATAATATTTCTATGGTCGGACATGTCGGTACGGGGATACCAACATGTCAGTTCAGCCACTTATTTTTTGTTTATCAAAATTCATTGTCCAGAACGAGGGCGCACATTTTCCCGAAAAATGAAAAATTTAGCGTAATGTCTTTCGTATATCGCATCGCACTTGTTTTTTTAATTGTATTATTTTTCTTTCGTAGAAAGAATGATGTCTCGTCTTCTTTGACTCATGTTTTACTATTGTGCCGGTACACGTGGTTCCCGCGTAAATACACGGCGACGTAGCGACACTCATTGCGCAACAAGTGTCGCCACGTGCGTCCATTGTTTGCGTGGAGACCACGAGTATCGGCAGAATAGTAAAACACGAGTGTCAAAGAAGACGAGACGAGAAGACGTTAAATTAAAGAAAAATAATAAGTGTAAAAAAACAAGTGCGATGCGTTACACGAAAGATATTACGTTAAATTTTCCATTTTTCGGGAAAATGTTGTGCGCCCTCGTTCCGTATAAGGATATATTAAAAAACAAAGGCGGTTTGAACAAACGAGAAGTCACGGAGGTTTTGCGCGAAGTATTCATCACAAAAGTGCCCTTCAAGTGACTTGAATACTACCGTAAATGGGTTCAGCAAAATTGGAAATTCGTGTACGCTTTCCTCAGAGTGTACAACGTCGAACGAGTCGTGGGGTCCGAGCATAATTTGTAAGTAAAATTTTCAATTGATTTTTTTTTTTTCGGATTTCTTGCGTCGGCAAAAATTTTTCGGCGATTTGTTTTTTTATTTAGACAGTGCAAGTGCAGTTTTGTTTTGATATTATTATGAGAACATCAACGAGGCACAAGGAGTTGAAGGAGACTCGGAGGAGTCGCTGGACATTGGGTCGCTGTCTTCCGGACGATTGGTGATCGACGAGTCGCGGGATAATTCGACTGACGCCGCAGATACCTCGGATGGAGACGAAATCATACCTCGAAGGTATCACCGAGGATCTGCGGCGCAGCGAATGATGGACGACAATTCGAATCTGTAAGTATTTCTGTAAATTGAAAAACGAAAATGATATGATAATTATTTTTGTTTTTGCAATAACGATTTTTTTTTTATTACAAAATCGTTTTCCCTCCGGTCGCTGGCAAAAGTTCAGCGAAGAATGAGTCGCCAACTAAGAAGGTTAGAAAAAAAAATTCGATTGAAAATATTAAACTATTATATTAATGGCAATGTTAATAATGATGATAATAAAAACTATTGTTTTAAATTCATTTTTTTTATGGAAACGATGGCAACCGAAAAGAAGCCGCCGCCGCCGTCGTCAAAATTGAAGACGCGTTTTTTTTTTTATCTTTTTTTTGGAATCATTTATTCATTTATTATTATTCGTTTCATTTTTTATAACAGTCTATTTCGTCATTTACTATTATTCATTTCATTTTTTTATAGCGGTCCATTTGCTTCATTTATCTCTCAACATTTTAGTTTTTATATTCTTCTTTTTCGGTTTTATTAAGTACTTATTTTTTTTCGTATTATAATTGTCTTTCTTTATTTAAATTCGTATTTTTGTTTATTTTGAAAAATTATTTTATTTGATAAAAAATAGTATGGAGAAGCGGAAAAAACAAATAAAAATATGTTCAAACGAAATAATTATTAAAATTGGTTATTTTTCACCGACAAACATATTATTTCAATGCGGCGAGGAATGGGAGTTTTGTGGGCATGAAACATAAAGTAAAATCGGATTCGATACTTGGCGGAAAAAAGTATTTTTTCAACACTCGACGCTCGATTTATTCGCTTACAGATCATAAAAAAACCTGCTGATTTTTTCTCTGGCATCGAGAATGCCGCTTAAATTTCGATTCGTAATCTAAGACCCCTTACGCTTGCTTTCCTCGAGTGAGTTGGAACGCTACATGTTTTTGTAAGAAATTTTATATGTTTTTTTTGTAAGAAATTTTACCGTAATTGAAGCGACTTTTGCAAATGTCTCGTTGGCTTTCGTACGTGTTACCGACGGCAATGACATAGCCGCTTCAATCTCGATTTATAATCTAAGACAGAGATTTAATCGAGACAGATTATTAATCGATATTAAAGCAACGTTGTCGTTCATACGGTGCATTCGGAAGCACCTACGGAAGATAACTAGACGAATGAAAAAGTCGCTTCAATTAAAATAATATTTCTGATAAAAAAACCGATCGCTTGTACTCTTCCGATTCGATCGAGGGAGACGAGCGTAAAATTTTTTTGTATCAGATTATTAATCGATATTTGTTCGGTCGAACAAGAGCGGACGCGCTCGACCGTCGCCGCGTTCAGAAAAGTTTAGTTTTACGCTTACGCTATATCGGGCGCGAGCGGTAGCGAACGGGCCCGAACGGTCGTTGTCTCTGGCTCGTGGGTAAGAGAGGGGAGAACGCCGGGAGGCTCGTCGGCTATGGGGCTCGCGAAGCGAGGTTTTTTTTTAGAGGCAGTACGCGATAAGTTCGAGACGGCAGAGTATCTTGAGAAAATCGTTCGGGACCCTTTTCTTTTCTTTTTTTCTTTCAATTTTCTTTTTCTTTTTAATCGAGTCATTAAAGTTTTGTTTCTTTGAATACGGTAATCTCACGTCGTCAACATAACAGTGTCGACGACGATTACACATATTCAACGTTCGTGCCATAGTCACTCATAAATTTACAGTTCGGTTTAAGACCGTCAACTGTTCGTGCCATCGTCACACCTAAATTCACAATTCGGTTTATGACCGTCAACTGTTTGTGCCAACGTCACACATTTATACATACATATGTACATTCGGCTCACACCTCAAGTGTAATTTAATTTCAATAAATTCTGGGTTTTTACCTTACGGTTTTTTTCCCATGCATCCTTGCAAGCATTGTCAAAATTTATTATTGTAAAACCCGACTTCCTTTTTTACGTTTATTCTTTATTTAATCCATTTCAGCAAAACACGATGCCTCGGCACATTGACGAGGCATCGACGATACATTTTTTGGTGCCTCCTGTGAGGTGTGAGCCTAACACTTATTCATACATAGTTCGTCATAACAAAGAAGTGAGTGCGCGTTCAAGCGGGACAACGCGCGAACGGGCGCGTCGTCAACAAGCCAACGGCAGCAGCAGCGCTTTCCCCTTCCCCGGGACGTCTTCGCGATCGGCTTCCGCGGGGAGCGGCAGTCACGGCCTCGCTGTCGAAAAGTTAAGTACGTAATTTTCCCTTGTATCATAGTGTGCCAAAGCTACATTGTTTCACGGAGCAGTTTACAGCGTACATTTTATTAAACGCATCATAAATTCATTTGGGAATATTCGTCACGATATCGTGAGGATTATTAGTCATCATGGCAAACAACGCTGCTCTCATGGCGCGTAAGCGTCCGGCATTAAAGGCGAAAATTACAAGGTTAACAACAGAAGTAGCAGAGGGAAAAATCGATAGGTCGAACGCGCTTATACGTCTCGAACGGCTCACGGAATCGTTCAAAGAATACGAGTTGCTGAGCGAGGATCTCATCGCGGATGACGCGGAAAACAGCGAGTTGGCGCACACGCGGGACATCGAAGATAAATATTATGAGATCGCGACTCGGGTACGTAATATGCATATACCGGGAGGCTCAGGTCGCACAGGTACATCCGGTGAAACGAGTTTCGGACTGCCAGTTGAGAATTCAACGATTGTCGAAAGGCAGCGGTTCGCGAAGCTTCCGATTACTAGTCTTCCGCGATTTGATGGCGATTACAACAAATGGCTTTCCTTTAAAAACACGTTCGTCGCGATGATAGATACACGCATTGACATCGATGATTTGAACAAATTCCTATACTTGAAAGGTTGCTTGGACGGGCCAGCACTTAACAAACTTGCGCTGTATGATGCGAGCGCGGAGAATTACAAAAAGGCATGGGATACGCTGATAAGCGAATACGAAAAATTACGAGTTCTCATAGCTAAACATTACGACGGGCTTATAGACATTCCGTCTCTCAGTAACGCAACCGCCGAGGGTTTGACGAAGATCGTAGACGACGCCCGTCAACACATTAGCATGTTAGAATCACTGAAGGTCAAACTCGATGAAGGAATAATCGTTCGAATCCTCGAACGAAAGCTTCCGATTGACGTGAGAACGAAATGGGAAGAGACCCTCAGCTTCGACGCGTTTCCGAGTTTAACGCAATTCTGTAAATTCGTAAGCGAGACCGCATTTCGACTCGGTATGATACTCGATAGAAGCGACGCCGTATCGGACGGTGCGATTAAAGGCGATTAAAGGCGAACCAGAACTCGAACTATTCGAAGGCACGGAAAACCGGAACCAGTGCACGCTCGCTTGTCACTTCAACCCAAAATGCTCGCGTATACTGCAATGAAAATCATCCGATATATAAATGTGCGGCTTTCGAAAAACTCTCAATTAAAGAACGATGGAACGCGGTAAAAACGAAACAGTTGTGCAAGAATTGTCTTCGCCCGCATGCCGGTAATTGCTCAAGTTCCCATTGCAGACGTTGCGATCGGTTTCACAACACGCTCTTGCATTCGAACGCGACACAACATGTTACACCAGGAGAAAAATCAGACACAACCCACGCCAAGAAGAACAACGACGATCAGGCAAACGCAGAGACCTCGTTATGACTAGGCGTGGATAATCTCAGCTTGACAACATGTGCGCCGCGTGCGCAGCTGATGCTGAGCGCTAGAGTTCACGTTCGAAATACTGATGGACAATAAGTAGAGGCGCGCGCTTTGCTTGATACGTGCGCCACGGCACATTTCGTGACATCGAGTCTTGCCAATCGGTTGAGACATCCATCGCATTCGTGCTCGGTGTCGGTCGGTGCAATTAACGAGATGACAACTGTCTCTAAGGGAAGCGTGGAAGTACGCTTGCGTTCAACGGACGGTAAATTTCAAAGGACATTGGAATGCTTAATTGTTCCGAAGATAGCCGGGCTAGTCCCGGACGAAGTTTTTCCACGGGACTCAGTCAAAATTCCACCGAAAATCCGACTAGCCGATCCGCTATTTCATTTACCGCGACCTGTAGATATGCTGATTGGATCGGGCGTCACATTGTCACTATTGAGTGTCGGTCAAATTAACCTGTCAGGTGACAACCGAGAGTTGTTTTTACAAAAAACTCAACTCGGCTGGGTGATCGGAGGAGGATTGAATCGCGATTCGGCCGTATCATGCAATTCGACCGAATTATCGATGCGATTAGACAAATTCTGGGAGATCGAAGACGCTGATTCGAAATCATCGAAATCATTTGAGGAGAAGCAATGCGAAAAACACTACGCGGAACATACTACGCGCGGAACTGACGGTCGGTACATTGTGCGCCTGCCGTTTCGACGCAAGGATCGCAATTTCGGCGAATCACGATCTCAAGCGATGCGACGTTTCGGCGCTTTGCAGAAGCGATTAGATTCAAACAACACGCTCAAACAGGAATACGAGAGGGTCATGCAGGAATACATCGACCTAGGCCACATGTCTCTCGCGAACGACGAGTCCAGCGAGGGCTATTACCTGCCGCATCATGCGGTCACGAAGATGTCGAGTAACACTACAAAGGTGCGTATTGTTTTCGATGCGTCAGCTAAATCTTCGCAAGGTATCTCACTAAATGATTTGCTCCTGGTCGGTCCCACAATCCAACCGAAACTTTTTAATCATTTGTTACGCTTTCGCACGTACGAATATGTAGTCACGGCCGACATTGCAAAAATGTACCGGCAAATACTGATTCATCCCGACGATCGTCAATTTCAACGTGTGCTTTGGTATCACCAGGGCAAAGTTAGGACGTTTCAGCTGAATACTGTGACCTTCGGAGTATCCTCTGCCCCGTATCTGGCCATTCGCACGTTGCAACAACTCGCGGACGACGAAAGCGCGCGCTTTCCCCGAGCCGCGCAAATTCTAAAAACCGATTTATACGTGGACGATCTATTGACCGGGGCCGATTCGATTCAAGAAATTGTAGACATTCGCGACGATTTGATTGCACTACTAAAGTGTGGAGGTTTTGACATTCGTCAATGGGCGTCTAATCACCATAACGCGTTAGATAATATCGAACAACAAATCGTTAATTTAGATTGCGCGATCGAGAAAAATCCGGTCTTGAAAACTCTAGGAACTGTATGGAATTCGCATCACGACAAATTACTATACACAGTACAATGCCCCAGAACATTTGGAAAAATTACGAAACGAATAATTTTATCGGAAATTGCGAAAATTTTTGATCCGTTAGGCCTCCTCGGTCCGGTCGTTTTATACGCGAAGGTGATGATTCAGGATTGTTGGAAGGCAAAAATCGAGTGGGACGAATCGGTGACTCAGGAGTTGCATTCGAAGTGGAGCACATTCGGGGAGCAATTGCCGCTCCTCCGCAATTTTTCGGTCGAGCGTCGACTTTTATTGAAGGATCGAACACACGTAGAGATGCATGGATTCTGTGACGCGAGTAAGACCGGCTACGGAGCGTGTATTTATATTCGATCAAGTGATGCACATGGTCACGTATTAGTTCGATTGGCATGCGCGAAATCCCGAGTAGCACCGGTAAAGGAGACCACTATCCCTCGACTCGAGTTGTGCGGCGCGCAGCTCCTCACACGGCTCTATAAAGAGGTAAAACCGTCGGTAGATTTTTCGATCAATCGCATCGTGTTTTGGTCTGATTCCACTATCGTGTTGCAATGGCTCAAGAAATCCCCACAAGTCCTTAAGGTTTTCGAAGCAAATCGCGTCTCGGAGATACAAGCGTTAGGAGAGAGTATTGATTGGCGACATGTTCGAACTAACGACAATCCCGCGGACGCTCTGTCACGCGGACAACTCCCGTCCGAATTCATGCAGAATAATTTATGGAATCAAGGTCCCACCTGGCTTAGTCAACCCGAATGTTTGTGGCCAGCAGAACTCGACTTAACGATTTCGGAACTACCTGGTCTACGAAAAAATACATGTTTAGTCTCGAGTACGACTAAGTGCGATTTTTTTTCTCGATTTTCATCTTACTCCAGATTAGTGAACTCGATAGCATATTGCCTGAGAATGTGTCGCGCTAACACGTATCGAAGGTGCGGAAAAAATATTAGCCCAGCAGAAAAACTCGAGACCGAAAAAAGAATTTTCCGGATAATTCAATTGGAACAGTTTGGTGACGAAATTAAGCGAATATCGACCTCCGGTACGATCAAAACGTCTAAACTCGCCGCGCTCAACCCTTTTATTGACCAAGACGGGTTGCTACGCGTCGGCGGAAGATTATGTAACGCGGAAATCGATATAGACAAAAAACATCCGATCCTTTTGCCATCGCGTCATTGGGTTACCGATTTAATAATTCGCGAGACTCACAAAAGGTTGTATCACGCTGGAATACAAAGCACGTTGGCCACGCTGCGCCACCGTTTCTGGCTTTTAGACGGAAAGAATCAAGTTCGTAAAATCGTACGACGCTGCATCACTTGCATTCGACATCGGCCAGTTCCGCTGCAGAGTCAAATGGGAAACTTGCCGAAGGCTCGCGTCGGTGAGTCGTTTCCCTTCGCACATGTGGGTGTTGACTTCTTCGGGCCCATTTTCATTAAGGAAAAAATGAAGAGAAATCGCGCGCGAGTAAAGGCGTACGGGTGTGTTTTCATCTGTATGGTAGTCAAGGCCGTTCATATTGAAATCGTCAGCGACTTGACAACCGCCGGGTTCCTGGGCGCGCTTCGGCGATTTATAGGCCGTCGAGCTCGGCCCTCGAATATCTATTCAGATAATGGGACGAATTTCGTCGGGGCGAATAACCAACTCCGTGAGCTGTACGCGTTGATGAATTCGGAACAATTTCAAGACCACGTCGAAAATTTCGCGACTTTAGAAGGAATAACGTGGCATTTTAACCCGCCTCTTTCTCCACACTTTGGCGGCGTGTGGGAGGCGGCGGTTAAGTCGTTCAAACACCATTTCAAACGCGTTGTAGGTGACAGACTTCTCTCATTCGAGGAGATAACCACGTTCGCGATCGAGATCGAAGCTATATTAAATTCTCGCCCTATATGCACGCTTTCAGTTGACCCCAACGACCCCATAGCATTAACACCTGCACATTTCTTAGTTGGTCGACCGCTAACGATGCTGCCCGAGAATAATTTGCTCTCTGTTCCAGACAATCGCCTTTCAGTTTGGCAATTTGTCTCGAAAGCGCGTCAGCATTTCTGGCAGAGATGGCATCTCGAATACCTCACCGAATTGCAAAAACGCCAAAAATGGCATAGCGGAAAGGGAGAGCTTCACACGAAAGACGTGGTTCTCATTATAGAGAAAAACATCCCGTGCATGCAGTGGAGAGTGGGAGTCGTCGACGAGGCTCCGATGCCCACCCAGGCACCGATGGAATCACTCGTGTAGCCACGATCAGAACAGCTCATGGAACACTCAAGCCCAATGTGACTCAATTGTGTCCACTACCAGTTATCGCCTAACATCGACACCCATTGATAGACAATCCACGAATTTTACTTATATTCATGACCGACTAAATTCATAATAGTTCTATTTAATCTTTATGTGTTGCACTAACTTACAAATTAAAAAAAAACGGGGGAGCTATTATTATATAGAAGAATTTGTCGTATTTCAGTTCTTGATTTTGTTGCAAAGGGTTTTATTTACTTATCACAAACTGAACGTTTGTTGTTTACGAAATAAAGATAATGATAAAACGTTCAAAACCATTATTTCTATTCCTAATTTTTATTGTGTCAAATAACTTCATAAAATTTATACGAGAGGAAATTCAATAGAGTTGTAACAATATGGTCGATTGTAAAACTATTTGTTCATTTTGCTCGCTTGCTCGCAACGCCGGGAGACTGTTCGGTCGAACAAGAGCGGACGCGCTCGACCGTCGCCGCGTTCAGAAAAGTTTAGTTTTACGCTTACGCTATATCGGGCGCGAGCGGTAGCGAACGGGCCCGAACGGTCGTTGTCTCTGGCTCGTGGGTAAGAGAGGGGAGAACGCCGGGAGGCTCGTCGGCTATGGGGCTCGCGAAGCGAGGTTTTTTTTTAGAGGCAGTACGCGATGAGTTCGAGACGGCAGAGTATCTTGAGAAAATCGTTCGGGACCCTTTTCTTTTCTTTTTTTCTTTCAATTTTCTTTTTCTTTTTAATCGAGTCATTAAAGTTTTGTTTCTTTGAATACGGTAATCTCACGTCGTCAACACAACAGTGTCGACGACGATTACACATATTCAACGTTCGTGCCATAGTCACTCATAAATTTACAGTTCGGTTTAAGACCGTCAACTGTTCGTGCCATCGTCACACCTAAATTCACAGTTCGGTTTATGACCGTCAACTGTTTGTGCCAACGTCACACATTTATACATACATATGTACATTCGGCTCACACCTCAAGTGTAATTTAATTTCAATAAATTCTGGGTTTTTACCTTACGGTTTTTTTCCCATGCATCCTTGCAAGCATTGTCAAAATTTATTATTGTAAAACCCGACTTCCTTTTTTACGTTTATTCTTTATTTAATCCATTTCAGCAAAACACGATGCCTCGGCACATTGACGAGGCATCGACGATACAATATTAAAGCGACGTTGTCGTTCATACGGTGCATTCGGAAGCACCTGCGAAAGATAACTAGACATATGGAAGAAGCGTATCAATTCAAATAATATTTCTGAAAAAAAAACAGCTCGCTTGTACTCTTCTGATTCGATCGAGAGAGGCAAACGTAAAAATGTTATTATCTTACACTATTACAATCAATTGACGCGAAATTTTTATTAACACGGTGCACTCTGGAGCATCTATAAAAGGCATCGTGATATATGGCAATATCGCCTCAGTTCGAATAATATTTCTTATACAAAAATCTTATAGCTTGTAGCTTTTCGTTTTGATCGAGGGAGGCTGTTACGTCTCAGAGGTTTACTAGCAAGCGCGTCGACTTGGACACGATAGTCGCAACGGTCACGCGCGTGTTTAACTTGATAACGCAATTCAGGAATATTAAAGATTTAAGGGGTTCGGTTCCTCGAATAAGATCGAAAGATCCCGTTTCGAGAGTAACAACTTCGCGTTTTATTTCGTTCAAACGAAGCTACGATTGATACAATTATAATTCGCGAGAGCATATGTGTGTGAATGAATGACTCTAAATTATAATCTAACTTAATCGCGGAGGAAAGTCCCCGCTCTAGATGAGTCCGACCGAATAGTTTGAAGTTTGAAGTAAGACTGAATTTTGAGTGAATGAAAGTGGCCGTCGCGAAGCGGCCGAAAATGCTGACAGTGCGCGACACGCGCTGTCGCTAAGCAAGAGGTAAAATCCAGCATGAGGGAAACCTCGAAATGCTGATTTGAATATAAGACGGAAGAGTGAGTGTTCCGAGAAAGAGAATAGAAATATGCAATTCTCAGGTAAAATCGCGAGCGCTCGCGAATTGTCGCGAGCGGATACGTATTGGCGAAATTTGATATTAATTATCCGGTCGGATGATCTAGCGTCTGGGCTCCTTCCTTTGCGAGTGGAAATAATAAAAGAAATTAAATCGTTTAATTTCAAATAACGATAGAAAAATCTGAAATACGTGTGTATTAAGGGTCAGGACGTAACAGAGGCGAACGTAAAATTTTTTGTCTCGCATTATTACAATTAATTGACGCAACATTACCATTCGTACGGTACATTCGGAAGCACCTACAAAAGCCATCGAGACATATGAAAATATCGCCTCAATTCAAATAATATATCTTATAAAAAAATCTTCTAGCTTGTAGCCTTTCGGTTTGATTGAGGGAGGCGAACGTTAAATTTTTTTGTCTTACATTAATACAATTAGTTGACGCGATATTGCTATTTGTACGATGCATTCGGAAACACCTACAAAAGCCATCGGGACATATGGAAATGTTGCCTCAATTCAAATATTATTTCTTACTAAAAAAAATTATAGTTTGCAGCTTTTCGATTCGATCGAGGGAGTCGAGCATCAAATTTTTTTGTCTCCAATTATTAATCGAGATTGAAGCGATGTTGTCATTCGTACAATGTATTTGGAGGACATACGAAAGACAACAAGACATATGCAGAAGTTGTTTCAATTGCGATAATATTTCTTATAAAAAAAAACTAAGAGCGTTGCCTTTTGAGGTTCGTTTGACTATCAATGACGAATACATTTTTTTTCCTTCCCACTATATCGCATAGTCTTGTCATTAGTTTCGAGTTATATCAAATTCGGGTTCAACAAAACGTTAAGACAAGGAATAAATTACTGTACTGATTAAACTTATTTATTTGAAAACAGTATGCGATGTATTGTATGTATTTTACAATCTCCTTTTCGCTCAACGGTTAGTCTTTTGATTAATGCAGCAAATGCTCGAAGTGCCCTCCACCCATTTGGATGCAGCATCGAATACGTTGCAGGAGACTGCGTTTGCAATTCCGCAGCATCTCTGGCGTGACACTTCATATCGCCAGCTCCATGCGTTGATCTAGCTCTTCTTTTGTCGGAATCGGCGTACGATACACGATGGCCTTAATATGACCCCAAAGGAAAAAATCCAATGGATTAAGATCCGGGGAACGCGCAGGCCAATTTCGCACGCCTCCTCTTCCGATGTATCGTCGACGAAAACACCTCTGCCGCAAAGTTTGTACAACGTTGCTCGTATAAGCCGGGGCACCGTTATGCTGCAGCCAAATTTGATCGAATTCTTCCCGGGGAATTCCGGCACGCAAGCACAATCTTCGTAAATAGTGCCTCAAGAATTGCAAATACTTTTGACTCGTCAGCGTACCGTCATTTTCAAAAGGTCCTACCTGAAACAATGAGAAATAACGTCAACAAATGTTGGTCCTCTAATTGTATATAATTTTCCAATTATATTTGTTTATTTTTTTGTATATTTGTTTATTTCCTTACCAGGCGTCCACCGATTATTCCAGCCCAGAGATTAATCGAGAAGCGCTGCTGAAAATTAACCTCGACGGTCTTATTGGGATTCATCGCCGCCCACCAATGGAAATTGTGATAATTCCACGTTCCTGTTCGGCCGAAAGTCGACTCGTCCGTGAACAAAATATTGTCCAAAAATTGCGGATCTTCAACGTGGCTTCGAAGAAGCCATCGCCAGAATTGCAGCCGCATCGGGTAATCTTCGATTGTTAAGCTTTGCACGCGCGTATAATGATACGCATGATGCTTTTCGCTCTTCATTGTCCTCTGGACCGTGCTGTACGAAAGCTCCAAGCTCCTCGACACTTGACGAATAGACGTCGTCAGGTCGCGTGCAAAGCAGTTGAGAATCCGATTTTCGTTTTGCGGCGTACGCGCGACTCGCGGACCTCCACAATTTGTGTAATCGCGTTTCACGTTTCCATTTTCCCAGAAGCGGCGAAACGCTTCTTGTATAGTGAAGGAGTTCAGATGGGGCCTCCGTGGCCAGCGATCAACATACGTTACCGCTGCATTCCTTGCGTTATTTCCACACTGAATATAAACTTACCATTTCGGTATAATTGCGAATTGTATAGTTATTCATGCCGAGGCAATTAATCGAGCAATAAACGAGTAGCAAATAAAAATGTTGCGATACGATATTGGCGTGACACACGATGACAAACGACATGAAAAATAATTGAATGTTTGTTTTTTGCCGCAACATCCTAGCAACAGCGGGGGCATATTGGAATATATTGAGGAGAATATGAATTTGAAATGTAAACTTAATAAATTAACGTTCATTAGCGCAAACATCAAAAAACATTTGATTGTAAAAATCCCATAGTTCTCAAATCAACTCAATATTATCACCTTTCACATTTTTCCTGATATCAAATCAATACAACGCTAAAGAGCGCACGCTGACCCATTGACATATCAAAAAACCTCCCGTATATCTTGTCTAGTTTTAGGTGCTTCTGAATGCACTGTGCCAATGACGATGTCGCGTCAATTGAGAGAAATATTCTAAGTCGGAGATGTTTTGCACTCGCGTCTTTCGATTGATTTGCAAGGCTTGTAGCCCCGTAGCTATCGTTTTTTTTAATACGAAATACTGTCTTAATTAAGGCGACGCCTACATACATTTCGTTGGCTAACGTCGGTGGTTCCGAATACATCGTGTCAATGACAACATCGCTTCAATTACGATTGATAAACTCGATATCAGAAGCTTCACGCTCGCCTACCTCGATCGAATCGGAGGGCTACAAATGATAAGTTTTTCTTATAAGACATATTATTTTACTTGAAGCGACTGTTCCATACATTTCCTTATTTTTCGTAGGTGCTTTAGAATGCACTGTATGAACGATACTGTTGCTTCAATCTCGATTGATAATCCGAGACAAAAAAAATGTACACTCGTCTCCCTCGATCGAATTGAATTTTTTTATAAGAAATATTATTTTAATTGAAGCGCCTTTTCCATATGTTTAGTGATCTTTCATAGGTATTTTCAAATGCACCGTATGAATGATAATGTCGCTTCAATAAAAATAATAATCGATATGAAAAATTTTGTAGCTCTCAGCCTTCAATTCTAAACGTGGAGAAAAAAGTGTAAGCGTTTCAGGTATAGAATCATTATTCTTAATTGAAACATCTCAGCCATTAACACGGTATACTCGGAAGTACCTGCAAAAGGCAACGAGACGTTTCTGAAAGTCGCTTCATTTGAGGAAAATATGCATCAACCAAAGAAAATAGCGCCCTAATCCATTCTTGCATTTGAGCCTACCAGAGAGTACTTTTTTTAGTTAATGCATCATTCTCTTAATTGAAGCGACTTTCGCATATATTTAGTTGACTTTGGCAGGTAATCCCGAGTACAGAATGAAAATGATAATGTCGCTTCAATTGGGAGTGATAAACTAAGACAGAGACGTCTCCCTTTTGCTTCCCCCGAACGAATAGGAAGGCTGCAAGCTATCTTTTTTTTATAAACAATATTGATTCATAAGGTTCATGGTTTATGATCGGGGTTTAGAAAAATGCACATTTGTCTATTTGATACTTTATCCATTTTATATTTTACATCAGGGGGTACATTGCAAGACAAAGCGACGAAAGATAAATTAATTTTTCGTATCGCAGCTTTTTTCGCAGCCTTCACACCTAACAGTCTCTGTAACGAACAAATTAAGAAAAAATTATTGTTATCACCGTACATCGATGACGACGATGAAACGATGGGTCGAGCGCAAAAACATTCCGCAGCACCTCCGTCACTTCATATGATTTTAGGCTATGCCGGTCGTCAATTTAATCAATATACGGTACCAGTTTGCAAAGAAATCTCCCGAAATATTCGGGATTGCTTGCTGTGTCCTTCGGATAAGGACGATTGCTTGCAATGTCCTTCGGGGTTTGGAAAAATTAACGTTACGCTATTTCATATTTCATCCGTTTTATTCTTTACATCACGCATATTTAAACATCAATGTGACGAAAAAAAATTATTGTTGCTGAACGTCGCATATTATTCTGCAGCCTCTGCCCCTGACTGCCTTTGTAATGAACAAATTTGAAAAAAAAAAAAAAACAATTATTATTATTACTTAACATCGTATTCCAAAGTTCATTATTGTCTTTCTTTTTTTGTCGGGTAATTACCTTTGGCCAAAGTGAAGCCCATAAATGGCTCTTCATCCGAGTCCGATCCATCTTATTGTAGGTCGAATCCGAGAAATGGCTCTTCTTCGGTGTCCGACCCATCATTTGTCTCCTCGAATCCGAGAAATGGCTCATCATCTGAGTCTGATCCATTTTCGATCAGGGCGAAGTCGTGAAAGTCCGGCGACGCATCGCCGGCTTCCTCGACTTCCTCGATTTCCTCGTCGGTGTCGTCGTTGCCTCTGGGGTCTACGACGTTTTCCCCAGGGACTACATCGTTTCAGCGGTCGTTCGTCGAAACTCCTTCTTCCCAGTCGTCACTTTGCACTTCAGATTTTTGCCGTGCTTACCCAATTCGGCAAACGAAGAGCTGAATAAAATTAAATAATAATGTTTCTTCAAATTTTAAAAATTTGTGTACGAGAGTGTTGAAAAAAATGCATCAAAAAATGACGAAAAAATGACTTACTATTGGTGGACGGGGCCGACGACTCTCTCCACACCCTGCTGATATAAAATTGCCCAGATAAAGCGCCAATTTGCGTAAGTAAATTTCCGGAAATATTCTTGGCTGTGATACGGCACATCCTGCACGAACACATTTCGTAAAACTTCGACGAGTTCCCCCGATCTGAGGCCATGCCGCTCGTTTATTTGGTTAATATATGGTACAAGCGCGCACAACAATCTTCCAAAATATTCTGCGTTTTCCGTAATATCCTTGGGATACTTGATATGTAAGCGCGACATCTTTTTAGGCACTCACTATAATAATAGCCAGCCGACAGCGATGGAAGCGTGGTCGGTGTGTGGCTTCAGCGATCACCCAAGTCAAGCAATACTGTCCGCGGGCAGTACTTGGATGGGTGACCGCTTAGCCATGCACTGGCTGGCGCATCAATCGTTGAGCGGGAGGTCAGTTTTTCTGAGACCTCGTTGTCCACACTTAAGTAAATACGTTCGTGTGTACACCGCGGAATCAGGAGAACATGACCGACTGTACCGGCACGGGTTTTCCGCAGTTTCCCCGTGTCCATGGCAAATGCGGTACAGTGTAGCTAAATCGGCTGCGGACGGACTGGAAGTTAGGTAACTTAGTGAAGTGCGGGTAGGAAGTGATAGGGGGTATCGGGAAGGGCCGTAAAACCCGAAAGGGATACGCTGGAAAACTCAAAAATCTATAACAATAGGCAAAGAGTGCCTATTAAAATGACCATCCGTTGCTCTTCAGAGACTGTCGAAGGGGTTACTCCGCAGCGCATACTCCAAAAATTTTTATTTTTCACCATTTGCTTCGGTGTATCTCTAACATCATGCGTAGTTACTTTGAAGTAACTGCGATGAATAGAAATATTTTTTTTAGCCTGCGGTGCAATAAAAACAACTTTTTGGCTGAATTTTTCTTCTCGGACGTCCGTATCACACTGTAACTTTAGATGGTGCGAACCAATTTTGTTTTCCTTTGCAGGGTTTTTTTATTACATTATTTCCAGTATGTACATTACTTTTAAAACCAATCTAAGACCTTCAAGTATTTTTTCTAAAAAATTATTGGCCACAATTTGCATTTGCCTTCGGTCAAATGTCCGTACGGTGCCATCATAATGAACTCTACGAACCAATTTTTTTCTCCTTCGCAGCATCATTTTGTTTTATCAAAAGCACTACGCACAGCAAATTTAGAGACAATCCTACATCTCTAACTATTTATTCATCACAATTTTTCATAAAAAAATTATTTTCTCACATCTGATGTACGTACGGTGCTCCAATTAAGAATCCTGGAAACCAATTCTTTTCTCTTTCGCAACAATATTTCATTGCATCGAAAGCACTATGCACAACAAATTTTGAGTCATTCTGACAAATATAATTTGAATTATAAAATAATTCAAAAACAGTGGTTATAACAAGATTTGCTTTAAAGGTTATGTTATTTAGATTTGCCAAAAATCCATTTTTCATCATGTTTAAAAAAAACACTTCGGTTGTGAAAAATAAAACACGAAATATCATACACAGATTCACAAATGTTTGCGTTTTTTATTTCGAAAATAATATATTATCACCGAAAAACATTCGCAATATTTTACCATATTTTATTCACATTCGTAATAAAAATGATAAATTTAACGTATTCACTGAAAAAATTGGTAGTAAACTCACAAAAAAGATTCATCGAATATCCAAAATAAGTACAATTTCCCAAATAGAACTAAAAAAACCGCGAGTATATATTTTTTCGTTTTATTCTATCTGTCAAACTTTGGAAGCAGATGTTACGTCAAAAATGTGGATGTTTCTCTTTTCACCCTAATTTTTAACGCGTGGTTGCGTCGAGTACGATTGAGTACGCGCTGGTCAAGAGAGATCTCTCCCTCCTCTACCACTCCTGGCATCAATTATCGGCGCAACTGCCCATTTTCTAGTCTAACCGTGAGGAAATTTACTAAGGATAGGGCTTGGAATGCTATTCGTTGACTTGTCTGAGAGGTATTACGAAATATCTTATCTGTCGCGTAAATAGAATGCGGATCATAGGTGATTTTAATTTTGTCGAAATATTTCAACGCGGTACAAACGATCTGGTAACCTGAATGATGTTCTGTGAGTAATGTAGATGATGTCTGGCGACGGCTAGGCGAATTATCGGGGAGGTAGAGTGACACAGGATATTATACACACTTCTAATTATAGAAATATTGAAGAAGTTGAATTAAATTGTACTTATGTTGTTCGTTGAGGTGTTGATTGTTGCGATGAAATCGGTGAAACACGACTTTGTACGCGGGATTCTCGTAGTATTCAAATTTTATTCAAAGAAAAATATCTCAGGCAGATTCAAAAAGAATGCAAGAGAATGCGAGTTTTGGAAAGTACAATTGATTCCAAGACCGTTATTCGTACAGAAATCTCTTTCAACAATAAAGTAAGAGAGGATTTTGACGGTGAAGCGAAGCTGACTTCGTTACAACGGATGAATTGAGAGTGACAATTTGGTGAACTGGACTGGACCAAGAAAACTCTGGTCACAGTGAAAATGAGTACAATTTTTGGAGATGGAAAATATTATAAACAAACTTCTCCAATAGGAGAGCGGTACAATCCTATTCGTTGTCCGAAAAATACCCGTGATGTCTCTTTCTAATGGTGGTAAACAGAGTGCGCGGTTTCTGACTCTATCCTTCTCGCCGCCCAGCCGGAGCACCAGCCTACCGATCGGATGCGCCGGTTGCGCGCTTCCGTTGACTTCCTAACTCTACTCCTGATCTCTAATCCTGACTGTAGTTACTCTGTCCTGGTACTCTCGTTCCCTCTTTTCGCGGGCTCTTATACACTAAAAAAATGGGAATCAGAGGGGGAAGAACCCTCCCTCATGTATCCCGGGCATTCTGCTCCCCTGATGAGTAACGTTGCCCCTTCGCTATTCTCCTCTCGGCTTGCTCGAGATTCCAGGATTTCTGGAATATTCGTATTGCGAGATAATTGTAAATTTATCCCGTTTCTATTGAATTCCCTTTCCTTTCTTATGTCTAATTATTTGCCTGAGTTATTTGTAATTTTAATATTAATAATTCGTACACATATTACTAAAAATAATTAAGATTTGATATGTTTAACATAGGAGAGAGAGAAAATCACTGATAGTTGCTGTTTGTAAAATTCTCCGGTATGTCTTCGTATTCCGAGGACGGTGGTAAGAGTCGAGAGATATGTATATTTTATTATTAATAATTTCGTAGCATTGCCATTGTTTGGGTGTCAAATTATTATATACCTGAAGGGTAAAAAATATTTCTCGGCTCTTGTACAAATTATTTCATTATAAAATATCAGCATTTTCCTAAATATCCGAGGTATCGGTAACATAACCGGCCCGATATCTTTGGGCGTTGCCCCCCTAAGAGGCGTGCAGCAACTATTGCGCGTGCCCGGTAACAATGTCGTACGATCGTCTTAGTCCCTTATATGGTCATTCCGGAACTACTGTTCCGTTGCCCGGGCGAGCTGTATGACTCCCCTCTTTCGGTGTACCTGCTAGACCTTCCCCTATCGTCGTGAACTAACCTTGACGCTATGCAGCTTAGCTTACGCAACTCGTTCCTTGCCCGGGCCCCTTTTATTATCCTTACAGTTTGCCGATTCCGACTTATTTTCTGTCTTTGAAAGTGAATTCTGGTCAAATGTTAAATAATATCGATAAATTAACAATTCCATGTTAAAGGTGGAATGTTCCTGAACATTTTGATATAACCTGCGATGTTTATTTTTATACTATAAATGGGGGTATAATGGGGGGGGGGGGGGGAACCGAGTCAACTGTATGCGACGTACGTTTTCCTGCTACATGTACTTTGTAGTTGCTCACGTTACGACTTTTTCCATAAATTTTGGAAAAAATAGTTGCGACATAAGAATAAGGAATTATTCCTGATTAATTTGATATATTGACTGATTTATAAATTTGTGCACCATGAGCCGAGAAAACAAAATTCCACGAGTACAATTTTACTCCTAATACCAATTTATACGATGAACATGATCGGAAGGAAAATAGTTACATTAAAATATCATTATTTCATTCTCCCGATCGTAGGGAGGCATTTCTTCTGCGCGCGGTATGTGACTTTTCTCGACGGATTTGCGTCTTCGCGCTCGGTGGTTGAGTCGCCTTGCCTTCGTGACTCATCGTCGAGGCATACTTGCGTTGCATCCCGCGCTACCGCAACTCGGTTCGGCGGTTCGGAAATGATTTACGACTCTCTTCCTTGAATTGTTTAGCTTTAGTAATGTAAATTTTCTGTTTCATTCGTTTGTTATTTCTCAAATTTTGACCATCTTTGCCCTTTCCTTCAGCGTTACATATTGTGTTATCAAACATTATGGTGACTGCACGTGTTTTACGAAATCACAGATGTTTATTCGTCTCGACTATTTTTCGTGTCTTTGCGTAATTTGACTAATCAGCCTTTGTATGATCGTATTTGATTTCTTGTCATAAATGATATTTTACTGTTAACTACTATCGAATAGCACTTCTAAGTCAAAAAATAATTTTGCTGTTTTGAATTTATTAATATTTTCATGGCATTAGTAGCGTTTGCCAATAACTTGCATCGATTATTCCTCCTGTAATTCTGGACGATTTTACCATCTTTGATTCATTTGATACCGTAATTTATAATTTAATTGCGAAGATTTTTAAAATGGTCATATTCATTAAATTAGCGTTAAATTAGAAAGCGTGTGGGAGTATGAAACCGTATTTCTTTTAGGATCGTGATTAAAGAAAATTATGTCATTATAATGATGAGTGGTTGAATGATGTGGGGGATGTTCTGACTCTCAATCGCGTGACTCGTATATTCAGAAACATTATGCAATGCTGTTCGGTGTCGAAATACTGAAACTATTTCGGTAGTCGGGGTTAATTTCCATACATAAGGTAATGTAGGTTCCCTTTTTTACGTTTGAGGCCCTTTTTGACCTTCAGTTAGAAAAACTTTAATGGTCTGGCCGCAGGGTAAAAGCTTAGATCTATACTCCTTGAGTCGATGCAGTGGTCGATTGTACCGACGTCGGCAGCGGAGTTCGCTGTTTCACCGAGGGTAGTGCGTGTGTCGAGGGGGATTGAGACCTCTGTCCGCATCTAGCTCGTGTGGTAGATAATTTTATCGTCTATCTTTGACCCTGTATTTTGCTTTACATGCTGATTATTTTAACCTTCCTGGACATATTTTTCCCAATGGAAAATCATTCCTGAAGTATCGTTCAACGATTGATGAGAGAAATCATTTCTTCTCGTGATTTTTATGAGGATGAGTGATATTTGGATTTTCCGTGAGATGTATGAATTGTTTTGGAAGGAGAAAGGTTTGCATATAGTAAGAAAATAAGCAGAAAAATGAGTTGCGAAAAACTGTTATTAATGAAAAATGAAGAGAGTTACGTCAGGACGTAACACAGATGACAATTTCGTAGCAGACGATACACAGCTGCTCATACGTCGCGGCGCGCGTACTCTGTGGACGGATGATTTTCAAATAAAAAAAATCGACATCTCGTTTCAATCTTTGTTCCTATTTTACGTAAATATAAATGGATTCTACGCGGTATAGCGCAGATAAAAAGTGTGCAATCATAAAAAAAAGAATTTTCTATCCTTCGACCGTCGAAGATTCATCGCAGCCGAAATCTTTGTCAATTATGTTCACCCGATTTATTCGTTTACAGTTAATAATAAAAACTGCAAATTCTTTTTCTGGAAAGGTATTTTTTCCTCTTCAAAACAAGCCAAAATAAGAGTCGAAATCTTTTTTCGCTGCCGAGATATGATTTTTTAAGCAAAGACTAATTTTACGAATTTTCGTCAAAAAACGAATCGTTTTTTTAAATTTCTCGAAATTGCCGTCTCTAATCCTTTCCTCTCAAAGAAATCGTATTTACAAACTGACTCTCCGCGTTGGGTTGCTATCAAGTCGCCGAAAAACCAACGCCACCTATGACCAAAACACTTAAAAACGATGTATTCCCATGTCAAAACGCGCACGGATTCAAACGACAAGTAGTATCCTACAAAAAAGAACAGCTCCATCCAGAAAAGGCGTACATATTTTTGCCATTGCACACAACGGCGTCGAACAGAATATGCAACAGTACTTCTGGATACCATGAAGACTTTTACAATACCACTCAGGTCTCCCAGTTTTATTTAACGAGGTCGTAAAAAGGTAGAGTGTCCTCGAAACATTTTGCGCTTCTCGATGTCGTGCAGCCGCGGACCGGCGCACCCGCCTACGACAGACTATCCGGAACAAAGTACATTTTATGCATCATTCACTTATTAACTGTTACAAACAAATGGGACTGCAACATAGGCATGGAGATACTCTCGAGGGATGGTCATTTTTGGACGCGTCAAGCAATGGCCTCAAGTAAATTAATACGCATGCATTTGAAGCCCCATGATTCTTTTTTCATTTGCATCCGGCCCCTGCGACCACTCTAGTACCGACGTCGTTTGGGACATAGGACGTTTAAAACTTCCGACGCTCTCGAGAGACAGACACTCCGAGTCGAAAGTAACCTTGAACGCCTCTGTAATTACCATTCGCAGCTGTTGGAGAAGATAACATACCGACGTCGCAACGGGCGACTGTCGGTATTTTGCAGCCTCGTATAGTTGCAGCCTCTCAAAATCAGATTTTTACATTACCGTCACCGTTTTCAACCGTCACTTGTTTCGCGCCAATCTTTATACCTACACACTTGATGGTGGCGCCACGTGACAATAACAACATAAGCCCATGACGAAACTTATCTTGCCGACTTACGCACGCCAACGAGATATATGCAAAAGTCGCTTCAATTACGATAAAATTTCTTATAAAAAAAACAGCTATAGCCTTCCAACTGAATCAAGGGAAGCGAGAGTAAGGATTCTGTCTTAGATTACAAATCGCAATTGAAGCGGCATTCTCGATGCCAGAAAAAAAATCAGCAGGTTTTTTTATTACGTCATTGCGTAATAGAATGCGCCGTATGAACAACAACGTCGCTTTAATATCGATTAATAATTTGAGACAAAACAATGTTACGCTCGTCTCCCGCGATCGAATCGGAAGACTACAAGCGATCGGTTTTATTATGAGAAATATTATTTTAATTGAAGCGACTTTTTCATACGTCTAGTTATCTTCCGTAGGTGCTTCCGAATGCACCGTATGAACGACAACGTCGCTTTAATATCGATTAATAATCTGAGAAAAAAAATGTTAAGCTCGTCTCCCTCGATCGAATCGGAAGAGTACAAGCGATCGGTTTTTTTATCAGAAATATTATTTGAATTGAAGCGACTTTTTCATACGTCTAGTTATCTTTCGTAGGTGCTTCCGAATGCACCGTATAAACGACAACGTCGCTTTAATATCGATTAATAATCTGAGACAAATAATGTTACGCTCGTCTCCCTCGATCGAATCGGAAGACTACAAGCGATCGGTTTTTTTATCAGAAATATTATTTGAATTGAAGCGACTTTTTCATATGTCTCGTTGTCTTTCGTAGGCGCCTTTAAATGCATTGTACGAATGACAACGTCGCTTTAATATCGATTATCTGAGACAAAAAAATGTTACGCTCGTCTCCCTCGATCGAATCGGAAGACTACAAGGGATCGGATTTTTTTATCAGAAATATTATTTGAATTGAAGCGACTTTTTCATTCGTCTAGTTATCTTTCGCAGGTGCTTCCGAATGCACCGTATGAACGACAACGTCGCTTTAATATCGATTAATAATCTGAGACAAATAATGTTACGCTCATCTCCCTCGATCGAATCGGAAGACTACAAGCGATCGGTTTTTTTATCAGAAATATTATTTGAATTGAAGCGACTTTTTCATATGTCTCGTTGTCTTTCGTAGGCGCCTTTAAATGCATTGTACGAATGACAACGTCGCTTTAATATTGATTATCTGAGACAAAAAAATGTTACGCTCGTCTCCCTCGATCGAATCGGAAGACTACAAGCGATCGGATTTTTTTATCAGAAATATTATTTGAATTGAGGCGACTTTTTCATTCGTCTAGTTATCTTCCGTAGGTGTTTCCGAATGCACCGTATGAACGACAACGCCGCTTTAATGTCGATTAATAATCTGAGACAAAAAAAATATTACGCTCGTCTCCCTCGATCGAATCTGAAGAGTACAAGCGATCGGTTTTTTTATCAGAAATATTATTTGAACTGAAGCGCTTCTTCCATATGTCTAGTTATCTTTCGTAGGTGCCTCCAAATTCACGGTATGGACGACAGTCACGGTATGAAGTCACGGTATGAAGTCGCTTTAATATCGATTAATAATCCGAGACAAAAAAATGTTACGCTCGTCTCCCTCGATCGAATCGGAAGACTACGAGCGATTGGTTTTTTTTTGAGGAATATTATTTTAATTGAAGCGACTTTTTCATTACTTCTAGTTATCTTTCGTAGGCGCCTTTAAATGCATTGTACGAATGATAACGTCGCTTTAATATCGATTATCTGAGACAAAAAAATGTTACGCTCGTCTCCCTCGATCGAATCGGAAGACTACAAGCGATCGGTTTTTTTTATCAGAAATATTATTTGAATTGAAGCGCTTCTTCCATATGTCTAGTTATCTTTCGTAGGTGCCTCCGAATGCACCGCATGAACGACAACGTCGCTTTAATATCGATTAATAATCTGAGATGTAACGGTGTGTGACGGACGGGTCCAGCTTTGCATATAAGTAGACAACACGAATGATAGAAACATATGGGTGACTATAGCGCAGTGGTTAGCGCTCTTAATTAGTACCTGATCAACCTGGGTTCGAATCCCGGGGTCACCATATTTTCTATCATTTATTTCTGGCCCTACCGTCACATCATCGTCTGCCATCACCTCATCGAAGATATCGGCCGTTCTGTTACAGAGACAAAAAAAATATTACGCTCATCTCCCTCGATCGAATCGGAAGAGTACAAGCGATCGGTTTTTTTATCAGAAATATTATTTGAATTGAAGCGACTTTTTCATTCGTCTAGTTATATTTCGTAGGTTCCTCCAAATTCACGGTATGAACAACAAAGTCGCTTTAATATCGATTAATAATCCGAGACAAAAAAATGTTACGCTCGTCTCCCTCGATCGAATCGGAAGACTACAAGCGATCGTTTTTTTTATCAGAAATATTATTTGAATTGAAGCGCTTCTTCCATATGTCTAGTTATCTTTCGCAGGTGCTTCCGAATGCACCGTATGAACGACAACGTCGCTTTAATATCGATTAATAATCTGAGACAAATAATGTTACGCTCGTCTCCCTCGATCGAATCGGAAGACTACAAGCGATCGGTTTTTTATCAGAAATATTATTTGAATTGAAGCGACTTTTTCATATGTCTCGTTGTCTTTCGTAGGCGCCTTTAAATGCATTGTACGAATGACAACGTCGCTTTAATATTGATTATCTGAGACAAAAAAATGTTACGCTCGTCTTCCTCGATCGAATCGGAAGACTACAAGCGATCGGATTTTTTTATCAGAAATATTATTTGAATTGAAGCGACTTTTTCATTCGTCTAGTTATCTTCCGTAGGTGTTTCCGAATGCACCTTATGAACGACAACGCCGCTTTAATATCGATTAATAATCTGAGACAAAAAAAAGTTACGCTCGTCTCCCTCGATCGAAACGGAAGACTACAAGCAATCGGTTTTTTTATCAGAAATATTATTTGAATTGAAGAGCTCTTCCATATGTCTATTTATCTTTCGTAGGTGCCTCTGAATGCACCGTATGAACGACAACGTCGCTTTAATATCGATTAATAATCTGAGACAAAAAAAATATTACGCTCGTCTCCCTCGATCGAATCGGAAGAGTACAAGCGATCGGTTTTTTTATCAGAAATATTATTTGAATTGAAGCGCTTCTTCCATATGTCTAGTTATCTTTCATAGGTGCCTCCAAATTCATGGTATGAACGACAAAGTCGCTTTAATATCGATTAATAATCCGAGACAAAAAAATGTTACGCTCGTCTCCCTCGATCGAATCGGAAGAGTACGAGCGATTGGTTTTTTTATGAGGAATATTATTTTAATTGAAGCGACTTTTTCATACGTCTAGTTATCTTTCGTAGGTGCCTCCGAATGCACCGTATAAACGACAACGTCGCTTTAATATCGATTAATAATCTGAGACAAACAAATGTTACGCTCGTCTCCCTCGATCGAATCGGCAGACTACAAGCGATTGTTTTTTTTATGAGGAATATTATTTTAATTGAAGCGACTTTTTCATACGTCTAGTTATCTTTCGTAGGTGCCGCCGAATACACCGTATAAACGACAACGTCGCTTTAATATCGATTAATAATCTGAGACAAAAAAATGTTACGCTCGTCTCCCTCGATCGAATCGGCAGACTACAAGCGATCGGTTTTTTTATCAGAAATATTATTTGAATTGAAGCGACTTTTTCATTCGTCTCGTTGTCTTTCGTAGGCGCCTTTAAATGCATTGTACGAATGACAACGTCGCTTTAATATCGATTATCTGAGACAAAAAAATGTTACGCTCGTCTCCCTCGATCGAATCGGAAGACTACAAGCGATCGGTTTTTTTTATCAGAAATATTATTTGAATTGAAGCGACTTTTTTATATGTCTCGTTCTTTTTCGTAGGCGCCTTTAAATGCATTGTACGAATGACAACGTCGCTTTAATATCGATTAATAATCTGAGACAAAAAAATGTTACGCTCGTCTCCCTCGATCGAATCGGAAGACTACAAGCAATCGGTTTTTTTATCAGAAATATTATTTAGATAGATAGACAATTTATTGCTTTCACTAGAATACAATGATTCTTATAGCAAGGGGGGGAGGGTAAAATTCTTCACAAACATAAATCACGGGGGACCAAGTAATAATACATATACGTAGCACATAGTACATTTACAATAGCACTTTACAATTATTGCTCGAGAGCAAATGCACGCAACATTAACGCTCTCGTTATGAAATGATAAATATTCTTAATGTCCGAGATACTGTGCGCGAGCAGAAGATTGGATAAATTTACCAGAGATAAAGAGTGGCCCAAGAAATGTTGTCTAAAAGGTTCGTAGATCGGACAGCGCGTAAAAATATGCTCCAACGTTTCGCATTCATTCAGATTACATATTTTACAGGGTTGATTAGAGTCTAGCTTATACAGTAGTTTGTTGAAGGTCACAGCTGAGACATAAAATTTTGCTAAGCGTACTTGAACAATCACTCGCTTCAGGGCCAGAGGGTAGCGAGCCTGCAGGAAGACAGCAGCATCCTCACTAGGATCTTTCGGGACCCAGATTTGTAAAGATGTAGAGTTACAATAATCCTCGTAGTCTTTAGCTCTCAAGTGCTGTTTATACGCGATGAAAAAAGATGTTTCCACTCGGGCCCATTCGATAGCGTTAGGTACAGTTATAAGCTCGCCGAAGCCAAGTTCTGAGAGGATGCTTTTTAGCTGCCACACCCAGTTATACTTTGGGCTGCCCACTTTTTTATTGGCCAGATCTGCTAGTCGTAGAAATATCTTTTTTGGTAGTCTGTCGTTTCCCATTAGAAGAATTTTCTTAGCCCAACCCCAGGTCAGGCTCAATACTTGATATGAGATATGTAGAAGACCTGCCTCCAATCTCAGAGCGTAGCCAGGCGTGTTCTTTGGCAGAAACAACAGTCTTTTGAAAAAATTCAATTGGGCTTTTTCTAATATGTCAATGTAACTTAAACCCCATGCTGGTACCGCGTATAGTAAGGTTGATGTAACCATGCTGTTGTAAAGTTTCATTTGACTTGACCACGAGTCGGATTTGGCCCTCGAAAGTACGGAAAGCACGACACCGGATGCAAGTTTCGCTTTTTCGAACGCCGAGTTTGCTGCTTTCAAACCAAGAGCCGAGCAAGAGCACGGAATGCCCAAGTAGTTATACGATGACACCGACTCTAGTTCTAAACCTTTATATTTGAAAGCATTTGACACAGTTCGGCCGCCTCTTTGGAATGCAACAACTTTAGTTTTCGAAATGTTGACTGTCAAACCGTTTATATCACAGTATTCTTCGAGCGCACGCAGTTTTCTGTTCAAGTCGACAGCGGACTGTGCAAAGAGAACCGCGTCATCAGCGTAGAGTAACAACAGCAAGTCGTCTAGACCGTTAATATTCAAACCCGTAAATCGTTTATTTCTAAAAAAAGGCGCCATGTCCGCGATGTATAGAATGAATAATAACGGACTCAGAACTTCACCTTGAAGTACACCTTCGGTGACTTCAAAGTTACGAGATAACCTGTCCGAAACTTTAACTTGAAGAGTAGCTTTGTCGTACAAACTCTTGACAACATTTATTATCTTTGCACTCACCCCCAGTGACCACAGTTTACACCATAGCTTATCATGTGGTACAGTGTCGAAGGCGCGTTTAAAATCAACAAATAGGGCGTATACCTTGTTACTTTCGAACCTAAGTTGCATTTGAACCGTCGTGAATAGCGAGAAGATGTTATCAAGGCAACCCCTACCTTTCCTAAAACCCGTTTGACTTTCCGGAAGCAGGTGGTTCTGTTCAACCCAGGGATTTAACCGATCACAGATAATTTGAGTAAATAATTTGGTCGAGTTGTTGACTAGGGCAATGCCGCGATAATTCGCAGGGTCGGTTTTGTCCCCTTTCTTAAAAAGCATTGTAACTATCACTCTAGCCCAGGTATCAGGAACCGAACCCACTTCAAAGATCTTGTTAAACAAATCCTTGATATATAAAATCCAGGGGAAAGGCAAATTCTTCAGAAACTCGTTTGACACCTGATCGACACCGGGTGCCTTTCCAGCTTTACACTTTTTAATACCCCTGGTAATTTCCTCTAGAGTTATGTCTGAGTCAAGAAGTTGATCACCATTACCGACAAAAATCAACTGTTGTTCGATGGCTCTAGGCGGGTAGATATTCGCATAGAAATTTTCCCATTGCTCGACACTCAAACTGGCGTAGGGATTCCTCAAAAATAACCATTCTCTCACAACTTTCCAGAACTTAATATTGTTTTTAGTGTCTGCGAACTTATTTTTGACGACACTATCGAATTTGTGTTTTTTGTTACGCAACAATGTCTCATAATTATTTTTGCTCGCTAAATAGGAAGATTTCTCGACCGCATTAAAACCGGCTTGCTTACAAATCTTGAGAGCTACTTTTGCATCAGCCTTGGCCTGTTTTATCTCGCCGTCCACCCATGGTTTATCTCGCTTTTTCGCATTGTACAGTCCGCAGCCCGAGTTGACCGAGACCATATTTGAGCATTTAGCGGCTTCCGAAACAGCCATGGAAAAATTTTCATTCTGTTCATTTACAGTTGCATTACCGGAGTCAAACATAATTCTGTTAGAGGCTATCAGTGCAGTTTGAAACGTTTCGGCCAGCTCGGGCTTACATTTTAGTCTAGTAACCGTTGACTGAGGTACACGTTTATCGTTAAAAAGCGTTTCCGAATCGCTGCCTGGCAAGAGGAGTTCCAAATTAACCGGGAAGTGATCTGAGGAAGAAATCTCGCTTACCACCCAGAAATCGACTACTGAATCTATGCTCGGAGCATTCACCCATACAAGATCGACCGCGCTATGCCTAACTTTGCTGCTGAATGTAAATTGACCAGGAAGGTCGCTTGGAGATCTGCCGTTAACAAGAATGAAGCCGTTTGATTTCATAAAATCCATTAACTTGTCACCACGATCGTTTACAATTTTGTCACACGATTGTCTCGTTGGCGTGAGCACTGTTCCATCAAAAAGTTCTTCGGGGATGTCGTCGTCTTCTTCGCCGATTCTTGCGTTGAAATCACCGCCGATGACGATGAGAGAGGCATCCTGCCGCTCTTGTAAGTCCGAAATAGTCATCTGCAGCATTTCCAACATCGTTTCCAGGTTTAAACTCGGTTTGAAGTAAACAGATCCGACAATGATCTTAAAATCTTGGATGCTCGTGGTTCCGAAAATCCACCAGTTGCTTGTGTCGATTACGGTCCAACTCAAGTTTTTATTTGTCAGAGTAGCCAGACCACCGCTCGCTCTTCCAGTGCTGTATTCTCTTGTAGCATGCGCCCAGCAGCAGTTATACTCCGCCAGTTTAGCAGGTAGGCTGTCCAGTTGTTTCTCCAGCCACGTCTCACAGACGCAGATGATGTGCGCATTGTTAAGGAGGGAGAAATTCTCCAGATTCTTGAAGCCGTGAACGTTCCAGAATGATAAAGATATTTTTTTCAGGTTTAGTTTTTTGAAGCTGAGGCAGCATCGGTTCCATTCTCATTACTGTTCTTCTTGTGGCTCTTGTTGCCTGCAGGGACCAGATCCTTATCCTTGTAGCTCCAGAAAAATTCATTTTCATCGATTTGGAGTTTGTGGTGCCCGATTTTCACCTGTTTCCCGTGCTGTCTCTCGGTTTTGGCGCGTGTTCTGATTTTGTAGGCGATATCTCTCTCCGCATACGTCAGATCGTTTTCTATAAAAACGTTCTGGCCAGCCTTCTCTTTTTTACCTTTCATAACGATTGCTTTTGTGTCCCCTGAGTCGAAGGTAATCTTCACCGTTTTTAGGCACTCACTATAATAATAGGCAAAGAGTGCCTATTAAAATGACCATCCGTTGCTCTTCGGAGTCTGTCGAAGGGGTTACTCCGCAGCGCATACTCCAAAAATTTTTATTTTCCACCATTTGCTTTGGTGTATCTCCAACATCATGCGTAGTTACTTTGAAGTGACTGCGATGAATAGAAATATTTTTTTTAGCCTGCGGTGCAATGAAAACAACTTTTTGGCTGAATTTTTCTTCTCGGACGTCCGTATCACACTGTAACTTTAGATGGTGCGAACCAATTTTGTTCTCCTTCGCAGGGTTTTTTTATTACATTATTTCCAGTATGCACATTACTTTTAAAACCAATCTAAGACGTTTAAGTATTTTTTCTAAAAAATTATTGGCCACAATTTGCATTTGCCTTCGGTCAAGTGTCCGTACGGTGCCATCATAATGAACTCTACGAACCAATTTTTTTCCCCTTCGCAGCATCATTTTGTTTTATCAAAAGCACTGCGCACAGCAAATTTAGAGACAATCCTACATCTCTAACTATTTATTCATCACAATTTTGCATTAAAAAATTATTTTCTCACATCTGATGTCCGTACGGTGCCCCAATTAAAAATCCTGGAAACCAATTCTTTTCTCTTTCGCAACAATATTTCATTGCATCGAAAGCACTATGCACAACAAATTTTGAGTCATTCTGACAAATATAATTTTAATTATAAAATAATTCAAAAACAGTGGTTATAACAAGCTTTGCTTTAAAGGTTATGTTATTTAGATTTGCCAAAAATCCATTTTTCATCATGTTAAAAAAAAAACTTCGGTTGTGAAAAATAAAACACGAAATATCATACACAGATTCACAAATGTTTGCGTTTTTCATTTCGAAAATAATATATTATCACCGAAAATCATTCGCAATATTTTAGCATATTTTATTCACATTCGTAATAAAAATGATAAATTTCACGTATTCACTAAAAAAATTGGCAGTAAACTCACAAAAAAGATTCATCGAATATCCAAAATAATTACAATTTCCCAAATAGAACTAAAAAAATCGCGAGTATATATTTTTTCGTTTTATTCTATCTGTCAAACTTTGGAAGCAGATGACAATTTCCTAGCAGACGATACACAGATGCTCATACGTCGCGGCGCACGTACTCTGTGGCCGGATGATTTTCAAATAAAAAAAAATCGACATCTCGTTTCAATCTTTGTTCGTATTTTACGTAAATATAAATGGATTCTACGCGGTATAGCGCAAATAAAAAGTATGCAATCATAAAAAAAAAGAATTTTCTATCCTTCGACCGTCGAAGATTCATCGCAGCCGAAATCTTTGTCAATTATGTTCACCCGATTTATACATTTACAGTTAATAATAAAAACTGCAAATTCTTTTTCTGGCAACGTATTTTCTCCTCTTCAAAACAAACCAAAATAAGAGTCGAAATCTTTTTTCGCTGCCGTGATATGATTTTTTTTAAGCAAAGACTAATTTTACGAATTTTCATCATAAAACGAATCGTTTATTCAAATTTCTCGAAATTGCCGTCTCTAATCCTTTCCTCTCAAAGAAATCGTATTTACAAACTGACTCTCCGCGTTATTGCGCAGATAAAAAGTGTGCTATGTTTAAAAATTTAATTTTGTACACTTCGACCGTCGGAGATTCATCACATTCGAAATCTTTGTCAATTTTGTTCGCTGGATTTATTCGTTTACACTTGATAAGAAAACTGCTAATGATTATTCTATCGACGTATTTCCAACGTTTTTTTTTTCAAATTTTTTCAAATTTTCGTCGAAATACGAATTTCTTTCATATGCTCACGTCTTGAAAAGTTTTTTTTCGCAAAAAAAAACAATTGTACTCTTAAAGAACAATTATAAACAATTATTTATCAAGAAAGTGAAAAACACTGAATTTGTCGATTTTACGAGTTATTCCGTACCGAAAAACTTATCCTCGTTTGTGATTAAATAAAATTTAAAAAAATACGATATGATATGATGCTAAATTTGATATGTTTGAGCGACGATAAATATCAATAAAATTTCATTGAAAAACGAAAAAAAATATCGAATTTCTCAAACTTCTCGTCTCCAATACTTGTCTGTTCTACAGAGACAATAACGAGCTGATTCCATGTATTACGAAGAAGAAAAAAAATATATCTCAAATGATAGAAATGAAATTTGTTATAAGAGGACTGTCAAAGAGCCTTCAAAGTCGAATTTTTCAAGAATTTCATCAATTTGTAAAAAAATATTTCGGAGCTATCCAAGATGACAAATTTTTGATTCGAGTAACGTACTACTTCCTCTTCAATACAAGACAGGAACCAAAAAGATATATTTTTTCGTTCTCGAGATTGCATTTTTTTGCAGCATCCATAAATATCGATAAAATTTCATTGAAAATCACAAAGAATAGCAAATTTCTTCAACTTTTCTTCTACAATGGTTTGGTTTCGAAAAGAAACGCAAAGCGCGACGAATAAACATACTTCATTCGTAGCGCATAGCGCGATGTGTAAATACACTCGATACGGAGCGCGTAGCGCGACGTGCACCCCCGTGAGTGCCTTACAAAATGTCCCGAAGGGACATTTTTCGGGGGGTTTGGGGGGCGGAGCCCACCAACAAGAGCATCTGCGCCCGCAGGGCGCTGAGACGCTTGTTCTTTCTTTCCCAAGAAGCCAGATCCCTCGGATGTTTTCATCGATGTTTTCCAGGTTAAATTTCGAGGAGAGAAACTGTTTAATTTCTTCCCTGTAACGAGAGGGATCGAACTGTAGCCCTTTTATGATGATATTATTTTTTCTGAGCGAATTATCTTGAGCTTCGACTTTTCTGGTCAGTTTATCGAGATTTGCACGAACTTCTGTATCGACGGCTGCTGCCGCGTTTGCGGTACTCGGAGCAGAGACCTGTGACATATTTTCCAGCTTTCGAATTTCAGCTTCTAGTGTATCCATTCTCGAGTTTAGTCTGTTTTCCAAGGCAGCTTCCCCAGTCTTCGTATCTTCTCTGTCTGCTTTCATTGTGGACTGTATCTCTTTAAATTTTTTGTTGTTTTCTTCAACTGAGGCTATGAGGTTCGTGTTTAAAACTTGAAATTGAGTTTTACTTTCCATGTTCATGTCCAGAAGCTGCTTAGCCAGCCACTGGAATTGTTGGTCCGGTGCAATAAAAGGTACGTCAGTTGTCTTTTGTACGTCGGTAGCGAAGACATCGTCCTCACCGTCTTCTCCATTATCTGAAACGGGTAGCAGGGCCGGAGTAGCTGTCACATTTTTACCAGGGGTGTAAAATTTCTCATTAGCGTTGCCAGACACGAAGTCTTCATTATTAGGCGATTCGGGAGATCTCGGTGTTTTGTTTGATCTTTTGAAAGGGTTTTCGGCGTCGTCGGAGAGATTTGCTTCCGACATAGCCTCGAATTCCCTCTTCCGCTTGGCGATGAAAAAGTCTTTCAATGTGCATTCGGAGTTACTACGGTCTCTACTCAATTTAGAAACTGTGGACGGTCTACCTTCAGCTGGTTTAACAGGTGTAGAGATGACCGATTGATCCGCACTGTGCTGAGAGTGACCTGCATCATCGGCTAAGCTGTGATCTATTTGATCGATGATTGACACCCGTCTCCGAGAGTCAGTGGTGGCGCTCGGAACGGGCTTTTCAACTACCACAACATTTACTTCCAGACTGTTCGGCACTTCTTGCGACATGCTTCACCAACCAACCCTCGTATAATTTAAGTGAAAAATGCACGTTTACAGTTCGCCGGTTCGTCAGGCCGGTTTCTCACACGCCCAAAACACAAAACAAAGACTGATCGATACTTAAAAGATCCGTCAAAGCGAGAGCACTCAATAACGCGTGTTTACTCGTAAACGCACCGCAGCGCCCCCAGAAATAGTATTTGAATTGAAGCGACTTTTCCATTCATCTAGTTATCTTTCGCAGGTGCTTCCGAATGCACCGTATGAACGACAACGTCGGTTTAATATCGATTAAAAATCTGAGACAAAAAAATATTACGCTCGTCTCCCTCGATCGAATCGGAAGACTATAAGCGATCGGGATTTTTTATCAGAAATATTATTTTAATCGAAGCGACTTTTTCATATTTCTAGTTATCTTCTGTAGGTGCTTTCGAATGCACTGTACGAATGACAATGTCGCTTTAATATCGATTAATTAATCTAAGATAAAAAAATGTTACACTAGCCTGCTTCGATTAATTGAGAAGACAATAAGCTATCAGTTCTTTTTATAAGAAATATTATTTTAATCGAAGCGACTTTTTCATATGTCTCGTTGTCTTTCGTAGGTGCTTTCGAATGCATTGTATGAATAACAATGTCGCTTCAATCTGGATAGATAAACCAAGACAAAAAAATATTGTGCCCACCTCCCTCGATCGAATCGGAAGGATACGAGCCATTCGTTTTATTATAAGAGAATTTATTTTGATTGCAGCGACGTTTCCATAAGTCTCGTTGTCTTTCGTAGGTACTTTTGAATGCATCGCATGTACGATAATGTCGCTTCAATTAAATCGATAATCGATATGAAAAAATTCGTAACTCTAATCCAAACGTGGAGAAAAAATCGTGAGCGTTTTAGGTATTGGATCATTATTTTTAATTGAAGCATCTGAGCTATTGACACGGTATACTCGGAAGCATCGACAAGAGCCAACAAGACTTGTCTGAAAGTCGCTTCAATTCAGAAAAAGATGCATCGACCAAAAAAAATACCCTCGGATACGCTCTAATCCTTTCTTGAATTAGAGCCTATCCGAGGGTATTTTTTTTTAGTTGATGCATCTTTTTTCGATTTGCAACAGGCTCGATTGAGTGCAGGCTTAGCATTGCAACGGCTACTTGTCATTGATTCAACAGTTTGTGTTTCAACAGTCAATAAGTGGAGTTCGGTTGCAGCCGACAAACAGCTGTTCGACGATATTAAGAATTTGCGTATTTCTTAATTGAAGCAATGTTGTGTAAGGCATACGATTGAAGAAAATGGTTCACTTACCGTGGAGCGTGTAATTTGACTTCGCTTCGATTACAATAATGGTCCATTGACCAAAAAAAAATACCCTCCAATGGGTTCTAATTCATTCTTGAATTAGTACCTATCGGAGGATATTTTTTTTGGCATAAAACTTTTCTCTTATTATGCTAACACCGTTTGTCATATCCTATGTGCATATCCTTTAAGGTTTCCAATCTTATTGAACTGACAGAAAATCCGATTATTTTTCATCGCATCTCTAACCTGAAATTATTCGTTTCGTCGCATTGTACAATCCGCGAACCCCGCACGAACCTCAATCATGCACATAACCTTTGCATTTTCTCTTTCGTACGGTCGCACGTAACAGCACTGCACAATGACAGGACGTGGCAAACCGACCGTCTCAATCCGCCGTGAACGGAGACTCTGTCTGTGTGACGATGTAGTGGTGAATTGAATGTTGCCAGCTCTCCGCATGGCAATATGGAACTGTCCAACGCGCCAAAATGGCTACTCCTGATTGGTCGAATTATTCAAATTTACAATGCTTATAGTTAAATAAATATTGCGAATTTCGACAAACGGCTAAGTAACTTTGCTCAGGATACGACAAACTACTTTTTGGCAAAAGGTGTCGAAAACTTCCTGAATCACCCTGTATAAACATACATACTTACCTTTCGTCGAGATGGCAAACTTGACTGTCCCGTCATTATTTATTGTTGCATGAAGAGAGTTGCGATCCAATGACCTTGGGGATTATCACTCATACGATACCTTTTGAATATTATAATGATATTATGATGACGAAACTTACCAAATAATGTGCGGAAAAACACAATAGGCTTAAAAATAAGTTATTTAACCGAAAATTAATTGATACAGATGAGAGGTTGAGAAAAATCAAACGCACGGAGTAACAAATTTGAAAGTTGAGGTTGTAACGGTCCCTATATATAAAAAGAATCTTTTTCAGTAATATGCCGCATAATATTTCGCCACTCTCGCTTTTCCCTCTGAGAAGCGAGATAACTTGCATTTTTTGACGTCAGCACTTTTGCCGTGAGAGCGACAATAAGATCGCCGTCTCACGGCAACGGTCAAGCCGTCGCGCGACCAGCATCCGCGCGACGGTCCTTATCAGCGCGCGGAGGTACACCTCACGCGCGCAACAATACAAGTCACCGGCGTCGAAGCCCTTTGCTTCGACACCTCATTAGTCAGTTCTACTCAGACCTCCAGCAGTGTAAGACGGTACACTCTCCCGATAATTACCTATAATCTTCACTAATAAAATATCAGCTATTGGTTGTTTATTCCATTTCAGTCTTTTTGATTCTATTTAATTATTCCCGCACCTGGCTGTCCATTACATGGTGTCAGAAGTGTCCGAACTAAAATCTACGTCCGGAAAAAAGTGAAATTTCGATACTTTATTTTTTCTTTTTACCCCTTTGTTTTAGATTATTTGCTCAAAAAAAAATATATTCAACGAAAAACAAACAGCGAAAACGGAATAAGTGAAAAAAAAACAGTGAAAACACAAAACAGTGAAAAAAAACAGTGAAAACACAAAACAGTGAAAAAAAAACAGTGAAAACACAAATCAGTGAAAAAAAAAAAAATCAAACGTGGTACGAAAAACAGCGAAAATCGGAGATCAAAAAAAAAAAAAGCAACATCAAATCGAAGGAAGGAAGTCGAATACAAAAAAAAAAAGAGCGACGGAAGGAAGACGACCAGTCAACCGAGAAAATTCGAACGCAAATTAATGCTAATATTCGCTCTTTTCTACGTGGCAGCAACGTAAGTACCCAAAAATTCCAAATATAAGTGTAAAAAAAAAAAAAACGAGCTTGAAGGCGAGTAACGAGCGCCGACTCGTAAAAAGTGTGTAGCGCCGTCTTTGTCGCGCACACAGCAGAGTCGAAGGCGTACGACCGCTGCATGTGACACAGGGGAATTTGAAAAAAAAATTTTTTTCTTTTCGTCTGTTAAATTAACAAAAAAAATTGTCAATAATAATCTCTTGCAATGCGCGACTTCCGACTGAAATACGCAGCTAAATAACACCGTTAAATTATTACAAAAAAAAACTAAATTAATTAATCCAATTTAAATTAATTTTTCTAATTTTTCAACTTTTTCCAATTTTTCAATTTTTCCAAATTTTCCAATTTTTTCAATTTTCCAAATTTTTTCAGTTTTTTCAAATTTTTTCTAATTTTTCAATTTTTTCTAATTTTTCAATTTTTTCCAATTTTTCAATTTCTTCCAATTTTTTCAGATTTTTCAATTTTTTTTCAAATTTTTTCAATTTTTTTTCAAATTTTTCAATTTTTTCCAAATTCCACAATTTTTTCAAATTTTTAAATCTTTTCAATTTTTTCAAATTTCTTAATTTTTTCAATTTTTTCGATTTTTCTCAAATTTTTCAATTTTCTCAAATTTTCTAGCTTTCTTCAATTTTTTCAAATTTTTCGATTTTATCCTAATATCCCAAGTTTCTTCAATTTTTTCAAATTTTTCGATTTCATCCTAATATCCCAAGTTTTTTCAATTTTTTTCACACTTTTCGATTTATCCAAATTTTTCAGTTTTTCATATTTTCTCAATCTTTTTTTAGTGGTCCTCAAATTTTTTTTTTTAACTTTTTAAATCTTTCAATTTCTGTTTAAATTTTTTTTTATTTTTGTAATTTTACAGTTTAAGTTTTTTCATACTTTTCAGATATATTTTTTCCCAATATTCATATCTTATAATTTTTTTTTTCTCTCTCAATTTTTTCCTATATTCTCCAACTTTGATAACTTCTTTAAATAATTTAAATTAAATATGTATAAACAGTCTTTTCCTTTCCCGTTTATAGAGTAAATTTCTTTTCTCCCTCTCTTTTACCCCTCTTCATCTCATCATTCAGATAAACTAGAGAGAGAACAACCTTCTCTCTCTCTCGTGCAGACAAGATTGCGCCTCATAAACGCAACCTTGAACGTGCGAACACTTATTATAGATTATTATTGACCGACAAAACGCGAGACGAACGCCTGCCGTCAAATAGAAACGCAATGGCGACCGCAAATCCCAGTACTAGCGAACTCGAAAACATTTCGAATTTTGTAACGTTTCGCGATGTATTCAATAATATACCGTCATTTGATGGAAAAAACATACCGCTGGAACAATTCGCGCGACCCTGCAGGTACGCAGCAAAATTGATTCCCGCGGAAAATATGACCACCTTCCTAAGTATGCTACACCTGAAGTTATCAGGTGAGGCAGCAGACATAACCGAAACAAAAACGTACACAAATATGGACGCACTCTTAAAAGATCTGAAAAATTACTTCGAAAAACCGTTCGAATTATCTGATTTAGAACTAGAGCTAAAAACAAACATTCAAAACTATAACGAACCGGTTAAAACTTATTCGGCACGTACCCGTAAAATAGCTAAACGCATACACGATCGCCTAGGCGAGGTATATAAAACCGCTGCACAACAAACATATTTAACAAATAGAATCAGTGAAGTAGATAAAGCAGTCATAAAAGCATACATTCGTGGACTTTCAGACCAAATCGGTAATTTATTAATGCATAAATCATGGCAAACAGTAGACGAAGCAATTGCAGCAGCGGAGTCAATCGAGCTAGAATTGCTCCGCAGACAGGAGATTCAACAAGGAAAAAAAATCGATGTAAAAGCTCAGGCCAAGGTAAGGTTCGCATCCATCACCGACGAACTCGACAAAATCATCGAAAAAAAATCAGATATCAAATATTGCGAGGTACATGGCGAAAACCGTACCCATGAAACCCCCGATTGTTTCACAATAAAGCGCACTCGCGAATACGTCAAAGATCGTCGTAGAAGCGGACGGTCAAACGATAATTCGCAAAACAGAAATTCGAGAAACCGCGGTCGTTCAAACTCGCGAAACAATTGGCACAATAGACGCAGCTACGACAATTCGCGAAATCGCTACTATAGGAGCGACTCGCGTGATTCGCGAGATAATTCGCGTAATAGATACTCGCGTAACAACAGTAGAGATAGATCTCGCAATTCAAACGACTCGCGTGGTCGACAACGCGATCGTTATGAACGTAATCATTCTCGTAATCGAAACGACTCGCGAGATCGCAGCGATTCGAGAAATCGAAGCGATTCGCGAGACCGGAGTAACTCAACTCAACGAGGTAACTCTCGAGACGCAGATAGTCGCGATCACTCTAGAAATAGAGGAAATCGCAACTCGAGAAAGTCTGACTATGACCTATCTCAAATAGAAGAGGCATTGCAGAACATATTAAAAAAAAACCCGAATTCTACCTCCCGGAACAGCGCGACGGGAGGTCAGAATTAAGCGCGCCCAAGCCAGAGACGACAAAAACAGGGGACACCCCCCTCTCAAAAAATGTAAATAATGTAAAAATTATAATTAGGGAAGCTAGGATTAATTTAGGCTTAACAAAAAGGCATAAACCACCAACGGTAAAAATACTCTCGCCCGATCTACGCACGAAAGAAACGCTGTTTCTCGTAGACACCGGTGCAGAGATAAACCTCATAAAAAAGTCGAGCCTTGCGCGAAACACCGAGGTAGATGAAACCATGATATATTCACTCACGGGCATCACCTCTGGGCAAGCACGCACAATAGGCCGATGTTACATTCGCATAGAGGAATTCACCATTGAATTCCATGCAATCGAAGACAATTTCTCGATTTTGCAGGACGGTATCCTCGGCGACGTGTTCTTTAGAGACACTCCCGCGGACCTCCTTTATAGCGAATCACGCATCAAATTCGCAGGTCATATCATACCGTTCGAGACATTCGAACGAGTAATATTACCCCCTCGATCCAAGGTCGCCATACCAGTACGGCTGAGGCCAACAGATCTCGAGGAAGGATATATATCGAGAATCGAAGCAGGAAAAAATATATATATGGGTCACGCAGTTGTCAAAAACAACAATGGCATAGCGTACCTTTGCGTCATAAACGCCAACACGTGCGAAATCAATTTAATCCTTCAGCCAATACATTTGCACCCGTTTGAACAAATTTCAGATCTTCCGTACGACGACGAAACAGAGGACGCTCATAATAGCGCAGAAATTTGTTCAGCGGAGATCGGTAATAAAAATCGGCTAGAAGAATTGAAAAAACTACTACATCTTGAACACCTTAACGAAACAGAAAGGGATCACGTACATCAACTAATCGGTGAATATCAACATTTATTCTGTCTTCCCGGAGACACTCTCGGATCCACGACAATCATCAGTCACGAGATCCATACAACAGACGAGAGACCGATAAACACCAAACAATATCGTTTTCCCCAGACTCAAAAAATCGAGTTACAGAGGCAAGTCAGAAATTTGCTCGATAAGGGAATCATCAAACCCTCTCTCTCTCCGTACAATTCCCCAGTATGGATAGTACCGAAGAGAGAAGATTCAAAGGGGAATAAACAATGGCGATTAGTAATTGACTTCAGAAAACTGAATGAAAAAACAACGCCAGACGCGTACCCACTGCCGAATATCATAGATATCCTGGATCAGTTGGGCAATGCGAAATATTTTTCAACTTTTGATTTGGCATCTGGTTTTCACCAAATACCAATGCACCCAAAAGATAAACAAAAAACAGCTTTCTCAACACCGCATGGACATTACGAATATCAACGTATGCCATTCGGACTCCGCAATGCTCCAGCAACGTTCCAAAGACTTATGGACGTAGTGCTGTCCGGACTCCAAGGCACAGATCTATTCGTATATCTCGATGACATAGTGATCTATGCGATAGATATCGAAGATCACGGAAACAAATTCAGAGGGTTAGCAAAACGGCTAACCGCAGCAGGACTAACCCTCCAAACCGACAAGTGCCACTTCCTCAACAGAGAAGTGACATACTTGGGCCATGTCATTTCAAAAGACGGAATAAGTCCTAACGAGCGAAACATATCCGCAGTGTTGCGCTTTCCGCCACCTATAAACAAAAAGGCGATAAAGCAATTTGTAGCACTCGCAGGGTACTATCGACGATTTATTCAGGATTTCGCCAAAATCGCAATCCCATTAACGAGACAACTGCGCAAAAACGAGAAGTTTAATTGGACGGACGAATGTCAAGACGCATTCGTTCTCCTAAAACAAAAAATCTCAGCTCGACCAATCTTAATTTACCCTGATTTTGACAAACCGTACACACTAACGACCGACGCGTCCGATTACACGTTAGGTGCGGTTTTAAGTCAAGTCAAGGACGAATTCGATCATCCGGTCGGATTCTTCTCGAGAGCTTTAAAACGAACCGAAATTCCGTACGATACAATGAAAAAAGAACTACTCGCGATAGTTGACGCAGTACAGTACTTTAACACGTACCTCCCCGCGTAGAAAAAATTAGTATGGGATTGACTCTGGGAGAACGATGGTCGAGAGTCTGGGATTTATTTGGGATTGAATCTGGGAAGCACTATGGGCAGTTATCTGGGTTTTGGGACCCGGCTAGATGGTTTCCCAGACCTTTTCCCATCGCTTCAGTGGACGGGGGAGTCCTCGTGCAATCAATCCCATACGTATTTCCAGATTCTCTCCCGGCCGTACCGTACGACCGGGGGGATCCTCGCGCGATCAATCCCATACATAGAATCCCATATTATGTGTAAATGAAAGAAGAAGGAAAAATAGATTTTGTCAAATGGAAGGAAAAAATGAAAAACGAAGAAATATGCTCAAATCTAATTTTTTTCAACGAATATGATTTCGCCGTGCAAAGTTAACCGCTGTAGTACATAATCGGCGGTTAAATTTCATTTAAGGCCCCAAAAATAATGTGATGTACTGGGAAAAGCTTGGATAGATAAATTAAAAGATCTATGTTAAACTCATCCAATACTTTACAATATTTTTGGGACCTACATCGAATTTCAAACGCCGATTACGTACAGCAGCATTTAACTTTGCTCGGGGAACTCATATCCGTCGAAAAAAATTGGTTTTAGGCATATTTTTTCGTTTTTTATTTTTTTCTTCCATTTGACAAAATCTATTTTTTCATCTTCTTTCACTTACACATAACATGGGATTCTATGTATGGGATTGATCGCGCAAGGATTCCCCCGGTCGTACGCGACGGCTGGGAGAGAATCTGGAAAAGCATATGGGATTGATTGCACGAGGATCCCCGTTTGTATGCGACGGCTGGGAGAGAATCTGGAAAAGCGTATGGGATTGATTGCACGAGGATTCCCCCCGTCCACTGAAGCTATGGGAAAAGGTCTGGGAAACCATCCAGCCGGGTCCCAAAACCCAGATGACTGCCCATAGTGCTTCCCAGATTCAATCCCAAACAAACCCCAGCCTCTCGCCCATCGTCCTCCCAGAGTCAATCCCATACTAATTTTTTCTACGCGGGTCTACGGTCAACACTTCACGTTGGTGACCGACAACAGAGCGCTCACCTACGCTATAAACAAACCTAACCCACCGCAACAGTTGCAGCGTTGGCTTATTATACTCAATGGATACGATTTCGAGGTCCGTCATAAATCAGGCAAACAAAACGTAGTTGCCGACGCACTATCGAGAAATCCCGTTGATGTAATGCCAATACGGCCTCGTGAAAACTCTTCAGAGGACTGCATAAAACCAGATACGAAAAAACCCAAATTGATCCTTAATAAATCTTCTCAGCCTCGGTATCGTTCATCAACGGACGAAAGCTCTGGCAATCCAGCCCCAAAGAAAAAGTCAACCCTTCAACAGGGCGTTGATAACTTGGATGACAATCAAGTCACACATCAACAACCGCAAAGCGGAGGAGAAACAAAAGCTTCGGAACAACCAAACGTTGCTCCTAGTGAGCCCGAACAAAAAACGATCTTGCAACCACCGGAAGAAACTACGTTAAAAACCAAACAAACTGAACAAACACCAACAAACACAAAAACCAGGGAGAGTGAACCAATAATCGATTCGTCCATTGATGACGAGACACCACAATCAGAACCGTCTGACAATGAAGTAGAACTCAGGAGTTCCATACGAAAGAAACTAATGGAACGATGGACATCATTGCAAAAAACGCAAGCACGAGATAGACTGTCCAGAGAACAAACCAGGGGCTCATTAAAAAATGAGCGAGCCAAAAAAACGATCCGGCAAACGATCCTGGAAAAATGAAGGAATAACTGGCCGATATTTCTTAACCGTAGAAGAAGATAGCTCGACGGAGCTAGAAGAGGAGGAACAAGTAAAAAGTACAGATAATAAACAAAATAGCCCAAAGAGGCCCGAATACAGCCCAAAGAGGCGGGAAAATAGCCCAAAGAGGCCCGAATATAGCCCAAAGCGGCGGGAAAATAGCCCAAAGAGGCGGGAAAATAGCCCAAAGAGGCGGGAAAATAGCCCAAAGAGGCGGGAAAATAGCCCAAAGAGGCCTGAATACAGCCCAAAGAGGCGGGAAAATAGCCCAAAGCGGCCCGAATATAGCCCAATGAGGCGGGAAAATAAGGATCAGGATAAATATATAAGCGACATGGAACTAACCACGGAAAACGAATTGGTAATAGAAATGGAATCGTCTGACGAAATCCCGACGGAACGCGAAGCTGAACCGTTATCGATGATCATACAGGACTCAACTGAGGACGAGACTAGTAATAAACCGCAACCGGAACCAACATTCAGGTCACCTTCAGACACTCAACAGGACCTACAACAAAGTCCACAACCAACAACATCGGATCTTCGCGAAGTTGCCCAACCTCAAATATCGGAGATACGAGATAAGGCAACCAGCAAGGAGGTAGTGACTCCAACGTTTAGATCTCCAACAAAAAACCCCTGTAAGAAAATAGTTAAACGCACCAAAAAACCAAAGGTACACTGCGAGCCAACAAGACGCAGCAAAAGAATAGCCGACAAAACACAAAAAATAACCCAACCTGAACCCATAACAATTTCGGATTCCGAAACCTCACAAACAATCATAGATTTCCCAACAGAACAAAAAACAACCCAAACCGAATCCACAATAGTTCCAGATCCCGAAACTCCTCAAACAATCACACAACCTCCAATAAAACAACACTCAACGGAAAAAGAAGCAAAATTAAAATCAAAATCAAAAAAACCATCCCTAGCGCCAGCTCATAAAGGAGCCAAATCAAAAATAACCAAGCGACCAAAACAACAGCGTTCAAGCCAGAATAAAAAATCACGGCTACGGCAAGAGATTTGCCCGCCAAAACGTCTTCCACCGGTAGTAAATACTACGGAGCAGGTAAATAAACCAACAACCTCTAAAAATCAATCTCCAATCATCCAAGCCCTGCCCGACTATACTCAGGGATTTGACGATTTCGCAGGCCCGTCCGGCATTCAATATAATCAACCTCGAAACACAAGAGACAACGACTCGGTAACATCTTCTGATTACGAATCAGACAGTGATTCGAACTACCAACCAACAGGGTACCATCGTAAACAATTAACATCAAAAAACAGAGGACCGATAATAACGGAAGACGTACAAATAGAGAATAACATCACCATAACTCAGGAAAACATCGTGGCTAGGAAGGATACAGTGGCACATTTCTTGTCCGCTGACTGCGCCATGGATACTATGGTCGCCAAAATACTCATCGAACAAAGAAAAATTGATAAAAATATGTTTCTACAACAACAACCACGCGCCGGAAACATACTAATAACCGACATCGGGACAGAACACTACATTTCCATGTTCTGCAAGGAAAAACAATCAGATACGACAAGCGCAATCATGATTGAAAAGTGTTTGAAAACACTAATAAAAATTCTACAACAGAGGAAAATTACATCTTGCTCGATCTCAAAAGATCCAGGGATCATCGATGCATTCCAATGGAGTAGCATCAAAACATATATCCGTTCGATAGCGTTCAATTCAAAAATAACGTTCACTCTTTGCGAAGGTATCGTGACAGTTTCGCCAGTTGAACAGCGAAAAAACATCATAAAAGAACTCCACGGATCAGCAGTAGGAGGTCACCAGGGCGTCACGAAAACATACAAGCGCATTGCATCGCAATACTTCTGGCAAGGACTGAGAAGCGATGTCAAAGAATACATCAAATATTGCATGGTTTGCCAAAAAGACAAATTGGTTAGAGTAAAAAACAAAGCTCTAATGATCATCACAGATACATCCGCGGTACCGTTCGACAAAGTCGCAATCGACATAGTAGGACCATTGCACCCGACAAAAAGTGAACACTTTTACATATTAACAATGATCGATCTATTCAGCAAATTTAGCATCGCAGTCCCACTAAAACACCAAACTTCAGTAGATGTAGCCAAAGCGCTTACAGCATCATTAATATCAACTTTTGGTGCGCCACGCGCAATACTAACAGATCAAGGTACTAATTTCATGTCGGATACAATTAAAAACGTAGCACAGCTTTTCCAAATCGAACAGCAGAGAACAACAGCATATCACCCACAATCTAATGGCGCCATCGAACGTAGTCATCACACACTCAAAGAGTACATAAAACATTTCGTAACAACTAACCGAGAATGGGACGAGGTAGTAGCTCTCGCAACATTCTCATATAATACTAGTGTGCACGAAAGTACAGGATTTACTCCGTACGAACTAGTTTTCGGTAGGAAAGCCCGTACACCGTCAGAATTTCCACCACCCGAGAAAACAATAACATACGACGACTACATGATCGATTTGAATCGAAACATGAGAGAATCAGGTCAATTAGCCTTCGAAAAGGCGATACAAGCGAAAGAACGCAATAAGAAATATTACGACAAAAGGGTAAAAGAACCTACCTACGAGATAGGCCAACTCGTATTTTTACAAAACGAGCGAAAAGAAAGTAAATTTGACAAAGACTGGTTAGGCCCATATAAAATCATACAAATCCACGAAAACAATCATAACGTCACACTACAGATCGACAAAAAACCTAGAACAGTTCACGTAGATAAGATTAAAATGGCGTATGTTGCAGATGTCACGCCACTCTAGCGAAGGCAACCCCAAACGACGCTTTCAGGATTACCCCATTTACGGAAAACGCAGGCCTATATTCGGAACCATTGGGTAGACTTCGTTCATATCATACAACATGGACACTAGTAACCTACATCAATACACACGGACTTTCAACCAGACGTCTACAAATCAGAGAAAATCTATTGGCAGCAGTTCGATTCTGCTCTGCGTTGGAAAAGCGATGCCACATAAAAGGACAATTATCATCTATGATCTCGCGAATGGACACTCTCGAAAGTACCGAAACAATCTTAGAGGAATTAATCCCCTCATCACAAACCCGAACCACACTTAATCGTAAAAAACGAGCACCTTTCGAGTTTGTTGCAAAAATCAACACAATTCTTTTCGGAACAATGGATAGCGAAGATGCTGACCGAATAAATTCACAAATAGAAACCTTAGGAAACACAACTCTAGAACTCACAGAAATTCTACAAAATCAAACACACATAGTAAAATCAGGCTTCGACACAATCCAAAAAGAAATCAAATCTCTAGAAAAAAAAGTAAAAGCAGAAATGCAAAAGTTAAACACAGTAGTCATTGCACTCGGAGAGGAAGTCCACGTTCTCGAATTAAATCAAAAGGCAATACAATTCGTAACTCAAATCGAAGAGGATCTAACAGAGTTAGAACTCGATATCGAGATACTCACTAACGCAGTTCTTTTTGCAAAAATCGGTCAAATCCACCATAAACTATTAACTACTAAGAAAATTCTACTAAGCGCGCGTCAAAAAATCGTCACCAAACACAGAATTCCCAGTACCAACTAACGCCGAACACGCACCCGAACTGTTGGAAACATCTAAATTAAGCGTATACCACAACGGCGAAAAACTAGTTTATGTAATCAAAATCCCTCTTTTGGACCTAACAATCTACAAATTATATCAACATTTGTCATTACCAATCCGTCAACTCGCAACAACAAAAAATTCAACTTTCGCATATATCAAACCGGCAATTCTATATACAGCTATTGCAGACAATTTCGAAAATTACTTCAACATAGAAAATTTAGACGAATGCATACTTACTAGAAACCATTACATTTGCAAACAAACGTATCAAATAAGACAGATTAACGACGAATCCGAATGCGAAGTTCAACTAATAGTTAACCCGCAGTTCGATAACTTCGAGACATGTGATGTCAGATTAAAAACTTTAAAACAAACACATTGGATAAAAATCCAAAACACCAACGCATGGTTATTCGCTGCACCAAAAACCGAAACATTATACTTTCTTTGTGACAATCGAGACTCAGCCATAAAAACAATAATCGATACCGGAATTATTCAAATTGAACCTTTTTGTCAAGTTAAAACACGTACAACTACATTGACACCGACGACAGAGATAACCTCGTCGATCGAAACAGATTTTCCTCATACATCAGTATTGAATATAACCGGAATGATCGAAAAATCAATAGCGAATATAGAAAACGTAAACATAACTGAGATCCGAACAGAAACCGAAACATTAACAGGACTTTCAAACCTAGATTCAATAAATGACGACTTAACCCGAAACGAAGTAGCCTTGAAAGCCGTAATCGTCAAAGCAAAAGAATTATCAAAAACGCATTATTTAGGCCACCGAGTCTCAACATTAGAGTCAATATTTAAATATGGAGGAATCTCCGTAGGTACAATCATGCTATTATTAACAGTCGGTTGGAAATTCTCGCTATTCAGTAAAATATCAAGTCTACGAAAAATATTATCATGTATAACCAAACGAAGGAAACAAAAACACCCAAGGATCATTAACGAATCACAGAATAAGGTCGTTTCATATTATCGACAACCAATAGAATTAGTCGAAACAGCGAAACCCACGGCAACCACTAGCCGAGAGGTAGCCATTATCACTGAAGCGCCACCACAATTAGAACGTAAACCAGTCTATGCGCTAACATACCTTAACCGAGACGAATTGCCATAAAAAGCACTTCATAAATTAACAAAAAACGCCAAACGATAATAATCTTTTTTCCATATCTCCATTATCTTATACATTCTATAGTTATTGGGAAAATAACGCATGATTTATTAACAAAACTTCACACATACACGCATGTACACGCAAAACATTTGTGCTAACACAGGAATATATCATAATTCTTCATAATCATCCTAACGTTCATTTTTTTTTTTCATTTTCCAAACACAGCTAGATCGTTTATACCGCGCTGAAATAATTCGACATAATTAAAATCACCTATGATCTGCATTCTATTTACGCGATAGATAAGAAATATCGTAATACCTCTCAGACAAGTCAACGAATAGCATTCCAAGCCCTATCCTTAGTAAATTTCCTCACGGTTAGACTAGAAAATGGGCAGTTGCGCCGATAATTGATGCCAGAAGTGGTAGAGGAGAGAGAGATCTCTCTTGACCAGCGCGTATTCAATCGTACTCGACGCAACCACGCGTTAAAAATTCGGGTGGAAAGAGAAACATCCACATTTTTCACATAACAAAAATTTTGGGGGCTCGTCCGGGATCAATGGAATGCCTGCTATAATAAATTATACTCAATAAATATTCGCGGATAGAATTCCAAACGATTTTCCTGAAATAACATCGTACATACGCGCATACTCGTACAAAACGATAGAAATAAAGAAAAGAAAAAGTGTGGAAAATAAGTAACGATTATTCAATGCAACCGAGAATTAATTCCATTACGGTCTATAATTTTATATCATTGAGCTGCTACGTTAGTGCGAACCGCAACCTTTTATAACCTTGACTGGAAACTAGGATTTGCGCGGTTCGCCACGCAACACCACTCAAAAAACCCTTTCCTATGTCGCTGCGCAGTTCGCTGCAAAGCCACACACTCTTGTCTAAACCCCGGTTCGTACTGCGTTAGCTGTATCTCACAAGAAGTAATCTCTGAGGTCGGAAAAGAAAAATATAATTTTTTTTTGTAATTTATATAAAAGTGAATCAATTGAATTTCAGAACCATTGAACCGTGCGCTAATACGAGCTGTAACGTACAACAACCTTTACTAGAAACTGGAACTAACGCGGCTCGCCACGCAGTTTCACTCAAAAAACCCTTTCCTAAGTCGCTGCGCAGTTCGCTGCAAAGCTATGCATTCCTGTCTAAACCCCGGCTCGTACAACGTTAGCGGTGTCTTGGAAGAACTAATACGTAATTGAAATCTTAAATCACTGTGCCGTTGCGTTAACGCGAACTGTAATCTACAACAACCTTTACTAGAAACTGGAACTGACGCGGCTCGCCACGCAATTTCATTCAAAAAACCCTTTCCTATGTCGCTGCACGGTTCGCTGCCAAGCCACGCATTCCTGTCTAAACCCCGGTTCATGTAACGACAATTGAAGCGTATTTAATCAAAACTGCATCCGTATATCATTGGGCCTCTACGTTAATGCAAAGTGTAAACCTCACATAACCTTGACTAGAAACTGGGATTTACGCGGTCCGCCACGTAACCTCACCCAAAAAACCCTTTCCTATGTCGCTGCGCAGTTCGTGCAAAGGCCACGCTCTCCTGTCTAAACCCCAGTTTGCATTGCGATAGTTGCAGCTCCGCGGTCTTTGCAAGATTCAAACTCGAGTCGTTCAATTTTGTTCTATTATTATTTTATAATAATCGTTTCTTATGGGTACACAAGGATTACAAGCGAGGAATAATAACTCTCAAACTCCGCACGAACACGGCGTAGTCTTGAGAGAAGCTCAACGAAACGCACGGGCTTCGGAGAACAATAAAGAAAATATTGCGCCACAGATCATTTACTCATTGTAACCTATCGAGTACACTCCGACACCTGTAGACACAGAAAACATTAGCTGGTACGATCCGCGACGGGAATTTTACGAAAATCAGAATAATTTCAGAACAGAAAGAGAATAAGAAAAAAAATTTTTTTTAAAATACGGACGAATAAAAGGGTAATTAAACAATAACGAAAAAGAAAGAAGATAATAAAATTCGTAATAACTATCCGGTCATATAAATAAAAAAAAGGGTAAGGCACTTTGCATAAAATTTCGTAACAAAAAAATGATGAGAAAGGAAAAGAAACAGTTTCCAGCCTCCCGGGACTAAAACTGGTAGTCGGCAGAAACAAATTTAATAAAAACGAAAGGAAGGAAACGGTGAAAACATTTTAACCATAACGGATTCATCAAGATAAAGATCCAACCATAAAATATAATACGTAAAGCAAACACAGGTATCGCGGTGTTCCTTCTGAGGCGTAAGTTTTGAACCCTGAACCTTTACGTAGACTGGATTACAAAAAAAAGGGGAGAAATCTATCCCTCCAGGAGAAACTAATTAAGAAACAGGGAAATTAATTCAGATAATTGAGCTCGGCGACGAAGATCTACTCGAAATCTTTCACCAAAAAAAAAAGAAAAAGAAAACACGAAGAGGAGTAGATCGGCATTTAATACGAAGAAATAAACAGTAAGGATGGTATTGATTTTCATAATTCTATGGAGTCGATATAACAATAAAGGAATTAAGAAATACGTGTACAAGAAAAGCAGCAATAAATTCAGGAAAGAGAAACACGTTTATCTTAGGTGTCGCAAACCACTCGGACTCCGTCATTACATTCGTATAATATTCATCTTGTACTAGAATTTGATGCGATTGTTTTTAAGATTGATATACGCTGTAGGGTCATTTATTCTTTTCATACTCAAGAAATTACCGCAGAACAAAATTTTGATAAAAAGAAAATAAGAAGTCGGAAGGGAAAACGTAGATTCCGTTACTGTCGATATTCTGAAAGATTAAACCTTCGGGAAAATAGATAAAACAGAGAAGATAAATCCACATTAACAAAAATAAAAGAATGGAGTAGTAATCGATAAATTCAATATAATGAAAATAATCGTGAAATAAATGCCGGCGACTCGGTCTCAATTAAAAATCCAAGGCGACGATGTTCTCAGAGAATACCCAGAAGAACGTAAAAAAAAGACAAAGCCGAAAGCTAAAACTAAGGAAGTGAGTGGTCCATCGAAATACTGTGAGTCTCGTGAAGAAACTATCGAAGGTTTAAACCTCGGGAAACGATACCCGCTCGTACATTACGACTCGAGTCCTGCGTTGATAAATCTCGGTACTGTAAAGTTGGAGTTCAACTTTAAATCTAATAAGGAAACAAAGGTTTATTATAACTCGTCACCTGCTTTGATAAATTCTGAGGCAATAAAATTACCCACTCCTATTACAGTCGATATTGACCCTCATACAGAGGCAAAAATCCGCGAACTCGAGCGAAAATTTAATATAGAGATCACATCGGCGCAAGCAATTTCGAACGAAGAAATCAAGGAACTACAGGTAGAGCAGGACAAATTTTTACGGAACTTGAGACAATAGAAGCCAATATCCTTCGTACTGCCGATGAGGTAGCTCAGCTAGCGGAAGAGGCGGAAAGTACGGGCGAATTCACTGTAGTAGTTAAGATCGTGAAAACAACCGAACAAATACCGACACCTGTAGGAAAATCTCCCGTGAATTCTCCTGCGAAAACTCCTATGAAAACTTTTTTCAAAACACCAGTGACAGCGCTTCGTAAAAAAATCACGTTTTCACCCGAACCGCAACCTTTTGAACAAAAATCGGAAATCGAACAAAGAATGAGACCGTGCGATACGATAGACGAAGCCATTAAAATGGCAGTAAAAATAGAGAGAGAACTAGCCGGCCGTGCCACGCTTCGAGGTGAGACCACCAACCCGCCTGAAATGAAAGGAAATAAATCCGACAATAAGCGTAATGTTCATGTAGCAACCGGAGACCAAGTAAATTGTAAACTTTGCAAAAAAACAGGACACACTGCCGCGACATGTTCATTGAATAAATCGGTTAACACACAGTCGCAAGGAACGAAGGAAAACGAAATCGAAAAGAAGAATGTCCCCGTATGTCAAGTATGCAATAAAATCGGCCACACCGCGGAAAGGTGTTTTAAACCCTTTCCCCCTAAAAATAACGACAATCAGCCGAATCAAATCGCCGCCCCGATAATAACTTTATATCAGGTGTGCAATAAACGTGGCCATACGGCAGATCGATGTTATACAATTTTTTCCCATGACAAGAAAAATCAAGGGCAACCCTCTGCACTATGTCAGCTGTGTAAGCAGACAGGACACATAGCTGCGAATTGCTCGCAACTACCGCGGTCTATAAACTGCTCTATAAACTGCCAGATTTGTAAGAAAGACGGCCACGGGGCCTATATATGCCCCTATCGAACGAATTATTCGCAGCCTCCGAACCGGAATCAAGCAACACCGCAAAAGTCATACGGAGAGACAACTAATAATTTCATATGTCATTATTGCAAAACGTCGGGACATTTCATTAGAGAGTGCCCCAAGAGACTGGCAAATGAAAGTAAAGCGCAAGATACGTCGGGAAACGCGAGTGGTCTCCCGAACTCAGATGCGATGGGAGATGCCACAACAAGCTCGCACCCTGTCCGAGAGATCAGAGCAGTAGAATTCGCCAACCCAGAATTTTAAAAATCTTTACGATAAAATTGCATAACGAAAGTTTAGTACCTTCCGTTTTATTACATAGTGAAGAAATCGCGTCTCCTATAAGCCTTATGGTTGATACATGGTCCGGACCTAATATCATAAAAGAACGTTGCTTGTACCACGAGACACGGGTGAACCGGCAAGAAATTTTACAACTCAAAGGTATTACCGAATCTTCAATCTATACGTTAGGTCACGTTAAAATCCAGTCGTACGGGCGTTATGCTACTTTCCATGTGGTTAGCAATGATTTCCCTATCACAGAAGAGGGAATACTAGGTTCAGAATATATCGATGGCAATCGCGTTAAAATAGATTACGAGAAACGACAATTAAAGATGCAAGATACAAAGATACCGTTCTCGACACAAGAAAAAATGATTATACCAGCCAACACAAAGAAATTGTGTTTCGTGCGCATTAAAAATTTAGATATCAGAAAAGGATATTTACCGCCTCTCGACGCAGGTGAAGGACTTACGCTCGAGAGTGGGTTTGTAGAAAATAATAACGGAAAGGCTTACATTTTTATTACCAACAGTAACAGCTACAATGAGAAGTACCTGTAATGGCGCTTCGACCCGTCCCAACGCCAGGGAACCCCAGGTATCAAAAGGAAACACTAATATCACGCAATGACTCAAGGACAATGATTGACAAAGAGATAATAAAAGATAAAAGATGTAATTCTGAGAAGTCGGTTGAAAACTTTGATAAAGATCGTGCAGATAGCAATACTGGATCCGTCGCCGGGCCGAACGCCATCGATTATAATAATAAAGGAAATCCAGTTAATATGGTGAAAGATACGTGTTTGATTAACGACTCGCTACCCAGTGAAGGGCCGAGCGATATCAACGATTCAGTTTTAAGTTCTCGTTCTATGAGCGACTCTGTGCCCTGTGAGAGGCCAGACGCCATAGACGATTCAGTTTCAAGTCCTCGTTCTATGAGCGACTCTGTGCCCTGTGAGAGGCCAGGCGCCATAGACGATTCAGTTTCAAGGCCTCGTTCTATGAGCGACTCTGTGCCCTGTGACAGGCCAGGCGCCATAGACGATTCAGTTTCCAGGTTTTATACGGTGAGCGTCTCTGTGTCTCGTAGAAGGCCAGGCGTTATAAAGGAAATCGGTTCGGAAAATGTTGACAAGATTATATGTGAACCATATGCAAGTAAAGACCAAATGCTCATGGAAGGAGCAAGCGACCTTGATAATAAAGTTTCAGTAAATTCGGTTTGCAATTCGAATACGGTGAGCGATAAAAGGTCGGACGCTATCGACGAGTCATGTTTCATAATTTCAGATGAAGAAAGTAAAAATTCAGGAGAAAATTCGGATTCGGACAAAATAATCACGGGAAAAATTGGTAACAATACAGGGGAAACAGAATTGTGTATTACAGAAATATTCGAAGAAGATACAATTGTTGTTAAAGAGCAAAATGTCCGAGAGTCATTGCAAGGAAATCAGGTAGGGAAAAAGGTAACTAAAAGAGGAACATTGCTATGCAATTAACGAGGTGGCTACAATCACCCGTTTTGAACGGATAAAGGAATTATTAAGATTCGACGGTTTAAATGATATTGAAAGAAAAAGTATAGAGGATCTTTTCAAAGAAAGCGCTTTCCTATATCATTTACCCGGCGAGAGTGTTAGTTGTACGACGCTCCTGCAACATCGAATACCCACTACAGATGATCTACCTATTAATACAAGAGGGTATCGATGGCCAGAGTGTACGCGAAAAGAAATCGAAAGACAGGTCGAAGATATGCTGAAAAACGGGATTATAATCTCTTCCACCGTAATTGCCCCGTATGGGTCGTTCCGAAGAAACTATAACCAAAGGCAATAAGAAATGGAGAGTGGTATTCGATTATCGCGCGCTCAACGAAAAAACAATCGCTGACGCGTACCCTATACCTAACATTACGGAAATACTTGATCAATTACGAGGAGCAAAATATTTATGAGTCTTCGACTTGGCCTCTGGGTTTCATCAAATTGAAGTATACGCCGCGGACCGTCATAAAACCGCCTTTACAACGCCGCACGGGCATTTTGAATTCGTTCGCATGCCGTTCGGATTACGAAACGCACCTCCGACGTTCCAACGTACTGTGGATTTAACGCTAAATATCCTCGGAAAGGGCGTATTCGTTTACCTTGACGATATCGTAATATACGCAAGAAGCCTCGAGGAACACGAAAACACTTATCGGGAATTAATGAAGCGATTAGAAATAGCCAATTTAAAACTCCAACCCGACAAATGCGAATTCTTAAAAAAGGAAGTAGCGTATCTAGGCCACGTGATAGGAAAGGATGGCGTTAGGCCTGATCCAAGGAAACTCGAAGCCGTTCGCGAATTCCCCCGACGCAAAAACGTTAAAAACATTCGCCCATTTCTAGGATTGACGGGCTACTATAGAAGATTTATAGAAAGTTATGCGAAAATAACCAAACCGCTCACAGAACTTCTTCGGCAAGATATACCTTTCGAATGGCGTCAGGAACAAAACGAAGCGTTCGAAATATTAAAGGGAAAATTATTTACAGCTCCGGTTTTGCGATATCCAGATTTCTTGAAACCATTTATTTTGACAACGGATGCCTCCGGAGTCGCTATCGGCTCCAAATTATCACAAGGAGTGATTAACCACGATTACTCGTGTGCATACCCGTCTCGAGCGTTGAGTAAGACCGAAGAGAAATATGACACATACGAGAAACAAGCATTGGCCATTGTATATTCGATACTTAATTTCCGTCCCTACCTGTATGGACGGCAATTTACGGTAGTAACCGACCATAAACCTTTATTGTGGTTCCGGCGTGCTACCGATGGAAATGCGAAAATATTACGATGGCGTTTAAAACTCGCCGAATACGAGTACGATGTCGTGTATAAAGCCGGAAAGACAAATGTTAACGCAGACGCATTGTCAAGGAACCCGATACCTGAACCTGACGGCAGTGACCACATTTTTATAATCCGTGTCAATAAAGACACCGAAACAAGAAGGAAAAAGAGAAGACAACTGACGGTGGAAGACATCAGCGAAATACTCAACCACGATACGGACGATAAAGAAGCGGACATCGTAGAGAGCGAAGAAGAAGAGAATAATTATGCATTCTTATGTGATGAGTTCGAGGAATGCGATTGGGAACACGAATCACCCAACGCAACATTCGCCGCAGTTGAAATAGAAGGAAACATGAATGATAATTATCCTCGCGATGTCGAGTTGACAACTGGAATTCCAATGGACGAAACTACGGTAGAGGTAGTACCATCGGCAGTACCTGACGGAGAAACCAACGAAACTATGAATGAATCGTGCAATAAAACCCCCGCCAAACAATGCTACCCTGAAGACAGTGCCGAAGCCTGGCACGCGCCCATCACCGACCCCTATGGGCCCAGTACGTCACGAGACTATATACCGCCAAGGACATTAGAAGCTGAAAGCGAAGAAACGGAAGAAGAGATTGTACATCGTAAACGAAACAAGCGTCTCAGCGCCCTGCGGGCGCAGATGCTCTTGCTGGTGCGCTCCGCCCCCCAAACCCCCCGAAAAATGTCCCTTCGGGACATTTTTTAAGGCACTCGCGGGGGTGCACGTCGCGATACGCGCTCCGTATCGAGTGTATTTACACATCGCGCTATGCTACGGATGAAGTATTTTTATACGTCGTGCTCTGCGTTTCTTTTCGAAAGTACGTATGAGGGAAAAACATTTATCAGTTACGTAAATTAATTCATAGTGGTTAACCTTCATCGAATAAAAACATTTCTTTTATTGTACCAATTGATTATTAATATTCACGACGGATATTTCCCTTTTGTTTGACGATAAATTGTCAAATATTCAGACACGAGACAAATATAACGAATTGCATCGCGTAGAACTTGATCAAATTAATTTAACGAATTAAGTCATGTCTAGTAAAGTCGTTTTATTGGCTTAAAACTTATGACCAGATTTAATGAATATAAAACAAACACACAAAATATGTACCGACACCAACACGATTACCATTCAGGCCAAATATTCCCTTTAAATCCTTCCCCTTCAGTGTGTTTTTTCTTCCCCATAATAGATGGAATCAGTTCGTTATTTTATCTGTAGGAAACCAAATCATTGTAGAAGAAAAGTTCAAGAAATTTGCTATTCTTTGTGATTTTCAATTAAATTTTGTCGATATTTATGGATGCTGCAAACAAAATGCTATCTCGAGAACGAAGAATTATATCGTCTTGGTTCCTGTCTTGTATTGAAGAGGAAGTAGTACGTTACTCGAATCAAAAATTTGTCATCTTGGATGACTCCGAAATATTTTTTACAAATTGATGAAATTCTTAAAAAAATCGACTGTGAAGGCTCTTTGACAGTCCTCTTATAAAAAAATTCATTTCTACTATTTGAGATATATTTTTTTTTCAAAAATTTATTGATATTTATCGTCGCTTAAAAATATCAAATTTAGCATCGTATCATATCGTATTTTTTAAAATTTTATTTAATCACAAACAAGGATAAGAAACAATTCAGTGTTTTTCACTTTGTCGATAAATAATTGTTTAAAATTGTTCTTTAAGAGTACAATTGTTTTTTTCGCGAAAAAAGCGTTTCTCGATTTTAAGGATCGCATGGAAACCTTTAAAGATTGGCTTAAATGAGTCCCTCAGATGGCCGAGGACCACGCCAACGCGGGATTCTTCCGAGCGGGAAGTGGCGATCGAGTAATTTATCATTATTGTGGAGGCGGGCTAAAGGATTGACAGCCCGATGACGTACCATGGGAGCAACACGCACGATGGTTTCCGAAGTGCGAATACCTACTATCTATGAAGGGATCGGAGTACGTAAAGCAGATAAACACACCTTCGGTAGTCACCACTGATACCCCTTCCCACCGAGAGAACGTCTATGTCGCCTCGTAACTGGGAGGATATAGGATATCCAGAGTATCATGATTATTGTGAACATCTCAAGACTTTCAAGGATTGGCCGAAGAATTCACCATAGATAAAGGAGAGTCTTGCTCGCGCAGGATTTTTCTGGCCGGGAACGGGCGACCTCGTGGTTTCCCACCATTGCGCGGGTGGACTAAAGATTGGCTACCAAACGACAAACCATGGCAACGACACGCACGACTTTTTCCGAAATGGAAGTACCTGCTTTCGATAAAAGGGCCGAGTTACATAAAAGAAGTGAATGGAGGGCCAGTACAGGAGCCAACTGTTAATGACTCTCGAGACATCGAACAACCGGAGTTATTAAAGAAGGACCCCGTCGTTCGCCTCCGCCGTTTGGAAAATCTGACGGAGGCAATTAACGAGTTCCTCGTTAGTGAGACTACGTACAAGACCGATGATTCCGAGTATGAATCATTGAACAGAGCAGGGTTCACCGTATACACGCTCGACGAGGCAATAAACGACACACCTAAGGAGGCTGGTGTGGCAACTCCCCCGTCCGGCAAGACTAAACCAAGAAAGACAAAGAAATCCGCTAGTACATCGGATGGCATCTTATATCGTTGTTTTAGTTGCGAGGCATTTGCTCAAACGAATCCTTATTTTGCCAGTCTGATATCGTCGAACATTTTTTATAATATGATGACATGTTCACAAAAATATTTAAAAGTTAGTAGTCATCCCACGTTGTGTTTTTCATGTGAAGGCAAAAAGACGAAAATCGTTCACCAAAATTTATATCGTTAATAAAAATGTCGCAAATTCTCATTCGCCATACTTCTCACGACTATCTTTTCCCTAATTCTGCAGACTCGGCGATCTCAGCCTTCCGGAAACGCCGGCGAAGACCCCGACGAGTAGATATTACAGTTCCATGTCGGCCAAGGTTGAAGTGACGCCGGAGCAAAGATAAACGCCAAAGCGACGATTGAAACGAAATATTTTAATAACCTTAATGTCAATGATATAAATGTATAATGAAACTAGAGTAAGTCTCAATAAAAGTAGCTGTCAATTTTTGTAACGGAAATGGACTTTATAATTTCATTCAAATTAAGGCAGTTCTCATTGAGATTGGCGTTCAGTTTGCATAAAAGTTTCAAGAGAAATGAGAGGGAATTGCAAAGACTTCTCGATGATATAAAAAAAATCAAGCATACGGAAGGTGCTGTAAACATTGTTTCTGCACAATAACATTTCGAAAATGTTATTAACAAATGACTGAAATAAAAAATTACCCGGCAACCTATTTTTTTTTATTATGGACATTGTTTATCAATATTTCTGAATACGTATGAATTTTTTTTCAATTTTAATCAAATTTTAACATAAAAAAATGTAATTTTCAATCATTACATGAAGCTTGTCGAAGCTTAATTGGATGTTTAATGTATTGTAACGGTACAGGGACCTATCTTTACCCGGTCCACTGGCAACCGAAGCGCGAGGCGACCGAAGCTCCGCCCACGTGGAACGCCGAGGCGTATCACGGGGAGAGATAAGAGCAATCGGCCGTTGTCCGTAAAATCGAAATCGATCGAATGATCAAGCGCGACGCCTGGCACACCCCGGAAAACTCGAGGCCACGCCCGCTCGCGAATCGAAGCACAACTTAAGGCGAAAATGCCGTTGTAGAAGAAAACTCGAATTCGAGTTAACGAAAAATTACCGTTGCATCGGCGTCATCGATCATACGATCAGTGACGCAGATAACGGGACTCGAGGAAGGGTATAAAAGCCCGAGCAAAGCGAAAATCTCTCTCAGTCTTCTAAAACCTAGAACCGCCTATACTCCTTGTAGAAGCAAACCCCAGACATCTCTGGCCTTTGCGGATACTCCTGAGAAAGCCAAATCTCCCTGCAGTTAGTACTATTAAACATAAAAGTCACGGGATAGCCCAACTCGCACGACAAAGAATAGAATTAACTCTTGAAATCTTGAGCGAGCCAAGCTCCGCGAAACGCCGGTAGCTCAACGTCAAAACGCGACCTCAGTAGGCGACATTAGTTGATAAGAGATTCGATTAATTGCAACAACTAAATTTCTCGAGCAATCAGAGTCTAATACGTAAAACTCGTTACTCGGTACGTCTGGTATCCCCGTGCACTTCTGCCGTAGATGGGGGCGTAACGAGTCAATTCGAATCGTTGTTTTCTCGTCCCCGAGCACTTCTGCCGCAGGCGAGGAAAATAAAAATTTGTTAATCTAGAATCCTTGAGCCAGGACAGCTCCACTGCCGACCGTCCCGGAAGGCAGTGAATTTTGCAGTAGAGTCAAAAGAACGAAACATTTCAGAGGTATCTCTGCGTGGTCGAGGCAAGTCGACAGAATACTTGCGAGTCTGCGGACTCTTACAATAGGCGCCACAACCCGTACGAGCACTAGGCAGGCGGGGCGCGGACACACACACGCATCATTCACACATCTTCGCGATCACTCGTACGCTACACAAAATATCATCCATCCTTTCCCCGAAACTAATGATGAAAATCGGCTTCGTCTGTGGACACTGTTGCGACCGAGAACTCTGAAGTTTTTTCCTTCCCTTCGATAGCCCAGAGCACGACACATCACACCGACAGAAAAAACGAATAAAATTACAGTATATAATGATATGTACAAGACCTGACTTGAGTGCTGCAGTAAATATTCTAAGTCGATATGCAAATAAAAATAACAAAGAGCTTTGTCAAAATCTGAAAACGGTTCTAAGATATCTAAAAGGGTCAGCTGATATTAAATTGGCGTATGTGAAAAATGATTATGAGGATCTCTTGTGCGGATACGCTGATTCTGATTGGGGTGGTAGTGATGGAACTGATCGTAAGAGCACAATAGGATATTTGTTTAAGGTGTATGAAAATTGCACGATCTGTTGGAACACAAAGAAACAAGTATCGGTAGCAAATTCATCTACAGAAGCCGAGTACATGGCTCTGTATGAAGCCGTGAAAGAGGCACTGTTGTATATGCATTGCGAATAATCCTAGTAGTCACGAACGATTGAAACATATCGATATAAAATATCATTTCACAAGAGAACAAGTCGGGAAAAATGTAATAACTTTGAAATTCATTCCTACAGGTAGCCAACTAGCTGACGCATTGACAGCCGCTGTCAGCTGTAAAATTTCTGGAGTTCAGAACAGGAATGGGTCTAATATAACTAAGCTACTGAATAACGATTTTTTTTTGTAAGAAGTAATAAGATTGAAATGGTTTGATTGGGTTTTTCTGGGTTTCCCCAATCCTTAGCAACGAATGTTGAACCATATGTATAGCCCCAGTATACAACGTGAGGAAGATCTGTCTTTAGTAATTAGAATAAGAATATAAACACTAAATACATAATTAGGTCATAGTTTGATACACAGTTAATAGCACATTTATAGAGAATACTGTCGATTAATTTTTTCGGGAGCGGGTTGGATTGTATCGCTTTCATAGACGAATTTATAATCGATACTCGGAACAAAAACGAATCGATACCGAGAATGCTAGAGCGTTAGCATAAACATAAACGATGAAGTCAGAGGTCCAAAAATCGTGACCACATACTGCTATCAAGAGTTCTTTCTCTTGGATTCGATGACGCTGTTGTTCATGGGGTCTGTAAGACCTTTTCAGTCTCCTAGAGATATTCGGCGAGTACAGACGTTCCTTCCTCACGAGTGAAAATAAAGAAAGTAAGCTAAAGTTAATTCACTGCGTTTGTCTGTCAATTATCTAACCCATTTCCAATATTCACGAAAACAAAGCTTCCTTTATGAGGAAGTAAAATCATGTGAAAATTTGAATTTTCAGCTTTTTTAAATTATAAAAAATTACCTGTGATTTTACTAAATTTTTTGTTCTTCGAGATACAACGCTAAAAATGTTCTTTACGAATGTAACAATAAGTAAGACTGTTTATAGTTTATTATTCCCAAAAATTGCTCCAGTAATTCATACTTCACGTAATTATTTTAAAAAGTTTGGAAAATTAATAATTAAAGTTCCTTCAATATTATTAAGAAACAATATTGAATAGATCAAAAATTTTAATGTTTATAAAAAAAATAAACTAAGGACGAAATTCACAGAAAATTTTTCAATTTTTCAAAAACTATTTAAATTTTCAATTTTTCGAAAACGATCTAAATTTTCAATTTTCCGAGAACTATCTAACCATCTATCCAAATTGTCACAAAAATCACAATTTTTGAATGCCAGTCAACAAAAATGTTGATATTTCTGAAAACAAAATAAATAAACTAAACATGAAATTCACAGAAACTTCATCAATTTTCCGAAAACTGTCTAAGTATCTACCCACATTGTCAGAAAAATCACAATTTTTTAACGCCAGACAACAATCCCGATAAATTTTAGACAGACTCCAAAATCTCTATGATAGCTTCATTAAGACAAACAAAATTATCTTCAAGAAATCTAAATTCCCAAAAATTTTCCTTTCACCAAGCTCAATAAATAATATGAAGTTTGCAAAAAAATTCGATTTCAATAGTCACTATTTTTCATTTACCGCAATTTATTTGATGTATCCAGAAATATTTACTCTCATTGTATCCTCTTCTTTCTTTTTATTGAGAAAGCACCGCTACTCCAACTTTCTCCTCATCCGACTCGTCGGATGCGGTCCAACTATCGCTGACCAACGACTTCAACGAATCCTCAATTCTTATTAAAGCGTTCCATTTAAAGTCTAGCACCAACTGAAGAATCTGAGACGCGAGTTTCTGATGCGATTGTAACAGCGCCTGGTATCCATCTGTGTCCAAAATTTCCTCGAAGTGTTTCACAAAAAATTCCTTCGTTCGAGTCTTGAGCTGAACAGCATTGTAAAAATCAGCAAAGATCGGTTTTTCCGCAGCCTTCTCTAAATTCAGACAATCAAACATGTCTTTCTCGCAGGAAGCCTTGAGGTTCGCGACATCGTACCTATCTGTCGCTATATGCAGCTCCTTCTTCATCTCCTTTGGATACGAAAATTCATTGGTGTAGATAGACAACACCACATAGATAGGCAACTCCTCGAAGACTCCACACTTGATGCCCATAATATTGACCCGATTGGTCCTCTTCTCCTCCATGCCGTGCTCGAACATCGCCAGAAAAACTGGGCTACTCGCAGCGAGTATCGTTTTATGAGCTCTCCGTCATGCAGGACGAGAACCACGTCGCAGAGACGCTTGTTCTCTTACAACGTTTGCAAGTTCTTGATAATCAAATTTCTTAGAATTTTAAATCCTTTGTCATTCAACGAGGCTATCTCGAGGGGGCTGGCTATTATCATGTCGTTGTAGACGATCGTGAGAATGTTGTGGCGCAACAAATCGTTGACGTCTATAAAGTTAGCACAACCAAATGAGCACAATCGATTAAAATTAGTATGTCGATTTAGTGCTCTCTTCGTGCTAATTAATTGCTCTATTGCCGATGGCTGTGCCAGCTTTAGAAAAGCTTGCACAGCCACACTGAAAAAAAATGCGTACCCAATTAAGAAATACATAGGGATTTAGTGCTCTTTATGTGCTAGCGAATTGCACCTAAAAAAAATTAAAAAAAAAAAAAATTGAAATTTTTTTTTTTACACCGTTACGGTAAACTTATGGCTGTATCGGCCTATAAAGCAATTACAATAATAAAATTGTCAAAACCTGGCGTAACGAATAAAGAACTAATTAGTGTTAGTACTATTTAATTATTCAATGGCGATTTCCGTGCTCAACCCGTTTCTCTAAGAATGATGGCTATACTACTCTTATAAAAAATGAGCATAGTAAAATCTAAACAAATTAGCATAAGCGAATAACGACGGCATCGTGTTTTAGTGCTTCTTAAGCGCTCTTTAATGGCCCTATCGGCGATTTCTGTGTTCAACGCGTTTTGTTAAAAATTATGGCTATGCCAGTCCTAGAAAAGGAAGCATAATATAATGGATGAAAAATTGCGCCAAGCAAATAATTATGGCACCGAGTTTTAGTGTTTTTTCTGTGCGCTTGAACTATTCTTTTAGCGATATCGATGCTCAACGCCTATTTAACGCTGGCATAGCCATGACCTGAGTGAAATGAGTTGAGCATGAAAATCGCCAATAGATCCGTTAAAAAGCACTATAAGACTATACGTGTGAGTATTGCTCCATCGGGCTAATTGTTTTCGATTTTGCCATGCTCAGTTGTTCTAAAGCTGGCACATCCATCTTTTTTTACTGAAATGTTTTGAGCACGAAAATCGCAAACAGAGCTATTAAAGAGCACATAAAAAGCACTATAAGTCTGTGTCAGTATTAGTTCATTGGGCTAATTATTTTAGATTTTATTATGCTTACTTGTTCTAAAGCTGGCACTAATTGGCATGGCATTAATTTTGCATGATAATTATAACAAACAGTTATTAACAAACAAATAAATGAATTGGTTTTTCAAGAAATAGCCGGTCAAAGTTTTTTTTCTTCTTTCAAATGATTTTGTTTATTTTATTAAAACCATATGAATTTCTGAATTTTGTGCCATTCCGATCAATGGACAACTTTGCGCTGCGAAACAACTATAATTATTCGCATGATATGACTTTGAGACAGAAAACATTTTGTTTATACTGTCCATGTTACAGGGAGATTTTGTTAAAGGATTGGTTTCGAAATTTATAGGGTCCGTAGGATAAATACGTTGGCAGGAACGTTTCAGGCACAGTACTCCCATATCTTTTCGAAAATGTAATCGGCAGTATATCAGATAGACACGAAAAATGGTCGACACAACGGCAACTCGACACGAAAAGTGTACACCGTGAAAGTAGGCACACAACATCTCGCCACCAATAGGCTGTACACCAAATCAAATGTACACCGCGCGAGTGTACAGGAGGACAGCTGAACACCCGACAACTGTACACACAACAAGTGTACACGGCTATGCTAGAAATCTACCTTATCATCCAAAATTAAAAAATTAGACTGTTCAAACTAAAAACAACTTAAAGAGAACTAATAAAGAGATACCGTGCGCCCACGCACATGATATAATAATCTTCAAGAAAAAGACTAAATTATAATTGAAAATTCGAATTATTCTATCGCCATATTGTCGAGTATTTTTCTGTGCAGCCAACGCCAATCTGCCAAACGTCGAGCGCAGAGAGAAAAAAGAAAAAAATTATGCACACGTTTTTTCTATTTACATTATTATTAATTTATATAAAAATTTTTATTGAATTCTAGACGACATCGTCGTACTTATGATTTTTTCAGTTTTTTTTTTACACGCATTTTTTTGCTCAAAACACATTAAGAATTAACACATGAAGTATTTTTTTCTTTTTTACAGTAAAACAATTTTTTGCAGCGATCAAACTACGCAGATAAATCCAAATAAGAGGGAAGTTCTTTTGATCGCTGCCCAGGCAGCCGCGTTGGCTATTTCGGGGTTCGAACCACGACTGAGCCATTTTTTTTTTTTTTTCATTTTTCGCCGAACGTAAGCGTCCGTCTTCAGGACCGCACGGCCGAAGACTCATTCTTATATATCTTGTTGACGATTTGGTTCTCATATTATCGGCTTTAACTCGTTCATCGTTGTCGAATCGTTCATTTTTTTTCCGCAAATTTTCGTCGATTTCATACAATTTTTCGTTTCTTTTTTTTCTTGTTTTTTTCACGAAGTTGCATTACGCGATTTAAATCGTTAATTTTCGCACACGAGTGAAAAAACCCATTAAATATTTTTAACAATAACAATTTTTTAATATTGCTCTCGATCGATTATTTAACGCCGATCAATTATCACAAAATATCAAATATCCCCACGAGACAGGGATTAAATTATGCAACAAGCGGCTGAACAATATGTTGGGATTCTTGGATGTACCCTGCAAGGTGCGGCACGACGCGTAGATTCCCTTCGCACAAGCTGATCGGTGAACGCATGTCATTGTATTTTTGCCATTGTCCATTAAAACGACGAGGATAAGCAATAAAATGATTGCCACGAAACGCAATTACTCCTGTTAGTCTGAAAATTGATTAGAAGAGAGAAGATAAATAAAACAGTACATGCATTCTCTATACAAACTGAAGTATAAGTATATCCAACGTATTACCTATATTTTTGATCTTCTATTATTAGTTGAACCGGCAATTCATCGAGCTGTCCCTTCAGACCCGATGTTGGACTCGCTGACTGCGTACGAATGTCAAGTTCCATGAAAATATGGAAATTCGTCGTCGTTGACAAGTCGTATGTTCCCGGCCATTTCTTCCGAGGACATTTAATTCCGAACACACCGGGTGTAGATTTCATAATAGCCTCGGCGATTGCTCCGAATCCCTTATCGGCCACAATATTATAATTTGGCGATATGGAAGCGTTCGAATATGTTTGCACGCCACAACTCGAGCATTCCGCTATTTGAAAAGCATTGGGCTCTGAGCTCAGCATTTTTTTGACGCCGGCCCCGGCGTTAATCCAATGCATTAATTTCATGCACTGTAGAACCGTTTTCGTGATCTTTTATCGTTATTATCGGATAAAATTGCGATAAAAAGTAAAGCCTTTCGTCGAAGAGATTGGATATGACTCCAGTATCGATCAACTCCGAAACGAATTTCAAAAGTCTGTTTTTCGATCGTTTGATACAGGCGGCGTAATCCGGAGCGTCCAATGCACTTGTCATTATGACATGGACTAAGGAATCGAACAAGCAAGTATTTATTACGGCATAAATATCACCGTATATATCGACCGTATGCTTTGATTTGAGACCGTCCTGAAGAAACCGATCCGGTTCCGTTGCTTTTTCCAAAATCACCGCAGGGACCGTTTCGCCAGGAAACAGCCATTCAAAAACTTCTGTGAGTGGACAAAATAAATAATTATCCATAATTGGATGGAGAGAGGGAGCCGTAAAGAGAGTATAATAAATTCTTCCTGATTTACCATAGTCATGCGAAAAAGAGACTTGTTTCGGGATTTTTATCGGCAACTCATCGATTGACCTGACCGTAAGTTTTCGCTTTATCGCTTTCGCCGTTGCTGTATCATGTGCCATGTCAATTGATTCGCGATTAGCAGTATTCTCCGGAGCCTTCGGTCCATTCGGAAAACACGCAAGCCATATTTCTAGTAACAAATGGATAACATATTCATAATCATAAAATAGGGAAAACCTCAAAAATCATTTTCAAAAACTAGAAGTAAAATGAACAATAGTTTCGACGAACAAATCTTCAGTATATTTTTTTTCTTACAGAGAGCACCATTTTTTATCGAATAAGAATTGTATTATTATCGATCAATTAACTTACCCGAATTAGTCATCGATGCTACAAGTGAGTTATCACAGGGAAGGGTGTCGCAGGGGCTTCGCAAGGGGGATCGTCGTGAGGGTAGCGGGGAAGATTGTGAGAGTTGCGCTCTCGCAAACCCTCTGGCTTGTCGCTGAAGTTGCGGGGGGTGTTGTCGCAAGCGTTCCGGGAGGGTTTGTAGCCGGGGTTGCGGGATAAGTTGTTTCGACGGTTGTGGGAGATCAAGAGTCGGCATTATAATTGGATTGTTTAGCCAATAACGAATCTGTGCGTCGGATTCTGATTCTGAAAAAATTAAAAGTTGCCAGTCGGTACTGGGCGTTAGGACAAATTTGTATAAAATGGTATAAAATTGAATAGAACAAGACTACAAATTTTACCGTCTGACTCCGATAGATTTCCCTCGATTACGTCATCTATAGATTCCGGCTCGATGCGGAATTTTTTTAGCATTGCCGCGTAATATCGCTTTTCTGAAATCGAATCTTCATCTGGAAGAGAATATTCAATAAGAAATTTAATTGAATTAATTCAGAATGGATTTCGTTCAGAATTAAAAGTAGTTTAAGTTACCTTTAATTTCGGCGGCAATAACAATTTTTGATTGGGTTCGGTCAGATGGGTTTTGCCGAACGGGTGGTGTCCGATGGTTCGTATGGTCTCCTTCCGTCACCGGAGACTCGTGCACATCGTCTCTAGTCTCGAAACTTTCGTCATATTTCAACTCAAGGAGATCGTCTTCATCTTAAACACAAGGCACAATTGAAGATCTATATAATTAGATGTCTAAATTGTGTGTAGAATAGTCAAGAACATTAATTTTACACATCAATAATGCCAAAAAGTTATTAACAAATTACTGAAAAAACATATTAACGAATCTTGTGGCAACTTAAATATTTTTTAAGCAGATGAATCACAAATTCGTTAATTTTTTTAATACATACAATTTTTTTCGATTTTTTTGAAAAACGATAATGAACGATAAAGAACTTCGGATAACTTATCGCAATAAAGATTACGACCTGAAGAAGTTGCCGAGTATTTGATAGTTCTCAAAAAATGCGCATTTTAATTTAAAAAGTATGTTATTCCACTTTAAACATTCAAATATGTAATGATTATAGTGGTATTAACTTACCGTCAGATTGCGAAGCGATTGTGTCGGTCGATTTTCCCCCCGATCTTAATTTCTTATTGTCGTCGCTCATGACTTCGGCTGTGGACACGTCGACTTGAAACCGTATCGTCTCGTCGAATTGCCGTTCAAGAAAATATTCCGCGTCTAAAAAAGAATCGGTACGACCAAATATTATTTTTCAAGAGCTCACTTTAATACACGTATAGATCGGTATACGAATCGTATTAATGTACCATCAGAATCAGAAAATCCGGTGTTGACAGCGGTACCTTTTCCTAGAAAAACCCATACATAATAGAGTATATAGTAGCCTTTTCTTTTTGCATGTTAGAATTGTAATGTATAGAATTACTATCACGGTTCTTTGCCATCGCGTCGTTTTCGCGCAAGCACCGCGGTCCTCGATACGGAGCATGAATTTCCAGTGGATCAGGCGGTACTATTTACAAGATATAAACACAAACAATAATAAAGTGCATTGTTTGAATTTTTGAAAAAATAGTGCACTTTTTTGAACTACGAGAAATAAATTCTTTTTTTGGTATTACTTGGCGAGTGCACGTTTGGCGGATCGATCATCTCCGCTGCTATCGGTAGTTCGTGCCCCCGTTCACCGTTTGGAAAATAGACAGGGATAAAATATCTTTTTGAATAATCAGACTGCACTATCAAGGGGAACCTATCTCCTTCCCCTCAATGATTAGATTCATTTTTATTGCATATGTAGGCCATAACTAGGCTCGAACAAGTATAATTCGTGAGGCGCGCTTTGTAGACGATATCGAAAAAGTAGAGTTTGTAAAATTCAGCCATGCTTATAAATTCTGTTTGTTTCGTACTTTTCAAGTGGCCCATGGGACAGTCGATAAACGTTCCGATTCTAAACCGCGAGGTCTCTGGATCGAGTCTCTTCGCTGAAAACTTTTTTTTTTACTTCTTCACTATGTACATAATTCTAATAACAGGCAAACTGCTTTTTCTCGATCAAAATTAATTATTAAATATGAATAATTCGCGCAATCATGTGATACATCCGTTGTTAGAATTACGTACATAGAGAAGAAGTTAAGAAAAAGAGTTCCCAGCGGCGAGGATCGATCCAGAGACCTAACGGTTATGAATCGGAGCGGCTACCGACTGGCTCTCGAGCCACTCGAAGATTGCACAACAAACAGAATTCATAACCAAGACTGACTTTTACGAACTCTACTTTCTCGATATCATCTACAAAGCGCGCCTTACAAATTATACCGGTTCGAGTCCTAGTTATGGCCTACACATGCGATGAAAATGAATCGCATCAGTACAGAGCCGTAGGAAGGTTCCGCGTGTGAGCCACATTGTTCGTCCCTCGTGCATTCGTTGGCAAAGTATTAATCAATGACGAAATTCTGGAATGCTTATCTATTAAAAAGTATGTAGAAAAAGAATAGAATATTTACCCGGTCGTAGTATATGAGCCCGATTTCCAATGTCTTTGCACTGGTCGTGACCCAATACCTCGTTTAAAAAATCCTTCACGTCGTACCTGCGAATAACAATTCCCGTGAACGAAAGTCTACCAAACGATATGAAGAAAGGAAAACAATATTGAATTTAATAGACTCAATAAATATTGGAGAAACTCTCTGAAAGCAAAGCTTACCTTCCGTATTGCAGCATCGATACGGTATTTTTCAATTTTTTTTCAAATTGAAGCCATATTTTAGGGATTTTTTTTGAGATACCATTACCTCTTCCATCCAACACCTGGTCGACTTTCGTATTTTGACTGTATATTTCTTTTTGTAGTTTATCTGTAAGAAGAAATAAAGTGCCGTAGGCTTGCTAATAATGGACAAAATAATTATTGGCACGTTTCTATTGGCATCACGGGAATTAAACGTACGTAAAAATGAATGAAGGGTTGGATGGACCCCTCCCAATTTAACCGTTGAACGGCGATTGAATGCTTCCGCGACGTTATTTGTACGAATTGGCGATCCCTCGACGATTACGATGTTTGCCAGGGGTAACCATTGTCGACGAAGGTATGTGACAAAATCGATTATTTTGGGGAATGCTGCATACGACGCCTCATCTCCGACAATCGTAATAACGTGAATTGCCTCAACCATTCGACCCGAAGGGAGCATCGGCATCGCCCACGTTAAATGCAGTATCGCTTTCGGTGCCTTCTTTAAACCGAGTTGTGTCCACTTACGGAAAGTGGCCTACATAAAAGAAAGTTTAAACTAACATTTTCTGTGTAATTGCCCTGATAAAAATCTTTCTCTGAATGCGTCCGAAGATGTTTGAGTTAACTCACAAGTTCGCTGAAATTTTTAAAACCCACATTGTCCGGGAAAATCGGAATTATAAAAAATTGTATTTTTTTCAAAATCTACTGTCGGAGCGAGTAACAGAATTAATTGATTTTCCAGACAACTCGTACTTTTTCTTAACGTAGTTTATTTCAAAAAATCGGTTTCCCAGAATTTTTCGGCAAATCTTTTGAATTTCTCTAATAAACTGATAAATTGTGTGCTAGACATTGTGCGGAGAAAATTTTAGAGATATTTCGAAAATAGCAGAGAAACTAACAGAAAGTTTTCCAGACAAATTTTAAGGGAACATTTTCGTCAGGGTACCTCGGGTATTTGGCAAAGTTTGAAAGAAACTAAATATTCTTTATCGTACTCGGCAGAAATGAAACCAACATCCGCGAATCTTCACTCGAGGGAACGTCGCTCTCAAACTGGATACCGCAGCTCTTTTAAAATCGGTTACGACCGCTCGTAAATTGTCTTTCAATTCTGGTGCAAGTTCCATGATGCGCTCCCACACTTTATTATATAAGGGCGTCGTACGATTCTCGCACAAAACATATATCGCGGGAAAACCCTACATGACGATGGAAGGAAGGAAAGGAAGTAATAAAGGAACTTAACGCTTTCTATACATACTGGGATGTGTATCATGTAAGGTAGATAAACTCTAACAAAACAAACCTTATCCCTGATGCGCAGAAAGACGATCCACAATTGAGCTGCTCTTAGGCGTCGCGGGACAACCTTCAGGAGATTCATAACATAAGAATATGAAATAATAAAATTGAAACCAAATTGCAGCTCGATCGCTAAAAATTTACGACAGCTATCTTGTTAACGCCGTTTTTCGTGCACACGGACACACACGCGCGTGCGCGCGCACACACGGGGCACCGTGATTTATGGATGTTTTAGAATATTTTCAACTCGTTGACAAAAATCTCTACATATATTTTTTTCTTCCGAAAACAGAGCTTCGTATGAGGAAGTAAAACAATCCCATACTTAAAAAATATCATTACCCCTCGTAGGATTGAAGTAAAAAAAATTGTATTCTCGTATCACATGAAAATATAAAAAGAATTTTTCACATACTTTAAAAGTTGCGTCTATGTGAAGTTCTTTTGCAAACTTTATCAAGCCCAACATACGTTGGCTTGCAAAGAAAACTGCCGATTTTCCTTTTTCATCGGTGACACAGCCCCGATAAATATCGTTGAGCGGAGGATAATCGTGTAGCACGTCTCCTAATTCGTGAAGGGTTTTGAGGACGGGTGGAAAGCATTTTTGTCTCTCTCGGGCAATTCTTACTTTCATACTCGAAGTCGAAACGTATTCGGCACATCCCGGGTATCTGGATTATTATGCGAAAATTTGGATACTATATGCTACTCCATACTAACTTGGATCGGCAGAAAATATAGCGTAATTAAAGACTACAAAGCTTATGCGCTATATACCCGATCAACGGAGATATACATAGCCTGAGATATATACGGCCATACAGCTTTTTAATTCAAACGATCGTAACTGGGCAGATAAGCAATATAGCTGTTAGAGATGCGATATATTTTACAAACTTTTTAGCAGCGTCATCGATAATTTCCTCTGGTGTCAAAAAGACTCGCGTGCCAACCGTACCAGCTCGCGATAGAATTTGCGATCGTCTAATTGCAGATCAGGCGGATCGTGCGTGTGGCTGTTGATCAGGGTGAGATTACCCGCTTCATCGCAAAATACGTAGCAGTTGCAAGGCTCTTTTCGTGCAGTGCATCGATAATATTTGTAGGGCTTTCCCTTGTAACGGCTATCGACATAATATGTGTAATTTTTCCACCAATATAATTGGGAATCGGATCTTTGTCCTTGAATCCGTTGTAACGTGATTTTTACGGCACGTTCAACTTCGCCCGACTTCTCTGTCCATCGAGACCGCGAGAGCCATTGAGCGCCAGCATAATTTTCTTTATCGGCGGAACAGGCAAACCGCGAAATTTTAAAGATAACCAAATACACCTCAAACATAACCTAATCAGGAAATAATCAATCTCGAGGACGGAGGGGATCGGTGGCGGTATACCCGATTTGCTCAGGATGCTGGGTAGGGAGAGAGGGCGTGGGAAGATAGCCCGGTCGGTGAGAGGATAATTCCAAATAAAAAGAGATACACAGGTTCTAGCTGACGTGTTCCACTATTGTAAATTGTTCAAGGTAATACAGTTCATACAGAAAAGATAGCGCGAGAGATGAATAAAAGACTAAGTACGCGGATCCATAAGATCCTAGTGTATTAAAAGTTGGCGCCGTAAATAACTTACCGGAAGGGAGGCACGTTGAAGTATCCCAAAAGGGAAACGATAGAGAACACTAGGCGGCAAATCGGGATCACCGCATACGGAGAAGCCACGATACGCAAGGGACTAGGTAACGCTCGGAAGATAATACATATAGGTAGCTCACGAGAACGTTAGATAGCCTCACAGGCGAGAACACCCGTGGATAGGCGCGAAAACGATAACGCACGGGAGAAAGAGGTATCGAGATAGCAGGACAGTTCGGTAGCACGCGCGGATCTATCGAGGCCCGTCGATGGTCGGTAGCATGGAGGGGGAAGAGAGAGCGAAGAGAACGCAGCACCAAGCTGAGGCCGAGAGAGAGTGCCGTTCGGGTCGGTAGCGCGGCGAGAACTCAACTGATTCTTCTAACGAGGATCTTTAATATTCCCGATATGCGGAAACTGAAGGTAAAGGAGCCAATCACGCGACGAGACGTCAGAAATGGTTAACGGAGAGATGGTCACCCGTATACTTTACCTATTCGTGGTGGCTATCACGTGGGGGTTCTCTCCAGGTATCAGAAAGATCGAAGGGAAAACATATGCGTAACTCGATAACGGCAACCAATGTGCGGAGAGTTAACGAAAAGTGCGATCGGGCGATCCACGCCGTTGGGTGATCGCAACCCCATACGGCCGTGGCCTTCCATATGTAGACGGACCTCTAAACTATATCTCCCCTCCCTTTACCACTAATGCGGAGCGTCGATATTTCGATCGAACCTGCGTACCTTCCCTCGCAATTTACCGTAAGGGGTAATCTTCGGTAGATACCGGGCGGCAAGTAGGATCTGCCCCTTTCCACGGTAATCACCGACCCCTAAACAGAATGGGTCTTATTCCTTCCCGTTTACGCCTATAGCTAGGGCCATCCCTGAGGATGCGTTTCCTATAAAAAAAAAGGAAAACTTAAATCTATGACGGTAACTAGTAGTACGGCTCCTTGGGGTGTAATCCTTAAAAATTACGTCACAACTCCCCCCTCCTTGATTGGTCCATATCGGATTACGCTGGTGGCGGCGGCCGGGTGTGTTGGGTCGTTGCATCTGAAACAGACTCGAACCCACCCCCTGAGATACCCCAAAGAGAACACTCTATATTACAACCTCGGTAACTCATTTTATTATCACTATAACCAACTCGGCATCACAATCAGGATCGATCATCACCATCGGTAACTCTATGTCGGTTTTTATCCTAATTATCATATAATCAGTCAGTGGTCCTTAATTGTTGACATATAAATCTTAGTCGGGAGTACCCTTGAGCATTTTTCGGTAACGCGACGGATATTTCGAATTGTATCGTCGGAGGTTAAATTCTAATGGGAACACAGTCGATCTGATGGCGAAGTGGCCGAGTATACATTGATAACGCGGTTTGATCTTATAGTCTGTAACTCAGGTAACACAGCGCAAAATAATAATTCAAGTAAATGCCGACGTTACTGTCATTAACTCGATAGCGCGGTCCCGAGTGACCGATAATACTGTGCGAAAGTAAAGGAGGCGATTGTTACATTGTTACATCAGTCGTATTTCTCGAATTGCGGTAGCATATATCGGGAAAATATTCTTCTATATTCCCGAGAGTACTCATGACGATAACACTGCATCAGTTCACGATAACACCCTTCGGCTTACTTACTCGCCCTTTTTCTTTACGGTAACACTGCGCGGAAGTTAAACATATAATTTTTTTTTTTTTTTCGATACGATAACTCGACATAGAATTCTCGATAACACTTCTCGAATGGGTTATCGATAACATAGCATGAAATAACGGTACCCGCCGTCGGAACAAGAACAATGGTCAAAGCGCGTCGTCAAGTGCTTCTTGCATCCATCAATGATTTAGGATCATTGGGAGTTGTCAATTATCGATAACACTGTGAGATCATAAAAGGACGTTAGGTAACATGGACGATAACGCGAACTACCGGAGCTTTAATACCATGAATTTGGCAGCTCGGTGGGGTCCTGGTAGGCACGGGTCGTAGCGGCAGGAAGCCCATACGATCGGTGACGATCTTCGGGGACCCCCCGTGGGTACCGAGAATATTGAGCTCGAGCACTGGCCGCGTAGGATCGGTTGCGCTCGGGCTGCCCTTGAGCGTTGTCCACGTTTCTTCTGGATCGCGCCGCCCTCATTTGCCGCAGGGCCTTCGGGATCTCAGCTCTCGGGACGTTACACCCCAAACTCTCGACGTAAGGTCCACGTTGCATCCAAGATTCGGTACACGTCGGACAGGTACGTAATGTTACGTGGTGTCGACCACATCCGAAGCATACGAGGTCTCCTGTTGGGTTTGGACAGTTCCTTCGCGAATGCCCAGGATAGCCACAGTTGTAGCAGGTGACTACTGGCCCAGCGGAGTAGCTGTTGAATGACGGAGTGGTCCATTGTTGAGCCGGTGGAGGCGTGGGAGTAGCTGGGGGTGTATCCATTGGCAGCTTGTGTATGCCGTACGCGGTCATGGTCGGTTTTTCTTCTATGATTTCTGTGGTCGGACTGGGTGAGTATTCCCCGGAGCTCGGGAGCATTTCGTCCGCGGAATCCTGTATCACCAAGCACTCTTCTGACAAAGCCCGCGGAAGGTTGATTGGGGGACATATTCTTTCGACCGATACAACCCTTGGGTGTGCTTTGTTTGGGGACGTGTCCTCGCCGCGTAAAATGACTGTTTGTCTGCTGGAACTACTTGAGGAGCTGGACGAGCTGCTTGAGCTGGAAGAACTCGAGGTGCTTGACCGAGAACTGCTCGACGTGCTGTCTTCATCGGGACACGCCGGAAACGGAGGAACACGGGGGTCCCCAGTTTCTCCCCGATCCATGATGACGTTGCGAGCGGCTCTCTCGATGGCAGGTATTAAGCCAGGATGACGGCGTTCCGTCCTCTATAATACCCCGACGAATGGGTGCACCGGAATCCAGGGTGATCCTCGCGATGGTGGGATCGGTATCTCGCTTGAGACGTCGACTGTTGTCTGTGAGAGCGTGGCGGTTTCAGAGGGGGCGATGATGGTGCCGTTGGCGTCAGTCACCTCCATCTCGTCCTCGCTCGTTTCGTTGGGGTCAATTGGACACCCGAGGTCGGCCATACCACTGTTACGTCCTGACGTAACTCTCTTCATTTTTCATTAATAACAGTTTTTCGCAACTCATTTTTCTGCTTATTTTCCTACTATATGCAAACCTTTCTCCTTCCAAAACAATTCATACATCTCACGGAAAATCCAAATATCACTCATCCTCATAAAAATCACGAGAAGAAATGATTTCTCTCATCAATCGTTGAACGATACTTCAGGAATGATTTTCCATTGGGAAAAATATGTCCAGGAAGGTTAAAATAATCAGCATGTAAAGCTAAAAACAGGGTAAAAGATAGATGATAAAATTATCTACCACACGAGCTAGATGCGGACAGAGGTCTCAATCCCCCTCGACACACGCACTACCCTCGGTGAACCAGCGAACTCCGTTGCCGACGTCGGTACAATCGACTACCGCATCGACGCAAGGAGTATAGATCTAAGTTTTTACCCTGCGGCCAGACCATTAAAGTTTTCTAACTGAAGGTCAAAAAGGGCCTCCAACGTAAAAACGGGAACCTACATTACCTTATGTATGGAAATTAACCCCGACTACCGAAATAGTTTCAGTATTTCGACACCGAACATTGCATAATTATTTCTGAATATACGAGTCACGCGATTGAGAGTCAGAACATCCCCCACATCATCCAACCACCCATCATTATAATGACATAATTTTCTTTAATCACGATCCCAAAAAGAAATACGGTTTCATACTCCCACACGCTTTCTAATTTAACACTAATTTAATGAATATGACCATTTTAAAAATCTTCGCAATTAAATTATAAATTACGGTATCAAATGAATCAACGATGGTAAAATTGTCCAGAATTACAGGAAGAATAATCGATGCAAGTTATTGGCAAACGCTATTAATGCCATGAAAATATTAATAAATTCAAAACAGCAAAATTTTTTTTGAACTTAGAAGTGCTATTCGATACTAGTTAAGAGTAAAATATCATTTATGACAAGAAATCAAATACGATCATACAAAGGCTGATTAGTCAAATTACGCAAAGCCACGAAAAATAGTCGAGACGAATAAACGTCTGTGATTTCGTGAAAAACGTGCAGTCACCATAATGTTTGATAACACAATATGTAACGGTGAACGAAAGGGCAAAGATGGTAAAAATTTGAGAAATAACAAACGAATGAAACAGAAAATTTACATTACTAAAGCTAAACAATTCAAGGAAGAGAATCGTAAATCATTTCCGAACCGCCGAACCGAGTTGCGGTAGCGCGGGATGCAACGCAAGTATGCCTCGACGATGAGTCACGAAGGCAAGGCGACTCAACCACCGAGCGCGAAGACGCAATTCCGTCGAGAAAAGTCACATACCGCGCGCAGAAGAAATGCCTCCCTACGATCGGGAGAATGAAATAATGATATTTTAATGTAACTATTATCCTTCCGATAATGTTCACCGTATAAATTGGTATTAGGAGTAAAAATGTACTCCTGGAATTTCGTTTTCTCGGCTCATGGTGCACAAATTTATAAATCAGTCAATATATCAAATTAATCAGGAATAATTCCTTATTCTTATGTCCCAACTATTTTTTCCAAAATTTATGGAAAAATCGTAACGTGAGCAACTACAAAGTACATGTAGCAGGAAAACGTACGTCACATACAGTTGACTCGGTCCCCCCCCCCCCCCCCATTTATAGTATAAAAATAACAAGCGTCTCAGCGCCCTGCGGGCGCAGATGCTCTTGTTGGTGGGCTCCGCCCCCCAAACCCCCCGAAAATTTTTTAAGGCACTCACGGGGGTGCACGTCGCGCTACGCGATCCGTATCGAGTGTATTTACACATCGCGCTATGCGCTACGGATGAAGTATGTTTATACGTCGCGCTCTGCATTTCTTTTCGAAAGTACGTATGAGGGAAAAACATTTATCAGTTACGTAAATTAATTCATAGTGTTTAACCTTCGTCGAATAAAAATATTTCTTTTTTGTACCAATTGATTATTAATATTCACGACGGATATTTCCTTTTTGTTTGACGATAAATTGTCAAATATTGAGACACGAGACAAATATAACGAATTGCACCACGTAGAAGTTGATCAAATTAATTTAACGAATCAAATCATGTCTAGTAAAGTCGTTTTATTGGCTTAAAACTTATGACCAGATTTAATGAATATAAAACAAACACACAAAACATGTACCGACACCCATACGATTACCATTTAGCATTCAGGCCAAATATCCCCTTTAAATCCTTCCCCTTCAGTGTTTTTTTTCTTCCCCATAATTGATGGAATTAGTTCGTTATTTTATCTGTAGGAAACCAAATCATTGTAGAAGAAAAGTTCAAGAAATTTGCTATTCTTTGTGATTTTCAATGAAATTTTGTCGATATTTATGGATGCTGCAAAAAAATGCTATCTCGAGAACGAAAAAATATATCGTTTTGGTTCCTGTCTTGTATTGAAGAGGAAGTAGTACGTTACTCGAATCAAAAATTTGTCATCTTGGATAGCTCCGAAATATTTTTCTACAAATTGATGAAATTCTTGAAAAATTCGACTTTGAAGGCTCTTTGACAGTCCTCTTATAACAAATTTCAGTTCTACCATTTGAGATATATTTTTTTTCTTCTTCGTAATACATGGAGTCAGCTCGTTATTGTCTCTGTAGTACAGACAAGTATTGGAGACGAGAAGTTTGAGAAATTCGATAATTTTTTTCGTTTTTCAATGAAATTTTATTGATATTTATCGTCGCTTAAAAATATCAAATTTAGCATCATATCATATCGTATTTTATTTAATTTTATTTAATCACAAACGAGGATAAGTTTATCGGTACGGAATAACTCGTAAAGTCGACAAATTCAGTGTTTGTTACTTTCTTGATAAATAATTGTTTATAATTGTTCTTTAAGAGTACAATTGTTTTTCTTTTTTTGCGAAAAAAAACTTTTCAAGACGTGAGCATATGAAAGAAATTCGTATTTCGACGAAAATTTGAAAAAATTTGAAAAAAAAAAAAAATCGTTGGAAATACGTCGATAGAATAATCATTAGCAGTTTTCTTATCAAGTGTAAACGAATAAATCCAGCGAAAAAAATTGACAAAGATTTCGAATGTGATGAATCTCTGACGGTCGAAGTGTAAAAAATTAAATTTTTAAACATAGCACACTTTTTATCTGCGCAATAACGCGGAGAGTCAGTTTGTAAATACAAAAAGTAGTCTTTGCTTAAAAAAAATCATATCTCGGCAGCGAAAAAAGATTTCGACTCTTATTTTGGCTTGTTTTGAAGAGGAGAAAATATGTTGCCAGAAAAAGAATTTGCAGTTTTTATTATTAACTGTAAACGAATAAATCGGGTGAACATAATTGACAAAGATTTCGGCTTCGATGAATCTTCGGCGGTCGAAGGATAGAAAATTCTTTTTTTTTATGATTGCACACTTTTTATTTGCGCTATACCGCGTAGAATCCATTTATATTTACGTAAAATAGGAATAAAGATTGAAACGAGATGTCGATTTTTTTTTATTCGAAAATCATCCGGCCGCAGAGTACGCGCGCCGCGACGTATAAGCATCTGTGTATCGTCTGCTACGAAATTGTCATCTGCTTCCAAAGTTTGATAGTGTTACGTCACGCACTTTTCGGGAACTCTTTTCGCGAAATTTGCGCTGCTCTTCGACCGCACCGAGAGAAGCTGCACGCGTACACTCGCGAGGAGACGGAAAGACTGAGGGAAATAAAGGAAAAAGCCAAAATCGCTGTGTGTGGGAATCGCAGACGGAGGACCATTGACTGGAGAAAATCTAACAAACTTTCGAAAGCGACATCGTCGAGACGAAGTCGTAAAATAATTCTGTCTTCAAAGACATGAAAAAAATCAACATCCTCAATGGGTTCGAGTTACTCGAGCATTCCAACGTTTTGTTTGAAGATATAGGACCACGGCTCGATCACCAAAAGCTGAGCACGTGGCCTCGACACCATGCTGTGAAGAAAATTCACTAACACCAGCAAGAAACGCCGGCTCATGTACCTGGGCCAGTTAACATCGAAGGTATTAGGCTGTTGCTAAGGCAGCAAGGCGCTGTCCTCCGAAACTCACCAACACCATGAAGCATCGAGGCTCATAGACACGAGTGCTCGATGGCATCGAAGTTCACCAACACCATGAAGCATCGAGGCTCATAGACACGAGCGCTCGATGACTCCGTACCTCACCAACACCACGACGTAGCGAGGCTCATGGACACGAGCGCTCGACGACTCCGAAGACGACCAACACCTCGGAGCTGCGATATCGACAGCTTCACCCCCAACCACTATGCATAGGGCCCAGTGAGTTGAAAAACTTCCGATCTCCTCCGACGAGTGCAGCACCTCTCGGGCATCGTTCACAGCCACCCCCGCGAACAATAAGAGATTCCCGAATGTCGCGAATTTGACAATTAGATAATTTCCGATAGAATCACGCATGTATATGAATATTGGTCAGTTCGTCATCGATATTCAAACTTTGTAATCATATTATTTTTTTTATATATTTTCATGTATTTCCCCGGCTATACTTTATTGCTAGGGGTAGGTCAGGTATTTGCGCGTTACTCAGGTAACCATCATAAACCTTCTGGTCTTTTCCCATCATAAAAAGCAATTCGGAAAAAAACGCCGAATTATATTATTTACGCCTTCAGCAATATCTCGCATTACTCAGAGACTAAACATTTAAATGAAAAATATCTTGCAAACCGATATTGCTTCAAAGATAAATAGTTCAATTTACGATATTTACCAGCGACGAAAGAAGAATATCGAGTTACATATGAAGTGTTTTTTTTTCAACAACCACCTCCGAGAAGTTTCTTCTAAACATTTGGTTGAAATAAATAAAGATAAGTGGTGCTCGTTCGAAGAAGCGATTCTATTCAGCTCGCTGATTTGTCACGGTTCCTAGAAAGAAAGAAAGGAGAAGACTCTGTGCTGGGAAAGAACAGAGGATTGCACGTTGTTGCTATGTCGCCACGACGGAGAAAGCCTCTGTACCAGCATACTTTTTAGGTAGGATAGAAAGAGAAGCGACCACGTGCGCGTGGCTGGTACGAACAAGGGAAGTCAAGAGCCACCCCAAAGGGGAGGTAGCGCTGTTGGCTAGCTCGCGGGCCAGCTACGGTACACGTGATCGTACCGAGAGAGTAGGGGAAGGGTGAGCCACCCGCGCAATGCATAGAGCGAACGAGAAGGCCCACCACTCATCGATAGCCGAACTTTTCTCAACCAATAGGAAGAGAGCCATAAAAATTAAGAGACAAATGCAATTCTTAGCCAAGAGTAGGGATAAAGAAAGAGAGAATAACCGAATAATAATTATTAACAATCGTTAATAATAACCATTTTTCCATGTTTTACAATAGCCAAATGTCATAATTGTCGTAAAAGTTTAACCCGAAATTTGTTAATTTGACAAATGGAAAGGGTAAACAAATTAATTAATTAATTTAATTAATTCATCATTTTATCTTGAAAGCCGACGAAAAACCATTAAGAATGAATACCAGAACACCCTGGTTATTATGAAATTTATATTGAATTTAAAATCAATTTAATTATATCTGTCAAATCGATATCGATCGATATTTCATATATTATAGTAAAAACCGAATGAAAATGCATGTAATAGAGTGAAGAATGAAAGCAAAATATCAATAGAGTTCATTTTAATATTTTTGGGTTTGATAATTAATTAATTCTTTATCAAGAAAATTTTCATTTTTATCAAGTATTAAAATCCGTAATTTTCCACCTAGAAAGGTGATTCAAATTCGAGACACTTCCGAAATAAATAAAAAGAATAAATTGTTAATTAACAAATCCAAAATCAATCTGGAAATAGTTAATTAGAATACTTATCGATAATCATCATCCAATAGAAAGAGAACAAGGAAGGCGTGGAAAATCACGCCTCGACCGAAAAGTTGCCCCTTCCACCACGGTCTATGTCAAGACTATTTAAACTGTGCCCTTTATGGAGGGACACTGCCATTTTTCATATTCTGTACTGCCATACTGCTACTCAACGTTTTTCAAGTCACTTATTACTCCTCCGGAAGTCAACGACGTCACTTTGTTCGCGACAATTTTTCCTTTTTCTTAAAAGACTTTGAAATTATTTCAAGTCTAGTTTCCCGTTTCGGAATTGCGTGTGATTTGTGTGATTCTTCTTGTGTTGTGAAAAATTGTAACTAACTTTCCGTTTTCATTTATTAACTTCAGTGAAGTTAATAAAATAAAAATTGTTGTGCTTCAACTGTGTGTTTCGTTCTTCGTGAAAATCCTTCAACCGCTCGGCACTTACTCGAAGCCGAGGGTATCGACCAGCGATCCCCCGACAACCTCCAGCAGCAACCTCTTCGTGTTTCCTGTCCTCCGGATATTTTTGTTCTTCGGTAAGTCTTATTTTTTTTCCTGAGTTTGCGATTTTTCCCCTCAACCCTTCCACTCCATTTAAAAGTTTAAGAAATGTACGCACCTCAGATTATTATCGCCCTTCTGGCAATTATAGTGATCGTGTTAATTTTTATTCTTTTGTGCGGAATTTCTATTAAAATCACCGTTAATATTCGCGATTCTAGAGTCACTCGTGAAACCCCTGTAGTACACTCGGGTGTACGAATTTATCCCGTGTCTACCGCGCGTCGAGTCACTTAAATTAATCCGTGAGAGTAGTAATTTTTTCAATATCGCGATGAACTCCCCTTTGATTGTCGTGATTATCCTTAGTTGTTTTCTCATAGTTTCTATAATAGCCGTGATAGTTTGGTATCTCCGCGTTTCCGTTCCGTTACCCCGCAAGAAGTCGTTGCAACACCTAGTGCTCCCCTTGAATATTTTTGCCCTTATTGTCATGTTGTCCACCCTATCAATGAAAACGTTTAGATACCCCTTTGTTCCCATTTCGCGAATGAACTCTAACCTCTTCCCGAGCAATTTTCCGCGAGGTTAGGCTCAAAACGAGGCATCCGCGAATCGTAGCCGCTTCGATACCGAGTAAATTGATTAAGTTCATTGACCGAGATGAGGCCGGCTCGGTTTCGGAATTGCGTGTGATTTGTGTGATTCTTCTTGTGTTGTGAAAAATTGTAACTAACTTTCCGTTTTCATTTATTAACTTCAGTGAAGTGAATAAAATAAAATTGTTGTGCTTCAACTGTGTGTTTCGTTCTTCGTGAAAATCCTTCAACCGCTCGGCACTTACTCGAAGCCGAGGGTATCGACCAGCGATCCCCCGACAACCACCAGCAGCAACCTCTTCGTGTTTCCTGTCCTCCGGATATTTTTGTTCTTCGGTAAGTCTTATTTTTTTTCCTGAGTTTGCGATTTTTCCCCTCAACCCTTCCACTCCATTTAAAAGTTTAAGAAATGTACGCACCTCAGATTATTATCGCCCTTCTGGCAATTATAGTGATCGTGTTAATTTTTATTCCTTTGTGCGGAATTTCTATTAAAATCACCGTTAATATTCGCGATTCTAGAGTCACTCGTGAAACCCCTGTAGTACACTCGGGTGTACGAATTTATCCCGTGTCTACCGCGCGTCGAGTCACTTAAATTAATCCGTGAGAGTAGTAATTTTTTCAATATCGCGATGAACTCCCCTTTGATTGTCGTGATTATCCTTAGTTGTTTTCTCATAGTTTCTATAATAGCCGTGATAGTTTGGTATCTCCGCGTTTCCGTTCCGTTACCCCGCAAGAAGTCGTTGCAACACCTAGTGCTCCCCTTGAATATTTTTGCCCTTATTGTCATGTTGTCCACCCTATCAATGAAAACGTTTAGATACCCCTTTGTTCCCATTTCGCGAATGAACTCTAACCTCTTCCCGAGCAATTTTCCGCGAGGTTAGGCTCAAAACGAGGCATCCGCGAATCGTAGCCGCTTCGATACCGAGTAAATTGATTAAGTTCATTGACCGAGATGAGGCCGGCTCCTCACGTAAATTCACGATTCGCGACGTAACAAAAATTGGGGGCTCGTCCGGGATCTACAGAGCCATTCGCGAAATTTAGTTTTCTTTTGTTGTTTCAAATTTTTTTTTCTCTTTGTTGTTTCCTCCATCCTTCCCTATATTATGCATGAGAGTGAGTGTGTTGCATGATAGTTAGCTCGCCACACCAATGCGAGACCCGTACTCTAGTCCGCCACACCAATGCGGAACCGTAATGTAGCTCGCCACATACTATGCGAGAAAACGTATTTTAATCCGCCCCGTACTAGCGGAACCGTATTTTAGCTCGCCCACCAATGCGAGACGTATTTTAAGAAAAAGTGAATTTTTGTATTTTTTGTTTATTATGTCATTTGTATTTTGTGTGTATTTCCGCGATCATTTTTCGGGTTGAATTTCAGAGTAGGTTATTGTAGAATTCGTGAGTGTTTTTTCGGGTTATTTTTCAGCAGTGAAATCGCGAGTGTTTTTTTTTTCGTCATGAAAATTTGTCTCAATGTTCACCCGATCGAAGGGGAATATTGATAAAAAAGTGTTACACGAGTATCCGGAAGAACGGACTCGTAAGCGTAGTAAACCGAATAAGGGAGAGGAGCAGGGTGACGCGCAAGCCACGCGATCGCCTTGCGCTCGCTCGTGCCCTTCCGACGGCGGTGCGGAAGCCGCAGGTTATACCGATAGGCGCGAATCGACGACCGATTCACCGAAGAGTGAATCCTCCGAAGAAGTTTTTGTTAGCAATCAACTCAGTGATAACTCAGTAGTACCGTCAAACAGTGTATACAATTTAGCATCAGGGATTTTAGAATCAATAATCGAACCATTAGGGCAATTAAAAATAAATTCACCGCGTCTTAAAATCGAAAATCTACAAAATCCGAAAATTGAAAATCCGCAAAAATTAAAAATCGATAGTACCCCGAGTTTAACATCAGTAAAAAAGAAATTTGGAAATCGGAAAAAGTTTATCGAAAAATAAAGTCGAGTCTTCCGGGGGAGGTAGTGTACCGTCGGGAAGCATTGCCTCCACTTCAACGTTCGTAACCGCGAAAAGTGAATTAACTCCTTTCAATAATAATTTCCGTACGCCTGGTTATTTTTCCGCGAAGAGTAATTTTTCTGGTGCGAGAAGAGATATCGGTCTCAATCCATCGTTAAAAACACCAAGTGAACAGAAATTTGCACCGTATCCCGTGACACCGAAATCGAGTCGAAGACGCGATATACTAATTAAACCGAAAAATTTATTTACCGGTGAAAAACCAAAATTCACAATGCCTGACGAAGTGAGACCAGACGCCGCGAGTCTTGGATTTTTGCGCGACGCGATCCGTCTATTGCCCGAGTTTAACGGGGGTCGAGAACACTTGAGTAGGTATATCACGGGGCTCGAGGAAGCCCTCGATATGGTAGGACCCGCGTGTGAAACTCACCTCTTGCGACTCGCGAAAACTAAACTCAGTTCCGCCGTTTGGAATAAAATATCGACAATAACGTTTGCAAATATTCGTGAATTCACCGATTATCTTCGTAAAACATACGATCCGCCGCGTGACGTGTTTCAACTTACCGGTGAACTCGGAAGTAGCTTCCAGGAAGATTCGGAAAAAGTTGATGATTACGCGGATAGAATTCGTAATCTTGCGGTAAAAATTCTAGAGGCTCATAAACATGCAGACGGTGCTCTTGATGAGAGTGAAAAAGAGCGAATCGAAAAAATGGCACTTAGCTGTTTCGGTCGCGATTTAAAACCGGATATCCGTCGTGAAATGGGCGACGATCGCACCCTTAGCGACGCGATTAATCGAGCGCGAGATATCGAACGTGAGCTTGCAGATTTAGATCGACTCCGAAAAGGTAAAAATCCGAAAGATAAACCGAGTGAGAAATCCGAAAAATCCGTAAAAGGGAATAAAACCGAGAAATCCGCGGAAATTAATTTTGTTGCAACCGATAGCAAACCAGGGAATAAGAATCCGTCAGGAGGTAGTTCCGTCGTTCCGACTTGCCAGTATTGTGGAAAAAAGGGACACATTGCTAAGAGCTGTTACGCTGCGCAAGCCGCGGCTGGTCAACAGTCTCCGGCCACGTGCCAAATGTGTGAGCAAAAGGGTCATACAGCGAACAATTGTCCACTGTTGGCTCCTGCTCCACAGGCACCTATGCCGAGAAATGCTGTAACCTCTCCAGGGCAGGTAGTAGTATGTCAGATATGCTCGAAAAGAGGGCACAGCGCTGAGAAGTGCTTTTCAAAGCCGTGTACGATCTGTGGGAAAAAGGGTCATCTGCCGGAAACTTGCTTTCATGCGCAACGAGCTGCCGGAGTGCAGGCGTCAGCGGTGAAACAAAGTATTCCGCCGGTCCAGGTAAGTAGTGGCCAGACTCAGCCACCCACGATTCAGTGTTATGGATGTAAAGGATGGGGGCATTTTGCGAGAAACTGTCCCTCCTGCAATCTCAGCGGAGGTAATGTTTCGCAAAGTGTACCACCGGTAGCGAGTCCGATGACTTATGCTCAGGCAGCCTCTCCTCAGTATCCTCCGACTATGTGCCGGTATTGTAAAACGATCAGACATAAATTGGAGGAGTGTCCATCACGAATCCGTAAATACGGTCAGATCGTCACCGCTTCGGGAAACGCGAACGGCCAGCTAGAATCGGGTGCCCAGGTGGAGGCCACCGCGGACACGCACCCGACTCTCACCCTGAAAGTAGTATAGGACAATGCGCGCCGGAGGTCGTGACCATGTTTATGGCACGATACGTCGACGACGTAATTGGTCCTACTATATTGATGCAGGGAAAAGAGCTATCGGAAACTATTACTTTGATGTTAGATACAGGTGCGAGTAAGAATGTTTTGAAAGAAAAATGTATAGATCGTTGTTTATATATTGATCGATCGAGAGTTCTTAGACTTAGCGGTATAACAGAGAACATCGTACAAACCCTTGGTTCGGTAGAAATTTTCACGCTAGGTAAAGAAACGTCATTTCATTTAGTACCGAATAGTTTTCCGATTAGACAATCCGGAATATTGTCATCCGAATTTTTCCGCGATAACCTTGCAAAGATCGATTATGAGAATAATTGTGTGGACGTAAACGGATTGAGAATACCGTTCCATACGCGAGAAAGTATAGTGTGATGATAGTGCAGCCTACGCCTTATTTTCCTTTCCCACGGACTCCTTAGATCCCCTTCCTGCCTACGTGACTTTCCACGACAGCTGCACCCTCGCTATCGCCAGGGCGTCGCGCAGTCGGAATGCGCACCCCCTACATTCCTGATAAGGCCCAAGGACTTTATCTTCCAACTCCCATAGTCCAGCCATGAAGCACCTATCTTTATGACCTGACCTTCCTAGAATCCGAGACATCTGCTGTTCCCAGCATCGCCCAAGACGTGCCCTTCTTCCGACTCCTAAATTCCCTCCCCACCATATCACTGTTTTCCCATAGAGTAGTGCTATAAGAACCACTCTCTTCCTAGGCTAGTTAGTTAGTAGTTTTCCGATGATCTAAGCAGTAACGTCACGCTGTACATTGTATCATCAAGAATAAACGTCTTGTGCTATTCGAATAAGTGTCTACCGCGTTTTTCCTTTCAACAATCGCGTTCCGTAGCCGAGTCGGCAGCTTCCTCAACTAATTTTCAACGAATAAATAAACCACGACGTCACAATAGTCTTCCCGCCAGGTGTAAGAAAACTTTTTTATGTCAGAATAAAAAACCAGGAAGTAGCAGAGGGATTTTTGCCAACCTTAGACGCAGGTGAAGGAATAACCGTAGAGCAGGGACTCGTCAGGAACGAAAAAGGTTAAGCCTACGTTTATGTCACTAATCACCGAAGTCGAAAGGTAGAAATCGAAGTCCCCGTCGTAAAAATCTTTCCGTATAGGTCATTTGAAGCGATTGTTGATAAATTAAACAATAAAATTGCAAAAGAAAAATCCATGAGAAATCCAAGTTTTGTCGAGAGAAATAACAGCTCAGGCTCCAATTTGAATCTAGTCGGAGAGGTTCATATTGTAAAAGAGAAAGTAATAGAGCCACCAAAAGTAGAAATCGTAAAGCGAGAGATCCGTGATCTAGAGTTTGATATTGTAGAGAGAAAAATCCGTTATCCAGAATATCCAGTAGAAATCCTTGTAGCCGATGAAAATTTTGTTGAAGAGAAAAATCCAGTCGAAAATCCGGTCGTTGAAAAATTCGTACAGGAAAAAAATATTAACGAAAATCCAGAAGTTGAAATTTGTATTGTCGAAGAATCCGTTCTCAATCCTGTAACCGAGAACCCTGTAGAGAGAGAAAATGTTGATATCGAGAAAAATCCTGAAAATCGTTGTATCGAAAGAAATCCTGAGAATCCTTGTATTGAGATAAATCCTGAAAATCGTTGTGTCGAAAGAAATCGTGAGAATCCTTGTTTTGAGATAAATCCTGAGAATCGTTGTGTTGGAAAAATTCCAGTTATTGAGAAAAATCCAGAGAATTGTTTTATTGAGGAAAAACTTGAGAATCGTTGTACTGAGAAAAATCCTGAGAATCTTGTTGCCGAGAAAAGTTTTGAGAAAAATCCTGAAAATTGTGTTATTGAGAAAAATCCTGAGAACCGTTGTATTGAGAAGTTTGTTGAGAAAAATCCAGTAATCGAAAATTTTGTTGAAAAGAATCCCGTGAGTTTTGTTGTCGAGAAAAGCGTGATCGAGAATCCAGAGATTAGAAATCCAGTGATCAAGAATCCAGAGATTAGAAATCCAGTGATCGAGAATCCAGAGGTTAGAAATCCAGTGATCAAGAATCCAGAGATTAGAAATCCAGTGATCAAGAATCCAGAGATTAGAAATCCAGTGATCGAGAATCCAGAGATTAGAAATCCAGTGATCAAGAATCCAGAGATTAGAAATCCAGTGATCGAGAATCCAGAGGTTAGAAATCCCGTGATCGAGAATCCAGAGGTTAGAAATCCAGTGATCGAGAATCCAGAGATTAGAAATCCAGAGATCGAGAATCCAGAGGTTAAAAATCCAGAGATCGAGAATCCAGAGGTTAGAAATCCCGTGATCGAGAATCCAGAGGTTAGAAATCCCGTGATCGAGAATCCAGAGATTAGAAATCCCGTGATCGAGAATCAAGTGCTTGAAAGTTTTGTTCCAGAAGAACCCGCATTCAATATTTTGAGAAATAATAGAGCAGTAGCCGAAAAAATTCCTATAAGAAGTCCGATAGAGAATCCAGTAGTAGGAACCAGTTGTTCTGTAGGTAGATGCAAATGTGGCAAAAATCAAGGTTACATCGGAGATAACGATATCTCGATAATGAAAAACCGAACAGAAGATTTTATTTTTGAGAAAAATGCTAGTGGAGGTATAGTGCTAGACGCTAGCATATCCGATAGATATTATATAGAAAACGGTCTAGATAACAACGTTTATGTGTCCGATAACCAGATTAGAAATGTGACGATAGAGAAAAACCTTCCGAATCCAAGATTAGCTTTGTGTAAGAATCCTGAGATATATACTCATCGAAGAGCCGCGGATTATCTGCCAATGTATAGTGTTGAAACTCAGTCCGAAAACAATAATAAAAAAAAGGAAAATAGTGAGAAAAAGAAAAATTCTCAACCGCGTTATGACCAGAGATTTATTTCATTCGTTTTGTATGTGTTGTTATTTCTTTTTCGTTCCGGCAATACCGCAGTGAACTCTTTAAATAGCGGAGGAAGCCGAAACGTTGGTAGAGTCCGAGAGAATTCCGTGTATACCTGCGCCGAGGGTTCGAGCCTCGCGAAAAGGGCAACCTCGGCTCACGAGTACGTAGAGCCATTAATAGCTGAGAGATTTCTTGTCGATTGCGATTGTTTTTCTTTTGGAGCTACGATGTCTAATGAAAATAGAAGCGATAGAGTTATAGAATTGCTTAGATTGGAGCATTTGGATAAAACAGAAAGTGATTCACTTAAAAAGATGATAGCAAAAACCGCCGATAGATTTCATTTGCCAGGCGAGCCATTGGCCGCCACCGACGTAGTAATGCACAGAATCCATACCACAGATGATTTTCCAGTAAACTCGAAACAATATAGATTCCCTGAAGTCCATAAAGAGGAAATTAGAAAACAGATAGATGAATTTTTAGCAGCAGGATTTATTCGTGAATCGTCATCTCCGTATAATACACCTTTATGGGTGGTACCGAAAAAACTCGATTCGAAAGGAAATAGAAAGTGGAGAGTAGTTCTCGATTTCAGAGCGCTGAACGAGAAAACAATAAGCGACGCTTACCCTTTGCCGAATATAGTAGATATCTTAGATCAACTCGGAGGAGCGCGTTATTTCTCAGTGTTTGACCTGGCCTCCGGGTTCTACCAGATCAAAATGCACCCCGATGATTGTCATAAAACAGCGTTTACGACACCCTACGGTCATTACGAGTACGTACGAATGCCGATGGGACTCAAAAATGCACCTCCGACGTTTCAAAGAGCGATGGATTTGGTGTTATCAGGGTTGCAGGGTCGCGAAATGTTTGTATATCTCGACGATATAGTCATTTACGCGAAAATCCTCGAGGAACACAACGAAAAATGCGAAAAGTTGTTCGATCGACTAAGAAAGGCTAATATGACGTTACGACCGGATAAATGTGAATTTTTGAAACGCGAAGTAGCTTATCTTGGTCATGTCATCAGCGGAGATGGTTTGAAACTCGATCCGAAAAAAGTAATTGCCGTAAGAGAATTTCCAAGACCGAAGAATGTGAAAGGAATCCGTCAATTTTTGGGATTAACAGGATATTATCGCAGATTCATTGAAGGTTATTCGAAGTTGGCAAAGCCATTGACTAACCTGTTAAAAGACGATGTTCCTTTTGTATGGGGAAATAGTGCAGAAGAAAGCTTTAACGAATTAAAAGAGAGACTTTGTACCGAACCAGTTTTAATTTTTCCTGATTTTTCAAAGCCATTTATAGTCACAACAGATGCGTCCGGTTACGCAATCGGAGGTATTTTGTCACAAGGACTAATAGGAAAAGATAAACCTATAGCATACGCTTCACGTACCCTTAAGGATCCAGAAACCCGGTATGATACATACGAAAAAGAAGCCTTAGCGATTGTTTACAGCGTTTTGCACTTTCGACGGTACCTTTATGGTAGGAAATTCACTCTGGTTACCGATCATAAGCCTTTAAATTGGTTCAAGAACTGTAAGGATGGTAATGCACGCGTCCTTCGTTGGAGACTGAAATTGTCCGAATACGAATACGACGTTGTGTATAAAACAGGAAAAACAAACGTAAATGCTGACGCATTGTCGAGAAATCCAGTCGACACGCACTCTAACGAGAGCGACGAAGAGATTTTCGTGACATGCGAGGACAACAGCGATTTCCTAACCACCCACGAAATATTGCGTTTACTTGAAAATACCGATATAGAAACCGATGGAGAGAGCGATGAGGAATTCCCATATGAAGAGGATTATGAAGAGCTATGGAGAGAGTCACTGACCCCTATACAGCTGCTCGAGGCCGACCGAAAGGACGATCCGAGTGAGTCAATGGGTCAGTCGACTGACCCTTTAGCCGAGCATAAACTCAGGTCAAAGAAAGACCCTTCGTATATTATAGGAATAACAAGGAATCAAGCTAAACAACAGCAAAAGGAAATCTTACCGCCTGTTGCTAATCCGCCTGTAAAAGAAATTTCGAAACAGGTGGAAGAAACGCCAGCGCGTGTAATTACTCGTAGACAAGCAAAAAAACAGCGCGAAGAACAATTACAAAGAGAAGGTAAGGTAAATAAACCTCCAACCGAAGATTCACCTCTGAAGGAAAAACCGACAATGAAGAAAAATCATTCGAAGATTTCTCCACGGAAGAATCCACCGCGGAAGAAACAACAATCGAAGAAAATAGATCCAATCGAATCCGAAGATTCTGCATCCGAGGAAGATGAGAATCAGGTAGGTCCAAGTCATCGAGAAGAACCAATCAAAGATCTACCAAACGAAGATTTTGATGATTCGCAAGACGAGAATTGCGAGGATCCAAGAGACAGAGATTATGATCCACGAGAAGAGATACCACGAGAAGATTTTATCATCGATGAAGATCAAATATCCACCAATGAAGAAAATTTCCAACCACACGAAGATATTCAACAGAGAATGGACTCCGAGGAAGACGATAATGATTCGGAGGAAGAAGAAAACAGCGATAAAGACTTTGACAAAGACGATATGCCGTTAGAAAAACGACTTCGCGTAGAGAATGAGGAAAAAACACCTTCGAGAAATATTATCGAATCACGAGATCTGTTTTTCATACGAAAAGATAGTCTCGCGTATTTTGTCAAAACTAACGGAGCACCCTTCGACCTCGGATCTCGAAAACTCGTTGAGCGTAGAGAAATGCCGTACTTCCCTGATCTCGTACTTGGCAAAGCCAGTGTGGTGAAGCGAGGGAACAGGTACCATATAGCTCTACCTGTCAGCGATGAGTCCGGAGAAGGTTTACTCTCCTTGTATGTATTTTACGTGCCGTCTGCGCCTTTCGGCCTACGACACGGCACCCATGTGCGCGGACCCGGGATCACGCCCGACAAACGCGCCTTACAGCTTCCAATTCCCCGCCCGGGACTTGCCCGGGCAGGCCTCTTGGTATGGGGGGGAGCACTTTACACAAAACTCCCTACGGCCTTTGGAGGACCGCACCCGAGTCGAAGCGCAACTCACACGCATTTCAAAAACAACCACTACCCGGCAGAGACCAACCCAAATAGGGCGACGCGATAAAGTCGCGGGGCTTGGTCGCCCTCCCTGCCTACCGATACCGAACCATAAATGACTATGTTCTGCCGAGTCCTCGGTGAAACCCGAATTAAGCACAGCGGGGGCACAACTCCCCGTGCGGGCATGATGGTAGATCCACCCTTATACATGACGGCCGCCCGAACTCGATGCTCCATCGCCGCCTGGACTCGCCACGACGGGAGGCATCCCAGCAACGACCGCCCACCCGCGCCTGCTGGCTCCGGAGAAGGTTTGTCGGGAACGTTAGCCCAAATTAATAGCTCGATTATTAGCCTTCGAAATACAATGGAGTCTTTAAATATTCCAAGTGTCAGTATAGCCAAAACGGAGAATGTAGGTAACGTACCTTGGGATGAAATAGCTTCAAAATTACGATCCGGATTTAAAGGGAGTACAGTGAAAATAATAGTTTGTCATGGGATAATTCGGTATCCAAGGAAAGAAGAGAGGTACGAATTTATACGTGAAATGCATAGCTCAGCTGTGGGAGGCCACCGAGGGGTTAGCAAAACGTATAATCGCGTGCGACAACACTTCTTTTGGGAGAAAATGAAAACCGATATTCAACAATTTATTCAACAATGTTTGCCGTGTCAATTAAAAAAATGCGATAGATTCAGAACGAAACAACCAATGTTAATAAGGGATACACCGGGAACAGCTTTTGAGAAAATAGCGATGGATATAGTCGGTCCGATACCAAAAACAAAAAGGCTTCCCGCGTAGAAAAAATTAGTATGGGATTGACTCTGGGAGGACGATGGGCGAGAGGCTGGGGTTTGTTTGGGATTGAATCTGGGAAGCACTATGGGCAGTCATCTGGGTTTTGGGACCCGGCTGGATGGTTTCCCAGACCTTTTCCCATAGCTTCAGTGGACGGGGGGAATCCTCGTGCAATCAATCCCATACGCTTTTCCAGATTCTCTCCCAGCCGTCGCATACGAACGGGGATCCTCGTGCAATCAATCCCATATGCTTTTCCAGATTCTCTCCCAGCCATCGCGTACGACCGGGGGAATCCTTGCGCGATCAATCCCATACATAGAATCCCATGTTATGTGTAAGTGAAAGAAGATGAAAAAATAGATTTTGTCAAATGGAAGAAAAAAATAAAAAACGAAAAAATATGCCTGAAACCAATTTTTTTCGACGGATATGAGTTCCCCGAGCAAAGTTAAATGCTGCTGTACGTAATCGGCGTTTGAAATTCGATGTAGGTCCCAAAAATATTGTAAAGTATTGGATGAGTTTAACATAGATCTTTTAATTTATCTATCCAAGCTTTTCCCAGTACATCACATTATTTTTGGGGCCTTAAATGAAATTTAACCGCCGATTATGTACTACAGCGCTTAACTTTGCACGGTGTAATCATATTCGTTGAAAAAAATTAGATTTGAGCATATTTCTTCGTTTTTCATTTTTTCCTTCCATTTGACAAAATCTATTTTTCCTTCTTCATTCATTTACACATAATATGGGATTCTATGTATGGGATTGATCGGGCGAGGATCCCCCCGGTCGTACGGTACGGCCGGGAGAGAATCTGGAAATACGTATGGGATTGATTGCACGAGGACTCCCCCGTCCACTGAAGCGATGGGAAAAGGTCTGGGAAACCATCTAGCCGGGTCCCAAAACCCAGATAACTGCCCATAGTGCTTCCCAGATTCAATCCCAAATAAATCCCAGACTCTCGACCATCATTCTCCCAGAGTCAATCCCATACTAATTTTTTCTACGCGGGTTAACGAATACATTCTAACAATTCAAGATCAATTCACAAAGTTTTGCATCGCGATTCCTTTGCCGAACGCAATGGCCGTAACAATAGCAGACGCGTTTGTAAAACATTTTATTTGTATTTTCGGATCTCCTAAGGCAGTACTGACAGATCAAGGCAGTAATTTTCTGAGCGGATTAATGCGACGATTAGCTAAAAGATTTCGTATCAAGAAATTGCGTACAACGGCGTTTCATCCACAGTCCAACGGATCACTCGAGAGGTCTCACCATGCTCTAGGAGAATACCTGAAGCAATACAATGGTCGAGAGTTCGAGTGGGACGAATGGGTGGAATTGGCGATTTTTAATTATAACACCAGCGTCCACGAAGGAACCAAACATACACCGTATGAATTAGTCTTCGGAAAATTAGCAAGAACCCCATCAAGTGAAGAAATCCATCCTGAAGATCGACTACAAACCTATAATAATTATCTCGTAAAAATTATAACTCAAATGCATGAAATTCGAGCCACTGCCCGCAACAATTTAATAGGAGCGAAGGAGAAGTCGAAACTTCTCTACGATCGAAAAGTCAATCCGAAGAAATTTCAAGTTGGAGAATACGTTTTTCTAAAGAAAGGCCCTAAGCCAAAAAAGCTCGAAGATAATTATTCAGGGCCGCATGAAGTAGTAGAGGTGATGGGGGACCACAACGTCCGCATTAGAATAAAAAGGAAAACCCAGGTAGTGCACGCCGATCGATTGCGAATTTCGCATGTTAACCCTACGTAGAAGATTAAAATATTAATTATCAAGGACCTTATGCAGCAAGACTTAAAAAAAAAATGGCCACCCAACAAACCGCCGTTCTACACCTCCGTGAGCTTCTTGCCGTTAACGGGCTGGAAGCCACGTATACCCTCCTCCGAGAGAAGGTAGAGGGAAAAACTAATTCCACCTCCTATATGGTGGAGGTGGAAGATTATATGGCGGTGGGCTACGGAGATGAAGAAGAGGACGCAAGGGAATCGGCAGCGACGAACCTCTTGGACGTTATCATGGATATCGGTGGTGACGACCCGATACCCATCAACATTGTCCGACCCTTGCCCCCCGTGGTTGTCGAGGCCCCCATGGAAGTAGAAGACAACGGGTTTTATTCGGAACTTGCGAGGGATATCAACGACGGTCCCCAAATAGCTTTAGAACGATTATATAATAGGGCCGCATCATTGGTAACTCCGATGAACGACCAATTTCTAGAGGTAGTCGATTATTTGACCGAATATTTGAAAACGTATAGACTTACCCTTAATCGTCATGTGGGGTTTAACCAGGAGGGAAGGTTGACTTCCACCTGGGATGTCAACACACACCCAGAATATTATCATTCTATGGTGCACCCGGATTTTGACTTTATGGAACTTGTAATGTTGAAAACAACGATCAGAAGTCTCCAAGAGATCCATAATTTGGAGCCATGGGACATCTCAGATGCAGAGAGTGACTAAACCTGTCCTCTCGGCTACTTGTGCCATGGGAACACGATTAATTGCACATATGTAAATACTAGAAGATAGGTAGATTAGATGAATTTTATTTTATTAGTTTTTGCCATTGCTTGTTTTTTTTTTGGTTTGTTTGATAGGATAATGTAAAAATTATTTTCTTTATATTAAAATAAGTTAAGTTAAAATAAATTTTCTTCATTTTGTTTGTAATTGTACATTTCGAAGTAGAAAAAAAAATAAAAACAAAAATAAATAATAAATAAATTAAAAAAAAGGGGCAAACTTCATTTAAAGTAAAATCGAAGATGAAGGCACAAGAGTGCTAGGGGGTCGCTATTGGTGGAGCGGCGCTAGTGCTTGATCGAATCAGGTTCGATCTGTCTGCATCAACAGCTTGAGAATGGATTTGGATGATTGCGCAAATGTATGAATGAGAAATAGCTATTTAAGCATCCCTTACTATATACTGCTATAATTAAGAAAACAAAAAGAAAAAAAAGAGGAAAATTCTATTTTTATTAACGTATATAAAAATATATATTCAAGATTTTTTTTTTTATTATTATTTGGGAGATTTATATCAATAAAGCTTACGGAAAATTTATCAAACTTTATATAATCAGATCATGAAAATTTATTTTGTTAAAAATGTATACTTACATTGTGGAGATTGCAAACTTCCTCGCCTACGAAATGGATAGAAAAGAAGGGGGGGGCTTGCACTTAAATATTATCTGTAAGCAGATCAACGAGTACACATCGCTGGACCAAGTCCTGTTTGACGGAAGCCAACCAGACCAAAACTCGGTCTAAGAGTATGCGGATATTTAACGACATCGAGGACAATGGGTTCGCGGGTTTTTAAACCTCGACCTGAATGATTTCAGAATATTAATTTTTTTTGTTTGCTCGTGCAAGTGCCTGTGCATGGTAATCCATAAGGGAAACCATGAACTTTAAAATCATGAACAGAATTTTATTTCCTATTTTCTTTGATTTTTCTTTTCAAACTAAAAGTCAACATGCTACCATACGGATCTGATGTCATTACCTTGGCCATTGAATTGAACCAATCCTGACCGGAAGGAGCACCTGCCGTAACCGAGGACGAAATAGAGTACTGGTACACCCCAGAGGGGCTGTTTGTACCACCAGAGTGGAGACTCTTGGCCGACCACGTGGTCCGATCATGGACGAGGGCTCTAAAGGAGGCCCGACGCCTGAGACTCGGAGGTCATCTCTACGAGGTCAAGGGGGATACAGCGGTACCCATAGGCCAGAGACCTGACCTTATTTTATATGAGAATGCTGACAACGAGTTCGAGCCCGAAGATGACGACGATGGGTTTGGGGACAATTAAGCCTCAACCCTTCGTTCGTTCTAGGGTAGTTTATTATTAACCATTATTATTTTATTCGTAATTATCTTTGTGTTTTTTTGGGGCACGCTATATAAGTGCCCTCCATATATATATATCTTTAATTTTTTAATTATTCTTCAATTTTTATTATTTTTGTTTCTTTTATAGGGCACATTATATAAGTGACCCTCTATATAATAATCAAAGTATATATCTAGACTTAATTATCAGAATAATATTGTAGCCCTTAAGGCAAATTATTTTGATTAATTTTTAATAAAATCATTTTCTATTTTTATAAAATAAAATTTAAAAAAAAACATATATTCTTTGCATTTCATAGTAGTTTAGAAGCACGACAGATTAGCATGTTTAAAATCAGTAGAGTCAGAAACATTTTTCTTTTCCTAATAGTTATCCTATTTTAAAATCCTATCCATATATAGATATCCTTATGATTTATCTGATCATATTCTTTTTCTCCACCTATAAAAAGTTATTTTGCATCCCATAGTATCATATTTTTATATAGAATCTTTATCTGGATACTCCAGTATCCTAAATGTTAACGTATCATCGAAACCACAACAGCAAAGGAAGAAACCGAAGAAGAAGCTTTCCAAATCAAAACCTACAACAGCATCCGGAAGAATCATCATTGAAGAAAATCAACAACTGCAACGTCGGAAAAAGGCACGTTACTTCCGATTGATTATATTCAGCAATAAAAATCAACAGATTGTATCTCGTATCGTTTTATATTGTTCTAGAATTTCGAAGCTTCAGCATCCAGGACGAGCTGACCTAAAAAGCATTGTATCATTTGTTGGCCTCTGCCGAGGACGATCGTCGTTCTTCGAAGCGACTCTCGTTTTCCGGGGGAGGTGTTACGTCACGCACTTTTCGGGAACTCTTTTCGCGAAATTTGCGCTGCTCTTCGACCGCACCGAGAGAAGCTGCACGCGTACACTCGCGAGGAGACGGAAAGACTGAGGGAAATAAAGGAAAAAGCCAAAATCGCTGTGTGTGGGAATCGCAGACAGAGGACCATTGACTGGAGAAAATCTAACAAACTTTCGAAAGCGACATCGTCGAGACGAAGTCGTAAAATAATTCTGTCTTCAAAGACATGAAAAAAATCAACATCCTCACTCACCAAACTCACCAACACCATGAAGCATCGAGGCTCATAGACACGAGTGCTCGATGGCATCGAAGTTCACCAACACCATGAAGCATCGAGGCTCATAGACACGAGCGCTCGATGACTCCGTACCTCACCAACACCACGACGTAGCGAGGCTCATGGACACGAGCGCTCGACGAATCCGAAGACGACCAACACCTCGGAGCTGCGATATCGACAGCTTCACCCCCAACCACTATGTATAGGGCCCAGTGAGTTGAAAAACTTCCGATCTCCTCCGACGAGTGCAGCACCTCTCGGGCATCGTTCACAGCCACCCCCGCGAACAATAAGAGATTCCCGAATGTCGCGAATTTGACAATTAGATAATTTCCGATAGAATCACGCATGTATATGAATATTGGTCAGTTCGTCATCGATATTCAAACTTTGTAATCATATTATTTTTTTAATATATTTTCATGTATTTCCCCGGCTATACTTTATTGCTAGGGGTAGGTCAGGTATTTGCGCGTTACTCAGGTAACCATCATAAACCTTCTGGTCTTTTCCCATCATAAAAAGCAATTCGGAAAAAAACGCCGAATTATATTATTTACGCCTTCAGCAATATCTCGCATTACTCAGAGACTAAACATTTAAATGAAAAATATCTTGCAAACCGATATTGCTTCAAAGATAAATAGTTCAATTTACGATATTTACCAGCGACGAAAGAAGAATATCGAGTTACATATGAAGTGTTTTTTTTTCAACAACCACCTCCGAGAAGTTTCTTCTAAACATTTGGTTGAAATAAATAAAGATAAGTGGTGCTCGTTCGAAGAAGCGATTCTATTCAGCTCGCCGTTTTGTCACGGTCCCTAGAAAGAAAGAAAGGAGAAGACTCTGTGCTGGGAAAGAACAGAGGATTGCACGTTGTTGCTATGTCGCCACGACGGAGAAAGCCTCTGTATCAGCATACTTTTTAGGTGGGATAGAAAGAGAAGCGACCACGTGCGCGTGGCTGGTACGAACAAGGGAAGTCAAGAGCCACCCCAAAGGGGAGGTAGCGCTGTTGGCTAGCTCGCGGGCCAGCTACGGTACACGTGATCGTACCGAGAGAGTAGGGGAAGGATGAGCCACCCGCGCAATGCATAGAGCGAACGAGAAGGCCCACCACTCATCGATAGCCGAACTTTTCTCAACCAATAGGAAGAGAGCCATAAAAATCAAGATACAAATGCAATTCTTAGCCAAGAGTAGGGATAAAGAAAGAGAGAATAACCGAATAATAATTATTAACAATCGTTAATAATAGCCATTTTTCCATGTTTTACAATAGCCAAATGTCACAATTGTCGTAAAAGTTTAACCCGAAATTTGTTAATTTGACAAATGGAAAGGGTAAACAAATTAATTAATTAATTTAATTAATTCATCATTTTATCTTGAAAGCCGACGAAAAACCATTAAGAATGAATACCAGAACACCCTGGTTATTATGAAATTTATATTGAATTTAAAATCAATTTAATTAGATCTGTCAAATCGATATCGATCGATATTTCATATATTATAGTAAAAACCGAATGAAAATGCATGTAATAGAGTGAAGAATGAAAGCAAAATATCAATAGAGTTCATTTTAATATTTTTGGGTTTGATAATTAATTAATTCTTTATCAAGAAAATTTTCATTTTTATCAAGTATTAAAATCCGTAATTTTCCACCTAGAAAGGTGATTCAAATTCAAGACACTTCCGAAATAAATAAAAAGAATAAATTGTTAATTAACAAATCCAAAATCAATCTGGAAATAGTTAATTAGAATAATTATCGATAATCGACATCCAATAGAATGAGAACAAGGGAGGCGTGGAAAATCACGCCTCGACCGAAAAGTTGCCCCTTCCACCACGGTCTATGTCAAGACTATTTAAACTGTGCCCTTTATGGAGGGACACTGCCATTTTTCATATTCTGTACTGCCATACTGCTACTCAACGTTTTTCAAGTCACTTATTACTCCTCCGGAAGTCAACGACGTCACTTTGTTCGCGACAATTTTTCCTTTTTGTTAAAAGACTTTGAAATTATTTCAAGTCTAGTTTCCCGTTTCGAAATTGCGTGTGATTTGTGTGATTCTTCTTGTGTTGTGAAAAATTGTAACTAACTTTCCGTTTTCATTTATTAACTTCAGTGAAGTTAATAAAATAAAAATTGTTGTGCTTCAACTGTGTGTTTCGTTCTTCGTGAAAATCCTTCAACCGCTCGGCACTTACTCGAAGCCGAGGGTATCGACCAGCGATCCCCCGACAACCACCAGCAGCAACCTCTTCGTGTTTCCTGTCCTCCGGATATTTTTGTTCTTCGGTAAGTCTTATTTTTTTTCCTGAGTTTGCGATTTTTCCCCTCAACCCTTCCACTCCATTTAAAAGTTTAAGAGATGTACGCATCTCAGATTATTATCGCCCTTCTGGCAATTATAGTGATCGTGTTAATTTTTATTCTTTTGTGCGGAATTTCTATTAAAATCACCGTTAATATTCGCGATTCTAGAGTCACTCGTGAAACCCCTGTAGTACACTCGGGTGTACGAATTTATCCCGTGTCTACCGCGCGTCGAGTCACTTAAATTAATCCGTGAGAGTAGTAATTTTTTCAATATCGCGATGAACTGCCCTTTGATTGTCGTAATTATCCTTAGTTGTTTTCTCATAGTTTCTATAATAGCCGTGATAGTTTGGTATCTCCGCGTTTTCCGTTCCGTTACCCCGCAAGAAGTCGTTGCAACACCTAGTGCTCCCCTTGAATATTTTTGCCCTTATTGTCATGTTGTCCACCCTATCAATGAAAACGTTTAGATACCCCTTTGTTCCCATTTCGCGAATGAACTCTAGCCTCTTCCCGAGCAATTTTCCGCGAGGTTAGGCTCAAAACGAGGCACCCGCGAATCGTAGCCGCTTCGATACCGAGTAAATTGATTAAGTTCATTGACCGAGATGAGGCCGGCTCCTCACGTAAATTCACGATTCGCGACGTAACAACAGATAGAATAAAACGAAAAAATATATTCTCGCGATTTTTTTTTAGTTCTATTTGGGAAATTGTAATTATTTTGGATATTCGATGAATCTTTTTTCTGAGTTTACTACCAATTTTTTTAGTGAATACGTGAAATTTATCATTTTTATTACGAATGTGAATAAAATATGGTAAAATATTGCGAATGATTTTCGGTGATAATATATTATTGTCGAAATAAAAAACGCAAACATTTGTGAATCTGTGTATGATATTTCGTGGTTTATTTTTCACAACCGAAGTTTTTTTTTTTAACATGAGGAAAAATGGATTTTTGACAAATCTAAATAACATAACCTTTAAAGCAAATCTTGTTATAACCACTGCTTTTGAATTTTTTTATAATTAAAATTATATTTGTCAGAATGCCTCAAAATTTGTTGTGCATAGTGCTTTCGATGCAATGAAATATTGTTGCGAAAGAGAAAAGAATTGGTTTCCAGGATTCTTAATTGGAGCACCGTACGGACATCAGATGTGAGAAAATCATTTTTTTATGGAAAATTGTGATGAATAAATAGCTAGAGATGTAGGATTGTCTCTAAATTTGCTGTGCGCAGTGCCTTTGATAAAACAAAATGATGCTGCGAAGGAGAGAAAAATTGGTTCGTAGAGTTCATTATGATGGCACCGTACGTACATTTGACCGAAGGCAAATGCAAATTGTGGCCAATAATTTTTTAGAAAAAATACTTAAAGGTCTTAGATTGGTTTTAAAAGTAATGTGCATACTGGAAATAGTGTAATAAAAAAATCCTGCGAAGGAGAACAAAATTGGTTTGCACCATCTAAAGTTACAGTGTGATACGGACGTCCGAGAAGAAAAATTCAGCCAAAAAGTTGTTTTCATTGCACCGCAGGCTAAAAAAAATATTTCTATTCATCGCAGTCACTTCAAAGTAACTACACATGATGTTGGAGATACACCGAAGCAAATGGTGAAAAATAAAAATTTTTGGAGTATGCGCTGCGGAGTAACCCCTTCGACAGATTCCGAAGAGCAACGAATGGTCATTTTAATAGGCACTCTTTGCCTATTGTTATAGTGAGTGCCTAAAAATCGCAGGTTATATCAAAATGTTCAAGAACATACCACCTTTAACATGGAATTGTTAATTTATCGATATTATTTAACATTCGACCAGAATTCACTTTCAAAGACAGAAAATAAGTCGGAATCGGCAAACTGTAAGGATAATAAAAGGGGCCCGGGCAAGGAACGAGTTGCGTAAGCTAAGCTGCATAGCGTCAAGGTTAGTTCACGACGATAGGGGAAGGTCTAGCAGGTACACCGAAAGAGGGGAGTCATACAGCTCGCCCGGGCAACGGAACAGTAGTTCCGGAATGACCATATAAGGGAATAAGACGATCGTACGACGTTGTTACCGGGCACGCGCAATAGTTGCTGCACGCCTCTTAGGGGGGCAACGCCCAAAGATATCGGGCCGGTTATGCTACCGATACCTCGGATATTTAGGAAAATGCTGATATTTTATAATGAAATAATTTGTACAAGAGCCGAGAAATATTTTTACCCTTCAGGTATATAATAATTTGACACCCAAACAATGACAATCCTGCGAAATTATTAATAATAAAATATACATATCTCTCGACTCTTACCACCGTCCTCGGAATACGAAGACATACAGAGAATTTTACAAACAGCAACTATCAGTTGATTTTCTCTCTCTCCTATGTTAAACATATCAAATCTTAATTATTTTTAGTAATTTGTGTACGAATTATTAATATTAAAATTACAAATAACTCAGGCAAATAATTAGACATAAAAAAGGAAAGGGAATTCAATAGAAACGGGATAAATTTACAATTATCTCGCAATACGAATATTCCAGAAATCCTGGAATCTCGAGCAAGCCGAGAGGAGAATAGCGAAGGGTCAACGTTACTCATCAGGGAAGCAGAATGCCCGGGATACATGAGGGAGGGTTCTTCCCCCTCTGATTACCATTTTTCTAGTATATAAGAGCCCGCGAAAAGAGGGCACGAGAGTACCAGGACAGAGTAACTACAGTCAGGATGAGAGATCAGGAGTAGAGTTAGGAAGTCAACGGAAGCGCGCAACCGGCGCATCCGATCGGTAGGCTGGTGCTCCGGCTGGGCGGCGAGAAGGATAGAGTCAGAGACCGCGCACTCTGTTTACCACCATTAGAAAGAGACATCACGGGTATTTTTCGGACAACGCATAGAATTCTACCGCTCTCCTATTGGAGAAGTTTGTTTATAATATTTTCCATCTCCAAAAATTGTACTCATTTTCACTGTGACCAGAGTTTTCTTGGTCCAGTCCAGTTCACCAAATTGTCACTCCCAATTCATCCGTTGTAACGAAGTCAGCTTCGCTTCATCATCGAAATCCTCTCTTACTTTATTGTTGAAAGAGATTTCTGTACGAATAACGGTCTTGGAATCAATTGTACTTCCCAAAACTCGCATTCTCTTGCATTCTTTTTGAATCCGCCTGAGATATTTTTCTTTGAATAAAATTTGAATATTACGAGAATCCCGCGTACAAAGTCGTGTTTCACCGTTTTCATCGCAATAATCAACACCTCAACGAACAACGTAAGTACAATTTAATTCAACTTCTTCAATATTTCTATAATTAGAAGTGTGTATAATATCCTGTGTCACTCTACCTCCCCGATAATTCGCCTAGCCGTCGCCAGACATCATCTACATTACTCACAGAACATCATTCAGGTTACCAGATCGTTTGTACCGCGTTGAAATATTTCGACATAATTAAAATCACCTATGATCCGCATTCTATTTACGCGACAGATAAGATATTTCGTAATACCTCTCAGACAAGTCAACGAATAGCATTCCAAGCCCTATCCTTAGTAAATTTCCTCACGGTTAGACTAAAAAATGGGCAGTTGCGCCGATAATTGATGCCAAGAGTGGTAGAGGAGGGAGAGATCTCTCTTGACCAGCGCATACTCAATCGTACTCGACGCAACCACGCGTTAAAAATTAGGGTGAAAAGAGAAACATCCACATTTTTGACGTAATAGCATCGTCGATAGCTGCGAGAAGTCTTTCGGTAGGGATGTCTGTTTCCATTGTTCTACAAGGGATAGCCTAGTACCCAAAAAAAGAAATCGAGAGCACAGCTATGATTAACTAATATCCAACGAACCACACGTAGACGGGCTCGGGGAGATAGCAAGCGGTAACGCGTGTGGTATAATGATTATTAGCGTTAGCGCGCGTATAACGTAACGATAAGAAGGTAGCGCACGTGTAAGATACTATCTGGAGATCGTTCGGGTGGTAGACTTGATTAACGGTAACGCGTTAGGTCGATTTCGTTATTCGGGAAGCAGGCGGGATTGATAGGGTTTTACGTCCTGTATCGAGATTACGCCTTGAAAGCGACCCGCAAGGTTCGTCAGCTCGTATCGTACTCGCGACAACTTTTTCGATATGACGTAAGGTCCCTCAAATGGTTTCGCTAACGCCGCGGAGAAATTTTTCGCAGCGTTCGATAGCTGATGGGACTTTCTCAAAACTAGGTCGCCGACGCTATATTCTCGATCTCGATGTCGTAGATTATAGTAATGGGCTTGTTGGTGGTGAGCCTCTTCGAGAGTGTGGACGAAGGTCTGGCGGAGGGTTTCGAGCCGCTTCATGCGGTCGATCCACTATTGCGGTTCCATTGGTATGATCTCGAGATCACCTTCCAGCTCTCGTCTCAATGAGATCGCTGGCAACGGTTCTCGCCCAAAATTCGCGAACGCTGGCGTACTTCGAAGGGACCCGTGGTGCGCGCTATTGTACGCGAACCGAAATTCGTGCAGGTGGATGTCCCATTCTCGTTGATCGGCCTCGATAAATGCCCGTAGCATCATCTTTAAGACGCGATTGACCCGCTTGACCGGGTTAGCTTGCGGATGGTAAGGGGGTGTGGTGTTATGACGTATGCCGGTACGTTCAATTAAGTCTCGGATATCCTTATTTACGAATTCAGTGCCGTTGTTCGTTAGCAAGGTTCGCGAGGCACCCCAGCGGCAGATAACATTATCTTCGAGACACTCGGCGATGCGCTGTCCGGTGGCCCGACGTAGAGGTAACACTTCTATCCATTTCGTGAATAGGTCTTGAATCACGAGGATGTATGAGAAGCCCGCTTTACTACGCGTGATGGGACCCATGATATCGGCCGCGATGGAAGTCCAGGGCTCTTGGACGAGACGACGGCCCATGAACCCTGCTGGGGTCGAGTCTGCTCGATTTTGCAACGCTGACAGATATCACAGCATCTCACGAAAGTTACCACATCTCTGAGCATACTAGACCAATAGTATTGGTTGGCTAATCGGCGGTACGTTTTATCGACGCCCAAGTGGCCGGCTTGCGGTAACTCGTGTGATTCGAAGATCGCTCTCTCTCTCGATTCACGCGGTAGCACCAATTTCCATGCGTCGACATCCTCGACTTCGATGGAAATGAATTCCGAAAGGCGATGGCAGTAGAGGCGACCATATTTGATTTTCCAGTCGGGGAACCGATCGGGAGCGCGTTGCACATCACGATAGCGTCGTGAATACCACTTGTCGTTCGTAGGTTGTATCCGTTTCACGGTTTCGTGTCCTTCCGGGGCTCGAGATAGCGCGTCGGGCACATGGTGTAATGCACCCTTCCGATGGATAATCGAGAAGTTGTATTCCATGAGTTCCAGTGCCCACCGCGCTAACCTGTCGGATTTTTTTAAATTATGCAACCAACGTAAGCTGCTGTGATCGGTAATCACCGTGAACGTGTATCCTTCAAGATAACACCGACATCTTCGAATAGACCAGACAACAGCGAGGCACTCTTGTTCGGTAACAGTGTATTTCTTTTCGGGTTCCGTTAATGCGCGACTTGCATATGCGATGACCCGTTCTGTACCCCCGATAACTTGCGTTAGCACAGCTTCGAGTCCTCCGCTGCTCGCGTCGGTCTGCAGGATAAATGGTAACTCAAAATTTGGACAAGCTAAGGTCGGGGCTGAAGTGAGCGCTGTTTTGAGAGCGTCCAAGGCTTTTTGTTGCTCGTCGTCCGAAGTCCACGTTTGGTCCTTTTTCGTTAACCGTGTCAATGGTTCGGCGATGATGGCGAAGTCCAGGATGAACCTTCGATACCATGATGCCATGCCGAGAAAACGTCGAAGCTGCTTCAGCTTTCGCGGTACGGGAAACTCGATAACGGCGGCGGTTTTCTCGGGGTCACCTTGGAGTCCATCGGAGTTGACAACGAAGCCCAGGTAGCGAACTTCGGAACGACAGAACTCGCATTTCTCTCGGTTCACCGTCAGACCTGCGGTACGTATCTTTTGCAAGACTCGACGTAGCCAATATAAATGGTCCTCGAATGTCTGCGTAACGATGATGATATCGTCAAGGTACACGAAAACCTGAGGATACATCTCGGTACCGACGAGTCGATCCAGCAACCGTTGAAAAGTCGCAGGAGCATTGGTCAACCCGTAAGGCATCCGTTTAAACTGGAATAATCCTCGGCCAGGTACAACGAATGTGGTAACTTCTCGCGATTGTGGCGTCAGGGGTATTTGAAAGTACGCCTGGCTTAAGTCAAGAGTCGTGATGTAGTGAGCTTGTCGGAGCTCGTCGAGAATTCCCGTCATATTGGGGATTGGATATGCATCCCTTTTGGTCACGCCGTTGACCTTCCGGAAGTCGATACAAAATCGATACTTCCCGTTTGGTTTCTTCATCATTACGACTGGGCTTGACCAGTCGCTTTGGGAAGCTTCGATAATCCCGTCTCGTAGCATCGTATCGACTTCATTCCACATGATATCGCGAATAATAGGAGTCACGGGGTACGGCTTTTGCCGAATGGGTACGTGGTTGCCAACATCGATGTGATGCTCGGTTAAGGAAGTTAACCCGGGTTTATCGGTAACACATGGTAATTCGGTAGCGAGGAGGTCTTGCAACTGTTCGGCTTCGGTAGGTAATGGAACGCGCAATCCGTAGCACATGATTACGCGTGAAGCGCGTTCTACTGGGACGAATGCGTGGAGGATATCGGGTATATCACGGTAGTGCCACGCTTGGCCGTAGAAGTCGATGACCATACGTGCGCTTCATAGGAAGTCCATCCCGAGAATAAAATCCTCCGATAACTTAGGCATTAAAAAAGCGGTAGCTTCCGTGTCACGACCATGAAGCGAGCACGTGAATACGGTGGCGTGATGGACCATTTCGACCTGACCCGCGGCAAGAATTACCTTCCGGGGAGGCACTATCCTCGGAGCTAGACCTACGAGTGAGAATACTTTTATGCCGGCAATCCCCGCAAACGTACGCGTAGCACCGGAATCCACGAGAGCCTTGACCGTATACTCGCCAATTCCGATGTTCATGTAAAAGGAGTAGGAGTCTCCTTGGGTGTCTGATCGCCCCATCGGTTCCCTCACCGATGATGTCCGTCCTTCGATTACAGGTAACACGGAGAGAGTTGCTTCGGTTACTCTCTCACCCTCTGAACCCGATCCATCAATGGCAACGAGAGAGCGCGACTTTTCGTCGTTTAAGATAACGTCGCGAGAGGATATCTCTTCGTCTTCCGGTTTACTAGCAGGGTGAGGCGCGTGCACCGGGTTTACCCGCCTCATTTCTCGTTTCCCGCACTGCAGTAGGGACAACTTTGTGTCGTTGCCCCGGAGTAGCTGCACCGATAGCAGAAAACTCGCCTTTGTTCGGGACAATCCGGATGTCTAAGACCGGTTTTGCGGCAATTCCAGCACAAGGCTTCTACTGTGCTTGATGGTCGAGGGTGGAAGTTAGTCGCGGTTTGGGGTTGTATTCCGTTTTTCGTTTCAGGGGTTCGCGGATTTTCGGTAGCGCAAGATTCGGTTGACGACGTTGGTTTCGGTAACGCTGCCGTCCACGCAAGTGGTGTTGCAGGATTCCCTGTCGCGGTAACGCGTCGCGGTGTCGGTCGAGACTGAGTTCGCGGTTTTCCCCGAGATAATCGGGGATCCCTAGAGGCCTCGAGATATTCGTAGTCGTCACCCGCAAAGCGATACTCCTCGTCTTGCGCATATTCTCGTCCGACATCGACGGTGTGTGCTTTAAAGAATGACTTATGGTTATTCGGTCGGAATGTGGTTGTTTGTCTCCTGTACGCGAAGCTCGGGCATAAAGAATGCTCGGGTTTCGGGGGTGGACGGCGAGTACTTGCACTCTCGAGAATTTTCTCGTGCCGTATCGCCGCCGTCTCTAACCTATCCATCGTCGTTTCTTCGGCAATGGCGATAGCGACTCGATATTCCGGTAACATGTTTCGGTGCGTATACCGAACCTGTTCCCGGTCTCCCCAACGCGGTGACGTACGCGAGAATAAACCGCGCATACACGCTAAATATTCGCCGACCTTCTCCCCATCGGCTTGCGTTCGGTCGGTGATTTCCTCACGAAGTGCAATTTGGTAATCGGGATCGTCATAGTAACGCCGAAACGCACTTTTCGCGACCTCCCAACTCTGAAATTCGTGAGCGTGGCCGCGATACCACACGAGAGCGGCATTGCGCAAAAAGAATGGAAGGGCTTTTAATAACTCGTGGTCTCGTACCGGTAAGAAGGCGCGTCCTTCGTCGATTCGCGTGAGAAAGTTTTCTACGTCCTCCCCGCGTTTTCCCGAGACAGCTAAGTCCCATCGTTTCATCGTATTCAATAATGCGGCAGCCGCTAACGGTCGACCGGAGGGACCGTCGAGATCGTCGTCTGATAGATGATAATCGACGCGATTTGGCAAAATTCGATTATGCGACTCGTCGCGGGGTGGAGGGATTCGATTCGCGTCAAGGATCCCGGCTTCTCGCGAGGTGTGAGCGGGTGGGGTAAGTAACGGTTCGTTCCGAGTTCCCCGGAATGAAACGTAACTAGATGCATTTGAAAGCGCATCATCGTCAGGTTGAACCTGCGTTGGCTGTGCGGTGGTAGCGTTTTGTGTCGGGGTGGCTCGGGTGACGGTAACTTCGGGCTGATTTCTCACTCGCTTCACTGAGCTACGTTTCTTCGGTAACTCGGGGAGCCCTATGGGTTCGGTTTGCGCGTGTTGCGATAGGGTCGTCGGTTGCAAGCGAGCTTCGGAGGCAATATCGGGGTCCAGATTGTCAGGATCCTCGCCACCGACAGCGCCGGATAACGTTTCGGTATTCGTCGGTACCTTGGGCTTCGCTCCCTTCGACTCGTCGGACTTAGAGTCGCTCATCGTTTCAAGGGAACGTCAAAGCTAACCGCGGTACGCGACAAGGGAGAATTATTAAATAGGTCACGCAGGATAATAAGGAAACGCGAGAAGGCTCGATCCTTCGTGATGATAACGCACAGATATCGCTCGATTAGCTGTATCCACGAGAACGCGGGTATATATGTATCGATAACGGCCCCGAACCCGAGAACGCAGGGAAAAATTGGAAATATAAAATACACGAGAACACCTGTAATTAGCGATGGGAATACTCACCGGTAATGCTCCCGTTAAGCTACGAGGTCGGTAGCACTCGCGACACTTCGATGTAATTCCTTGACTCACAAGTGTATACGTTAGCACAAGAACTAGATAGCGAACTGGGGGATCTCACTGTCTATACTGATTAATCGTAGGTATGGCAGGACTTATAATTCCAGAGGGCATATGCTCTCATCGATCTGTTCACCTCGGAGAATCGATTGCTACTGAGTGAAAGATCAGGGGAATGTCTCCGTATATAGGGATTGCGCACCCGAAAGTCTAGCGTAGGGAAATTCGCGAATTACTGGCGCTCCGAGCAGCTACTGGACACCCGTGAGCGTTACGAGACAATGGGATCGTCTCGACAACGGGGGGGGGGGGGGGGGGGGGGGGCGTGTGTTGCTGAGCGCCGACTATGTTTACATCCTCGGTAGCGCTAATCCGCAAGACCGGCATCGAACGACAACACCGAAAACAATACCGTCACGCGTAGACGAGTCGGTTCCTCGAAACCTCGAAAGGTGTTTGTGGCTTCATGAGAGGCGTTCGTACGGAATATTATTATTAACGAATATTATTTCTCGTGTGCGTCGTCGGGTACTATCGTCGTGTATTATCTGTACGTTGGCTTCCCTTTTCTTTTTGTTTCTTTTTTTTTTTCAGGTAGCGTGGCACGGCGAATCCCGTAAGACTTTTCGTATCAGATAGCAATCGTTAACACGACCCCTTTTTTTTTCGTTTGCACTATGTTAAGAGCTGCGCAATTTGGCACTGCATAAAATGCGTTCTCCTATTCGTGTTGAATTATTGTTAGTATTTCCTCTGCGTGATCAATATCGTTAAATATCCTTAAAAATATAAAAAAAAAAACTATTCCTTTCAGACAGTATCAGTATTGCGGTAACACCGCAAAATAATTCTTTCGCCTTTTTTTTCCTTCTTTAAGGTCGCCTTATCGGTATCGCTCTCGTTAATTCGACATTGGCAATGATAAATTCGGTAACATTATTTCTCTCAAGTTTTCGTTAACGATAAGTAAGGTAGACACACGTAGCAGAACCACCATTTACGAAAACTGGACTCAAATTCAATGCGAAAATTACGAACTTAGTTACCCACCTCAACGATTCGGGCCCCACGTTGGGCGCCAATTTGTAACGTGATTTTTACGGCACGTTCAACTTCGCCCTACTTCTCTGTCCATCGAGACGGCGAGAGCCATTGAGCGCCAGCATATTTTTCTTTATCGGCGGAACAGGCAAACCGCGAAATTTTAAAGATAACCAAATACACCTCAAACATAACTTAATCAGGAAATAATCAATCTCGACGACGGAGGGGATCGGTGGCGGTATACCCGATTTGCTCAGGATGCTGGGTAGGGAGAGAGGGCGTGGGACGATAGCCCGGTCGGTGAGAGGATAATTCCAAATAAAAAGAGATACACAGGTTCTAGCTGACGTGTTCCACTATTGTAAATTATTCAAGGTAATACAGTTCATACAGAAAAGATAGCGCGAGAGATGAATAAAAGACTAAGTACGCCGATCCATAAGATCCTAGAGTATTAAAAGTTGGCGCCGTAAATAACTTACCGGAAGGGAGGCGCGTGGAAGTATCCCAAAAGGGAAACGATGGAGAACACTCGGCAGCGAATCGGGATCGCCGCATACGGAGAAGCCACGATACGCAAGGGACTAGGTAACGTTCGGAAGATAATACATATAGGTAGCTCACGAGAATGGTAGATAGCCTCACAGGCGAGAACACCCGTGGATAGGCGAAAACGATAACGCACGGGAGAAAGAGGTAGCGAGATAGCAGGACAGTTCGGTAGCACGCGCGGATCTATCGAGACCCGTCGATGGTCGGTAGCATGGAGGGGGAAGAGAGAGCGAAGAGAACGCAGCACCAAGCTGAGGCCGAGAGAGAGCGCCGTTCGGGTCGGTAGCGCGACGAAAACTCAACTGATTCTTCTAACGAGAATCTTTAATATTCCCGTCGTCGTTGAGACACCGTCTCAATATCTATACACATCGATATAAATATATCAAATGTAACCATACCCACTATACCCAACGATGAGAAATGAGCCGAAAACTTAGTTGAAATATATTTTTATTTTTAAATAGATACAAAAATAAAACGTATAGTTAACCAATATTATAGTTATCCATTGGTTCGATTAATTATGAAAACAACATTTGAATTTACTTTAAAGGCTTACATTTTAAATTTACATTTATATTTAATTATGTCAATCTCATCAGCATGAGACTGCGCTTCGGAATCTTCTACATTTTTTCGTTTTTATGTCGTTACATTATCGTCGGTAGTAGCGTCAGGCGAAAAAAAAAAATGCCTGCAAGATATCAAATTCCAATTGAAAAAAAAAAATGTATAATAACATTATCAAGCAATTAAGGAGCAGGTGAAACCGTTTTTCATAAAAGTTAATTCCAGTTTGAATTACTGACCGCGGTAATCCACCTGCAAATTAATATGGGTAAGCAGAGAGATTGGCATAAATCGAATGAGCTAATTGTTTTTTTTTTAGGACGTTTAGTGATTTTTGCTTAAAAAAAAATGTTTTCAAGAAGTACTTAAGTATATAAATAAATAAAATGAAAAATGCAATACCATTAACTTGGCCTTTGCATTTGTGTACAGTTGTCGGGTGTTCAGTTGTCAGCGTGTACACTCGGTCGGTATACAGTTGACGTGGTGTACAGCTTCTTGGTAGCGAGATGTTCTGTGCCTACTTTCGCGGTGTACACTTTTCGTGTCGAGTTGCCTTTGTGTCGACCATTTTTCGTGTCCATCTGATATACTGCCATGTAATCTATGTTATGTAGTTTTCGAGATACAGCGTGATCGTCTAATTGGGTTGTTTCTTAAATGTATAGGGATGGTAAGGTAGAGCTGTGCGTATAAACATCTCTAGACACGGTACTCGCATAAATTCGAAAATTTCATCTTCCTTCTCAAGTAAATTTCGAGATACAGCGTATTTTTCTGAATGGGGTTGTTTCTCCAATTTATAGGGCCGGCACGGTTAACGTGTCGAGAGAAGACCGTCTCAGATACAGTTTTCGCACGACATGACTTCGGAAATATACGCATCCAAATACAGAATGTCTAACGATGAGTAGTGAATCGACTGGAGCTCAAAACTAACTTGCGAAAAAATTGCGGGTCTTCGGAGGTTGGCTGAGATAATTATCGAAATGAATTAGGTTCTTGACTAACGCTCGAAAAAGAATAAGTTAATTGAGGCTTCCCTGTATGAAGTCATCATTCCTTCACGAATTCACGAAAAATCAATCGTTCCTTCAGCTAAACTTTCTACAGAAATATTCTATTCAGCGTCAAAAATGTTGGCAACACGTTGCTATCGACTGTCTCAACAATTATGTTCATTGATCCGAAATTTTTTATTTAAGAATCAGTTCTACGAGATTAATACTAGTTCATAACATCTGTCTGCAGAATTCATAGTTATAACTATAATTAATTCCTAATTACTCACCTGATAGTTCTTATTACAGGTTTTCTTCACTCGATCGAACTTTCAAGATATTAACCAAACAAACTTTAACTTGAATCGACAATTATCATTTGCAATGCAATCACATTCTTTTAGTGTTTCAAATGTATTTTTTGTTCAGTAATTGGGACAGCGTATCACTCTACAACCTTCTATTTTTCGTAATTCTGGATGTTGAATGTTATTAGAAATGAGAAACCAAATTGCAATTCTTGTTTGTTTATTGAGACAGCCTTTTTAATAGAGAATGTACAATTCAGTCCATTTTGTACAATTTGTTAACAAAATGCTTTATCCGCGATGAAGCAAACGGTTTTCAATTCTTTGGAAAACAAAGAAACAAAAACGTCAAAAAAACAAAACATTCGCGATAAATTTTTTCAGTAATGGGACTGCAAAATACATTAAATACATTAAGACTTACGACGACGCTACGAATTCATTTCAAAGTCCGGCTAGGAAATTTATTGTAATGCACACCGCCTATTCACAATCACGCTAAACGCGAAGCGAGCGCGTTGTTGCTAGTAAACAAAGAAATGGGTCTCCAGAAAATGTCTAGAACAATTTTTTTTTTTTTTCAATTTATTGATATTTTGGAATTTTTATTATTATTATGCAATATTACTCTTTTCATCCCTTTTTATATACTTTATATCGCTCCGTGTGTACAATTTCGTACGATATTAGTGCGATAAAACTTTTTCTGACGAGTGTGATGCAATCACACGAGTACAATCGTAATGTACTATTATTTTTGGCCGTGTCTATTCGCACCCACCCGTGTACGGTATATGCCGTGGTACGGTGTATATAAATATCATATGCATTCGTGATGCATTCCTATCACGACTATAATGTAAAGCTGAGTATCGATGATCGAATATTGCTGTTCTTTCGTCAATGCGGTGATGTTACCAATACTCCGCTTAGAAACAAAGTTATTGTTGGATGCATAGTTACCTTATTCAGTCATCGTTTCCGTATCGTTTAATTTAAATAACATAAGGAAATACATATGAGAATTAATGAACCGTAGGAGAAATGTGTATGCTTTATTTTTATTATTACGAAACAAATTCGCCAATGTTACAAAAATATTTTATTTTTATGCAAACCTGAATTAAATTAACAGAACACTTGTAAAGTTGCGAAACAAATGAATATGCTATTATTATTATGTATTCGACATGTATGACGTGTGGCTCGCGCAAAATTCAGCGTCGAACAAACTCCTATTAACACAACGATTCCACGAATATCGAAAGGGCACGATGGACACGGTCGTGCAACACGTCGCCAAGATCCAAAATATGGCGTCGCAGTTAACGGACTTAGGAGAAAACGTCTCGGATACAACGCTGATGGTTAAAGCGTTAGCAAGTTTAACTTCAAAGTTCAGCACCCTCCAGACAGCGTGGAACAGCGTTGATCCAGCGCGACAAACCCTAGAAAACCTCCAAGAACGTCTCATAAGGGAGGAAAGTCGAATGGATGCCGAAGGCGACGAGACAGCGGCACTCGCAGCGATAAGAAACACCGGTGCGAAGACAGGTGCGATTAAAAAGAAAGACGAACATTCGAAAAACGAAAACAAAAGTGACGAGAAAGCGCGTCGCGAAAAGAAAAAGAACAAGCGTCTCAGCGCCCTGCAGGCGCAGATGCTCTTGTTGGCGGGCTCCGCCCTCAAACCCCCCGAAAAATGTCCCCAAGGGACATATTTTAAGGCACTCACGGGGATGCACGTCGCGCTACGCGCTCCGTATCGAGTGTATTTGCACATCGCGATATGCGCTACGGATGAAGTATGTTTATACGTCGCACTCTGCATTTCTTTTCGAAAGTACGTATGAGGGAAAAACATTTATCAATTACGTAAATTAATTCATAGTGTGTAACCTTCGTCGAATAAAAATATTTCTTGTTTGTACCAATTGATTATTAATATTCACGACGGATATTTCCTTTTTGTTTGACGATAAATTATCAAATATTGAGACACGAGACAAATATAACGAATTGCACCACGTAGAAGTTGATCAAATTAATTTAACGAATCAAATCATGTCTAGTAAAGTCGTTTTATTGGCTTAAAACTTATGACCAGATTAAATGAATATAAAACAAACACACAAAACATGTACCGACACCAATACGATTACCATTTAGCATTCAGGCCAAATATCCCCTTTAAATCCTTCCCTTCAGTGTTTTTTTTTTTCTTCCCCATAATTGATGGAATCAGTTCGTTATTTTATCTGTAGGAAACCAAACTAGGATGTTTTTGGTAGGTTAAATAAAAATGAACGTAAAGTTTTGAATTAAGTTGCTGCTTATTTATTGAGTGTAGACGCACAGCGCGTCTGACCGGCTGCTCGTCGGGAGTACACTGACGCACACTTGCTCGCCGGAGCTCCGTCACGCTGTACACACTCATGCTCGCACACACACACTCATACACTCGCGTACGCACTCATACTCATACATTCACTCATTCCTCAATACATTACAACTCCCCTCTTCTTAGGATTGGTGTTGCTTCGCAATCCTTGCTGAACGACGCGGTGCCTGCGGTGTCTCTTTCTTGCGCTTTGCCGTTCGAGCTCTCTCGTTGTTTTCGCTAACCCTATCTTTTCGCTCGCTGTTTACCTCGATATCGCACTGCGAGTCGTCGTTACGCACCTCCTCCCCTCTTCTTAGATTTGAGTCTAAGTTCGTTTTTACGATTTGATTTTTGTGTCGTTTTGTTACAAATCCGTCGCTGAATTTTACATTGTAAGTTACAGGTGATATTTTTTTTACAATCAATGCCTTGGCATTATCGCTGGAACCTTTTCTATAATCTTTTGCATACACGGTTTCGTTAGGGGAAAAATCGCATTTCCTATCCCCATGTTTGAAACGATGTTGATCGAACTAATGTCTCTCCACTGTACTCGTAGTGTCAGGTTTTAACAAATCGAATCTTGTGCGCTGTTCACGTCTGAACATCAGCTGCGAAGGAGTTTTGTTCGTTGTAACGTGCGTAGTGTTCCTGTAATCACTGAGGAACCTGTTCAGTGCGAAGTCTAACGTATGGCCGTCCCGAATCATCTTTTCTACGTTGCTTTTGACCGTTTTAACAAAGTTTTCCGCTGCCCCGTTTGTAGCTGGGTGATACGGTGGCGAATATGTGTGTTTTATATTGTATTTTTTTAGGAACTGTCTGAAATCAGCACTTGTCAATTGTGGGCCGTTGTCGCTTACTAAATGTTTTGGGATGCCGTATCTGGCAAAAGTTTCGTCTAATACCTTGATTAATTTACCCGATGTCGTGTCTCTTTTCATATTTATGACTTCCGGCCATTTTGAGTGAGCATCTACAATGATGAGAAACATGCAGTTATGGAATGGTCCCATGAAGTCAATGTGGATGCGCGACCACGGCGAACTAGGCCATTGCCACGGTGTCAGTGCTGTTTTCGTCGGTTCCGGACGAGATTCTAGACAAATCTTACATGTGTTCGCAATATTCTCTATGTCCTTGTCGAGATATGGCCACCAGAAATAATTACGCGCTAATTGTTTCATCTTGACTACGCCCATGTGGGACGAGTGCAACTCTTGCAATATACTTTTTTGTAGTGCTCCTGTTATGACTATTCGGTATCCCCAGTATAGACAGCCGTTTTCGACGTCTAATTCCATTCGCTTATGCAAGAAATTTTTCTCTATATCAGACAAATCGTCTGTTTTTGGCCAGCTAGTTCGGATGTACGAGACTACTTTTCTCAATGTTTTGTCTTTTGATGTGGCTGAGGAGACAGCTGAAAAGTCGATTATAGAACAATTATCTTGAATGTAATTGACGCTGGTATATTCCGTTTCAAAAACAACCGTCTTGTCTGATATTGGTAGTCTCGATAGTGCATCGCAGTTGCCGTTGGCTTTTGATTTGACTACTTCTATCGTGTATCTATGTCCTGACAGAAAGTAAGCCCAACGCTGAAGTCTGCTGTGTAAGATGGTCGACATATTTTTGTTTCCGAAGATGAATTTCAGTGGCTCGTGATCTGTTTTTAGTATGATATGATTCCCGTACACATAATGGTAGAATTTTTTAAAACCGAAGATAATAGCGCCTGCCTCTTTGTCTATAATTGCTCTGTGGCGTTCGGCTTTCGGAATAATTTTGGATGCGAATGCTATTGGGCGCTCTGTGCCGTCGTTAAATCTGTGTGAAAGGATCGCCGATAATCCTCTATCGCTTGCGTCGCATGCTAATACTAGTTGGACTTCCGGATTGTACAAAGTTAACACGCGTTCAGAGGTAATTTGTTTTTTTACCCAGTCGAAGCCCTTTTGACAATTTTTTGTCCATTCCCATTTTTTGTTTTTGCAGAGTTCATATAGTGGCCAGATGTAATTTGCTCTATCTTCTAGGAAACGTTCGTAGAAATTAACGAGACCGAGAAATGCTTCCAGTTCCTTCACGTTTCGCGGGACTGGTGCCTTATTGATTGCCTCGATTTACGCAGGGCTAGGTTTCAAGCCTTCTTTGTCGATTACATAGCCGAGAATTTCGATTTGCTCTTTGAAAAAATCACATTTTTCTAGGTTTACTCTGAGTCCGGCTTTTTCTAGTCTTGCGAAAATCTCTGTAAGAATCTCTACATGCTCTTGATCTGACTGACCTGTGCAGTAAATGTTGTCTATATATATTTCTGTATGTTTAACTCCTCTTAAGATCTCCTCGAGAGCGTCTTGGCATTCCGCGGGACTGGAGGCTATCCCCTCTCCTAATTTTGTATATCTGTGCAACCCTTCGTGTGTTATTATTGTCAGTGCATCTTTAGATTCGTCATCTAATTCAAATTGCATGAACGCATGCTTTAGATCGATTTGTAACCATCTGTTTCCTACTCGGAGCGTATTGAAAATCGTCTCTTTCAAGGGTAACGGGTGTCTTTTTATGATCAATTGCGGATTGACTGTAAGCTTGAAGTTACCACAAATTCTGACGTCACCATTTTTTTTGAGAACCGGGATGATGGGCGTAGCCCATGCGCTGCATTTGACCGGCTCTAAGTTACCTAACGAAACGAGGCGTTTGATTTCGTCTGAGATTTTAGAAGCTAACGCGAAGGGTGCATGATGTGGCTTCAATTGTAGCGGTTTCGCCCCTTCTTTGAAAACTAAGTGAATTTTCTTGCCTTTGTAGCAGCCCTGAGTGTTTGAAAATAATTCCGGGAACCTGGTTCTCATCTTTTGTTTAATGTCTTCACTATTGATATTTAGAATGTTACTTTGTTTTTCGGGAATGAGCTTTATTGGCCACATGCCAAATGCTGCCAACCATTGTCTTCCTACTAGAATTGGCCCTTTGCCTTTCATTACGTACATATCGAGAGTTCTTGTCGTGTTTTTCCAGGTAACTGTTAACGCTTCTAATTTGCCTATCGGTTTCAACGGCATGCCTCCGTAGCACGTGAGCAAAAAATCGCAATCTTTGAGCGGTTTGTTTGGGAAAAGCTTGTTACAGTCGTGCTCGGAGATAGCTGCAACGTACGTACCTGTATCGATCTCCATACTGATCGGCTTATTGTCAATCCGAATTTTCTCAAATAATGGTTCTGCTACTATTTTCTGAACTTTAAAATTTTCCTGGACCGTTTGCTTGGCTCGAATAATATTAAAATCACTATCGTAATCGGAAACTTCGGTTTCGGAATCTGAATTCTCTTGCAAATGTTGAATTCTTTTATCATTGCGATTATTCGCTTTATTGGATTTTTTGAATATTGCGTCTTTGCCGTGCTTCCTGATACAAGCTTTTTCCAAATGCCCTACTTTCTGACAGAAATTACATGTTTTGTCTCGGAATCTACACTCATTTGTAATGTGATCGTTCGTTGTACCACAACAATAACAGCGTTTACTTATCTGATTATTTTTGTTTTTGTACGACGCGGAACTGCGATTGTTCGGCGCGCTCGCTTTGTTGTGATTTCCCCCGCTGTTGAAAGGACGTCGTTGATTTCCAATGTGGTGTACTGGCTCGCTGCTTGACTGCTTACTCGTCGATGCCGCGTGTTTCAGCGCCGCTTCTCTCGTGGTTGCGATATCCACCGCTTTGTCGTAAGTCAATTCTTCTTCGCTGAACAACGCAATTTTCGTCTCCTGGTCTTGTATGCCCGCAGCCAATTGCTCGCACAGATTATCGTTTAACGTCGTGCCAAAGTTACATTTGAGCGATTTTTCCCTGAGCCTGCCTATGAAGTCAGCGATCGTCTCACCTGGTCTCTGATAAGTCTTACGGAAAAGCGCACGTTCCACTTTCTCACTTTTCTTCGGACACAGATGTTTCTCCACGGTTTTCACTATGTCTTCGTATTTGACGTCTTTAGGTTTGAGTGGAGCACACAAGTCGCCAATAAGCCTGTAAGTCTCTGCGCCACATTTTGTTAACAAATGCGCCACTTTTTTCTGATCGTCCGTTATATTCAAAGCTAGGAAGTAAAGTTCTATACGTTCGATGTATTCTTCCCAGTTGTCTTTGCTCTTGTTGAATTCCAACGATATTCTAGTGCACTCCGTCATGTCGAATTCGTTCGCCGCACTCGCCGCGGTATTTTCAACTTCGGGAATCTCCGCTGTATCCGGAGCTACAGGTGTGATGTCTTCGGCAGCTCCTACGAGTTCGCTCTTCTTTTGGATATCTCGTAACTGCCGCTTACGTAATGCTCGCAATGTTGCACGAAGCGTATCGACACTTGATACCTCGTACGCTATGACACTCGGAAAAGTCTTCAAAAGATTTATTAACTCCTGTTTGCTCAGCTTCTGAATATCAATGTTCGATAAATCCGACATGAAACATTACTCCGAATCCCGAGCGCGTTTTGAAATTGTAACTTTCTCCAAACACGAAATGTCTGTACTCTGCGAATCTGCCCCGTAATGGCGGCTGCGCTCCGACCACGTGTCGGCTTGCCGATCCTGGTGTTTGCAATACAGCTTGCGTCCGTGCCCGTTTTCCGCTCACTGAGATTTTACTCCTGCACTTCACCTTTCATCCTCGTCGCCAATAGGATGTTTTTGGTAGGTTAAATAAAAATGAACGTAAAGTTTTGAATTAAGTTGCTGGTTATTTATTGAGTCTAGACGCACAGCGCGTCTGACCGGCTGCTCGTCGGGAGTACACTGACGCACACTTGCTCGCCGGAGCTCCGTCACGCTGTACACACTCATGCTCGCACACACACACTCATACACTCGCGTACGCACTCATACTCATACATTCACTCATTCCTCAATACATTACACAAACCATTGTAGAAGAAAGATTCAAGAAATTTGCTATTCTTTGTGATTTTCAATGAAATTTTGTCGATATTTATGGATGCTGCAAAAAAATGCTATCTCGAGAACGAAAAAATATATCGTTTTGGTTCCTGTCTTGTATTGAAGAGGAAGTAGTACGTTACTCAAATCAAAAATTTGTCATCTTGGATAGCTCCGAAATATTTTTTTACAAATTGATGAAATTCTTGAAAAATTCGACTTTGAACTCTCTTTGACAGTCCTCGTATAACAAATTTCATTTCTACCATTTGAGATGTATTTTTTTTCTTCTTCGTAATACATGGAATCAGCTCGGTATTGTCTCTGTAGAACAGACAAGTATTGGAGACGAGAAGTTTGAGAAATTCGATAATTTTTTTCGTTTTTCAATTAAATTTTATTGATATTTATCGTCGCTTAAAAATATCAAATTTAGCATCATATCATATCGTATTTTTCTAAATTTTATTAAATCACAAAAGAGGATAAGTTTCTCGGTACGAAATAACTCGTAAAATCGACAAATTCAGTGTTTTTCACTTTCTTGATAAATACTTGTTTATAATTGTTCTTTAAGAGTACAAATGTTTTTTTTTTTTTGCGAAAAAAAACTTTTCAAGACGTGAGCATATGAAAGAAATTCGTATTCCGACGAAAATTTGAAAAAATTTGATTTGAAAAAAAAAAAAAAACGTTGGAAATACGTCGATAGAATAATCATTAGCAGTTTTCTTATCAAGTGTAAACGAAGAAATCCAGCGAACAAAATTGACAAAGATTTCGAATGTGATGAATCTCCGACGGTCGAAGTGTAAAAAATTAAATTTTTAAACATAGCACACTTTTTATCTGCGCAATAACGCGGAGGGTCAGTTTGTAAATACGATTTCTTTGAGAGGAAAGGATTAGAGACGGCAATTTCGAGAAATTTGTAAAAACGATTCGTTTTTTGACGAAAATTCGTAAAATTAGTCTTTGCTTTAAAAAAATCATATCTCGGCAGCGAAAAAAGATTTCGACTCTTATTTTGGCTTGTTTTGAAGAGGAGAAAATACGATGCCAGAAAAAGAATTTGCAGTTTTTATTATTAACTGTAAACGAATTAATCGGGTGAACATAATTGACAAAGATTTCGGCTGCGATGAATCTTCGACGGTCGAAGGATAGAAAATTCTTTTTTTTATGATTACACATTTTTTATCTGCGCTATACCGCGTAGAATCCATTTATATTTACGTAAAATAGGAACAAAGATTGAAACGAGATGTCGATTTTTTTTTATTTGAAAATCATCCGGCCACAGAGTACGCGCGCCGCGACGTATGAGCATCTGTGTATCGTCTGCTACGAAATTGTCATCTGCTTCTGTTCGGGATTCCGTGTCGCACAGCAGCGGCACGAGCGACTCTCCTCGCAGCGCGAATGATCCGTTGCGCGGCAGCACCTCACGGGCGCAACCAGCCGGCGGCACGAGGCGTCGTGGAAAGATCTAGAATCGACCATGAAAAATGTAGTAGCACTCGAAAGATCTCAGAAAACTCATTCTCAACGGTTGTCGCACCGGGCGCAATCGCAAATCTATAGCGCATCCTCATTCGAATAACTCATTCTCAGCACGTCGTCTCGCCAAGCCCATGCATACAATCGTGTACTCATCGGCGCGATCTCAACGGTGCTCGCTACAGATTAATATAATCTCGTAGCAGTTATCGTTCATCTAAAACTCTCATCTGTATAATTTCTCATTGTATTAACTCTCAAGTGTAATATCTCAAGTGTGCAACTCATTGTATTTTATCATTGACATTACTGTGAATTTACTCATTAACTTTTCGCCATCTTTACTCATTGACTTTTCGCAATCTTTAGTTTTGACTTTTTTTCATCGGACATTTTAAATAAAGACGTGTGATTTTTTCACATTTTTTCACGAACAGTGTGGCGACGATTATTTAATACCCGCTGCCACGATCATTCAACAGCCCGGCAACCTCTTCTCATTTTCTCAAACAGCTTCCAAAGTTTGACAGATAGAATAAAACGAAAAAATATATACTCCCGATCTTTTTAGTTCTATGAATCTTTTTTGTGAGTTTACTACCAATTTTTTCAGTGCATACGTGAAATTTATCATTTTTATTACGAATGTGAATAAAATATGGTAAAATATTGCGAATGATTTTCGGTGATAATATATTATTTTCGAAATAAAAAACGCAAACATTTGTGAATCTGTGTATGATATTTCGTGTTTTATTTTTCACAACCGAAGTTTTTTTTTTAACATGATGAAAAATGGATTTTTGGCAAATCTAAATAACATAACCTTAAAGCAAATCTTGTTATAACCACTGTTTTTGAATTATTTTATAATTAAAATTATATTTGTCAGAATGACTCAAAATTTGTTGTGCATAGTGCTTTCGATGCAATGAAATATTGTTGCGAAAGAGAAAAGAATTGGTTTCCAGGATTTTTAATTGGAGCACCGTACGGACATCAGATGTGAGGAAATCATTTTTTGATGGAAAATTGTGATGAATAAATAGTTAGAGATGTAGGATTGTCTCTAAATTTGCTGTGCCCAGTGCTTTTGATAAAACAAAATGATGCTGCGAAGGAGAAAAAAGTGGTTCGTAGAGTTCATTATGATGGCACCGTACGGACACTTGACCGAAGGAAAATGCAAATGGTGGCCAATAATTTTTTAGAAAAAATACTTAAAGGTCTTAGATTGGTTTTAAAAGTAATGTGCATACTGGAAATAATTTAATAAAAAAAACCTGCGAAGGAGAACAAAATTGGTTCGCACCATTTAAAGTTACAGTGTGATACGGACGTCCGAGAAGAAAAATTCATCAAAAAAGTTGTTTTCATTGCACCGCAGGCTAAAAAAAAATTTTCTATTCATCGCAGTCACTTCAAAGTAACTACGCATGATGTTGGAGATACACTGAAGCAAATGGTGAAAAATAAAAATTTTTGGAGTATGCGCTGCGGAGTAACCCCTTCGACAGGCTTCGAAGAGCAACGGATGGTCATTTTAATAGGCACTCTTTGCCTATTGTTATAGTGAGTGCCTAAAACGTGGTGTGCTATTGTTGTTCGAAGAAGGGGCACGCGCGCGATTGCCCGAGGCGAAAACAAAAGCAAAATGGCCGCGACAAAAGCGAGTCACGCGACTGCGCATTCGTTGCCGCGAGTTCGGAAAACGGTAAAGTGTCGAATCGGTATAACGAGCCGTCAGCCGAATTGCGACAAAAATGGTTGAGTCTCGATAAAAAGGACGTCTGATATACCGACAATGGTGCGTTGAGGCATATAACTTTTCGTCGAGAGTGGTTCTCAGAATTCCGTACGGGAAAAGGCTCGAAGATATCGCTGGGCGATAACGCAGAGTGCGAGGTTACCGGCGAGGGAACGGTAACGATAGAGAAACTCGTGAACGGAATGTGGCGTGAGACGAGAATCGACAACGTGCTCTACGTACCGGCTGTACGCAGCAACCTGTTTTCCGTCGGCATGGGTACGTCAAAAGGGTACGACGCGCGATTCGCGGGTGACTGCGTAAATATTGTGAAAGATGATGAGATCATCGCAACGGGTGTAAAACAATCGAACGCGATTTTCCGAATGCTTTTCCGAGTATAACTAGTACAAAACATCGGAGAAGCAAATGTGTCGACGACAAGTCTTAAAATTTGGCACGAGCGCTTAGGGCATCTCACCAAGCGAGCACTGTGCGATCTCGTCAAAAATAAACTCGTGCAAGGAGTCGAAATAACAAGTGATAAAGACTTTTTCTGCGATGCTTGCCAGCTTGGCAAAGCACACAGGCTGCCGTTCAACACGGACGAGAAGAAAATAAACACGAAACCGGGCGAGTTAATACACAGCGACGTGTGCGGGCCTATGTCCGAAACCTCACCGGGAGGTGCGCGTTTTTTCGTGACATTTATCGACGACGCTTCCGGGTTCCGTCACGTATATTTTTTGAAACACAAATCCGACGTATTCGAACGTTTTAAAGAATTTGAAAAAGTGGTAGCGAACAAGTTCGGTCAGCCGATGAAGATGCTGCGTTCCGACAACGGTCGGCAGTATTGTAACGAAAAAATGGAACAATATATGTCGAGTCGCGGTATAAAGTTCGAACCGAGTTCACCGTATACGCCCGAACAAAACGGGAAATCCGAACGAGACAATCGAACGATTGTAGAGTCAGTACGCACGATGCTGGAAGCGAAGGATTTGCTGAAAACGATGTGGGCGGAAGCCGTAAGTACCGCCGTATATCTTCAAAATCGCGTATCTTCGTCGAAAAGAAGAGGTGGGAAAACGCCGTGGGAAATTTGGATGGGGGAAAAACCCGATATCCGTCACGCGAGAGTATTCGGGTCAGAAAGGTTTCTTCCCATACCAAAACAATTTACTAAGAAGTTCGACCCGAGGTCGAAGAAAGTTTTATTCGTCGGGTATGAGGGAGATTCGAAAAACTATAGAGTTTACGATCCGGAAACAAGAAAAGTGTCGGTATCACGAAACGTAGTTTTCAACGAAGTGCATACGAAAATAAAAACATCGGAAACCGAGTACGAGGGATGGGAGTTGACGGCGAATGACGCGAATGACGCGAACGACGCGAACGACGGGAACAACGCGAACGATGCGAACGATGGTAACGAAGCGATCGCTGTTCAAAGACGCGTCCGTCGACCGCCATATATACAAAGACGCGTCCGTCGACCGCCATACATATGCAGATCCCCGAGGGACTCGCCGTGGAAGAGAGTACATCAGGCGGAGCGAATATTGTGTGTCGATTGAATAAATCATTATACGGATTAAAACAGTCCCCTCGTTGTTGGAATCGGAAATTTAGCGGGTTTCTAAAACAATTTAATTTTAAGGCGACGAGTGCGGCTAAGTGTATGTTTGTCGGTCAAGTCGAGAACGAAACGGTATATTTAGCGCTTTTCGTAGATAATGGGCTAATCGCGTGCAAATCGAGAGAAATTCTAAAACGCGTAACCGTGAAGTTGAGTCACGAGTTCGAAATTACGCTGAGCGATGGAAGTTCCTTCGTGAGCGTACAAATATGTCGAGACAGAGGTCGAAAAATGGTGTTCATACACCAAAGCGCGTATGTCAAACGTATCCTCGAGAAATTCCGAATGGATGAAGCGAAAAGCGTAAGCGTTCCAGCTGATCCGCATACGGTGTTACGCCCGGTAGAAACGGATGAATGTGTGATTGACGTGCCTTACCGCGAAGCCGTAGGTTCGTTAATGTTCGTAGCAATCGTGTCGCGACCCGATATCGCATTCGCCGTTAATACCGCAAGTGAATTCCTAAATAAACACGATCTAAGTCATTGGCAGGCTGTACAGAGAATTTTCTCATATCTCGCGGGTACCGTAGATTTAGGAATCGAATATAGAAGCGGAAGCGAGGCAAATCTAATCGGTTTTGCAGACGTGGATTATGCAGGGGATTTGGAGACTCGTAGGTCTACTTCCGGCTACGTATTCTGTCTCTCGGGTGGACCAGTAACGTGGTCGTTGAAACGACAAAAAATGGTAACTATGAGTACCACTGAGGCCGAATACGTTGCCGCGTCGTCTGCTGCAAAAGAAGCCGTATGGCTACGAAATCTGTTAAAGGAGATCGGATATCGATGCGATAGTGCTACCGTCTTGCACGTTGACAATCAAGCCGCGATAAAGTTAACGAAAAATCCGGAGTTCCACGAGAGGACTAAACATATCGATATCCGATAGCATCATATATATCGAAAATGCAAAAAGCAGATAGTTTCACAAAAGCGTTGCCAAAAGATAGTTTTAAGCGTCTGTGTGAGAGTATGGGTGTGCGTATGCGTGGACAAAGCACTCAACCGGCGGAAGTGTTGGATTTTGGGTCTCGTCCTCGCGAGTAAAGGCGCATGCGCGTGCAACCGAGGTATAGAGGGCGCTGTAGTTGTTTAACGCGCGTTGCCGAGCCTTCCGGTTCCGTTACATCGGTTAGTCGTCTACGACATGCGACAAGAGCGCGGTGTATTAACTGCTTATTTTGTTTTTCTCAATAAAGTATTCTTTGTGTGTTTCAAGAAAAGCAGAAGGCGATACGTTTATTTATTTTCTTCCGAACGATAAGAAATCCTTTTCCTCTTCTCCCGTTCTAGAAACCTCTATCTGCTACAACAGTACCTATACGGATTTTTTCAAAATGGCGGCTGCTCGTGGTGGGGCAGCGCTTCGCGGCTCGCTGCGTGTGTGTTACCCCCACCACTACTCACGAGTCAGCAGACGAGGTCCTTTGGAGGAGCGGGTGATTAGGGATGCTTGGGAGAGATGTTGCTCCACTGACGGCAAGCTCCCAGCCGTCCGCCCTTACTAGGGCACTTGACTAGCATGACCCTGTCGCAGAGTGGTGGGACGTGAGTATGTTGGAGAGGGCATATGGGTCCTCTGGAGTAGGAGATGACTAGGGATGCTGATGCTTGGCGCGAGATCACGGAATGGTGGGGCGGGAGTCTAGTGGTGGGGGTATGTGTGCTCCGAAGGCCAGCGTGTGGCACTCTAGAGCCCAGGTTTGAGCCTAATTATTGGTAATTTTATTTTTTATAATTGCATCGAGAGCAGGTAGATGAAGAAAAAAAGGAATTATACCAGATCGTATGCGTAGCGCGCTAGCGGAGCGTATAGTGTTGCATCCACGTACTGTGCAGTGTTATCATCGAAGGCCAGCGGTTCGTGGGGTGCCACGCTGATGCGCCGAAGGCCTAGAGTTGTGACGCGCTGGAATTGCATGTTCTAGGTTAGCCTAACGGTTAAGGTGACGGAATAAAGCTCTGTCTTTCCCCGTGGGAGAGTATCGCTCAAAACCCGCGTCTAGCAATAATTTTTTTTTCTAAATAATTGCACCGAGAAGAGGTAAGTGAAGAAAATAAATTACGATAGATGTTTTATTTATCTTTTAAACCTGGCGTGTACATTTCTATCTTGTTAGTAAAAAAAAAAAAGAATTAATCTTATAAACGTCGTCGTTCACAGCAATGTTAAACGAGGTTTCTAGCGTAAATACCACTGCCTGTTAATGAATTTACAGAATGTCTATCAATAGATTTAAAACAGCCCTGTAGTTTCTTCATTAGCCGTTTGTAAAAACGGGCAGCGATCCGATCGTTTCGTTTGAGGTCTGAGGTGAAAAGATTCCCGTATTGTAAAAGCGATCCACCACGAGACATATGATAAAGGAACATAATACAAAACTGGCAACATACATTTGAGGAGAAGCTTTGAATCTGCTTAGTGTTCCAGCGGTAGAGGGTGCAGTTCTTGCGCAAGCGGCGAATATGATTTGATATAAGCGGCGACACGCCATAACTATCAAAATACGATACACGTCCTCCGGCGTCGATGTAGATTGCGACCCAATGGGATCCAGGCCGTGTGTGGTCATCGGTGTTAACAACAAGGGCAGTCGGTCTCGTCAACAGAGTTGGGATCTGATTTGCTGCGCGAACACTTCTCGTCACCGCTGAGTGCAAACCCCGCAATGTTTGGCAAATCTGGATCGTGTTCATCGGCTGATACGGATGGCGAGTAACAACTATGCGGTTTTTTCTTCTTCAGACTTATCGGCTTCGATGGCAAGCGTACAGTTGGTACGAGTACGGATGTAACAGATACGTCTTGAAGAATCTACTCTTTCAGTCTTGTAGCGTTATTTAAAGCACATGACACCTCAGTAGTAGGTGGTGCACTACGGCGACCCCCACTCCTATCGCCTCCACTTCGGTCCCGTCTTGACCTCGGGTTGAAGTGGGGATAGGTTTCAGTAGAGATAGCCATAGTGCACCACTTTTTTTATTTTATTTTATTTTTTTCATACCATATATTTATATAACATTTTATTTTCGCAATACCCTAATAATAGAATCGTTTTCTTAGGCTTTAGTAGAGATAGCCATAGTTCACCACTTTTTTATTGTATTTTTTTCACAATATCCAAATAATATAATCATTTTCACACCACATATTTATATTATTATTATTATTTTCACAATACCCAGATAATATAATCATTTCTTATTGCTATTGACTATATCTCGTCACATTCTATCAAGAGGAAAGGGATTGGGATAATACTGGAGTTTTTTTACATTTTCGAGAGCACAATTATATATAATATTCTTGTCGCTGTCGTGCCTTCTATGCCACGAGCACAGTGTTGTTGATGGTGAAGGATCAATCCTCAATGGTAGATCTTCATTGTCGCCCAAATTTACAATTTCTCGGCCAGTAATTTCTTCCAGAAATTTTACAGCATCATGTCCTCTGGCGTAAATTATCCCGTCATCACCGGCACCTTCAGCAGTGTCGTACAGCTCATAGCACAGTTCTTCAAAAGTAATTCCATCTTTGGTCCAATGTATCCCATGATAATTGGCGGTTAGCCAATCATTTTCAGCGCGTACTTGCGGTGGTAACTCACTAATATCGTATGGAGGCTGAGACGTATCTCATAGGCAGCACACTATAGGTAAGTGTACAGAGTATAGCGCGAGAGCCCGCGTGGGCCCCGACTCCCTCAAAATGTATAGTACGCGCCGGTAGTCGGCAAGGCGGCCGCTAGATGCCGCATTTTCTCGCGAACGGATAAGCGACAGCGTGCGCGTAAAAAGGCGAGCGCGAGTCGAATTGTCACCGAATTCCATCAATACCTCCGGGTCCCCAGAGCCTTCGGCGACGTTGGCTCTAGGTGTACTCAATCTCCCGAACCAGGGTGCACACATCTTTGGTGACGAAGTAGTGGGCATTCCTGTTACCAGTCACCGCTAGTAGGGTCACAATAGGTAGGTAACCCGAACGGGAGGGAGCCGGAAGCGAGTCGCGGATCGCCCAAGTGGCGACACGGTTGGTTCACGATCTCGTGGAAGCCGAACTCTCCGACGAGGGCCCTGTTCTGCGGGTATCGGAAAATCGTGTCGACAGGTTCGCACGATATTCCTGTGGGATACCCCGTAGGCACGGCAGAGTAGAAACGACATTAAAATTCACTTGTAATAATAGTTTACTCCCAAATTTAAAATGAAAACTTAAACGATGCAACTGATAAAAATTTATGTCAACGAACGAAGCTCCGCCGATACAACAGTATGGATGGCAAAATTTATCGTTCTTCGTATCGAGGATTTGACTCGTTACGCGTAAAGTCTTTCGACGGGAAAGAATGGTAGAATAAAGGGGAAGGACTTAGTAGAATTATTTTGATGTACGATTTACCGACATCCGGTCGATAAATCAAGTGTGTTTCACAAAATGTTATATAAATAAAAATCGATTAGAAAGATAAGCTTCGATATTACTGATTTCTATGTATCATACTTTGAATATCTTGTAGTATGTTTGAATAAAGAAAATCATATCACCGAATCGATAACGTCTCACGACTTTATGCTCGCCCCGAACCCCTAAAGCGATTTCTCAAACCGAGTGCGTGGCATCGGCTAGAGGGTGAACGTTACAAGGCGCAACAACCCATAATACTCTACGACGTAATTTATGTACTGACCTGACCGCTTCTTCTTTAGAAAAAAATTAATTGTGCTTGCCTTTAAAACTTTGAATATCAAACACGATATCGAAGCCAGTACCCGTCATAATGTTACTCTCGAAAAAAATAGGTGTGACACTCTGAAGGGACTCTGCAGCAACGCCGAGGTGTTACTTTGAGCTCGCGTTATTATACTCTGTCCCAAGATGCCGCATGAACAATGGTTTCCTCTCCTATCCCCTCCACATCGGTGTAGCCAGTATCAGTTATAGTGCTCCATTCCGTATGTTTTTTGTAGCACTCATCACTGAGGCGCTGCTTTGAATTCGACGTTATTATATTCGGTCCCAAGATAGAGCATGTAGAATGTGTTCTCTTGAGCTGCTGCTAGCATTTGGCAAAACATCTCTGTGCCTTGATCGAACACTTTAACGAATCGATTTGGCAGAAAGCACGTAAACTCATTTTCCACATCGATAGTAATTGCTGAGCCCCATTTACTATTGGCATATCTGATATTCGTGATCTTGTAGTATTTATCAGTCTTCAGTTCACATAGTTTCATCACTGGTAGAAAATCCGTCAATTTTCCTATTCTGTTGATTCGCGAGAAATCCATTTTTTATTTCAGAGTTTGAGGTGTTTTAACGAGCGCGTTAGAAGACAAAGTTCAGTTCTTGATTGTATTAACCCTTTAATAGCACTGATATTCTGCAAGTGCCTTTCTAATTGCTTTTTAGGCACTCACTAGAACAATAGGCAAAGAGTGCCTTTTGAAATGACCATCCGTTGCTCTTCGTAGTCTGTCGGTGGGGTTACTCCGCAGGGAATACTCCAAAAAATGTTATTTTCCACCATTTGCTTCGATGTATCTCCAATATCATGTGTTGTTAATTTGAAGTGATTCCAATGACTGGTAATATTTTTTTTCGCCTGCGGTTGAATAAAAATACCTTTATTACTGAAATTATCTTCTTAGACATCCGTATCACAGTGTAACTTTGGACTGTGCAAAGCAATTTTTCTCTTCTTCGCAGGAACGATGTATCATATCATCACCATTGTGCACATACATTTTGAAGCCCCTGCGAAGCATTTCAATTTTTGCTTAACAAAAAAAAATCCATTGTTGCTTTGACAAGTATGCGTACGGTGCTGTAACTTTGGACTGTGCAAAGCAATTTTTCTCTTCTTCGAAGAGGCGATGTATCATATCATCAACATTGTGCACAATCATTTTGGAACGACTGCGAAGCCTTTAATGAGGTGTTTTAAACTTTGTTCTGCTAAATGTCCATACGGTTCTCCAATTATGAAGTCTACGAACCTATTTTTTTCTTTTTTGCAGCATTATTTTATTTTATGAAAAGCACATCAAATTTGAAGACATTCTGGCATTTCTTAGTATTTTTATTCTCCAATTATTTTTAGTGAGGAATTATTTTTAAAGTTTATATTATTTTAATTTTCCAAAAAACAATTTTTTATCATGTCACAAACGAAAATTTGGTTGCGAAAAATGAAATACGAAATATCACACATTGATTGCCAAATATTAATCCTTTTTATTTCGAAAATAATATATTTTGAACGAATATCATTCACAATATTTTATATACGTTATTCACATTCATAATAAAAATAAAAAATTTCGTGGGTGCACTGAAAACTTGGTTATAATTCCACGAAGAAGAATCATCGAATATCCAAAATTATTGCAATTTGTCAAATAAAATTGAAAACAATCGCGGCCATTTATTTTTTTCCATTCATTCTATCTGTCAAACCTTGGAAGCCGACGATAATTCGATAGCAGACGTGATAAAGTTTGCATACGCCGCGACGTTAGTATTCTGTGTCGGGATGATTTGAATCGAAAATAAAAATCTTATTGTTTTCTTATTGTTTAATGTATATAACTTTAAATATTGGGAAACTGCAGTTTACTTTTTTCAAATCTCTAACAATTTTTCGAAACAAAAAAAAATCCATTTTTACCTCATATGTTTTCAACCACCCTTCTATTTTTATTTCAATTGTTTCAATATACTTATCTCAAAACAAAATAAAACGATAGAAAAATAAAATTTCTCGAATTTCTCGTCTGCAACGTTTTACTCTCTGACAGTGACAATAACCAGTGAATTGATTCCATCTATTATAGGGAAGAAAAAAAATGCTTAAAGTGTTATAACCGAATTCTCTTATAGATCGACAGTCCAAGAGTCCTCGCCGTCGAATTCATCGAGAAATTGATTTTTTTTATTTTGGACGCATCCAAGACACTAGAACTTTATTTTGAGCAGGGTACTACTTCCTCTTCAATACACGAACCAAGACGATATCTATGTTCGGTCTCGAGTTATAATTTTTTTACTACAACAATTAATATCAAGTAAATTTAATTGAAAATCGTATCAAAAAGCAATTTTTCTTAATATTCAGCTCCAATACTTCGGGTCCTGTCCAGAGGCAATAATAAAGTGATTTTATGTATTTTAGGGAAGAAAAAAGCATTTAAATAGATGCATTTAAAGGGGACATTAGACCTGTTGGTAAATGGTAATGGTGTTCGTGTTGGTAAATATTTTTTGTGTTGATTTATACTCATTTAATCTGGTCATAAGTGTTAAGCCAATAAAACGACATTTACTAGATATCATTTGATTCGTTACATTAATTTGATCAAGTTCTACGTGATGCAATTCGTTATATTGTTCGTAAAACAAAAAGAAAATATCAGTTGTGAATAATAATAATCAATTTGTATAGCAACGAAATGTTTATATTCGATGAAGGTTAAACTATGAATTAATTTACATAAGTGATAAATGATTTTCCGCCATACATTCTTCCGAGATGAAACGCGCAGCGCGACGTATAAACATATTCGATATGCAGCGCATAACGCAAAGCGTAATCATGCTCGATACGGAGCGCGTAGCGCGACGTGTATTTCTGTGAGTGCCTTAAAAAATGTCCCTAAGGGACATTTTTCGGGGGGTTTGGGGGGCGGAGCCCTGCGGGCGCAGAGGCTCTTGTGTAATTCGTGCTGTTTTTTCTGTATGGACTTGCTGTACGTAGAGCGATCAGAGAACGACTGATAAGAACAATGGCAATTGATGAGATTATTATTTGATGCTCCCACCACCACCACCATTTTAAGAAAAAGAAGAAGGAAATGGTATAGCCCGTACGATGCCTCTTTGAATACAGAATTTGCTACCGCAGCAGTATTCGGGACTCACGTAAATCTCAGTTTCACGCGAAACATAATATCTGCTGAATCCGCCTTTTTGAAGAAAATTGCGGCTATGATTAATAGAGATGCGCGTGACTTTCAAGGTGATACGTATAGAATTACAACACCCTTATACGTGTTGCTGTCCCTGTGACTCATGCTAACTTCAGCAGTATTCGCGAGGAAGACTGATCAAGACAAGGAATGCATTGTGTTCTTTTTAGGCACTCACTATAATAATAGGCAAAGAGTGCCTATTAAAATGACCATCCGTTGCTCTTCGGAGTCTGTCGAAGGGGTTACTCCGCAGCGCATACTCCAAAAATTTTTATTTTCCACCATTTGCTTCGGTGTATCTCCAACATCATGCGTAGTTACTTTGAAGTGACTGCAATGAATAGAAATATTTTTTTTAGCCTGCGGTGCAATGAAAACAACTTTTTGGCTGAATTTTTCTTCTCGGACGTCCGTATCACACTGTAACTTTAGATGGTGCGAACCAATTTTGTTCTCCTTCGCAGGGTTTTTTTATTACATTATTTCCAGTATGCACATTACTTTTAAAACCAATCTAAGACCTTTAAGTATTTTTTCTAAAAAATTATTGGCCACAATTTGCATTTGCCTTCGGTCAAGTGTCCGTACGGTGCCATCATAATGAACTCTACGAACCAATTTTTTTCTCCTTCGCAGCATCATTTTGTTTTATCAAAAGCACTGCGCACAGCAAATTTAGAGACAATCCTACATCTCTAACTATTTATTCATCACAATTTTCCATTAAAAAATTATTTTCTCACATCTGATGTCCGTACGGTGCCCCAATTAAAAATCCTGGAAACCAATTCTTTTCTCTTTCGCAACAATATTTCATTGCATCGAAAGCACTATGCACAACAAATTTTGAGTCATTCTGATAAATATAATTTTAATTATAAAATAATTCAAAAACAGTGGTTATAACAAGATTTGCTTTAAAGGTTATGTTATTTAGATTTGCCAAAAATCCATTTTTCATCATGTTAAAAAAAAAACTTCGGTTGTGAAAAATAAAACACGAAATATCATACACAGATTCACAAATGTTTGCGTTTTTTATTTCGAAAATAATATATTATCACCGAAAATCATTCGCAATATTTTAGCATATTTTATTCACATTCGTAATAAAAATGATAAATTTCACGTATTCACTAAAAAATTTGGTAGTAAACTCACAAAAAAGATTCATCGAATATCCAAAATAATTACAATTTCCCAAATAGAACTAAAAAAATCGCGAGTATATATTTTTTCGTTTTATTCTATCTGTCAAACTTTGGAAGCAGATGACAATTTCCTAGCAGACGATACACAGATGCTCATACGTCGCGGCGCACGTACTCTGTGGCCGGATGATTTTCAAATAAAAAAAAATCGACATCTCGTTTCAATCTTTGTTCCTATTTTACGTAAATATAAATGGATTCTACGCGGTATAGCGCAAATAAAAAGTATGCAATCATAAAAAAAAAGAATTTTCTATCCTTCGACCGTCGAAGATTCATCGCAGCCGAAATCTTTGTCAATTATGTTCACCCGATTTATACATTTACAGTTAATAATAAAAACTGCAAATTCTTTTTCTGGCAACGTATTTTCTCCTCTTCAAAACAAGCCAAAATAAGAGTCGAAATCTTTTTTCGCTGCCGAGATATGATTTTTTTTAAGCAAAGACTAATTTTACGAATTTTCATCAAAAAACGAATCGTTTATTCAAATTTCTCGAAATTGCAGTCTCTAATCCTTTCCTCTCAAAGAAATCGTATTTACAAACTGACTCTCCGCGTTATTGCGCAGATAAAAAGTGTGCTATGTTTAAAAATTTAATTTTTTACACTTCGACCGTCGGAGATTCATCACATTCGAAATCTTTGTCAATTTTGTTCGCTGGATTTATTCGTTTACACTTGATAAGAAAACTGCTAATGATTATTCTATCGACGTATTTCCAACGTTTTTTTTTTTTTTTCAAATTTTTTCAAATTTTCGTCGAAATACGAATTTCTTTCATATGCTCACGTCTTGAAAAGTTTTTTTTCGCAAAAAAAAAAACAATTGTACTCTTAAAGAACAATTATAAACAATTATTTACCAAGAAAGTGAAAAACACTGAATTTGTCGATTTTACGAGTTATTCCGTACCGAAAAACTTATCCTCGTTTGTGATTAAATAAAATTTTAAAAAATACGATATGATATGATGCTAAATTTGATATTTTTAAGCGACGATAAATATCAATAAAATTTCATTGAAAAACGAAAAAAAATATCGAATTTCTCAAACTTCTCGTCTCCAATACTTGTCTGTTCTACAGAGACAACAACGAGCTGATTCCATGTATTACGAAGAAGAAAAAAAATATATCTCAAATGGTAGAAATGAAATTTGTTATAAGAGGACTGTCAAAGAGCCTTCAAAGTCGAATTTTTCAAGAATTTCATCAATTTGTAAAAAAATATTTCGGAGCTATCAAAGATGACAAATTTTTGATTCGAGTAACGTACTACTTCCTCTTCAATACAAGACAGGAACCAAAAAGATATATTTTTTCGTTCTCGAGATTGCATTTTTTTGCAGCATCCATAAATATCGATAAAATTTCATTGAAAATCACAAAGAATAGCAAATTTCTTGAACTTTTCTTCTACAATGGTTTGGTTTCCTACAGATAAAATAACGAACTGATTCCATCAATTATGGGGAAGAAAAAAAACACTGAAGGAGAAGGATTTAAAGGGGATATTTGGCCTGAATGCTAAATGGTAATCGTATTGGTGTCGGTACATGTTTTGTGTGTTTGTTTTATATTCATTAAATCTGGTCATAAGTTTAAAGCCAATAAAACGACTTTACTAGACATGATTTGATTCGTTAAATTAATTTGATCAACTTCTACGTGGTGCAATTCGTTATATTTGTCTCGTGTCTCAATATTTGACAATTTATCGTCAAACAAAAAGGAAATATCCGTCGTGAATATTAATAATCAATTGGTACAAAAAAGAAATATTTTTATTCGACGAAGGTTAAACACTATGAATTAATTTACGTAACTGATAAATGTTTTTCCCTCATACGTACTGTCGAAAAGAAACGCAGAGCGCGACGAATAAACATACTTCATTCGTAGCGCATAGCGCGATGTGTAAATACACTCGATACGGAGCGCGTAGCGCGACGTGCACCCCCGTGAGTGCCTTACAAAATGTCCCGAAGGGACATTTTTCGGGGGGTTTGGGGGGCGGAGCCCACCAACAAGAGCATCTGCGCCCGCAGGGCGCTGAGACGCTTGTTATATTTTATTTTTTTTAATTGAATAAAATTATGATATTTTACAGACAACGTTCACGAGAACAACAACTCTGTATACAGTGTAAATATCTATTACAAAAACCACAATTTTTCTCATTATAACCACCACCTATGGTAGTACCAGTATTATTGCCAAGAGCTAGTAATTTATGTTTTTTATTAATTTATGCCTTGTAATAGTCGTAAACTATTTTATCGTCTCGCTGCAGATTATTTGAAAATACGCTTTTAAACTTATGTACATGATCGATGTACATGGCGACCCAATGGGCCCCAGGGAGTTTGTGTCCATCTGCACTAACGACAATAGCTGCCGATTTCGTCAGCAGCTTTGGGATGCGATCTGCAGGGTCCCCGGTCCCCGGTCCCCGGTCCCCGGTCCCCGGTTCTATGATTTTCTATACCACGAAGACAATGAAAAATTTAAAGGTGTTACGTCCAGACGAGCTCTTGCGAGTTCGTACAGATCATGTGTAACGTCGGCCTCTCTTTTCGAGTCAAGGCGTTAGCCCTTTACTCAGGGACGGAGACCTCGCCTTAACACTGTTGCAGATTGGTGATGTGTTGGAAGTGTTACGTCCCGTAAAAATTCATAAATTAGGAATTAAAAGTTTATCAGGAAAAAAAATAAATAATCTTAATAATTAAGTAGTAATTTAGTTACAATAAAATAATAGAAGGAAAGAACAGAGATATTAGGCCAGGAGAGCATGAGGATAATAAATAAGGGAAAAGTTAATAACGAAATTCCAGGAATAATGACACCGGAAATATCGGAATAAAGAATAGGAGTATAGTTACAATCAGGTAGACATGAAAAAGAAAGAAAAATAATTCGGTATAGAGAAACTCGAGTAGTAAGAGACAAGAAAACATATGTATGATATGCGAATTTATGTGTCGGTGCAGCTCCCGCTTGAACGGTGCGTGGCGCGAGGCGAGTAACGCCTAAATCGCCCGTCAACGGTATTGAGAGCAGCACCTCACGGACAGCAAAAATATCGATATCGATAGATGGGTTTAAACGCTGAAAAAGGCGGAAAACGGTGAAATAACAGAGAAAACGCATAGGAATGAGTTAATCAAGAGTGAATACGTAAATAAGGAGAGATTAATAACTAAACAAATAATAATTAATCAGGGGGAAATAAAATAACCATAAATAATAAGCAAGTGGTAAAACAGATTAAAAATGGGAAATAGAAATGTTAAACATGAGAAGTAAAATTGTCAAATTAAACGAACAGGGAAAATATTGAAAGGATTATTAAAATTGGAAATAATGAAACGAGTAAAAATCAACGTAAAAATACCATTTAAATTTCTATAGAAAGCTCAAGAATCTGTAAAGAAGATCGCAGAAGAAAAGATAAACAAATTAAATAATATTGTATAATCAGAAAAATAATTAACAAATCCAAAGCAGAAAATTAATAGCCTACGAAGGAGTGGGAGAAGTGCATCAAAGGTGTCAAAGAACGAGGTGCGACAATAACGCAACTCGCACCAATGATGAGCCGCAGGGTCTTATCAACTACCCTCCCCGCCTTTTATCGTCAACTTGGACAGCACGACAACGGAATTAAATCACTCCATCGACGGACTTACAACAGAGATAATCGAACGACAGTCCTGTCACCTTTCATCAGGAGAACTCAAACTTCGAAGAACCATCAGTTCAACTATAAATTCTAATTAATTTTCCATTTATTCAAAAATTAAGAGTTATCGAGCAAAGATACTCTCCAGTTGTAAATTCAAATTTTTGTTAAAAAAGTATTTTGTATCAAGTTCCATTATAATTCAATAAAACGAGAAACAACGTTCTTCCTCCATAACTTCGAGTTATTTCAATATTCGTTCATTCGTTTGGGCGATTATCATAATCGTTTAAACGCTTCATTCAACATTCGCATCCCGTCATTCATCTTATCCGGGGAAATTTGAAGGAAGATTATCATCAGTCGGTTTCCACCCGAACATCAGTCCACACCTTCATTTTCGAAATCCATCTTTTAACCTCCTATGGTAAGTCAAGGGTGTTCTTACTTCACTACAAATTTTCTGGACAATTAGTCTATTGAGTAATTTTTGAATTTCATGAACTCTTCTTCTTTCTGAATTTTAATTCCAATTGTTTTAATACAGTCGTTCATTCGTTAATTTCAACGATTTCAAAATAAGTTAACCTCAGGTTTGGAAAGAACAGTGTAGAGAGAGAGAGAGAGAGAGAGGAGAGGATAGAAAGTATGCGCGTACGGCCATTGGTCGCGCGTGAAGTCTGAGACGGAGATAGATTAGAAGGAGAAAGAAAGAGATTACCACGTGAGTATAGTGTCTGGAGCAGAGCGAGAGTAAGAAGTTAACTAGTGGGATAGTTACGAGTAAATTAACCTGTGATTAAAGACTCTCTGTATTTCATTGGCTAATTCTGTTCGCCGAATGCACTCGACGCCCTATCCCGAGTTTATTTCCGAAAGGTTAGGCTCAAAACGGGGCAAAATTCCCGATAAAGCGTCACATCTGAAAAACGTGTAAAGGAAGGGTTCTCGACTCTTCTTGACCAAGATAGAGTGAAAATTGCTAATCGGGACGTAACAAAAATTTGGGGGCTCGTCCGGGATCCCAGAGTGCATAACGCATAAAATCAAACTTTATATAAAAATCTTTAATAAAAAATAAATTGTTATGTTAAATTCGTCACAAACAGAAATGAGAATAAAAATTAGCATCAATGCCTTCAACGCGTTCATAAGTTAAACTTTCTGATAAACTTATACATGAATACCCAAAAGAGCTGAAAATACGAACACAGAAAAAATTAACAGAGGAAGTCGAAAAAGTAACAAAATTCACTAACACCTCGGAAATCAACGATCCAAGTGGACCTACCACATCCACACCTATTTCCATAGAGTCGTCGGTAAACGTAGGGGTAATAGAAACAATAGTAGACGTGCATGTAGAAGGAGGAGATAATCGGAGAGAAAGACAATCTGGAGAAGATAGTATTGATCGTATTGGTCAAATCAGAAAAGATTTGGCAAGTTTATATCAGGGGTATGAAATAGAGGAATTGGAGTCTCAAGTAGAAGAACAATCTTCAACTAACGAAAATTCAGAGTTTGCAAATTCATTCGCTTCAGCAGAAGGTCCACCTACACCAAGGGTACATAGAGACGGACGAATTGTTACACCGTTGAGATCGAGATCCTCAGGGACAAGTGCGAGATCAGGGAATAAGAGAATTGTTGCAAAACCTTGTTCGAGATCTTTGTCACCGAGAAGGAAAAGTGCTCCTGCTGTTAGTGGGAAATTATTCGGGCTGTTTGGAGATAAGAAAACGATTACAGAGAAATCACTAGTTTTCAAAAACACTTGGAACTAGTAAAAGTAGTAGTGCGAATTCGGACGGATTGCTACTTTCTCGATCCTTTGCGAGTTTCAGCCGATCGGCATCGTTAACAGAAAAAAGGAAAAAACCAAAACCAATAACATACACTGTTCAAAAGATTCGATTGAGTAAAGGAATAAGGGTAAAAGCAGCCATTAAAAATAAAAAATCGAAAAATTTCACTGAAAATCCTTCAAAAATTATGGCACCAGTTACTCCGAAAAATAAAAATAAAAATCGAGATAGTTCTGAGGAAAGAGAGAGACAACAGGGAATTAACGATGGTGGAGGCGGAGGGGATGACGACGGCGACGGTAACGGAGACGACGATAGAGGAGATAAGCACAATCGCGATAAAAATTCCAGACCTTCGCGTCGGACGACCACCCCTAACGCAACTCGACCTATACTTAACCTGAGCTCAGGTGGAATGGGAAACCTGAGAGACGCATTGAGACTGATACCTGAGTTTGACGGTAAACGGAGTTCGTTGAATCGTTATATTGCAGGACTGGAGGATGGGTTGGAAATGGTTGGTGAAGAATATGAGAGACATTTGTTGAAATTAGCCAAGTCCAAACTGGTAGGAGAAATATGGGATAGAGTAGCAAGGAACGAGTTTGAAAGTCTTGATGAATATATCGAGTATTTGAGAACTACTTTCGATCCTCCAAGGGATATTTATCAGTTACAGGGAGAATTGGGTAGTAGTGCACAGTTGGATGAAGATACAGTCGATCAATTTGCACATCGTATTCGGGAGATTGCAGAGAAAATCAGGGAGGCTCACTACTACAGATCTGGGTATTTAGATGATGGGGATAAGGAAGCAGTTGATAATATGGCTTTGAGCTGCTTTAAGAGAGGATTAAAACCGGAAATACAGGATAAAATGGGAAAAAGAGAGACTACACTTCGAGAAGCAATCAATGAAGCAAAAGCCATAGAACGGGAACTTGCCGATCGAAATCGATTGAGAAACGACGCCAAGGCTAAAAATAAACTACAAAAGGATAGTGAGAAAGGTACTAAGAAGGCAAACGTTAAGGTCGTAGAGGTAGCAAAATAGGGAAATCAGATAGCAGTAGTGAACAATAACGCTTCGGGTGTAGAGACATGTCAGATTTGTGGAAAAAAGGGTCATTTAGCATCCAAGTGTTGGCAAGCTCCAGGAGCAAATCCTCCCAAATGTCAGACATGCGGAAAAATATGCCATACAGCCGATCAATGTAAATCAAATGGGAAAAATACAGGGGTACAAGCACAGGTAATTTGTCAAATCTGTCGGAAAACCGGACATCTGGCAAGTCAGTGCTTTAAGCTCAAGGGTAACGTAACTCCCAACGGACAGACGGGATTAACAATTTGTCAGATCTGCGGGAAACGCGGACATACTGCCGATAAGTGCTATTCAATACCGTGTCGAGTCTGTGGGCGTACAGATCATTTGACCGAAACTTGCCGTCACGCGCAACAACTCGCACCGGTACAGGTTGGTCAATCAGGCCAACAGAATAACGCACCTATACAAGCGCAATCAGTACAATGTCAATTATGCAATAAATGGGGACATCCTGCCGCGAAATGCTTTCAGCTTACTCGAGGATTAGTAGGTCAGGGAAATCCGAATAATGCAGGGATAAATCCACAAAAACCAAATACAGGATCCGGAGGACAGGTGACTTATGCGCAGGCGACATCACAACAGGGGGTACAGAACAATCAGCTCAATTGTAATTATTGCAAAAACGCTGGCCATTTGCTGGTCGATTGTCAACTACGTATAGCCAACAACAACAGACGTGCTGCTGGACAGGGAAACGGAGGTGGCCAACCGGCGCAGGGTGCCCAGGTGAAGGCCATGAAGAGTACGGAAGTGCACCCAACTCTTACTGTCCAGGCTTCAACCAGTAAGGGTTCGGGCCAGAAGTAATCGATATATACGTAATTAATCCAGAAAAGGAGATAATTGCTCCAACTATTCTGTTTCAAAGCAAGGAACTTTCGAGAGCTGTGGTAATGATGTTGGATACGGGTGCCAGTAAAAATATCCTAAAAGAGGAAAACTTGTCGAGTAAAATGGTTCTGTATCAAGATAAAATTCTGAGATTAAGTGGAATAACGGAGGAATACGTGTACACCCTGGGATATACGCTGATTGATGCCCTGGGAAGAGCAACCGTATGCCACATTGTGCCCAGTCATTTCCCCACGAAACAGAGTGGAATATTGTCAACGGAGTATTTTCGAGATAACTTAGCAAAGATTGACTATGAAAACAGTACATTTGAAGTTCGGGAAAATAAGATTCGTTTCCATACTAGAGAAAGTATGTTGTTTCCACCAAAAACCCGAAAACTGTTCTATATCCGTTTGAAAAACGACAAAGTACTCGAAGGATATTTGCCGGATCTTGAAATAGGAGAAGGTATAGAGATTGAACAGGGGTTGGTGAGGAATACGGAAGGTAAAGCCTACGTATATGTTACAAACAATCGAGAAATTCCGGTAAATATTGAAATTCCGGTAATGGAGTTACAAGCACAACCAGTAAGAAAAAGAGAAACCAAAGTAAATGGGGGAGAGTGTAAACTCGCTATAAAAGAAAATTGTGAATTGAAAACTAATTCCAAGTGTATTCTAGGTGAAACTGAGCTAATCAATCCAGCAACAAAAGGGAACTGCGAGGGAATAAATCCCAACAAACCAGATCCAGAAACACGTAACTCGAAGGGCGAGGAAGAGATCCAAGAAGCATCAGGAGAAAAAGATCCGGGTAAAAACAGGGAAGGACAGGAAGGTAAAGTCAAAGAAATAAAAACATCTGTGAAAAACATAGATGATCCAGTTAAAAAGAAGGGACAACAAAGTAAAGAAAATTCTGACTCACACAAAAAGGAGAATCCTAAACAAGGGAAAACAAATCAAAATCTCCTGGAAAAAACTATAAGAGATATTAAAATAACTAAAGAATCAATAAACAAAAGTAAAAATTCAGTTCGGGATAAAACGGAAAAAGTCGGAAAAGGTAAACCAGTTAAAATAAAAGAAAATTATGCGGCTTGTGAATTCGCGGATCCGTTAGTAGGGGTCAGGTATATGAATGCAAGCTGTTTCATTATGGAGGCAGAGATTATAGATCGCAAAAGTAAAGTTATAGAGTTGCTCAGATTAGAACATTTAAATGCTGAGGAGAAAGAAGCTGTTTATACGATAATTGAGTATGGAGCGGATAGATTTCATCTCAAAGGTGAGAAACTGGGAGCGACAGACGTAGTAACACATCGGATACCTACTACAGATGAGCTTCCGGTAAACTCGAAACATTATCGGTTTCCTCAGGTTCATAAAGAGGAAATACGTAAACAGATAGCTGAGTTTCTTGAATCGGGATTAATTAGAGAATCGGAATCACCGTATAATACACCGTTATGGGTAGTGTCGAAAAAGGCAGATTCACAGGGAAACAAACGATGGAGAGTGGTACTTGACTTTAGACAATTGAATGAGAAGACAATCGGAGACGCTTACCCGCTACCAAATATAGCAGATATATTGGATCAGCTGGGGTGTGCTCGATATTTTTCTGTGTTTGATTTGGCTTCAGGTTTCTATCAGATAAAAATGCATCCGGATGACTGTCATAAAACAGCTTTTACGACACCATATGGACATTACGAGTACGTTAGAATGCCTATGGGGTTGAAAAACGCTCCACCCACGTTTCAAAGGGCAATGGACATGGTATTGATGGGATTACAGGGACAAGAGTTATTCGTTTATTTAGATGATATAGTCATTTACGCGAAAACTTTGGAAGAACACGAGCAAAAGTGTAAAAGATTCATAGATCGATTGAAGATGGCAAATTTGAGCTTACAACCGGATAAATGTGAATTTTTGAAACATGAAGTAGCATATTTGGGACACTTGATTAGTGAAGAGGTACTTAAACTCGATCCGAAAAAGATAGAAGGGGTAGAAAAGTTTCCGAGACCCAAGAATGTCAAAGGAATACGACAGTTTTTGGGATTAGCCGGGTATTATCGACGGTTTATAGAAGGTTACGCAAAATTAGCCAAACCATTGACAAATTTACTGAAAGACGAGACTCCTTTTCTGTGGGATGAGGAACAGGAAGAGAGTTTTCAGGAATTAAAAGACAGATTATGCACGGAACCAGTTCTAATCTTTCCAGACTTTTCCAAAACATTTATTGTAACTACAGACGCATCCGGGTATGCAATAGAAGGAATTCTTTCACAGGGACCAATAGGAGCGGATAGACCGGTAGCATATGCGTCACGGACACTGCATGAGACAGAGACACGATACGATACATACGAAAAGGAAGCGCTAGCAATAGTCTACAGTGTTCTACATTATCGACCGTATTTATATGGGAGAAAGTTTACTTTAGTAACCGACCATAAGCCTTTGGTATGGTTCAGGACCTGTAGAGATGGAAACGCAAGTGTACTCAGATGGAGACTCAAGTTAGCGGAATATGAATACGATGTAGTATACAAAGCGGGAAAAACAAACGTGAACGCAGATGCGTTGTCCAGAAATCCAGTAGATGAAGAGAATAAACAAACAACGGGACACGAAGAAATCTTCATGGTTAAACTCAAGGAGAAAAGGGAATTAACCGAAGAAGAGATACTAATAATCCTGGAGAATGAAGAAGACGATTTTGATTTCGAAGAAGAGGAATATCCAGAAGAAGAAGAGGATCCGGAGGAACTTTGGTTGGAATAATTAACCGTGAAACAGAGAGCGGAAATCAGTGAAATAATTGAATCAGATGAATCAGTCAAGGAATATATGTACAATCTGGATGGAGAAGAAGAATCCAATGGAGTTAACAACAATGAACAAAATTCGGATCAAGAGGAGCCATCTACATCCAAGAAGAAGAAGAATCGAAAGATACCTGACAAACACGCGATGATTACACGACGACAAGTGAAACTTCAGGAGGAAAACAACAAAAAACTATAAGAAAAAGAAGAACCGGATAATATTGGGCAAAACAAAACAACTCGGAAGAAAAGTCCTCAAAGAAAGAAAAGAATAGACAGCACTGATCAAGAAAAAACAGAGGAGGAATTAATGGAAGCAATAGACAACAGGGAGAAGGGAAATATAACAGCGGAATAGGAGGAAGAAGAGATCTCTAGTGGAGAAGAAGTAGAGAGCAATTACGACGTAGACGATGACTTTGACGAAACACAAGAAAATAAACAGACAGAGACAGTAAACGAGAGGATTAGAAAAGGAAATTTAATTCAGAGTAGAGACTTGTTTTTCACGCGAAAGGATGCACTGAGTTATTTTTTAAGCACTAAAGGAGAACCATTAGATACGGGATCAAAGAAATTCGCAGAACGAAGTGAACTCCCACATTTTTCGGATTTGGTATTAGGAGAAGTAGCAGTAGTTAAAAAAGGGACTAGATATCACATGGCATTGCCAATCAGCGATGAGTCAGGGGAAGGACCCTCATTGATTTTACAAAATATCAAGGCAGCAATCCGTAGTTTGCATCAAAAAGCAAAGGAACTAGGGATTCAAAGTATCAGTATAGCAAAATCGGATTCCGCAGAGAATGTTCCTTGGGAAAATATAGCAACAGAATTGAGAATGGGGTTCATGGAAGGTGAAAACAAGATAATCGTTTGTCATGGGATAATTCGGTATCCTAGCAAAAAAGAACGCGAAGGGATAATTCAGGAGATGCATGGTTCAGCTGTAGGGGGACACAGGGGAGTCACAAAGACTTTCAATAGAATTCGACAACATTATTATTGGGAAAAGATGAAAGTTGACATTCAAAACTACATCCAAAGATGTTTACCTTGTCAGCTTAAAAAGTGTGATCGACACAAGGCAAAGCAACCAATGGTATTAACAGTCACGCCAGGATCGGCATTCGAAAAAGTTGCAATGGATATAGTGGGACCATTACCAAAAACAAACAAGCGTCTCAGCGCCCTGCGGGCGCAGATGCTCGTGTTGGTGGGCTCTGCCCCCCAAACCCCCCGAAAAATGTCCCTAAGGGACATTTTTTAAGGCACTCACGGGGGTGCACGTCGCGCTACGCGCTCCGTATCGAGTGTATTTACACATCGCGCTATGCACTACGGATGAAGTATGTTTATACGTCGCGCTCTGCGTTTCTTTTCGAAAGTACGTATGAGGGAAAAACATTTATCAGTTACGTAAATTAATTCATAGTGTTTAACCTTCGTCAAATAAAAATTTTTGTTTTTTGTACGAATTGATTATTAATATTCACGACGGATATTTCCTTTTTGTTTGACGATAAATTGTCAAATATTGAGACACGAGACAAATATAACAAATTGCACCACGTAGAAGTTGATCAAATTAATTTAACGAATCAAATCATGTCTAGTAAAGTCGTTTTATTGGCTTAAAACTTATGACCAGATTTAATGAATATAAAACAAACACACAAAATATGTACCGACACCAATACGATTACCATTTAGCATTCAGGCCAAATATCCCCTTTAAATCCTTCCCCTTCAGTGTTTTTTTTTCTTCCCCACAATTGATGGAATCATTTCGTTATTTTATCTGTAGGAAACCAAATCATTGTAGAAGAAAAGTTCAAGAAATTTGCTATTCTTTGTGATTTTCAATGAAATTTTGTCGATATTTATGGATGCTGCAAAAAAATGCTATCTCGAGAACGAAAAAATATATCGTTTTAGTTTGTTACGTCTCAGAGGTTTACTAGCAAGCGCGTCGACTTGGACACGATAGTCGCAGCGGTCGCGCGCGCGTTTAACTTGATAACGCAATTCAGGAATATTAAAGATTTAAGGGGTTCGGTTCCTCGAATAAGATCGAAAGATCCCGTTTCGAGAGTAACAACTTCGCGTTTTATTTCGTTCAAACGAAGCTACGATTGATACAATTATAATTCGCGAGAGTATGTGTGTGTGAATGAATGACTCTAAATTATAATCTAACTTAATCGCGGAGGAAAGTCCCCGCTCTAGATGAGTCCGACCGAATAGTTTGAAGTTTGAAGTAAGACTGAATTTTGAGTGAATGAAACTGGCCGTCGCGAAGCGGCCGAAAATGCTGACAGTGCGCGACACGCGCTGTCACTAAGCAAGAGGTAAAATCCAGCATGAGGGAAACCTCGAAATGGTGATTTGAATATAAGACGGAAGAGTGAGTGTTCCGAGAAAGAGAATAGAAATATGCAATTCTCGGGTAAAATCGCGAGCGCTCGCGAATTGTCGCGAGCGGATACGTATTGGCGAAATTTGATATTAATTATCCGGTCGGATGATCTAGCGTCTGGGCTCCTTCCTTTGCGAGTGGAAATAATAAAAGAAATTAAATCGTTTAATTTCAAATAACGATAGGAAAATCTGAAATACGTGTGTATTCAGGGTCAGGACGTAACATAGTTCCTGTCTTGTATTGAAGAGGAAGTACTACGTTACTCGAATCAAAAATTTGTCATCTTGGATAGCTCCGAAATATTTTTTTACATATTGATGAAATTATTGAAAAATTCGACTTTGAAGGCTCTTTGACAGTCCTCTTATAACAAATTTCATTTCTACCATTTGAAATATATTTTTTTTCTTCTTCGTAATACATGGAATCAGCTCGTTATTGTCTCCGTAGAACGTCTCGGTATTGGAGACGAGAAGTTTGAGAAATTCGATAATTTTTTTCGTTTTTCAATGAAATTTTATTGATATTTATCGTCGCTTAAAAATATCAAATTTAGCATCATATCATATCGTATTTTTTTAAATTTTATTTAATCACAAACGAGGATAAGTTTCTCGGTACGGAATAACTCGTATAATCGATAAATTCAGTGTTTTTCACTTTTTTGATAAATAATTGTTTATAATTGTTCTTTAAGAGGACAATTGTTTTTTGTTTTTTTTTTTTTTGCGAAAAAAACTTTTCAAGGCGTGAGCACATGAAAGAAATTCATATTTCGACGAAAATTTAAAAAATAAAAAAACGCTGCAGATACGTCGATAGAATAATCATTAGCAGTTTTTTATCAAGTGTAAACGAATAAATCCAGCGAACAAAATTGACAAAGATTTCGAATGTGATGAATCTCCGACGGTCGAAGTGTAAAAAATTAAATTTTTAAACATAGCACACTTTTTATCTGCGCAATAACGCGGAGAGTCAGTTTGTAAATACGATTTCTTTGAGAGGAAAGGATTAGAGACGGCAATTTCGAGAAATTTGAAAAAACGATTCGTTTTTTGACGAAAATTCATAAAATTAGTCTGTGCTTTAAAAAAATCATATCTCGGCAGCGAAAAAAGATTTCGACTCTTATTTTGGCTTGTTTTGAAGAGGAGAAAATACGTTGCCAGAAAAAGAATTTGCAGTTTTTATTATTAACTGTATACGAATAAATTGGATGAACATAATTGACAAAGATTTCGACTGCGATGAATCTTCGACGGTCGAAGGATAGAAAATTCTTTTTTTTATGATTGCACGCTTTTTATTTGCGCTATACCGCGTAGAATCCATTTATATTTACGTAAAATAAGAACAAAGATTGAAACGAGATGTCGATTTTTTTTATTTGAAAATCATCCGGCCGCAGAGTACGTGCGCCGCGACGTATGAGCATCTGTGTATCGTCTGCTACGAAATTGTCATCTGCTTCCAAAATTTGACAGATAGAATAAAACGAAAAAATATATACTCGCGATTTTTTTAGTTCTATTTGGGAAATTGTAATTATTTTGGATATTCGATGAGTCTTTTTTGTGAGTTTACTACCAATTTTTTCAGTGAATACGTGAGATTTATCATTTTTATTACGAATGTGAATAAAATATGGTAAAATATTGCGAATGATTTTCGGTGATAATATATTATTTTCGAAATAAAAAACGCAAACATTTGTGAATCTGTGTATGATATTTCGTGTTTTATTTTTCACAACCGAAGTTTTTTTTTTAACATGATGAAAAATGGATTTTTGGCAAATCTAAATAACATAACCTTTAAAGCAAATCTTGTTATAACCACTGTTTTTGAATTATTTTATAATTAAAATTATATTTGTCAGAATGACTCAAAATTTGTTGTGCATAGTGCTTTCGATGCAATGAAATATTGTTGCGAAAGAGAAAAGAATTGGTTTCCAGGATTCTTAATTGGAGCACCGTACGGACATCAGATGTGAGAAAATCATTTTTTTATGGAAAATTGTGATGAATAAATAGTTAGAGATGTAGGATTGTCTCTAAATTTGCTGTGCGTAGTGCTTTTGATAAAACAAAATGATGCTGCGAAGGAGAAAAAAATTGGTTCGTAGAGTTCATTATGATGGCGCCGACACTTGACCGCAGGCAAATGCAAATTGTGGCCAATAATTTTTTAGAAAAAATACTTAAAGGTCTTAGATTGGTTTTAAAAGTAATGTGCATACTGGAAATAATGTAATAAAAAAACCCTGCGAAGGAGAACAAAATTGGTTCGCACCATCTAAAGTTACTGTGTGATACGGACGTCCGAGAAGAAAAATTCAGCCAAAAAGTTGTTTTAATTGCACCGCAGGCTAAAAAAAATATTTCTATTCATCGCAGTCACTTCAAAGTAACTACGCATGATGTTGGAGATACACCGAAGCAAATGGTGAAAAATTAAAATTTTTAGGCACTCACTATAATAATAGGCAAAGAGTGCCTATTAAAATGACCATCCGTTGCTCTTCGGAGTCTGTCGAAGGGGTTACTCCGCAGCGCATACTCCAAAAATTTTTATTTTCCACCATTTGCTTTGGTGTATCTCCAACATCATGCGTAGTTACTTTGAAGTGACTGCGATGAATAGAAATATTTTTTTTAGCCTGCGGTGCAATGAAAACAACTTTTTGGCTGAATTTTTCTTCTCGGACGTCCGTATCACACTGTAACTTTAGATGGTGCGAACCAATTTTGTTCTCCTTCGCAGGGTTTTTTTATTACATTATTTCCAGTATGCACATTACTTTTAAAACCAATCTAAGACGTTTAAGTATTTTTTCTAAAAAATTATTGGCCACAATTTGCATTTGCCTTCGGTCAAGTGTCCGTACGGTGCCATCATAATGAACTCTACGAACCAATTTTTTTCCCCTTCGCAGCATCATTTTGTTTTATCAAAAGCACTGCGCACAGCAAATTTAGAGACAATCCTACATCTCTAACTATTTATTCATCACAATTTTGCATTAAAAAATTATTTTCTCACATCTGATGTCCGTACGGTGCCCCAATTAAAAATCCTGGAAACCAATTCTTTTCTCTTTCGCAACAATATTTCATTGCATCGAAAGCACTATGCACAACAAATTTTGAGTCATTCTGACAAATATAATTTTAATTATAAAATAATTCAAAAACAGTGGTTATAACAAGCTTTGCTTTAAAGGTTATGTTATTTAGATTTGCCAAAAATCCATTTTTCATCATGTTAAAAAAAAAACTTCGGTTGTGAAAAATAAAACACGAAATATCATACACAGATTCACAAATGTTTGCGTTTTTCATTTCGAAAATAATATATTATCACCGAAAATCATTCGCAATATTTTAGCATATTTTATTCACATTCGTAATAAAAATGATAAATTTCACGTATTCACTAAAAAAATTGGCAGTAAACTCACAAAAAAGATTCATCGAATATCCAAAATAATTACAATTTCCCAAATAGAACTAAAAAAATCGCGAGTATATATTTTTTCGTTTTATTCTATCTGTCAAACTTTGGAAGCAGATGACAATTTCCTAGCAGACGATACACAGATGCTCATACGTCGCGGCGCACGTACTCTGTGGCCGGATGATTTTCAAATAAAAAAAAATCGACATCTCGTTTCAATCTTTGTTCGTATTTTACGTAAATATAAATGGATTCTACGCGGTATAGCGCAAATAAAAAGTATGCAATCATAAAAAAAAAGAATTTTCTATCCTTCGACCGTCGAAGATTCATCGCAGCCGAAATCTTTGTCAATTATGTTCACCCGATTTATACATTTACAGTTAATAATAAAAACTGCAAATTCTTTTTCTGGCAACGTATTTTCTCCTCTTCAAAACAAACCAAAATAAGAGTCGAAATCTTTTTTCGCTGCCGTGATATGATTTTTTTTAAGCAAAGACTAATTTTACGAATTTTCATCATAAAACGAATCGTTTATTCAAATTTCTCGAAATTGCCGTCTCTAATCCTTTCCTCTCAAAGAAATCGTATTTACAAACTGACTCTCCGCGTTATTGCGCAGATAAAAAGTGTGCTATGTTTAAAAATTTAATTTTGTACACTTCGACCGTCGGAGATTCATCACATTCGAAATCTTTGTCAATTTTGTTCGCTGGATTTATTCGTTTACACTTGATAAGAAAACTGCTAATGATTATTCTATCGACGTATTTCCAACGTTTTTTTTTTCAAATTTTTTCAAATTTTCGTCGAAATACGAATTTCTTTCATATGCTCACGTCTTGAAAAGTTTTTTTTCGCAAAAAAAAACAATTGTACTCTTAAAGAACAATTATAAACAATTATTTATCAAGAAAGTGAAAAACACTGAATTTGTCGATTTTACGAGTTATTCCGTACCGAAAAACTTATCCTCGTTTGTGATTAAATAAAATTTAAAAAAATACGATATGATATGATGCTAAATTTGATATGTTTGAGCGACGATAAATATCAATAAAATTTCATTGAAAAACGAAAAAAAATATCGAATTTCTCAAACTTCTCGTCTCCAATACTTGTCTGTTCTACAGAGACAATAACGAGCTGATTCCATGTATTACGAAGAAGAAAAAAAATATATCTCAAATGATAGAAATGAAATTTGTTATAAGAGGACTGTCAAAGAGCCTTCAAAGTCGAATTTTTCAAGAATTTCATCAATTTGTAAAAAAATATTTCGGAGCTATCCAAGATGACAAATTTTTGATTCGAGTAACGTACTACTTCCTCTTCAATACAAGACAGGAACCAAAAAGATATATTTTTTCGTTCTCGAGATTGCATTTTTTTGCAGCATCCATAAATATCGATAAAATTTCATTGAAAATCACAAAGAATAGCAAATTTCTTCAACTTTTCTTCTACAATGGTTTGGTTTCGAAAAGAAACGCAAAGCGCGACGAATAAACATACTTCATTCGTAGCGCATAGCGCGATGTGTAAATACACTCGATACGGAGCGCGTAGCGCGACGTGCACCCCCGTGAGTGCCTTACAAAATGTCCCGAAGGGACATTTTTCGGGGGGTTTGGGGGGCGGAGCCCACCAACAAGAGCATCTGCGCCCGCAGGGCGCTGAGACGCTTGTTGGAGTATGCGCTGCGCAGTATCCCCTTCGACAGACTCCGAAGAGCAACGGATGGTCATTTTAATAGGCTCTTTGCCTATTGTTATAGTGAGTGCCTAAAAATGAAAATGAATACATATTAACGATCCAAGATCAATTGACAAAATTTTGTCTTGGAATTCCGCTTCCAAATGCAACATCAATAACAATTGCAGATGCGATGGTCAAAAACTTTATCAGTATCTTCGGTCCGCCAAAGTCAATACTAACCGATCAAGGTCGAAACTTTCTTAGTGGATTGATCAGGAGAGTAGCAAAAAGGTTCAAAATAAAGAGACTTCGAACAACCGCGTTTCATCCACAATCCAATGGATCATTAGAGCGTTCACATCACGCGTTAGGCGAATACCTGAACCAATATGCTGATAAAGAGTTTGATTGGGACGAATGGGTACAATTAGAAATCTTCAACTACAATACCAGCGTCCACGAGGGAACGAAACATACACCGTATGAATTGGTATTTGGGAAAATGGCTCGAGTGCCATCTAGCGAACCTTTGGGTGAGAAGGACGATCTTCCCACTTACAGGGATTATTTGACAAAACTCGTGATACGGTTACATGAAATAAGAAAAACCGCGAGAGAAAACTTGATAAACGCAAAAACTAAATCCAAGGAGAGGCATGATAAGAAATTAAACGTAAGAACTTTTAAAGTAGGTGATTATGTTTTCCTGCAAAATGGACCAAAACCTAAGAAATTGGCTGATTTATACACGGGACCACATGAGGTTGTAGAAATAATGAACAATCAAAATGTAAAAATAAAAACCAAGAAACATACGCAGGTGGTGCACGCGAATCGACTGAGACTTTCACACATAACACCTGAGTAAATGTTATCATTTTCTAATCATTACAGACACTACACGATGCCAAGACAGAAAGTAAATCAACCTGAGAGTATGGGAAGCAGGAAAATCCTGAAATTCAAAGAGATAACGGACGGCAACGATGCCGGGAATTCATTTAAAATCGAAGCAAGAAATGCAGGACTTAAAGGGACGGGATTAGGAGCTACTCGAGAAATGGCTCAGAAAGGGGCAGTGAAGGAATTGCTAGAGAAAACAGGAAAAGAAGCGGTCTGGAAAAGACAAGCGGAAAGATGGGAAGGGATTGCACTTAAAGTGGGAATTCAGTTAATAAACGATTTGATATTGAAAATTGACAGTTACGAAGAGTATATTGGGGATTTTGACGGGATAGAGCACATGAAATCATCAATAAAAGTATTGGGTGAATTTAAAATACGATTGGAGGAAAAAGAATATTAAGGGTAGCATGAAAGAACGATTGCTTTGGTTGCGATTTGGCCAGAAGAAGAGCCATTCGTAGCCATTGAATTCGGATCCATTGAGCGGACGACAGCCATAGCAATGAAGGCATTGGTATAGGCTGTATTGTACAACGCTCGCAACCGTTTCTAAGGGAAGTTGGATGAGCTGATAATGCGATTCGGGGGAATGGAGGGGTTCAAAGAGGCCAACTAAAAAAAAAAAAAAAAAAAAACATATAAATGATAAGATAAATACGCCGTAATAATCAAAGAAAAAAAAATATATAATCCATTATATAATAATCAAATTGGAAAAAATTGTTAAAATAACAATGTTAAAAAACAAAAATGTAATCAACACTTATGGAAAACAAAAACCTATAAAAAGCAAAATTAATAACAATAACCAAAAATATATCATGTAAAAACCATGTAATCAATATTACTTAATAAATACTTAAATGCTAAATTAGCTATTTTCTTTTTTTTTTAAACACAGATGAGAATGAGAGCGAAAATACCCTCATCCATATTAGGGGTGTTACTGATAACGGGGTTATGTGCGGGGATGATCGGATACGATTGTGGGACAGCTAAGTCAAACGTCACAACGTTATCGCTTCTGGGAATCGAGGAATGCGATGTTTCATCGCCAACACTGAACATCACCGCGGTTCGAATCCAGTTGTTGCAGATAAACGATTACGCCTCTGTACATGTACGACAGTGTAAGGTAGAAATAGCCAGGGATGTTAGAAAATGCGGAATGTTTTCGCATACAAGCGATGTAGCAAATGGAAAAGGTTCATATGTCTATGAGGTAACCAGAGATGTATGCATTCGAATGTATGAACATGGATCACTGCAAGTGGAAAAAACATTAATTGCTGGTATCGTAGGAAATCACAGTATAAGTCATGCAGTAACAATAGCAGGGAAAGTAGGACAGGATGGTGCCTGTGAAGGTGCCTCCTACTCTGATCCTTTCGGTAGTTGGGATGGCGTAATAGTGTTAGCGGAAGTGAAAATCACCTTGAGAGACTATCGTGCAGCAGTGGGACTGAAAAACAACAAAGTATATCTAAAATCGGGAATTCGGTGTGAATTTAGTGAAGGACAATGTTTGGATCTGGAAGGGGGACATACCTTTTGGGATACTGTACCAGTTGGAAATTGTGGCAGTGGACAATATGGAGTGTTATATTCGGGAATGGCTGAAAAGGGAGTGGACCAGGATTCGCAAATGTTATACACGGTAACCACCGCAGACGTAATCTTCGCATTGGTAGTGCGTGGAACAGTGGCCGTGTGTGGACAGAACATAGTGCGAACGGAACATCCTAAGTTGTTTATTTACGAGGTGGAAAATGGACAAATATTCTTACAAGGAAAAGAAATGGAAGTGTTAAACATGGATATGTACACGTACGTGAACTCAAAATTCGTGTACATTGAAAGGCATATACAGACTCAAACGCAACAAGTGTATCACGATTTATTAGTGCACAAGTGTGAACTGGAACGAGAAATGATGAAAAATCGCTTGGCAATAGCTACGGAATTGCCTGACGAATTCGCGTATCATCTCATGAAGGGACCAGGGTATATGGCCGTGATATCAGGGGAGGTAGTACACATTATTAAGTGTATACCAAAGGAGGTGCAAGTACAGCAAAAAGAGGAATGCTATACACATCTACCTGTCACGGAGGGCAACAACAGCTACTTTTTGGCGCCAAGGACTCACATACTGATGAAAACGGGAATGCAGATTACATGCAACAAAATGGTTGCACCAATGTACTACATCGACGGAGATTGGTATGGGATGATGCCTGGACCAATACCTGTATATCCACCAGAGATGATAAGACCAAATACAAAACCAACATGGACGTATAAACGTACGAGATCATTAGCAACAAGCGGAATTTATTCAGCAGCGGAACTGGAACAGCTTCGGGAGCACATTATGTTTCCTGCGGAGCGACCAGCAGTATTGAACACTGTGGCCAGAGGAATACTGGGAAAACCGACGGTAAAACAAGGGGGCTCGTTTGCTAAATTAATAGACGGCCCTGAACTACAGGAGATGATGGAAAATGCATGGAAAAGAATGTTGGAAAAAATCGTTGCTTTCGGAAATATTAGCGCAGGAATAAAAGGAATAATAATGATAATAAGGGTTATAAAGTTAATCATTGACACAATAATACATGGATATGCATTGCACACCGTATATGGGTGGTCATTATTCTTAATGGGAGCAATTTGGGATTCGGTAACCAATCTGTTAATACATCTCAAGAAGAGAGCGACTGATGCGGAAAAAGAAAAAAGTGAAAGTCAGATAGATCTTGAAAAGGGAGAAACGGAGTCACGGATAGAATCCGACTCGGAGGATGAGATAGAGAAAAGGGAAGAGAGAAATGAAAATAAGGATAAAAGTAATCAAACCGAAACAGTAAAAACTGGAAAAATATATCCGCGTCTAACATAAAAAAAATATATATATATTACAAACAAACAATATATAATAATCATATAAATTACTATTGTTAAAGAGCGATGGAGAACGAGCAAGAGGGAAAAAGTGGCTCTACGACTCGTTGGGTTTTCAATTGGCCATGCGTACCCAGAGAGGAAAGATATACGTTAAAAGTGACCGTTAATAGACCGACCGTAACAGACAAATTAGAGAAACGGCAAGATGAATGCGAATATTGGAAAGGACCGGGAGGAGTATGGGTACCACCGGAATGGAAGGAGTTGGATTTTGCACGATTGGTGTTTTGGACAAGAGAGGCATTCGATAGAAAGTAAGGAGTAGCGTTAGGAGGACACAAATACTTACGATGGGGAACGACCATCGTCCCTTTCGGGCAAAAACCCGAACAAATTCGTTATAAAACAGAAAGTTAAAGAAAAAGTTTCATCAATAATATACCTATAATGAAGGGAAAATATATATAATCATTAATAAAATTATAATTATTATCACAATGTAGAAGGATAGTGAATAAAACAGCGAAAAAAGGGAGTTAAAAGAATCATGAATACATGCAAGGTCGATAAAAGAAGGGCAGAGAAACGGGTAGCTGGAAGAAATAAGGTAAAGGGAACGCATGCTCTACTATACCCTGAGGTAGGGAAGGCAGAGTACGCGAGGAGTCGGTAAAAAAGGGAATAGTATAGAGTTAAGGTAGAGCAGTGCAGGCGAGCAGAGCGCGCGAACTGCTATACCCTAGGGATTGGAAGTCGGTGAAGGGACGAATAGCCGCACAAAGAGGAACGGCCGAGAAGCGTGAGTCGCGGGCATCAAGCTGCCGCGCGAGTCACCCTCGGAGGAGTCGAACCTCTGCGAGAGATAGAGAAGGATGGTTGCAGTATAGACGCCGCCACAACCAGTGGTGTTACGTCCAAATCAGCATTTCCTCGGTAATTACGGTCAAGGAATGTAATCCCTTTTTACACGTTTTGTACCATTGAGGCGCTTTATTCGACTAAATTCCCTTTTTGAGTCTAACCTTTCGGAAAGTTACTCAGGATAGGGTACAGAGTGCGCGGTAGAAGTGATTGAATGAAAAGAAATATTCGCACGTGATGTGATGAGTAATCTCGTAGTACGCGTATAGTAATCTTATAGTAAACAATCAATGATGGCTGCCACTACGAAATTCTTCCGATAAGACGCCGTACGCTCGGTGCGTCTCGTAGTGTAATTTAATCCGAATGAAGTCACTGACCACCGCTCGCGTCTATCGCGGCCCGATGCACCCCCCTTTACTACCTTCGTATTCGTTACCAAAGGCCGAGCATAATATTCGATCACTCTTTAAATTTAAAGAAGGTGGGCCCTTCTATTTTTATTGTTTTCGATGCACTGGTTTATTGGTTTGTTTACTTTAAATTGTTTATCGAAATTAATTAAATATTCTGATGGGAAAAACTTACGTTGCCGAAAGATGAATGAGATGAAACTTAAATGATGATTTACGATGCTCGGAATGGGTTGATGGAGATAATTGAAAATGATGCTGGAATCCGATTCACTCTTCCTTCCTTCCTTTCAATGAATAATGTTGATTTAAATGTTGATGATGGTATTTATTTAACTCGAAATAAGTTGACAACACTCTCACAAAAGATTTCAATTTCTATGGTTGATTTATTTGAGGTTTTACCGATCGCAATACACGGATTCTTTTAATTCCGAGAATTCAATTTATATTGTGAATTACAATTTTATTTAATTCACTTATTTCCATACACGTGTTTAATATACCGAATTGGTTCTTGAAATATATTCGAATATTCAAGTTTGATTTGAAATGACAATCGTAGAGTCGTAGTGACAATTTTTAGTTGTTAACGCAGGGTGTTTTGTTAATGCCGATAATGAGCCTCCGATGCCGCGGGGCCTGATTTTATTAATTTGTGCGGGGGACCTCCTCACCTGCGGACGGTCTCGAGCCGCCGCCGCTCGCGAGTCTCCCTCCAACATCATTATCGATCGATGCTCTTTTACTCAAGCTGTTTATTTTATACATTTTTTTATTCAACTCCTTTGTAACTTTAATATTGTTTAAAGGATTATTTCAAAAATTAGAATTTTAATTAGCAATTTCTGTCAAATTTGAATGAACTTCCTATGTTGTTTATATCCAAAGTAATTTTTTTATCATTACAATTTATCTCTAAAATCTATTTAATGATTTTAAATTGTTTAAACTATTTAATTGTTATTTAACGTTGATAATTTTTAATAGCTTTTAGCTTATTAAATTTAGACTTTATGATTTATTTCTAGTAATTATTTCTATTTTATATTGTTTAAGTAATTCTATTTTTACGAATTTAAATATTTGTTTTAACTTCACTTTGTTTCCTTCATCATTTATCATTAGTTTTATTGTTTATTTGATTTAACGTATTTTTCATGCGCGAATTTATTGAGAATTTACCAAACGATTATTATCCCATTAATGCAACATTCCTCCTCATCATTGAGATGATTTAGTGTATTATAAACTTTTGAAAAATTATTATAATATTATAATTTTATGCGCCGAGAGGTGCTGCACTCGAAGGCGATGACGGTCAAGCCGTGCATCGTTCCCTTCGAGACAGGCTCACCGATTCTCTGACTGCACGGTAGTGTATATGCGTGAGTCGCATCGCTCCTAGTGTTAGAGCGATAAGAAGGCGCTCGACGATCACGTGCAAGAAAAAAATTCGTATCGCCTATACACCTGAGCGCTTATCGACGAATTCCTTTTTGGATATTCCTCAGGTATCCCCGCCGGAAATACTGTATATCCGAGACATAGCTCGAATTTGCGTGGCTAGACCGTTAAGATGCCAATAACTGAGCAATGACTGCTCGACTTTTGCACACGGTTCATTTGTTGCTACCTGAGAGGTGTGTGCATTGTCCCTTTCAGATCTCATTATTTTAATTATTTTATTTTTATTAATTTATATCCGAGGAACCATATGCTCTCTCAAGGATATTTAAATAGAGAATTTACTGTTGCAACAAAATTAGAAAAAAGAAACGAATACCGCATTAATGGAATTATTGATATATATTTATGTATATATTCAGAGGACGTAACACCTCCCTCCGTAAACGAGTGCCGCTTCGAAGTACGAACGTATAAAAGAAGTGAGTGCAAAGAACGGCACTCGATCTCGGTAGAGATAAACATAAAGTAACAAAATGAAGTTTCCATAACCCATGCATTATATATATTATAATTAAATTTTTGAATAAATTCACTCCTTCATACTTATACATACTTATTATCCCGCTTGCAGTTATCAAACCGTATCTCACATATACGCACACTGTGGTTATCTTTATGAGTGTTATCTCTGAAGATACCTGTGGTGTCATACTACCGAACACAACCGATGTTTTGTCTCATCTTGCGAGAACGAAATAATAAAAAAAAATTATAAGATCAAATTCCTACTTGTTACCCTTAACGACTACCAGGAGGTGTACCTCGATTGGCATATGACCATAATGATAATTATTCTCCCAAACAATTCCCCTGAGCGTATGAAGCTCGCAGCGAATTATTTCATTCCTCACTCGACTCTCCGAGAGAACACTTGGAACTTTGCGGATCCAAAAAAAACGTAAGTACTTTCCCCTTATTTTTAACCAAATATATAACTTCTGTTGTTAAAGAAGTACTTTGATGATTAATTAAATTTGACGGGTATTTATTTATTTAAAATTTTTTTTTTTTTTTTATATTTTCTAGATGTGTCTACCGTCTCCTCGTCAACCTACTGCACCAGCAAGAAGGCGTGGAGATCCACCACCAGGCTGGGTATGGATCCGTTGGGATCCCTCCGTTCAACGGTTGCCGTCAGAGGATCCTCGTTTCCTACGGGTCATGCAGCCCCACGAATTCACGCCACCCCCGTCCTGTCTCCGATGTTGGGAGTTTATAGAGGACTGTGAATGTCCTGAGCCCCAATTAAATTATGGCTAATTTTTTTCTTATTATTGTAAAAAAACTGATATATCCATGTGCATTATGCATATGGATGAATAAATCTTATTTTACCTAATTTTATGTGTTAATTTGATGTGTTTCCTTCCCCACTCCACTTGCACCTTATTTATTTTAACTTTTTAATTTTAAGAGAACTACAACGGACATTTTTATTGTCCAAACTATAAAATCAATTTCCTAATAAATTTTTTTTTTTTTTTATTATTAAACAATTTTTAAGAAAGTGGCTGACCGCCCCAAAAATATTAATATTAAGTTGTGGACTATATGTCCCCCTACTTTGAACCATCTACGAGGGTTAAAACTCCCATTCCTCTGGTTGTGGCGGCGCCTATGCTGCAACCATCCCTTTCTAACTCATGCGTCGGCTCGATTCTCCGTGGGTAGCGCGTTCGCCATCGCGACGCTCGCACGACGCCTATCCTCGGCTGTTCCGCTTTGTGCGGCTATTCGTCGGCCTCTCCTCTTTATTCCGATCTTCTCATGTATTTTCCATTCCTATCCTTCCATATGCTTTACTGCAACCATCTTATATGCTATGTATGTACTTTCTATCTCCGTTTCTCTTACTTCCTTATACCTTATTACTTCCAAAAGTTTAACTTACTTATTTTTTTTTTTATTTTTTTTTTTTCTATTTTTCTCTCATTCTTTCTTAAATTTTAATTTATTTTAAACGTGGATATAAAGTACCTGCATCTCTTTTTAGGCACTCACTATAATAATAGGCAAAGAGTGCCTATTAAAATGACCATCCGTTGCTCTTCGGAGTCTGTCGAAGGGGTTACTCCGCAGCGCATACTCCAAAATTTTTTATTTTTCACCATTTGCTTCGGTGTATCTCCAACATCATGCGTAGTTACTTTGAAGTGACTGCGATGAATAGAAATATTTTTTTTAGCCTGCGGTGCAATGAAAACAACTTTTTGGCTGAATTTTTCTTCTCGGACGTCCGTATCACACTGTAACTTTAGATGGTGCGAACCAATTTTGTTCTCCTTCGCAGGGTTTTTTTATTACAGTATTTCCAGTATGCACATTACTTTTAAAACCAATCTAAGACCTTTAAGTATTTTTTCTAAAAAATTATTGGCCACAATTTGCATTTGCCTTCGGTCAAGTGTCCGTACGGTGCCATCATAATGAACTCTACGAACCAATTTTTTTCTTCTTCGCAGCATCATTTTGTTTTATCAAAAGCACTGCGCACAGCAAATTTAGAGACAATCCTACATCTCTAACTATTTATTCATCACAATTTTCCATAAAAAACTTATTTTCTCACATCTGATGTCCGTACGGTGCCCCAATTAAGAATCCTGGAAACCAATTCTGTTCTCTTTCGCAACAATATTTCATTGCATCGAAAGCACTATGCACAACAAATTTTGAGTCATTCTGACAAATATAATTTTAATTATAAAATAATTCAAAAACAGTGGTTATAACAAGATTTGCTTTAAAGGTTATGTTATTTAGATTTGCCAAAAATCCATTTTTCATCATGTTAAAAAAAAAACTTCGGTTGTGAAAAATAAAACACGAAATATCATACACAGATTCACAAATGTTTGCGTTTTTTATTTCGAAAATAATATATTATCACCGAAAATCATTCGCAATATTTTAGCATATTTTATTCACATTCGTAATAAAAATGATAAATTTCACGTATTCACTGAAAAAAATGGTAGTAAACTCACAAAAAAGATTCATCGAATATCCAAAATAATGACAATTTCCCAAATAGAACTAAAAAAATCGCGAGTATATATTTTTTCGTTTTATTCTATCTGTCAAACTTTGGAAGCAGATGACAATTTCGTAGCAGACGATACACAGACGCTCATACGTCGCGGCGCGCGTACTCTGTGGCCGGATGATTTTCAAACAAAAAAAAATCGACATCTCGTTTCAATCTTTGTTCCTATTTTACGTAAATATAAATGGATTCTACGCGGTATAGCGCAAATAAAAAGTATGCAATCATTAAAAAAACGAGTTTTCTATCCTTCGACCGTCGAAGATTCATCGCAGCCGAAATCTTTGTCAATTATGTTCATCCGATTTATTCATTTACTGTTAATAATAAAAACTGCAAATTCTTTTTCTGGCAACGTATTTTCTCCTCTTCAAAATAAGCCAAAATAAGAGTCGAAATCTTTTTTCGCTGCCGAGATATGATTTTTTTTAAGCAAAGACTAATTTTACGAATTTTCATCAAAAAATGAATCGTTTTTTCAAATTTCTCGAAATTGCCGTCTCTAATCCTTTCCTCTCAAAGAAATCGTATTTACAAACTGACTCTCTGCGTTATTGCGCAGATAAAAAGTGTGCTATGTTTAAAAATTTAATTTTTTACACTTCGACCGTCGGAGATTCATCACATTCGAAATCTTTGTCAATTTTGTTCGATGGATTTATTCATTTACACTTGATAAGAAAACTGCTAATGATTATTCTATCGACGTATTTCCAACGTTTTTTTTTTTTTATTTTTTCAAATTTTCGTCGAAATACGAATTTCTTTCATATGCTCACGTCTTGAAAAGTTATTTTTCGCAAAAAAAAAAACAATTGTACTCTTAAAGAACAATTATAAACAATTATTTATCAAGAAAGTGAAAAACACTGAATTTGTCGATTTTACGAGTTATTCCGTACCGAAAAACTTATCCTCGTTTGTGATTAAATAAAATTTTTTAAAATACGATATGATATGATGCTAAATTTGATATTTTTAAGCGACGATAAATATCAATAAAATTTCATTGAAAAACGAAAAAAAATATCGAATTTCTCAAACTTCTCGTCTCCAATACTTGTCTGTTCTACAGAGACAATAACGAGCTGATTCCATGTATTACGAAGAAGAAAAAAAATATATCTCAAATGGTAGAAATGAAATTTGTTATAAGAGGACTGTCAAAGAGCCTTCAAAGTCGAATTTTTCAAGAATTTCATCAATTTGTAAAAAAATATTTCGGAGCTATCCAAGATGACAAATTTTTGATTCGAGTAACGTACTACTTCCTCTTCAATACAAGACAGGAACCAAAAAGATATATTTTTTCGTTCTCGAGATTGCATTTTTTTGCAGCATCCATAAATATCGATAAAATTTCATTGAAAATCACAAAGAATAGCAAATTTCTTGAACTTTTCTTCTACAATGGTTTGGTTTCCTACAGATAAAATAACGAACTGATTCCATCAATTATGGGGAAGAAAAAAAACACTGAAGGGGAAGGATTTAAAGGGGATATTTGGCCTGAATGCTAAATGGTAATCGTATTGGTGTCGGTACATGTTTTGTGTGTTTGTTTTATATTCATTAAATCTGGTCATAAGTTTTAAGCCAATAAAACGACTTTACTAGACATGATTTGATTCGTTAAATTAATTTGATCAACTTCTACGTGGTGCAATTCGTTATATTTGTCTCGTGTCTCAATATTTGACAATTTATCGTCAAACAAAAAGGAAATATCCGTCGTGAATATTAATAATCAATTGGTACAAAAAAGAAATATTTTTATTCGACGAAGATTAAACACTATGAATTAATTTACGTAACTGATAAATGTTTTTCCCTCATACGTACTGTCGAAAAGAAACGCAGAGCGCGACGAATAAACATACTTCATTCGTAGCGCATAGCGCGATGTGTAAATACACTCGATACGGAGCGCGTAGCGCGACGTGCACCCCCGTGAGTGCCTTAAAAAATGTCCCGAAGGGACATTTTTCGGGGGGTTTGGGGGGCGGAGCCCACCAACAAGAGCATCTGCGCCCGCAGGGCGCTGAGACGCTTGTTTCCGTTTGAACGGCCCTTTCATTACTCTCTTTAATTTCACTTTCTTCTTCCTCTCCCTCTTCTTCTATCTCTATCTCTCTCTCACTTCCTGGTTCACTCTTCGATACCTGTTTCGTTGATTTTTCCGTTCCCTTTTTTAAATGTAACAACAATCCTGTTACCGAATCCCATACTGCACCAATCAAAAACAATGACCAACCATAAACTGTATGCAATGCTATGATAAGTTTAATAAATCGAGCTATCATTATTATTCCAATTAATCCTGCACTAATATGTCCGAATACAATCAAATTTTCCCACATTTTTTTCCAGGTTGATACCATCAATTTTTCTAATTCTGGTCCCTCAAGTAATTTAACAAAAGATCCCCCTTGTGCAACAATTGGTTTTCCCATCATACCTCTTACTACTGAATTTAACATTGCTGGTCGTTCTGCCGGAAACATGACAAATTCTCTTAACTGCTCTAATTCCAATGTTGTATATATGCCACTAGTGGCTAATGTTTTTGACTTGCTATATTTCCACGTTGGTTTGGTGTTGGGCTTCATCGTTCCAGGTGGGTAGACCAATGTTGGACCCGGCATCATTCCATACCATTCTTCATCGATAAAATACATTGGCGGAACCAATCTATTACACGTAGTTTGTAGTCCAGTTTGCATCAATATATGCGTTCGCGGCGTTAAAAAATAACTTTCATTCCCTCTTGTTACTGGTAAATGCGTGTAACATTCATTCACATGTCTAACTTTCACCTCTGTTGGTACGCATTTTACAATATGTACAACTTCTCCTGATATCACTGCCATATATCCCGGTCCTTTCATCAAGTGAAATGCAAATTCATCTGGTGCTTGAGTAGCAATAGCCAAACGATTTTTCAACATTTCTCGCTCTAATTCACATTTATGTGTTAAGAGATCTGTATAAACTTGCTGTGTCTGTGTATGTATACGCCTTTCAATATATACGAATTTTGAATTTACATAGGCATAAATGTCCATATTTACTGTATCCATTTGTCTTTTTGGTAAAAACATTCGTCCTTTTTTCACTTCGTAAATAAGGAGTCTCGGATGCTCCGTTCGAATTATAGTTTGTCCACAAATTGTAAGAGAAGAATGTGTTACAAGAGCAAAGATAATGGTCGATGTAGTTACGGTATATATTGTCTCTGCATCCTTATCTACTCCTTTCTCTGCCATTCCAATATACAAAACTCCATACTCATTCCCACCACATTTGTCCAATGGAACTAGATTTCAATAAGTATATCCCCCTTCCATATCCATGCACTGTCCCTTATTCAACGTACATCTCACTACTGACTTTAGATATACCTTATTTGTTTTTAATGCTATAGAAGTATGATAATCCCTTAAAGAGATTTTTAACGTGGACAGAACCACTACTCCATTCCAACTTCCAAATGGATCCGTGTAAGAAGAACCACTACACGTACCATCCACCCCCAATTGTCCAGCCAACAGTACAGGGTAATTCAAAGTATGATTACTTTTAATTCCCATTACCACAATCCCGTCCATTTTAAAAGATCCCAGCTCATGCATTCGCATACAAGTGTCTCGTGTAACTTCGAGCACATATGAAGCTTTTCCATTTATAACGTCACTAGTATGTGAAAACATTCCACATTTGCGAACACTTCTATCAACCTCTATTTTGCACTGATGAACGTGCACAGATCCATATTCATTGATTTGTAGCAATTGAATTTGAACCGATGAGATGTTTAAAGATGGTGAGGGTATATCACACTCATCCACCTCCAGAAGTGATAATGTAGTAATGTTTGATGTTGGTAATCCACATTCAAACCCGATCATCCCTGAGGAAGGTGCAGGTAGAAGACATACCCATAGCACCGCTAATGACAACATCGTATTTTGCATCTGTTTAACAAAACAAAACTGAATTAGTGAAATATATGATTATTTATTGATTATTTTACACAGGAATTATCTGTGAATACATTTTCGGGTATTTTATTTTTATTTTTATTTTTTTTCAGGTAAAATTATATTATTAAGAATTTTTTTTTTATAATTCTTTTAACTGTGAAGAAAAAACAATTTAAATATTACTTTATTTTTATGTATGTATTACTATAAAATATAACATTTTTAGATGATTATTTATACAACAGGCGATTGAGATATTTTCCCATTTTTTTTTTTAGGCACTCACTATAATAATAGGCAAAGAGTGCCTATTAAAATGACCATCCGTTGCTCTTCGGAGTCTGTCGAAGGGGTTACTCCGCAGCGCATACTCCAAAAATTTTTATTTTCCACCATTTGCTTCGGTGTATCTCCAACATCATGCGTAGTTACTTTGAAGTGACTGCAATGAATAGAAATATTTTTTTTAGCCTGCGGTGCAATGAAAACAACTTTTTGGCTGAATTTTTCTTCTCGGACGTCCGTATCACACTGTAACTTTAGATGGTGCGAACCAATTTTGTTCTCCTTCGCAGGGTTTTTTTATTACATTATTTCCAGTATGCACATTACTTTTAAAACCAATCTAAGACCTTTAAGTATTTTTTCTAAAAAATTATTGGCCACAATTTGCATTTGCCTTCGGTCAAGTGTCCGTACGGTGCCATCATAATGAACTCTACGAACCAATTTTTTTCTCCTTCGCAGCATCATTTTGTTTTATCAAAAGCACTGCGCACAGCAAATTTAGAGACAATCCTACATCTCTAACTATTTATTCATCACAATTTTCCATTAAAAAATTATTTTCTCACATCTGATGTCCGTACGGTGCCCCAATTAAAAATCCTGGAAACCAATTCTTTTCTCTTTCGCAACAATATTTCATTGCATCGAAAGCACTATGCACAACAAATTTTGAGTCATTCTGACAAATATAATTTTAATTATAAAATAATTCAAAAACAGTGGTTATAACAAGATTTGCTTTAAAGGTTATGTTATTTAGATTTGCCAAAAATCCATTTTTCATCATGTTAAAAAAAAAACTTCGGTTGTGAAAAATAAAACACGAAATATCATACACAGATTCACAAATGTTTGCGTTTTTTATTTCGAAAATAATATATTATCACCGAAAATCATTCGCAATATTTTAGCATATTTTATTCACATTCGTAATAAAAATGATAAATTTCACGTATTCACTAAAAAATTTGGTAGTAAACTCACAAAAAAGATTCATCGAATATCCAAAATAATTACAATTTCCCAAATAGAACTAAAAAAATCGCGAGTATATATTTTTTCGTTTTATTCTATCTGTCAAACTTTGGAAGCAGATGACAATTTCCTAGCAGACGATACACAGATGCTCATACGTCGCGGCGCACGTACTCTGTGGCCGGATGATTTTCAAATAAAAAAAAATCGACATCTCGTTTCAATCTTTGTTCCTATTTGACGTAAATATAAATGGATTCTATGCGGTATAGCGCAAATAAAAAGTATGCAATCATAAAAAAAAAGAATTTTCTATCCTTCGACCGTCGAAGATTCATCGCAGCCGAAATCTTTGTCAATTATGTTCACCCGATTTATACATTTACAGTTAATAATAAAAACTGCAAATTCTTTTTCTGGCAACGTATTTTCTCCTCTTCAAAACAAGCCAAAATAAGAGTCGAAATCTTTTTTCGCTGCCGAGATATGATTTTTTTTAAGCAAAGACTAATTTTACGAATTTTCATCAAAAAACGAATCGTTTATTCAAATTTCTCGAAATTGCCGTCTCTAATCCTTTCCTCTCAAAGAAATCGTATTTACAAACTGACTCTCCGCGTTATTGCGCAGATAAAAAGTGTGCTATGTTTAAAAATTTAATTTTTTACACTTCGACCGTCGGAGATTCATCACATTCGAAATCTTTGTCAATTTTGTTCGCTGGATTTATTCGTTTACACTTGATAAGAAAACTGCTAATGATTATTCTATCGACGTATTTCCGTTTTTTTTTTTTTTTTCAAATTTTTTCAAATTTTCGTCGAAATACGAATTTCTTTCATATGCTCACGTCTTGAAAAGTTTTTTTTCGCAAAAAAAAAACAATTGTACTCTTAAAGAACAATTATAAACAATTATTTATCAACAAAGTGAAAAACACTGAATTTGTCGATTTTACGAGTTATTCCGTACCGAAAAACTTATCCTCGTTTGTGATTAAATAAAATTTTAAAAAATACGATATGATATGATGCTAAATTTGATATTTTTAAGTGACGATAAATATCAATAAAATTTCATTGAAAAACGAAAAAAAATATCGAATTTCTCAAACTTCTCGTCTCCAATACTTGTCTGTTCTACAGAGACAATAACGAGCTGATTCCATGTATTACGAAGAAGAAAAAAAATATATCTCAAATGGTAGAAATGAAATTTGTTATAAGAGGACTGTCAAAGAGCCTTCAATGTCGAATTTTTCAAGAATTTCATCAATTTGTAAAAAAATATTTCGGAGCTATCCAAGATGACAAATTTTTGATTCGAGTAACGTACTACTTCCTCTTCAATACAAGACAGGAACCAAAAAGATATATTTTTTCGTTCTCGAGATTGCATTTTTTTGCAGCATCCATAAATATCGATAAAATTTCATTGAAAATCACAAAGAATAGCAAATTTCTTGAACTTTTCTTCTACAATGGTTTGGTTTTCTACAGATAAAATAACGAACTAATTCCATCAATTATGGGGAAGAAAAAAAACACTGAAGGAGAAGAATTTAAAGGGGATATTTGGCCTGAATGCTAAATGGTAATCGTATTGGTGTCGGTACATGTTTTGTGTGTTTGTTTTATATTCATTAAATCTGGTCATAAGTTTAAAGCCAATAAAACGACTTTACTAGACATGATTTGATTCGTTAAATTAATTTGATCAACTTCTACGTGGTGCAATTCGTTATATTTGTCTCGTGTCTCAATATTTGACAATTTATCGTCAAACAAAAAGGAAATATCCGTCGTGAACATTAATAATCAATTGGTACAAAAAAGAAATATTTTTATTCGACGAAGGTTAAACACTATGAATTAATTTACGTAACTGATAAATGTTTTTCCCTCATACGTACTGTCGAAAAGAAACGCAGAGCGCGACGAATAAACATACTTCATTCGTAGCGCATAGCGCGATGTGTAAATACACTCGATACGGAGCGCGTAGCGCGACGTGCACTCCCGTGAGTGCCTTACAAAATGTCCCGAAGGGACATTTTTCGGGGGGTTTGGGGGGCGGAGCCCACCAACAAGAGCATCTGCGCCCGCAGGGCGCTGAGACGCTTGTTTTTTATTTGTTTATTCATTTATTTATTTATTTAAAAATGGACTGGGATATAAGATTTATTTTGCACCCTTTTTTTTCTGAATTTATGGGATAAAAAAAAATGTATTCATTATCTGCGGTCACAGCAAGATATTGTTGTTAAACAAAGTATATAATGGCCTCAGAAAGTACATTCCTTTATAGCACACATATAATGTGGCACAAGTGACATGACCCATCCTCATAGGCCTAAAAGAGGATCAAATTCTTTTCAGTGCTGTCCCTCGAGAAGCGAGAGACCAAAGGAATAGGGAATGAATTTACTGACATATCAATTTTAGGAATTTAAAGGTTTATGAAGGAATTGATCATATGGAAAAATTGGATATTTTATATAAAAATTAAAATTTTTAATCTGAATATCTGAATTTTATTCACAAATTTGATACGGAGAAACATTATATATATTGTGACGAGGCCCGGTACCCGAAAATTTCGGGTAAACGTGCCAAGGCCTGCCAGTCCAAAATCCCTAATGACGCCCTTTTTTTCCAACTATTCCCACGTTACCTTCGTTAGGCGCCAGGTGATTGTACCAACCCCGTATCACCAAGTGTATTCCGCTTCTTGATCTCCGCTACGGCTCAGCTAACGGGATAGGGAGTGCAGTTCGGGGCAAATGTACAACAAATTACGTTCTTTTCGTTCAATAACAATATCTCGCATAAACGACTAATTTATTAACAACAAAATATAAACAATACTGTGAGCGGTGGGCCCCGCGGGGACAACCGCTGGCTACAAGCTGGATTTTTCCATTGACAATTATCACGAATCCTCGAGCCCGGTGAAGCCGGTCGACTCGGCGAGATGATAGGATAAAACGCGGACGGACAGAGGACGACCCTACAGCCACGTGCACGGCAATACCCGGGAAGCGGGATCGACGTATTAGAAAATATGCACCTCGTGCGCCTACCTTTTCTCTCGTCGATATTTCCGCCGTCGCACAGCGTTTTCCAATCGTTTTCCTAGTCTCGACTCGAGCGTCGATTTCCTATCCTTCCTTCCAACCGATCGTCCTTCTCGGCTTTTTCCTTGCACACAGGCTCTCTCGATATAATCCGTAAAAATACAATCTCTCGCAGCTTCTCACACACTCTAATTACTTTCTGTGACTCAATCTTCTAAAACCGCGACTTAATATCGGAATTCGCTAATTCTACAATAATCGGCGAGATCCTTCTCCTAAGCCGGTCGCAGCGAGAGTCCCGTTGCTCTCGCTCTACGCAAATTCGTTGGCCGGGGGTGGGGGTCACAGCCCATCGATCCGTCGTCGATCGTCGCTCAATGCTGTGGCACAGCCCTTTCTCTCCGCGCTCCTCTCCGCGCCTTGACTGTCAACGTACTATCTTTCCTGAAATATAGTTCAGATGCACGGCAGTCAAACGTTCTCGAATTTGTATATTTTTCCCTTCGGGTACGAGTCGAGCGATTCCGGCCTGCCTACTATACTTCTGCTCTAGCGCGATCTGCGAGCATTACAACGCCTCGTCACAATATATATTTTTTTTATATATCGCCTGTTGTTAACATTAGTTTGATTATATATATATTTTTTTATTTTTATTTTTAACTCTACCCCAAAATGTGTGTTTAATATATAGTGCACACTTCCCGATTTATAGATGATTATTTATTGTTATGACCCCTCTTTTTTTTTTTTTTTTTCAATGCCTTCGATGTTTCTTTCCTCTGCTCTTCCTTCGTGAATTTACTGAATTTATTTTTTTTACTTCGTTTTCAATTTTTCGTTGCGCCAACATATTCTGAATCTCGTTTTCGAGACGATAATTAACAGCCTTTAATACTTGTGCTAATGCTCGAACTTGATTTTCCGTTTCATCGGCCCCAAATTCTACTATGGTTGTCGGTGGATATTCTTCGCACACCGCTGTTAAACCTGTCGCGTTAACTCTACCCCCGTCGAAGGCGCTGGTGGTTAATTTCAACCCGAATCGTACAAGAAGTTCTTCGGTTTCATTATATAAGTCTAATGCGTCGAATCCCCCGATTTGAGTCTCATTCCCCTCTATCCTTCCCAACAAATTAAATATCGCATCGATTCCGAGTTGTTTCATCTCGATTGCCAATGAAAAAACCCGTTTCTCCAATAATTTCTTCTGTTTCCTTATGTCCTTTTCCCAGCTCATTATTGGAGTTCTTGCCTCCCTCATTCGGTCAATTACAGCCTCTGCTGCATTCTCGATTGCCTCTTCTCGATCTGTGCCAATCCCCACGTCCATCCACTTTCCAAATACGATTTGAATTTTGTATATTCCCGGTGGCGTATTCCGAGTTACCGGTACATCATAATATTGAGCTATTGGATCCGTTAAATCCTTTCTACTGACGACCCACGCTGTCAATCGTTCCGTTGCTTTTACTTGTTTTTCCATCTCGAATTCTGTAATAAAACCTTAAATTGTAATAAATTTTTTTTTTTCTCTCTTTTTTTTTTATGATGTTACGCCCAAACTAGCGTTGTTTCTTTACTAGTTTGAAATATAACAGTTGTCTCCGTTATAATCGCACGCGCTGGTCAAGTGGGTGTTAAACCAACCTTTACCACACCTGGTGTCGATAAGGAGGACAACGATTGCTCCTTTTTAAAGCCTAACCTTGCGGAAAATTGCTTGGGATGGAGCCCTTAAGAGTGCTTGTTAAATGCGTGTCGTAGGGTGTAAACTAATTAGTAGAGGGTTTGGCGTCTCTCAGGCAAAGAGAGAGATAGAGAGGAAATCTTCGGTGAGACGGCAGCTACCTGCCGTTTTCTGACCAGGTGTCGGAGCACGCGACACGGTTAAACGAGATTTTGGTGGTCACTTCAAATCACTGGGTTGCAAGAACAAAATGAAATAATGCACTGTTGATAAATAAATAAACAGGTACTTACGGTAATAAACGGTGCTTTCCTGGTGTTCGTGGATATAGAACTTTCTTCACGTTGGTTTAATTAAAAAATGAATTTAAAGAAAAAAATGATGTGTTTCACGGAAATGCAGGTAGAGTTAATACTTTTTAATGTCACAAAAAAAATATGAGTAATACAGGTGTTAATATTGAACAAAAAAAACAATGGAGACCAAATGTCTATATGGTTGGAATTCCTAAAACTCGCGAAATACAATGTCAAATTATAGACTGAAGAATTAATTCCGTTTCTCTGAGTCCTGGATTTAATACTGACAACTCGAAAGTCTGAAAGACAATCGGGTTAAAACTGAATTTCGAAACAATGGATAACTGATTTGAGCTGTACTACTGTGGTATCTTGAACAAATAAATGAAAAAATATGCTGAACAAAACTGAAGGAATATGCTTGAACAAAACTGAAAGAATATCCCCCGATAATAACTAAAACGGTATGCTTATAAAACTGAAAGAGGTGTGCTCAAAAAAACTGAAGAAAGTGTGCTCAACAAAACTGAAGGAATATCCCCCGATAATAACTAAAACGGTATGCTTATAAAACTGAAAGAGGTGTGCTCAAAAAAACTGAAGAAAGTGTGCTCAACAAAACTGAAGGAATATCCCCCGATAATAACTAGGTAAAGTGTGCTGCTGAGCGTACAATTTCGGGGGTTTTTATACCATTTTTCTTGGTGACAAGTAGAGGGGATGTTGCTATGCGAGTGTCTTTTTGTATATCTATTCGGTATAAAATTCTGGTACAGTAACGAGAAGATGAGGTGATGCTACCGGTCTCATCCCTGATTGGTCCATGATCTTAAGTCCTTCTTTTAGGCGCAATGCGTTTATCGGGCCCCGCGCCGTGGATGACGGGGTGGGGTATCGAAAAGTAAAAGGGCGCAGACGAGATCACGTAGGCATCAATCCCCTCCTTTTCTCGTTTCCGTTTTCCGGGAAGTCATTACCAGAAAGATTTTTGTTGGTATGCAGCCTTTTATGGCTAAATACTTTATATGTAAAAAGGTCGCACGAGTTCCAATCGGACTATAGAATTTCGTCAACTGTCTAGACAAATAAAAACCGGTATTGAACAGTGAAAATACGCTCTCCTATGTCTTCGGAATTTTATACGTATTACGTGAATTATAAAATTCGTAGTTTCTCGTAAGACTCTTATAACCAGGACTCGCTTATTCCTAACAGAAATGAATATAATAATGAATATCATTGATATAAACCATAACCTATTATCGTGAACTAATTATTTAGTACTTGATTAGTTTGTACTCGTCTGTCTGGATAATAATGCAAAAGTATAATTCTATATTACTAATAAAATAAAAGAAAAAGCAATAAATCTTTTCCATGTTATTTCGTCCAGGGGCGTGCCATGGAAAAGACTTTCCTCGGTAAATGCTTTACCGTTAACTCCTTCAGTCATTTGTTTAAACAAATGGCGTACAAGTTGTCCATGGTTAAGAATTTCTCGAAGGACGAACTAAATTAATATTGTACGTGTAGTAATTTCTTTACAGTCGGAGAGTTTATGGACAAGTTTTCTGCCTGTTGCGAGAGAACTCTTTTTCGATACTCGGCGGTTTTGTACCTGAACTGTCGAATGCCAAACGTTGTATAATTTTCAGAAGGTGAAAATCCCTTTTCGTTTTTATAATGGTATCATTCTCCGTGTAATTACTACTACGTACTCAATTAATACCATAAGGATAAACACAGGCGTTCAAGAGAGCAATTCCTGGGGGTGAATTGTCTATTATTATTTCTTTTTAAATTGACTATATTCTCAGTTTCGTTTTTCTATTGATCATTACTTTATTATTTTCTTCAGAAGTCTGACCTCTATTGCTTTCCGATGTGTTATAATGAGAGGAATCCGTGGTTTACTAATTATTTAAGGATTAATTAATTAAGATTTAATAGAAGATATTTCCTTCTTCCTGCTAAAATCAAGGTCATGAGCCCCGTCTCCTTTGTTTTAACTTGTGGAGTTCGGTTCAACTAAAACACTGTTTGAAGCGTTTCCCTTAACGAGGATAACTTGTCGACCCGATTCTATGTATCTAAACGCGACGGTTTTAATCGACTGTCTGTAAATTCCTCCCTGAATGGTTTCGAGCCATGGTAAAATAGATTTACTGATCTACGGGGAGGTAGTCGATATCGATACTAGTAGGTCCCAATGGTAACTGTCAGCGGGCCGCGTTTCTTTTAATTCCTTTTTGGCTCTCCAGGGGAGCGCTCAGGAGAGGGGTCAGAGACCGCCTTTCTCGACCTCCGCCTGTGAGGCCCGGATCTGTTTTACCCTGTTTCATCGGTATCGACTCGCTAAGGTAGGACACCGATTTTGGAAAGACTCTAGGCTACCTTGACACTGATTAAGCAGTAGGTAAAATAGATATTGTTAAATGAAGAATTTTTAGATCAGATTCCCCTTTTTACTTTCACAAAGAAGGTTTAGGCTCAACTGCTATTGAGGGTAAGGCAGAAAATAAACTATGCGTTACGCTGGACGTAACACCTCCCCCCCTTAAGCCGATTATTAGGGGAAGCCTAATAATCGCCTCCGCGGCGCGGGGTGAAACTGAGAATTTTTTGGATTGCGACTTGTTTTCTCTTGGCTCTATGTTTATTCTTAAAGATATATTTCTTGATATATATATTTTAATGCTACCATTATTTCCGTCCTTAAGGATTTACCCGAATATAATTCATAGAGTAATGTATTCCCTTTCCTTTTCTCATATTATGAAGTTATAAAAGTTACTACGTTTGTTGTTATATATGAATGCGTGGGTGTTTGTATGTGCATGTGTATGTGTGTGGGTACGTGTACGTATGTGTATGTGTATGTGTATGTGTATGTGTATGTGTATGTGTGCGTGTACGTGTATGTATGTGTATGCATTTGTTCCTCTTATTTCCTATAAATTTTATATTTTTATTATTCTAATTCTTATCTTTAATGATGGTTCTTGTAGTTGAGTGGTGTTATAAATTGAGCGGTTCAAGTCGTAACCGTCTGCGGCCTTGAACCTCCCTTAGTAATGCGTCCACCGTTGGTATCATTTCTCGGACGTATAATCGTTGTTCGTTTGCTTGTTGAATCTTTGCGTCCTCCTCGGTCATGATGTATTGCGAACTTTGTCCTAATGGTAGTAATAAGTCATATTGTAAGATGTAGGTTGTGCCTCCGATGATTGCTGATTCCGATTCCTCAGGTATTAGTGCGATCCATTCTTCCAGGATGCTAACGGGCACGTCCTTCCATTCAGGGGGTACGTAAACTCCCGGGATGAGACACCAGTAGTATGATCTGCTGTGGTTTGTGTAGGAGTTGTCGACGGTCATGATTAACTGGTATTGGACCATCTCCTGCGGATTATAGATGGGAGTATTCGCGTAATTCGTTGTTGACGATTAGTTGTCCTTATTATAGATGTATAGAAGTATGTGGTTATTTTCCTCGTGCCCCTTTTTTTTGTGTTATATATATATTTTTTTTTCTTTTTCTTTCTTCCTTTTCCTTATCCCTTAAAATTTACGAGGTAGTAAAAGTTTTTTTTTCGAATAGTTTTCTCCCTTTTCTTTTCATTCTCTCTCTATCTCGCCTTTCCCTTTAAACGGCGGTCTCGAGTCGAGGGTACGGGGTCGTGTATGCGTTCTCACTTCGTTGGTCGAAGGGTTCCACGTATTCTCGCACTAGTTTCGGGAAGGGTCCTGTTCTCTCTTTTGGGACTGGAGGATCCCGTTGGGCGATCTTATCCTTCAATCGGTTGCTCTTTCTATCGACTTGTACTGCACGAGGGGGCGGTGAGGGGAACCTGATGACTGGCCGACAAGGTGGTGTGTCGATTTCATCCTGATTGTCAAGATGTTTATATCTCCCGTATCCTACGTATTCTATGGAATGCGGGTTCTGTCCATAAGGGATAATTGTATCACGATCCCAATAATAATGAGTTCCTCCGAGTTCAATTGGTTGTTCGGGATCAGCGCCTAATCTACGCGCCCACAACGATCGAGTTTTATCGGTGAGTCGTCTCCACTCAGGAGGTACCCAAACGTATCGTCGTGGTTGTACAGTCCGTGGCAATCGCATGCGCCAATAACACACCACATTTTCCATACCCAGACAGGGCGGGATTGGGTTGCGATTCAGCGTGATGGATAAACGGTCGGTTTCGTAGGTCAGCCTTGGTTTATTCCATATGGGTGTAGTTTCGAAGAAATTTGGCCATCCGTTTCTCCCGTGGATAGGGACCGTCCGGTAGTCTTGCCGTGCCGGTAGAAGTACATCAATGGTCCAAAAATATTGAACCCTTCCTAACACGATGTCCTCGAATGGTCGATCGCGTAACTGATTGACCCAATTTTCCAATCGGTCGGGAGTTAAGGCCCTCCACTCCGGTGGGACGTACAGCACGATGTCCTTTTTTGCAATGTCGATTCGCAGCGCCAACTTCCAATAGCAATAGAGCCTCGTTGCTCCGGGTACTAAGCATACCGGTTTCTTCCGTCCTATTTCGATGGGAAGTATTTCGTCGGGATTGGCGGGCCTCGCACTTACTCCCACACTATCGAATTGCCTTCCATTTCTACACGTGCATCGAGACATGTTGGTGATACTAACACATACAGACAATTGATGCATTAATTCTTACGTATATTTGAACATATTTTAGATATATATATTTTTTTATTATTATTTTTTTTTATATTTTTTTTTTCATATTATTTGTTTAAGATTAGTCTACTTTTCCTCTTTTTTTTCTTACTTATAGGGCAAAAGCATTATTTTATTAGTTTAAGCCTTATTCGGGGTTTCCATGCACATAGCTCATGAAAATAGTCCCGAGAATGCGATAAAGTTCTCAGCATATGGCTTGCATTATAGTGCATTAGAGAGTTTATTACGAAACGAAGTTGTTATATACGTACTTCTTCCGTTCTTTCTTTTGTTGCTTACTTGATATGTTAGTTTCCTAGTCTCGTTATTTATAGGTTTTCCTTTTTTTTCCTCTCTCCTTCCTTTTTTTTTGTTGTATATATATATATTTATTTTTTTTTTCTTTTTTTTTTTTCGTTTTCTGGTTTTCCTACGGCATCTTAATTGGCTGATCTATTTCCTACATATTTTATATCTCCGCTCTCTTTTTTTTTATTTTCCTTTTCTCCTTATTAATATTATTATCATTATTATTATTATTTTTACTAAATTCTATTTTTATTTAAAGATTGTAAAGTTATGCGAGGTAGAATTCGTTTTTCCTCTTTTTGTTCTCCCTGTATTTTTTCTAGATTATAATTCAGGGATAGTACGGGGTGCGATAAGTGTCAAGCCATTTCCTTTGCTATAGTCGTGATCAATGGAGAACTCCACTCCGTAATCAATGTTAAGTTTGCACGTGAAACATTTTTTTATTTGTTTCACACAGTCGGTGCAAACAGTGGCGTGATGACAGGGCAAAATCATTATTCCAATGCTTTTCTTAAAGCAACGATGGCATAGATTATTATTGACTACTTTGTTCAAAGTGCCAATGCTGATAAGTTTCGGTTCTCCCGTATTTTGCTGGATGGACAGATGTTTACGTTCGGATGGTATTTGTGAGCCCGAAGCCTTTGCTGACGGGTCAATGTTATTGTCTTTGACCTCTTCAAGGATCGTAGCCTCCTGTTTCTTTTCCTCGTTGGCTGCCTCGTTTAATGTCGGTACCTGTCTACCTGCTTGGTTCTGTCCCTTGCCTCCTGCTTCTCTGATAAATTTATTTATGTCCGTCGTATATTTTCGGAGGTTTGCTAGACACGCGGCCCATTTAACCGTATCATCCGCTTTCTTTAGTTCGATTGATTCTTCCAATAACTTTGATAGTTCGAAATAGTTCGGGTTGGCCCATTGCTGTGTCGGTAGCCTGCCAATCGGTCAATCCTCCCCCACAATAATAACATATTGTTTCGTCAGACTTTCCCGTGGCAAAGAAACCAGCTGCTGCAAGGCTTTCTTTTGATTGCGGTGATGATGTTGGCCAATTCGCAAAACTTTTCAAGCGTTTGACATAAGCAGCGTATTCCGGATAGGTGGGTCCATCCTCAGGAGAATGGGTAATCCGATCGGCCTTTTGCGATCCGGGGCTTTTGGTATCATAGGGTCCTTTCGGTGCGCGTGCAGCAGGTATAACGGAAGGAGGCACTCCAAGGGGTACATTACCGCAGGGAGTCCTTCGCACGAATCGGCATTTATCTTGCCATCTCCGATGTTCCAACAGGGGCTTGTCGTCAGCTTCCCATTCGCTTATCGTCAGTTTACATTCAAAACATGTAGTTTCGTCTGCCTGTCCGGTGTAATAAAATCCTGCGGCTGCCAATTCTTCAATTGATACTTTTGGTTTCGGCCAGAGTGTAAAACTGAGTAGCCGCGTTTCTTCTAAACGATAGTCCGGACCGATGGTTTGTTGGTTCGTCGTCATTTTCCTTGGAGTCGCTTGTATTTTCCTGCTCCTTTTCTTCAGTTTGTTTCCTTTTATTTCTTCTCAGATTGAGGGATTCCGTTGATTTTTTTCGATTTTATGTCGTTCGCGTCCTCTGGATTTTGAGCCTCCTTTAAGCAAAAATACCGATTTGAAGCTGTTGAGTTCGTAACGGTATGTAGGGAAATTCAGGATTATCATTGTGGTGCGTGTATATATGTATTAAATATATTATTATTCATTTTTTTTTATATTTTCTTTCGGAGGGAGGCTCATTATTGTGTTACCAGGAGTCATCTCTGTATTATGATTTGCGCGAGGGATGGTATTGTAGATTTTCCTTATTCTCGCCTCTTCATCTCTTTCCCTTTCTTTTACTTGTTTGAACGTCTTTCGAGAGAGAGGAACATCTGCCTTCTCTCGGGGCATGGTGTATGAACAGGGACTCTCTTTATTTTCTCGAGGGCAGGATATATTTTTGTCTCTGGTTCGTCGCCGGCCGCTACCTCCTTGTTAACGGTGGCTTTTAATAACGGGGAGGATTCTACCTGGTCCTGTGTAGCTGACCCTTGTTTCTTCCTTTCCTGTCGCGTGGACTCTTGAGGAATTAGTTCTAGTGGAATGCGTTCTCGCGGTTTAACTCTGGGCATTGTCGCGAAAGGCGGTATCGATGCCGGCGGAAGTGATGTTAATTCCTTTGTTTCCATTCCGTGTTCCAATAGACTCATTTTGAGTGGTTCGTGGAAAGGTCGAGGAGTTTTATAATGATCGTCCTCCCTCGTTGATTTACTACTTCCCGCCTCATTTTTGCGCGGAAGGGTTGAAGTTTCGGGACTAAAATAGGAAGGTAGTGTGGTCCCTTGATGTGTAATTACAAGTACATGGTAATGGTGATTCAATGTCTCGGGCTGCAGGGTTTGTTGGAGGTCACGAATTCTTGGATCAAAACCGAAATGGAACGGTTCTAAGTTGAAAGTAGTCCTGTTTCCTTCGTTTTCAGCGTAGTAGCTCGGCGGCTTAGGTTGCAACGGAGATTTATTGGTGGGTTCTTCGTCGATATTTCCATCTTCCCCGTTGTCCTTAGGAGGTTTCCTTCCCAGATGCAGTAATAGACTTGTTACCGAATCCCATATGGCTCCGATAAGATATAATGACCATCCGTATACCGTGTGTAAAGCGTATCCATGGATTATCGTATCGATAATTAACTTTACTCCTCTGCACAACATTACGATGCCAATTAGACCTGCGCTAAACGTACCGAAGGTCGAGAAGTATCCCCATGATTTTTCCCAAGAGCTTTCGATTATTTTATTTATTGCCTGTTCGTCAATTAAATTGGCAATAGTTCCTCCTTGAGTAATGGTGGGTTGTCCTGCTATTCCTCTCGCGACGGAGTTTAAAATAGCGGGGCGTTCAGCGGCAAACATAATATGTTCTCGTAATTCATCCAGGTCCTTTTGCGTATATATGCCACTGGTAGCAAGTGCTTGTGGATTACGGTATGTCCAGGTGTGTTCGGAAAGAGGTTTAAGTACGGTTGGTGGTGTTGCATGGATGGGTCGCGGTTCGAGCGAATACCACGCTCCTCCAACACGATACATAGACGGCACAAGGGTATTACAGGTGACCTGAGTTCCGGTCTTCTTGAGTATATGTGTGCGAGGTGTGAGATGGTAGGAGTGGTTTCCTACCTCGACAGGTAGCTGAGTGTAACACTCCCGTGTCTCTCTGATTTTTACCTCTATTGGTATGCATTTCACGATATGGGCTACTTCCCCGGATAATGCGGCCATATATCCTGGTCCTTTCATGATGTTATAAGCGAATTCGTCCGGTGATTGTTTTGCTAGTCCTATGGTGTTTTCCAAAACCCGTCTCTCGAGATTACATCTCTGTGTTAATATATCCACATACATTTGTTTCATTTGTGTTCGTATGTATTTTTCTACGTATACGAATTTTGAATTTACGTATGCGAAGAGATCGAGATTGTTTACAGACAATGGTTCCTTTTTTATGAATGGATCTCCTTTGCGGATTTCTACAATTAGTAGTTTAGGATGTTCTGTCCGAATTAATGTGTATCCACACAGATTTGTCTGTCCCTTGGCGGTTAGTGCAAAAATGACATCTCCTTCCGTCAATGAATACATTGTTTGTTTGTATGTGGTGTCGGTGTCGGTGGTCCGTTTGGCGGGGCCTTCGTAAAGCACACCGTACCGTTTGGAATGACAGCTGTCCTCAGGGTAAGGCTCCCAAAAGGTATCGCCTCCGTCAATATCGACGCAATGACCCTCACTAAGCTCACAACGCATACCTGATCTTAAATGAATTCTGTTGGTATCTACATCGACGTCCGCAGAGTAATCACGGAGAGAGATCTTAACCGTGCCTTTTACGTATACTTTTTCCCAATTTCCGTAGGGGTCAGAGTAATATACCCCTTCACACGATGCATCTTGATTTACAGTTCCGGCTATCGAGATGGGACGCATTATTGTGCCGTTAAGCATTGCTCCATATATTTCTGTTTGTCCAACTTTTATTTTCCCTGTCTTGTGAATTTCGGAACAAGCGTCTCGCGAAAGGGTATCGATATACGCATATTCTCCGTTGGGCACGTCCATCCCATGCGACCACATGCCGCATCGGCGAATTACGCGATATATTTCGACTTTACATTGTCGTACTTGTATAGAAGAATATTGATTTAATTGTAATAGTTGGATGTGGACCGCGGTTTCGTTCACTTCCTGTGTAGGAATGTCGCATTCGCCGATCTCGAGGAGTGATACTGTTGTAATATTCAAAGTGGCGCCGGTGCAATCGTATCCGATTACTCCCTCCACCGGGGGTAGGGAATATAGCAGGAGTAAGAACGCTATTCCTCGGGCGAGTAACGCCTTTTCCATCTGTAATGTCAGTGATTTTATATGTAGATTTTGGGCGCGGCAATGCTCCTAGGATCGACAAGAAAAGGGAAATAAAACGGGTGCGTGGCACCGATTGGTGAGGTGCGGAGCAACTCCGTTGGTCTTTGAGTCGTAAGCGATTAATATTCAGATAGGATGGGGGAACAAGATCTCTCGGAGTGTATCGAGGTGTTTAAAAACCCAGTGCATTCCGAGATTTCTTTTATTCGTTTAACCCTTTCTACATTGAAAGGGACTTCGTCATTTTCTGCCGCTCTATTACGGACGCGATTCGATTATGCCGCGTGTGAACGAGCCTATGACTCCTTCATTGCAGAGGTTGCTTGATAGCAATCCTCATGTACCGGGTACTATTTCGATAAAAGTGCGACAAGGAGTTCGTCGTATACGTTTCCTTCGGAGGATGTTGAACGAAGCAAGGTAAGTGGCTTTACGTGTAAGTTTTTTTTCTGCTGAATTCCTTTCTCTATTTTTTTTTCGGCCCCCTTTTTTTCAGCTGGGATTTGTCATACGAAGATATCTTCGATCTTCGTCGACTTTTCTCGATGGAAATAACGGCGCCTCCAGGGCGGCTCGAGGGGTTCGTTGCAGGGCGTCAGGTCGTGCAACGGCGTCTCTATCGGCATCTTTGTTGGTACGTTTTCCTTTCTCTTTCTCTTTTATGAAGCGATGGGTTATTTTCCTTTCTCTCTTTTTTTTATTAGGATTTTATTTATTTCTTGTTCTCTCTTTTTTTTTCAGCGTTGCGCGTTGTGTGCTTAGCTAATTGCTAATTGTCACTTTCCGGGAGAATTTATTCCCATTGTATATTTTTTTGTAATAAAATGTCATATCATTTATCTCGTGTTTTTTTTTATTTCGTTTTTTTTTTATATTCCTTGTTCTAGTTTTTTTTTCACTATTTCTTATTCGTTGTTTTCTTTAGATGGAAATGTATATAATTTAGCAAAGGTATGTTCATAACTATTTTCATTGATGTTTGAGAAGAGATTTTTTTTTTTCAGGGGTTGGATAGGTCGTCCTTTTCGCTTGCTTAGCAGGTGTCTCGCTCCCCTACTCCTTTTAATTGGGCCCTTTTCTTTTTCGAGGCGTCCGGTTTTTTTCCTCGTTGACCATTGGCTGTTCATCCCCGCTTCTCTAAAATTTCCACGGGGTAACCTCCCTCGATTTAGATATAAAAAGGCCAGGTTTCCACAGTTTCCACATCAGTATCTTCTTTTCTTTTGGTGTAACCATACCAAATTGAAAAATCTTTGAAATCATGCCGTTCTACGGAGAATTTTACTCGAACGAGGAGCTCGACTTTTTCGAAGTCGATGAGGTCCTCCGGACCATCTATCCGGCAGCGGGGACGCGCTGCCTGCGAGGAAAAGCGTTCGAGGAGCTGGTGGCTCGGACCAGGGCAGAACGTCGGGCACGCAACCCGTAAGTGTATTTTCTTTTCTTAATTTTATTATATTTTTTTTTTGTAATTTATATATTTTGTTTGTCTTTTATTAATTCGTTGTGTTTTTTTTTCTTTTTCAGATGGAACTTCGAGAGGGAGGATAAATTCTCCCTCCGAATTTTATTCGGGATCGACCCTTACCAGGTCGATTTCGAAGATTGGGATCTGGAGTCCCCTATTTTGGTGGCGAGAGAAATCTCTATCGACGAGGATGAGGGGGCGCGGTACGCCCACTACTACGCGGAAATGCGTAGCCGGATAGTGTGGGTGCCGGAGCCCCTGCCACCCATCGCCTGGGAGCCGGAGACCCCGGAAGTGTCAATTGTCTTCGAGCGGCTGCTCCAAACCGCTCCTCCACCGAGTCCGGCGAGCCCTCCTCCGGCCGATCGGGGAGTTCCGGGGGGCCTCGTGGTCCCGAGGCCGCGGCGGCCATCGCTACTAGAAGAGCTGTCGCGGCTCTTCCCAAACCTGGGCCGGGGCCTGCTGCGGAGGCGGGATCGATCCCCGCCATCAAGGGGTCATCTACGACGACGATTAGTGAATTTTTTTTCCTCATTCATTTTTTTTTTTTTTTTGAACTTATATTTGTGTTTTTTTTTTTTTTTGTTTCTAACTTTGTCTTTTTCTTTTTTTTGTTGCAGGGGTAGTGTTTCTCCGCAGCCAACTCGTCGTACCCCTCCCCCTTTAATAATATTAAGTTTTTTTTTATACTTTTTATATTTTAATTTTGAGGGTTTTTTTTTTTTTTTTTTTTTTTTTAATCTTGTGTTTATAGTTTAAGTTCTTTGTAAGATTTTTATTTTATTATTTTAGTTTAAGATTTTTTTTTGTATTTTGTGTTTGTATATTTTTTTTGTATTTTTTTTGTGGGTGGGTTTTTTTCCTAAATATACGTCCCGAAAGGGGCACTTTAAATGTACTACATATCTCTTTTGATTCGGCTTAGTCCGACTGTTCCCTTTTCCCTTCTCTGTTTCGTTCTTCGTTCACCTGCGTCGTTATTTCGTTTCGTCTTCGTTGGTTTGCGTTTTTCGTTTCGTCTTCGTTGGTTTGCGTTTTTCGTTTCGTCTTCGTTGGTTCATCGTTGTTGTTCTGTTCTTCGTGGGTTTACGTTTTCGTTTCGTCTTCGTTGGTTTATCGTTGTTGTTTTGTCTTCGTGGGTTTGCGTTTCGTTTCATCTTCGTTGGTTTGTCGTTGTTGTTTTGTCTTCGTGGGTTTGCGTTTCGTTTCATCTTCGTTGGTTTGTCGTTGTTGTTTTGTCTTCGTGGGTTTGCGTTTCGTTTCATTTTCGTTGGTTTGTCGTTGTTGTTTTGTCTTCGTGGGTTTGCGTTTCGTTTCGTCTTCGTTGGTTTGTCGATGTCGTTGTTGCTTCGTCTTCGTTGATTTTGTTGTGTGTGGTTTTCCTAATACTTCTTTCTGCGTCGTATTTGTCTTTATTTTTGTTGTTTGTTTTATTCAATTTTTTTTTTTAATTTGATATATTTTTTTGTTGTTCTTCGTTTAATTATTATTATATATTTTCCGTTTATATATGTTTATTTTGTATGCGCTTATGTGTATTTATAAGTGTTATATGTACATATGTATATATATTTTTGAATATTCGGAGAGATTTCTCCTTTCTTTTTCAATAAATGCTCCACCGGGGCGATTTAAACTGATTTTTCTTGTGTTCATTCTTTTGTTAGTATTATTATTTTTTTTTTCTTTCACTCGCTCGTCGTTATGGTTATTATTATTATTATTATTTTTAATAATATTATGATTATTACTATTTTTATTATTGTATGGGCCCGAATCGGATGAGGAATGTACGGCTCGGGGTCGTCGATTGCGATCGTCGGTTTCTCCACAAACGTCGGCAAGACTCGATAAATCGGCACTCTTTCAGTTTGTTCACTACTAGAGTACGATTTGGAATTGTCTCGAATCACTTGTGCCACTGGTGGTTTGACAATAATTTTGTTGGTATGGGCAATGGTTGATTTGTCAGCGGAGTTTCCGGCGAGATTACCGCTGGATGCTCCGGTGGCAATTGCAATTGCCCGACGTATTTGATATTTTACACCACCACGTCGTTTCTTTCCCATAGATGAGAAACGAAAATTATCTTAATACGGAAAGGGGAATGGCTCGAAGGTCATTTGATTCCGTAGAAGAAACGTCCTATCCGGTGTGCGGATAATACAGCACCACCGAATTGGGAGCAAAGATTTCGTATTGCGTGCAGAGCAATCTAGCACCACAATACTAAGAAAAGTATAATTCGGTGTGCGACTGGTTACGACACCACCGAATTGTAAAGAGAGATTTTTGGTACTGCGTGCAACGCAATCTAGTGCAGCAGCAAAGAATAGGGTGTGCACTTCGTGTGCAGCTTTTATGCACCACGAGGTTCACGGTAGGAATTTGAGTATTGCGTGCAGAGCAATCTAGCACCGCAATACACAAATATGAAATTGAAAATCAGTAAGAGTCGAGTCAATCACCTCAAAGCACTAGGAAGGTACGAAGGAGGGTTGATGTTCGTCGTTCACTACCACCACTGAATTTCACAAAGGATTTGATATTAACGATTTATTACAATAAAACACTTAAATGAATTAATCACGTAAACTAATTGAATTAAACACTATGTGGATTATACGATTATTAATTACTGAGCCCGTTTGAACGAAACTTCAGGGTAGAACGGATTATTCTCTCAACTTCACCTTTGTACTTCGTTGGAGATACAAGTTCTTTTACCCGATCGCGTATAAACCCGGCTTCACCTTTGTACTTCGCCTTGTTACGGTTCGAATATTGAATTCGCGCGGTTGAAGTTCTCGAGGAGACTGACTGCTCTGAGATTCTGGGGTTGACCATTACGACTCTGGACCCCACCTTTCGCTATGAAAAAGTGCTGACAATAGCGAGATGTTCAATCGCACGCTGCATACACGAGTTCCTCGGAATCGTGGATGCTGACGCTCGAGAGAACATCTTCGGGCGCTTGGTCGCACGGTTCGGCTGTTACCCTAAACCTCGAAGAGATAACGCTCGCGAGACTCGCTGCTCTCGTCTCTGTGGAGGAGCGAGTTTCGCGTATGAATAAACTTATTATTACTTTTGAAAAACAAATAAAAAGAATGATTAAGTATTGAGATAAAATAATTAAATGAAAATGTAGTTAAAATTAAGAGCAGGTGCAACCCAGGACGTAACAATCATTAATATTATTAGTGTGGATTTCTTATATATTTTTTTTATCCTCCTTCGTTTGTTTTTGTAATTGTATATCTTTTTGTGTTGTGAGGGTGGGTTTCTTCTTTTCAATAGATGCTCCACCGGGGCGATTTAAACTGATTTTTCGTGTTTTGTGTTTGTTTATTATTATTATTATTATTATTATTTTTTTTTTTTCACCTGTGTTTTTTTCGATTTTATATTTTTCTGTATTAATTGCTTATTAATTTTATTGCTATTATATTATTATTATTATTATTACTATCGATATATATATTTTTTTCGTCTCTTCCTTTCTCTTTTTTTTTTTCTTATATTTACATAGCGTAATGTTTTTCCCAGTGAATGCTCTGGCAGAGGTTTAATGAGTCATTTTCCCCTCTTTTTTTTTATTGATTAACTCTTAATTGCTTTATTTTTGAATATGTTTAAAGAGGAGATATTGTTATTTTTATTATTATTTATTTGTTTATTTAACGCCTTCTTATTTCTTCTGCCACTTTGTTTTATATTACATTACACATTTTTTTTTTTTTTTTTTTTTCATGCGTTTTTCCTCCGCGGGGCATCTTGTCGGTCAGTTGTTACGCCTTTTTTTTTCTTCAGGGGCCTCTTACGTTTCCTGAATCGGCTGGATTTACGGAAGATTTTATCGAAGAGGTTCTAGCCTGTCGGTTCTCGTTTCTCTCTTTCTTGTTAGCTCTCCTTCTTCCTCTTAACGTTCTGCCCCACGTGGGTCTGTTCTATTCAGGTACGGTTGTCTCTTTCTTTCCTTTCTTTTGGTGGGTATCCCGTTTTCCAAAAGTTGAATGCCATTTTTTTTGTCTCCCTTTCTCTTCTCCTATTAAAGCCTTTTACCCGGCTATTGCCTTTATTTTCCTTAAAATTATTTACCCTACTTTATGTATTTGATAATACTATGCTGGTCGTGTCGTTAATTATTTCATTATATATATATATATATATATATATGTACATATTTTTTCATTCTTGAGGGGTGTTTTTTTTTTTCTTTTTATTTTCTGCAGAGGGCTTGGAGAGTGCGTATAGTACTTTTAGCCAGATCGTGAGCCTCTTGCACCATTGCTGGGCTTATTTGTTTGTCATACTCGCTGTAAACGCGTTCAGGCAAGATTACCATGCGCCGTACGCTGACTATGTCCTCATGGCAGAGGTCGCATTGATTCGAGGCCATACCGCAATCGTAGCAAGCTACTGCATGCGCACAGGGAATATAAATCCCTGATACTCGATTTTCTCCGCAATAACGGCAGAGGTTGTCGAAAACAATATCGTCCAGTCTGATGCCTGGTGCAATGAATCCACTAGGTATATAATCTACGAGAACATTCTTTTCGAATTCACGCAACGGCGGTTTTCCTGAGGTGCTCGGTTTAATTCTCTTTTGGCAAAACGTTCTATAGTGATCCATAACCTCGGCTATGGTGGGACCGGAGTCTCCTTGTCTCCTAACTTCTTTGATATACTCGTGTCCCTTTCTCTCCCGCAGGTATAGACAGTCCTTATGCCAGCAAGCGTGTTCTTTCCAGGGGTCGTCGCCGGGAACCCATCTGTGCAACTCGCCTCCGCATGAGAAGCATTTTACTCGATCACCCTTTTGCAGGTAGTAGAATCCCGCATCGGCCATTCTTTCGGGAGTTTGTTCCAATGCAATCGGCCAGTCCTCATATGTCTTGAGCCGTTGCTCATATGTAGAATATTCTGCATGCGGTGCCGGTCCGATATTAATTACCTGACTATACGAAGGCCTTGGCAAAAATCCTGGGATGAATCTCGGCGGATCTGGTATGGATCTTGTTTCGCCGTATGCTCTGGGGGGTACTATTGCGCTTATTGCAGGTGCAGGAGTTTGCGTTGACCGCGGGGGTTCTGGAGCTCTCATTTTACACGGTTGATGTGTTGGTGGCAAGGGATCGTCACCGCTTTGAACTGAACCAGATGCTCCAGAATTGCTCCTTGTCTTTCTTTTACCTTTTGGTGGTATATCTACTCTGCTTCCGACCACCGCTATCCTTTTCTCGCTCGCTGCCTCCTTGTTGGCAGACCGTGAACTCCCTTCTCCCGGCTCAGGGCAAGAGAGACAGAGATTATTATTTCCCTTCTCTATATTTTCGTGTTGATTCCCGGAGATAATTTCGTCCCTTCCTCCATGATCCATTGGTGATACCGGGGAATTGGGGGGTCCGATAGGGCTTGGTGGAGCCGGTGGTAGTTCTGGCGTTTTTGGGTGGTCCGGCGGAGTCGGAAGGATTATTGCTCCTGATGCTGTTAAACGCACATAGTGTTCGATCGGAGGGTCTTCTTGATAAGTGGCCGTTCTCTTTTGCATCCATGGGGGAAGCCTCTCTCTTTTCTTTTCGTCCATCGGTATATTACCGCATGGAAGTCCGTGCGCGAAACGGCATCCTATCGATTCCAATTTATGCTCAGTTAAAGGATCCTCGCCGATTTTCCAATCATGCATTATTATACCGCATTCAAAGCAGATAACATCGTCACCTAGGCCCTCGTAATAAAATCCAGCGGCAGCGAGTGCCTCGGGTTTCAGGTACGGTGGCGGCCATCCGACAAAACTTTTCACTCTCTCTGTCTCACGCCGATATCGGTGGTATTGCGGCTGCTTCCGGCTTTTCGGTGTTTGAGTCGTGTTGTTCGAAACACCTGCAGACTCTCCAGTGTCGCCTGTTCCCATCATTTTCGTACAGGTATGTGCGACTTCTTCACTCGCTCTGGGTGAACGACGCACGTTTTGCCTTTGAGTTGAATCCGCAGATTACCCTTTTCCAAAATGTCCAATATCTCGAAAGGTCCTGTATATTGATCTCCTAATTTCCCTGGCTTTGGCCCTTTAAGCAGAAAGACGGGTTCGCCAACCTTGAACGTAACTGGATTGATGTGGCGGTCTCTATATATCTTGGCTCTCTCTTTAGAAGCTATGAGATTTATTCTTCCTATGTTTTGGATCTCGTGTATCTGTGTAACTAATCTTGTCAAATAGTCGTCGTACGTTGCTAGCTTGTCGAGGTCGTCAAGAGGAAAATTCGAGGGGGTTCTTGCGATTCGACCGAATACCATTTCGTAAGGGGTGTGCATTGTGCTCTCGTGAACGTTCGTATTGTAATTAAAGATAGCTAATTCCACCCAATCATCCCAATTATTTTCTTGGGTTGTATATTGTTTGAGATATTCGCCGAGAGCGTGATGTGATCTTTCTAATGAACCGTTCGACTGTGGGTGAAAAGCTGTAGTTTTAATCTTCTTGATTTTAAATAACTTTGAAATTTGTTTCATAAAGTTGCTCAGAAAATTCGTGCCTTGGTCGGTCAATACGGCTCGGGGAGAACCGAAGTTGCAGATAAATCTCTTAACGAATGACTCAGCTATGGTTACAGCTTTGGCGTTCGGTAGAGCTACCGCGATTGAAAATTTTGTTAGTTGATCTTGTATGGTAAGTATATATTCGTTTTGCTTGTGAGTTTTCGGCAATGGTCCCACGATATCCATAGCAATTTTTTCGAAAGCCGTAGGGGGTGTATCGGTGATGACTATCGGTTGTTTTGTCTTGACTCTCACCAATTTTTTTAATTGACAATTCAAACATCTTTTTATATAGTCCTGAACGTCCTGTTTGAGATTTTTCCAATAGTAATCGTGTCGAATTCGATTATATGTTTTGCTCACACCTCTGTGTCCGCCAACGGCCGAACAGTGTTTTTCCGTTATTATTGCCTCTCGCTCTTCTTCCTTTGGTTCCCTGATAATTCCCAGACAGACTATTATTTTTATGTCTGTTTCTTGAAATAATTGGTGGATTTGAATTACGATATCGTTCCATTGTATATTGCAAATCGCATAAGACTTTGCAACGCTGATTGATTTCAAGTTTAATTCCTCTGCGAGGTTTCGGCAGCTTTTTAAACTTTCGACGATATTTTCAAGGATTAATGTTGGTCCGTCTCGTATTTCGTCTCGAATAGGCAAAGCAATAAAATATTTATTATTTCGCTTAGACAAGGCTTTCGCTTCTCGTAATTTCAATTTCCTTAAATTGGGCATTTCTTCTCGGTCTACCAATGATTGCGCCCCCTTATACATCGGCAGCCCCCTTGTATCCACGAAAAACATCATGCTATCTTTACGACTGTAGAAAAGATCTCGAGATTGCAGGATAGTCTTAGACTTTTCCCGCTGTGCTCGGACGTCAGGTAAATTAACTTTGAGTCTCTCGCACTCGTTGCCGGGTGTGCAGCGTGGGGTGCTTTCGTCGTCGGAATTCTCCGAATCGCTGTAAACCAGCGGTTGCCGACCATCTTTTTTTCTTATAGGATTGTCCTCAATATCACTACCCTCGTCCGAAAGTTCGGTGTCTTCCTTCGTTAGCTCGTTGTCAATATCCTCGAGATCTCCGGTCGCCTGAAGAGGTGCACTGTCTTCGTGCATGTTACCGTAGCTTATCCTAGTATCGGTAGTCTCGTTAATTCTTCGGCTGCAGCTTTCTCCGAAGGTTTCCTGATCTTTTCGTTCCGGCGTGGGATTCCTCCCTCGGGTTGATTTTTTTATGACTTTTTGATGGTCCGGCTGAGTGGACTTTCTCGTAATCCACGTTGCCAAAGTCGTCCCCGCTTTCTTCAGGCACGTCTCCTTCTTGTGTCCCGCCGGCTGGTCCAAGGGCGCCGCTCGTCGAGGCTTCGCATATGTTGTCAGGGTCTGGAGGCTCCCACGGATCCTCGTCGGCTTTTAATAATTCCTCATCTGGATCTATGGTTTTATCGACGTCTTCGTCGCTATTTAAAGCTAAATACTCGGCAATTTCTTCGTCGGTTAATCCGCGTGCCGGTTTATGGCGCGTTTTAGTCGTGGGGTTGGTGCGAATTATAAAGATGCCGTCGGGACTAATGGGTTCACAGACGGGATTTCGAGAGAGAGCATCAGCATTTACGTTGGTCTTTCCTGCTTTATATACTACGTCATATTCATATTCGGCGAGTTTCAGCCGCCATCTCAAAATCTTCGAGTTTCCGTCCGTGGCTCGGCGGAACCATAGCAGTGGTTTATGGTCGGTTACTACCGTGAATTTGCGTCCATATAAATAGGGGCGATAATGAAGGATGCAATATACTATTGCGAGAGCTTCTTTCTCATAGGTATCGTATCGCTCTTCGGTTGTGTTGAGGGCGCGGGAAGCATAAGCGCATGGATGGTCATGGTTAATTTCCCCTTGAGAAAGGATACCGCCGATAGCTATTCCTGAGGCGTCGGTCGTTAAAATAAAAGGTTTCGAAAAATCTGGGTACCGTGACACAGGAGCGGTGCACAATTTTTCCTTTAAAATTTCGAAAGCCTCCTGTTCCTCGTTATGCCATTCAAAGGGTATTTCTTTCCGAAGAAGTAGCGTGAGTGGCTTTGATATCTTTGCATAGCCATCAATAAAACGTCGATAATAACCCGTTAGTCCCAAGAATTGTCGAATATTTTTAACGTTCTTGGGCCGAGGAAATTCGCGTACTGCCTCGAGTTTTCTAGGATCGGGCTTAACTCCGTCATTGCCGATGATGTGTCCTAAATAAGCGACTTCTTTCTTTAAAAACTCGCATTTATCAGGTTGTAGTTTTAGTGTTGCCACTTCGAGTCTTTTCATCAGTTCTTTGTAGATGGTTTCATGTTCTTCTAATCCTCGCGAATAAATAACGATATCATCCAGATATACAAATATTCCTTTTCCAAGTAGTCCGCTTAGAGCGAGATCCATAGTTCTTTGGAAAGTGGGCGGGGCGTTCCGAAGTCCGAACGGCATTCGAACGAACTCGAAATGGCCTCGTGGCGTCGTAAATGCGGTCTTATGCCGGTCCAAAGGACTGACTTCTATTTGATGAAATCCTGATGCCAAGTCAAACACAGAAAAGTACTTTGCGCCGCCTAATTGGTCCAGTATCTCGGTTATGTTAGGGATGGGATAAGCATCGGCAATAGTTTTTACATTAAGGGCCCGATAGTCAAATACCACCCTCCATTTTTTATTTCCTTTAGAGTCGTTCTTTTTTGGTACTACCCACACAGGGCAATTGTAAGGAGAGGTCGATGGTACTATTACTCCGTTTCTTAGCATATCGTCGACTTGTTTTTCTATTTCGTCCTTTGTACATTCCGGCCAGCGATATCCCCTCGTATTAATGGGCAAATCATCCGTCGTGGGAATTCGATGTTGTAATATTGTCGTGTGTGTTAATGCTTCTCCCGGCAAGTGATAGAGGTGAGCGCTGCTTTGTAATAACGATTCGATGCTGGTTTTTTCTTCCATATTTAATTCATCCAATCGGAGGAGAGATTTTATCTTCTCAAAGCGATCTTTCGTGTCGAGGACTGTGAGTGTAAAACAGAAACTTTCCTTTAAAAAGGGTTGTAGGCAGCTGGATCGTAACTTCTCCGCAAGTTCGAGGTTTACGACGGTATAACTTTTATTATTTTTTGAAAGAGTGTCATTATTTACTATTCTTCTCTGGTTACAAGTTTTCTTATTCGTCAAGGATTCTACATGTCGCATGGCCATACTATCTTCTTCGTATTTTGTAGGTAAATTTCCCATTTCCTCGGGATCAGTTTCATCCTCCTGAGTTTTCGTATTCGGCTTCGTAATTTCGTGGTATCTCGTAGTACATTCTTTTTCTTTTCTTTGTTCTTCCGCCTCACTTGGGCGATTATAAATTTCATTGACTTCAGACTCTTCGACTTGACCACTGTAAACTCTCTCGGTCATACCTAGACCCCCAGAGCTACCTGGGCTCACGTCACAGTCTTTAGCAGCAACAGAATTATTTTTTTCATATTCCTTATCAACTTTAACTTCCTCACTTTGTACTGATGTTAAAACGAAATCATCACGAAATTCCTGGGCCTCACTTGATTCCCCTGTGGATTCGTATAGCGATGTTTTTGTAGATTTACTTGATTTTTCTTTAGATATACACTCGTCTTTATTATTTATCAGCGATTGTCGGGTCACAATAGTTATACTTTGCGGTTCAGTTGTCATCTCAATTTCCTTGGTTTCTTTAATATCCTCGTTCATCCTTCCTGCATCCCTCCTGTTCTCCTTGGATTCCAAAGGTCCCTCGGGCTCCGATTTCACCGAGAGCGCAGTATCTGCGGAATTTTTCCCCTTATTTTGATTACTCATTATTTCCTTTTGTATGCCAGTTGCCCTTGCCGTGAGTAGTTCTAGTACTGGTACTTGTAGATTGATCGTGTAGAGATTATTATTTGTAACATAAATGTACGCTTTTCCATTTTCGTTGGTAACCAATCCGGTTTCTATCTCAACTCCCTTTCCAGCTTCCAGGGTGGGCAGATATCCCTCACGAATTTCCAAATTTTTTATTCGAACAAAACAAAGTTTTCGCGTTTGTCCCGTCTTTCGTAGTCGATTACAACTCTATTTCCGTCCAAATATTCCGATCCCAGTATTCCGCCTTCGTAAATGGGGAAATTATTCTCTACTACATGAAATGTAGCAAATCGTCCGAAAACTTCGAGCGTCACTCGTCCAAGGGTATATATTGAATTGGTGGTAATTCCATTTAATTGTAAGATCTCGTTGTCGTCGATCGCAGTTGTTGAGTTTACGAATTCCCTTTTGATGATATTTGGTCCAGCTCCAGTGTCAACCATTAATATTATAGATGTTGTTAAATTTTCACTCGTTAACTCGATCGTCGGGACGCTGCTTTCCCTGTGCAATATTACTGTGTGAATTTTTACTGTTCGTGTGGATTGGATACTACTGAGATCACGTGTATTGGTTGCACGCTCTGGGTGGTCCCCGCAGCACCCGTCGTCGGGAGACCGTTGGAGTTTCCCGGAGACGTATTATACCGCGATTCATTGGCTTTTTTCGCCGGGCACTCTCGAATAAAATGGCCGGTTTGTTTGCAATAATGGCAAGCGCTGGTTGTTTTTGGATCGCCTTTAGTGGTGTCTGCGAAAGTTTGTTGCTGGGACGAGGCGCATTGAGCTTGATTGTGGCGGTAAGGGCAAAGGTATGCCCCGTGTCCGTTCTTTTTACATATTTGACAGACGATATTGGCTGCCTGCGTGAACTGCAAACCTTGCGGCACAGGATTGTTGCGAGTGTTCTGGTTACTCGTTAATTTTTTAGCATGGCCTGGCAATAGGTGACAATCTTGTACCGTATGTCCTTGATTTTTACATAGCTGACAGATAATAGATGGCTTCTCTTGATTTGAGGGAGGGAATAATTTATAGCATCGATCAGCAGTATGACCTCTTTTGTTGCAATGCTGGCACACGGTAATTGCGGGGGTGTTGGGCGTGGGGTCATTATTTTTCTTAGGAGAGAATAACTGGAAGCATTTGCTGGCCACGTGTCCTTTCTTGTCGCAGTACTGACAGGTGGGTACTACCTTTTCTGGGCTACCAGAGTCCGTGGATCCCGCTGCGTTGTTTACAGGTTTGTCGGGGCAGTTCACAGCTATGTGTCCAGGTTTGCTGCAAAGCTGACACTCGGGTGTCTCGCTGCTAATTGCCCGGATAGGACGTTTACCCTCGACTCTCGCATCCTTGGTGTTTTCTGAACTCCTGTTACCTTCGCGCAAAGCAGCTCGAGCTATTAATTGTTTTACGATCTTTACTGCTCTTTTTACTATGTCGTCAATCGTTCCTTCCGCTGTCATTCGTGCTTCGATTTCCGGTTTTAATCCTTGTATGAAACATGGAGGGAGGCTGGAGGCAGTGTTATCTCTGAAAGCCTTATCTGCGGGTTCGTTATTTTCCGATTCGTAAGCTTCCAGTATTTGGAAACCCAAATCACGGATTCTATTTGCATAGGCCACTACGGTTTCTTCGGGTCGTTGATATATGGAGCCGAGTTCTCCCTGTAATTGATATATATTTCTCGCGGGCGCATACATACATTTTAAAAATTTATGCAACTCCTTCATGTTCCTAAATGTCTGTTGAGCTATTGATCGTCGGGGTTCGCCGACGATTTTTATTCTGACTGCCTTGACTAATTGCTCCTCGCTAGAGGCGTCCAACATCTCTAATGCCTCTTCGCAACATTGGATAAACAGATTCAGCGAAGTATTAATACCGTCATACGTGGGGATGACGCCCAAAGCGTCTTTGAGAGACACTTTTAGCCCGGAGTTAGCCATGATGTTCTTCTGTTCGGGGGTGTCTTGTGGAGTATTTATGGGAGGACTTCTTGTATTTTTTGTTTCGGGTGTCTCAATTTTACCCGTAAGCGTTTTATCGAGATCAATTGGTTGTTTTGAGGCTGTAGAGATTTCTGAATTTGATTTTGGCTTGGTTCCCGGTGTTCGGTTTGCACCTTCTCCTATGATTGGATATAGATTACGCCTAACTGCGTCAAGTTGCGGGAGAAAAGTTTTAGGCACAGGATAATCGCCTTCCGGTGTATAAAATTCTTCCTCACTCGTATCAAACTCAGCGAGGCTCTTGTAAATTGTCTGGTCTGCGAACGATATGTATGTTGAGTTTTCTCCAATGTCTTTTTCAGAAAAATTATCAATGATCGTATGTGTACTCTCGTTATCGGACTCGGTGGTCGTATCGAGGAGATGGGGTACCGGCGTATCGGGTCTCCGTGAAGGGTCTGCGAGCGTTTCAACAGTGTTTCGCTCGGTTGATTTAAGTTCCTCCGCTTTCAACCTGTCCTCAGCTATAGACAAACTCTGGGCTCTAACGCTTAATATTTCGTATTGTTCTTCTAGGTACCTTTGGTTCGCCGTTACTTCGTCTGTCTCTTCTTGTTCGATTACCTTCTCTATTACCTGTGTCTGAGTGTCTTCTTTCGCTGCTTGTGTCTCTTCTTCAAGGTTTTCCTCCTCTTCTTCTTTGAGGGATTCGTCTATGGTTGGTATTTTTTTAGGAACTGTTCCCTCTTCCGCGAGTAATGACTTGTTACTCCTGCTACTTCTTCGTTCGTTTACGTATTGGTGTACAATGTGGTCAGGAATAGTGGTGTTTGAACGAGTTGATCGGGTGGAACGGGACGATGGTTCGCTTTTTCTCTCGGGGTTAGTAGAACTCATTTAGATTCCCAAAAGGAAGTGGAAAGGAATTATTTCGTTATTATTATTATTATATTTATTATCCTTATTCAATTTTACTGCTCGGCGTATTTTATTTCCTTAAGACCGTTCTTACCCTATGCTTGTGAGAGCGTGGTTTGATGAAAGATATTTTGTACTGTGTAATAATTTTGTTCTTTCGGTGTCGGTTGGTTATGAACAAGTAGCAATAGCTCTTAATTAATTTTCTCAAAAGCTTTAAAACGGATTTGGTTAGCATATAGAAACTGGTTATTTTCCTCCTCTATCCTTTTTTTATGCCTTACCGCTTGTGTTTTTTTTTCTCCGGCAAAAAAAATAATTAGTTTACAATTTTATTGAATCCAGCTTTCGGGGATAACAAAAGATTCTGTTGGTTTTATTGGCGTGATTATTATTTGGGCTTCTTCGAACTTACTAACTCGCGGTTTGTTCTCGAATAACTTGAAAGATTTCACCGAGAGAGGCTTTTTCCAAATTTCACAAAATATCGCCTCGTTGGAAGTTAAATAAAGAAAGTCTATTTCCACCAATTCCCTGGTCGATCTGTCTTCTAGTGATGGGGCGATAGGATTTGATTCAGCTACTGGTTTTTGATTGCTTTTGTTTCTTACTAATGCTCGTATTTTTCGTCGCCAGCCTCCTTGCTTCGGCATATAACCTGTCTATTGCCCCTTTATTTATATTTTTTTTTTTTGTACACAGGGTAGGAAATTCGGGTATCGTTACTTTTTATAGAGGTGTTAGCGTTTGTTTGGAGAAAATGTTTGTGTATTGTTTGTGTTTTGTTTGTGTTTGTTTGTGTGTGTTTGTGTTACTTCATCAACTTGTTCGCCTATGTAAGCGTTTAAACAAATGATGGCTTATAACTAATTGTGTTCTTCATCAACTTGTTCGCCTATGGAAGCGTTTAAACAAATGATGGCTTATAACTAATTGTGTTCTTCATCAACTTGTTCGCCTATGGAAGCGTTTAAACAAATGATGGCTTATAACTAATTGTGTTCTTCATCAATTTGTTCGCCTATGGAAGCGTTTAAACAAATGATGGCTTAGGAAGGTAGGAGGAAATGAGAGGAGCGTGTACAGTTGTTATTTTTTTTTTTTTGTGTTACCCCCCTTTTTTTTTTTTATCTTCTACTCCCCCTTTTTTTTTTTTTTATTTAAATGTTTAAACAAACACTCTAATGATCCCGGACGAGCCCCCAAAAATTCTGTTACGTCCAAACTAGCGTTGTTTCTTTACTAGTTTGAAATATAACAGTTGTCTCCGTTATAATCGCACGCGCTGGTCAAGTGGGTGTTAAACCAACCTTTACCACACCTGGTGTCGATAAGGAGGACAACGATTGCTCCTTTTTAAAGCCTAACCTTGCGGAAAATTGCTTGGGATGGAGCCCTTAAGAGTGCTTGTTAAATGCGTGTCGTAGGGTGTAAACTAATTAGTAGAGGGTTTGGCGTCTCTCAGGCAAAGAGAGAGATAGAGAGGAAATCTTCGGTGAGACGGCAGCTACCTGCCGTTTTCTGACCAGGTGTCGGAGCACGCGACACGGTTAAACGAGATTTTGGTGGTCACTTCAAATCACTGGGTTGCAAGAACAAAATGAAATAATGCACTGTTGATAAATAAATAAACAGGTACTTACGGTAATAAACGGTGCTTTCCTGGTGTTCGTGGATATAGAACTTTCTTCACGTTGGTTTAATTCAAAAATGAATTTAAAGAAAAAAATGATGTGTTTCACGGAAATGCAGGTAGAGTTAATACTTTTTAATGTCACAAAAAAATATGAGTAATACAGGTGATAATATTGAACAAAAAAAACAATGGAGACCAAATGTCTATATGGTTGGAATTCCTAAAACTCGCGAAATACAATGTCAAATTATAGACTGAAGAATTAATTCCGTTTCTCTGAGTCCTGGATTTAATACTGACAACTCGAAAGTCTGAAAGACAATCGGGTTAAAACTGAATTTCGAAACAATGGATAACTGATTTGAGCTGTACTACTGTGGTATCTTGAACAAATAAATGAAAAAATATGCTGAACAAAACTGAAGGAATATGCTTGAACAAAACTGAAAGAATAACTTCCTCTAATAATTGGGTAAAGTGTGCTCAACAAAACTGAAGGAATATCCCCCGATAATAACTAAAACGGTATGCTTATAAAACTGAAAGAGGTGTGCTCAAAAAAACTGAAGAAAGTGTGCTCAACAAAACTGAAGGAATATCCCCCGATAATAACTAGGTAAAGTGTGCTGCTGAGCGTACAATTTCGGGGGTTTTTATACCATTTTTCTTGGTGACAAGTAGAGGGGATGTTGCTATGCGAGTGTCTTTTTGTATATCTATTCGGTATAAAATTCTGGTACAGTAACGAGAAGATGAGGTGATGCTACCGGTCTCATCCCTGATTGGTCCATGATCTTAAGTCCTTCTTTTAGGCGCAATGCGTTTATCGGGCCCCGCGCCGTGGATGACGGGGTGGGGTATCGAAAAGTAAAAGGGCGCAGACGAGATCACGTAGGCATCAATCCCCTCCTTTTCTCGTTTCCGTTTTCCGGGAAGTCATTACCAGAAAGATTTTTGTTGGTATGCAGCCTTTTATGGCTAAATACTTTATATGTAAAAAGGTCGCACAAGTTCCAATCGGACTATAGAATTTCGTCAACTGTCTAGACAAATAAAAACCGGTATTGAACCGTGAAAATACGCTCTCCTATGTCTTCGGAATTTTATACGTATTACGTGAATTATAAAATTCGTAGTTTCTCGTAAGACTCTTATAACCAGGACTCGTTTATTCCTAACAGAAATGAATATAATAATGAAATATAATAATAAATATCATTGATATAAACCATAACCTATTATCGTGAACTAATTATTTAGTACTTGATTAGTTTGTACTCGTCTGTCTGGATAATAATGCAAAAGTATAATTCTATATTACTAATAAAGCAATAAATCTTTTCCATGTTATTTCGTCCAGGGGCGTGCCATGGAAAAGACTTTCCTCGGCAAATGCTTTACCGTTAACTCCTTCAGTCATTTGTTTAAACAAATGGCGTACAAGTTGTCCATGGTTAAGAATTTCTCGAAGGACGAACTAAATTAATATTGTACGTGTAGTAATTTCTTTACAGTCGGAGAGTTTATGGACAAGTTTTCTGCTTGTTGCGAGAGAACTCTTTTTCGATACTCGGCGGTTTTGTACCTGAACTGTCGAATGCCAAACGTTGTATAATTTTCAGAAGTTGAAAATCCCTTTTCGTTTTTATAATGGTATCATTCTCCGTGTAATTACTACTACGTACTTAATTAATACCATAAGGATAAACACAGGCGTTCAAGAGAGCAATTCCTGGGGGTGAATTGTCTATTATTATTTCTTTTTAAATTGACTATATTCTCAGTTTCGTTTTTCTATTGATCATTACTTTATTATTTTCTTCAGAAGTCTGACCTCTATTGCTTTCCGATGTGTTATAATGACAGGAATCCGTGGTTTACTAATTATTTAAGGATTAATTAATTAAGATTTAATAGAAGATATTTCCTTCTTCCTGCTAAAATCAAGGTCATGAGCCCCGTCTCCTTTGTTTTAACTTGTGGAGTTCGGTTCAACTAAAACACTGTTTAAAGCGTTTCCCTTAACGAGGATAACTTGTCGACCCGATTCTATGTATCTAAACCCGACGGTTTTAATCGACTGTCTGTAAATTCCTCCCTGAATGGTTTCGAGCCATGGTAAAATAGATTTACTGATCTACGGGGAGGTAGTCGATATCGATACTAGTAGGTCCCAATGGTAACTGTCAGCGGGCCGCGTTTCTTTTAATTCCTTTTTGGCTCTCCAGGGGAGCGCTCAGGAGAGGGGTCAGAGACCGCCTTTCTCGACCTCCGCCTGTGAGGCCCGGATCTGTTTTACCCTGTTTCATCGGTATCGACTCGCTAAGGTAGGACACCGATTTTGGAAAGACTCTAGGCTACCTTGACACTGATTAAGCAGTAGGTAAAATAGATATTGTTAAATGAAGAATTTTTAGATCAGATTCCCCTTTTTACTTTCACAAAGAAGGTTTAGGCTCAACTGCTATTGAGGGTAAGGCAGAAAATAAACTATGCGTTACGCTGGACGTAACAATGATTAATATTCTAAGGTTTGTTTTCCTCGTTTATCTTTTCCAATTTTCCCGTCAAGTAGGCCTTTGCCTTATTAATCACTTCCCCCACACCCTTTACACGGATCATAGTTTTATTTTCCCCAAATTCTACGCATACGAATGGAACAGCGTCCACGAATTTTACAACGTATGATACCCCTTTCTCGTGTTCTCCCTCATAACCTTCACTACTAACTTCGATGTTGAATTCCCGCAAAATAGTACGGACATTATCATAATAGATGTGTGAATAATAATCATCCACATCTTTTTCTCTTCCCCAGATGTTTTCGCCGATATTTGTAAGATATTCAATCCCAAGCCTGATAGCCGATGTTTTCCACGCCAATTCCTTATCGCTCAATTTTTTTATAATCCCACTATAAATGTTTATTATTCGCTCTTTCATGAGCTCCGATTCTTCCTTTGCAGCCCTGTCTTTCTTCCATGGATGCGGGAATTGGTCCGATCCCAGTTTAGCCATTGCATCCCTCACATGCCGAGGAGGAGAAGCTGAACGTCTCCTTTGATTTCCTTCTACCCTTGACCTTGACGCCTGTTGTCTTGGTTTTACCATTCTCCTTTTGTTTCCACATGCTGCTGCTTGATGATTCATGATGCTTTCCTTGATTATTTATTTTTTTTCCTGTCAATTCAATTATTTACCCGTTGATTTATATGGTTATTTGTTAGTTTATTTTATTAATTAATATTGTTCCGTGTTTATTGTTGCTTTATTTTTGGTTTAATATGAGAGCGTCTCAATCGATTAGCATGAACTATCACTGGTTTATTTTTGACTTTTAATTTAATGTTTTGATTGCCTTTTATTTCAATTATTTCGAAAGGTCCTTGATGATGGTCTTCCAATTTCTTTGGTTTCGGTCCATTTTCCAGAAATACGTGATCTCCGACTTTAAAATCTTGTTCGTTGAGCTTTTGGTCGTATCTTTCCTTAGATTTTCCTTCGCTTTTATTAAGTTTTCCCTTGCTATTTTTCGGCTCCCGTGTAATTTAGTCACTAAATTAACTATATAATTATCAAAAGTAGGTAGTCTATCCTCTTCCTGTATAGGATCACTCGATGGTAGTCGTGCCATTTTTCCAAAGATGAGTTCATACGGTGTATGTTTTGTTCCTTCATGTACACTAGTGTTATAATTAAATGTAGCCAACTCAACCCATTCATCCCATCCAAATTCATTGTCCCTATATAACTTCAAATATTCTCCTAATGCATGATGAGAACGTTCCAATGAACCATTTGATTGTGGATGAAAGGCCGTAGTACGAAGTTTTTTAATTCGAAATCGTTTTGCAAGTCGTTTAATTAATCCACTTAGAAAATTTCTTCCTTGATCAGTCAATACACATTTTGGAGCTCCAAATATGCAAATATAATATTTAACCAATGTATCAGCGATTGTAATGGATGTGGCATTAGGAATAGGAAAAGCAAGGCAAAATTTCGAAAGCTGATCCTGAACCGTGAGAATATATTCATTACCTTTCTTTGTTCGTGGCAATGGCCCAACTATATCCATAGCTACCTTATCAAAAGCTGTAGCTGGTGTATCTGTAATAACCATTGGCTGTTTTGTTTGTATTCTCACACATTTTTTTAACTGACACGGTAAACATTGTTGTATGAATTGTTCAATATTTATTTTCATTTTATCCCAATAATATCGATGCCTAATTCTATTGAACGTTTTTGTTATTCCTCTATGTCCCCCTACAGCAGAACTATGTGCCTCTCGCATTATCTCCTCTCGTTCCCCTTTACTTGGATATCGGATAATTCCATGACATATTATTATTTTTGCTGCACTATTTAAAAATTCCAATCTTAATTCCCCCACAACTCTTTCCCATGGAACGTTTTCTATAAAATCTGTTTTAGCTATGCTTACACTTTGAATTTCTTTTGCATCCATAAATTCCCTTAAACTGGTTATTACATCTTTAATATGCCCTAATATTAATGTAGCTCCTTCTCCCGGTTCATCTTTTATAGGAAGTGCAATATGGTATTTATTTCCTTTCTTTATTGCACCCACTTTTCCTACTTCTAAGTTTAAAAATTTTGGTAATTCCTTTCTCTCAAACAATTTTCGTGACCCCATATCCAGTGGTTCTCCATCAATATCCAAAAAATAAGCTAATGAATCCTTCCTAGTAAACAAAAGTTCTCTAGACGGAATAATATTTTGAGAAGTGATATACTCAGTTTCCATTTCAGATCGCTGACTAGAGTCACTATCTTCATCTCTGTCTTCGTCATCTGACCTGTCTATTTCTGAATCTGATTTTTTTATTGATTTATTTTCATCTGAATCTCCTGGCTGATCAACTCTTAATGGCCGTCTAGAATGCTTCGTATCTTTATTTCTGAATTTAGAATTTCTACTAATTTTTCGGTTTTTCCTGCGTTTCCCCTTAGATTTCTCAACTTCTTTTTCATAATTTTCTGTATCTGAAAATTGTTCATTTGCTTGGGTTTTATCATTGTTTTTCAAAGAATTATTTATATTTTTCACTTGTTGTCTAGTTATCATTCCATGCCTAGTTGGTAACGGTTTCATTTTCGCTTGATTTCCAATATTTTTCTCAATTTCCTGTTTTTCGTTTTCATCTCTAATTTTGTTATCTATTGGTAAATTTTCCTCCGAAAAATTTTGAACTGATGTACCCGGTATTGGATTCTCACAATCCACTTCATTTATTTGCATCATCTGTACTGATTTTTTCCACAATTCCTCTGGATCGTCTTCCTCCACTATTATCTCCTCATCGCTTTCTCCATCGTTCTCATTATTATTATCCTGAAGCAATAACTCTATTTCTTCTATCGTTAACTCCTGACGCCCTCTTACTTGTGTTATAAATATTTCTTCCAAGGTTTCTTCCCCGTTATCCACTGGATTTCGCGATAGTGCATCGGCATTTACGTTTGATTTTCCACTTTTATATACAACGTCATATTCGTATTCAGCTAATTTTAATCTCCACCTAAGTACGCGGGCATTTCCATCCTTGCAACTTTTAAACCATACTAAAGGCTTGTGATCAGTTACCAATGTAAAAACTTTCCCATATAAATACGGTCTAAAGTGTAATACACTATAAACAATGGCCAAAGCCTCTTTTTCATAGGTATTATAACGGATTTCACATTCATTCAACGTACGTGAAGCGTATGCTATTGGTTTATCCTTTCCTATTACACCCTGTGATAAAATACCACCGATTGCATAACCTGAGGCGTCTGTTGTTACAATAAATGGCTTTGAAAAATCTGGAAAAATCAATACGGATTCGGTACAAAGTTTCTCCTTAAGTGTTTGAAATGCTTGCTCTTGACTCTCTCCCCATACAAATGGTTTGTCACCTTTTAAAAGACTGGTTAATGGTTTTGCTATTTTTGCGTATCCCTCAATGAATCTACGATAATAGCCAGTTAATCCTGTAATTTCACGAATTTGTCTTACATTAGTTGGCCTTGATAAGTTTCTTACTGGCTCTACTTTCTTTGGATCTAATTTTAATCCATCACGACTAATTACGTGCCCTAAATATCCTACTTCCTTCTTTAAAAATTCACATTTATCTGGTTGTAAAGTTAAATTTGCCTTCCTCAACCGATCAAATAATCTTTTACATTTCTCATGATGTTCCTCCAATGTTTTTGCATAAACTACTATATCATCTAAATAAACAAACAATTCCTGCCCCTGTAAACCCATTAAAACCATATCCATTGCTCGTTGAAATGTTGGAGGTGCGTTCTTCAATCCCATAGGCATTCGAACATACTCATAGTGACCATACGGAGTTGTAAATGCTGTTTTATGACAACCCGCGTAGAAAAAAAGAATCGCAGCGAGATTCTTGCCGAGAATCTCGGTGAGATTCCTCTGAAAATCTTTCCGAGATTCTCAGCGATCTCGGTGAGATTCCTCTGAGAATCTTTCCGAGATTCTCAGCGAGATCTTGCTGAGAATGCCGCATGTGTCCCGGACCGCGATTATCGCCGCGCTTCTCCGCGAGATTTTTGATTATCGCTGCGGGGAATCTCTCGCACAATCTCGCAGTTTTCTTGCCGAGATTTTTATTTATCACGGCGGGGAATCTCGCACACAATCTCTCCATGCTTCTTCGTGTTTGAGCGAAAAATTAAAGAGAAAAAAAAATTAAAATTAGTCAAAAAGAAGGCGAAAATAAAAAATGTAGAAATTAGCTCAGAACCAAATTGTGGCAACAAAGTTGCATTCAGCGAACAATATTAGACTCTATAGTAGAAAACGCTGATTTTTTTTTTTTTTCAAAATTCTGCAAACTTTTGGCCGTCATGTGGGACTCTTGCTAAGATTCCTTGCGGAAAACCGGAAGCACTTGGAAAAAAAACCAGCGATTTTCCACTATAGCGTCTAAAATTTCTCGTTGAATGCAAATTTGTTGCCGAAAATTGATTCCGGCCAAAATTCTACGTTTTTTATTTTCGCCTTCTATTTGACTAATTTTAATTTTTTTTCTCTTTCATTTTTCGCTTGAACACGAAGGAGCACGGCGAAATTGTGTGCGAGATTCCCCGCAGTGATAAATAAAAATCTCGCCAAGAAGCACTGCGAGATTGTGCGAGAGATTTCTCGCAGCGATAAACAAAAATCTCACGGAGAAGCATGGCGAGATTGTGTGCACGATTAAAAAAATCACGCGGAGAAGCACAGCGGGATTGTGCGCGCGATTAAATAATCTCGCCAAGAAGCACGGCAAGAATCACGGTCCGGGACACATGCGGCATTCTCAGCGAGATCTCGCTTAGAATCTCGGAAAGATTCTCGGAAAGATTCTCACAGGAATCTCACCTAGATTTTCGCCAAGAATCTCGCTGAGATTCTTTTTTTCTACGCGGGAATCATCCGGATGCATATTTATCTGATAAAATCCCGAAGCTAAATCAAAAACCGAAAAATATTGAGCTCCCCCCAATTGATCCAAAATATCTACAATATTTGGCAAAGGATATCCATCCCCAATCGTTTTCTCATTTTATTGTCGAAAATCCAAGACCACTCTCCACTTCTTATTGCCCTGTGAATCTAATTTCTTAGGGACCACCCACAAAGGTGTATTATACGGCGATGTTGACTCCCTAATGTATCCTTTATCTAAGAAATCCGCAATCTGCTTACGAATTTCTTCCTTGTGAACCTCTGGATATCTATATTGCTTTGAATTTACTGGAAGATCATCGGTAGTCGGTATTCTATGTGTTATTACATTTGTAGCTTCTAATCTTTCCCCTGGTATATGAAATCTATCAGCCCCGTATTTAATTATTTCTTTTACAGCCTTTATTTCCTCTTCCTCCAAATCTGTTAATCGTAATAACTCCAATACCCTTGGATATCGCGTTTCATCTTCCATTTTAGATGTTATAGTAAATAGTTTTTCATTTGAAAAGAACCGTGTTGCTATCAATGGATCCATAAACTCATATGATAAGGACCCCTTTGTTGTCTGCAATTCTGTTTTGCTGTCAAAATTCTGAACGATCATATCTTCCTTTCTATCATTAAATTCCCTTGTATTTTCAATAATTACTTCCGTATTTTGTTCTTCCAGTGTTGTTATTGTTTCCAGTTGTTTATTTATAACATTTATTACTGATTCCTTTAACTCATTCTGTACTCCCATCACTTCATAATCCTGATTACCCTTATTTATTTCTTCAAGTATTTCCAAATTTTTATCCTCAATTGTCTGATCTATACTGTGTGTTTCTACTGTATGCCATATCTCCTCTTCCTTGTTATCTATCGACTCTATTTTCCTATCAGAGTTTAGTGGACACGTTATCAATTCCAAAATAGGGATTTGTATTTCCACTTGTTCATCGCGATTATTAGTAACATTAACATAACTTTTTCCACAAATATTCTTGACCAATCCTTGCTCAAAACTTATTCCCTCACCCACATATACTGGAGGTAAATAACCCTCTGAAATTGTATCATCTTTTGTTCGTACGTAAAATAACTTTGTCGTTCTTGGCGAAAAAATCATACTTTCCTTAGTAAAAAATTCTATCTTTTGATTTCGAACCTCAAGCTGACTCAATTCATAGTCAATTTTTGCCAAATTATCTCGAAAAAATTCTGTTGATAAAATTCCCTCTTGTTTAGTAGGAAAACTATTAGGTACAATATGAAACACTGTTTCTCTATCCATAATTTCAATAATTACATATCCCAAGGTTAAAACAACATTATCTGTGATTCCACTGACTCTCAAAATTTCATCTCTATAAATTTTCATATTTTTGTTTAGACATCCTGCTTTGATTACACTTCTGCTCGCACCTGTATCTAATAACATAATAACTTCCTCTGGAAGATCACGACTTTTCAACTTAATAGTAGGTGGAATTACATCTTTTTCTGGCATTATTAAAAGAATATCCACTATTCGGCAATTGGAATAGTCGGGTGCACAGTATTCACTGTCAAAACCGGGTGCGACTGTAAATTTGCCTGAGCTGGCGCACCCATTGCTGCCTGGCCATCCCCGTTTCCCTGTGCCATCGCACTGACATCCTCTTTCCTTTTCTGACATTCATACTGTACGTGACCTTTCTGTCCACAATAAAAGCAGATAATATGTTCCTTATAAGACAATGAATTTGGATCGGCAGCCTGTGCATATGTTTTTGACCCTTCTTCATTTGACATTTGTCCATTGCTAAATTGTTGATAATTATTATTATTTTGGTTATAATTATGGTAATTGTTATTTTGGTGATTATTATTCCGATTATAATTTGGATTGAAATTATTATTATGATTATGATTATTATTGTAATTATAGTTTCCGTTATTGCGATATTTATTATAATTATTATTTTGATTATAATTGTTATTCCGATTATAATTTCCATTTGAATTATAATTATTATTCTGATTAAAATTCCGGTTTTGGTTAAAATTTCCATTCTGATTAAAGTTCGAGTTTTGATTGAATTTTTGACGATTATTCGTATTAAAATGGTTATTTGAGTAATTATTTGAACGATTATTTTGATTATTTTGTTGATTATTTGAAAAATTTGGCGAGCTTCCGCCATAACCATTAACCACTTGATCTCCTATTCCCATTGTTGGTGTACGAGAAGTACAATTACTCGCATTGTGAAACTTCTTACCACATTTGGTACATGGTATAGAATAACAATTAGCAGCTATATGCCCTCTTTTATTACAATATTGACAAATGTCTATTGCTCCCGTATTATTATCCTTTTTTGCTATTTTCGGGCAATCTTTTGCTTCGTGACCTTTCTCTTGACAATATTGACAGTTCAAAATTGCAGTATGCATTGTGCACTGATTACTAGCGTGCCCTTCTGTTCCACAGTTCTGACATTTTATCGCAATAGAAGCAATTGTTTCTCGTCTGAGATTACACATTAGAGCAGTGTGTCCTGAACCATTGCAAATTTGACAAATACTAGATCCTACTTGTCCTCCATCGAAAGGTGCCATAGTAACTTGTTCCTCCAGTTCCTCCTCAATGGGCTCTACAATTTTTATACTGGCTTTCCTTATTCCTTTTTCAATTTCTTTTGTTGTTAATTTAGATTTTGCTGCATTTCTCCGTGTATTTCGCTCCGTAAGATCCCTTTCAATAGCTTGAGCCGCAATAATTATTTCTCTGAGTGAGTTTCCCGTAATACCAATTTTATCGAGAATTTCTGGTTTTAATCCTCTCTTAAAACAGCTGACTGCCATATTGTCTATAGCCTCTCTATCACCTTCACTTAAATATCCTGTTTTATACTGCTGAGCCTCTTTCATTTTTGCGACTAACGTTTGAATTTTATATGCATATTGGTCAAATGTATCTTCATCTAACTGAGCACTACTTCCCAATTCCCCTTGTAATTGAAAAATATCCCTTGGTGGATCATATGTCACTTTAAGATAATTCATATAATCGTATATATCCTTAAAATCATTTTTAACCACTTTGTCAAATACCGCCCCACTTAATTTGGTTTTTGCTAATTGCAATAGCTGAAATTGAAAGTCATCCCCGACCATACTCAAAGCAGTTTCCAAACCATTCATGTATTTACTCAAAGAATGTCTTTTCCCATCAAAATCCGGTATTAATTTTACTGAATCACGTATAATCCCCATTGCCTCTTTTGTAATACCCGTGGATCTCCTCGATTTATGAGACGGACTAGGCTCACGAGAAGGAATACCTTCGTTTCCACTACCATTCCCATCATTACTCTCATCATCTCGTCTCCTGTCATTGTCTCTATAATTTATTTTATTCGATTTATCAGTATTTCTGTTTACTGGTCTCATTTTACCAAAAAGATTTTTAACAGCTTTATTTGACACAATGTTTATGGATTTTTGACTTGGTTTATGACTATTATGTCTCCTGTGAACTGACGATATTTTATTTCGTACAATTGACGAGCGCACAGAGGGAAATTTTTTTATTGCTGTTGTAATTTTGACCGGATCTACTCCTTCCCCTACTTCAGCAGATTTATCAAGTTCGTTACCTATGGTGAAGTTATTGCTGGACACTGTAGTCCCACTTGATAAACTCGAAAAATTATTTTTATTGGCAAATATACCAAAAATTGTTCCAAAATTATTTTTATTTTCTCCCAAAGTACTTTCTGTTCTTGGTTGCACTGTTTTTACACACGATTTTATAAATGGTCGCCGAATTGCTATAGTATTTTCCAATATACACGATTCCAATAATCGAGCTGACAAAGCGTCTGTTCCTGTGCCAAATCGAACACCCGGTGTATTACCCTTAGCTGATAAAAATGAACGAGAATCCTCAAAACTGTCACTTGATGTTTTACCAATTTCCTCAACTATTCCCTGTTCTAATACCTGAATTTGATTTTCTGATTCACGTTCGAGATATAAATCCTCACTTTCTTCGTCGTTACTCTCAAAATGAGACTCCAATGTTTCCCTTAATGACCTCGTAATATCTCTCAAACTTCTCTCAACTGATCTAAGTGTATCGTCCTCTGGACCCGTTACTGGATTTATTTCAACTTGGGCTTCAATATTATGTTCTATTCCAATTTCTAATGGTGGTACCTCTGTACTATTTATTACTTCTCCTGTATTTATTTCATTAGCATCGGAAATATCAGTTTCACCAAATTCTGTCTCTGTGGATTTTGATTGTTTTTCAACGTTAACGGTCACTTGCGGATTAACTGTTAATTTTGTTCTCTTTTTCCTCTCTTCTGGATAATCATGAATGACTTTATCAGAAAGTTTACCCTGTGATCTCGTTGAAGGCATTTAAAATATCATTATTTTCATCATTGAACTGATGAATTTTTTTTTTTTTTTTTTTTTTTTTAATAAGAAATTATTCCATCTATAATTTTTCCAAATATTAATGCAAATAAACGGTCGTAAGAGATCAAATGATTTAATTGAATTTCCAGTTTAAATTAAGGAAATTAATTGTTTATATATTGCTGAAATATTGATGTTATTTTAATCAATTTATTTGAATTTTTTTTTTTTAAATTGTATTTATTGGATTGATTTATCGCATATTTTAGTTCATAATCAAGAAAAATCAAATTATAATATATATGTATATATGTTTTTACACACGTTGTGATTGAAATCAAGGAAAACAATTTATAAATATTTTAGCGCAAACTCTGTGTTAAGATTCAAGAAAATAATTTTATAATATATTTGGCGGCAACTCTGTGTTGAGATCTCGGACGAGCCCCCAATTTTTGTTACGTCCAAATCAGCATTTCCTCGGTAATTACGGTCAAGGAATGTAATCCCTTTTTACACGTTTTGTAACATTGTGGCGCTTTATTCGACTAAATTCCCTTTTCGAGTCTAACCTTTCGGAAAGTTACTCAGGATAGGGTACAGAGTGCGCGGTAGAAGTGATTGAATGAAAAGAAATATTCGCACGTGATGTGATGAGTAATCTCGTAGTACGCGTATAGTAATCTTATAGTAAACAATCAATGATGGCTGCCACTACGAAATTCTTCCGATAAGACGCCGTACGCTCGGTGCGTCTCGTAGTGTAATTTAATCCGAATGAAGTCACTGACCACCGCTCGCGTCTATCGCGGCCCGATGCACCCCCCTTTACTACCTTCGTATTCGTTACCAAAGGCCGAGCATAATATTCGATCACTCTTTAAATTTAAAGAAGGTGGGCCCTTCTATTTTTATTGTTTTCGATGCACTGGTTTATCGGTTTGTTTACTTTAAATTGTTTATCGAAATTAATTAAATATTCTGATGGGAAAAACTTACGTTGCCGAAAGATGAATGAGATGAAACTTAAATGATGATTTACGATGTTCGGAATGGGTTGATGGAGATAATTGAAAATGATGCTGGAATCCGATTCACTCTTCCTTCCTTCCTTTCAATGAATGATGTTGATTTAAATGTTGATGATGGTATTGATTTAACTCGAAATAAGTTGACAACACTCTCACAAAAGATTTCAATTTCTATGGTTGATTTATTTGAGGTTTTACCGATCGCGATACACGGATTCTTTTAATTCCGAGAATTCAATTTATATTGTGAATTACGATTTTATTTAATTCACTTATTTCCATACACGTGTTTAATATACCGAATTGGTTCTTGAAATATATTCGAATATTCAAGTTTGATTTGAAATGACAATCGTAGAGTCGTAGTGACAATTTTTAGTTGTTAACGCAGGGTGTTTTGTTAATGCCGATAATGAGCCTCCGATGCCGCGGGGCCTGATTTTATTAATTTGTGCGGGGGACCTCCTCACCTGCGGACGGTCTCGAGCCGCCGCCGCTCGCGAGTCTCCCTCCAACATCATTATCGATCGATGCTCTTTTGCTCAAGCTGTTTATTTTATACATTTTTTTATTTAACTCCTTTGTAACTTTAATATTGTTTAAAGGATTATTTCAAAAATTAGAATTTTAATTAGCAATTTCTGTCAAATTTGAATGAACTTCCTATGTTGTTTATATCCAAAGTAATTTTTTTATCATTACAATTTATCTCTAAAATCTATTTAATGATTTTAAATTGTTTAAACTTTTTAATTGTTATTTAACGTTGATAACTTTTAATAGCTTTTAGCTTATTAAATTTAGACTTTATAATTTATTTCTAGTAATTATTTCTATTTTATATTGTTTAAGTAATTCTATTTTTACGAATTTAAATATTTGTTTTAACTTCACTTTGTTTCCTTCATCATTTATCATTAGTTTTATTGTTTATTTGATTTAACGTATTTTTCATGCGCGAATTTATTGAGAATTTACCAAACGATTATTATCCCATTAATGCAACATTCCTCCTCATCATTGAGATGATTTAGTGTATTATAAACTTTTGAAAAATTATTATAATATTATAATTTTATGCGCCGAGAGGTGCTGCACTCGAACGCGATGACGGTCAAGCCGTGCATCGTTCCCTTCGAGACAGGCTCACCGATTCTCTGGCTGCACGGTAGTGTATATGCGTGAGTCGCATCGCTCCTAGTGTTAGAGCGATAAGAAGGCGCTCGACGATCACGTGCAAGAAAAAAAATTCGTATCGCCTATACACCTGAGCGCTTATCGACGAATTCCTTTTTGGATATTCCTCAGGTATCCCCGCCGGAAATACTGTATATCCGAGACATAGCTCGAATTTGCGTGGCTAGACCGTTAAGATGCCAATAACTGAGCAATGACTGCTCGACTTTTGCACACGGTTCGTTTGTTGCTACCTGAGAGGTGTGTGCATTGTCCCTTTCAGATCTCATTATTTTAATTATTTTATTTTTATTAATTTATATCCGAGGAACCATATGGTTATTTCTCTCAAGGATATTTAAATAGAGAATTTACTGTTGCAACAAAATTAGAAAAAAAAACGAATACCGCATTAATGGAATTATTGATATATATTTATGTATATATTCAGAGGACGTAACAGTGGGATGGGATGAACAACCCCATAGCGGGAGTTGTAGGAGGATAAATGGACGGAAAAAATATAAGAGGATTGAGAAAGTAATTAGAAAGAAGAAAAAAAAAATATATCCAAAGGAAAGAAGAAAAATATACAATAACATTAGCAAAAAGAATGAATAAACAACATTACAAATACGATATATTTTTTTTTTTATTATAATAAAATCGAGGAAAAAGATGAAAAATACAAAAATAAGTATAAAAGAAGAAAAAAAAAAAAATTATATAAATCAAATTATTAATTTTAAAATATAAAATTATTATAAATTATAAAATATACTTATTAAGATTAAAGTAATTAAAAATAATGATATTAAAAAAGAAAATAATAAAATAGAACGATTAAATAAAAAAAAAAAAAAAGAGATAATTAATTTTTTTTCTGTACTGCCATAAGGGCATCGCGAGGATGACTACTCGCAGTTACAATTTTGGTCAGAATCCCAACACTTTGCGCAGGCTGGGGGCCAATTAATAAAGGGGGTTGGCGACCGTGGGGGAGTGTCACATGAGCAATCCTCACACAAACGGTGTTCGAAGAGGAAATGTTTTTGCGGGGTTATGAGGAGACGGGGGCCGGTGAAATCGGAATACCCTCCTTCAGGGTAATGCGAGGAACGAAGGACCATCCTTTCGAACGGGCAGGTAGTGAAGAGACTTTGCAGGCCAATAAAGTCGGGCACGAAATCGGTAAATAGGGCCGGATCTTCGACGTCGCCCCAGAGAAGATCGATTGATCGACGTCGAGAGATTCGCGCCGCGCGGATGTTGCGCCGGCGGACGGCTTCCTTATCCTCCACAGAGGAACGTTTTCGGAGCATCATCCGATCCTATATATAAAAAAAAAAAGGGAAATAAAACATAAATAATACGTAATTTAGAAAAACAAAAAATTAGAAAAAAATATATATATATCAACACAAAACTTACCAGTAAGAAACGATTCTGGGGGCACAAGCTGCCTCCCTTCACCAGTAAAACAATCAGTGGAAAATACACATAGATGGATCCACACATTTCTAAAAAAAAAAAAAAAAGAGGAGATTAATTGAAATAATGAATTAAAAAAAAAAAAGGAAAAATGGTATAAAGAAGGGTACTTACCGTATTAAATCCAAAAACAATGAACCAAAAAAACGATGAACAAACAACGAACAGACAACGACGATGAACAAAGACGATAATGACGAACAGTAGAGAAAAAAAAAAAAAACTGACGGAGAAGTACCTTGGCACGAAGTCACAAAGCGAGTGACGAACAAGGGAGTAGTCGCGAAGAGTTCGGCAGATTGTTTAGAAACACTTGAGATAACCGAAGAAACCCGAAGGAAGGGGAATGAATGGAACCGAACTCTATAGAACGTTTGAAAAAGGCATATCGTTGGAACAACTAGATGAATTAAAATAATTATGTCTTGTTAATTTTTTTTAACGCTATTATGCAGCCTCTACCGAGGTCTCGCGCTCTTTTTTTCAAAGTAGCGTTCGTCTTAGGGGGGAGGTGTTACGTCCCGTAAAAATTCATAAATTAGGAATTAAAAGTTTATCAGGAAAAAAAAACAATAATCTTAATAATTAAGTAGTAATTTAGTTACAATAAAATAATAGAAGGAAAGAACAGAGATATTAGGCCAGAAGAGCATGAGGACAATAAATAAGGGAAAAGTTAATAACGAAATTCCAGGAATAATGACACCGGAAATATCGGAATAAAGAATAGGAGTATAGTTACAATCAGGTAGACATGAAAAAGAAAGAAAAAGAATTCGGTATAGAGAAACTCGAGTAGTAAGAGATAAGAAAACATATGTATGATATGCGAATTTATGTGTCGGTGCAGCTCCCGCTTGAACGGTGCGTGGCGCGAGGCGAGTAACGCCTAAATCGCCCGTCAACGGTATTGAGAGCAGCACCTCACGGACAGCAAAAATATCGATATCGATAGATGGGTTTAAACGCTGAAAAAGGCGGAAAACGGTGAAATAACAGAGAAAACGGATAGGAATGAGTTAATCAAGAGTGAATACGTAAATAAGGAGAGATTAATAACTAAACAAATAATAATTAATCAGGGGGAAATAAAATAACCATAAATAATAAGCAAGTGGTAAAACAGATTAAAAATGGGAAACAGAAATGTTAAACATGAGAAGTAAAATTGTCAAAATAAACGAACAGGGAAAATATTGAAAGGATTATTAAAATTGGAAATAATGAAACGAGTAAAAATCAACGTAAAAATACCATTTAAATTTCTATAGAAAACTCAAGAATCCGTAAAGAAGATCGCAGAAGAAAAGATAAACAAATTAAATAATATTGTATAATCAGAAAAATAATTAACAAATCCAAAGCAGAAAATTAATAGCCTACGAAGGAGTGGGGGAAGTGCATCAAAGGTGTCAAAGGACGAGGTGCGACAATAACGCAACTCGCACCAATGATGAGCCGCAGGGTCTTATCAACTACCCTCCCCGCCTTCTATCGTCAACTTGGACAGCACGACAACGGAATTAAATCACTCCATCGACGGACTTACAACAGAGATAATCGAACGGCAGTCCTGTCACCTTTCAGCAGGAGAACTCAAACTTCGAAGAACCATCAGTTCAACTATAAATTCTAATTAATTTTCCATTTATTAAAAAATTACGAGTTATCGAGCAAAGATACTCTCCAGTTGTAAATTCAAATTTTTGTTAAAAAAGTATTTTGTATCAAGTTCCATTATAATTCAATAAAACGAGAAACAACGTTCTTCCTCCATAACTTCGAGTTATTTCAATATTCGTTCATTCGTTTGGGCGATTATCATAATCGTTTAAACGCTTCATTCAACATTCGCATCCCGTCATTCATCTTATCCAGGGAAATTTGAAGGAAGATTATCATCAGTCGGTTTCCACCCGAACATCAGTCCACACCTTTATTTTCGAAATCCATCTTTTATCCTCCTATGGTAAGTCAAGGGTGTTCTTACTTCACTACAAATTTTCTAGACAATTAGTCTATTGAGTAATTTTTGAATTTCATGAACTCTTCTTCTTTCTGAATTTTAATTCCAATTGTTTTAATACAGTCGTTCATTCGTTAATTTCAACGATTTCAAAATAAGTTAACCTCAGGTGTGGAAAGAACAGTGTAGAGAGAGAGAGAGAGAGAGAGAGAGAGAATAGAAAATATGCGCGTACGGCCATTGGTCGCGCGTGAAGTCTGAGACGGAGATAGATAAGAAGGAGAAAGAAAGAGATTACCACGTGAGTATAGTGTCTGGAGCAGAGCGAGAGTAAGAAGTTAACTAGTGGAATAGTTACGAGTAAATTAACCGGTGATTAAAGACTCTCTGTATTTCATTGGCTAATTCTGTTCGCCGAATGCACTCGACGCCCTATCCCGAGTTTATTTCCGAAAGGTTAGGCTCAAAACGGGGCAAAATTCCCGATAAAGCGTCACATCTGAAAAACGTGTAAAGGAAGGGTTCTCGACTCTTCTTGACCGAGATAGAGTGAAAATTGCTAATCGGGACGTAACAGAAGGATATTTGAGACTGATAGTCTCGTTGCACGATTGTAGAGCATGCAGAAATAAAGTCGAAGACTTTGCGTAGTTTTAGTACTCACTATGTTTCATTTAAAGTCGATGGTTGGTGTAGGTAACAATCTTCTCGAATACAATAGTTGGAAAAATCTCCGAAGACTTAGCCGCGCAGTGCTATCGTAGAGCGTTGCGGGAGATTAGCCGCACAGGGCTATCGTAGAGCGTTCGTTGGACTTAGCCGCATGGGCTATCGTAGAGTGTTCGCTGGACTTAGCCGCACGGGCTATCGTAGAGCGTTCGCTGGACTTAGCCGCACGGGCTATCGTAGAGCGTTCGCTGGACTTAGCCCTCACGAGCTATCGTAGAGCGTTCGCTGGACTTAGCCGCACAGGCTATGGAAGAGAACTGTCGAACAGATCTTGCGCACTCTGCCGACCAGGTTTTGTCGTAGATTGTAGAGAACTTCGTTGGTCAGAGCCTTGCACGCGCAGCGGAGTCTTGCAGATGATGATCGGAGTAAAAACGCAGAACTACTGAGTTGCTACCGAAAATGCTCGCCTTTTTATACTGGTTTAACCCTATCTGTCTAATGTTAAAATTTTTTAAGCGGTGGGGTTAAAATAATGAGATTGTAAGTCTCGTAAAAATGTTTGAGGTGTCTATGCGTTTTACCGACTCGCTTTTCGGTAAAAATTAGTGGTCATAAAGATTTCGGGTGGCTTTTACTTAGAAGTCCATATGAAGATCGCCACTAACCCCTTTTAAGGAAATGCATAAAGTTGGGTGACACTCCTAGGCTAGACCGTAGTGTCATAGTCAAAATGATTAGGCGCGGAAAGTGTGGCACCAGCGTTTGCTTTTGCCGTCCGTAAGGCGTCGTCCGTAGGCGATGGCGATAATGTAGAGCATCTAACGACTCTTATGGTAAAAGAGTTAATCGGCGACAGCGCCGCGATAAAGTCTTCGCTGTGCAGTGCGTGCGAGGGTTGCCGCTAGTTTTTACAGAGACACATAAAGTTCGGTGTCATCTTTGGACTAGGGCGATAGAGTATAGAGGAGGCTGAAAGAGCTAGTCGTATGCGGGACTCCAGTAGAGCTGAGAGAGATAGTCATAGGCGACACTCTATGACTGCGTGCCGCCGAATGGTTAGGCGCGCACGTCTAGGCCTACTACATTATGGCTACCAAGTGCATGAAAGCACGAGCAGTGAGTGTGAGTAGAGCGCGCGTAAGCGAGCCCCAAAATGTTTTATATAGGGATAGTTTTTATGTTGTCGTGTACTGCTTCTATGCAGTTAGTTACGTGAGACGTAACAAAGGCTATTCATAATTGTTATCAATCTGTTTCGTTGCGATCTTCATCCTCCGACATAGCTATGGAGCGTGTAGTCCTATATTCCCCTAATTGGGCAAAGCGATCACCATGTCCGGTTGTAGAGTTTTCGAGGGTATCTGAATACCGTCAACGTATAAAGAGAGATAGTTGATGTCATGATTTTGAAAATTAAAAGGGTTTAGTGTGCGGTCACCGTTGAAGGCTTTATTATTCACGAAGCCAATAATTATGCGCTTGGGCAGTTGAAATATAACATTATCCAGAGTGTCCCCATGTACACCAGCATGCATCGATATGGCTTTAACCTCTACCCCCGTCAAGGTATATTTGGCTGTAGATTTAGACCGAGCTCTTGCATGAGCCAGCAGTATTCCAGGAGCTATCCTAGTACGGTGCACAAGAAGCGATGCTTCAACAATGGGGATTTTGCTATTTTTCGAGGTGGTCATGAGGCAGGTTTATGTCTGATGGTGAACGCTTCCTGAGCCTCCAACCACCGTAACGCTTTTTTATCATTATTTTTTTTCTTACGAGTCAGGCGTAATAGATTAGTAGCACCCGAAAAAGATGCGGGATGGAACGAATCAAAATACACCTTTTCTAATATTTTCATGATTATAATTTAAGATTTTAACACGTTATACGCTTAATTTTATATCCAGATCCTCCCCTCTGTACATGCCGCTTTGATTTATGAAAAGGACTAGGTCTGCTAGTGCTATCACTCCCACCACTGCGGCCCGATTGATAGGGGTCGCTGGAAAAATCAGGCTCTATATCGCTGATGCCTTCTTCTTCTTCTTCTTCCTTCTTCTCTTCGTCATCACCGTCACCGCCACAGGTGTCTCTGTTGTCGTCACTATCGCGGGGTTGCTATGTTGAATTGGCTCAGGATTCAGCCCACAGTTCCTCATTTCCCACAAACTCTCGAGATGCTTGTATCTCTCTCAAAAAGCGAGCAAACGCTTTTCGACCCACAGGCTTAGGAGCTTTTCTCGCTCGAATCGCATCGTTCACAAGATCAACAATATTCGAGTCTTTGATTGGCTTCCCACTAATGGAAACAACACCTGCAGAATCCCATGCGAAATTTGTCTCAGGCACGTCGTGCAATCGACGCAATAAAAGCTTTACTTCAGTGCGATATTTCGTCGGTATACTTTCAATTATGACAGAATCATGCATGTGCACTGATTTTTTTTTCTTTTCATAGTTTTGCACAGGTATCTCTATTTTTACGGCCGGATTCATGTATTGCTGAGCTCGCTCGCTGTCCACAAAATAAAGATAGCGCTGCAACACCGTCAAATATGCTGACCACTTCGCGCTGTCATCCTTATAGGTGCTGCACGTCAAAATATCATTCATTTCCGTATCCAGCCTACTCAAGGTAGCGCCAATAGCTCGTAACTCTGGTGATGCTGCAAGTTCATTTAAAATTATTTGCCTCTGATTTTGTGCACTCAGTTGCGGCAAAATTTCTTCAGGCACAAGTACCATTTTTCTTGCATGCTCCATTATTTACCTGTCAGACTTGACAGAACAGTACCCAGTATAAGAGCTAGCAAGAGCGGTAAAAAACCACCGCTCTGGACAACGTACCTCTTCTTGCTTTTCCATCAACCTTGTTGCATCTGAGCACGATCACGAGAGTTCTTGAAAACGACTATGTAATTGGCATTCAGAGAAATATCTCGTTGACCGTGACCCTGATGAAATAAGTTTTGCGTTATGAAAATAACACTTAATTTCTTATGATGACTACCTTTCGTGAATAGATCAACGACCGCGTTATTCGAGGCCTCGCGCATCAAATCATGAATAATTATGAGTTTAGCACGGGGGTCATTAGCGTAATCTGCGGGTTGAGGCAGACCCTCGTGAAATTCTATTGATTTACCATATTCTGTGTAATCTGATTGCCATTCAGAATAATAGAAAATAATTCTCTCAAAGGACATACTGTTCATACGTGTAACGAACTGCAAAAACTTCTTCACAAAAAACGTCTTACCGTAATCTGTAGGACTGCAGATCATTGCGGTCCAGGGATGTTTTCACCTCGTATCCATCTGAGTGAGTGATCAGGTTTTCTGCTGCGCTGTAAATAATAAAGAGGACTTGGAACATTTCCCTAAATTATAGATCCTTTATTTATTTATAACAATAACCTTCAGTGTAATTCTAAAATAATTCAACTTTTATAACCATAAGGTAGGCTATCATAGGCCATCTTGTCTTCGTTTGACATTCGATGGTTTGCACGATTTTGTTTCGGAGCGCGTTACAACTTGATGAAATGGTGTGCGACGAATAGCGCTAAAACGCAATACGATCGGTTCTTCGCGCTCACCCATAATGAAAGATCGAATTGAATTAAAATTGATTAACGCATTGTTTTTAAAATTAAGCGTAATCCTTTTTACTTTACAGACTTCGCTTTCAGTTCCATCGGGAGCACAAACTATGAACGAATAAAATTTAGGTCCTCCGGAAACGAAAGATTTAATATAATGCCCTGTACCCAACTCATCCGTTAGTTCTCCTATAAGATGGCCTATCGGCGCCTCGTATTCGTTTGGTCTATTTTTGTCTGTCACGTAAATTACCGAGTCCGTATCGCAGTGGAGGGCACGGCGACACAAGCGCTCAAGTTTCAAACGAGCTTAAGATGTGGTATAAGCAGCTATTACAGCGTTAGCAATGCCTGTCGGCTGTACAGCATCGGTAATTTTCGTATAACTAACGTATAAAATGTTATGATTAACAGGTAGAATGCCTGTGACGTCGTACTCGGGGCTATCCAACAATTCCATAAGCTCCTTACGCAGTACTCCTTACGCTCTTATTGTACGCAGTACAATAGATTTGGTGTGGGCCAGCGAAGCCATGGTAGATAGTATAGCAGACTTCTTCACTGATACCTTATCGGAATGCTCCGACCATCTGATCTGCACCTTAGTAATAAATTGGGAATCCGAGGCACCTTACAATATAGATATAGACTGTGACGTATTTTTCACCTAACGAAACTCTGACTCAAACTCTATAAATAAAATTAAAAAAAAACCAAAAATCGAAAAGCTCAAACCAAACGGGAGCAAAACGCGAACGAAACTTACGTCACCTTCGGCCGTCCACCCTCGCGGATGCATCGGCGTCCCGGTGGGCGCCAGTTAATTTTTGTTTCGCCGGTATTAACAACCGGACTAAACTGGAGGCCGGTGGAACGACCTCCGCAGGGTAGATTTTTGTTTCGCCGGAATCACCAATCCGGACTGAACTGGAGGTCGGTGGAACTGCGACCTCCGCAACAACAAAACGAAACGGAACGAAAACGGTACGAGAACTAACGCCGACACATTCGCGAAAGCAAGCGGTTGCGGAAATGCACGGTTGCTCAGGATGCGGGTTGTGGTAGAAGGGTCGCGATCCGAGGTCAATAGAATAGCCACGAGAACGTTAAGTTAAGCGGGACCGAAAAATAATAATTTGGCTAAGAAGCCACGGGATCACACGTAAGTGCATCGGAAACGCTCAGCTGATCGAACGATCGAAGCGAGCTAACGAGAACGAAACAAAAGCGGATCGATAAGCGATCGACAAATTTCTATAATTCAAAAACTCACCGAAACTTCACTTTAATCCGGTAATGAGCGGGAACCTGTATCTCACGATACACCGAGAACCGAATCACTATCACCGCTGCACAAGGAGCATTATTTCTAATGCTTCACTCACGCACGGGATCGCGAAGAATTTATTACAAAATTCTTTCGCTACACTCAGCTCACAAAACTCGAGCGATAGCCGAACGCGAACGAGAAACCGACAGCTAGGCCACATTGTGTGCGCGAGAGAGATAGCCTCACTCGAGCGCGCGAACAATAGGCCGAACGTCAACAACACGGGAGCGCGAGAGAGACCCGAGTTACCTCTAGGGCAGCTCTCGGTAGACTGTCAATTTGCCTACGAAAATTCGTAACGAATTATGATAATTATTTTCGGGAGCTTGAACGGTAACTACTGCCCTCTCAACCATCTCATGACTTTATCGAATCGAGAGCCGATACTATACGCGGTAACTTGAACGAATCTTCGCAATCGCTTCCCCCTAGTCAATGCGTGAGATACAAGGCTCTACTCAACTAAAACGCAGCGCAAGGTGTTCCACCACTCTTGCCTGGACCAAACGATACCTCCGCCTGATCTCAACGCATTGCACTATCTCTTGGGGTGCCGGGTTTGCACCGGACTTTGACGTATTCGCAAGACTCTTCGCCGAGTCCTTCCTCTATTTGGGTTCTTTATTATTACTTCTTACACCACCAAATAGAGTCGGAAACGTCGACTAAACTGAACTAAAGAAATCTGAAATCGTGAACCAAACTAAGCAAACGGAATCTGAAATCGTGAACCAAACTAAGCAAACGGAATCCCAAAACTCGAACTGAACTAAAATAATAACGATAATGAAGCTAATTGGGAATAATTACAAAAAAATCATACAAAATAAACTGCAAAAATCTCGATCGGTAACTCAACGAGAGCGTGACGGTATCTTAAGTCGCTGGGAGGGGCAGTAACGCGAACTTCAGCACTAAAATCGTAATTTCCATGCGAGTAACGGTAGTTTTGGGTTTTTGTGACGTCGATTCCAAAAAATCACGTCACAAGACGAACCCCCCACTTCTTCTGAAACCACACGCATCTCGTGGACACAAGACACGGCGAATTTATTCCAAGCTAACCTATCGACCTCAAGACGACTAGAAAACCTTCCTGAAGATATAGACGACCTGTTTAGAAATTTTACTGAAGCGTGCCTCAAAGCGGCTGTTGCCGCAAATATGTTACAATCAAAAAAATCCAAACGGGTAAACCGCTCCCAAAAAGTGAGAATGCCTGGTTCAATAATGAATGTAGACAGGCGAGGACTGATATGAGAAAAGCCTACAGGCAATACTCGGGCGATAGAGCTGATAATGCAAAGCTATAAACATATATTTGAATCCAGAAAAGAGTATAGAAATAGAGTTAAAATAGTTAAACAACTGTACTTCCAAACCACCTTAGATCGTTTAGCACAGCCCCGCAATAGTAAAGACTTCTGGTTGACAATAAGAACATTCTCCGGCAAAAAAAAACATGTCCGAACTTAGTCAGTATTGAGCAATGGTCACAGTTTTACTCTGACATATTCCCGCCCCGCCATCCAGAAGAGGAGATTTTCGCGCGTGATTTCCATCCGGCCATGGACAACCCCTTTACACTCGCGGAGATAGTAAAAAGCCTCAAAAACAATAAAACCCCAGGCCTCGATGGAATTCCGAATGATCTTCTTAAGAATCTCCCGAACGAATGGTTGCATTACCTTCTGCACATGCTGAACGTCGCACTTGAAACTGAAAAAGTACCCAAGGCATGGGCTATGGCCGAAGTGCGTCTGCTTCACAAAAAAGGAGACAGGAGAGATCCCTATAATTACAGAGGTATCGCGTTGCTTAGCACTGCGGGTAAATTATTCACGTCTCTGGTAGCGGGTAGACTGGCAGCCTGGGCGGAGAGTAATGCAATAATTCCAGAGGAGCAAGCAGGCTTCAGATCGAAGAGAGGCTGCCTGGACCATATCTTCTCGCTCTCATCAATTGTTAATATAATCTTAAATGCCAATAGGAAAAGCGTCCTAGCGATCTTTGTAGATTTCAAAAGAGCATTTGACTCAGTCAACCACATCAAGCTATGGCGGAAAATGCATCTGATAGGGGTCAGCGGGAAAACTTTACGAACTCTGAGCAATCTATACAATAAAGCCCAGTTTACTATTAAGAACGGTCCGGAACAGACAAACCCGATAGACATCACGCAAGGAGTTATGCAAGGAGACAGTTTGAGCCCATTGTTGTTCACTCTGTATCTATCTATCACTCTGTAACTATGGATTACCGATATCCGCCAACAGAGAAGTATTGATGCTTATGTTTGCCGACTATATTGTGCTACTTTGTCAGTCGTGGCATGACGCTCAACGAAAACTTGACACGCTGTGGGATTACTGTTACATCAATGGGCTCGAACTAAACCCAAAAAAAACTAAGATCCTACCGTTCAGAAAGGTAGCAAGCGAAACCTACCGAGCGAAAGCTTACCCGCCGCTCTACTGGGGGGACGAAGCTCTCAAAATTGTCAATTCGTATACGTATTTAGGAGTCCTCTTCTCATCATCGGGAAAGTTTAAACACGCCACAGATCTTTTTATTGAAAGAGGACTTGCAGCGACGGCCAAAGTCCGCGAAATTTTAGCTAGAAGTAAGACCGATTCGGTAACGCCTAGGCTCGCATTACTGAACAGTGCCATCAAATCTACGGCACTCTACTGCTCAGAAATTTGGTCTCTAAACTACCTTGAGAAAATCGAAAGGGTATAAACTTCCTTCTTCAACAACTTATATTGCCTAGCGAATAATACCCCAAACCACTTCATATGGCAAGAATTCGGTGTATCACAACTAAGCACCGATGTGTTCGCTAGGGTTATATCCTGGTGGTGTAAGCTCCTCTCGATGGAGAACGGCAGGATTCCCAAGCAATGCTTTGTTAGAATCTATGGACTGGACAGAGCCAACCAAAGCGACAGTACACGTAACTGGGCCACTCAATTGCGTCTCATGTTAACTAAGCTAGGTGAAATGGAGTTATACTCACAGCAATTCGGGTAATGCAAGACTAGTTGCCAACGAAAAACAAAATCTATTAACAAAATTTCGCAATAATTGCCGTAGTACAAACTTGAACAAAATTCAATTCAATTCAATTCAAATTATAGCCCACTGTATCGCAAAATCAGTATACTAGACGGGTGCGAAGAATATTTAACATGGAGATTGCCGATAGCGAAAGCGAGGATCATAATTCAGCTCCGTCTCGGAAACAAGAACCGCTGTAAGTTCACGCATAATGGTTGTATGTATGCTACCTTTGCTAACATAGTAATCTATAGGCTGCTTCCACCGCGTTCCTAGACCATGGACCATAAAAACTAGTGAATGATCCGCGATTTCTTCCGTCCGGCCGCGTACACCATAGTCTTCGAAACCTTTCACGACTTGAGTAGCTTCGTTGTACTGGAGTCTTCTTTTCAGCGGCATCTCGTCGAACATCAAGATGCACATTTTCTCCTTCGTCGACATTTTGGCAACGGAATTTTTCAAATGCTCAATTACTTGATGCGTTACTCCCGTGCCCATCGGTATGTCACGCAGAAGGTGAAGAATAATTCTAACGAACGGTAGTATCACGAGGTGTTGTAAATAAGCGTAGGATTCTGGACCTCGTTTAAATATAGCCAATGCTGTCAGTTTATCCTCCATCGTCCATCTTCTTCCTGTTGGTGTTTTTTTTGAATTTTTTATATTGGCCAAAACAACATGCCGCAATGCCGGAGACGAGACGTTGTGAAGAAGGCGTTCGTATCCTTTGTTTGACGACAGTTCCTTCACTACATTGCTGCAATTATTTAAGATTTTAACTTTTTTATTCAATTTCGCAGCCTGTTTACGAATGACAGTGAGGAGCTTTGCTTCCCGCGGTGTTATTCGGGTCCCAGCAACGGCGACGACTTCCGACTGTTTGTTAAGCGTGATTTTAAGCGTGAAAAGTTTCAATATTCAAGTGAATTCTGTAGCTTCAATATTAGTTATCATGGTGTATGAACCCTCTCAATTTCTATTCATAAAAAATGCGTCACTTAAGACATTGAATGCATTATTCGCTTTGTTAACTGCGGCATAACATCGATGCGATGACAAATATTGTGTTAAATGAATGTTATCATTGGCGGTTCAAAGTTCCTATACATATCCGCATATTTTATATCATATGCAAATCAAGAGACGCAGTAGCGTCTCGACGCCAAGTGTTAAAAATGTCTTATACTCGAATATAGAGTATACAGTCGAAGTTCCGTATTCTTAACTCGACGGGACCGGACCCGATCTCTATTCTGTATTTCCCCTATCGTCCCTACTCTCGGTCCGTTGCTGCGAATAGGGGTAACGAGGGGTATACCTTCGTACCTGCGTCCGCAGGTACGAAGCCACCTTGTAACTGCTGCGCGTGCGCAGTTTACATTTTTTGAAATGGGCACCAAACTGTGAAGGCCGGCCGGTGAATAACACACCTAGAAATCGAAAGAATATTTACGCTTTCTTGAATCTTGAATCTCGTGTGCAACAAATATAAATAATAATAAACTGTTTCGTATAGTCGTGAAACTCGCGTAGTAAGGATCGAGAGCAAGATGGATGTGCGGGAGAGGGGTCAGGGCAATTAAATAAATTTACTTCGAGAGACGCATTACAGGCATTTGAGCGTTGTCTTTATTCCACTATACAATTTGAGAGTACCGCGTAGAGTGAAAAATACCTGTCGAGTTCTTGAGCGCTCCGCGTGATAATAAATCGACGGTGAGACGCGACGCCGTTGAGTCGACCGTTGAATTGTCCGTTGGCGATGCCGAGAGTAGCTGAGTCCTTGAGATTCTCCTCGATGAGCGCTCCTGTTCGCGAATATGCGTTGAGTTGTCGCACACACCTCTTCCACTATCACTGAGCTGATCGCGAGAATATTCCGATGACGAGAAGACCGAGAAAACGCCCGAGAATATCCGAAAACCGTAGAGACGCGAGAACGCACGTGGAGTTCGCACAATGCCGATGCTGATAATGGCCGCCGTCGTCCCGTGCCGGTAGTCTCGTCTCTTTCTCGTCGAGCAGCGGCAAGACGACGGAGCCGCGCGTGCGCGAGTATCGATCAGTGATCGATGCCGGGGCGTGCTGCCGCGCTAGGAGAGCGCGGCAGTCCGGAAAATAAGCGATCGTTCGCAACATTCCCGCCCGCCATCTCCGCGTCCGCGGAGATGTTATCCCTTGGTCCCTTCTGTGAGCAGAGGGACGAGTTTCACAACTGGGCGAGTGAGTGTGGTCGTTACGGTTTTCAGGGTAACAACCCGAGTTAGTCCATCGCGCCCTGGATGAAGAGCGGTGACTGGAGCGAGAGGCCATCTCCCTGGAGGGGCTCTCTCGTCACTGATGAGAACCAGAGAGCCGATCTGAATTGCATCTTGAGAGTGCTGCCATTTCGAGATCGCCTGTTGTTGATGCAAGTAATGAGTTGACCAAACTTTCCAAAATTGCTGCGTCTTCTGCTGGAGTAGTTGCCAATGAGAGAGGCGAGCCTCTCTGAGATCGAGTACTGAAGGCTCAGGTATCGTCGTCAGAGCAGAGCCGACAAGAAAGTGTCCGGGTGTTAGAGCTGAGACATCCTCTGGATCGTCGCGAAGAGGTTCCAACGGCCTTGAGTTGAGCAGAGCCTCGATCTGCGTGAGCAGCGTAGCCCACTGGTCATACGTGAGCAATGCATCACGTACCGTTCGCCGAAGATGGTATTTGACGGATTTTACGGCCGCTTCCCATTTTCCGCCCATATGCGGAGCTGCTGGGGGGTTGAATACCCAGCTGATTCCTTCCCTCGAGATTTCCAGAGCCATCGTCCGATGTTCACGGGCGCTTGCCGTAAACATCTGTTTGAGAGTTGCGTCAGCTCCGAGAAAATTCGTCCCGCAGTCCGAGTACATTGCCGTGGGGATGCCTCTCCGTGAGACAAATCTCCGAAAGGCTGCGAGGAACGCTTCCGTTGAGTAGTCCGTGACAACGTCCAGATGAAGCGCCGAAGTGCTGAGGCAGACGAACACACAAAGCCAGCCTTTGTGAGTTTTAGCTCCTCTACCTTGCCACGACTTGAGCATGAGTGGTCCAGCGTAGTCCAAGCCTGTGTGCATGAACGGGCGAGATGGTGTAACCCGGCAAAGAGGTAGTTGGCCCATCAGTTGACGGGCACGGATCCCCCTCTGCCGAGCGCACATCACGCACCGAAGCACATGAGCTCGTACCGTAATCCTTCCTCCAACAATCCAAAACCGTTGTCGAGTATGAGACAGAGTGAGCTGAGTCCCGCCGTGAAGAGTTCTCCGATGAGCTTCGTCGATTATCAGCGACGACAAGTGCGAATGCCGTGAGAGAATTGCCGGATGTTTACTCTCTTCCTTGAGAGCAGAATTGTCGAGCCGTCCACCGACTCTGAGGACACCATCTGCGTCGATAAAGGCCGTCAACCTGCTCAGAGGATGACCTGGCGGAAGAGTATCCCCCTTCGAGAGCATCCTGAGCTCCGAGGCGAACGATGCCGCCTGAGATGCTTTAACCCAAAACTGCTGTGCACGATGCAGTTCCGAGGGTAGCAAGAGTCGTCCGATGGGTGCATTTGGTAGGCGCCTTAGCCGATCAATCACCCTGAAACATAGAGCCGTTACTCTCAGAAGTTTAAAGTATGAAGAGTACCTGAAGAGCAGATCCCATTGACAATCAGGTTCCGGAAGAGCCCCCACAAGCGAAACCCCTGGCCTCGCCTCTGAGCCGCTAGCCACCTCAGGTGAGAAGCGACCTTCGAATCCGTCCACAAAAATACCTCGTCGATATCAAGACCCTCTTTCTTCCTGATATGACTCACGAGCTTCGCCAGAATGAGAGCACCAGAGAGCTCTAACCTCGGGATGGTTAGTCGCTTCAAGGGTGCGACCTTTGTTTTCGAGCAGATTAGTGACGTCACTTTCCCCGTGGACGGCGAGTCGACCGTGAGATACACCACGGCCGCCATGGCAAGCTGTGACGCGTCCGAGAAGCCATGCAGAGTAACACGTGCCCCCTGGCATGTGTTGAACCACCTTGGAACAGAGAGACTAGCCAGTTGAGTGAACTCTTCTCTTACCGCCTGCCATTTTTCCGCCAGAAGAGCTGAGAGTGGTTCATCCCATCCGAGTTTATGCAGCCAAAGCTCCTGGATCAACGCTTTGGCGCGAATGGTAACCGGTGAGATAAAGCCGAGAGGATCGAAGATCTTCGCGACCTCCGAGAGTACCACGCGTTTTGAGACCTTGCCGGTAGGCGAGCTTGACCGAGAGACAAACGTGAATTTGTCATCCTTTGGCGACCATTGAACCCCGAGTAATTTGGTTGTGCAATCGTCGAACTGGATGGTTTGCTGATCACCTGATGACCCAAGCTGTGCGAGAACCAAAGGACTCGTAGCATGCCACTTAGCCAACGGGAATCCTCCCGCGTGACAGAGTCCCTTCAACTGTTGAGCCGTTTCCAAAAGAGCTGCTTCCGTGTCAGCACCGCCAAAAATATCATCAACATATCTTCCGTACAAGAGAGAAGGCACTGCCAATGGGAAGTTGTGCCCCTCATCCTCAGCGAGCTGAAGCATAGTTCGCACCGCCAAGAACGGCGCTGATTTCGTGCCGTACGTCACGGTGGTGAGACGATACGGTACCTCGTTGAGCTTTTCATCGACCCAGAGGATGCGCTGAAGGTCTTGGTCCCCTTCGTGCACTCTGATTTGACGAAACATCTTCGTCACATCCGTCGCGAAGAGATGTCGATGATGCCGAATCCATATGAGAACGTCCGAGATGGCCAAGAGCAAATTGGCACCAGTGTGCATGAGATCGTTCACCGAGTATCCTGATGCTGAGGCGCTAGATCCGTTGAACACAACCCGAAGCTTTGTTGTAGTTCGCTCAGGTCGTAACACCCCATGATGCGGCAGATAGTATGCCACCGGATCCTCCGAGCGTTGAGCCGATACTGGAGCGCGAGCCATATGCCCGAGCTTCTCGTATTCCCCCAGAAACTGCGTGTACAACTCTTTGTACACGTCATCCCTTGCAAGCCGTTGCAAAGTTTTGCGGAGACGATGACGCGCCGTTGAATACGAGTCGCCCAGCAATGAGATGGGAGCCTTGAGAGGGATACGCACGATGTATCGTCCCTCTTCATCCCTCGTATGAGTCGAACGGAAATGATTTTCGCACTCCTGTTCTTCGGGCGACAGAATCGCCGTCTCGTCTGTTGGAACTTCCTCTTGTTCCCAAAATTTCGCGAGAAGATCCTGAAGAGCTTGAGAGTCGTTGTCGATCCTTCCAACGAGCGAGACGTTCTGATGAGCAGCTACCCCTTGAGTTGTCACTGGGCCGAGAATTAACCATCCGAAAATTGAGCATTGCGCCACTGGCATTGAGTGAGATCCCCTTATCCCCTCGGGCTTGATGACTTGACCATAGACGTCTGCTCCGAGCAACACGTCCACTGCTCGAGATTGATAATACAGCGGATCAGCGAGTTCGAGATTCTGCAGATGAGGCCATGCATCTACGATCACGTCGGCAGATGGTAACGCCGCTGCGATCTTCTTAAGCACGTGAGCTCGAACCATTACACTCTCCGACGAGTATACCGAAGCCAAAGAGAGTTGAACGACCCCCTTGGTCTTTGTCGTGTGAGTGCCTCCAATGCCCGTAACGATGAGCGGAGACCATTGTCGAGAGAGATGCAGAGCTGACACAAGCTCGTCAGCGATGAAGCTGAACTCTGATCCAGGATCAACGAGAAGTCGAACCTGATGAGTCGTCGATGACGCGCGTACAACTGCGACGGCAGTTGCAAGCAACGACTGAGAAGATGGGATGAGAGCTTGAGTCACTGAGAGAGCTGATGACTCGTGAGATATTTCCGTGCGAGCTGTGTCCGGGTGAGAATTTCCAACCTCGTCCTGGCTAAAAGACGATCGAGTTGTCCAAATCGAGTGCGACGCGCGAAATGAGCGAGCTGAATCCTGGAGAGCGACGACCGCATAACCTCCCTTTGGGAAGTCGAGCTCATTCCTTGCTGAGCTGTGCCTTGAGTCGTTGCTGGTCGAGCTGATGCGGATGCCTCGTGCAGAAGGGTGTGATGTTTCCCGTTGCAAGTCTTGCACAGTTGTGCGTTCCTGCAGACACGAGCGCTATGCCTCCCCAGGCAATTGAAGCACAGCCGCTTCTCGACGACCAGCGAGCGTCTTTCCTTCGCGTTCCTATGCAGGAACGAGGCGCAAGCCGTGATATAATGCGACCCTTGACAGCAGTCGAATGCGTAGGCCGATCGAGAAGCGCCGTATCCCTGAGCCGATGCTTGCAGAGCCGATCCCCGCTGTTGAGTTGTCGATTGAGTCGATCCGTGAGCCTTCTTCTGAGCTGCGACACCTTGAGGTTGTTCCGTCGTCTCGAGAGCGCGCAGTTTGCCTCGCACATATTCCTCTACCTTATCGTAGCTGTAGGGAACTTTCGTGCTTCCGAGAGCGAAAGCCAAATCCCTCCTGAGCGAGGGGTCCAAATTTCTCACCATGAGATGCGCCCAGAAAATATCCCCGATGTCGAGTTCGGCCGCAAGAGATTTCACGGTCCTTGCCGCCTCCGACACGACACCATATATTTTCTTTAACTCCGCCTGATTCGACGAAGTGCACGGCGAGAGCGAGAGCACCCGTTCGAGGTAAGAGGCGATGACTCGTCCCTTATCCTCGTATCGAGCCGTCAGAGTTTCCCAGGCCTCCTTGAGTTTTCCTTCCTGGAGAGGGACTGCCGAGATGAGCTGAGCGGGCTCCCCTTCGAGACTGAGCTTCAAATACTGGAGCTTATGCACCTCCGAGATGCTCTCTGGCTCCAGTACCAGAGAGTTGAACAGCTGCGAAAAACGCGGCCATTCGTAGTATGCCCCCGAGAAGGTCGGCAAGTCAAGCTTAGGGAGCTTGGCTGCCGCCGTGACCTTCGAGCCGCCCGCCGTCGAGGCGCCCGAGAGAGCCGATTCCGTTAAATCCAAACTGCGCTTGAGCCCCAAGATTGCCATGAGAGTGTTGTTCCGAGTGCTGGTGATCCTGCGGAACAACCCTTCCCCCGCGTAGAAAAAATTAGTATGGGATTGACTCTGGGAGAATGATGGTCGAGAGTCTGGGATTTATTTGGGATTGAATCTGGGAAGCACTATGGGCAGTTATCTGGGTTTTGGGACCCGGCTAGATGGTTTCCCAGACCTTTTCCCATCGCTTCAGTGGACGGGGGAGTCCTCGTGCAATCAATCCCATACGTATTTCCAGATTCTCTCCCGGCCGTACCGTACGACCGGGGGGATCCTCGCCCGATCAATCCCATACATAGAATCCCATATTATGTGTAAATGAATGAAGAAGGAAAAATAGATTTTGTCAAATGGAAGGAAAAAATGAAAAACGAAGAAATATGCTCAAATCTAATTTTTTTCAACGAATATGATTACGCCGTGCAAAGTTAAGCGCTGTAGTACATAATCGGCGGTTAAATTTCATTTAAGGCCCCAAAAATAATGTGATGTACTGGGAAAAGCTTGGATAGATAAATTAAAAGATCTATGTTAAACTCATCCAATACTTTACAATATTTTTGGGACCTACATCGAATTTCAAACGCCGATTACGTACAGCAGCATTTAACTTTGCTCGGGGAACTCATATCCGTCGAAAAAAATTGGTTTTAGGCATATTTCTTCGTTTTTTATTTTTTTCTTCCATTTGACAAAATCTATTTTTTCATCTTCTTTCACTTACACATAACATGGGATTCTATGTATGGGATTGATCGCGCAAGGATTCCCCCGGTCGTACGCGACGGCTGGGAGAGAATCTGGAAAAGCATATGGGATTGATTGCACGAGGATCCCCGTTCGTATGCGACGGCTGGGAGAGAATCTGGAAAAGCGTATGGGATTGATTGCACGAGGATTCCCCCCGTCCACTGAAGCTATGGGAAAAGGTCTGGGAAACCATCCAGCCGGGTCCCAAAACCCAGATGACTGCCCATAGTGCTTCCCAGATTCAATCCCAAACAAACCCCAGCCTCTCGCCCATCGTCCTCCCAGAGTCAATCCCATACTAATTTTTTCTACGCGGGCCGTAAAGTAGGGATGATTCAAGTTCCCTGATGGCCAATGATCCGAAATAAATTCGTTGGCCTCCTTCGCGTCGTTAAAAAGCTCCTCGATTCGCGCTTCCCACATAGCGAGATGCGAGAGCGATGACTCCCGATCATGCGCCTGCGCGACGGACTGCGCGAACTCTCCGAGCATCTCCAACCTCTCTTCCTGCTGGAAGATGCGAGAAGAGATCGGTCCGGTTATCCTCGAAGGAGATGCCGAGCGAGTGCGACGATTTGTTGTCTGAGCGGACGGAACGCTGAGAGTCTCCACAGCGGAGAGAGAAGCCCCTTGATTACCATCAAGAGACGTATCCTGTTCACCGCGAGTCGTTCCTTGAGCGAATTCCGGAGCTGAATCCTGAGCTGTTGCCGACACCGATTCCTTCGTAATGCTCTCGTTAGGAGAGACGTCATCGGCCCAATTCATGGGCGGGGGAGGAGCCGGTCTCTTTTTATCCTCCATCGTATCCTGAGCTGTCGAATTCCCGGAGTCTTGAGTTCCTCCTGTCGAGTTCATTGTAAATAAGCGCAATGTCAGAGGATAAAAGAAGACGAGATAGACACAGACGGCAACAGCAACAGCGCACAATAAATTGTCCAAAAGAGAGAAATTTCTTCAAACAATTGTCCGAAAATTATCTGCACTCTCGATAACACAAAGTTGCACAAAGTTGAGCGAAACCGAACGTTAAAAAACGTGCAACCGAACCGTGAGCCGATACCCGAAGCGCGCGAACATTTACGCCTATCTGTCACCGTGCGCGAGAGAGAGAAATCCGATAGGCGTAAAGCTTGAGGTATACCGTGCGAGCAAGACGCACCGAATCCCCGTTACAACGCGAGAGAGCGAGTGGGAGCGCACCACCACGCCGCACTGCACGCTCGAACGCGAGACAAAGTCGGTACACGAGCACCCAACCGACGCGCACTACCACACGTATAATACCCCGGAGACTTCGACGCACCGATCGACCGTTGATCGAAGTGCGCACGAGGCACGAGAGAGACCGAGAGCTCAACCGCCGCGAGAGAGCCCACGCGACGAGAAAGCCGTTGTTTCGCGCGCGAGACTGAGAAAGAGAGAGAGAAAGACGACGGCTCGTGCTGTTCCCCTCACGAGCCAGAGAGAGATGCCGAGAATATTCGATGTCTCACGCTGTTCCCCACGCGAGAGCGAATACCGCGAAAATTGTGTTATGCCCGCGAAACGCCACACGCGCACAACATCCGAGTTTTTTCCGAGACAATTCACAAGAGTACCGCGAGATAGAAATTGCCCTGTCAATTTCACCGATGCACCCGCACACAAAGAGCCGCACGCGAGAAAAACACCGAGCTGATTTTTCACGAATGCCCCTTTACAAAAGTCTCGAGAAGTCCACACAAAAAGAAAAACCACTGACCACTCCACCCACGAGCTCTCGATCCGGCTCGAAGGACCAAAAAATGTTTCGTATAGTCGTGAAACTCGCGTAGTAAGGATCGAGAGCAAGATGAATGCGCGGGAGAGGGGTCAGGGCAATTAAATAAATTTACTTCGAGAGACGCATTACAGGCATTTGAGCGTTGTCTTTATTTCACTATACAATTTGAGAGTACCGCGTAGAGTGAAAAATACCTGTCGAGTTCTTGAGCGCTCCGCGTGATAATAAATCGACGGTGAGACGCGACGCCGTTGAGTCGACCGTTGAACTGTCCGTTGGCGATGCCGAGAGTAGCTGAGTCGTTGAGATTCTTCTTGATGAGCGCTCCTGTTCGCGAATATGCGTTGAGTTGTCGCACACACCTCTTCCACTATCACTGAGCTGATCGCGAGAATATTCCGGTGATGAGAAGACCGAGAAAACGTCCGAGAATATCCGAAAACCGTAGAGACGCGAGAACGCACGTGGAGTTCGCACAATGTCGATGCTGATAATGGCCGCCGTCGTCCCGTGCCGGTAATCTCGTCTCTTTCCCGTCGAGCAGCGGCAAGACGACGGAGCCGCGCGTGCGCGAGTATCGATCAGTGATCGATGCCGGAGCGTACTGCCGCGCTAGGAGAGCGCGGCAGTCCGGAAAATAAGCGATCGTTCGCAACATTCCCGCCCGCCATCTCCGCGTCCGCGGAGATGTTATCCCTTGGTCCCTTCTGTGAGCAGAGGGACGAGTTTCACAACTGGGCGAGTGAGTGTGGTCGTTGCGGTTTTCAGGGTAACAACCCGAGTTAGTCCATCGCGCCCTGGATGCAGAGCGGTGACTCGAGCGAGAGGCCATCTCCCTGGAGGGGCTCTCTCGTCACTGATGAGAACCAGAGAGCCGACCTGAATTGCATCTTGAGAGTGCTGCCATTTTGAGATCGCCTGTTGCTGATGCAGGTAATGAGTTGACCAGACCTTCCAAAATTGCTGCGTCTTCTGCTGGAGCAGTTGCCAATGAGAGAGGCGAGCCTCCCTGAGATCGAGTACTGAAGGCTCAGGTATCGTCGTCAGAGCAGAGCCGACAAGAAAGTGCCCGGGTGTTAGAGCTAAGACATCATCTGGATCGTCGCGAAGAGGTTCCAACGGCCTTGAGTTGAGAAGAGCCTCGATCTGCGTGAGCAGCGTAGCCCACTGTTCATACGTGAGCAATGCATCACGTACCGTTCGCCGAAGATGATATTTGACGGATTTTACGGCCGCTTCCCACTTTCCGCCCATATGCGGAGCTGCTGGGGGGTTGAATACCCAGCTGATTCCTTCCCTCGAGAGTTCCAGAGCCATCGACCGATGTTCACGAGCGCTTGCCGTAAACATTTGTTTGAGAGTTGCGTCGGCTCCGAGAAAATTCGTTCCGCAGTCCGAGTACATTGCCGTGGGGATGCCTCTCCGTGAGAAAAATCTCCGAAAGGCTGCGAGGAACGCTTCCGTTGAGTAGTCCGTGACAACGTACAGATGAAGCGCCGAAGTGCTGAGGCAGACGAACACACAAAGCCAGCCTTTGTGAGTTTTAGCTCCTCTACCCTGCCACGACTTGAGCGTGAGTGGTCCAGCGTAGTCCAAGCCTGTGTGCATGAACGGGCGAGATGGTGTAACCCGGCAAAGAGGTAGTTGGCCCATCAATTGACGGGCACGGATCCCCCTCTGCCGAGCGCACATCACGCACCGAAGCACATGAGCCCGTACCGTATTCCGTCCTCCGAGAATCCAAAACCGTTGCCGAGTATGAGATAGAGTGAGCTGAGTCCCGCCATGAAGAGTTCTCCGATGAGCTTCGTCGATTATCAGCGACGACAAGTGCGAATGCCGTGAGAGAATTGCCGGATGTTTACTCTCTTCCTTGAGAGCAGAATTGTCGAGCCGTCCACCGACTCTGAGGACACCATCTGCGTCGATAAAGGCCGTCAACCTGCTCAGAGGATGACCTGGCAGAAGAGTATCCCCCTTCGAGAGCATCCTGAGTTCCGAGGCGAGCGATGCCGCCGGAGATGCTTTCACCCAAAACTGCTGCGCGCAATGCAGTTCCGAGGGAAGCAAGAGTCGTCCGATGGGTGCATTTGGTAGGCGCTTTAGCCGATCAATCACCATGAAACACAGAGCCGTTACTCTCAGAAGTTTAAAATATGATGAGTACCTGAAGAGCAGATCCCATTGACGATCAGGTTCCGGAAGAGCCCCCACAAGCGAAACACCTGGCCTCGCCTCTGAGCCGCTAGCCACCTCAGACACGTCTGCTTGAGAAGGCCATTTTTCCCGGGGCTGAGTGAGCCATGATGGCCCTTGCCACCACAACGTGAGAGCTGCCAGTTCTTGAGTTGTCGCCCCGCGCGACGCGCAGTCAGCTGGATTGCACGTTCCCGGCACGTGCATCCACGAGCAGTCCGGCGAGAGATTCTGGATTTGCGTGACTCGGTTCCGCACGTAATCCTTCCACCGAGAGGGATGAGCTTTGATCCAGGTGAGAGCGACCTTCGAATCCGTCCACAAAAATACCTCGTCGATATCAAGACCTTCTTTCTTCCTGATATGACTTGCGAGCTTCGCCAGGATGAGAGCACCAGAGAGCTCTGACCTCGGGATGGTTAGTCGCTTCAAGGGTGCGATCTTTGTTTTCGAGCAGATTAGTGATGTCACTTTTCCCGTGGACGGTGAGTCGACCGTGAGGTACACCACGACCGCCATGGCAAGCTGTGACGCGTCCGAGAAGCCATGCAGAGTAACACGCGCATCCTTGCACGTGTTGAATCACCTTGGAACAGAGAGACTAGCCAGTTGAGTGAATTCTTCTCTTACCGCCTGCCATTTTTCCGCCAGAAGAGCTGGGACTGGTTCATTCCATCCGAGTTTGTGCAGCCAAAGCTCCTGGATCAACGCTTTGGCGCGAATGGTTACCGGTGAGATAAAGCCGAGAGGATCGAAGATCTTCGCGACCTCCGAGAGAACCACGCGTTTTGAGACATTGCCGGTAGGCGAGCTTGACCGAGAAACAAACGTGAATTTGTCATCCTTTGGCGACCATTGAACCCCGAGTAATTTGGTTGTGCAGTCGTCGAACTGGATGGTTTGCCGATCACCAGATGACCCAAGCTGTGCGAGAACCAAAGGACTCGTAGCATGCCACTTAGCCAACGGGAATCCTCCCGCGTGACAGAGTCCCTTCAACTGTTGAGCCGTTTCGAAAAGAGCTGCTTCCGTATCAGCACCGCCAAAGATATCATCAACATATCTTCCGTACAAGAGAGAAGGCACTGACAATGGGAAGTCGTGCCCCTCCTCCTCAGCGAGCTGAAGCATAGTTCGCACCGCCAAAAACCGCGCTGATTTCGTGCCGTACGTCACGGTGGTGAGACGATACAGTACCTCGTTGAATTCATCATCGACCCAGAGGATGCGCTGAAGGTCTTGGTCCCCTTCGAGCACTCTGATTTGACGAAACATCTTCGTCACATCCGTCGCGAAGAGATGTCGATGATGCCGAATCCATATGAGAACGTCCGAGATGTCCAAGAGCAAGTTGGCGCCAGTGTGCATGAGATCGTTCACCGAATATCCTGATGCTGAGGCGCTAGACCCGTTGAACACAATCCGAAGCTTTGTTGTAGTTCGCTCAGGTCGTAACACCCCATGATGCGGCAGATAGTATGCCACCGGATCCTCCAAGCGTTGAGCCGATACCGGAGCGCGAGCCATATGCCCGAGCTTCTCGTATTCTCCCAGAAACTGCGTGTACAACTCTTTGTACACGTCATCCCTTGCAAGCCGTTGCAAAGTTTTGTGGAGACGATGACGCGCCGTTGAATACGAGTCGCCCAGCAATGAGATGAGAGCCTTGAGAGGGATACGTACGACGTATCGTCCCTCTTCATCCCTCGTGTGAGTTGACCGGAAATGATTTTCGCACTCTTGTTCTTCGGGCGAAAGATTCGCCGCCTCGTCTGTTGGAACTTCCTCTTGCTCCCAAAATTTCGCGAGAAGATCCTGAAGAGCTTGAGAGTCATTATCGATCCTTCCAACGAGCGAGACGTTCTGATGAGCAGCTACCCCTTGAGTTGTCACTGGGCCGAGAATTAACCATCCGAAAATTGAGCATTGCGCCACTGGCATTGAGCGAGATCCCCTTATCACCTCGGGCTTGATGACTTGTCCATAGACGTCCGCTCCGAGCAACACGTCCACTGCTCGAGATTGATAATACAGCGGATCAGCGAGTTCGAGATTCTGCAGATGAGGCCATGCATCTACGACCACGTCGGCAGATGGTAATGCCGTTGTGATCTTCTTAAGCACGTGAGCTCGAACCATTACACTTTCCGACGAGTATACCGAGGCCAAAGAGAGTTGAACGACCCCCTTGGTCTTTGTCGTGTGAGTGCCTCCAATGCCCGTGACGATGAGCTGAGACCATTGTCGAGAGAGACGCAGAGCTGACACAAGCTCGTCAGCGATGAAGCTGAACTCTGATCCAGGATCAACGAGAAGTCGAACCTGATGAGTCGTCGATGGCGTGCGTACAGCTGCGACGGCAGTTGCAAGCAACGACTGAGATGATGGAACAAGAGCTTGAGTCACTGAGAGAGCTGATGATTCGTGAGATATTTCCGTGAGAGCTGTGTCCGAGTGAGAGGTTCCAGCCTCGTCCTGGCTAAAAGACGATCGAGTTGTCCAAATCGTGTGCGACGCGCGAAGTGAGTGAGCTGAATCCTGGAGAGCGACGACCGCATAACCTCCCTATTGGGAGGTCGAGCTCGTTCCTTGCTGAGCTGTGCCTTGAGTTGTCGCTGGTCGAGCTGATGCAGATGCCTCGTGGAGAAGGGTGTGATGTTTCCCCTTGCAAGTCTTGCACAATTGCGCGTTCCGGCAAACACGAGCATTATGCCTCCCCAGGCAGTTGAAGCATAGCCGTTTCTCGACGACCAGCGAGCGTCTCTCCTTTGCGTTCCTGTGCAGGAACGAGGCGCAGGCCGTAATGTAATGAGACCCCTGACAACAATCGCAAGCGTAGGCCGATCGACAAGCGCCGTATCCCTGAGCCGATGTCTGAAGAGCCGATCCCCGTTCTTGAGCTGCCGATTGAATCGATCCGTGAGCCTTCTTCTGAGCTGCGACACCTTGAGGTTATTCCGTCGTCTCTAGAGCGTGTAGTTTGCCTCGCACATATTCCTCTACTTTATCGTAGCTCTAGGGAACTTTCGTGCTTCCGAGAGCGAAGGCCAAATCCCTTCTGAGCGAGGGGTCCAAATTTCTCACCATGAGGTGCGCCCAGAAAATATCCCCGATGTCGAGTTCGGCCGCAAGAGATTTCACGGTCCTTGCCGCCTCCGACACGACACCGTATATTTTCTTCAACTCCGCCTGATTCGACGAAGTGCACGGCGAGAGCGAGAGCACCCGTTCGAGATAAGAGGCGATGACTCGTCCCTTATCCTCGTATCGAGCCGTCAGAGTTTCCCAGGCCTCCTTGAGTTTCCCTTCCTGGAGAGGGACTGCCGAGATGAGCTGAGCGGTCTCCGCTTCGAGACTGAGCTTCAAATACTGGAGCTTATGCACCTCCGAGATGCTCTCTGGCTCCAGTACCAGAGAGTTGAACAGCTGCGAAAAACGCGGCCATTCGTAGTATGCCCCCGAGAAGGTCGGCAAGTCAAGCTTAGGGAGCTTGGCTGCCGCCGTAACATTTGAGCCGCCCGCCGTTGAAGTGCCCGAGAGAGCCGATTCCGTTAGTCCCAAACTGCGCTTGAGCCCCAAAATCGCCATGAGAGTGTTGTTCCGAGTGTAGGGAACCCTTCCGTAAAGTAGGGATGATTCAAATTCCCTGATGGCCAGTGATCCGAAATGAATTCGTTGGCCTCCTTCGCGTCGTTAAAAAGCTCCTCGATTCGCGCTTCCCACATAGCGAGATGCGAGAGCGATGACTCCCGATCATGCGCCTGCGCGACGGACTGCGCGAACTCTCCGAGCATCTCCAACCTCTCTTCCTGCTGGAAGATGCGAGAGGAGATCGGTCCGGTAATCCTCGCTGGAGATTTCGAACGAGCGCGACGATTTGTTGTCTGAGCGAGAGGAACATTGAGCGTTTCCACAGCGGAGAGGAAAGCCCCTTGATTTCCGTCAAGAGATGTGTCCTGTTCGACACCGCGAGTCGTTCCTTGAGCGAGTTCCGGAGCTGAGTCCTGAGCTGTTGCCGTCACCGATTCCTTCGTAATACTCTCATTAGGAGAGACGTCATCGGCCCAACTCATGGGCGGGGGAGGAGCCGGTCTCTTTTTGTCCTCCATCGTATCCTGAGCAGTCGAATTCCCGGAGTCTTGAGTTCCTCCTGTCGAGTTCATTGTAAATAAGCGCAATGTCAGAAGATAAAAGAAGACGAAATAGACACAGACGACAACAGCAACAGCGCACAATAAATTGTTTAAAAGAGAGAAATTTTCGTCAAACAATTGTCCGAAAATTATTTTCACTCTTGATGACACAAAGTTGCACAAAGTTGAGCGAAACCGAACGTTAAAAAACGTGCAACCGAACCGTGAGCCGATACCCGAAGCGCGCGAACATTTACGCCTATCTATCACCGTGCGCGAGAGAGACAAGTCCGATAGACGTAAAGCTTGAGGTATGCCGTGCGAGCAAACGCACCGAATCCCCGTTATAACGCGAGAGAGCGAGTGAGAGCGCACCACCACGCCGCACCACACGCTCGAGCGCGAGACAAAGTCGGTACACGAGCACCCAACCGACGCGCACTACCACACGCACAATACCCCGGAGACTTCGACGCACCGATCGACCGTTGATCGAAGTGCGCACGAGGCACAAGAGAGACCAAGAGCTCAACCGCCGCGAGAGAGCCCACGCGACGAGAAAGCCATTGTTTCGCGCGCGAGACTGAGAAAGAGAGAGAAAGACGACGGCTCGTGCTGTTCCCCTCACGAGCCAGAGAGAGATGCCGAGAATATTCGACGTCTCACGCTGTTCCCCACGCGAGAGCGAATACCGTGAAAATTATGTTATGCCCGCGAAACGCCACACGCGCACAACGTCCAAGCTTTTCCCGAGATAATTCGCAAGAGTACCGCGAGATAACAATGCCCTGTCAATTGCACCGATGCACCCTCACACAAAGAGCCGCACGCGAGAAAAACACCGAGCCGATTTTTCACGAGTGCCCTTTTCCAAAGTCTTGAGAAGTCCACACAAAACCACTGACCACTCCACCCACGAGCTCTCGATCCGGCTCGAAGGACCAAAAAATGTTGCGTATCGCCGTGTTGTGGGATCGAGAGCAAGATGGATGCGCGGGAGAGGGGTCAGGGCAATTAAATAAATTTATTGCGAGAGACGCCTTATAGGTATTTGAACGTTGTCTTTATTTCACTATACAATTCGAGAGTACCGCGTAGAGTGAAAAATACCTGTCGAGTTCTTGAGCGCTCCGTGTGATAATAAATCGACGGTGAGACGCGACGCCGTTGAGTCGACCGTTGCGCTGTTCGTTGGCGATGCCGAGAGTAGCTGAGTCGTTGAGATTCTTCTCGATGAGCGCTCCTGTTCGGGAATATGCGTTGAGTTGTCGCACACACCTCTTCCACTATCACTGAGCTGATCGCGAGAATATTCCGGTGATGAGAAGACCGAGAAATCGTCCAAGAATATCCGAAAACCGTAGAGACGCGAGAACGCACGTGGAGTTCGCACAATGCCGATGCTGATAATGGCCGCCGTCGTCCCGTGCCGGTAGTCTCGTCTCTTTCCCGTCGAGCAGCGGCAAGACGACGGAGCCGCGCGTGCGCGAGTATCGATCAGTGATCGATGCCGGAGCGTGCTGCCGCGCTAGGAGAGCGCGGCAGTCCGGAAAATAAGCGATCGTTCGCAACAGGCTATAAGCTACGGGAACGCACGCGAGTGCACCGAAAACGCTCAGCTGATCGAACGATCGAAGCGAGCTAACGAGAACGTAACAAAAGCGGATCGATAAGCGATCGACAAATTTTTATAATTCAAAAACTCACCGAAACTTCATATTAATCCTGTGATGAGCGGAAACCTGTATCTCATGATAAACCGAGAACCGAATCACTATTACCGCTGCACAAAGCGCATTATTTCTAATGCTTCACTCACGCACGGGATCGCGAAGAATTTATTACAAAATTCTTTCGCTACACTCAACTCACGAAACTCGAGCGATAGCCGAACGCGAACGAGAACTGACAGCTAGGCCACACTGTGTGCGCGAGAGAGATAGCCTCACTCGAGCGCGCGAACAATAGGCCGAACGTCAACAACACGGGAGCGCGAGAGAAGTCCGAGGTACCTCGAGGGCGTCTCTCGGTAGACTGATTTGCCTATTACACTATCTCGACGAAATCTTATTATTATTTCGGAGATCGCGATCGATAGCTACTGCCCTCTCAACTATTTCACTACGTTATCGATATGAGATTCGAAATCCTTAGCGGTAATCGGGGATCAAAAAGGGATCTTCGCAATCGTTACCCCTAGTCAATGCGGGAGAACAAGGCACTCACCTCGACTGACAAAACCGCGGCAAGGTGATCCAACCTTGCCCGGGACTCAAACCAAACCTCCGCCTGTTCTTCCACGCATTGCACTATGCCGCGAGATGCCGGGTTTGCACTGGACTTTGCCATCTTGCAACTACACCTTGTCGGGACTTTCCTTTACTCGGGCTTTTAATTCCTCGCGATTCAGCACCGAGTAAAGTCAAGTACGCCGACCAAACTAAACTTGACTGAACAAAACTGAAGTTAATAAATCAAAACTAAATTCATAGGATAACTGCAAAAAAATCCTGCATCGAGAACATACGGGAACAAAACTGTAAGGCGAAAGTTAGTGAGAGGCAGCAAAACCGGAACTATAACAACAAGAATCGATATCTGTAGAAAATTGTACTTCTTGTGTTATTTGTGACGATGATTGAAAAAAATCACGTCACAATGTTTATACGTCGCGCTGCGCATTTCATCTCGGAAGAACGTATGGCGGAAAATCATTTACCGCTTATGTAAATTGATTCATAGTTTAACCTTCATTGAATATAAACGTTTCGTTTCTATACGAATTGATTATTTTTATTCACAACTGATATTTCCTTTCTGTTTTACGAACAATATAACGAATTGCATCATGTAGAACTTGATCAAATTAATGTAACGAATCAAATGATATTTAGTAAAGGTCGTTTTATTGGCTTAACGCTTATGACCACATTAAATGAGTGTAAATCAACACAAAAAATATTTACCAACACGAACACCATAACCATTTACCAACAGGTCTAATGTCCCCTTTAAATCCATCTGTTTGAATGTTTGTTTTTTTCCCTAAAATACATAAAATCACTTTATTATTGCCTCTGGACAGGACCCGAAGTATTGGAGCTGAATATTAAGAAAAATTGCTTTTTGATACGATTTTCAATTAAATTTGCTTGATATTAATTGTTGTAGTAAAAAAATTATAACTCGAGAACGAACATAGATATCGTCTTGGTTCGTGTATTGAAGAGGAAGTAGTACCTGTTCAAAATAAAGTTGTAGTGTCTTGGATACGTCCAAAATAAAAAAAACATCAATTTCTCGATGAATTCGACGGCGAGGACTCTTGGACTGTTGATCTATAAGAGAATTCGGTTATAACACTTTAAGCATTTTTTCTCTTCCCTATAACAGATGGAATCAATTCACTGGATATTGTCACTGTCGGAGAGTAAAACATTGCAGACGAGAAATTCGAAAAATTTTATTTTCCTATCGTTTTATTTTGTTTTGAGATAAGTATATTGAAACAATTGAAATAAAAATAGAAGGGTGGTTCGAAACATACGAGGTAAAAATTTTTTTTTTTTGTTTCGAAAAATTGTTAGAGATTTGAAAAAAGTAAACTGCAGTTTCCCAATATTTAAAGTTATATACATTAAACAATGAGAAAATAATAAGTTTTTTTTTTTTTCGATTCAAATCATCCCGACACAGAATACCAACGTCGCGGCGTATGCAAACTTTATCACGTCTGCTATCGAATTATCGTCGGCTTCCAAAGTTTGACAGATAGAATGAATGGAAAAAAATAAATGGCCGCGATTGTTTTCAATTTTATTTGACAAATTGCAATAATTTTGGATATTCGATGATTCTTCTTTGTCGAATTATAACCAAGTTTTCAGTGCGCCCACGAAATTTTTTATTTTTATTAAGAATGTGAATAACGTATATAAAATATTGTGAATGATATTCGTTCAAAATATATTATTTTCGAAAGCAAAAGGATTAATATTTGGCAATCAATGTGTGATATTTCATATTTCATTTTTCGCAACCAAATTTCCGTTTGTGACATGATAAAAAATTGATTTTTTGGAAAATTAAAATAATATAACCTTTTAAAATAATTCCTCACTAAAAATAATTGGAGAATAAAAATACTAAGAAATGTCAGAATGTCTTCAAATTTGCTGTGCGTAGTGCTTTTCATAAAATAAAATAATGCTGCGAAAAAGAACAAATTAGGTTCGTAGACTTCATAATTGGAGCACCGTATGGACATTTAGCAGGACAAAATTTAAAACACCTCATTAAAGGCTTCGCAGTAGCTTCAAAATGATTGTGCACAATGGTGATGATATGATACATCACCTCTGCGAAGAAGAGAAAAATTACTTCGCGCAGTCCAAAGTTACAGCATTGTCCGGATACTTGTAGAAGCAACAATGGATTTTTTTTGTTAAGCAAAAGTTGAAATGCTTCGCAGGGGCGTGAAAATGTGTGTGCACAATGGTGATGATATGATACATCATTCCTGCGAAGAAGAGAAAAATTGCTTCGCACAGTCCAAAGTTACAGCACCTTACGGGCACTAGTCGAAGCAAAAATGGATTTTTTTTCTTAAGCATATATTCAAATACTTTGCAGGGGCTTCAAAATGTATGTGCACAATGGTAATGATATGATACATCATTCCTACAAAAAAGAGAAAAATTGGTTCTCACAGTCTAAAGTTACAACACCGTACGGACACTTGTCGAAGCAAAAATGGATTTTTTTTGTGAAGCAAATATTCAAATGCTTCGCAGGGGCTTCAAAATGTACGTGCACAATGATGATGATATGATACATCATCCCTGCGAAGAAGAGAAAAATTGCTTCGCACAGTCCAAAGTTACACTGTGATACGGTCGTCTAAGAAGATAATTTCAGTAATAAAGGTACTTTTATTCAACCCCAGGCGAAAAAAAATATTACCAGTCATTGTAATCACTTCAAATTAACAACACATGATGTTGGAGATACATTGAAGCAAATGGTGAAAAAAAAAATTTTTTGGAGTATTCGCTGCGGAGTAACCCCACCGACAGACTCCGAAGAGCAACGGATGGTCATTTCAATAGGCACTCTTTGCCTATTGTTAAAGTGAGTGCCTAAAAATCTCATTGTTTTTTCATTTTTTAATGCATTGAAACGTTACGAGTTTTTCGACCGTCGGTTGTCGTCTTTGGACTCGTATGCGACAATATCGGGTGCAAACTTTATTGCGTAATGTGAATATAATTTAGTACGCGATGCCGCGCGTACCAGGATTCTTGTCTTTGACTTGAGTAGGAAATAGCTACGTACTAGACGAGTACAAGTTATTGAGGATTTGTTTTGTGTACTACCGTTTTTACACGATATGAGGCCTCAGAAGTCTAGATTCACTTATGAGTATTTCGCGCTACTCTGTTGAAGCAGCTGAATTGTTGGAAGGAGGGTTAAATAAATAACAGCGGGAGATACAACGATTGGTTCTTTATTAAAGAAGATATAAGAAATAAATGCGAGTACGTGTCAACTGCGACGCGACACGGGAAAGACTGCCGATTCGTTATCAGCCGGCGGGATGTGACGACACGCGAACACCTTCGGGTATCTCCGACTCCGACTTCGGGATTCAAGGTGTGCGCGCGTCGACACCTGTGCTCCCATGCGGGTACAGCCGGCATGAGAACACAGTCTAGTACAGTCTGTGCAAGAACTTTTCTTAACATACTCAAGTGTCTAACCCTCTCATCATCGGCTCTCTTAAACAGGGTGTTAATTAGGGTGAAGAAGTATTCCGCGGATCTCTTCTTTCCATTTCTTGTTATTATTCTTATATCTACGTTAAATAGCCAGAAGGGGTGACTGCAAATTGAATCTAAAAATTTTGAATTCACCTGACTACGGGACGTATGCCGAGTGGAGATTAACACTCAATTTCTAAAAGAGAAAAAATTATTTTTGATCGCCAAGCCACCGATCTCTTGCAGACACTTTGTCTATCGCTCACTCAGCCAGACGGGCTGAAATTAAATGATTCTACTTTGTTAAAATTTCGATATTTGTACGGTGGTTTTATTCCCACCGCACGAAGCTTAACACTCAATTTTGACAAATAATGTTGATACTATCTACCGAAAGACCTTTCCACGTTTCTATCCTCCTTTCTACGTTCAATTAAATCCTAATTGTTCGAGATTTTGCTGATATCGAGAAGCGCTTCCGATTCGTTTTACCTGATTTACGAGGGGAACGAGAAGGAGTTGCGAAGCAGATTGCAAGGGTCGCTGACCACGGAGATGCGAGCGTTAGGAAATTCCACAAAACGATAGAAAAATAAAGTTCCTCGAATTTCTCATCTGCAATGTTTTACTCTCGGACAGTGACAATAACAAATTTATTCTGCAAATAACAGCAATTCTACGTTCATCGATTGCGTAGTTTCATGCGTGGAATTCGACCGGTCCCGACAGCGCATCATTCGAAAGTGCGACCATTCGTGCATAAAACTTTATTCGAATGTTCACACGTTTTTCTAAAAAACGACGCAAAAAGATCTCTCGAACAACCGTTTGAGGGTCCTTACGAAGTTATTGAGCGCGTATCTGAAGTTGTATTCAAAATCCGAATTAATAACGAATCTGTTACAGTGTCAACGGATCGTTTGAAACCAGCTTTCGTCGAGGCATTGCCTTTGTTACAGCAGGAAAAAACGGTACCGAGTCAAGGATCACCACGAGACGACGAGCTGTTTAATCGAATTGTCGCTCATCCTTCGTCAAAGCCGTTGTCGATACCCTCATCATCAACACGGTTATCGACACCATCGACTTCATCGCAGACATCGGTACCATCATCTTCATCTTCATCGTCAACTTGGCCTGTGCAGCAGTCAACGCCACGATCAACTAGTCAAGACATTCCTAAGAAAACAATTCTGTCCCTGTCGCTCCGTTTTCATTAACTCCTCGTTCCGACGTACCGCCAAGGACATACGCTAGACCCAGAAGCCAGAAAAGGTTCATTTCGCAACCTAGTGCGGTTGCTAGGAGGGGGGTAGTGTGGTGGCGGCTTTACCATCGCCGCATCTCCACCAATGACGCACGCCTTCCGTCGCTCGGATATTTCGCTCGCAGCAGCGAATCGGACAGCGCGACAACTCGTCGCTACAGGGAAGGCGTAGCGGCACATATATAGCTTTTCCGGGATAATGCTATCATGAGATCAATCATTGATAGCAAATCAGTCTTACACGGGTCCCGGCGTTATCAACACTAAATTTGACAAGAGCTCCCTTTACAAGCTCACTTCAACGCCGACGTCTTTGTGTTCAATAAAATATATTATTTTCGTTTAAACCTTCGTGTACCGACTCACCTTATTTAAAATAGCAGCGCCAATAAATATAAGCGGATTCCCTACACTGTGGCGACGACCGCGCCACCACGCACTTTTTTCGATGAACTGATGTAGACGCAGACATATATACTATAGGGGACAGGACACTTTATAATCATTTGGACCCTGTGAAATTTCCGACCTCGATATCTCACAATAGGCTAAACCAATTGAATGGTAACTAGACTCTTTCGAAAGATTGAACCAAAATTACATAATAAAAGTGTGCATGAAAATTTGATTCGTTCTCTTATTGCGAAGATATATCGATCGACAGTTGAACGCACTATACATTTCCGGTATATTGGCGTAGGTTACTCAGTAGCGGCACGCCTTGTACTGTTTTTTCAGTACTTGGCGTCGACGCGCTACCGCGCCTCTTGATAAAGTGTATGTATGTATTTAAGGGAAGAAAAAAACATTTAAAGAGATGCATTTGAAGGGGACATTAGACCCGAATGGTAAATGGTAATGGTGTTCGTGTTTGTAAATATTTGTTGTGATTGTTTTATACTCATTTAATCCAGTCATAAGCGTTGAGCCAATAAAACGACCGTTACTAGGAATCATTTGATTCGTTACATTAAGGGGGCTGAGTCCCCTAAAAAGTAGCATGTTAATTATTTTTTTTTCTTTCTGAAAAAAATTAAAAATAAAGATTCGATTGTATTTTCATAATCTATATATGATTAACTACTTTTCAAATTTTTTTTGAAGTCCCCAAGTTTGTCGAAGCGAAAGCAGAGATGGTCAAACTTTTTTTACTTGTCGCAGGATTCAGACCGCAGGAGTGAATCAATCTTGACTTTTCATAGCTCATTTTCTTCGCTGAAGTATTCATTATGGAACGAGTACAGGAATTTTTTTTTTAAGTTCCCCCGAAGGAGTTATTAAATAAAATGTGGGAAAAGAGCATCGCAGTCATGTAAAAATGACATTTTTCCCCACATTTTATTTGATAACTCCATCGGGGGAACTTCAAAAAAAAATTCCTGTACTCGTTCCATAATAAATACTTCAGCGAAGAAAATGAGCTATGAAAAGTCAAGATTGATTCACTCCTGCGGTCTGAATCCTGCGACAAGTAAAAAAAGTTTGACCATCTCTGCTTTCGCTTCGACAAACTTGGGGTCTTCAAAAAAAATTTGAAAAGTAGTTAATCATATATAGATTATGAAAATACAATCGAATTTTTATTTTTAATTTTTTTCAGACAGAAAAAAAAATAATGAACATTCTACTTTTTAGGTGACTCAGCCCCCTTAATATCATCAAGTTCTACGCGATGCAATTCGTTATATTGATCGTAAAACAAAAAGGAAATATCAGTTGTAAATAATAATAATCAATTCGTATAAAAACGAAATGTTTATATTCGATGGAGGTTAAACTATTAATCAATTTACATAAGTGATAAATGATTTTCCCCCATACGTTCTGCCGTGATGAAACGCGGAGCGCGACGTATAAACATATTCGATACGCGGCGCATAATGCAAAGTGAAATCATACTCGATACGGAGCGCGTAGCGTGACGTGTATCCGTGTGAGCGCCTTAAAAAATGTCCCGCAAAGGGCATTTTTCGGGGGATTTGGGGGGGACGGAGCTCCGCAAGGCGCTGAGGCGCTTGTTTTTAGTTCTATTTGGTAAATTGTAATTATTTTGGATATTCGATGAATTTTTTTGTGAGTTTATAACCAATTTTTTCACTGAACACGTGAAATTTATCGTTTTTATTGCGAATGTGAATAAAGTATGGTAAAATAATGCAAATGATTTTCGGTGAAAATATATTATTTTTGAAATAAAAAACGTAAACATTTGCGAATGTGTGTATGATATTTCTTATTTTAGTTTTCGCAACCGAAGTTCTTTTTTTAACATGATGAAAAATGGTTTTTTTGGCAAATATAAATAACATAACCTTTGAAGCAAAGCTAATTGAAACCACTTTTTTTTTCTAATTTTGTAATTAAAAGTAGTGATGAAAGTTGTGATGAAAAAATAGTTAGAAATGTAGGATTGTCTCCAAATTTGCTGTGCATAGTGCTTTTGATCAAACAAAATGATGCTGCGAAGGAGAAACAAGCGTCTCAGCGCCCTGCGGGCGCAGATGCTCTTGTTGGTGGGCTCCGCCCCCCAAACCCCCCGAAAAATGTCCCGAAGGGACATTTTTTAAGGCACTCACGGGGGTGCACGTCGCGCTACGCGCTCCGTATCGAGTGTATTTACAAATCGCGCTATGCGCAACGGATGAAGTATGTTTATACGTCGCGCTCTGCGTTTCTTTTCGAAAGTACGTATGAGGGAAAAACATTTATCAGTTACGTAAATTAATTCATAGTGTTTAACCTTCGTCGAATAAAAATATTTCTTTTTTGTACCAATTGATTATTAATATTCACGACGGATATTTCCGTTTTGTTTGACGATAAATTGTCAAATATTGAGACACGAGACAAATATAACGAACTGCACCACGTAGAAGTTGATCAAATTAATTTAACGAATCAAATCATGTCTAGTAAAGTCGTTTTATTGGCTTAAAACTTATGACCAGATTTAATGAATATAAAACAAACACACAAAACATGTACCGACACCAATACGATTACCATTTAGCATTCAGGCCAAATATCCCCTTTAAATCCTTCCCCTTCAGTGTTTTTTTTCTTCCCCATAATTGATGGAATCAGTTCGTTATTTTATCTGTAGGAAACGAAATCATTGTAGAAGAAAAGTTCAAGAAATTTGCTATTCTTTGTGATTTTCAATGAAATTTTGCCGATAATTATGGATGCTGCAAAAAAATGCTATCTCGAGAACGAAAAAATATATCGTTTTGGTTCCTGTCTTGTATTGAAGAGGAAGTAGTACGTTACTCGAATCAAAAATTTGTCATCTTGGATAGCTCCGAAATATTTTTTTACAAATTGATGAATTTCTTGAAAAATTCGACTTTGAAGGCTCTTTGACAGTCGTCTTATAACAAATTTACTTTCTACCATTTGAGATATATTTTTTTTCTTCTTCGTGATACATGGAATCAGCTCGTTATTGTCTCTGTAGAACAGACAAGTTTTGGAGACGAGAAGTTTGAGAAATTCGATAATTTTTTTCGTTTTTCAATGAAATTTTATTGATATTTATCGTCGCTTAAAAATATCAAGACGCGCGGTAGCACTTCGACGCCAAGTACTGAAAAAACAGTATAAGGCGTGACGCTACTAAGAGTAACCAACGCCAATATACCGGAAGTGTATAGTGCGTTGAACTTTTGATCGATATATCTTCGCAATAAGACAACGAATCGAATTTTCATGGACACTTTTATAATGTAATTTTGGGTCAATCTTTCGAAAGAGCCTAGTTACCATTCAATTGGTTTAGCCTATTTCGAGATCTCGAGGTCGGGAATTTCACAGGGTCCAAACGATTATAAAGTGTTCTGTCCCGAATATATATGTCTGCGTCTACATCAGTTCATCGAAAAATTTGCGTGGTGGCGCGCGCGTCGCCACAGCCGGCGTAGCTGTCAGCTGTTGTCGGTGGCAATGTTATACGCCGTCTACGTTTACATAAGTTCATAGAAAAATTCGCGCGGTGGCGCGCTCGTCGCCACAGCCGGCTCAGCTGACAGTTCTTATCGTCGGCACGTATTTTGGCGGCGTGAACATTTTTTTGAGTGTTTCCGAAAATAATAATTATGTATTGCGTATCGTGGTTTAGTGTCTCGACGCGAAGTAAAAAAGAAAAATTACGAGTTACGTGTTATACGTGTGATTTTATATCAATTATAACTTTTCTTTGCGATCTCGAACAACATAACCGGCAATCATCAAGTGGAATAAGTGACGTACCGTTCGCCCGGTCTTGCATATAGAATTAATTTTGTTCCATCTAAATTTTCTGAGTTCGAAATTAATTTTAAAGGGAAAATTACAAAATAATAGTAGCTTTTCAAAAAGAAGGGAAATTTCCCAAAATATTTAAAAAAAAAAGGTACGCCAAGTACTGAAAAATCCGATTTGCAAATATTGTTTAAAAAAAAATGAATAAAATTTTATAAGCCAAGCACAACAGGAAAATAAAGATTCTATATAACAAAAAATATATTTGTTTTTTTGCACAAAAATTGCTGTAAAAAATTGGCGTTCCGGTGTTTGCAAGCGTCATAATAAACCACTAGCATTGGAACGCCAATTTTTTTCAGCAATTTTTGTGCAAAAAAACAAATATATTTTTTGTTATATAGAATCTTTATTTTCCTGTTATGCTTGGCTTATAAAATTTTGTTCATTTTTGTTTTAAACAATACTTGCAAATCGGATTTTTCAGTACTTGGCGTACCTTTTTTTTTTTTTTGAAAAAAATATTTTGTCAAATTTAGCATCATATCATATCGTATTTTTTTTAATTTTATTTAATCACAAACGAGGATAAGTTTCTCGTTACGGAATAACTCGTAAAATCGACGAATTCAGTGTTTTTCACTTTCTTGATAAATAATTGTTTATAATTGTTCTTTAAGAGTACAATTGTTTTTTTTTTTTTTGCGAAATAAAACTTTCCAAGACGTGAGCATATGAAAAAAATTCGTATTTCGACGAAAATTTGAAAAAATTTGAAAAAAAAAAAAAAAAAACGTTGGAAATACGTCGATAGAATAATCATTAGCAGTTTTCTTATCAAGTGTGAACGAAGAAATCCAGCGAACAAAATTGACAAAGATTTCGAATGTGATGAATCTCCGAGAGCCGAAGTGTAAAAAATTAAATTTTTAAACATAGCACACTTTTTAGGCACTCACTATAATAATAGGCAAAGAGTGCCTATTAAAATGACCATCCGTTGCTCTTCGGAGTCTGTCGAAGGGGTTACTCCGCAGCGCATACTCCAAAATTTTTTATTTTTCACCATTTGCTTCGGTGTATCTCCAACATCATGCGTAGTTACTTTGAAGTGATTGCGATGAATAGAAATATTTTTTTTAGCCTGCGGTGCAATGAAAACAACTTTTTGGCTGAATTTTTCTTCTCGGACGTCCGTATCACACTGTAACTTTAGATGGTGCGAACCAATTTTGTTCTCCTTCGCAGGGTTTTTTTATTACAGTATTTCCAGTATGCACATTACTTTTAAAACCAATCTAAGACCTTTAAGTATTTTTTCTAAAAAATTATTGGCCACAATTTGCATTTGCCTTCGATCAAGTGTCCGTACGGTGCCATCATAATGAACTCTACGAACCAATTTTTTTCTTCTTCGCAGCATCATTTTGTTTTATCAAAAGCACTGCGCACAGCAAATTTAGAGGCAATCCTACATCTCTAACTATTTATTCATCACAATTTTCCATAAAAAACTTATTTTCTCACATCTGATGTCCGTACGGTGCCCCAATTAAGAATCCTGGAAACCAATTCTGTTCTCTTTCGCAACAATATTTCATTGTATCGAAAGCACTATGCACAACAAATTTTGAGTCATTCTGACAAATATAATTTTAATTATAAAATAATTCAAAAACAGTGGTTATAACAAGATTTGCTTTAAAGGTTATGTTATTTAGATTTGCCAAAAATCCATTTTTCATCATGTTAAAAAAAAAACTTCGGTTGTGAAAAATAAAACACGAAATATCATACACAGATTCACAAATGTTTGCGTTTTTTATTTCGAAAATAATATATTATCACCGAAAATCATTCGCAATATTTTAGCATATTTTATTCACATTCGTAATAACAAGCGTCTCAGCGCCCTGCGGGCGCAGATGCTCTTGTTGGTGGGCTCCGCCCCCCAAACCCCCCGAAAAATGTCCCTTCGGGACATTTTGTAAGGCACTCACGGGGGTGCACGTCGCGCTACGCGCTCCGTATCGAGTGTATTTACACATCGCGCTATGCGCTACGAATGAAGTATGTTTATTCGTCGCGCTCTGCGTTTCTTTTCGACAGTACGTATGAGGGAAAAACATTTATCAGTTACATAAATTAATTCATAGTGTTTAACCTTCGTCGAATAAAAATATTTCTTTTTTGTACCAATTGATTATTAATATTCACGACGGATATTTCCTTTTTGTTTGACGATAAATTGTCAAATATTGAGACACGAGACAAATATAACGAATTGCACCACGTAGAAGTTGATCAAATTAATTTAACGAATCAAATCATGTCTAGTAAAGTCGTTTTATTGGCTTTAAACTTATGACCAGATTTAATGAATATAAAGCAAACACACAAAACATGTACCGACACCAATACGATTACCATTTAGCATTCAGGCCAAATATCCCCTTTAAATTCTTCTCCTTCAGTGTTTTTTTTCTTCCCCATAATTCATGGAATCAGTTCGTTATTTTATCTGTAGGAAACCAAACCATTGTAGAAGAAAAGTTCAAGAAATTTGCTATTCTTTGTGATTTTCAATGAAATTTTATCGATATTTATGGATGCTGCAAAAAAATGCAATCTCGAGAACGAAAAAATATATCTTTTTGGTTCCTGTCTTGTATTGAAGAGGAAGTAGTACGTTACTCGAATCAAAAATTTGTCATCTTGGATAGCTCCGAAATATTTTTTTACAAATTGATGAAATTCTTGAAAAATTCGACTTTGAAGGCTCTTTGACAGTCCTCTTATAACAAATTTCATTTCTACCATTTGAGATATATTTTTTTTCTTCTTCGTAATACATGGAATCAGCTCGTTATTGTCTCTGTAGAACAGACAAGTATTGGAGACGAGAAGTTTGAGAAATTCGATATGTTTTTTCGTTTTTCAATGAAATTTTATTGATATTTATCGTCACTTAAAAATATCAAATTTAGCATCATATCATATCGTATTTTTTAAAATTTTATTTAATCACAAACGAGGATAAGTTTTTCGGTACGGAATAACTCGTAAAATCGACAAATTCAGTGTTTTTCACTTTGTTGATAAATAATTGTTTATAATTGTTCTTTAAGAGTACAATTGTTTTTTTTTTGCGAAAAAAAACTTTTCAAGACGTGAGCATATGAAAGAAATTCGTATTTCGACGAAAATTTGAAAAAATTTGAAAAAAAAAAGTTGGAAATACGTCGATAGAATAATCATTAGCAGTTTTCTTATCAAGTGTAAACGAATAAATCCAGCGAACAAAATTGACAAAGATTTCGAATGTGATGAATCTCCGACGGTCGAAGTGTAAAAAATTAAATTTTTAAACATAGCACACTTTTTATCTGCGCAATAACGCGGAGAGTCAGTTTGTAAATACGATTTCTTTGAGAGGAAAGGATTAGAGACGGCAATTTCGAGAAATTTGAATAAACGATTCGTTTTTTGATGAAAATTCGTAAAATTAGTCTTTGCTTAAAAAAAATCATATCTCGGCAGCGAAAAAAGATTTCGACTCTTATTTTGGCTTGTTTTGAAGAGGAGAAAATACGTTGCCAGAAAAAGAATTTGCAGTTTTTATTATTAACTGTAAATGTATAAATCGGGTGAACATAATTGACAAAGATTTCGGCTGCGATGAATCTTCGACGGTCGAAGGATAGAAAATTCTTTTTTTTTATGATTGCATACTTTTTATTTGCGCTATACCGCGTAGAATCCATTTATATTTACGTAAAATAGGAACAAAGATTGAAACGAGATGTCGATTTTTTTTTATTTGAAAATCATCCGGCCACAGAGTACGTGCGCCGCGACGTATGAGCATCTGTGTATCGTCTGCTAGGAAATTGTCATCTGCTTCCAAAGTTTGACAGATAGAATAAAACGAAAAAATATATACTCGCGATTTTTTTAGTTCTATTTGGGAAATTGTAATTATTTTGGATATTCGATGAATCTTTTTTGTGAGTTTACTACCAAATTTTTTAGTGAATACGTGAAATTTATCATTTTTATTACGAATGTGAATAAAATATGCTAAAATATTGCGAATGATTTTCGGTGATAATATATTATTTTCGAAATAAAAAACGCAAACATTTGTGAATCTGTGTATGATATTTCGTGTTTTATTTTTCACAACCGAAGTTTTTTTTTTAACATGATGAAAAATGGATTTTTGGCAAATCTAAATAACATAACCTTTAAAGCAAATCTTGTTATAACCACTGTTTTTGAATTATTTTATAATTAAAATTATATTTGTCAGAATGACTCAAAATTTGTTGTGCATAGTGCTTTCGATGCAATGAAATATTGTTGCGAAAGAGAAAAGAATTGGTTTCCAGGATTTTTAATTGGGGCACCGTACGGACATCAGATGTGAGAAAATAATTTTTTAATGGAAAATTGTGATGAATAAATAGTTAGAGATGTAGGATTTTCTCTAAATTTGCTGTGCGCAGTGCTTTTGATAAAACAAAATGATGCTGCGAAGGAGAAAAAAATTGGTTCGTAGAGTTCATTATGATGGCACCGTACGGACACTTGACCGAAGGCAAATGCAAATTGTGGCCAATAATTTTTTAGAAAAAATACTTAAAGGTCTTAGATTGGTTTTAAAAGTAATGTGCATACTGGAAATAATGTAATAAAAAAACCCTGCGAAGGAGAACAAAATTGGTTCGCACCATCTAAAGTTACAGTGTGATACGGACGTCCGAGAAGAAAAATTCAGCCAAAAAGTTGTTTTCATTGCACCGCAGGCTAAAAAAAATATTTCTATTCATTGCAGTCACTTCAAAGTAACTACGCATGATGTTGGAGATACACCGAAGCAAATGGTGGAAAATAAAAATTTTTGGAGTATGCGCTGCGGAGTAACCCCTTCGACAGACTCCGAAGAGCAACGGATGGTCATTTTAATAGGCACTCTTTGCCTATTATTATAGTGAGTGCCTAAAAATGATAAATTTCACGTATTCACTGAAAAAATTGGTAGTAAACTCACAAAAAAGATTCATCGAATATCCAAAATAATTACAATTTCCCAAATAGAACTAAAAAAAATCGCGAGTATATATTTTTTTCGTTTTATTCTATCTGTCAAACTTTGGAAGCAGATGACAATTTTGTAGCAGACGATACACAGATGCTCATACGTCGCGGCGCGCGTAATCTGTGGCCGGATGATTTTCAAATAAAAAAAATCGACATCTCGTTTCAATGTTTGTTCCTATTCTACGTAAATATAAATGGATTCTACGCGGTATAGCGCAGATAAAAAGTGTGCAATCATAAAAAAAAGAATTTTCTATCCTTCGACCGTCGAAGATTCATCGCAGTCGAAATCTTTGTCAATTATGTTCACCCGATTTATTCGTTTACAGTTAATAATAAAAACTGCTAATTCTTTTTCTGGCAACGTATTTTCTCCTCTTCAAAACAAGCCAAAACAAGAGTCGAAATCTTTTTTCGCTGCCGAGATATGAATTTTTTAAGCAAACACTAATTTTATGAATTTTCGTCAAAAAACGAATCGTTTTTTCAAATTTTTCGAAAATGCCGGCTCTAATCCTTTCCTCTCAAAGAAATCGTATTTACAAACTGACTCTCCGCGTTATTGCGCAGATAAAAAGTGTGCTATGATTAAAAATTTAATTTTTTACACTTCGACCGTTGGAGATTCATCACATTCGAAATCTTTGTCAATTTTGTTCGCTGGATTTATTCGTTTACACTTGATAAGAAAACTGCTAATGATTATTCTATCGACGTATTTCCAACTTTTTTTTTTCAAATTTTTTCAAATTTTCGTCGAAATACGAATTTTTTTCATATGCTCACGTCTTGAAAAGTTTTTTTTCGCAAAAAAAAAAAAAAAACAATTGTACTCTTAAAGAACAATTATAAACAATTATTTATCAAGAAAGTGAAAAATACTGAATTTGTCGATTTTACGAGTTATTCCGTACCGAGAAACTTATCCTCGTTTGTGATTAAATAAAATAAAAAAAAATACGATATGATATGATGCTAAATTTGATATTTTTAAGCGACGATAAATATCAATAAAATTTCATTGAAAAACGAAAAAAATTATCGAATTTCTCAAACTTCTCGTCTCCAATACTTGTCTGTTCTACAGAGACAATATCGAGCTGATTCCATGTATTACGAAGAAGAAAAAAAATATATCTCAAATGGTAGAAATAAAATTTGTTATAAGTGGACTGTCAAAGAGCCTTCAAAGTCGAATTTTTCAAAAATGTCATCAATATGTAAAAAAAAATATTTCGGAGTTATCCAAGATGACAAATTTTTGATTCGAGTAACGTACTACTTCCTCTTCAATACAAGACAGAAACCAAGACGATATATTTTTTCGTTCTCGAGATAGCATTTTTTGCAGCATCCATAAATATCGACAAAATTTCATTGAAAATCACAAAGAATAGCAAATTTCTTGAACTTTTCTTCTACAATGATTTGGTTTCCTACAGATAAAATAACGAACTGATTCCATCAATTATGGGGAAGAAAAAAAACACTGAAGGGGAAGGATTTAAAGGGGATATTTGGCCTGAATGCTAAATGGTAATCGTATTGGTGTCGGTACATGTTTTGTGTGTTTGTTTTATATTCATTAAATCTGGTCATAAGTTTTAAGCCAATAAAACGACTTTACTAGACATGATTTGATTCGTTAAATTAATTTGATCAACTTCTACGTGATGCAATTCGTTATATTTGTCTCGTGTCTCAATATTTGACAATTTATCGTCAAACAAAAAGGAAATATCCGTCGTGAATATTAATAATAAATTGGTACAAAAAAGAAATATTTTTATTCGACGAAGGTTAAAAACTATAAATTAATTTACGTAACTGATAAATGTTTTTCCCTCATACGTACTTTCGAAAAGAAACGCAGAGCGCGATGTATAAACATACTTCATCCGTAGCGCATAGCGCGATGTGTAAATACACTCGATACGGAGCGCGTAGCGCGACGTGCACCCCCGTGAGTGCCTTAAAAAATGTCCCTTTGGGACATTTTTCGGGGGGTTTGGGGGGCGGAGCCCACCAACAAGAGCATCTGCGCCCGCAGGGCGCTGAGACGCTTGTTATCTGCGCAATAACGCGGAGGGTCAGTTTGTAAATACGATTTTTTTGAGAGGAAAGGATTAGAGACGGCAATTTCGAGAAATTTGTAAAAACGATTCGTTTTTTGACGAAAATTAGTAAAATTAGTCTTTGCTTAAAAAAAATCATATCTCGGCAGCGAAAAAAGATTTCGACTCTTATTTTGGCTTGTTTTGAAGAGGAGAAAATACGTTGCCAGAAAAAGAATTTTCCAGTTTTTATTATTAACTGTAAACGAATTAATCGGGTGAACATAATTGACAAAGATTTCGGCTGCGATGAATCTTCGACGGTCGAAGGATAGAAAATTCTTTTTTTTATGATTGCACAGTTTTTATTTGCGCTATACCGCGTAGAATCCATTTATATTTACGTAAAATAGGAACAAAGATTGAAACGAGATGTCGATTTTTTTTTATTTGAAAATCATCCGGCCACAGAGTACGCGCGCCGCGACGTATGAGCATCTGTGTATCGTCTGCTACAAAATCGTGATCTGCTTCCAAAGTTTGACAGATAGAATAAAACGAAAAAATATATACTCGCGATTTTTTTAGTTCTATTTGGGAAATTGTAATTATTTTGGATATTCGATGAATCTTTTTTGTGAGTTTACTACCAATTTTATCAGTGAATACGTGAAATTTATCATTTTTATTACGAATGTGAATAAAATATTGTTACGTCCAAATCAGCATTCCCTCGGTAATTACGGTCAAGGAATATAATTCCTTTTTACACGTTTTGTACCATTAAGGCGCTTTATTTGACTTATTCCCTTTTCGAGTCTGACCTTTCGGAGAGTTACTCGGGATAGGGTACAGAGTGCGCCGCGTTAATGATGTAAATACCCGAACCAAAAGAATAAAAATCGCACGTGGAGAGAGACACTGTCTCGTAGTACGCGTATAGTAAAGGCGTAGTAACCATATGACGAAAGTGTTTACTATAAAATTCTCTGATAAGACGCCGTACGCTCGGTGCGTCTCGTAGTGTAATTCGACCCGTACGTTGTCACTGACCAACGCTCGACTCACTACCTTAGTACTCCTTACCAGATGCTGAAGAGATCACTTATTAATTCGCACTTTAATTTAAAGAAGGTATACCCTTCGATATTTATTTTATGATAATGATTGAAATCGGTTTAATTGTTGAGTTGAGATTTAAAATAAATGTTATGGCGGGAAAAACTTACGTGTTGGTGATTGATGAATTAAAATAAAAATTAAATGTTGATTTAAATGTTTAATGTTGAATTTGATGAATGTAGTTGAAGATGATTGAGAATTTGGATTCCTCCTTCCTTCCTTCCTTCAAGGTTTTCCGGTTGGTTGTGTAAAATATTTGAAGATGATGAAATTAACGATGAGATTGAAATTAATAACCGAAATTATTTAATTCGGAATAAATTGTTTAACACTTCGCGTTGATTGTAAATTAAATGTTGAAATTTATTTAAAATGTTTCTCAGCACCAATACACTTTTAAGTTCACTCTCGATAGTTTGGTTTATCGCGTTTTACAGTTTAATTCCCGTTATATTTTTAAAGTCTCGAAAAATCATAGTTGTTCTTTAAAGTTCTGACAACTTTTCGATTCGGACAATGTTAACATTCATAGAAGTCAATTCATATTTTTATATTGTTTTTAGATTGTTGTAGAATGAATTAAACGTCAGAATGTTATTTGATGAAATATCGTTGATTTAGATTATTATTTAAATGTTGATGTACTCTTTTTAGCCAATTCTCAACTATTGCCCTTAACGATTAATTACTGTTGACAACTCTTAACTGTTATTATCCTCGTTCTTAACTGTCCTTTGGTCGCTTTGGGTCTTGTATTTATCAACTGTCTCAGGGGGTCTCCTGGCCCATACTACTCCTCATTGAAGCGTCTACTCCCACCTCAAGTAATTATCGATCGGTCGGTCGGTGACAAGTATTAAATTTTACGATATGACAATTTCTGTTATAAACAACAATTTTTATAATTAAATATTGCTAAAAATATTCCCCTTAATTAAAAATAATAATTGTCGAATGTATATGAAAGTTCTACGATAAATACAAGTAAAGATAACAATTTAAAGACGAAGAACTTATACAATTGATTTAATTATATTTTTGTATGATTAGCTAATAACGATGTGACCCAAATATTCTATTTCATGCTAGATTTTAATATTATTAACGAAATTTCGAGACCTTTTGGTTATTAACGAAATGTTGAAATTAATTTGTTATTATTGATCGTTGAAATGTTAATAATTGACTTAATTGTTGATTATTACGTTTTTAGTTCAAAATTGATTATTAATTTATTGTTCGAGAAGTGCTGCACTCATTAGTGACAACGGTAATTTCTCGAATCGCCTCCTTCGAGACAGCCACACCGATTCTCTGGCTGCACGCTTGTATCAATGCGTGAGTTGCATCGCTACTAGTGTTAGAGCGATAAGCAAGCGTTCGATGATCACGTGAAAGAAAAAGATTCGTATTGCCCGTGTAGTCTGGTTTAAGCAATGCGAATAGGTATTTCCGCTGGCGATACCACCCCTTTCGGTAATTCGAATAGTCACCAAGTCATGTCCAAGTATATGACCAGTACTATGCCAATGATTGAATATTTGGCTTTTACCAATTAACATATGTTAGTTATTGTCCAATTATCGATTTTTTATACTGAGAGACGATAATTAAATCACATGCAATGCGTGTGTTTTGGACTATCCTTCGCTCTCCACCTTATTTTCTATTCTGTTTTCTCTCATAAATGGTTATAAATATTGTAAAATTTGGCTATTTTGAAATTAAGTCGGCGAATAAAATTTTAAAATTCGCCAGACGTAACAATATAGTAAAATTTTGCGAATGATTTTCGGTAATAATATATTATTTTCGAAATAAAAAACGCAAACATTTGTGAATCTGTGTATGATATTTCGTGTTTTATTTTTCACAACCGAAGTTTTTTTTTAACATGATGAAAAATGGATTTTTGGCAAATCTAAATAACATAACCTTTAAAGCAAATCTTGTTAAAACCGCTGTTTTTGAATTATTTTATAATTAAAATTACATTTGTCAGAATGACTCAAAATTTGTTGTGCATAGTGCTTTCGATGCAATGAAATATTGTTGCAAAAGAGAAAAGAATTGGTTTCCAGGATTCTTAATTGGGGCACCGTACGGACATCAGATGTAAGAAAATCATTTTTTTATGGAAAATTGTGATGAATAAATAGTTAGAGATGTAGGATTGTCTCTAAATTTGCTGTGCGTAGTGCTTTTGATAAAACAAAATGATGCTGCGAAGGAGAAAAAAATTGGTTCGTAGAGTTCATTATGATCGCACCGTACGGACACTTGACCGAAGGCAAATGCAAATTGTGGCCAATAATTTTTTAGAAAAAATACTTAAATGTCTTAGATTGATTTTAAAAGTAATGTGCATACTGGAAATAATGTTATAAAAAAACCATGCGAAGGAGAACAAAATTGGTTCGCACCATCTACAGTTACAGTGTGATACGGACGTCCGAGAAGAAAAATTCAGCCAAAAAGTTGTTTTCATTGCACCACAGGCTAAAAAAAATATTTCTATTCATCGCAGTCACTTCAAAGTAATTACGCATGATGTTGGAGATACACCGAAGCAAATGGTGAAAAATAGAAATTTTTGGATTATGCATTGCGGAGTAACCCCTTTGACAGACTCCGAAGAGCAACGGGTGGTCATTTTAATAGGCACTCTTTGCCTATTGTTATAGTGAGTGCCTAAAAAATTGGTTCATAGAGTTCATTATAATGACACCGTAATTGTGGCCAATAATTTTTTAGAAAAAATACTTAAACGTCTCAGGGACTTCCGTTTCCGGCGAGTGAGAGAGCGAAAGTGTGATAGAGTGGTGAGAAGGAGAAAAGGAAAGAAAGGGAGAAAAACGTGAGTAGAGAGATGGTGAAGAAAGGGATAGAGAGAGGAGAGACGAGAGAAGAGAGGGAGAGAAACAGAGCGAGTGGGAAAGGGCGGAGGAAAACAGGGAGAAAGGAAAGAGAAGGGATTTGGAGGTTAAGGACGAGGAGAGGAAGAAGGGCAGTGACAGCAGAGGGGAGAGGAAAGAGGTAGAGAGAAAGACGTGGGTACGGAGTAAGCGAGATAGGTGGCAGCGCAAAGCGAGGCAGCATAAGGAAGAGCGAGAGCGGAGCGAGGTAAGATAGGGATTAAGAGGCGAGCAGAGCGTGCGGAGATAAGGAAGAAAGAGCTAGGGAGTCGGTGCGATAGGAAGCGAGAAAAGAGGATAAAGAAGGATATAGAGATAGAAGGTAAAAGCAAGGGGAAAGAAGTAGAGATGATAGGAGGATTAGAAGATGAGAAGGGGGGAGGAAATGCGGAAGAGGCGAGAAAAAGGGGCAGGAAATCTAACGCGGAGAGACTGGAGAGGGAAAGGAGCGCAAGCACAGGAGATATGAGGGACCTAAAGGACATGTGGAAAAGGAAAAGGGGACAGCTGGAGGAGGAGGAGAGGGACGGGAAAGGCGGGGAAGAAGAGGTGGAGCAAATTTTTAGGAGAAGTAAGATCGGTGAGATCGCCGGAGAAGGGAAAGGGGGAAGGTGAGCAGATGAGAGAGATAAAGGAGATGATAAGGGAAATGAGAGAAGAGATGAGACAAGAGATAAGAGAGGTAAGAGCGGATGTGGTGAGCCAGGGGAGGAACGTAAGAGAAGAGGTGGCAAAGCTAAGAGAGGAGATGAGGAAGGGAGAAGCGAGAGGAGAAGGGAGAAGAGAGAGGAGATGAGGAAGGCGAGAAAGGAAAAAGAGGAAATGGAAAGGAAAACGAGGGAACTGGAGGGAAGGGTGCAAGGTGCGGGGGAAGCAGAGAGGAAAATAGGAGAGTTAAGTAGGAGAATAGCGGAGATGGAGGAGGAAAGAAGGGGAAGAGGAGGGCGAACAGAGGGGAAGGGGGTAGGACATAGGGTGAAAGAGATAGAAGCAAAGATGGAGAAAGGGGAAAGGGCGAGAAGGAGAAGAAACGTGATAGTGAAGGGAGTGAAAATGGAGGGCACGGCGTGGCAAACGACGCAGAGCATAATGGAGAGCATAAGGGTGCAGGCGAGGGTGGAAGCGGTGAGAGAAGTAGAGAGAATGAAAGACTGGGGGCAGCAAGGAACGCAAGCGATACTGGTGGTGAGGATGTGAGACGTGGAGGGAAAAAAAGAGGTGATGAAGAGAAGATGGAATGTGAAGGAGAGGGAAGTGAGGATAGAAGACGACATGACATGGAAGGAAAGGAAAATGCAGTGGCGATTAAGGGAAATAGGATATAGGGAAGGGAGGAAGGGAAGAAGAACAAGGATAAGCTACGGAAAGATAAAAATAGAAGGGAAAATGTGGTGGTGGGATGAACGAAGGGAGAAGCTGAGAAATTGGTGAGGAGAGGAGTGGGAAGAGGAGGGGGAAGGGCAGCAGAGAAGGAAAGATAGGAGGAAGGGAGGGGGGAACGAGGAACGAAACAGCAGCATGGCAGGTGCGGCAGGGGGGGAGGCAAAAAACGAATAGGGGGGCAAGGGAAAGGACAGGAGGAAAGAGATCGACAGTGGAGGATAGCTTTTTGGAATGTGGCGGGGCTGGAAAACAAGGATAGGGAATTCTGGAAGGAATTGGAGGAATGGGAGGTAATAGTGATGATGGAGACATGGGTAGAGAAAAGAGGATGGGACAGGATGAAGGAGAGGTTGCCAAAAGGATATAGGTGGACAGTACAAGGAGCGGAGAGAAAGAGCAGGAAGGGAAGAGCGATGGGGGGGATCATTGTGGGAGTGAGGGAGGAAATGGCATGCGAGGAACAGGGAGAGGAGGAGATGGAGCAAGGGATGATGGTGAGGAGAATAGAGACAGAAAGAAGTAGCTGGACAGTGATAGGGGTGTACGTGAACGGGGACATAGAAAGAAAAGTGGAAAAACTATGGGGGTGGGTAGAGAGACAAAGAGAGAGGGAGTAAATAATAATATGGGGGGACTTTAACGCAAGGACAGGGGAGGAAGGGGGAGGAGCAGGAGGAAGCGTGGAGGAGGAGGGAGGGAGGAAATCGAAGGACAAGAAAATAAACAGGGAGGGAAGAAAATTGATAGGGATGCTGGAAGAGGTGGGCTGGGAGATAATGAACGGGATCATAAAAGGGGATGAGGAAGGGGAGTTCACATACACAGACAGTGATAGACTACGTACTGGGGGACCACAGGGTAAGGGAAGGAATCGATAGGTTGGTAGTGGGGGAAAAGGTGGAAAAGGTGGCATCCGCTGGTGGTTACGATGAAGGAGGGAAAGGGAAAAAGAAGGGCAAGAGAAAAGAGGGAAAGAAAAGGAGGGGGAGGTAAATGGACAGAGGAAACGAAAGCGAGGTACGCGAGGGAGATGGCGGGAGCAACGGGGAGGGGGGGGGGGAGAGCTACAAGACATGGTGGAAGGGGTGACGAAAAGAATCATGGGGGCGATAAGGAAATGCACTAAGGAGGGGGGGGGGGGGGGGAAGAAAGGAGAAAGAGAAGGGAGGGATGGTGGGATGACGAATGCCAGGAAAAGAAAGGGGAGGTTAGAGGAGAATTAAGGAGGTGAAGGATGGAAGGAGGCTGGAAGCAGGGATACAGAGACAGAAAGAAGGAGTATAAGGAGATGTGTGAGAGGAAGAAAAAGGAAGAACAGAAAAGGTTAATAAGAGAGGTGGCAGAAGTGAGAACAGAGAACGTGGTATGGGAAATTGTAAATAGAGGGGGGGAAAAGAGGAAGAAGGTGAATGAGAACATAGAAAAGGGGAAGTGGAAAGAATATTTTATGGGGTTGTTAGGGGGAGAGGAGAGAAGAGTGGTGAGAGGGAGTGAAAAGGCCGGAAGGGAGGGAGAAGAAGAGGAGTTAAGTAGAGAGGAGATAAAGGGAGCGGTAAGAAGGCTGAAGGAAGGAAAAGCATGTGGGGGGGATGGGATACCAAACGAAGCGTGGAAGTTCGGGGGGGAGGAAACAGAGGAGATGGCATGGGAGGTATGTGGGAGAGTATGGAGGGGAGAAGGGTGGCCGCAGAGTTGGAAGGAGGGTATAATATCTCCAATAGTAAAGAAGGGGGAAGGAGGGAAAGTGCAGGATTATACAGGAGTGATGCTGATGCCGACGGTGTACAAAGTATACGCGTCGGTGCTGGCGAAAAGAATAGAGAGGGAAGTGGAGGAAAAGGGGATGATGCCGGAGGATCAGACGGGTTTCAGGAGGGGTAGGGTAGGGTCAGGAGGGATTGGTAGACAACGTCTTTGCGTTAAACTACCTGGTGGGGCGACAGGTGAGTAGGGAGAGAGGAAAGTTGGTGACCCTGTTCGTGGACTTAAAGACAGCCTTTGATTCAGTGGACAGGGGGGTACTGGCGAGGGCAATGGAGAAGAAAGGGGTGAGGAAGGGGTTGAGAGAGAGGGTAGAGGAGATATATAGGGAAACAATGAGCAGGGTAAAAGAAGTGCAGATAAGGGACAGAATAAGGAAAGCGGGAATGGTGATGAAGCAGGTGTGGGGGATAGGAAAGAGGAAATTCGGAAAGAGCTGGAAAAGGAGAATGTGGTTGTTTGATACGCTAGTGTGGACGGTGATGGGGTATGGGGTGGAAATATGGGCTTGGGAGGAGAGAAGTAAGGTGGAGGCGACACAGGAAAGGTACATAAGGTGGGTGTTAGGGCTAGACTGGAGGACGCCGGGGTATATGGTAAGAGAGGAAGCAAAAAGGGGGAAGATGAGAACAAGGGCGAGGAGGAGAGCATGAGCGTATGAGGAAAAACTAGAGAGGGGCGAGGGAAATCCCCAAATAGAACTAAAAAAATCGCGAGTATATATTTTTTCGTTTTATTCTATCTGTCAAACTTTGGAAGCAGATGACAATTTCGTAGCAGACGATACACAGATGCTCATACGTCGCGGCGCGCGTACTCTGTGGCCGGATGATTTTCAAATAAAAAAAAATCGAAATCTCGTTTCAATCTTTGTTCCTATTTTACGTAAATATAAATGGATTCTACGCGGTATAGCGCAAATAAAAAGTGTGCAATCATAAAAAAAAGAATTTTCTATCCTTCGACAGTCGAAGATTCATCGCAGCCGAAATCTTTGTCAATTATGTTCACCCGATTTATTCGTTTACAGTTAATAATAAAAACTGCAAATTCTTTTTCTGGCAACATATTTTCTTCTCTTCAAAACAAGCCAAAATAAGAGTCGAAATCTTTTTTCGCTGCCGAGATATGATTTTTTTTAAGCAAAGACTAATTTTACGAATTTTCGTCAAAAAACGAATCGTTTTTTCAAATTTCTCGAAATTGCCGTCTCTAATCCTGTCCTCTCAAAGAAATCGTATTTACAAATTGACTCTCCGCGTTATTGCGCAGATAAAAAGTGTGCTATGTTTAAAAATTTAATTTTTTACACTTCGACCGTCGGAGATTCATCACATTCGAAATTCTTTGTCAATTTTGTTCGCTGGATTTATTCGTTTACACTTGATAAGAAAACTGCTAATGATTATTCTATCGACGTATTTCCAACGTTTTTTTTCAAATTTTTTTAAATTTTCGTCGAAATACGAATTTCTTTCATATGCTCACGTCTTGAAAAGTTTTTTTTCGCAAAAAAAAAAAACAATTGTACTCTTAAAGAACAATTATAAACAATTATTTATCAAGAAAGTGAAAAACACTGAATTTGTCGATTTTACGAGTTATTCCGTACCGAAAAACTTATCCTCGTTTGTGATTAAATAAAATTTTTTAAAATACGATATGATATGATGCTAAATTTGATATTTTTAAGCGACGATAAATATCAATAAAATTTCATTGAAAAACGAAAAAAAATATCGAATTTCTCAAACTTCTCGTCTCCAATACTTGTCTGTTCTACAGAGACAATAACGAGCTGATTCCATGTATTACGAAGAAGAAAAAAAATATATCTCAAATGGTAGAAATGAAATTTGTTATAAGAGGACTGTCAAAGAGCCTTCACAGTCAAATTTTTCAAGAATTTCATCAATTTGTAAAAAATATTTCGGAGCCATCCAAGATGACAAATTTTTTATTCGAGTAACGTACTACTTCCTCTTCAATCCAAGATAGGAACCAAGACGATATATTTTTTCGTTCTCGAGATAGCATTTTTTTTGCAGCATCCATAAATATCGACAAAATTTCATTGAAAATCACAAAGAATAGCAAATTTCTTCAACTTTTCTTCTACAATGATTTGGTTTCCTACAGATAAAATAACGAACTGATTCTATCTATTATGGTGGAGAAAAAAAACACTGAAGGAGAAGGATTTAAAGGGGATATTTGGCCTGAATGCTAAAAGGTAATCGTGGTGGTGTCGGTACATGTTTTGTGTGTTTGTTTTATATTCATTAAATCTGGTCATAAGTTTTAAGCCAATAGAACGATTTTACTAGACATGATTTGATTCGTTAAATTAATTTGATCAAGTTCTATGTGATGCAATTCGTTATATTTGTTTCGTTTCTTAATATTTGACAATCTATCGTCAAACAAAAAGGAAATATGCGTCGTGAATATTAATAATCAAATGGTACAAAAAAGAAATGTTTTTATTCGACGAAGGTTAAACACTATGAGTTAATTTACGTAACTGATAAATGTTTTTCCCTCATACGTACTTTCGAAAAAAAACGCAGAGCGCGACGTATAAACATACTTCATCCGTAGCGCATAGCGCGATGTGTAACTACACTCGATACGGAGTGCGTAGTGCCACGTGCACCCCTGTGTGTGCCTTAAAAAATGTCCCTTCGGGACATGTCGGAGGTTTTGGGGGGCGGAGCCCACCAACAAGAGCATCTGCGCCCGCAGGGCGCTGAGACGCTTGTTTTTAATTGAGTCATATTTGTTTCATGAAAAAAAAAATTTTTAATTAAAAAATGTAAAAAACTAAAAAATTTTAAATTAAAAATTAAAAAATTTAAAATTTAAAAAATTTAAATATTTAAAGAAAACTTCCTTTCGCGGTATCGTCTCTTTTTCTGTTGTCTTCCACTCTTCTGTCTTTTTCACTTTTTCACTCTCCTGTCTTTCTCACTCCTCCGCGATATTGTTATCCTCCTCGGCATCATCTACGAGAACGATGTCGAGGCGTTCGTATTAACGATTAAAGTGTTCGGCGATGATACGCCCCATGTCAATAAAAGGCATCTCCTCTCTATCATCCCCGTAATTGGTTTTGAACAAAGCAATGACGGGGTAGGGAGTGTCTTTCTAGCGTTAACGCCGTAAACGCAACGGTATTATTATTATTACTAGCCCGCACAGCACCACCACCGTCATCATTATCGCCGTCACCCCTCCGTTCTTCTTCTTCTTCTTCTGCCGGATCGTCCTCGTCTGCGAAGCCCTCATCGCCATCATTATCGTCGCCATTAGCGCCCCACATTTTAATCCGTTCTCCTTCTTCTTCTTCTTCCTCGTCAGAGTCGCCGTTGTCGTGTGCGGCTGCTTCCTCCAAGGCTTGAGCGATTTCATCGTTCAGGTAGTTTTCAGCCTCGTAACTCACGGTTTCATCGTCTGCCAATTCGCGGAGTCCGTAAATTTTGCTGTATACCACGAGAGCCGGAATGGTAGCAAAAAGTGAATGAGGCCTGAATAACTCCCTGAACTCGCAATATGTAGAAACGTCCTCGTCTACGACATAAACCTCTGTATAGCCGTCATCGTCTATATAGACAATTTCACATCGATGCTTATTATATTTCCGCCGCAGCACACAAGCCGTGCCGGGTGCTGTAAACCGGCAAGGAAGCTTCCACTGTAAGTTACAGCTTTTATAAAATTCGTTCATTAATGTTTCAAGAGTCTTATAAGACCCACACAAATTGTCGGAGCAGATGGCTATTATGCACGCCGACGCTACGTGCAACACTTCACACACGAAACCCTCTGGCATTTCGGTGGTGGGGTATCGGAGATACATTATTAAAAATTTTAAAAACACGTACACACACGCACACGCAATATAAATAACGATTCACGCGATACCAATACAACTCTATTAAACGTAGTACCTATTTAAATCTTAGCGATGAACTTATTGTATTTTATCCCGTAAGTCGAGTGTCACGTTTGGAGGTTGATGAAAGACTAATGATGCGTTTCATATATTTGCGAGATATAGGAGGGGATATAGAGAGCATGGCAACCATCTTCACTGTAATTAATATTGGTACATTCCCAGACAGCCGCTCAGGGTCACCTCACGGATTGATTCCCGAAAATACAGTGTCAGCGCATTCCCCGGTGCGCTCGTGGCTGCAGCTACACTTCGTATAGCGAAAAGAGATGTTCTTTATAAAGAGGAATTATAGAATTAAATATCGTGATTTTCTCGATCTTATGAATGTTAGCATATTAGGGCGTGGCATTTTTATTCGGGAGTCTAATTCAAGAACGGTAATTGCTACGCGAATGTAGACGACGGGAGTACCATCCCTGTGGCCCCCTCTTCCCTCTCCTGAGAGTGCCAATCACTGTACCTATTGGTAATTCGCGGTTTTCATCTCCTCATGAAGAGGAAGAACTTATCGAAGTGGCCGATAATACGGAGCGCCAATACCAGCAGGGGCATGAGGCCCCTCTTATAGAGGTAGCAGCCGACAATGCAGTGTATCAGCATCACCAACGGTGTGAGGCCCCCCTTATAGAAGCAACAACTGTAGTCGATAATGGAGAGAGTACGCGTCAAGATGAGCCTATTGAATGTTCACTCGTAAATTTTCTGCGTGATATTCTCTTTGCGCGTGAGTATAAAATTGAAGCAATATGAGAATTAAAGGAAAACGTGTAAGTGACTAATTATATTCAAAATTGACAGCAGCATTTCGGTTTCGTCTACCGAGACCTGTAGAAGTTGAAGATAGCGGAACGTCTGAATTGCATACACTCGAGGGTCCTATAGAGAGCGAAGAAGAATAAGAAGTCCAGCACTCGCAGCGATCAGAGGCTGATGATGATGATGAAGAAAACTGTATATACCATGAAAATCAGTTGTGGGCATACCGCTGTTGTAATCCTGACCTAGCGAGGACTGAGTGTGCAGGAGAAGAAGAGGAGGAAGTCTCAGCACCCTCTGAATTGCCCACGCCGGAGGAGAGGGACGAAGAAGATGCGTCATTACTGAGTGCAGGGGTACAGCAAAATGAAGACGAAGAAAGCCAACTATGGGAGAATACGATAGCAGAGTGTGAAATACCACAAACTCTAGAGCCTCGAGATCACAGTTGGTTTCACGATCTGATGGTTGATGATGACGATACAGGTAAATATACATTAATTTTAATTTCGAAGATATACTAAGTTGAATTATTTTGTAGCAGGGCGGTTGGTAGCAACTTTAATTGATGATGACGATACTTAAATTACTTCACCAGGTACTAACAATATTTCAACGAATTTCAGAAAGAATAAATGGTTGTCATTAATTCATAATACCTTTTTACAGAAATACAGACGGGCGCCGGTAGAACACCCAGCCTAGCGACGAAAACCTCAACATTTGGCGACGTACAGCCACCGGGGATGCGAGTTGAGATAGTGCAGAGCATCAGGCGCTATTTTAAACGATTTAAACTTCGAGGCCAGGAGACTACGTTGTAAATACTCAGGCCTCCCTCACAAACAAATATCATAGAGTGGCTCGAGGGTGCGTTCCGTGACCTATTAACGTATATAACTAATTCCTGTGAGGGTGGCGACTATGCAGGTATATCGTTTACAGCCGACCATTTATCTCAGGGCCCCGTATGGCTTTTTTTTCGGCCGGTTCGTGACTTTACGTTTGAAGATATTTGGCAATTGAGTGTTGCTCAAAGCGCAGCGTCAATAGATATAAATGACTCGTGTGATATGAACATGTCTGTTGTCAAGGGTATCGAGGGTACAGGTAGAAAAGCTCTCACGCACGAGGCCATCGCAAAAAAATCCATTTTGACAATACGAAACGATGATAACTTATGCTTACCGCGCTCACTCGTAGCAGCTCGAGTTCATGCCGAACGGGGCGAAATACGAACACGGGCTCTGCATGCAAATTGGCAAAGGATTAGACAAATCAACGGATCGCTGCAAAAAGAGCCGGCATTACAACTTACAAGAGCTGCAAATGTTTGTATACCTAGAAACGGTTGTCGTCTCAGCGAAGTTGCACTGTATCAAGATCTATAGAGAAGCTGCATTTAATGGTACACAACAAGTTCTGAATATATTCGATTCAGCACACTCTATATATTGTGAATCACGAGCGTTCATACCATTACGAGCCAATTTTAAATGTTAGAGTGGCTGTCGGCTGCTCGGGTTTTTGCCATCTATGTAACAGGCTACATCGTCATTAGATCACAGATATCTGAAAAAGAAATGTCCGCGGTGTTGGAAACAGCCACCATGCGATCCCAGTGCAAACGAGCTAATAAAATGCGTAGGGTGCAATCGTGAATTTTTTGGGGAAGAATACGCATGTCATCACAGCACAACCGTAGTAAAGTACACGCGAAATAAAATAGGCGCTACGCTTTGTGAAGCACTTAAGTGATGCAGACTATGCTTCAGAACGATACATCCTTTGGTGAAAAAAAAAACATGTATGCGGTTATAGTTTTTGCACAGTATGTAAATCCGATCAGTTGCACAATCATTTATGTTACATGTCGACCGTTCGACGGAAGGAATTTAAAAACAATATTTACATTTTTTATGACTTTGAAACGCAACAGTGTACGCCGTTACAAGGCGATCCTACTGTATTTGTGCACGAGCCGAACCTCTGTGTAGCTCAACGTGTCTGCACATTCTGATGTGATAATGTTTCTATAGACGACCCATGTGAATATTGTGGGACACACGAATTTGTATTTAGGCACAGTCCCTTATGTCAACTTGTAGAATTAGCTATGCAGGAAAACAGAGATTTTTCGCGCACATCTTTAATTGCTCATAATGCAGGCGGGTTTGACGCATAGTTCATTTTGCGCTATTTAGTCAATGAAAAAATACTCGCAGATACCCGAATTGATAATGAACGGGACGAAAATTATTACCATGCGAATCGGTAAGCTCGTATTTCTCGACAGCTTAAATTACTTTCACATGCCTCTAAGTGCGTTACCAAAAGCCTTTGGCTATTGCTAAAGGTGTTTTTCCCCACTTGTTTAATAGGCTTAAAATTCAAAATTATGTGGGAAAATTGTCGCCCATAGAATATTTTTCCCCGGAAACGATGAACGCTGCTGCTCGCAAAAAATTATTAGGATGGTATAAAGAATTGAATGATGCCAATTATGTATTCGATTTTGCAAAAGAGATAGTGTCCTATTGCAAGACCGATGTCACAATATTGAGAAGAGCTTGTATCGCTTTTAGGCGTTTGTTCATTACCAGCGGAGATGTTTGCCCGTTCGACGAAAGCACTACGATAGCTTCTGCTTGTTTTCGCGTTTTTCGAAAAAACTTTCTGAAAAATTAATCAATAGGCATTATACCCACCGGGGGTTACAGGTGGGCTCATAGTCAGTCAAAAAAAGCGATCGCATGGCTCGTATGGAGGGAGCATTCTCTCGGATGCTTAATAACTCACGCAGGTCGAACGCGAAAATAAAATATTTCAAAGCCTTCTGGTAGACGGGTACTACGAAACACAGGATGCGGAGCATGTATTGTAGTATCACGGCTGCTATTGGCACGGATCCCCTCACTGTTTCGCAATAAACAGAGAAAGCAAACAGAGCGACGGGGTATCTATGAATGAGCGTTTCGAGAAGACGATTGCTATGAGTAATAGGATCCGTGCAGGTGGGTACGTACTTACCGATATTTGGGAATGCGAGTACGACCGTATGTTAGAAGCAAATGGCGAAATGAGGGAATTTGTACGTAATCACACGTTAGTTATGTTAGAACCTCTCAATCCACGGAATGCATTCTTCGGAGGGCGTACGGAAAACATGGTTACACTCTACGATGTAAACAATACAGAGCAGATACGCTATGTGGATGTCTGCTTCTTGTATTCTTACATCTGTAAATGTGGCAAGTATTCTATTGGTCATCCCACAGTATATGTAGGTGACGAGTGTAAGGCTTTGACAGGTCCTGATAACACGGACCTGTCAAAAGTCGAAGGGCTTGTAAAATGTACTGTATTACCGCCGCGGAATTTGTATCATCCCGTCCTACCTGTGCGTATGCATCATCGTTTGTTATTCGCTCTGTGTCGGAGCTATTGCGAGAGTATGAACCAAGAAGACTGTGTGCACGAAAATCCTGACGAACGCGCGTTTGATGGAACATGGGTGATAGACGAGCTGCGAAAAGCTGTCTCGTGTGGGTATAAAGTGATAAGTGTTGATGAAATATGGCAATATCAAATAACGCGGTTTCAGCGTGAAACAAACGAGGGTGGCCACTTTGCTCCCTATATAAATACATTTCTGAAAATCAAACAAGAAGACTGTGGGTGGCCCGATAACTGTTCTCAAGACAGCGTAGCTCAAGATCAATATATTGCTGCTTTTGAACAGTCCGAAGGCATTAAGCTGGACCGCAATGCGATAGACAAAAATCCCGGTTTACGGTCCGTGGCTAAGTTATGTCTCAATTCATTCTGGGGTAAATTCGGCCAGTGCGAAAATTTGTCACAAACGGCAATAGTGTCCACCCGTAAGGAGCTTATGGATAGATAGATAGATAGATAGTTTATTTGTTAAAGACATTATAGTCTATATAAATGGAGTTTCGTCCTTCGAACGTATACATTATTATACACTGTTATACACAGAGATCCTATGCTTACAGTTACAACGGTTTACAAACAATGTCCTTATATTTAATTCGGGAAATATTCGGTACTCTTACTTCGTTGTACGTTACAAAGTTTCATTTACAATGCTCGTTTTTTTTTTTCTTTATTCGTTGGTTATGAATGCTCTTAATGTAAGTGACTTAATGACGTACAGGTAAATATCGTTTAGTTGATTATAGTGAGTAACGGTGAGTAAGTCGCTAAACTGTTCTTCGTCGTTGCCTTGGCGCAGGTATTTTGTCAGGTAATGCTTCCTGCCCGCGTAGAAAAAATTAGTATGGGATTGACTCTGGGAGAACGATGGTCGAGAGTCTGGGATTTATTTGGGATTGAATCTGGGAAGCACTATGGGCAGTTAGCTGGGTTTTGGGACCCGGCTAGATGGTTTCCCAGACCTTTTCCCATCGCTTCAGTGGACGGGGGAGTCCTCGTGCAATCAATCCCATACGTATTTCCAGATTCTCTCCCGGCCGTACCGTACGACCGGGGGGATCCTCGCGCGATCAATCCCATACATAGAATCCCATATTATGTGTAAATGAAAGAAGAAGGAAAAATAGATTTTGTCAAATGGAAGGAAAAAATGAAAAACGAAGAAATATGCTCAAATCTAATTTTTTTCAACGAATATGATTTCGCCGTGCAAAGTTAAGCGCTGTAGTACATAATCGGCGGTTAAATTTCATTTAAGGCCCCAAAAATAATGTGATGTACTGGGAAAAGCTTGGATAGATAAATTAAAAGATCTATGTTAAACTCATCCAATACTTTACAATATTTTTGGGACCTACATCGAATTTCAAACGCCGATTACGTACAGCAGCATTTAACTTTGCTCGGGGAACTCATATCCGTCGAAAAAAATTGGTTTTAGGCATATTTTTTCGTTTTTTATTTTTTTCTTCCATTTGACAAAATCTTTTTTTTCATCTTCTTTCACTTACACATAACATGGGATTCTATGTATGGGATTGATCGCGCAAGGATTCCCCCGGTCGTACGCGACGGCTGGGAGAGAATCTGGAAAAGCATATGGGATTGATTGCACGAGGATCCCCGTTCGTATGCGACGGCTGGGAGAGAATCTGGAAAAGCGTATGGGATTGATTGCACGAGGATTCCCCCCGTCCACTGAAGCTATGGGAAAAGGTCTGGGAAACCATCCAGCCGGGTCCCAAAACCCAGATGACTGCCCATAGTGCTTCCCAGATTCAATCCCAAACAAACCCCAGCCTCTCGCCCATCGTCCTCCCAGAGTCAATCCCATACTAATTTTTTCTACGCGGGTGTACGCATCGAAAATTGGGCAATGTAGTATAAAGTGGGCTAGGTCATCTTGCTGATAGAGATTGCAAAGAGAGCATATCACTGCCGTTCATTAATGCCTGTTTTGACATTTCCCGCGAAAATTGATAGTGTTTTGTTGTCTGGTGGATTTCTGGTTGCGAGCGAGATTCACATCGATGTGTCGTAACGTAACGTCTTTGAAGGGTAAATGACAGAACCTAAAAACGTTTGACATCGGTGCGGTGATGTGAACTAAATTGGCTAATGGCCCGCCATAATGAAAAATTTTTTATTGGGGTTAGCCCGCGGCAATTTCAAATGAAGAGTCGTGATATAATATATAATGTGTTTCAAAATAAAAATTGAATAAAAAAAAATGTTTCTCTTATTTAGAATTTAGAAGTTAGCGACGTCCAGGTCACCCTAATGGTTTCTCGCCATCGTGTGACTTTGGCTCCGTAGTTTTTAATTGTCCGGCACATGAAAAACCTTCTCCAGAGTATCGCGCCAAAGCACGTCAATGCCCGCGACGTCCAGGTTACCCTAACGATTTCTCGACATCGTGTGACTTTGGCTCCGTAGTTTTTAGATGTCCGGCAAACGAAAAACATTCTCCAGAGTATCGCGCCAAAGCACGTCAATGCCCGCGACGTCCAGGTTACCCTAACGATTTCTCGACATCGTGTGACTTTGGCTCCGTAGTTTTTAGATGTCCGGCAAACGAAAAACATTCTCCAGAGTGTCGCGTCAAGAAACGCCAATGCCCGCGATGTCCAGGTCGACCTAGTGACTTCTCGACATCGTGTGACTTTGGCTCCGTAGTTTTTTGATGTTCGGCATATCAAAAACCTTTTCCAGAGTGTCGCGTCAAGAAACGTCAATGCCCGCGATGTCCAGGTCACTCTAGTGACTTCTCGACATCGTGTGACTTTGGCTCCGTAGGTCTTCGCATTTCCTGTTCCTTTTCGTAGTTCCGGCAGTCCAGGCCGACCTGTTCACAGTCCTGAAATGCAGATCGACCTCTTCGTAGTTCTCAAGAACCATTCTGTAGCTTGGCAATGCGCGATCGATTGTCGCGAGCTTATGATGCAGATTTTACATAGATTCGAAGAAAACGGAGATGAAATCGATGATTGCGCTTCGACTACCGGAACGGTATGAGTGATCCGATGTCAGTGAACGCGGTCCCAGAGTCAATTTCATCGCCCTAAATTTAATCGAATAATCATTCTGTAGCTTGGCAATGCGCGATCGACTGTCGCGAGCTTATGACGCAGATTTTACATAGATTCAAAGAAAACGGAGATGAAATCGGTGATTCCGCTTCGACTATCAGAACGGGATGAGTGATCCGATGCCAGTGAACGCGGTCCCGGTGATAATTTCATCGCCATAAATTTAATCGAATGATCATTCTGTAGTTTGTCAATGCGCGATCGACCGTCGCGAGCTTATGACGCAGAATTTACATAGATTCGAAGAAAACGGAGATGAAATCGATGATTGCGCTTCGACTACCGGAACGGTATGAGTGATCCAATGTCAGTGAACGCGGTCCCAGAGTCAATTTCATCGCCCTACATTTAATCGAATAATCATTCTGTAGCTTGGCAATGCGCGATCGACCGTCGCGAGATTATGACGCAGATTTTACATAGATTCAAAGAAAACGGAGATGAAATCGGTGATTCCGCTTCGACTATCAGAACGGGATGAGTGATCCGATGTCAGTGAACGCGGTCCCAGAGTCAATTTCATCGCCCTAAATTTAATCGAATAATCATTCTGTAGCTTGGCAATGCGCGATCGACTGTCGCGAGCTTATGACGCAGATTTCACATAGATTCGAAGAAAACGGAGATGAAATCGATGATTGCGCTTCGACTATCGGAACGGTAGGACCGATCCAATGTCAGTGAACGCGGTCGCAGAGTCAATTTCATCGCCCTAAATTTAATCGAATAATCCTTCTGTAGCTTGGCAATGCGCGATCGACCGTCGCGAGCTTATGACGCAGATTTTACAGAGATTTAAAGAAAACGGAGATGAAATCGGTGATTCCGCTTCGACTATCAGAACGGGATGAGTGATCCGATGCCAGTGAACGCGGTCCCAGTGATAATTTCATCGCCCTAAATTTAATCGAATAATCATTCTGTAGCTTGGCAGTGCGCGATCGACTGTCGCGAGCTTATGACGCAGATTTTACATAGATTCGAAGAAAACGGAGATGAAATCGATGATTGCGCTTCGACTATCGGAACGGTAGGACCGATCCAATGTCAGTGAAAGCGGTTTCAGAGTCAATTTCATCGCCCTAAATTTAATCGAATAATCATTCTGTAGCTTGGCAGTGCGCGATCGATTGTCGCGAGCTTATGACGCAGATTTTACATAGATTCGAAGAAAACGGAGATGAAATCGATGATTGCGCTTCGACTATCGGAACGGTAGGACCGATCCAATGTCAGTGAACGCGGTCGCAGAGTCAATTTCATCGCCCTAAATTTAATCGAATAATCCTTCTGTAGCTTGGCAATGCGCGATCGACCGTCGCGAGCTTATGACGCAGATTTTACAGAGATTTAAAGAAAACGGAGATGAAATCGGTGATTCCGCTTCGACTATCAGAACGGGATGAGTGATCCGATGCCAGTGAACGCGGTCCCAGTGATAATTTCATCGCCCTAAATTTAATCGAATAATCATTCTGTAGCTTGGCAGTGCGCGATCGACTGTCGCGAGCTTATGACGCAGATTTTACATAGATTCGAAGAAAACGGAGATGAAATCGATGATTGCGCTTCGACTATCGGAACGGTAGGACCGATCCAATGTCAGTGAAAGCGGTTTCAGAGTCAATTTCATCGCCCTAAATTTAATCGAATAATCATTCTGTAGCTTGGCAGTGCGCGATCGATTGTCGCGAGCTTATGACGCAGATTTTACATAGATTCGAAGAAAACGGAGATGAAATCGATGATTGCGCTTCGACTATCGGAACGGTAGGACCGATCCAATGTCAGTGAACGCGGTCGCAGAGTCAATTTCATCGCCCTAAATTTAATCGAATAATCCTTCTGTAGCTTGGCAGTGCGCGATCGACTGTCGCGAGCTTATGACGCAGATTTTGCATAGATTCGAAGAAAACGGAGATGAAATCGGTGATTCCGCTTCGACTATCAGAACGGGATGAGTGATCCGATGCCAGTGAACGCGGTCCCAGAGTCAATTTCATCGCCCTAAATTTAATCGAATGATCATTCTGTAGTTTGTCAATGCGCGATCGACCGTCGCGAGCTTATGACGCAGAATTTACATAGATTCGAAGAAAACGGAGATGAAATCGATGATTGCGCTTCGACTACCGGAACGGTAGGACCGATCCAATGTCAGTGAATGCGGTCGCCGAGTCAATTTCATCGCCCTAAATTTAATCAAATAATCCTTCTGTAGCTTGGCAATGCGCGATCGACCGTCGCGAGCTTATGACGCAGATTTTACATAGATTCGAAGAAAACGGAGATGAAATCGATGATTGCGCTTCGACTACCGGAACGGTATGAGTGATCCGATGTCAGTGAACGCGGTCCCAGAGTCAATTTCATCGCCCTTAATTTAATCGAATAAGACGATGGCGACGAGGAACAACGAGGGATAACAACGATCGACGCAGGACGACGACGAGGGACAACGAGGATGGACGCAGGACGACGACGAGGGACAACGAGGATCGACGCAGCACGACGACGACGGACAATGCGGGACAACGAGAATGGACGCAGGACGACGACGAGGAACAACGAGGATCGACGCAGGACGACGACGAGGGACAACGAGGATCGACGCAGGACGACGACGAGGGACAACGAGGATCGCAGCAGGACGACGACGCGGGACAACGAGGATGGATGCAGGACGACGACGAGGGACAACGAGGATGGACGCAGGACGACGACGAGGGACAACGAGGGACAACGAGAATGGACGCAGGACGACGACGAGGGACAACGAGGGACAACGAGGATGGATTCAGGACGACGACGAGGAACAACGAGGATCGACGCAGGACGACGACGAGGGACAACGAGGATCGCAGCAGGACGACGACGCGGGACAACGAGGATCGCAGCAGGACGACGACGCGGGACAACGAGGATGGATGCAGGACGACGACGAGGGACAACGAGGATCAACGCAGGACGACAACGAGGGACAACGAGGATCGACGCAGGACAACGAGGAGGGATGACGAGGATCGACGGAGGACGACAACGAGGGACAACAATAATCAACTTAATACGACGACGAGGGACGGAACCAAGCGACGAAGACGACCATCGCTGGAAAGCGACGACTCGCAACAGGTAAGTATGTATCTTCAAGGTAAGATCTAATTAAGTATCTATATTAATGATTTTCTCTCTTATTTTCAGATTCGATAGTTTATACGAGAAAACAGATGCGTTGTATATTTATCAAGATGAAATTAGTTTAGTGAACGGGCGGCGGATATTTTTTTTTAACAAATTTGAACAAAGAATTTGGTTTAGACAAAAATTTAGGTACTGCTGTACGGTGTATGATTATAGTTGGTTTTGTAATTGAATGTTTCTTGATTTTCCAATAAAAAATCCAATTGTCGTCTCCTTTTTCGTTTTGGCTTTTCCTTCGCTCCTTCTGTACCATTCTCTCTTTCTTTTTCTCGTTCTTTCTTCTCTCGTTCATTTTCTCGTTCTTTCTCTCGTTCATTTTCTCGTTCTTTCTCTCGTTCTTTTTCTCTTTCTTTTTCTCGTTCTTTCTCTCTTTCTTTTTCTCTTTCTTTCTCTCGTTCATTCTCTCGTTCTTTCTCTCGTTCATTCTCTCGTTCATTCTCTCGTTCTTTCTCTCGTTCATTCTCTCGTTCTTTTTCTCTTTCTTTCTCTCGTTCTTTTTCTCTTTCTTCCTCTCGTTCTTTCTCTCTTTCTTCCTCTCGTTCTTTCTCTCGTTCTTTTTCTTGTTCTGACGCTCGTTCCTTCTCTTGTTCTTTCTCTTGTCCTTTCTCTCGTTCTGTCTCTCTTGCACTATCGTTGTTACTCGTTTCTTCATCATTCTCTCTGCCGTAGCTCCCACTTGTACTGCAATGTGCAGCTTCGTTTTGTAGAACGTCGCTGGAACTGAAAAGTATCAAATAATACAATTATGAATATCTATATCGTTATGATTGCCCGTTCTTATTCCTGTCTTCATTCCCGTTACACCTCCGTTCCCCATCCCATACCCCCTCCTGTTACCGTTTCCATGTCCTTTACTATTCTCAATCCTCTTCCCATTTCCCTTTCCGGTCCCGTTCCCATTCCCCTTCCTATTTTTCTTTTCGTTCCCGCTTCTCTTTCGCATTCCGTATCCTATTCTCCTACTCAATCCTCTCCCCGCTCCTCTTTCCATACCCCTTTTCGTCCGCATTGCCGATCTCATGGCCGTGCCTTTTTGCGCTCCCCTTTGCGCTATCTTTTCCGTTTCCCTTTTTCTTTCAATTCCCTTTTCCGGTCATCTTTCGGTTCCCCTTTCCTTGATCCAGTTTCGCTTTGCGTTCATTTTTCCCGTCTCATTCACCATTCCAATCCCATTCCTGATCCCATTTCCGTTCTCTTTTTGGCCCTTTTCGTTAATCTATCCGTTCCTACTTACTATTCCCAATCCCTTTTCTCTTTTTGCTTTCTATTCCGTTCCCGGTCCCCTCCCCCTTTCCGTTCCGTAATTGCGAAAAAGTACTTACCATCTGTCAGATTCGTTTGCTTTCGCTGCTTTTTTTGCCGTATCATCATATGCCTTCATCTCAGCACGTGCCGCCTCTCCAATTTCTTCATAACTTTGACTACAATATACAATATTTATTAGCGTTTATTATTCATAACTTATGAGAACATAGAAAGAGTTAAACGTTATATTTACAATTTAGAATTTTCCGATGTTTTCTTTTGGATTCCGTGCGTTTTCAGGAAATACAAAAGGAATGCACGCCTACGCTGAATAAAATTGCGTAAGTAGCCGTCTCTTTTACCCCTCCGCTCACCGTCATAGACGAAGTCGCAAATCTTCTTTATGTTCGGCGTCATCAACGCGTCGAATTTCGTCCGATCAACCACGTAGTCGAGTAACGCGACTATCAAACGGCCAAATATTTCCGGCACATACGTTATATTTTTTTCATATTTACACACTTTCTTTCGCGTATATTCGTACTCTCCTACTTCCGACATTGTTTTATAATTCTTCACCGCGTTTCACCTTCCGTATCTGCGTTTGACGTTTAACTGAATATGGCGGTGGGGCTCACGTCACGTTGTTTAGTGCCGTGACGTTATCAACGACACACTGCTTAATGACGTGACGTGAGCCACACGAGCCACAAATGTATTAGCGAATTTCCAACGGAATTTCAATTATAGTTTATTTGTTTCATGAAACCGTAAATACTATGATGACTTATAAAACAATGTCGGAAGTAGGAGAGTACAAATATACTCGAAGGAAAGTGTGTAAACACGAAAAAAATATTACGAACGTGCCGGAAATCTTTGGAAGTTTGATTGTTGGGTAACTCGACTATGTGCTTGATGGACGCAGGACGACGACGAGGGACAACGAGGGACAACGAGAATGGACGCAGGTCGACGACGAGGGACAACGAGAATGAACGCAGGACGACGACGAGGGACAACGAGGATCGACGCAGAACGACGACGAGGAACAACGAGGATCGACGCAGGACGACGACGAGGGACAACGAGGATCGACGCAGGACGACGACGAGGGACAACGAGGATCGATGCAGGACGACGACGAGGGATGACGAGGATAGACGCAGGACGACGACGAGGGACAACGAGGATCGACGCAGGACGACGACGAGGGCAACGGGGATGGACGCAGGACGACGACGTGGGACAACGAGGGACAACGCAGAACGACGACGAGGAACAACGAGGATCGACGCAGGACGACGACGAGGGACAACGAGGATCGACGCAGGACGACGACGAGGGACAACGAGGATCGATGCAGGACGACGACGAGGGATGACGAGGATAGACGCAGGACGACGACGAGGGACAACGAGGATCGACGCAGGAAGACGACGAGGGCAACGGGGATGGACGCAGGACGACGACGAGGGACAACGAGGGACAACGAGAATGGACGCAGGTCGACGACGAGGGACAACGAGAATGAACGCAGGACGACGACGAGGGACAACGAGGAACGACGCAGAACGACGACGTGGGACAACGAGGATCGACGCAGGACGACGACGAGGGACAACGAGGATCAACGCAGGACGACGACGAGGGATAACGAGGATGGACGCAGGACGCCGACGAGGGACAACGAGGATCGACGCAGGACAACGACGAGGGATAACGAGGATGGACGCAGGACGACGACGAGGGACAACGAGGATGGACGCAGGACGACGACGAGGGACAACGAGGATCAACGCAGGACGACGACGAGGGACAACGAGGGACAACGAGAATGGACGCAGGTCGACGACGAGGGACAACGAGAATGAACGCAGGACGACGACGAGGGACAACGAGGATCGACGCAGGACGACGACGAGGGACAACGAGGGACAACGAGAATGGACGCAGGACGACGACGAGGGACAACGAGGATCGACGCAGAACGACGACGAGGGACAACGAGGATCGACGCAGAACGACGACGAGAGGCAACGAGAATCAACGCAGGACGACGGAGAGTATAGTATATCGACAGGCTGCGCGCCGAGGGCCTCTGATGCCACCATTCCTCGTTTTTCAAACTATGGGAGGATCTTCGATCCTAATGATTTTCACGTTTCAGCAAAGTAATAAAATTTTAATCGTCGCTTTTTTTATTAATCGTAAATTGAATGATTTTGCTGTTTTTAAGGTGAATCGAGCGGTTATTTGACTGATCTGAAATCCGCGATTTCCTGACTCCCCCCTACTCATTTGACAAAATCCCAATGTGATAAGATTGCTCAACTCTATTTGTAGCGCACCCTTATTATTAGCCTGATGTCTGAAGAATATCGCGCATTCGCGATTTATCGATATGTGTCGTCGATTGTTTATTGGACTTGATTTGTTTTTCGTTGGGATCTGACGTAAACGTTTTGCAAATGGCTGCGCAAGAAGAAGGTCAAGCGGTTCCTCCGCAAGAAGTTCCAGCGGTACGTCATCGATTCGCGAACTATGCTCCGTCGGTGCGTGGAAGAATCGTCGGCATGGCAATGGCTGGAATGGACGAACACGCAATTCAACGCGCAATCGGATGCGATATTAGGACGGTACGGCTCTGGATACAACGTTACGAAGAGGGTAACGATGCTGCTCTCGCCGATCACCGGAAGCACAATAAGCGACCGAAGAAATCGACTCCGGAACAAGATCGACAATTGTTGGAGTGCATCGAAGAAATGCCATTCGCGACGGTACCGGAAGTGTTGGTGCAGACAGATGTTCCCGTGTCGGTGAGCACCGCTCGACGACGATTAAAAACCGCTGGCATTGCTGCTCACCGACCGGTCAAAAAAACTGCGCTCACAGAGGCACATCGCGAGGAGCGACTACGGTTTGTTCGAGAACATATTAACTGGCAACCAGAAGAATGGGCGGCAGTGATATGGTCCGATGAGAAGGTTTGATCTTAACCGTTTTGTTATAAACTGAATTAAAGACGGAAAAAAAATGTTTACATTTAAAAACTTTATTTCAAACTTAAAACTTAAAACTTAAAACTTGAACTTAACTTTCAAATAGGTTTTCAAGTCGTCCGCGGATGGACGCCGAATAGTATATCGACCACGAGGCCGAGCCTTCCGAACGAATCCAAGATATACGGTTCAAAAGCAGCTAAGTGGTCGTATATCTTGCGGATTCTGGGGTTGTATGTCTGCTGCTGGGGTAATGGCCCTCCACGAAATAACCCCCCGCATGAATTCCCACGAATATGTCGATCTTTTGGAAAATGTAATGCTGCCGTGCGCGCGACAGCGGTTCCCGGCAGATCGATTTCCGGTTATCCGTTTTATGCAAGATAACAGTGCCGTCCACACATCACGGGTAACGATGGCGTGGTTCGCGGAGCATCCGGAGATCGAACTGATGCGTTGGCCGAGCAAGTCGCCGGATCTGAACCCGATCGAGAATTTGTGGAGTAAGTTCTTTGGATTGGTTGGTCATTAGCCGTAACTTCCATCTGATATGAATACGAATCAGTGACAAAAACGTTAGATAGAATGCTGAACTGTAAAATGTTGTTTATTTCAAAGGTGTAATGGTCCGCGAATGGCGCTCGGGTGAGGATCGAAACCGCGAAGCTCTCGCTGCACATGCAAATCGTGTGTGGGAAAGTTTAAGAGAAAGGCCCCAACTTACACTCCAGCTTGCCAACTCCCTTCCCAATCGAATGGAATGCGTTATCGAGAACGACGGTTATCCGATAGATTATTGAAATTAGTGCGAATTCGTAATTTACAAAAATCGAACGGCGTGAGCAACCACAAACCGTTTTGTGCGTGCTGTGCGAACGTCCGAATCTGGAAACACACCGGAATATATTTTTTTGTTTTACCACGATCATCGCAAAACTTCTTCACTCTTCGATTTGTTGTGATATCTATTTACTTTTGTTTACCCGTGGTTATCTATACCCGTGACTCGTTCACTTCTACGTCGACGAAATAGAAAACCAAAAAGAATAAAATAAACCTGCGAAAGTTTCGTTTAGTTTCGTTGCATATTAATGACTTTTCTTCTCGCAATAGTCGAACTTGTTCGATCAAATTTTATTATAAGCCGCCTTTCGGGGTATACTTCTTTGTCGCCCCTCAGACTTGCAAATCTGAAAATAACAGACACAGTTGAAAACACATACTGACCTGTTGTGAGTCGTCACTTCGCAGCGAGAATTATCTTCCTCGTCCAGAGTCGTCCAGAGTCGTCGTCTTCCGTCGATCCTCGTTGTCCCTCGTCGTCGTCCTGCGTCCATCCTCGTTGTCCCTCGACGTCGTCCTGCATCCATCCTCGTTGTCCCGCGTCGTCGTCCTGCGTCGATCCTCGTTGTCCCTCGTCGTCGTCCTGCGTCCATTCTCGTTGTCCCTCGACGTCGTCCTACATCCATCCTCGTTGTCTCTCGTCGTCGTCCTGCGTCCGTTCTCGTTGTCCCTCGTTGTCCCTCGTCGTCGTCCTGCGTCCATTCTCGTTGTCCCTCGTTGTCCGTCGTCGTCGTCCTGCGTCGATCCTCGTTGTCCCTCGTCGTCGTCCTGCGTCGATTCTCGTTGTCCCTCGTCGTCGTCCTGCGTTCATCCTCGTTGTCCCTCGTTGTTCCTCGTCGCCATCGTCTTATTCGATTAAATTAAGGGCGATGAAATTGACTCTGGGACCGCGTTCACTGACATCGGATCACTCATACCGTTCCGGTAGTCGAAGCGCAATCATCGATTTCATCTCCGTTTTCTTCGAATCTATGTAAAATCTGCGTCATAAGCTCGCGACGGTCGATCGCGCATTGCCAAGCTACAGAAGGATTATTTGATTAAATTTAGGGCGATGAAATTGACTCGGCGACCGCATTCACTGACATTGGATCGGTCCTACCGTTCCGGTAGTCGAAGCGCAATCATCGATTTCATCTCCGTTTTCTTCGAATCTATGTAAATTCTGCGTCATAAGCTCGCGACGGTCGATCGCGCATTGACAAACTACAGAATGATCATTCGATTAAATTTAGGGCGATGAAATTGACTCTGAAACCGCTTTCACTGACATTGGATCGGTCCTACCGTTCCGGTAGTCGAAGCGCAATCATCGATTTCATCTCCGTTTTCTTCGAATCTATGTAAATTCTGCGTCATAAGCTCGCGACGGTCGATCGCGCATTGACAAACTACAGAATGATTATTCGATTAAATTTAGGGCGATGAAATTATCACTGGGACCGCGTTCACTGGCATCGGATCACTCATCCCGTTCTGATAGTCGAAGCGGAATCACCGATTTCATCTCCGTTTTCTTCGAATCTATGCAAAATCTGCGTCATAAGCTCGCGACAGTCGATCGCGCATTGCCAAGCTACAGAATGATTATTCGATTAAATTTAGGGCGATGAAATTGACTCTGGGACCGCGTTCACTGACATCGGATCACTCATACCGTTCCGGTAGTCGAAGCGCAATCATCGATTTCATCTCCGTTTTCTTCGAATCTATGTAAAATCTGCGTCATAAGCTCGCGACGGTCGATCGCGCATTGCCAAGCTACAGAATGATTATTCGATTAAATTTAGGGCGATGAAATTGACTCTGGGACCGCGTTCACTGACATTGGATCACTCATCCCGTTCTGATAGTCGAAGCGGAATCACCGATTTCATCTCCGTTTTCTTTAAATCTCTGTAAAATCTGCGTCATAAGCTCGCGACGGTCGATCGCGCATTGCCAAGCTACAGAAGGATTATTCGATTAAATTTAGGGCGATGAAATTGACTCTGCGACCGCGTTCACTGACATTGGATCGGTCCTACCGTTCCGATAGTCGAAGCGCAATCATCGATTTCATCTCCGTTTTCTTCGAATCTATGTAAGATCTGCGTCATAAGCTCGCGACAATCGATCGCGCACTGCCAAGCTACAGAATGATTATTCGATTAAATTTAGGGCGATGAAATTGACTCTGAAACCGCTTTCACTGACATTGGATCGGTCCTACCGTTCCGATAGTCGAAGCGCAATCATCGATTTCATCTCCGTTTTCTTCGAATCTATGTAAAATCTGCGTCATAAGCTCGCGACAGTCGATCGCGCACTGCCAAGCTACAGAATGATTATTCGATTAAATTTAGGGCGATGAAATTATCACTGGGACCGCGTTCACTGGCATCGGATCACTCATCCCGTTCTGATAGTCGAAGCGGAATCACCGATTTCATCTCCGTTTTCTTTAAATCTCTGTAAAATCTGCGTCATAAGCTCGCGACGGTCGATCGCGCATTGCCAAGCTACAGAAGGATTATTCGATTAAATTTAGGGCGATGAAATTGACTCTGCGACCGCGTTCACTGACATTGGATCGGTCCTACCGTTCCGATAGTCGAAGCGCAATCATCGATTTCATCTCCGTTTTCTTCGAATCTATGTAAAATCTGCGTCATAAGCTCGCGACAATCGATCGCGCACTGCCAAGCTACAGAATGATTATTCGATTAAATTTAGGGCGATGAAATTGACTCTGAAACCGCTTTCACTGACATTGGATCGGTCCTACCGTTCCGATAGTCGAAGCGCAATCATCGATTTCATCTCCGTTTTCTTCGAATCTATGTAAAATCTGCGTCATAAGCTCGCGACAGTCGATCGCGCATTGCCAAGCTACAGAATGATTATTCGATTAAATGTAGGGCGATGAAATTGACTCTGGGACCGCGTTCACTGACATTGGATCACTCATACCGTTCCGGTAGTCGAAGCGCAATCATCGATTTCATCTCCGTTTTCTTCGAATCTATGTAAATTCTGCGTCATAAGCTCGCGACGGTCGATCGCGCATTGACAAACTACAGAATGATCATTCGATTAAATTTATGGCGATGAAATTATCACCGGGACCGCGTTCACTGGCATCGGATCACTCATCCCGTTCTGATAGTCGAAGCGGAATCACCGATTTCATCTCCGTTTTCTTTGAATCTATGTAAAATCTGCGTCATAAGCTCGCGACAGTCGATCGCGCATTGCCAAGCTACAGAATGATTATTCGATTAAATTTAGGGCGATGAAATTGACTCTGGGACCGCGTTCACTGACATCGGATCACTCATACCGTTCCGGTAGTCGAAGCGCAATCATCGATTTCATCTCCGTTTTCTTCGAATCTATGTAAAATCTGCATCATAAGCTCGCGACAATCGATCGCGCATTGCCAAGCTACAGAATGGTTCTTGAGAACTACGAAGAGGTCGATCTGCATTTCAGGACTGTGAACAGGTCGGCCTGGACTGCCGGAACTACGAAAAGGAACAGGAAATGCGAAGACCTACGGAGCCAAAGTCACACGATGTCGAGAAGTCACTAGAGTGACCTGGACATCGCGGGCATTGACGTTTCTTGACGCGACACTCTGGAAAAGGTTTTTGATATGCCGAACATCAAAAAACTACGGAGCCAAAGTCACACGATGTCGAGAAGTCACTAGGTCGACCTGGACATCGCGGGCATTGGCGTTTCTTGACGCGACACTCTGGAGAATGTTTTTCGTTTGCCGGACATCTAAAAACTACGGAGCCAAAGTCACACGATGTCGAGAAATCGTTAGGGTAACCTGGACGTCGCGGGCATTGACGTGCTTTGTGCGCGATACTCTGGAGAATGTTTTTCGTTTGCCGGACATCTAAAAACTACGGAGCCAAAGTCACACGATGTCGAGAAATCGTTAGGGTAACCTGGACGTCGCGGGCATTGACGTGCTTTGGCGCGATACTCTGGAGAAGGTTTTTCATGTGCCGGACAATTAAAAACTACGGAGCCAAAGTCACACGATGGCGAGAAACCATTAGGGTGACCTGGACATCGCGGGCATTGGCGTTTCTTGACGCGACACTCTGGAGAATGTTTTTCGTGTGCCGGACATCTAAAAACTACGGAGCCAAAGTCACACGATGTCGAGAAATCGTTAGGGTGACCTGGACGTCGCGGGCATTGACGTGCTTTGGCGCGATACTCTGGAGAAGGTTTTTCATGTGCCGGACAATTAAAAACTACGGAGCCAAAGTCACACGATGGCGAGAAACCATTAGGGTGACCTGGACGTCGCTAACTTCTAAATTCTAAATAAGAGAAACATTTTTTTTTATTCAATTTTTATTTTGAAACACATTATATATTATATCACGACTCTTCATTTGAAATTGCCGCGGGCTAACCCCAATAAAAAATATTTCATTATGGCGGGCCATTAGCCAATTTAGTTCACATCACCGCACCGATGTCAAACGTTTTTAGGTTCTGTCATTTACCCTTCAAAGACGTTACGTTACGACACATCGATGTGAATCTCGCTCGCAACCAGAAATCCACCAGACAACAAAACACTATCAATTTTCGCGGGAAATGTCAAAACAGGCATTAATGAACGGCAGTGTACGTGTATTCTCGAATAGATTCATATAACGCGTAACGTTACGCGATACAATCCAACAGCGATCTCTTCGCGTAGTAAATTTTATCGATATTAAACCTATCGACTATATGGTGATCGGGCGGTATCATTATTCAGTAATTATGAAATAATTATTGTGAGTGCGTGAGTTGACAGGACAGTTAGAATTAACCACGCTTATATACGGATTGTGGGTTGAACTGAGAATATTCGCACTGACGGGACTTTTGAATTAGTGCGTTATATGAGATTTTTAACTTGAATATTGTTGTTTTATATACGATTCGCGTAGTGCTTAAAAATGAAAGAGCCACATGAGTTCACGGTCGCGGAGTTGAGAGCGAAGCTTCAAGAACGGAATTTGCCCTCGGCTGGAACAAAGGCCAAGCTTATTGTTCGATTACAGACAGCTGATCCATCTGACGGTTGGCGGCGTGAGTCTGAAGATGTTGATGCAGATCGAGGAGGCAATATGAACGATGTTCAAAATTCGGGACAACTTGCGGGTATCAACATGGAACAATATCCTCGAGATATACAACGCGAAATGGAGTTCCTACGCAGGGAAACCGATTTGATGCGTCGTGAACTAGATCTCGCTCGTCGTGAAAATGAACTGTTAAGAAATGCTGAAAGGCCAGTAGTTCCAATGCCTGCTGAAAGATCGAGAACAAACGTCAAGGCTCTTGGTGATCTTTTGAGCGAGTTTAACGGTGCTGAGGACACGTTTTGGAAGTGGGAGCAGCAGTTGAATCTCCTTCGTCGAACGTATGATTTGGATGAAAATGCTTCGAGAATTCTCGCGGGGTCAAAGTTAAAGGATAAAGCGTTAAATTGGTTCCATTCGAAAACAGAGCATGTGGAGTGGACTTTGGAGCAACTCTTAACGGCTATGCGTCAGATGTTCGATCATCGACCTAATAAGTTGGCTCTTCGGAAACGATTCGAAATCAGACACTGGCGAAGCAACGAGACTTTCAGTGACTACTGCCACGAAAAAATAACACTGGCGAATCGAGTTCCAATAGTAGATGAAGAAATTATTGACTACGTAATCGAGGGGATACCTGACGTTCACTTGCAAAATCAAGCTCGATTTAGAAGTTTTGATACGACTACGGAAATGATTTAAAGCTTTAAAAATGTTTCGCTTCGAACTGAGTTCAAGCATCGAGTGAAACATGATCTGAGTGGGAAGCCAAAAAGCAACGTCACGAAATCGTCGGATAAACAAGAAGGACAACCACGCAAGTGTTTCCATTGTCAAGAAGAGGGGCATATAAAACCGAATTGTCCAAAAATCAAGAAAGAAAAGTCTGGTTGCTTCAAGTGTGGCGAGGAAGGCCATTTCGCGAGAGACTGTACGAAGGATGACAAACAGCAAATCAACAACGTCGAAGAAACCACCGATGACGAAGAGGATTTTGTTCGGAACGTCCGGTTTACGATGCTCAACGATGGTGATGTACACGATGTATACATAGAGTCTCTTCTAGACACGGGTAGCGCTGTTAGTTTTGAAAAAATAAAACACGTTCCGGGAGATTTTATTGAGTTGGATAGTAATCCTCAATCGCAATTTCGAGGCATTAACAATCGCGGTCTGGTAGTGTTGGGAATGGTTCGTGTGAACGTTGCACTCGGCGGTCGCGTTTCTCGGAATTTGCCGTTGCTGGTGGTGCCCGATTCTACAATGGTCCCTTCTGTTATCATTGGCAAAGACATCTTAAAATCATTTAATATGAAACTCGTAGCCGAACCACCTGTAAACAATCGAGACTCGGACGAAGTAGCTTTAATAATGAATATCGACGTGTTGGAAAATGATACTGACGTCACCGACTCGTTAAGAATCAATCCCGCAATTCCAGCAGCGGTACAGACTGAGGTAAGAAACATGCTTCGCACCGATTATTTACAAGCGGAGCGCCCTGATATTCCGAAAATCAAAGCTGAAATGAGTTTAACGTTACGCGAACACGAACCGTTTCATATTTCACCTCGTAGGCTATCGTATGCAGAAAAATCGGAGGTCCGTACAATACTTGATAATCTACTAAATAAGGGAACTATTAGGTCGAGTCAATCCGAATATGCTTCACCTATCGTGCTTGTAAAAAAAAAGAATGGAGAAACGAGGATGTGTGTTGACTACCGTACGCTAAATAAACTCACGTTACGCGATAACTATCCGCTTCCACTCATTGAAGACCAACTTGACGTACTGAGTGGGAAAAAATATTTTAGCTTACTCGATTTGCGCGATGGGTTTCATCATGTGACTGTAGCGGAGGACTCAGTCAAGTATACGGCATTCATCACACCCCTCGGCCAATATGAATATTTGAAAATGCCTTTTGGTTTGAAAACGGCACCGACCACGTTCCAGCGTTGGATGAATACGGTTTTAGAAAAACACATTCGAAGTAGCGATATGGTCGCATATATGGATGACTTTATGATTGCAACTGAGACGGTGGAGCATCACTTGGAAGTATTAAAATCGGTACTCGCAACGTTAGTAGAGAATAGACTCGAGCTGCGTCTCGATAAATGCGATCTTCTCGCTACCGATATCGAATATTTAGGATATAGAATTTCGGAAAAAGGCGTACAACCCACCGACCGAGGCGTTGAGGCGATCGTAAACTATCCTGTTCCGAGTGACTTGCGAGGCGTTCAACGATTTCTGGGCATGTGCTCGTACTTCCGAAAATTTGTCGAGAACTTCTCAATAATCGCGAAACCACTCTACGAACTAATGAAAAAAAATGCCACGTTTCGGTTTGACATTGCGGAACAGGAGTCGTTTAATGCGTTGAAGAAGAAATTAATAGAAGCGCCGGTTTTAAGTATTTACAACCCTAATGACGAAACTGAGTTGCACTGCGATGCGAGCTCTCACGGTTTCGGTAGTACATTGCTGCAACGGAAGGCGGATCTCAAGTTCCACCCACTTTTCCATTTTTCAAAACGCACTACGGCGGTAGAAAGCAAATATCATAGTTTTGAGCTCGAGACTCTCTCAATTATCTACGCGTTACGTCGCTTTCGAATATACGTTCACGGGATCAAGTTCAAAATCGTTACAGATTGTAACGCGCTCAAAATGACGCTCGATAAAAAAGAAATCAATCCGCGAATCGCGCGATGGGCGCTTGAGCTACAAAACTATGATTATGATGTGGAACATAGAGCCAGCAGTCGCATGCAACACGTCGATGCGTTGAGTCGGGCGATAAATATACTCGTCATAGAAGACAATCCGTTCGAGGTAAACTTATCGCTAAGTCAAAGTCGCGACTTGAAAATTCGTGAGCTCAAAGAAAAGCTTGAAAAAAATGAACATGCACAATTTGAAATGCGTAATGGTCTTGTGTACCGAAAATCAAACAACGATTTATTATTCTATGTCCCCGAGGGCATGGTTACGCACGTGTTACGGAAACATCACGACGAGATGGGCCATCTCGCGGTAGAAAAGACTTGTGACGCTATCAAAGCTTATTATTGGTTTCCGAACATGCGCGAAAGAGTAAAAGCTTATATTCAAGACTGCTTGAAGTGTATTGCGTTCAGTCCGATTACGGGCAAGCAGGAGGGTTTCCTCCATAGTATACCGAAAGGTAACGCACCTTTCGAAACATTGCACATTGATCATTATGATCCGGGTGACAAAAAACATCTCGCGAAGCAACATATTCTCGTCGTGATCGACCCGTTCACGAAGTTTACAAAACTTTACGCTACAAAAACTGTCGCAACAAAAGAGGTAATCAATAGTTTATCTCAATACTTTGCTTACTACAGTCGTCCGAAAACAATCATATCCGATCGCGGTAGTGGATTTACGTCGAAGGAATTCCAAGACTTCTTAGATGAAAATAACGTATCTCACGTCAAAATTGCAACCGGTTCTCCGAAAGCGAACGGTCAAGTAGAGAGAGTTAATCGAGTTTTGGGACCGATGTTAGCAAAAGTTGTGGACGATTCGTCGGGGCGTTATTGGTACCGTGTTTTAGAAGATATCGAGTACGCTCTAAACAATACCGTTAGCAAAAGCACCGGCGAAACACCAAGTAAACTTTTGTTTGGTATATCTCAACGTGGCAAGATTGCCGACGCGGTCAAAGATTTTCTCGATGACATAGCTACGCCTGACCCACGCAACTTTGAAATAATTCGTGCGTCAGCCAGTGAAAAAATTGACAAAGCTCAAGAGTATAATAAGCGGCATTTCGATAATAAGAGAAAGGAAGCGATTCATTATAATATCGATGACTATGTAATGTTGAAAAACTTCGAGAGTACGCCGGGCATTGCAAAGAAATTAATCCCTCGTTTCAAGGGACCGTATAGAGTAATAAAAGTTTTACGCAATGACCGATATGTTATCGGTGATATTGAAAACTTCCAGGTCACACAACGTCCGTATTGTGGCGTATGGGAAGCCGTGAATATAAAGCCCTGGCGACCAAACGAAGTTTCTCAACAAGCTGACGAAAGCGATTATTCGGAAGATGAAACGTGAAGTGATATAAAGTGAAACGAAAAAAAAATAATACAGTGTTCAAGTGACCAAAAAAAAAACTATGTACGGAAAATGTGAAATTAATGTAATTTTAAGAAACTGTTAAGATTGGTTAATGTATTATTCCCTATTAATATGATTACGTAAATCCGAGTCGGATTATGGTCAGATATGGCCGAATTGTAAGGTACTTTTATCATATATTTATATTATAGTCGAGGATTATTTGTCGCTCGCGTATTCGGGTGAACCGACACCGAGGTGTTTACAATTAAGACGACGGAGAGAGAAAATCAGTTCGATCCGAGAATTGATATCTAATAGACGTGTCTATCAGAGAATAATAAATATATACATACTGTCCCCATACACCATTTTAATACTTTTGTTTTCTTCTTTACTTTTAAATTAATATTTTTCCCATTCTCACACTCCAAGCAGCGAAATCACAAAAAAAGATTTCGATCTCGGCGCTTGGGCTCATTCGAAACGTCGCTTCTGGTTCTACAAGACGCTTACGCGTATGAAAATAAACGATGGCTGCAACAAGTGACAACAGCGAACAGGCCGTAGAAGTTGCGCTAATGGACGATATTGCACCGTTGCCGTAAGTAATTTAATTCCTAATATTTATTAATAATAAAAAACGATCGCGATACCGTGTGCGTAGGAATCGCACTTTCCATTTTCTCCCTCTCCACCAAATTTTGTTGGATTCTTACACTCGTGGTGCAAAAAAAAAGTAGATCCTTTATACACCATTCGGTTTCCCACAACAAAAATTTTCGCAAGCTTCCGTTATTTAGATCGCTCAATTACGAGTGATATATGATTAATTACTTCTATACAATAAAGCAACGCATTATTAATAACGATACGAAGTTACTATTTAAATGTACGATACTATTATTCTTTATTTCTGAATGAAATAAAATTATTTAATTATTTTTTTTTCTTTTCAGCGATCCCGTACTGGTAACGGCGATTCGCATGGGTGCGAATATCGACCAACTGGAATTTATGTTTAAATTCATGGCAGTTGTTGTACCCCGAATTATTTTTCGAAGGATAATTCGACAAATTCGAATTATAAAGGAATAAAATAATATAGAGTTAGAAAGAATATCGCTTCACGATATCCTTTCGCAAATGCACCGAGTCGCAAAGTCGACACGTGTCCGAATTTGCAGAGTAAGTATCGGACGATGCCGATTTCCATGCCCATATATGGATACGGGCCAATAATGCAAACGCATCAAAATCAACCTCGCGGATAGCAACCGGGTAATTGCCAGTCTTAACTCGACTTTTGAATTCACCGGTTGGTCTCGGAGTTAGGCTCACGTTAGAAAAAAATATTAAAACTGTAACGGGACTTTGTACAATTTAATCAAGAAAACGAAATTCATTCTTTTTATTCAATAAATACTGAATTTAGTTTGTAATCGCAAACTTGAGTTTCAACTCTTCATTTGGCAACGATCCCTTCAATTAAATAAAATTATTTCGTTGCGTTGACGACACAACACAGTCAAGAAAACTCTCATTCTCACCGAGGTCTCATCGCGAAAAGCGAAAAAAATGTCAACAGACCTGTGGGAGCACCTCGGCGGTTGTCTCAACGCTCTTGGATGTAGTAAGAGCACGACACACTGGAAAGAGGTAAATACTCTCTATCTAGAATTTCTATATTAGATTTCTTTGTTCGTTGTAATACAATGAAGAATATTTGTTTTCAGTTCTGGTCGACATTGAAGACTCATGCGAAATTAAGGTATGTAGCGTCGAGACGGCCACTTTTGGAGAGCACTGATGCGGTGCCGGCGATATCACTCGGCTATTACGACGAAAAATTAATAGACATTGTTGGAGTGAAACCAGAAGAGCGTTTTCGAAAACCGTCTCGCTTGGCTAATCGTAGAATGACCGAATCGCAAGCAGCCGCACAGATAAAACAAGACGATTGGAATCAAATCGAGGCCGAGAACGCTGTTACGGTAAATACTATTTTTTAATGTTTTTATTCTGTATTTCATATTATTAAAAAGCACATGAGTTATAATAATAACAATTTATTAATTTGATGTCTTTCTTTTTATTTTATGTTTGTAGAACACGTTTGCAGCCGTTCTAGAAGTAAAGTCCAACATCAATGACACGTCAATCGTGGTTAAAAATGGTTTCGTCAGAGTTCTCAATGCGGCGAAAATTTTTACTGCTCCGGTAAATATTAGCGGTATTAAATACGAAAATGAAATATCAATATTGTACATGTTCTGAACTAAATAATAATTGTTTATTTTGTAATTCCAGTACATGACAGATAATGTCGCAGGACCGCTACCGGACGATGCTCGTGAAGTCGTACTTTAATTATATTTCGAAAAAAAAAAAAAACAGTAAAAGTTAAAAAAAAAAATGTGTAATTCGTTTTACACATTAATTGATTGATTCGTTTTACACATTTTTCGTTTACACATTATAACAAATACTTAATGAAAAATGACATAATAATAATAAAATTGATCATTTATTGAATTTATGAATTGATTAAGCCATTTATTTAATGGCAAGAATTATAATTTGATACATTCAAACAAGGGTACGGTTGGGTTTAGTGGAAACCAACCTTACCAAGCACACACAACAAAATGCACTAATACCACCTTGACTAACTCAAAGTCCATAAAAATGATTTTCCACAGTACAAAGTTGGTACTGCTTTCATACACAACTACTTCAGCCAATTAGCGCACGGACGAATAAGCTGGGTTCATTTTGCATTAAGTTTCAGATCACTGCTATCGAATTATCGTCGGCTTCCAAGGTTTGACAGATAGAATGAATGGAAAAAAATAAATGGTCGCGATTATTTTCAATTGTATTTGACAAATTGCAATAATTTTGGATATTCGATGGTACTTCTTTATAGAATTGTAACCAAGTTTTCAATGCACCCGCGAAATTTTATATTTCTATTATGAATGTGAATAACGTATTGTAAAATAATGATATTCGTTCAAAATATATTGTTACGTCCAAATCAGCATTTCCTCGGTAATTACGGTCAAGGAATATAATCCCTTTTTACACGTTTTGTACCATTGAGGCGCTTTATTTGACTTATTCCCTTTTCGAGTCTGACCGTTCGGAGAGTTACTCGGAATAGGGTACAGAGTGCGCCGTATTAATGATTTAAATACCCGAACCAAAAGAATAAAAATCGCACGTGGAGAGAGTCACTGTCTCGTAGTATGCGTATAGTAAAGGCGTAGTAACCATATGATGGAAGTGTTTACTATAAAATTCCCTGATAAGACGACGTACGCTCGGTGCGTCTCGTAGTGTAATTTGATCCGTACGTTGTCACTGACCAACGCTCGCTTCACTACCTTAATACTCCTTACCAGAAGCTGAAGAGATCACTTATTAATTCGCACTTTAATTTAAAGAAGGTATACACTTCGATATTGTAACGATGGTCTAGCTTAAGTCACACTTTTTCCTTCCCACGGACCGCCTGGTTTCTTTTCCTGCCTACGTGACTTCCAGCGGCAGCTGCACCCTCAGCGGGGCATCTCGCCGCCGAACGACGCCTGTCCCATATTTTCCGCTAAAAACCCAAAAACTCCTACTTCTCCATCTTCAAAGGTCCAGCTATAAAACATCCATTTTAATGACTAATCCTTCCCAGAACCCGAGACATCTGTTCATCGCAGCATCTGAAACACGTCCTTTTTTCACCGCGTCCTGACCCCCGAATTCCTCTCCCACCATACTCTTATTTTCCCACCGAATAACGCTATAAGAACCCCCGTCTTCTTAGGCTAGTTAGTTAGTAGTTTCCCGATCAGCTAAGCAGCAACGTTACGCTGTCCACTGTATCATTGGAAATAAACGTCTCTTGCTATTCGTACAAGTGTCTACCGCGTTTTTCCTTTCAACTACCGTGTTCCGTAGCCGAGTCGGCAACTCCACCGAACGAATTTCTATCATCTAATAACCCGCGACGTCACAATATTTATTTTATGATGATGATTGAAATCGGTTTAATTGTTGAGTTAAAATTTAAAATAAATGTTATGGTGTGAAAAACTGACGTTGGTGATTGATGAGTTAAAATAAAATTTAAATGTCGATTTAAATGTTTAATGTTGAATTTGATGAATGTAGTTGAAGATGATCGAGAATTTGAATTCCTCCTTCCTTCCTTCCTTCAAGGTTTTTCGGTTGGTTGTGTAAAATATTTGAAGATGATGAAATTAACGATGAGATTGAAATTAACAACCGAAATTATTTAGTTTGGAATAAATTGTTTAACACTTCGCGTTGATTGTAAATTAAATGTTGAATTTTATTTAAAATGTTTATCAGCACCAATACACTTTTAAGTTCACTCTCGATAGTTTGGTTTATCGCGTTTTACAGTTTAGTCCCCGTTATATTTTTAAAATATCGAAAAAGTCGTAAATGTTGTTTAAAGTTCTGTTAACTTCCCGATTCGGACAGTGTTAATATTCGTAGAAGTCAATTCACATTTTTATATTGTTTTTAGATTGTTGTAGAATTAATTAAACGTCAGAATGTTATTTGATGAAATATCTTTGATTTAGATTATTGTTTAAATGCTGATATAATCTTTTCAGCCAATTCTCAACTATTGCCCTTAATTATTAATTACTGTCGACAACTCTTAACTGTTATTATCCTCGTTCTTAACTGTCACTATCCTTGTTCTTAACTGTCACTACCCTTGTTCTTAACTGTCATTATCCTTGTTCTTAACTGTCACTATCCTTGTTCTTAACTGTCCTTTGGTCGCTTTGGGTCTTGTATTTATCAGCTGTCTCGGGGGGTCTCCTGCCCCATACTACCCTATTTGAAGCGTCTACTCCCACCTCAAGTAATTATCGATCGGTCGGTCGATGACAAGTATTAAATTTTATGATATGACAATTTCTGTTATAAACAATAATTTTTTTTAGTTAAATATTACTAAAAATATTCACCTTAATTAAAAATAATAATTGTCGTATTTGAATGAAAGTTCTACGATAAATACAAGTAAAGATAACAATTTAAAGACGAAGAACTTATAAAATTGATTTAATTATATTTTTGTATGTTTAGTTAATAACGATGTGACCCAAATATTCTATTTCATGCTAGATTTTAATATTATTAACGAAATTTAGAGACCTTTTGGTTATTAATGAAATGTTGAAATTATTTTGATATTATTGATCGATGAAATGTTGATGATTGACTTAATTGTCGATTATTACATTTTTAGTTAACAATTGATTATTAATTCATTGTTCGAGAAGAATTTTTTTTTATTTCTTTTTTTTTTTATTTCTGTATTATTTACGATTATTCATTGATTTTTTTTTTAATTTTTAACATTCACTCAGCTCATGTGTAACTCAATGAATTACTCGCAACCGCGCGTCATTTTCTGTCTCGCTCTATGTCACTCTATTTCTGTCTGTTTCTCTCTCTCTCTCTCTCTCCCATCCTTAATACCTGTTTTACACTCACTCAAAAGCATTAATTATCCCCTTGTTTTTTTTCTCCATATATATAAGTGTGTTAGACACGCAAAAACATCTCGATGCCAAGTACTTAAAAAAAAAACATTTTTTTTTAATGCTCCTGTGAAATCTCGAATATGACAATGATCACCCTTAAAGATTTTTTTTTATAAGTCCCGTTGACAAACTGGGAATTTAAGGTAAATGGATTTGGATAAAAGAACCATATGATTCACAAAACAAAACAACACGAATACAAAAACATAGATGAATTTACGAAGTTACTTCCCCAAAAATTAATTCTATTTTAAAGCATAGATAATTGAAATTATTTAATAATCAATAATAAATTTCGATTGATACAACGTATTGAAAAATTTATTAATTGTTCAAAATAATCTTAAAGATCGTAATGAAATATTTTATCCCAACTGAGTCAAATTTGAAATTCTAAGAAAAATGATTTGAAAGTATTTGAATGCCCCAAAAAAAAATTATTCAATTTTAGATTTATTAATGCAATAACAAAGATTATTTTATTATGTTAATAAACAAATATTTATCCGTTTATTTTTTAATTTCATTTTAATTGAGATTGAATCATTTCCCCGAGTGATTACTGTTGTCCGACCCCGTATATAAAACACTGTACTCATGTTTCACTGCCGATATACTCAGTGTCCTTACTGATATTACACGCAATAAGTCCCATTTGTCATCTATAAATGGAAAATCAATTAAAATATTGGTTTATTGACATTTTATATATAGACATTTTTCCAAATTTATTTATTTGTTTTAGTATTATTATTATTATTATTATTATTTTTTTGTTATTCAACATTTAACTTGAACGATATTAATTTTTTTTTTTAATAATATTTATTTATTTTATAATTTTAATAATGATAACTCCTACTCCTATATATCCTCCTTGATAAAACAATTTTATATGGATTAACGCTTCCTATCCCGCTGCTACCAACCTGTGTTCTACATGTGCACCTCTAAATGTTGTGGCTATAAGTGTTATCTCCTATATTACGCTACCGAAGACGATCGGCCTTATGCTCAGATGCAAACGGAAATACCTATACTTAATGAACTCCTGTGTGTTCTTTCTAACGACTACGAAGAATCATTGTCACGTGACTACAGTAATAATATTATTTTTTTCTAAACAAATCCCTTGCACGTATAAAGCTCGCAGCAAATTAATTCATTCCTCACTCGACTCTCCGAGAGAACACTTGTAACTTTGCGCATTAAAAAAAAAAAAAAAAAACGTAAGTACCTTCCCCTTGTTTTTAACTAAGTATATAGCTTCTATTGTTAAAGAAATACTTTGATGATTAATTAAATTTGATGGGTATTTATTTATTTTATTTTTTAAAATATTTTCTAGATGTGTCTTCCATCTCCCCGACAACCATCTGCACCAGCGAGAAGACGCGGTGATCCACCACCAGGATGGGTATGGATCCGATGGGATCCTACCGTTGAACGGTTGCCATCGGAAGATCCCTGTTTCCTACGGGTCATGCGGCCGCACGAATTTACGCCACCCCCGTCCTGCCTTCGATGTTGGGAATTTATAAAAGACTGCGAATGTCCCGAGCCTCAATTAAACTATGACTAAATATTTTTTTTTATTATTGTAATAAAGAAAACCGATATATCCATGTGCATGATGCACATGGATCAATAAATATTATCTTACCTAATCTTATGTGTTCATTTTCTGTGTTTTCCTTCCTACTCCACTTGCACCCTATTTATTTTAACTTTTTAATTTTAAGAAAACCAAATAAACTATAACGGACATAATATTGTCCAAATCCTATAAAATTAATTTTCTAATTTAATTTTTTTTTTTTTAAATTAAACTATTATTAAGAAAGTGGCTGACGGCCCAAAAACTATTAATATTAAGTTGTGGACTATATGTCCCCCTTACTTTGAACCTTCTACGAGGGTTAAAACTCCCATTCCCCTGGTTGTGGCGGCGCTTATGCTGCAACCATCTCTTTCCAATTCACACGTTGGCTCGACTCTCCGTGGGTAGCGCGTTCGCCATCGCGACGCTCGCACGACGCCTATCGTCGGCTGTTCCGCTTTGTGCGGCTATTCGTCGGGCTCTCCTCTTTATTCCGATCTTCCCGTGTATTCCTCCGTTTCTACCCTGTTGTATGCTATACTAAACCTTCATATATGCTATACTCTGTTCGTTCCTATATGTTACGTGTAACTTTCTCCGTTCGTTCTTCTAACCTGGATTTTTTTTCTTTTTATCGATTTGATTTCATGTTTTTCTCAAATATTATTCAATTAATATCGTTATCTATCCTTAACCTTTAATTTATGTATTTTAAGTATATTCGTATGTGAATTTTCAAACATTTTACATTGAAATTTTATCCCTTACACTGAAAATTTTCCTGATGTACCAATATTTTTTTTTTTATTGACATATTCCTTTCCCATGACATTTATCCTTTATTTGAATATTTAAACCCTTAAACCTAAAACCTCTGAACCTTAAACCTTTTAAAATCTTTATTTGAATGAAAATTTTTTTTTTTTTTTTTAATGTTAATACATTTCTGTCATTTATTCCGCCAATCTTGTTGAAAATTTACGTATTTTACGCATTTTTAATAGAAAATGTTTATGAATTTTTATCCAACTTTGAAGATTTATTACCGTTATTTATTTATTTAATTTTTATCAGATTTTCCCCGAACTTTATTGTTTTATTGCAAAATTCTCATGGTGCTCCTATTTGAATATATATTGAACTGTTTTCCCAAAATTTTTTTATAAATGACATTAATTTGACTCTGTTATCTCTTTGATTCCATTTTCTTATTCCGTTCATTTATTTATCTCATTCAATTTCACGCATACGTTCAGTCGTTTTGTTAAGAGTTTCTGTATCTTTTGATTATTGCCTTAAAACAATGCCCACAATATCATTAATAATAACTTTCGTTAGAGAATACCCATTTTTCCCATAGATAACGAAAGCAGACGGTTAAATTCGAGAATACCCGTTTTTCTCATGTTGTCAAACGTAACCTTTTATGTCGAGAATACCCGTTTTTCTCATATTGACAAAAAAAAACAACCATTAGCTGTCAGAAAGCAATAGTTTTTGTATTAGTATTATTATTATTATTAATTATTTTTAAACCGTAGTCCTTTACGTACAGCAATAGAAAAAGCAATGCTATCAACAATATCCTTTTTTTTATATTTTATTTCATTTTTAATCCCTTTTTCTCACTGAGTATAATCCCATTCGCATTCTCATTCAAACAGTTGGAATTTCAAGAACAGATTGATTAAATTTTCTTTTTTTTTTTTTTTAATTATGTAATGAGCAAGCCAAATTTCAAATGAATTTGTTTACAATTGGATAATTTGGCATTTTTATAGAAAGAAAGATTAATGTTACAGCAAAATAAGACAAATATCGGCCAGTTAGGCCAGGATTTGAACCCGGAAGTTAAATTGAATTTAATCAAAAACTTTGACGACACCTTTCTGATCTCACCACTCATCGTGAATTGCCAAAATAACACAAAAAACAAGAGCCTCTGCGCCTGCAGGGCGCTGAGGCTTTTGTTGGTGGGCTCCGCCCCCAAGCACCCTGACAAATGTCCCTTTGGGACATTTTAAAATGGGACATTACAAAATGGGAAAATTGGGACATTAAAAAATGTCCCAAAGGGACATTTTTTAAGGCACTCACAGGAATACACGTCGCGCTACGCGCTCCGAATCGAGTATGATTACACTTTGCGTTATGCGCTGCATATCGAATATGTTTATATATGTTTCATCTCGGAAGAACGTATGGCGGAAAATCATTTATCGCTTATGTAAATTGATTCATAGTTTAACCTTCATCGAATATAAACATTTCGTTTCTATACGAATTGATTATTATTATTCACAACTGATATTTCCTTTTTGTTTTACGAACAATATAACGAATTCCATCACGTAGAACTGGATCAAATTAATGTAACGAATCAAATGATATCTAGTAAAGGTCGTTTTATTGGCTTAACACTTATGACCAGATTAAATGAGTATAAATCAACACAAAAAATATTTACCAATACGAACACCATTACCATTTACCAACAGGTCTAATGTCCCCTTTAAATGCATCTGTTTAAATGTTTTTTTCTTCCCTGAAATACATAAAATCACTTTTTTATTGCCTCTGGACAGGACCCGAAGTATTGGAGCTGAATATTAAGAAAAATTGCTTTTTGATACAATTTTCAATTAAATTTGCTTGATATTAATTGTTGTAGTAAAAAAATTATAACTCGAGAACGAACATAGATATCATCTTGGTTCGTGTATTGAAGAGGAAGTAGTACCCTGCTCAAAATAAAGTTGTAGTGTCTTGGATGCGTCCAAAATAAAAAAAATCAATTTCTCGATGAATTCGACGGCGAGGACTCTTGGACTGTCAATCTATAAGAGAATTCGGTTATAATACTTTAAGCATTTTTTCTCTTCCCTATAATAGATGGAATCAGTTCACTGGTTATTGTCACTGTCGGAGAGTAAAACATTGCAGACGAGAAATTCGAGAAATTTTATTTTTCTATCGTTTTATTTTGTTTTGAGATAAGTATTGTGACGGGCTTTTTGTCGCTTTCGGACGACGACAATCGGCTACCCCGCCGAAAATATAATGACGTCCCGTTCGCACACTCTCTTCCCCTTACCGTCTCGTTGGGCGCCAGCGCATCGTACCAACCCCGATGTGCAAGGGTTTCCTTTCCGACCTTATTTTCTACTATCTCTTACGGCTAGCAGGAGGGATGCAGTCCGGGAACAATAAATTGGTTCAAACCTTCGATTATACAAAATCACAATAACATACGATTTATTCGTCAACACAAATTCTTCAATACAGCTGACTACTGTCTGACTTCTCGAACGGACTCGCGAGATTCGATATAAAATTCTCTTGCCATGGAATAATCCTGTCTCTCGCCGCTGCGAGCGGAAATCACCCGAGTAATGTCTCGGAAACACCGGGCACGAGCGAGAAAGCCACGGCAACACGTGTACGGCCCAAAAGGAACCGAAGATGGTCTGCACTGCGTGCACCTACCTTGTATTTCCCTGTCCGTTATCCTACACGGGTCGTCCTCGTGTCTTTCCTCAAGCTACGAGCCGTTATCCTCTATTCCTTCCGACAATTCCTCGGCCGTCGTCACGGCGGTTAATCCTCACAATAATTAATCCCTCAGCCGATGATACGGGGTACAATGATTTCGCTCACTCCCGTGGCTCGCACGGCGTAATAACTGTCACGGACTTATTCTCTTTGCACTAATTTCTAACGAATCGAATCTCTATCGCTTTCGACGCTAATCGATCTACTTCGTTCCACGCGTCGCGCGAGAGTGCCTCTCGCTCGTGCTCAGTTACGCGTCTCGGTAATCGGTGGGAGGGGGAACGAGCCCTTTGTCGCCGAAAATCGCCTGATTGCTGGAATATTCGCGACGTCTCTCCTCTCGTGGTTCCCCTCTCGTGTCTCCCACTGGCCGTCTTCGCGTAGCTGGACACCTGTAACGTACAATATGTGCGCCGGCAGTCTCTCGAATCCTCTAGATTTTTCTCTCCTCGGGTATCACCGGGGGACGACTCGGTATTCACGTTATCCTATGACTCTCGCGCGTTCCTAACGGCTAGCGTGCCTGCGAGAGCGTTACAACGCCTCGTCACAGTATATTGAAACAATTGAAATAAAAATAGAAGGGTGGTTGAAAACATACGAGGTAAAAATTGATTTTTTTTTGTTTTGAAAAATTGTTAGAGACTTGAAAAAAGTAAACTGCAGTTTCCCAATATTTAAAGTTATATACATTAAACAATGAGAAAACAATAAGATTTTTATTTTTGATTCAAATCATCCAGACACAAAATACCAACGTCGCGGCGTATGCAAACTTTATCACGTCTGCTATCGAATTATCGTCGGCTTCCAAGGTTTGACAGATAGAATGAATGGAAAAAAATAAATGGCCGCGATTGTTTTCAATTTTATTTGACAAATTGCAATAATTTTGGATATTCGATGATTCTTCTTTGTGGAATTATAACCAGGTTTTCAGTGCACCCACGAAATTTTTTATTTTCATTATGAATGTGAATAACGTATATAAAATATTGTGAATGATATTCGTTCAAAATGTATTATTTTCGAAATAAAAAGGATTTGGCAATCAATGTGTGATATTTCGTATTTAATTTTTCGCAATCAAATTTTCGTTTGTGACATGAGTAGTAGGTGGTACACTATGGCGACCCCCACTCCTATCCCCTCCACTTTGGTCCCGTCTTGAGTTCAGTTTGAAGTGGAGGGGTTAGAGTGGGGATAAGCAGTGTTTTGGGGTGACATAGTGCACCATTTTAAAAATTTTTTTTTCAATTGAGCCATACCTGCTTCACGATTTTAATAATTAAAAAATCAAAAATACATTTTAAAAATTAAAAAAAAATTTTAAATTAAAAAATAAATAAAAAAAAATTTTAAATTCAAAAATTTAAAAATTTAAAAATTAAAAGAAAATTATCTTTTTCGCAGTATCCTCTCTTGTCTTCCACTCTCCTGTCTTTTTTTTTCACTGTTTTACTCTACTGTCCTTTTTTCGCGCACTCTCCTGTCTTTTTTTTCCACTCTTTCACTCTCCTGTTTTTTCACACTTTCACTCTCCTGTCTTTTTTTCTATCCATGTAATATTATTATTATTCTTTAAACGCGCGTGGCTCTTCGACGAAACGCCACGCTTCCAAATCGCGTAATTGCGCATTGCGAATTTCATCGCATTTTAATCGCGCTTCGCGTTCTTCGAGCGTCATCCGTGGTGTATTCGCCGGGATTCTCCTACCATCGAAGATCGGAACAAGATGTGCTTCCCCGTCCCGTTGTACCACCCGGTAACGCAACACCGTGGAATCGGGCCTCATTGTAGGACTAACGTAATCTCGATACCGCATACGCTCGCGACGACGCTGCTCCCGATCTGCCAACTCTGCTTCGTATTTCATGCATTCTGAAAATGAAAAAAGCACTTTATTAGTTTTAATAATAATAATGAGAAATAATTATACAAAATAAAAATTTTGTAATTTTTCTCTCGTAATGCCACTTACGTAAATGGTATCGTTGATTGTGCGCGAATTGCTGAGGCTCTTCCTCTTCTTCTTCTTCTTCTATGTCTATCGTCTCAGGGCTTTTTTCCTCCAGAAATTCCAGCGTCGTCAGCTCCTCCAGTTCGGCATCGATAGCAGCTAGATCGATATTACCGTATTCCATTTTTTTTGCCGGCACTAACGAATTTTTCACTTTTTTGCTCGTAACACTACTTCTTTCACTCGTTGACGCGAAATGAATGCTTACTGTTTCTGCTCTTCTCCGTAGCCGTCATTCCCCCCACCGCTCCTATCCGCAATATTGTTTTCAGATCCTGCGAAAGCGCTGACACGATACGGCTGTGTTATCGCTTATATTTTTTTTCCACTCGTCAACACTCAGCGTTATAACCGCGAAGGAATTCAATAGGAGCTTCACCACAGCGGTTGGATACTCGCCCCCTGGGAGTAAATTCGAGGCCCGCTACGATTATTTTTCCGAATGAATTATTCAAACCATAATAAACCGCTGATAGCAAGTGAGGAGACACAGCTCCGTTCTGTACGTCGGCTCAGCATAAATGCAACGGCCGGCCAATCTAATACACGTTATCGCTACACCCCGGATTAAGTTATATGTTTTACACACTCCTTCTGGTATTTCACACTAGCCGCTTCTACATTGATGTCTTCTTCTTCGTCGGCGCCGAGGACGACAACGAGAGTGTTCTCGTCTTCGTCCATCTGCTCGTCGTTGTTCATGTATTCGACCGTAACGATGAGATCTTCGTTTTTCGTAGCTGTTTTTCCAATATACTTAAAATATTTTCCTGGACGCTCCTCGTACACCGGTAACATAGCGAACACTTTATCCATTTGTCTCACACGATATTCCAGCGACTGTTGTTCAGCTTCTTTTTCTTCTTCTTCTTCGTCCTTCTCGTTCTTTTTTTTTCTTGTCATCATCATCATCATCTAAAAGTACTCTGTTTAGATTTGTTTATTATTATTTTAAAAAATCCTGACAGGCTACTTACCGATAGCTTGTTGCGTGGCTTCTTCTTCTTTTCCGATGAACAAACTGTCTATAGTCTTCAGCTCGGCGTCGGTAAAAATCAAATCTTCTTCGACAATTTTTTTTTTTCACGTCGGTCAGAGATAATTTATCGATCATCTCCAATTCGGTGTTCAAAAAGACAATATGTTCGAAACTCATTTTTCCCCTTCTATACAGCTCTAACGATTGCTCTCGGCTTAATGACTACGGATGCTAAGATTTCATTTTTTCGCACAACACTGTTTTGCAAACGCTGCAAAGAGTTCGAAGTGCCAGACACGCACCCATTATAGAGAGCGTTTATAAAAGGCTGGCTATTTACTTGTTAGCATTTTTTTCAAAGAGTCTGCAAATTTCTATCAGTAAGAGAAAAAATAATCTCACTATCATATTTAAGATGGTAATCGCGATACCCGAAGTAATTGTACATACGGATTGTTGCCTCTCTCTCTGCCCATTTTCTCGATAGGTTTTATGACGGCTGATGTCGGCCGGTACGGCATTTCTGACTCTCTCTGATAAAAAATCGCATCGGTCAGATGTATTTTAAATATTAACCATTCTATATACTGTGACGTATTTTTCACCCAACGAAACTCTGACTCAAACTCTATAAATAAAATTTAAAAAAAAACCAAAAATCGAAAAGCTCAAACCAAACGGGAGCAAAACGCGAACGAAACTTACGTCACCTTCGGCCGTCCACCCTCGCGGATGCATCGGCGTCCCGGTGGGCGCCAGTTAATTTTTGTTTCGCCGGTATTAACAACCGGACTAAACTGGAGGCCGGTGGAACGACCTCCGCAGGGTAGATTTTTGTTTCGCCGGAATCACCAATCCGGACTAAACTGGAGGTCGGTGGAACTGCGACCTCCGCAACGACAAAACGAAACGGAACGAAAACGGTACGAGAACTAACGCCGACACATTCGCGAAAGCAAACGGTTGCGGAAATGCACGGTTGCTCAGGATGCGGGTTGTGGTAGAAGGGTCGCGATCCGAGGTCAATAGAATAGCCACGAGAAACGGAGATCGAAACCTCAACGTTAAGTTAAGCGGGACCGAAAAATAATAATTTGGCTAAGAAGCCACGGGATCACACGCAAGTGCATCGGTAACGCTCAGCTGATCGAACGATCGAAGCGAGCTAACGAGAACGTAACAAAAGCGGATCGATAAGCGATCGACAAATTTCTATAATTCAAAAACTCACCGAAACTTCACTTTAATCCTGTAATGAGCGGGAACCTGTATCTCACGATACACCGAGAACCGAATCACTATCACCGCTGCACAAGGAGCATTATTTCTAATGCTTCACTCACGCACGGGATCGCGAAGAATTTATTACAAAAATTCTTTCGCTACACTCAACTCACAAAACTCGAGCAATAGCCTGAACGAGAACGAGAAACCGACAGCTAGGCCACACTGTGTGCGCGAGAGAGATAGCCTCACTCGAGCGTGCGAACAATAGGCCGAACGTCAACAACACGGGAGCGCGAGAGAGACCCGAGTTACCTCTAGGGCAGCTCTCGGTAGACTGATTTGCCTATTACACTATCTCGACGAAATCTTATTATTATTTCGGAGATCGCGATCGATAGCTACTGCCCTCTCAACTATTTCACTACGTTATCGATACGAGATTCGAAATTCTTAGCGGTAATCGGGGATCTAGAAGGAAGCTTCGCAATCGTTACCCCTAGTCAATGCGGGAGAACAAGGCACTCACCTCGACTGACAAAACCGCGGCAAGGTGCTCCAACCTTGCCCGGGACTCAAACTAAATCTCCGCCTGTTCTTCCACGCATGGCACTATGTCGCGGGGTGCCGGGTTTGCACCGGACTTTGCCGTCTTGAAACTACACCTTGTCGGGACTTTCCTTTACTCGGGCTTTTAATTCTTCGCGATTCACCGCCGAGTAAAGTCAAGTACGCCGACCAAACTAAACTTAACTGAACAAAACTGAAGCTAACAAACCAAAACTAAATTCAAATAATAACTGCAAAAATCCTGAATCGAGAACATACGGGAACAAAACCGTAATGCGAATGTTAGTGAGAGGCAGCAAAACCGGAACTATAACAACAAGAATCGCAATCTGTAGAAAATTGTACTTCTTGCGTTATTTGTGACGATGATTGAAAAAATCACGTCACAATGTATATATATCTTTTTTTTCTGTTAGTTTTAGTTAGGTTTTAATCCTATTTTTCTATATAAATATTCCGTTTTTGTCTTTATAATAATAATAAAAAAAAATATTTCTTATGATAATTGCGATGTTGTGTACCTTCTTTATATATATTTTTTTTTTTCTACTCTTTCCTCTTTCAAATTTTTTTTTCTTTTTCTATTCTATTTGTCCTCTTACAACTCCCTCTATGGGGTTGTTCAGCCTATCCCTCTGGTTATGGCGGCGCCTATGCTGCAACCATCCTTTTCTATCCCTCGCAGAGGTTCGGCTTCTCCGAGGGTGACTCGCGCGGCAGCTTAATGCCCGCGACCCACGCTTCTCGACCGTTCCTCTTTGTGCGGCTATTCGTTCCTTCACCGACTCCCAATCCCTAGGGTATAGCAGTTCGCGCGCTCTGCTCGCCTACACTGCTCTACCTTAACTCCATACTGATCCCCTTTTTACCGACCCCTCGCATACTCTTCCTTCCCTACTCCAGGATATAGTAGAGCGTGCGTTCCCTTTACCTTACTTCTTCCAACTACCCGTTACTCTGTTCTTCTTTTATTGACCTTGCATGTATTCATGATTCTTTTAATTCCTTTCACCGCTGTTTTATTCTCTTTCCTTTTATATTGCGATAATAATTATAATTTTATAAATCATTATATATATTGTGATGAGGCGTTACAACGCTCTCGTAGGCACGCTAGATATTAGGTACGCGCGAGAGTCGTAGATTAAGCGCGAATACAGAGTCGTCCCCCGACGATACCCGAGGAGAGAAAAATGTATATTATTCGGGACACTGCCGAGGATTATATTATACATTACAGGTGTTCAGGTACGCGACGATGGCCAGTGGGAGATACGAGAGGGGAACCACGAGAGGAGAGACGTTGCGAATATTCCAGCGATCAGGCGATTTTCGGCGACAACGGGCTCGTTCCCCCTCCCACCGATTACCGAGACGCGTAACCGAACACGAGCGAGAGGCACCCTCGTGCGAGGCGTTGTACGAATTATATCGATAAGCGTAACGAGCGATAGAGATTCGATTAGTTAGAAGTTAGTGCAAAAAGAATAAGTCCGTGACAAATAGTTAACGCCGTGCGAGCCACGGGAGTAAGAAAATCGTGATACGCCGTGTCATCGGCCGAAAGATTATTATTTGTGAGGACTAACCGCCGTGACGACGTCTGAGGAATTTTCCGAGAGAAATAGAGGATAGAGGCTCGCAGCTAGAGGAAAGTCACGAGGACGACTCGTGTAGATCGCCGGACAGGGAAAACAAAGGTAGGTGCACGCAGTGCAGACCATCTTCGGTTCTTTTCTGTGCCGTACACGTGTTGCCGTAGCTTTCTCGCTCGGGCCCGGTGTTCCCGGAATATTTCGTGTATGATTTTCGCTCGCAGCGGCGGGTGTTATAATTATTTTGTTATGAAGACGCTAATCTTGAGTCTCGCGAGTCCGCGGAAAGTCAGACAGAAGTCAGCTGTATGAAAGACTGTTAAAATAAAGAGTGTGATGGTTGTCATTTTATTAGGCACTCACTATAACAATAGGCAAAGAGTGCCTATTAAAATGACCATCCGTTGCTCTTCGGAGTCTGGCGAAGGGGTTACTCCGCAGCGCATACTCCAAAAATTTTTATTTTTCACCATTTGCTTCGGTGTATCTCCAACATCATGCGTAGTTACTTTGAAGTGACTGCGATGAATAGAAATATTTTTTTTAGCCTGCGGTGCAATGAAAACAACTTTTTGGCTGAATTTTTCTTCTCGGACGTCCGTATCACACTGTAACTTTAGATGGTGCGAACCAATTTTGTTCTCCTTCGCAGGGTTTTTTTATTACATTATTTCCAGTATGCACATTACTTTTAAAACCAATCTAAGACCTTTAAGAATTTTTTCTAAAAAATTATTGGCCACAATTTGCATTTGCCTTCGGTCAAGTGTCCGTACGGTGCCATCATAATGAACTCTACGAACCAATTTTTTTCTCCTTCGCAGCATCATTTTGTTTTATCAAAAGCACTACGCACAGCAAATTTAGAGACAATCCTACATCTCTAACTATTTATTCATCACAATTTTCCATAAAAAAATGATTTTCTCACATCTGATGTCCGTACGGTGCTCCAATTAAGAATCCTGGAAACCAATTCTTTTCTCTTTCGTAACAATATTTCATTGCATCGAAAGAACTATGCACAACAAATTTTGAGTCATTCTGACAAATATAATTTTAATTATAAAATAATTCAAAAACAGTGGTTATAACAAGATTTGCTTTAAAGGTTATGTTATTTAGATTTGCCAAAAATCCATTTTCCATCATGTTAAAAAAAAAACCTTCGGTTGTGAAAAATAAAACACGAAATATCATACACAGATTCACAAATGTTTGCGTTTTTTATTTCGAAAATAATATATTATCACCGAAAATCATTCGCAATATTTTACCATATTTTATTCACATTTGTAACAAAAATGATAAATTTCACGTATTCACTGAAAAAATTGGTAGTAAACTCACAAAAAAGATTCATCGAATATCCAAAATAATTACAATTTCCCAAATAGAACTAAAAAAATCGCGAGTATATATTTTTTCGTTTTATTCTATCTGTCAAACTTTGGAAGCAGATGACAATTTCGTAGCAGACGATACACAGATGCTCATACGTCGCGGCGCGCGTACTCTGTGGCCGGATGATTTTCAAATAAAAAAAAATCGACATCTCGTTTCAATCTTTGTTCCTATTTTACGTAAATATAAATGGATTCTACACGGTATAGCGCAAATAAAAAGTGTGCAATCATAAAAAAAAGAATTTTCTATCCTTCGACCGTCGAAGATTCATCGCAGCCGAAATCTTTGTCAATTATGTTCACCCGATTTATTCGTTTACAGTTAATAATAAAAACTGCAAATTCTTTTTCTGGCAACGTATTTTCTCCTCTTCAAAACAAGCCAAAATAAGAGTCGAAATCTTTTTTCGCTGCAGAGATATGATTTTTTTTAAGCAAAGACTAATTTTACGAATTTTCGTCAAAAAATGAATCGTTTTTTCAAATTTCTCGAAATTGCCGTCTCTAATCATTTCCTCTCAAAGAAATCGTATTTACAAACTGACTCTCCGCGTTATTGCGCAGATAAAAAGTGTGCTATGTTTAAAAATTTAATTTTTTACACTTCGACCGTCGGAGATACATCACATTCGAAATCTTTGTCAATTTTGTTCGCTGGATTTATTCGTTTACACTTAATAAGAAAACTGCTAATGATTATTCTATCGATGTATTTCCAACGTTTTTTTTTTTCAAATTTTTTCAAATTTTCGTCGAAATACGAATTTCTTTCATATGCTCACGTCTTGAAAAGTTTTCTTTCGCAAAAAAAAAAAACAATTGTACTCTTAAAGAACAATTATAAACAATTATTGTGACGAAACGGAGCACGACAGCGCGACTCCACCTCGTCACAAATAAAGAATTTAGAATCGGCATCAATTGCCGCGATCGATCCGGGGTCGATGAGCAAGTAGGAGCTCTCACCCGAAACGATCGAGGCGGGAAGCGTGCGTGGCGCACACACGATCAATGGCGGGCCGTCAATCAATCCCCAATAGCCGAAATCGATCGGCCGGCCCCACGCTCTATTAGCGCGAGCAACGAAGCCCCGCCCACTAGATCATGAGCGCGCGGCGGTCAATCAACCCGCCCCTCACTAAACATCGATAGCTCGGAGATCCAGACATCCAAAACCTGCCACGGATAAGGCAGAAAACACCGATAACCGACGCCTAGAAGACACACAATACAGACGAAGCCGGCGAACTCACCCATAGGGTAACTCAAGAAAATTCGACAAGATAACGATCGAAAACACGCCATACAAAACTCCTGAATAAAACAATTCAACAGCCTGTAATTAGACGAAGCAACAAAAGAAAAGTGTCGCAAGCGAATAAAACATTTTATGCCACCCGAATAACAGAACAAAACATAGTGAACACTACAAAATAACAAGAAGATAAAGCCGGAATTATCTTAAAATACTATCTTATCACAACAAAGCAACAGAGAAAGAGAAAAGAACATAATAAAAAGTGCTAAAACAAAACAAACTTCACAATAAACAATTAGCTACAAAATCTAATAAGCCATATATAGGAATTATTCAATTAAATAAACAAATACCGTCATAAACGCAGGAAAGCCCAATAAACACCTAAAGCAAGAAGTGATAGAAAAAAAAAAAAAAAGGAATAGATCAACAAATACCACGGCGAATAAAGAAGAATAAAATCCACTAATAAACAATAGGGCGAATGGCATAAATAATTATCGGAACAAAGAGGATCTCGGGGTACCCAAAGCCAATAGGTACGAGGGTGAGATCATGCGAGATTTCCCCCTCTACCAGCAATTTCATCCCCTCTCTGCGGATACGATTACATAACCGCGTGACTCAGCATCACGCGATATTTCCCTTTCCACCGGAAATTCTATCCCCACCGAACCGTCGTGACGCAAGCAGGTGACGTCATAACACGCGACTTTTCCCCTTCTGCCGCGAATTTCATCCCCACTACGAGGAAAACACCATGCGACATCGTATGATATTTCCATTTCTCCTATCAATTTCATCCCCATCCAAAAAACATGACGAAATGTCACACCATCCGATTAACTCCACCCACACTTCAAACAGTATAAAAGCGCACGATCGAAACGGCAAAACACTTCAGAAAAATCATCGAGTTTACGACTTAACGAGATCGTTAGTCCCAACAATACAGCCCGTTATTTCTTCGTGACAAAAGATAATCTTAGCCCGTTAGATCTTCGTGATAAAAGATATAAATAGTCCGTTACATCTTCGTGAGAAAAGATAGAATTCCGTTCATCTTCGTGAGAAAAGATAGGGACCGTTAAGAGTACTGGAATTCCGGATAACTGCGTCCGCCGTTCCATACTCCTGACGACGAAACCGTGAGCTCTGGACTGGACACCTGCGTCCATTTCTCCAGTTTGCTACTGCCGAGAAATCGAGTTGCGAATCGATAAGCGATCAATCGTTTTTGCGAATTGTCAGGCGCATATAAACGCGAGAAGCGAGAGTGTCGTGGATTTTCCTAACGCTCGCATCTCCGTGGACAGTGACCCTGCAATCTGCTTCGCAACTCCTTCTCGTTCCCTCCATAGAACAGGTAAAACAAATCGGAAGCGCTTCTCGATATTAGCAAAAATCGCGAATAACTCGGAGTTAATCAAAACGTAGAAAGGAGGATAGGAACGGGGAAAGATCTTCGCGGAAATAATACAAAATTTATTCGGCAAAATTGAGTGTTAAGCTCCGTACGGTGGGAACGAAACCACCGTACGAACATCAAAATTTAAACAAAGTAGAATCATTGAATTTCAGCCCTTCTGGCTGCGTGAGCGGCAGACAAAGTGTCTGCCAAAGATCGGTGACTCGACGATCAAAAAAAATAAATTGTTAACTATTCGAAATTGAGTGTTAAGCTCCACCCAGCGTACGTCCTGTAGCTGGGTGAATTCCAAATTCATAAATTCAATTTGTACCCAGCCCTTCTGGCTGTTTAAAGTAGGTTTAAGAATAAGAAAAGCGACGGAAAGAAGAAATTTTAAAAAATACTTCTGCACCGTAATTAACACCCTGTATAAGAGAGCCGATGATGAGAGGGTTAGACACTGGAGTAGCGCGAAATACTCATCAGTGAAGCTAAACTTCTGAGGCCTCACATCATACAAAACAAGCTTAAATCAAAAAAGTTCTCAATAACGGGTCGTCATTTAGTAAGAAGCAATTTCCTACTCAAGTCCAAGATACGAATCCTGGTCCGCGTGGCATCAGGCAGCAAAAAAAGAATCACGTTACGCTTTATAGGTGACACCCTATATTGTCGCATACGAATTTCGAAGACGACAATTTACGTTCTCAAAACTCGTAACGTTTCATTATTTATCAAGAAAGTGAAAAACACTGAATTTGTCGATTTTACGAGTTATTCCGTACCGAAAAACTTATCCTCATTTGTGATTAAATAAAATAAAAAAAAATACGATATGATATGATGCTAAATTTGATATTTTTAAGCGACGATAAATATCAATAAAATTTCATTGAAAAACGAAAAAAATTATCGAATTTCTCAAACTTCTCGTCTCCAATACTTGTCTGTTCTACAGAGACAATAACGAGCTGATTCCATGTATGACGAAGAAGAAAAAAAATATATCTCAAATGGTAGAAATGAAATTTGTTATAAGAGGACTTTCAAAGAGTCTTCAAAGTCGAATTTTTCAAGAATTTCATCAATTTGTAAAAAAATATTTCGGAGCTATCCAAGAAGACAAATTTTTGATTCGAGTAACGTACTACTTCCTCTTCAATACAAGACAGGAACCAAAAAGCTATATTTTTTTCGTTCTCGAGATAGCATTTTTTTGCAGCATCCGATCTGATTTTGCATAAATATCGATAAAATTTCATTGAAAATCACAGAGAATAGCAAATTTCTTGAACTTTTCTTCTACAATGGTTTGGTTTCCTACAGATAAAATAACGAACTGATTCCATCAATTATGGGGAAGAAAAAAAACACTGAAGGGGAAGGATTTAAAGGGGATATTTGGCCGAATGCCAAATGGTAATCGTATTGGTGTCGGTACATGTTTTGTGTGTTTATTTTATATTCATTAAATCTGGTCATAAGTTTTAAGCCAATAAAACGACTTTACTAGACATGATTTGATTCGTTAAATTAATTTTATCAACTTCTACGTTGTGCAATTCGTTATATTTGTCTCGTGTCTCAATATTTGAAAATTTATCGTCAAACAAAAAGGAAATATCCGTCGTGAATATTAATAATCAATTGCTACAAAAAAGAAATATTTTTATTCGACGAAAGTTAAACACTATGAATTAATTTACGTAACTGATAAATGTTTTTCCCTCATACGTACTGTCGAAAAGAAACGCAAAGCGCGACGTATAAACATACTTCATTCGTAGCGCATAGCGCGATGTGTAAATACACTCGATACGGAGCGCGTAGCGCGACGTGCACCCCCGTGAGTGCCTTAAAAAATGTCCCATCGGGACATTTTTCGGGGGGTTTGGGGGGCGGAGCCCACCAACAAGAGCATCTGCGCCCGCAGGGCGCTGAGACGCTTGTTTTAACTCGCGTGTGTAAAAGTTATTTTATTGTTTCCCGAATTGCACCCCTCCTGCTAGCTGTACGATTATTGATTGGAAGGAGCGATAGAAGAGAGAAAACCCTCGCACATCGGGGTTGATACGGTGTGCTGGCGCCCAACAAGACGGTAAGTGGATTAGAGTGTGCGAACGGGGCGTCATTATATTTTGGACGGGTTAGCCGATCCCCGGTACTCCGAAGCCGGGGAAAAGCACGTCATAATATATATTTTTTTCATTCATTATAGGTTGTAACGCGGTTTTTTTGGCGCGTTACATGAATTGCGTCATCGGCGGATTTTGGTCCCGTCGAGCATACGTTCTCCCCACCGACAGGGTCCCCAAGCGATCTCAAGGGTTCGAAATTTAAGCGAAGCGAATAAAGTTATTAATTTCTTGGTTTTCTTATTTATTTATTTTTCACGAGCGCAACGGGGCGAATTGCATCGGCGAGTGATCTACGTTTAGCGTCAATATTTTCGAGACAAACGGAACAGGAGTATCGTTTTGGCTAACGGTACCGCTACGAGGTCATCGCATCTTCTCTCATCCTTCAGCAACACCGAAAATCATCGCTCTGGGCGCACCGATAACGGAGAAGTCGCAGCTTAGCGATGTCAACATCGTCTCAATGATGTCTGCACCCCGGGACCAACGTCTACGAAGATTCTTTAAGCGAAACGTCGTGCGATAGTCGAGCGGGGCGTCAGCGCCGTCTTCGTTCGAATATTAATTTCGCGCGAGCGATAGTTCGCGATAATCGTAGGGCGTCGCCAGGTACCGGGGTGCCGAAAAGATTAGCAAAGGGAGGGGAGAGCGAGACCGCGATACGAATTAGCGTAGATTACTCGAGTACTCTCGTCGTATCTTTTGTGGTGTGAGGACGTGTGCTCGTGTGATCGAGATGGCCAAAGGGACAACCCCGCGCGAAAGGGTGTATCACCTCGGTACCGGACCGATCGCGGATTGGGAATTATCAACGGGTCGGAGGGTTGGTCAATTCCGATAATTTCCTCGTCGAACATCAGACTCTCGCCGGTAAGGCTCCCGTCTTTTTCCTCGCACGCGTTTTCTTTCTTTCTTTTTGGTAAATTATTAATTTTTGAGTGTCCGCGCGCACTCTTCGCGACGACGGTTCTCGTCCCAGGCAAATCGGAAAAGCTTCTCTCGGTGACGCGTGGGACTCGTCAAGGTGGAAGTTGGCCTGTGATAGTAGGACGGCCCGTCTCGTATTTTTCTTGATTTCTTTTAATTTATTTTGGTATTAGATTTCGAAATTTGAGATCGCTTAGGAAAATTAGTAGAAATTTATTGTACGCGAGAGATCCGTTCAGTTAAGTGTGGCGAGCGGTTGCGGGGACTCGGACGTGCGGGAGATAATCGTAGGCGTGCTTCGACGGCTTTGGCTGTTCGAACCCGCAGTGCGAACTCTAAAAGTTAAACGAGCCCTCTGCCCGCTTCGCGCCGAGTGATCACGCGGCTTAGTGGGGTTTTAGTATTTTTCCGACACGTTTTTCGGTACCGTCAGGTGCGAGATGTACGTCGAGACGCGAATTTAGTAGAGACTATTATTTTTGTGATTGTTAATAATTTTTCGTCGCGGAAATTCAAGCCGGCGAACTGAGTAACCGGTGAGAATTTTAGTAGGGAGATTCTTATTTTTGTGTCGAGTCATCCCGGGTACCGTCCCGGCGAAAAGTGACGTGTGAATTATGTCTTTCGTCGAATAAATTTATTTATTGTGATTTCCCTAAATTTTGCTTGCTGTTAATTGTTTTATTTATTTGAGGTGTACCCCTTTTATAAATCGCCAAGACAATGAACCGCCCCTCTACCCTGGTGAGCTGCAGTTAGCCGGCTGTAATCAATTTTCGTTATTTCGTGAGCTTTGAAAATCCGATCGCGCCGAGCTCGATGCTCGGCTGGCGCCCTTAAAAATAAGTAAGCGATCGAGACGAATTTTTGTGGCCAACGGGGTACCGGTTTTGTTTAATTGATTTTTCTTGAATTTTTATTTTATGAGTGTGAGGGTGCCACTCCTTGGAAATTTTGGTCACAAGGTATATTATTGATAAAACTTTTCCTTTAACTTTCTGTTTCATATTGAATCTGTTCGGGTTTTTGCCCGAAAGGGACGATGGTCGTTCCCCATCGCAAGTATTTGTGTCCTCCTAACGTTACTCCTTGCTTTCTGTCGAATGCTTCTTTTGTCCAAAACATCAATCGTGCAAAATCCAATTCCTTCCATTGCTGTGGTACCCGTACTCCTCCCGGTCCTTTCCAATATTCGCATTCATCTCGCCGATTCTCTAATATGTCTGTTACTGTCGGTCTATTAACGGTCACTTTTATCGTATATCTTTCCTCTCTGGGTACGCATAGCCAATTGAAAACCCAACGAGTCGTAGAGCCACCTTTGCCCTCTTGCTCGTTCTCTATCGCTCTGTAACAATAGTAATTTATACGATTATTATATATTGTTTGTTTGTAAATATATTGTTTTTTTTATGCTAGACGCGGATATAATTTTCCAGATTGTACTGTTTTGGTTTGATTACTTTTATCTTTATTTACATTTCCCTGTTCCCTTTTCTCTATCTCCTCCTCCAAATCAGATTCTATCCGTGACTCCGTTTCTCCCTTTTCAAGATCTATCTGACTTTCACTTTTTTCCTTTTCCGCATCAGTTGCTCTCTTCTTGAGATGTATTAACAGATTGGTTACCGAATCCCAAATTGCTCCCATTAAGAATAATGACCACCCGTATACGGTGTGACGGGGGTTTTCGTCAGAACTTCTAGTCGGGGGGGGGGGGGGGGGGGGGGGGGGGGGGGGGGGGGGGGGGGGGGCAAGGCAAAAACTGAATAATCGCAGGCGATGGGGGGATACTTGACAAAGAAATAGCAATTTATTATGAAAATAAGAAATAACAAACTAAGAAAAATAAAGGAGATCGAATAACTAATAATAAAAGGATAACTCGAAAATAATAATAAAAGAAAATAATGAAAATAATCAACCAACATAACCCAACTAAATCTTAACAATTAACAATGCCGGGGGTAAGCGGGGACGGGGGCTGAAAATTAATAAACTAAATCGGGGGAGAAATAATAAGAAAATAATACAAAATAATAATAATTCGCAAAAATAATAATGATTCGAATATCTGATAATTCCGGGTCGTACGGGCGAGGGGAGGATTGGGGAAAACTAATAAAAAAATTAACGGTGGTTGCCATGAGGCGATCCGCGAGGCGTACGCGACTCGTGGCAGGAGAAAATGTCGACGGGACTATCGAATATTCTCGGCAAAGGGACGACGGGTCTTCGGAAAAATTACAGGGAAAATCGCGGAGAAAGTACTAACCAAAAATAACTGACAAAAATATCTCAAAAATCGTGAGAAAACTATGCAAACAATATTTTGGGCGCCAGTTACCTTTTACGGGGTAACGCCGTTATTCGACTCGACATAAGTCAGCAAATATTCAACTGTACGCTGAGTACGTAATGGCCGGCAACTCAAAGGGACAGCAGAGGTCTCATGGGAGGGTCAACCGATCTTTGGGCTCGCAATTTAATGCCTTTGGCTCATACACGAATTTCAGGGACGTCAGGGCGATATACGGGGAAAATACTTGATGGGAAAAATATACAAAATTGCACACGATTAACTTACTTACTTAACAACTTTGCACGCGAAAATAATGTCACACGCCACTCACCACGTGCACGAGTCTTCGCCGGTAAATGGCGATACTTGGAAAAATTATACTATAAAATACTCAAGTGAATACCGGGCACTTTACTAACTTTAATTACGCGGAAAATATCGAGGGAGGGTCGGGGAGAATTATCACACGGGAGGGAGAGACTATTCTCGCGGTTATCACACATTCATTACAATTAACGCCGGACGATTCCCTTACAAATATGGCGGGATACGGGGGAATCGTCCACACACGTGCTTCCTACTTGACGGCTCGAACGAGGCTGAGGTAACGCTCGTCCTTCTTCTCGGAAATCTTCTCCGTTGACAGCGCGACGGAAGGCGGTGGAGGGAGAGAGAAGACGGTACTTGGCGTCGGTCGATAATTCGCTCGATCGACGGGCGAGGTGTCAGATGGCGGCAGCGATATTGATTTATCGTCGCTCGAGCTATTGAGCGACGATCGAGGGCGGCGGGCGGCGTAGTCGGTGAGAGAGGCGAAGGGACGGCAACGGTGGACTTTGGCAAGCGACGAATCCTGTTGTTGTCGAGCGAATATCTTCCTTCGCTGTTTCCCGCTCTCTCTCTAACTCGTGCGTTGTCTCTGCTATCGGTCTCTCTCGGTGTCATGGGTCTCTTGCTGAGCGTTACCTTACCTATGCGCGGGGTACGCGGAGGAGGGGGGGGGGAGGTCTACTGTTTCGCGCGGTGATATTAAAGGGGCTCCGTGGTGAGCGGAGCCTCGACTCGAGTACGCAAAAATATATTGTGCGAATTTACTTCGTTACAACGGTGTGCAACGCATATCCATGTATAATTGTATCAATGATTAACTTTATAACCCTTATTATCATTATTATTCCTATCAATACTGCGCTAATATTTCCGAAAGCAACGATTTTTTCCAACATCCTTTTCCATGCATTTTCCATCATCTCCGGTAGTTCAGAGCCGTCTATTAATTTAGTAAACGAGCCCCCTTGTTTTACGGTCGGTTTTTCTAGTATTCCTCTGGCCACGGTGTTCAATACTGCTGGTCGCTCCGCAGGAAACATAATGTGCTCCCGAAGCTGTTCCAGTTCCGCCGCTGAATAAATTCCGCTTGTTGCCAATGATCTTGTACGTTTATACGTCCGTGTTGGTTTTGTATTTGGTTTTATCATCTCTGGTGGATATACAAGTATTGGTCTAGGCATCATTCCATACCAATCTCCGTCGATGTAGTACATCGGTGCAACCATTTTGTTGCATGTAATCTGCATTCCCGTTTTCATCAGTATGTGAGTCCTTGGCGCCAAAAAGTAACTGTTGTTGCCCTCCGTGACAGTAATAGATCGTGATACACTTGTTGCGTTTGAGTCTGAATATGCCTTTCAATGTACACGAATTTTGAGTTCACGTACGTGTCCATGTCCATGTTTAACACTTCCATTTCTTTTCCTTGTAAGAATATTTGTCCATTTTCCACCTCGTAAATAAACAACTTAGGATGTTCCGTTCGCACTATGTTCTGTCCACAGACGGCCACTGTTCCACGCACTACCAATGCAAAGATTACGTCTGCGGTGGTTACCGTGTATAACATTTGCGAATCTTGATCCACTCCCTTTTCAGCCATTCCCGAATATAACACTCCATATTGTCCACTGCCACAATTCCCAACTGTTACAGTATCCCAAAAGGTATGCTCCCCTTCCAGATCCAAACACTGTCCTTCACTAAGTTCACACCGAATTCCCGATTTAAGGTATACTTTGTTGTTTTTCAGTCCCACTGCTGCACGATAGTCTCTCAAGGTGATTTTCACTTCCGCTAACACTATTACGCCATCCCAACTACCGAAAGGATCAGAGTAAGAGGTACCTTCACAGGCACCATCCTGTCCTACTTTCCCTGCTATTGTTACTGCATGACTTATACTGTGATTTCCTACGATACCGGCAATTAACTTTTTTTCCACTTGTAGTGATCCATGTTCATACATTCGAATGCATACATCTCTGGATACCTCATAGACATATAAACCTTTTCCATTCGCTACATCACTCGTATGCGAAAACATTCCGCATTTTCGAACATCCCTAGCTATTTCTACCTTACACTGTCGTACATGTACGACGCTTCTACGCATGTAGAAGCGTAATCATTTATCTGCAACAACTGCAACAACATTCCTCGATTCCCAGAAGCGATAACGTTGTGACGTTTGACTTAGCTGTCCCACAATCGTATCCGATCATCCCCGCACATAACCCCGTCATCAGTAACACCCTTAATATGGATGAGGGTATTTTCGCTCTCATTCTCATCTGTGTTTAAAAAAAAGAAAATAGCTAGTTTTAGCATTTAAGTATTTATTAAGTAATATTAATTACATGGTTTTAACATGATATATTTTTTTGGTTATTGATGTAGATATTGCTTTTCAAAGGTATTTGTTTTTCCATAGGTGTTGATTACAATTTTTTTTTAAACATTGTTATTTTTAACAACTTTTCCAACTTGATTATTATATATTGGATTATTTTATTTTTGATTATAACGAGTGTGCTTATTTATCATATATATAAAATATTTTATCATATATTTTTTTTTTTAATTGGCCTCATTGAACCCTTCCATTGCCCCAAATCGCATTATCAGCTCATCCAACTTCCCTTGGAAACGGTTGCGAGCGTTGTACAATACAGCCACCAATGCCTTCATTGCTATGGCTGTTGTCCGCTCAATGGATCCAAATTCGATGGCTACGAATGGCTGTTCTTCTGGCCAAATCGCGACCAAAGCAATTGTCCTTTTATGCTCCCCTTGATATTCTTTTTCCTCCAATCCTATTTTAAATTCACCCAATACTTTTATTGATGATTTCATGTGCTCTACCCCGTCAAAATCCCCAATATAATCTTCGTAACTGTCGATTTTCAATACCAAATCACTTATGATCTAAATTCCCACTTCAAGTGCAACCCCCTCCCATCTGTCCGCTTGTCTTTTCCAGACTGTTTCTTTTCCCGTTTTCTCTAATAATTCCTTCACTGCTCCCTTCTGAGCCATTTCTCGAGTAGCTCCCAATCCCGGCCCTTTATGTCCTGCATATCTCGATTCTGTTTTAAATGAATTTCCGGCATCGTTGCCGTCCGTTATCTCTTTGAATTTCAGGATTTTCCTGCTTCCCATGCTCTCAGGTTGGTTTACTTTCTGTCTTGGCATCGTGTATTGTCTGTAATGGTTAGAAAATGACAACATTTACTCAGGTGTTATGTGTGAAAGTCTCAGTCGATTCGCGTGCACCACCTTCGTATGTTTCTTGGTTTTTATTTTTACATTGTGATTTCTCATTATTTCGACAATATCATGTGGTCCTGTGTATAAATCAGCCAATTTCTTAGGTTTTGGTCCATTTTGCAGGTAAACATAATCACCTACTTTGAAAGTTCTTACGTTTAATTTCTTATCATGTCTCTCCTTGGATTTAGTTTTTGCGTTTATCAAGTTGGCTCTCGCGGTTTTTCTTATTTCATGTAACCGTATCACGAGTTTTGTCAAATAATCCCTGTAAGTGGGAAGTTCGTCCTCCTCACCCAAAGGTTTGCTAGATGGCACTCGAGCCATCTTCCCAAATACCAATTCATACGGTGTATGTTTCGTTCCCTCGTGGACGCTGGTATTGTAGTTGAAGATTGCTAATTGTACCCATTCGTCCCAATCAAACTTTTTATCAGCATATTGTTTCAGATATTCGCCTAACGCGTGATGTGAACGCTCTAATGAGCCATTGGATTGTGGATGAAAAGCGGTTGTTCGAAGTCTCTTTATTTTGAACCTTTTTGCTACTCTCCTGATCAATCCACTAAGAAAGTTTCGACCTTGATCGGTTAGTATCGATATTGGCGGATCGAAGATACTGATAAAGTTTTTGACGATCGCATCTGCAATTGTTATTGATGTTGCATTTGGAAGTGGAATTCCAAGACAGAATTTCGTCAATTGATCTTGGATCGTTAATATGTATTCATTTTCATTTTTTATTTTTGGGAATGGTCCCACTATATCCATTGCAACTTTGTCGAATGCTGATCCTGGCGTGTCTGTCAATATCATCGGTTGCTTTGTCTTGTGTCGATCATATTTTTTAAGCTGACAAGGTAAACATCTTTGAATGTAATTTTGAATGTCAACTTTCATCTTTTCCCAATAATAATGTTGTCGAATTCTATTAAAAGTCTTTGTGGCTCCCCTGTGTCTCCCTACAGCTGAACCATGCATTTCCTGAATTATCCCTTCGCGTTCTTTTTTGCTAGGGTACCCAATTATCCCATGACAGACGATTATCTTGTTTTCACCTTCCATGAAGCCCATTCTCAATTCTGTTGCTATATTTTCCCAAGGATCATTCTCTACGGAATCCGATTTTGCTATACTGATACTTTGAATCCCTAGTTCCTTTGCTTTTTGATGCAAACTACGTATTGATGCTTTGATATTCTGTAAAATCAATGAGGGTCTTCGTCTGACTCGTCGCTGATTGGCAATGCCATGTGATATCTATTCCCTCTTTTAACTACTGCTACTTCTCCTAATACCAAACCCGAAAAATGTGGAAGTTCACTTCGTTCTGCTAACTTCTTTGATCCTGTATCTAATGATGACTCTCCTCTCTCTCTCTTTATGACTCTCCTTTAGTGTTTAAAAAATAACTGAGTGCATCTTTCCGCGTGAAAAACAAGTCCCTGCTCTGAATTAAATTTCCTTTTCTTATCCTCTCGTTTCTTGTCTCCACCTATCCATTTTCTCGTGTTTCGTCAAAGTCATCGTCTACGTCGTAATTGCTCTCGACTTCTTCTCCACTAGAGATCTCCTCTTCCTCCGATTCCGCTGTTGTATTACCCTTTTCCCTGTTGTCTATTGCTTCCATTAATTCCTCCTCTGCTTTTTCTTCATCAATGCTATCTATTCTTTTCTTTCTTTGAGGATTTTTCTTCCGAGTCGTTTTGTTTTGCCCAATATTAACCGGTTCTTCTTTTTCTTCTAGTTTTTTGTTGCTTTCCTCCTGAAGTTTCACTTGTCGTCGTGTAATCTTCGCGTGTTTAACAGGTATCTTTTGATTCTTCTCCCTCTTGGATGTAGATGGCTCTTCTTGTTCTGAATTTTGTTCATTGTTGTTAACTCCATTGGATTCTTCCTTTCCATCTAGTTTGTACATATATTCCTTGACTGATTCATCTGATTTAATTATTTCACTGATTTCCGCTCTCTGTTTCACGGTTAACGATTCCAACCATAGTTCCTCTGGATCCTCTTCTTCTGGATATTCCTTTTCTTCGAAATCAAAATCGTCTTCTTCATTCTCCAGGATTATTAGTATCTCTTCTTCGGTTAATTCCCTTTTCTCCTTGAGTTTAACCATAAAGATTTCTTTGTCCCCAATCGTTTGTTTACTCTCTTCGTCTATTGGATTTCTGGACAACGCATCTGCGTTCACGTTTGTTTTTCTCGCTTTGTATACTACATCGTATTCATATTTCGCTAACTTGAGTCTCCATCTGAGTACCCTTCCGTTTTCATCTCTACAGGTTCTGAACCATACCAAAGGCTTATGGTCGGTTACTAAAGTAAACTTTCTCCCATATAAATACGGTCGATAATGTAGAACACTGTAGACTATTGCTAGCGCTTCTTTTTCGTATGTATCGTATCGTGTCTCTGTCTCATGCAGTGTCCGTGACGCATATGCTACCGGTCTTCTGCTCCTATTGGTCCCTACGAAAGAATTCCTCCTATTGCATACCCGGATGCGTCTTTGGTTACTATACATTTTTTTGAAAAGTCTGGAAAGATTAAAACTGGTTCGGTACATAATCTGTCTTTCAATTCCTGAAAACTATCTTCCTGTTCCTCATCCCATAGAAAAGTAGTCTCGTCTTTCAACAAATTCCTCAATGGTTTGGCTAATTTTGCGTAACCTTCTATAAACCGTCGATAATACCCGGTTAATCCCAAAAATTGTCGTATTCCTTTGACATTCTTGGGTCTCGGAAACTTCTCTACCGCTTCTATCTTTTTCGGATCGAGTTTAAGTCCCTCTTCACTAATAACGTGTCCCAAATATGCCACGTCATGTTTCAAAAATTCACATTTATCCGGTTGTAAGCTCAAATTTGCCATCTTCAATCGATCTATGAATCTTTTACACTTTTGCTCATGTTCTTCCAAAGTTTTCGCGTAAATGACTATATCGTCTAAATAAACGAATAACTCTTGTCTCTGTAATCCCATCAATACCATGTCCATTGCCCTTTGAAACGTGGGTGGAGCGTTTTTCAACCCCATAGGCATTCTAACGTACTCGTAATGTCCATATGGTGTCGTAAAAGCTGTTTTATGACAGTCATCCGGATGCATTTTTATCTGATAGAACCATGAAGCCAAATCAAACACAGAAAAATATCGAGCACCCAACAGCTGATCCAATATATCAACTATATTTGGCAGCCGGTAAGCGTCTCCGATTGTCTTCTCATTCAATTGTCTAAAGTCAAGCACCACTCTCCATCGTTTATTTCCCTGTGAATCTGCCTTTTTCGGCACTACCCATACCGGTGTATTATACAGTGATTCCGATTCTCTAATCAAGGCCGATTCAAGAAACTCAGCTATCTGTTTTCGCATTTCCTCTTTATGAACCTGAAGAAACCGATAATGTTTCGAGTTTACTGGTAGCTCATCTGTAGTAGGTATCCGATGTGTTACTACGTCTGTCGCTCCCAGTTTCTCACCTTTGAGATGAAATCTATCCGCTCCATACTCAATTATCGTATAAACAGCTTCTTTCTCCTGAGCATTTAAACGTTCTAATCTGAGCAGCTCTATAACTTCACTTTTGCGATCTATAATCTCTGCCTCCATAATGAAACAACTTGCATTCATAAACCTGACCCCTACTAACGGATCCGCGAATTCACAAGCCGCATAATTTTCTTTTATTTTAACTGGTTTACTTTTTCCGACTTTTTCCGGTTTACTCCGAACTGAATTTTTACGTTTGTTTATTGATTCTTTGGTTTTTTTAATATCTCTTACAGTTTTTTTCAGGAGATTTTGATTTATTTTCCCTTGTTTAGGATTCTCCACTTTGTGTGAATCAGAATTTTCCTTTCTGTGTTTTTCCTTCTTTTTAACTGGATCATCTATGTTTTTCACAGATGCTTTTATTTCTTTGACTTTACCTTCCTGTCCTGTCCTGTTTTTACCCGGATCTTTTTCTCCTGATGTTTCCTGGATCTGTTCCTCTTCCTTCCAGTTACGTGATTCTGGATCTGATTTGTTGGGATTTGTTCCCTAGCAGTTCCCTTTTGTTGCTGGATTGATTAGCTCAGTTTCACCTAGAATACACTTGGGATTAGTTTTCAATTCACTATTTTCTTTTATAGCGAGCATACACTCTCCCCCGTTTACTTCGGTTTCTTTTTTTCCTACTGGTTGTGCTTGTAACTCCATTACTGGAATTTCAATGTTTACCGGAATTTCTCGATTGTTAGTAACATATACGTAGGCTTTACCTTCCGTATTCCTCACCAACCCCTGTTCAATCTCTATACCTTCTCCTATTTCAAGATCCGGCAAGTATCCTTCGAGTACTTTGTCGTTTTTCAGACGGATATAGAACAGTTTTCGGGTTTTTGGTGGAAACAACATACTTTCTCTAGTATGAAAACGAATCTTATTTTCCCGAACTTCAAATGTACTGTTTTCATAATCAATCTTTGCTAAGTTATCTCGAAAATATTCCGTTGACACTATTCCACTCTATTTCGTGGGAAAATTACTGGGCACAATGTGGTATACGGTTGCTCTTCCCAGGGTATCAATCATCGTATATCCCAGGGTGTACACGTACTACTCCGTTATCCCACTTAATCTCAGAATTTTATCTTGATACAGAACCATTTTACTCGACAAGTTTTCCTCTTTTAGGATATTTTTACTGGCACCCGCGTCCAACATCATTACCACAGCTTTCGAAAGTTCCTTGCTTTGAAACAGAATAGTTGGAGCAATTATCTCCTTTTCTGGATTAATCACGTATATCAAGAGGCGCGGTAGCGCCTCGACGCCAAGTACTAAAAAAAAATTTTTTTAGCGTGGCGCTACCGCTCCTCTTATACTCGAGAATTCCGGAAGTCAATCTTTAATCGATGATTTCTCGGCAATTCGGGTTCGGAGAAGATTTTTAATGACACTTTTATGATATAATTCGCACTCAAGCTTTCCAATGCGCCTAATTATAATTGAATCAGTTCCGGCGAAGCCGAGATCTCGGCATCGTGACCGTCGAAGGGTCCGATTTACGATTAAAATGTGTCCTGTTACGCTCGATCTATACGTACGATCAGCTGTTCTTGTACTCTGTGTATATATATATATATTGGTTAGTTATATACAAAATAGTCAGATATATATGTCTACGTCTACATCAGTTCATCGAAAAATTCGTGCGATGGCGCGCTCGTCGCCACAGCCGGCTTAGCTGTCAATTGTTATCGTCGGCACGTATTTTTACGGCGTCAAAATTTTTTTGATAGTTTCCGAAAATAATAATTGTGTATTGCGTATCGGGGTTTAGTGTCTCGACGCGAATTAAAAAAAAAATACGTGTTACGTGTTATTTTATATCGATTACAACGTTTCTTTGCGATCTCGAACAATATAACCGGCAATCATCAAGGGGAATATGTGACATGCTGTTCGCCCATTTTTGTATATAGAATAGAATTAATTTTGTTCGATCTAAATTATCCGATTCTAGTAATTAATTTTCAAGATAAAATTTTTAAAAAATATTAGCTTTTCAAAAAGAAGTGAAATTTCACAAAATATTTTTTTCAAAAAATTAAAAAGGTACGCCAAGTACTAAAAAATCCGATTGGCATGTATTATTTAAAAAAAAAAGAACAAAATATTACAGGCCAAGTGCAACAGAAAAAAAAGATTCTATATGACAAAAAATATTGTTTCTTTTGCAAAAAAATTGCTGTAAATATTGGCGTTCCAGTGTTTGAAAGCGTCACAATAAACCACTAGCATTGGAACGCCAATATTTACAGCAATTTTTTTGCAAAAGAAACAATATTTTTTGTCATATAGAATCTTTTTTTTCTGTTGCACTTGGCCTGTAATATTTTTTTTTTTTTTAAATAATACATGCCAATCGGATTTTTTAGTACTTGGCGTACCTTTTTAATTTTTTGAAAAAAATATTTTGTGAATATCGATTACTTTTGGCCCGAACCCGTACTGGTTGAAGCCTGGACAGTAAGAGTTGGGTGCACTTCCGTACTCTCCATGGCCTTCACCCTGCGTCGGTTGGCCACCTCCGTTTCCCTGTCCAGCAGCACGTCTGTTTTTGTTGGCTATACGTAGTTGACAATCGACCAGCAAATGGCCAGCGTTTTTGCAATAATTACAAGTGAGTTGATTGTTCTGTGCCCCTTGCTGTGGTGTCGCCTGTGCATAAGTCCCCTGTCCTCCGGTTCCCGTATTTGGTTTTTGTGGAACTATCCCTGTATTAATCGGATTTCCCTGGCCTACTAATCCTCGAGTAAGCTGCAAGCATTTCGCGGCAGGATGTCCCCATTTATTGCATATTTTGTATTGATTGTATTGATTGCGCTTGTATACGTGCGTTATTCTGTTGGCCTAATTGACCACCCTGTACCGATGCGAGTTGTTGCGCCTGACGGCAAGTTTCGGTCAAATTACCTGTACGCCCACAGACTCGACACGGTATTGAATAGCACTTATCGGCAGAATGTTCGCGTTTTCCGCAGATCTGACAAATTGTTAAACCCGTCTGCCCGTTGGGAGTTACGTTACCCTTGAGCTTAAAGCATTGACTTGCAAGATGTCCAGTTTTCTGACAGATTTGATAAATTACCTGTGCTTGTACCCCTGTATTTTTTGCATTTGATTTACATTGATCGGCTGTATGACCTATTTATCCGCATGTCTGACATTTGGGAGGATTTGATCCTGGAGCTTGCCAACACTTGGATGCTAAATGACCCTTTTTTCCACAAATCTGACACGTCTCTACACCCGAAGCGTTATTGTTCACTACTGCTATCTGATTTCCTTCTTTTGCTACCTCTACGACCTTAACGTTTGCCTTCTTAGTACCTTTCTCAATATCGTTTTGTAGTTTATTTTTAGCCTTGGCGTCGTTTCTGAATCGATTTCGATCGGCAAGTTCCCGTTCTATGACTTTTGCTTCATTGATTGCTTCCCGAAGTGTAGTTGTTACGATCGCGCCGGGAAAGGATCCGTGCTTAGCGGAAAATTCCCCGGCGCGATACGAGAGCCCCTCATCGCGCTGACTAAGTTCTCGCACTCGTGTCAGTCGTGGATGCGTTAACGAATTTCGCTGCCGTAGCCGCGATCGCACGAGTGCGCGAAATATAAACCAAATAGAAATATAAGCTAAGTTAGATAGATAAGCAAGGAGATGAGCTGACTGCTGCGCACGTCCCGCAGATAGTAACGAATACCGCGAGAACGGCTTCGTTACCTTTTCCGCTGACCACAAAAGGCGACGGCAGCAAGAATCCTCCCCGGCCTGCCACCCGCCGGTCGCGAGATCGGCGGATGTGCACGCCGGAGAGATCAGTCCCGTTAGACAACGAGAGCGAAAAGCTAGTCTCGGAAAAAACTCCTCGAGTATCTCCTGCTTAGTAAACTTAAAATCTATCTTCGGAAATCCGCGGTCTACAGAAATCGTACTAAAGTCGATAAGGCCGAAGGGAGCCAAGTTAGTGTTTTACGTCGCAGTGGTCAGCCTTCTCCCGCTAGTTATAGTGTCTCGCATTACGCCACGAACAATATTAACTGTCGTGTAGATTTAAACATCGAATTCTAAAATTAATCGTAAGTAGTATTAGTCAGTATGAGGGTGTGAGTGGAGAGCGGTTTTTCCTAAACTATTATTTTCCTGTAAATTTATACAACGCTCTTTTCAAATTCAAATTCAAATTCATTATTAATAAGAACGTCCTGTACAGGGACGTCAAGAACGTCCTGTACAGGGCGAATCAGACCGATCCCCATAAAAAATAAATATAAACTCTTCGCGCTTCACGCGAGGAGGTTTAACTTGACTCCCGAGACCGCTCCGGGACGTAACATAGTCTCTCTTTTCCCCACTTTGTCCTGTATTTCTGGTTTCAATCCTCTCTTAAAACAGCTCAAAGCCATATTATCAACTGCTTCCTTATTCCCATCGTCTAAATACCCTGATCTGTAATAATGAGCCTCCCTGATTTTCTCTGCAATCTCCCGAATACGATGTGCAAATTGATCGACTGTATCTTCATCCAACTGTGCACTACTACCCAATTCTCCCTGTAACTGATAAATATCCCTTGGAGGATCGAAAGTAGTTCTCAAATACTCGATATATTCATCAAGACTTTCAAACTCGTTCTCTGCAACTCTATCCCATATTTCTCCTACCAGTTTGGACTTGGCTAATTTCAACAAATGTCTCTCATATTCTTCACCAACCATTTCCAACCCATCCTCCAGTCCTGCAATATAACGATTCAACGAACTCCGTTTACCGTCAAACTCAGGTATCAGTCTCAATGCGTATCTCAGGTTTCCCATTCCACCTGAGCTCAGATTAAGTATAGGTCGGGTTGCGTTAGGGCTGGTCGTCCGGCGCGAAGGTCTGGAATTTTTATCGCGATTTTGCTTATCTCCTCTATCGTCGTCTCTGTTACCGTCGCCGTCGTCATCCCCTCCACCTCCACCATCGTTAATTCGCTGTTGTCTCTCTCTTTCCTCAGAACTATCTCGATTTTTATTTTTATTTTTCGAAGTAACTGGTGCCATGATCTTTGAAGGATTTTCAGTGAAATTTTTCGATTTTTTATTTTTAATGGCTGGTTTTACCCTTATTCCTTTATTCAATCGAATCTTTTGAACAGTATATGTTATTGGTTTTGGTTTTTTCCTTTTCTCTGTTAACGATGCCAATCGGCTGAAACTCGCAAAGGATCTAGAAAGTCGGAATCCGTCCGAATTCGCACTACTACTTTTACTAGTTCCGAGTGATTTTGAAAACTCCAGTGATTTCTCTGTAACCGGTTTCTTATCTCCAAACACCCCGAATAATTTTCTGCTAACAGCAGGAGCACTTTTCCTTCTTGGTGACAAAGATCTCGAACAAGGTTTTACAACAATTCTCCTATTCCCTGATTTCGCACTTGTCCCTGAGGATGTCGAACTCAACGGTGTGACAATTCGACCGTCTCTATGCACTTTTGGTGTAGGTGGACCTTCTGCTGAAGCGAATGAATTTGCAAACTCTGAATTTTCGTTAGTTGAAGATTGTTCTTCTACTTGACACTCTAATTCCTCTATTTCATCCCCCTGATATAATGTTGTCAAATCTTTTCTGATTTGACCAATGCGATCGATACTATCTTCTCCAGATTGTTTTTCTCTCCGGTTATCTCCTCCTTCTACATGTACGTCTACTATTGCTTCTATCAGTCCTACATTTACCGACGACTCGATGGAAATAGGTGTGGATGTGGTAGGTCCACTTGGGTCGTTGATTTCCGAAGTGTTAGTGCATTTTGTTACTTTATTGACTTCCTCTGTTAATATTTTCTGTACTCGTATTTTCCGCTCCTTTGGGTAATCGGCTCCTTTATCGGCTCCTTTATCAGAAAGTTTAACTTGTGAGCGCGTTGAAGGCACTGATGCTAATTTTTATTCTCATCTCTGTTTGTGACGAATTTAACATAACAATTTATTTTTACTAACGATTTTTATATAAAGTTTGAATTTATGCGTTATGCACTCTACGATCCCGGACGAGCCCCCAAAATTTGTTACGTCCCGATTAGCAATTTTCACTCTATCTCGGTCAAGAAGAGTAGAGAAACCTTCCTTTACACGTTTTTCAGATGTGACGCTTTATCGGGAATTTTGCCCCGTTTTGAGCCTAACCTTTCGGAAATAAACTCGGGATAGGGCGTCGAGTGCATTCGGCGAACAGAATTAGCCAATGAAATACAGAGAGTCTTTAATCACCGGTTAATTTACTCGTAACTATCCCACTAGTTAACTTCTTACTCTCGCTCTACTCCGGCCACTCTGCTCTGCTGCTAATCTCTCTCTTTCTCCTTCTAATCTATCTCCGTCTCAGACTTCACGCGCGACCAATGGCCGTACGCGCACAATTTCTATCCTTTTCTCTCTCTTTCTCTCTACACTGCACTTTCCTCACTTGACGTTAACTTATATTGAAACAGTTGGAATTAACGATTGAACAGCTCTATAAAAAAAAATGGAATTAAGAATATTAAATAAGACTTCATGAATTTGGGGAATAAATCAAGGGACTAATGGTCCAGAAAATTTGTAGTGAATAAGACCACCCTCGACTTACCATAGGAGGTTGAAAGATTGATTTCGAAAATAAAGGTGTGGACAGATTTTCGGGTGGAAACCGACTGATGATAATCCTCCTTCAAATTTCCCTGGATAAGATGAATGACAGGATCCGAATGTTGAATGAAACGTTTAAACGATTAAGATAATCGCCCAAACGAATAAACGAATATCAAAATAACTCAAAGTTTTGGGTGGAAGAATGCTGTTTTTCCTTTTATTGTATTATAATGAAACTTGATACAAAATACTTTTTAACAAAAATTTGAATTCACAATTGGAGAGTATCTTTGCTCGATAATTCTTAAATTTGTATAAATGCGAAAATTAATTTGAATTTAGTTTGAACTGATGTTTCTTCAAAGTTTGAGTTCTCCTGATGAAAGGTGACAAGACTGTCGTTCGATTATCCCGGCTATAAGTCCGTCGATGGAGTGTCTTAATTCCGTTGTCGTGCTGTCCAAGTTGACGATAGAAGGCAGGGAGGGTAGTTGATAAGACCCTGTGGCTCATCATTGGTGCGAGTTGCGTTATTGTCGCACCTCGTCCTTTGACACCTTCGATGCATTTCCCCCACTCCTTTGTAGGCTATTAATTTTCTGCTTTGGATTTGTTAATTATGTCTCTGGTTACACAATATTATTAAATTTGTTTATCTTCCTTTCTGCGATCTTCTTTACGGATTCTTGAGCTTTTCATAGAAATTTAAATGGTATTTGTACGTTGATTTTTACTTGATTCATCATTTCTAATTTTAAGAATCTTTTCAATTTTTTTCCTGTTTGTTTATTTTGACAATTTTACTTCTCGTATTCAACATTTCTATTTTCCCATTTTTAATCTGTTTTATCTCTTGCTTATTATTTATGGTTGTTACGTCCAGAAAAAGAATTCGGCACTGAATGGCTGGAGCGGGCATCGAACCCGCGTCTCTACGCTTTCCGGGCGAGTGCTCTTACCACTAAGCTACCCAGCGCCAGCGCGAATGCAATTTCTAGTCGTTAACATATACGAGCGTGAGGCCCCAGACGTAACACCTCCCCCCTTAAATGAATCCGCGAGCTCCCGCGAGCTGTATGCGTCTAAGAAGGTCGAGGGACTTGTCCAATTATCGGCTCAGAGGTGCTTTTTACTTGTTCGTTTCACGACTCAGAGGTCTTGGCACTTGTCCGTCACAGTGGCTCAGAGGTTTCGGACCTATACGCATTGCAGATTCACCGGGGGAGGGCGTTGCCGTCTGGATCCCACTTCTGACACCAGTTTTGTTACGTCCAGAAAAAGAATTCGGCACTGAATGGCTGGAGCGGGAATCGAACCCGCGTCTTCTCTACGCTTTCCGGGCGAGTGCTCTTACCACTAAGCTACCCAGCGCCAGCGCGAATGCAATTTCTAGTCGTTAACATATACGAGCGTGAGGCCCCAGACGTAACAATGGTTATTTTATTTCCCCCTGATTAGTTATTATTTATTTAATTATTCATTATTCATTATTTACGTATTTCTTTCAATAATTCACTCTCGATTAACTCATTCCTTTGCATTTTCTCTGTTATTTCACCATTTTCCGCCTTTTCCAGCGTTTAAACCCATCTATCGATATTGATACATTTGCTGTCCGTGAGGTGCTGCTCTCAATACCGTTGACGGGCGATCTAGGCGTTACTCGCCTCGCGCTACGCACCGTTCAAGCGGGAGCTGTACCGACTCATATATTCGCGTGTCATACATATGTTTTCTTATCTCTTTATTCTCGAGTTTCTCTATATCGAATTCTTTTTCTTTCTTTTTCCTGTCTACCTCATTGTAACTATACTCCTGTTCTTTATTCCGATATTTCCGGTGTTAGTGTTCCTGGAATTCTGTTATTAACTTTTCCCTTATTTATTGTTCTCATGCTCTCTTTGCCTATTATATCTCTGTTCTTTCCTTTTATTATTTTATTATAACAAAATCACTACTTAATTATTAAGATTCTTTATTTATTGATGAATTTTAATTTATCTAATTTTGTGAACTTTTACGGGACGTAACAATGGTTTTGATTTGTCAAAATCGGGTTAGTGAATCAAATTTGTAAATTTAGTTAACAAAAATGAAATTGATATTCAATATACTTTATAATTTTCATAAACATTCACTGACACTGCGTACGCAACCCTTTACTTAGATAGTTCTAATGTAATCCAATACGAGCGCGCGAAGCGCGCGAGCCCAACAACCTGCTAGTAGTTGTATATTCCTTAATTATTCAAGTCGTGGTACAGGGGAACGTGGATTCCGGCAGAATTCTGAAAGTTTGACTACTTTTTCTTTAGCGCGTGATTGTTGCTAGGGAGAGACTTCGTACCTTGATTCGCCTCTCCCCCTTTTTGACATCACAAGTCTCTCGGAGACCCGTTGAGGCATTTTATCGTTATTGCCAAAGGAAGTATCGGTTGTAGTGTATGGTTAACATAGATCATCGATCGTACGTGCGTTTATTTGAGGTGGATGGGCATAAGGCCCCGAGGTGACATTGGCGCGCGCCGCGGCGTGATTTTATGAATATGTAATGTGCTCGTGCCTTCGTAGTTTATGCTTTTGTCTAGTCATTAATTTCGCCGGTCACGCGGCATGTATCACCTGGCCCCCCGCGAATATAAATAAGATTAAAAACAGATCGTGGGAAATATTTTTGTTCGGCATATTCGCCGATTTTGTGCTTATTATCTCGTGTATTGTTATTTGTAATCAAGTAACAAGGCATCATTCATTGAAAATATTAATTTCTTTAATTTTCTTGAATTTGTCTTTTCCCTCTCGTCACTTTAAATGCCCTGAGAGCTGTCTTTTTAGTTCGTACGTTCAAAAATAATTTGCGTAATTAAAACGACTAAAGGTGCCTCTCTACCTTCTGCAGCGATTCGTATCTATTTCTTTTGCCCCTCTCCTTTCTAACCGTGGGGCCTTATTTAAACACGAGGCGGTTTCGGCAAGTTATCGTTAGAGTGGTGGCCACCGTCCGAAACATTATTTCGGGGGTCTTGGGCCCCGCGGCCGGTGAAGGTAAGTCCCCTCGCCGATGACTCTCCTACTAGTGGTAAAGAAGCAAGTAGATCCTAGGTTACCATAGGCGGGCTCTTTTTTATTTCTTTTGTTTAAACGCCGGAGCGCCAAACGGGGCAGAGATTGGACTTGCCACCGCCGGTGAATGCCTAGATCTGCTTCTACCAGGAGTCCATTAGATCGATTTGTCGAATTGCCTGCTTGTTTTATCTTGAGTCGTGTATGTTGTGTTTTTGTATATACCGATCGCGGCCGAAAAGTAAAAAGCACTCTTTTGTGAGTTTTTTAATGTTTTTATGACTTAAGTTTTTTTTGTGAAAAAGGGAAAAAACAATGATTAGAAGGAAAAATAAAAGGGTCGTTACGCAGGACGTAACACCTGCCCCCCTTACGAAGATTATTGGTACATTACTAATAATCTATATTGCGTCTAACGCGTCTCCCGTTTTTCCTTCCTTTGATCTGTGTTTATCCTCGGTTGCCCTTTCCGGTCTCTATTGGTTATTTTTATGTTTGATACCTTATTTACTCTACTTGTCACCCTGTTGATTAGTTAGTTTTCCCTATTCCAATTGTTTATATAAAGAAATAGTTTCCTATTACTAAGTATACTATTCGTCGTTGAGTAAACCGTCGAGCAGCAAATTTCTTCTATTCAAACGGTTTCGGTTGAAGTTGTTCCTGGCGACTCCCAGCTCGCGTTCTGCAGCGTGTCTTTCGGCTTTCCAGTGTAATAAAGCGTCGTCCTCGGTCATGATGTAATGAGAGGCTTGACCGACGGGTAACAGTAGGTCGTCTTCCAATGTATACACCGTTCCGCCGATGGAAGCCTTTTCACCTTCGTCCGGTATTTCTTTAATCCATTCTTCTAATATGCAGACGAGGACGTCCTTCCATTAGGGTGGTACATGAATTCCCGGGATGATGGCCCAGTAGTGTTGTTTGCTATGTTTTGCGTATGTATTGTCGACGGCGATTACTAATTGGTATTGGACCATATTCTGTAAATGATAATATATGTGCTGTCACCCGAAACGTCTTGGATTTCCAATATTCGTGTACATACTTCTATTATTAATATTTACAGAGTGGGGATTTTTCCCCCTCACTGTTCTGATTATCCCTCCACCTTTTATTTATAGCAGTAGATAAGCTATGCCGATTCCCCCCCCATGTCGGTAAGCAGATTCCTACCTTACCAACAGTCGGTAAAAAGGGTTTGAGTCCGGGCTAAAAATTTTGATTTTTTTTATATTTCGACGACGGAAGAGGAGGAGGAGCGACTTATGGTCGAAGGAATGGATGCGTAGGTATCTGATAGCATCTATCAGAATATCTGATAGCATCTATCGGAATATCTGATAGCATCTATCGGAATATCTGATAGCATCTATCGGAATATCTGATAGCATCTATCGGAATATCTGATAGCATCGATTAAAATATATTAAACTATTGATAAATAATAATCATAATATCATTCGATAATATAATCCGATATTTTGTACGTTTATTTTATTCGAGCGTTGTTTACAAAATATCGGGCTTTATTCTCGGCGCGCGCGGACCCCCTCGAGTTTGACCTCTATGCGAGCGTTGAAGGGCGCTTTGCCTCGGGAGTTCGAGGCTTCGTCGAATGCAAGTTTTAACAGGTCCTGCAACAATGTTTATCGCCTCGGGCTATTTTTTAAATGTCTGTCCTGTTATTGGCCGATACTCGTTAGAACAAGTTAAAAATTGGGTATAAATGAAAGCTCGCAGTGCTCAAGGGATTCATTCACAATCCTTGTGCGAAGCGTCATGGACAAGTCAACGAAGGTAAGTAAAATATTTTTCTTTGCTCCTAACTGTATTTTCCCCTGATAGATATTAATAATTTTATTTTTTTCAGATTCCAATGTGGTATGGCTGCTACTGCTGCTGCTGCGAAGCGGGGCATCGTGGCGATCCCCGCTTCGGGAGGAGAGGCATGGATTTGCCTCTCCCTCCCTTCGAGGTTCGTCGGCGAGCATGTGAGGTAAGAATTTTCATATTCACTCAACTATACTTTCGCGTAATTAATGAATTAATTAATTAATTAATTAAATAATGTTTTTTTATTTTTATTTTACAGATCCCGCAAGACGTGGAATACGACCCGACAAGGCCGGGACTTTTGGTGAGGGATATCCCTCCACCACCACCACCATCGCCGGGATTTTCGGTGAGGGATATCCCTCTACCACCGGATCCACCTCTGCCGCCGACGGATCCAAAAGGTGAGCTGGAGCTGCTGGACCCACCACCACCACCATTACCGGATATGCTGCTGCTGGAGAGCGATCTCCGACTCTCCAGCAGCAGCTCCAGTAGCAGCTCCGGTAGCAGCTCCAGCTCTACCAGCAGCAGCAGCAGTGGCAGCAGCAGCAGCAACGAGGAGTCGCTGCGAAAAAAGAAGAGGTTTGTCGAGGCGCAGAGCGAGCCCTCCCCCAAGAAACCGAGGACGGGTCTGACTTCGGACAAGGAGAATCGTCGTCCGACGATTCTTGTATCTCCTCCGAAGTCAGACCCGTGCATAAGGAGGAGGACTCGCCCTGCGCGGCTCCTCGTTGCTGCTGCCAGGCAGCCGACAGCCGCGCCGGCCGTAGGGCCGCCAGCAGCCACGGCGGACCCCCCGCCGAAGGAGAGGCCGCCTGCTGCCGCCAGGGTCGCGAGGTGCCCGCAAGCCGCGAGGGCCCCGACGGCAGCAAGAGCGGCCCTCCTAAAAAAAATTTTTAAATTAAAAAAAATGTAAAAAAAAATAAAAAAAAAATAAAAAAACAAAAAAAATGTAAAAAACAAAAAAAAAATGTATTTTTTAATAAAAAATAAATGTTTATCTTTATAAATCTGTTTGTCTTATTATTTTGCATGCGATATCTAGAACCTGCTCCGACTAGAAACAACCTGCATCGACTTGTATATTCCATCCATAAATATCACAATTCGATAAGTAACGTTAGGTAAGGTCGATTTTCCCGCCAAAAATTCAAATCTCCTGCTATGATAAGATCACGAGTCGGTAATTTCGACATCCGGATTTATCGACTGTCGGTAAATCATACTTTCATTGTTCTTTCTCCGTAAACCTATGTGATGATGAATCGCGGTTCATTATCGACTTTTTGAAGAGTATATTGACGACTTTCGCGGAAAGTAAGTTTTTTTCAATACGTCAATCAATTCTGCGATCGATACAAATATTCGAGGTAACTGTTAAAAAAAAAATTAGAATTTTTTCACTATGACGACTTATTCTGTGTATCACATAACTTTGAAATTAATTTCTTATAAAATGGGATTAAAAAAAAACACTTGCGTATATTATCATCTTTAAACTTTTATTCGAGCATAGTATCTAAGGTGAGAATTGACATTGAGCGTAGTAATCATTAAGTGTCATAGGGTAATCGGGTATACATTCCGTACTAGCATTCTTGACTTCTTTCTCGGTTGTCTGGAGAAGCCACGTTTTCAAATTGCGCGCGTTGTAGGCTGCGCAGTGCGGATTCCAAGTGCGTTTGTGATTGGTGCACGAGATATCCGCAATGTGTTCCAATTTTTGCAAGGATGGACAACCCAGATCTTCAAGATTGTACACGTTGGGCAGAATTTTCTCCAACCAGCGTTTCTTCTCTACACCCTTGACATGGACTTTGCTGGCGTCTCGCAGAAGATTATGCAGAGTCTCGGTGACTTCTTCGTACGGTACGTCACCGCTGTCCCAGGAGATGCCGTGATAGTTATTCTCCAACCATGTGTTCTCGCTTTTGTATTTAGCGGGGAGGAAACTCCACTTGTGAGGCGGCTCGAACAGGTAGACGGACGGAAGAGCGTCATCTTCGAGAGCGATAATGGCCACCTCTTTGAATACAAAGTCGTTGATGGGTCTCTTGAAGCCCTGGAAGTCCACAACGTACTCCATCGCGACGGTGTCTCATGTCAGCGGCTGCTCGCTTATCTCTTTTATACAAAATCTCTTACCCCCCACCACTCGCGATATTCTTTCACTTTTTCTGCGCATGCCTAATAACAACCAATCACCGATCAGAGCCAAATCTTAACCAATCGGCATCGTTCCCGCCACTAAACATTTTCATTAACAAAAAGCTGACCAATCAGCGTCGACACCGATACTCCCCACCACTTTTCAAGTAATATAAATACAGACCTGGCAGCGGAACAACTCATTCAACAAGACAACTTCAGTCAGAGACGAAAAGTCAAGATTAATGCATAGGAGCAATCAGCATCGATAATCCCCACCACTTTTTCAAACAATATAAGTACGGTCTTGGCGGCAGAGCAACTCATTATTCGATCAACTACTCGACTGTTCAGTCAGAGACAAGATGGATGCCCAGGATTGCAAGGATGTTATGAAGACATGGGAGGAAGTGTTGGAGCTGATGAATGACAGAAACTCTAGCGAGATCAATGTATGGAAAAATCGCCTCACGGAACTCATAAGCTCGTGGGAGGACTTGTTGTTGATGCCCACGTCCACCGTTAACGATAGACAAAAGTATTCAGCCGCAATCGGTTTCCTCAAAGGAATCGAAATTAAATTGGGATGTTTGCTGAAACGAGGTGAGGGTGTACAGGCTCGGGAAAGACTCGTCGATAGAGTAAGATGGTCGGATCTGAAGTCAGCGTTCAAGGAGCGAATCAAGACGGGTGTAATTACAAACCTAAAACACGTAGACGTTAATGAGTTCATGAAGGATTCCAAGACCATGTTCCGCTCGCGAATTAGAAATGTACTCGCGAGAGAGAGAAATACGGTTAAAGTTTACATGGTACTGGCTGCAAAATTCGTTGTATCGAAAAACGATGAAGAAGTGATAGATACAAAGTACTTCAATACGAAGGCCGAACCAATTTACCCGACAACTAACGTGAACCGTTGGTTCACGACCAACATCTGCAATCCCATTCTGCGGGAAATGGAGGAGTTCGAGCAGCAGGATTCCGGATGGTCGTTGCACTCGATCATCAATCTAACAGTCAACATTAGCAGGTTCAATCCGATGCGCGGCAACTCTTACGTGAAACTACCGGACGAAATCCTTAACAAAAAAGCGTGTGTCAACGTTAAGAACACTGACAGCATGTGCTTCAAGTGGGCTATCCTGTCCGCGCTACATCCTGCTCATCATTGCGATCGCGTTTCCGAGTACAGAAAGTACAAAGACGATCTCAACTTTGAAGGCATCGAATTTCCGGTGATGCCACGACAAATTTCGAGATTCGAGAAACAGAATGATCTGTCGATAAACGTGTACATTCTGAAGATGCGAAAGGGCAAGTTTGAGACGACACCCCTACACGTTACGGCCGCAAAGAAGCCTCAGCACGTGAACCTCCTACTTGTGCAAGACCACTACGTCGATGAGGAGGAGGAGGAGGAGGCGGAGGAAAAAAATGCTGATGTCTATGAGCTACCGAAATTCCATTACGTGTGGATAAAAGAATTGTCCCGATTGGTCTCGTCTCAGCTATCGAAGCATGGCCACAAGCATCATATTTGTGATCGCTGCCTTCACTATTTCCATAGCGCAGATCAATTAGCTTCGCATGTAATAGACTGCAAAAATGTCAACGAGTGCAAGGTTAATATGCCGACTTCGAAGAACAGAATTCTACGATTCAAGAATCACTCGAACAAGGAGAGAGTACCCTTCATCGTCTACGCAGACTTTGAATGCCTTCTCAAACCGACTCGAGACGAGAATGCTTACCAAAAGCACGAAGCATTCAGCGTAGCATACTACCTTAAATGCAGTTACGACGACTCGAGGTCTAGGTACCGCAACTACAGAGGCGAGAAACCAGCAGAATGGTTCGTTCGCGAATTGCAAGAGTTGGCCAAGGACATTGAAGAAATCCACATGAATCCGAAACCTATGGATAGACTATCTTCGCAACAGATGACGGACTTTCGTACAGCAACCACATGTCACATCTGCGGGAAACGCATGTCCAACAACGATCGAGTCAAGGATCATTGCCATTTGACAGGACGGTAAGTATCTCTAGTTTATAGTTTCTTACATTTTACCAATAACAGATAATGATATATTTTTTTTCCGTACACAGGTACAGGGGCCCAGCACACAACGAGTGCAATCTCAATTACAATGACTCACGCACAGTACCAGTCGTATTCCACAACCTCACAGGATACGACTCCCACTTCACGATACGGGAAATTGCTACAGCCTTCGAGGGTCGCATCGATATTCTGCCACTGACGAAGGAAAAATATATCTCCTTCACGAAGCACATTGACGGAAGCGACATGAATTTTCGATTCATCGACTCGTTTCGCTTCATGGCTTCGTCTCTGGAGAAACTAGCCTCATACCTGACGGAACTAAAGACCCTCAGAAGCGAGTTCCCTAACCTCTCCGACGCCAAGTTCGAACTACTCACGAGGAAAGGCGTATTTCCGTACGAGTACGTCGACTCATTGGCGAAACTCGACGAGACGAATCTTCCATCGAGGGAAGATTTCTACAGCTCGCTGTACGACAGCCACATCTCGGACGGGGACTACGATCATGCCAAGAGAGTGTGGGAAGAATTCTGCATCGCAGACCTGGGCGAATACTCGGACCTCTACCTAAAAACGGATGTTCTCCTCTTGGCGGATGTCTTTGAAAATTTCCGAGACAACAGCATCGAAGCCTACGACCTTGATCCAGCTCACTACTACACAACACCAGGATTCACGTGGGACGCCATGCTCAAGTACACGAAGATCGAGTTGGAACTCCTCACCGACCTGGACATGCACATGTTCATCGAGCGCGGTGTGAGAGGCGGAGTGAGTCAGTGCTGCAACCGTTACGCTCGCGCCAATAACAGGTACATGCGCGATCACGATCCAACCGAGGAGACCAAGTACCTGATATACTTTGACGTCAATAACCTCTACGGCTGGGCAATGATGGAGTATCTCCCGTACGGCGGATTCAAATGGGTAGAGAGTCCCGAAAGCATCGACTTCCCCAACGTTCCGGATACGTCGCCCGATGGCTATATCCTCGAAGTCGACCTCGAGTACCCCGAAAGTCTCCATGATGCGCACAGAGACCTGCCTCTGTGCCCCGAACACAAGTGCGCACCAGGCTCCAAACAACCAAAGCTGATGACGACGCAGGATTCAAAGAGCCGATACATAATCCACTACAGGAACCTGAAGCAGGCTCTCAGGTTTGGATTGGAGCTGAAACGTATTCATCGAGTGTTGCAATTCAACCAAAGCGCGTGGCTCAAATCCTACATCGATCTCAACAGCGATATGAGGAAACAGGCTAAGAACGACTTTGAAAAAAACCTCTTCAAACTCATGAATAACGCGGTGTTCGGCAAGACGATGGAGAACGTCCGCAAGCACGTCGACGTTAAACTCGTCACTCACTGGGACGGTCGTTACGGCGCCGAGGCGCTCATTGCGAAGCCCAACTTCCACAGTCGCTCGATCTTCGATGAGAACCTCGTTGCTGTACAGCTCACGAAGACCGAGGTCTATCTCAACAAACCGATCTACGTCGGACTCTGCGTTCTGGACTTGTCCAAGATTCTCGTCTACGACTTCCACTACGACTACATGAAGTCGCAGTTCGACGACCGCTGCAAGCTCTTGTACACCGACACCGACAGCTTGCTCTACGAAGTGCGCTGCCCCGACATTTACGACGTCATGAAGCGCGATATCGACAAGTTTGATACGTCCGATTATCCAGCTGAAAACCAGTTTGCTATCCCGAGAGTGAACAAGAAGGTCGTGGGACTCATGAAAGATGAGTGCAACGGTCGTATCATGACGGAATTCGTTGGATTGCGCAGCAAAATGTACAGTGTACGAGTCGACGGCCAAGATCGCATGAAGAAGGTGAAGGGTGTGAAGACGCGAGTCGTGGAAACGACCATCACCTTCGATGACTTCGTGCAGTGTCTCCGTGAGAAAATCATCCAGCATCGAGAGCAGCGCGTTATCAGATCTCGTATGCACAAAGTTTACACGGAGAAACAAGTCAAGATAGCGCTCAGTCCTCACGATGACAAACGATATTTGCTACCCGATAGCACGGATACGTTGCCTTGGGGGCATCGCGAGATACCCGATGTGCCAGAACTCGTTCGAATCCCGTCGGAAATTATGATGGAATAATAGACGACCAATCGGAGCACAGGATTCCTCACTACCCCCACCACCACCAATCAGAGAGTTACACTCCCAGGTCGCGAGTGGAGGGGATACGAGTATATGAGTAGCGAACTCGCAGTCAATTGTATCATTCCAATGCTGAACCCTTCTCGATGGTATATGTAAATAAAAGATCAATGCAAAATAAACGCAACGAGCTCAAAGCTCGGATCGAACTGTTTGTGAAACATATTCAACAAGTACAAAATCTCATTGAAACAAGATCGGATCTACGTCTCATCACTGAAAGATTCAAAAATCTCGGACGATCGGATCTCACGCACCAATCAGAGCGTTCGGCCTCCCACCTCTTTCTTGCTGGTGGAGGGGATTCGGGTATATCAACGGCAAGCTCACAGCCTTTCACATCAGACGCTCGCAGTCGTTCTCACAATGGACATTGCAAAGCTCAACAAAATCGCTCTTTTGGAGGATTTCCTCCCGACGAAGCAGCTCAGCGCATTGAAGATCAACGAGACCTACAAGGTCACTGACTTGCGACAAGTCACAACAAAGTATGGACTGAAAGCCGTCGCCAGTCTCGATGACGACTGCCAGGTTTTCCTGCCGAAACGCATCTCGGAGGCATTCGAGAAAGACCAGATCATGTTTGATCGAATGGTGCAGACGGTAGCGGAAGGAGAATTGTTCCTAAAGTACCTGGGTGGCGGAGCATACAAGCATCAGATTCAATTTAACATCGGCAATAAATAATTTTGTATATCTTTATTAATTGATAATAAATGATTGTTTTATAATAAAAAAATTGTGTTTTACAAATCAGACTTATTTATCCAACTATTGTGCGAAGTGTCGAATCCCAGCCACTTGACGTAAATTCGATCTCCACGTTTCTCGAGCACTTTCTCCACGAGATAGACATCGGGATACTTGGCTTTTAGAAGCTCCTCCTCGTAGAAACCACCGGCGATGGGCTCGTCTTGATAGTCCTTTAGCTTGTACGTCACTGGCGTCGTTGGCATCACGCGATTCACCGTGAAAATTTCCGTTGTCCAGTTGGGGGTGTAGCCTTTCTCGAAAACATGTTTGTTCTTGCTCACTCGTACCTTGTCACCAACACGAAATCTAGGTATCTTACGACGACGACGACGACGACGACGACGACGAGGATCGTGAGAAAAACGCTGCATCACCATTTCAACGTTGGCTGCAGTGACTTCCTTCGGTTTCATTCCGATCGTGCGATGCTTGGCATCGTTGTAGGCTTTTACGAGATCAGGCAAAATGTCGAGCCACTTGTACGTGCCTTGCAGACTAAATTTAAGCCACATTTTATTCTTGAGTGTGCGATTAAAACGTTCCACAATTGATGCCTTGAGGTTGCTATATGTCGAGTAGTGATTGATACCGTATCGTGACATGAGGTTCCGGAAATTCGTATTGTAGAATTCTTTGCCTTGGTCCGTTTGAAGATTCGACGGTACGCGTCCTTGCCGGAGCACGGATTCCATAGCTGCAGTGACATCTTGCGCTGTTTTTCGCTTCACGGGAACAGCCCAGGCAAACTTCGACAGAACATCGATGATTGTGAGCAGGTATTTGGTATCTTTGTTTTCGCGAGCGTAAGGTTGCATCTCCACGAGATCAGCTTGCCACGTTTCATCGAGACCTCGCACAACGAATTTGCGGCGAGGATAATTGCGCCGAGCGGGTTTGTGTAGCTCTTCGACTAGTCTCTCATGTTCCATGCTGTGTCCAATGCGGCAATGGATTTGGAATTTCGTATCGCCAAGTCTAGATTCGTTTCGACGTTTATCTCGATTGCCTTCAATCTCTTCTCCACCTGATCTTGCAGAATTTGTATCTTCAGTTGTAGATCATCCAAATCCTCTCGTTGCTTAGTCGTGATGTGGAAAAGTCCGCTCAATTCTTGTCTTATGAGGCGTTTCGTGAGACTCAGATTGACAGCGTCATTTGGCTCCCTTGACTCGGCAACGTTGCACAGTCTCTTATTCTCAATGTCGTATTGGTTGTCGGTGGTGAGTTTGAATCCGAAGCCCGGGAGCCCTCGTGTACCCTCGTTTCGGCCTAGTTGTCGTCCGAACACGTCGACGCTCATTGTTCAATTGAGGTGTTTGCCACTCGTTCACTGCTATTAATAAACTATTCCAGCTTCGCGCAATTCCTCGATGATCGATACAATCTCATTGATGTGACTCGTATTGCCGGCTGATCGCTCGGCAATCAGCAGACGTAGTCTATCCACGAGTTCGTTGGGGTCGTCCCAGTACACGTAATCCATTCGCGTACCTCGCCTCGCGATTTTGTATCCGGGTATCCCTGAACCGAGTGATGCTCTCTTTCGAGTCGGTGTGGCACCGACTAACGGCGCTATGTACGTTTTATACTTGTTGCTGTTTTGTTTGTGGATGACTTCATCCGGACTGTAGTGTTTCCTGTATGCATTCGTCGATTGGAGGATTTTCGCGTAATTATTCTTATCTTCGGCGCTTATAAGAGCCGCATCGGGTTGCTTTCGGAAGAGCAATTCGAACAAGCCGACACTCGGATGATACTTCTCATCACCCACAATCACGTATTCCTTCCCAAAACTTATCGGTGAATCTCCAATCATCAATGTACCGTCTGCCAGCTTTCGAACTCCGTAAGTCATGTCGATATACTTTTTTCGATTCATATTGAGTAGGTGAATATATTTATCGACCGTTATATTTCCTTTGGGTATTCCCATTGATTCGTTAGCTTCCTCGTCGTCATCGTCGTCGTCGTCGTATGCAGTCTTGAAAGATAAAGTTTCCCAGTCTTGATTCTCCTCCTCCTTCTTCGGCATCAAGCTTTTGATTTCATCCTTAATTTCACGTCTGTTTGTGTCGGTCGCGGTAACGAGTCGTTCCAGCGGATTAACAATTGGTTTGAACGTGTCGTCCAGAGCTTTTTCCAGTGTTCGCTTGCCCTCTTTGAGAAGTTTGTATTTCCGTCTAACTGCATCGCGCGCTTTGTCGATCTGACAAAGTGTTTTTCTCTTTCGGCGGAACTCTGCCGCAATATCGTCGCCTCGACCTTCCATGATACACTGACAGTTTCACTTTGCGCGCGATATATTTATAGCAAAGCAGTCAAAACCCTTTCTGTATCGACCGCAATCGAGGCCCCTACGATCTTTGTCGATTACGAGGAATCCATGATCATCGTCGTTCCAGCATGTCGAGCACAAATCTTTGAACTGCAAGTACGACATGTCCGTGTTCACATGATCGTCATAGACGTGTTTGAGATTTACATCGTCTTGTCGAAAAATCACCAGCAAATTAACGTTATCGCGCACCAGATGTTTAGGAATCTGTGCGTAGGATTGACAGAGATAGAAACAATCAATGTTTTTGTGTCTGCCCATACAGTAGAAGGCTCTGACATTGTCTTGTTTCTCGCAGGCGATATCATCGAAAATCATGATAGAATTGGGATGAGCGTCGGCGGGTGAAACGACTTGATCATGTTCACCGAAGGCAAAGTATTCGATACCCTCTAGGGGTGTGAGGAGTTTTTCGAGAAACTTGTACTTTGATTGATTCAGGGACTTGGAATAGACGTAGACATTTTCGAATCTCAGTCCATTGGGATGCGTGATGAGAGCGAGCAGTGCGTTAGTCTTGCCGCAATTCGATGGACCGCAAAAAACTGCGCGAATACTGTCAGGCAGCAATTCACCATGGCGTGTGCGAACACTTTTTTGCTCGGTAAGAGCATCAAAGTTCGCCACCGGAAGCTTGTGCGATTGCTCTCTGAACTCCATGACGACTGAGCCGCCAGGGTATAAATAGCGCGCTTATATACCGTCGGATTCATTCATCGACTGGCCGCGCTAGCGGGATGATCGTACACAAGGGCCAAGGTCTCCTTAACAAGATTATCAACAATCTGCCTATCGAACTTCATCTACCGGGCTACCAATACTGCGGACCGGGCACGAGAGTAGCGAAACGTGTCGCTCGCGGTGATCCCGGTATTAATCCTCTGGACGCAGCCTGCAAGGAGCACGATATTGCCTATTCGAAGAATCGGGACAACGTTGAAGCGCGTAACGCAGCTGACAAAGTTTTGGCGGATAACGCTTGGCAACGCGTCTGGGCAAAGGACGCTGGTGTGGATGAGAAGGTTGCCGCTTACGCTATAACAAACGCGATGAAGCTAAAATCCAAGCTCGGTATGGGGCTGAAGAGAAAGACGAAGCCCACGATCATGCTCTCCAAGATCGTGAAAGCTGCCTCGAAATCGACTGGGAAAAACTCTCGAGAAGTTATTCGATCGGCATTGAAAAAGGCTCGCGATGCCGTGAAGAAAGCGGGTGGAAGAAAACACGTTCGTGTACCGCGCATACTACCAGTCCCCGAAAAAGTTGGTGGATTTTTGCCTTTTCTCATACCCCTGTTTGCCGGCTTGAGTGCAACGGGGGCGCTGGCAGGTGGCGCTGCGGGAGTGGCAAAAGCTGTGAACGACGCAAGCGCCGCGAAGCAACAGTTGGCAGAGAGTCAGCGACACAATAAGACGATGGAAGCTATCGCTCTCGGCAAAGGTCTCTACCTCAAACCACACAAGAACGGGTTCGGTCTGCATTTGGATGCGCGAAAAAAAAAAAAAGTTTGACATCCGTCTGCCCAAACGCGCTCTAACGGACGCTGATCTTCTCAAGTACGCACGTGCTGCAGGGATTCCCCATTTCCGCGGAGTATTTATGCGAAACGCCTTACCGACTGGTGGACCTCATTATCGCGAGTCAGCTATAATTAACCTAGATGACGAAGATGGACCTGGAACCCACTGGGTGGCATATCGAAAGAATGGCAGTAATGTCGTTTACTTTGACAGTTTCGGAGATCTTCAACCACCTCGAGAGCTGATGGAGTATCTTGGAGTTGATGAGGTTCGGTACAATCACGCGCGATATCAGGATTACAACACGTACGAGTGTGGCCATCTTTGTCTGAAATTCCTATATAAGAGTTTGTAGTGCGTGCATTGAATCAGTCGAGCAGTGTTCATCGTCATGGAAGATTCATTGACTCTCAGCTTATCTGGAACGTCATCTACACTAGAAGCCCAATATTTTCCACCAATTGAACTCTCGGCCGATAAACACTACGTTCTTGGACTAGTGGAATTACTAACATTCAACTCTATACCCAATATCGATATTGGTAAAAACAAGTTTTACGTGGGGAACGAGGTGATCGTGTTGCCGACCGGAAGTTACGAGATCGAAGATATCGAACAATATTTGCAGGAAGCTCTTGCGCCAAAAGGCGTATCCATCAATCTCAAGCCCAACAACAATACGCTGCGCAGCGTCATAAAGTGCAATCAAAACGTCGATTTTCGACCGCAAGACTCAATCGCTCGTCTGTTAGGTTTCACTCAACGCGAGCTATCACGAAATAAGACTCACAGCTCGGAATTACCTGTTGCTATCCTCAAGGTCAACGCATTGCGAGTAGAGTGCAACATCACTTCAGGAGCGTACATCAACGAACGTAAGGTGCACACGATTCACGAATTTTTTCCAGCAGTGCCGCCAGGATATAAGATCATCGAAGTTCCATCGCAAGTCATTTACCTTCCGATCGCCGTCAAGGTCATTGATCACGTACAATTACGCATAGTTGATCAAGACGAAGAACCGGTGAATTTTCGGGGCGAAATTATTACCATCAGAGTGCACATCAAGGAAGTCAAGTAGCTATCATGGGTATCGTCTACAACAAAGTTGGCCGGGGCTATAAAAGAGAGTCAACATGGCGCCCACCAATCAGTCGTCAACGAACACTGAAGACACTAACACGTCGCAACGTTCAATTTCTAAGAAGCCTGGGACTCCGAGTCGCTGGTGGAAGAAGAAAGTAACCTGTCTGATATTTTGTTTTTGCTGGAATGGAAGAGGTTCTGCACGTTCAGTCGAACGTGGTATTCGACGAATCCGTAACGCATTACGAGATTCATGCGCATCAGCCCTACACTTCATCAACCTTCAACAATAGCGATGAGATTCGAATATCCATTCAACATCAAGATCTGTGCCTCTTGCCCGCACGAAGTTCGCTGCACGTTTGTGGAAGATTGACCAAAGCGGATGGGACTGTCGCCGCTTCGACGAAGCTGGTGAACAATGCCATCGCCCATCTATTCGAGGAAATTCGTTACGAGATCAATGCCATAGAGATCGACCGAAATAAGAATGTTGGTTTGACGTGTCTCATGAAGGGTTACGCATCGTTGAGCCCTGGTCAGACTGCACTAGTTGAAAATGCCGGCTGGCTCGATGTCGAAGAGACTAAACAACTGACGGATGACAGTGGGTACTTCGATGTATGCATGCCTCTCTCTATGATTCTCGGCTTCGCCGAAGACTATCAGAAAATCATCGTCAACACAAAGCACGAGCTCATTCTCACGAGATCGAGGAGCGACACGAATGCAGTTGTGCAAACGGCGCTCGAAAATCGAACTTTTGAGGAATTCAAGATTGGGCTTACGAGAATTGAGTGGCTGATGCCGTACGTGACGTTGTCAGACAAACGTAAGATACGTCTGCTCAGCCATATTGAAAAGGACGTCACCATGAGCTTTCGCACCTGGGAATTGTACGAGTATCCCATGCTCCCAAACACGACGAAACACGTTTGGACGGTGAAAACGTCCAATCAGTTGGAGAAACCACGCTTCGTCATTGTGGGCTTCCAGACGAATCGAAGAGTAGTCAAAACGGCGAACGCTAGCCGCTTTGATCATTGCAAAATCACCAACGTGAAACTCTTCCTCAACTCCCAGTGTTATCCGTACAGTAACCTCAATCTCGACATGAGTCGCAATCAGTACGCTGTGTTGTACGACATGTACGCCACCTTTCAGAATGTATACTACGGCAAGGAGTCGGAACCCATGCTGACGAAGAAAGACTTCCTCACGCATGCTCCGCTAATCGTGATCGATTGCTCGAAACAGAACGAGTCGCTCAAACAGGCTCCAGTCGATGTTCGTCTCGAATTGGAGGCTGAAAGAAATTTCCCCGTGGGAACTACGGCCTACTGTTTGATCTTGCACGATCGAATTGTCGAATATAATCCCATAAGTGGGGATGTGAAAAGACGCCTATAAAAGGCGCGTACGGAGCGGACTCGCAATCAATTGCCATGGAGTACGTGGTGGATACACAAGGGTTCCAGCAGCCCATGAACGACTTTGTCATTAAAGAGCTCGCAGTGATCCCGCTCAACTGTGACCTCCCACCTATGGTCTTCCTGTTCAAACCTCCGACACAGTGGAATGATCTTCCGGCTAAGTACAAGAGCGTGAATCTTTGGTTGGAACGCAATTATCACCATCTCTCGTGGTACTCGGGAGAGTTGCCATACGACGAAGTAGAAAACGTCCTTCGAACCGTGTTGCACAACGCAAGTACCATCTACGTGAAGGGGGAGCAGAAGAAAAAATGGCTCGAACAGTTTGGATACAATGTACGCGATGTCCCGGATTGTCCGTCGCTGAAGAAGCTACACCCCGAGATAGTGAAGACATCATGCCCCCACCACAACGATTTGGCAGTTAAAACTCGATGCGCACTTCGAAACCTACAGCTGTTGAAGAAATTTCTTCGAAACAACGTTCCATCTCTGGGACGATCGCTCAAGCTATTCCATCGCATCGGACTACTATCGTTCATGGAACCTAGAGATATTGCGCAGCTGCCCAAAGAATTCATCATTACCTTCGCTGCAAAAAGCGTCGAGCTTGCGTGGGATAAATTGCCTGATTTCCTCAAACGAGACCCTGAAGTCGCCGAGTGTTTGCGATGTCGAGAACACTTTCCCATGGAAAACGAATTATCTGCACCAATGAAGAGAGAGTGCATTCAATGTATTAATAATAATAATCATTAGTTTGTAAAGCGAATATGCTAAAATAAAACAAGATTTTTTCGTATTAAATTGAGTTCATATATTCTAATACATAAGTTCCGTAGATTAGTTCCAATATCCTGATCTCAAACTATAAATATCGCAAGTCGATAAGTAAGGTTAGGTAAGGTCGATTTTCCCGCCAAAAAATTCAAATCTCCTGCTATGTCAACATTACGAGTCGGTAATTTCGATAGCATAATTCAAATTTCGCGGCAAACCGGATGCTGATGTCGAAATATCATGATCGATGCTATCCCGATCGTTGCTATCCCGATCGTTGCTATCTTGATCGTTGCTATCCCGATCGTTGCTATCTTGATCGTTGCTATCCCGATCGTTGGCCGGTCGGTAAAACTGGCTATTTTCCGCAAAAAGGGTCAAATAACCGTTGGTATCCTGATCATTGCTATCCCGATCGTTGGTCGGCCGGTAAAATTGGCTATTTTCCATAAAAAGGGTCAAATAGTCATTGGTCGGTAAATTTAACATCTTTTTTCCTTCTCCCTCTTCCTCTTGTCGGTAAGTCGGTAAGTCGGCAATGTCGGTAATGTCGGTAAGTAGAAATCTTTTAGCCCGGACTCAAACCCTTTTTACCGACTGTTGGTAAGGTAGGAATCTGCTTATCGACATGGGGGGGAATCGGCATAGCTTATCTACTTATAGCATAAGTTGCTTTTTTTTTATTTTACGTGGGTTTTTTTTTTTTCATTTTTATTTCACCATTTATAGGTAGATGCTATTTCTTTTGTTTTTGTATATATTGTGACGGGCTTTTTGTCGCTTCGGACGACGACAATCGGCTACCCCGCCCAAAATATAATGACGCCCCGTTTTCTTACACTTTATTCCTCTACCGTTCGTTGGGCGCCAGCACACCGTATCAACCCCGGTATGCAAGGGTTTACTTATTCGCTTTCAAATTCTACTATCTCTTACGGCTAGCAGGAGGGGTGCAATTCGGGAAACAATAAAATAATATTCTTCAACGCACTGGTTAAAATAAAAGGACAATCATCACACTCTTTATTTTAATAGTCGATTCTTTCATACAACTGACTCGCGAGACTCAAGATTAGCTTCGTAACCATAGAATAGTTTCGTCTCTCACCGCTGCGAGCGGAAATCACCCGAGAAATTTCCCGGAAACACCGGGCACGAGCGAGAAAGCCACGGCAACACGTGTACGGCACAAAAAGAACCGAAGATGGTCTGCACTGCGTGCACCTACCTTGAATTTCCCTGTCCGTATCCTACACGGGTCGTCCTCGTGTCTTTCCTCAAGCTACGAGCCGTTATCCTCTCACAATTCCTCGGCCGTCGTCACGGCGGTTAATCCTCACAGTAATTAATCCCTCAGCCGATGACACGGGGTACAATGATTTCTCTCACTCCCGTGGCTCGCACGACGTAAAATAACTGTCACCGACTATTCTTATTACCCTAACTTCTAACTAATCGAATCTCTATCGCGCGTTACGCTAATCGATCTATTTTGTTCCACGCGTCGCGCGAGAGTGCCTCTCGCTCGTGCTCAGTTACGCGTCTCGGTAATTGGTGGGAGGGGGAACGACCCCTTTGTCGCCGAAAATCGCCTGATTGCTGGAATATTCGCGACGTCTCTCCTCTCGTGGTTCCCCTCTCGTGTCTCCCACTGGCCGTCTTCGCGTAGCTGGACACCTGTAACGTACAATATGTGCGCCGGCAGTCTCTCGAATCGTCTAGATTTTTCTCTCCTCGGGTATCGTCGGGGGACGACTCGGTATTCGCGTTATCCTATGACTCTCGCGCGTACCTAACGGCTAGCGTGCCTGCGAGAGCGTTACAACGCCTCGTCACAATATATACTAGAGTTTCCATGGGCACGCGCGCTACGCGCGCTCGCTTTTCTTTTATTAAAATTATAAAAATGTTTAATCACCGCCGTAACTTTTCACCAATGGCGGTCGCCGCCACTTTTTTTTGTATTTTTACTTAATCAGTCCCCCATAAAGGGACTTAGAATAGTTTTCCCCTCCCCCCCCCCTTCGCCATTACTCCTTCGACCAAAAATATTCTAAGTCCCCCTTAGACGGACTTAGAATATTGCCCCCGACCCCTTCAACTGAAAATATTAAGTCCTTTAACTATTAAGTATAGAGTCCTATTATTATTATTAAGTATTATAAAGTCCTTTAAGTATTAAGTATTAAGTCCTATTATTATTATTAAGTCCTTTAAGTCCATTAAGTATTAAGTCCTGAGCGAGCGGGATCGAGGCGGCGGGGGTCTCGATTCCTGACACGGTGGCGGCGACAGCGGCGGTAACTTTATATATATAGAGAGATATATTGTGACGCTATTTTTTGGAATTTCGTCACAGGTCGGTTCCGACCAGGGTTGTGTCAACGGTACCGATAAAATAAAGATAATCAGGGTACATTTAAGTTTACGAATGCCTTCGGTCGTGGTTAGGTGTGGAGGATACCGTGGATCAGGACCAATATAACGAGCCACCCGGTATATCTTCACGTTTGCCTTTGGTTCATCGCGAGAGATCAGTATAGAGGTTCGAGTGAGATTCTCGGCGTTTCACGTATGGGATCATGGGGAAGACAGTTCACGCCACTCTTGTGAGTGAGTTAAGGATTCGTTATCGTTCGGTTCACGCCACCCGTTGGGTGAGTTAAGGAAATGACGGTTTAGATTTTCGGTTGCGCGTTGCGGGTACGTATGGAAGGCGATTGGTGCCTGGGTTTGCGATCGCCCAGTCACCACGGATCGCCGGATCGCTAGTTATCGTTCGGTTATGATTTTGTTATCGTTAATTGGTTCTAACCCGTGATCCTGAAAAATACGTGTCTGCGATAGTCCCACGCATTTTAATGGCAGTTGTTCATTCCGCTGCCGAATTATGCTACCGTTTAGTTACGTATTGTTTCATGAGCTATCGTATTAATTTCATAGAAACTTCTCCTTTCAAAATCGCGTTACGGGTGCTTGTATTCCACTGAGACGCTCCTGGTTACGCGTGATAGTGGGGAGATTCGCATTTTCGGTTACTTATGCGCTCTCTTGGCTTTCAGCTACCGAAGGGAGAGGTTCTCTCTCTTGGTCTCCAGCTCTCGAGCGGAGCGGAGCTCCTCGGAGCTCCCGCTCTGCACAGGTGTTACTGTCTCCCATTGAGATGGCGTTCTCGTTTACTCTCGTTTAACATGCTATCTTTGATGTTCTCATACGCTACCGACTAAACCGCTATCGTAGTTCTTTTGACAGCTATCTAGGTGTGTATGTTCTCGCTACCGATCCTCGAGTTCTCGTTACGTTCTCGAATATGATTGGCTCTCGATTAATTATTTCGTCCGTATCACGAACCGCTACCGACACCGAATTTTGGGTGTTCTCGGATAATTGCTCTCGGTTTCCTCGGTGTTCTCTGATAGAGTGTGTTACGGACCTGTGGTGTTCTCGAGGAGTCGTTATCGATGCTTCCGTCGTTCTCGAATTTTTTTTTGGTCCTAGTTAGCCTTAGTGTTCTCGCGTAAGTTATCGTTTGGGAAATGGCCGCGTTTCCGAGTTATCGCTACGACGTTACCGACGTCGTTAAGTTCTCGATCATTTTCTGTATAATATTGGAGGTGCGTTCTCGAGCCAATAAATAGTGATTTAGATTGCCGGAACTATGCGTGTATTTTTTGAGTGATTTATTTTTGAGTTGAGTTCCGTCTAGCGTTTCGTATGCTCGGGAGTCAGACCGCCGTCCACGCCCTCTGTCCACAACCGACACACGGAGCGAATCGGGTATACCGTCACCTAATTCCGCCCGTCTAGCCGCCGCCGTTTTTGAGTTTTGTAAAAATTCATTTTCGTTTCGCGGTTTCTATAATTCCGCCGTTGAATTAAAAATTATAAGGTTTCGGTACGTTTAGCAGTTTGTCGATTCCGCCGTTGAATTAAAAATTGACTGGCGCTCAATGGCTCTCGCGACGGCTAGGTTCGTGGACATTGGGCCGAAGTGTAACCGGCGTAAAACCCTGTTATAATATATATACTAGAGGTTCCCCGGGCTGGCGCGCTCGCATTCATTTTATCAACATTATCAAAAAGTCTCATCACCGCCCCAGCTTTTCTCCAACCGGCGCCGCCGCCGCTTTTTTTTTTGTATTTTTACTTAGACAGTCCCCTCTAAAGGTACTTAGAATATTTTGACCTTCCCCTCCCACGCCCCCGACAAATATTCTAAGTCCCTGTAAGGGGATTCCCCCTTGAGCACGCCATCGACCAAAAATATTCTAAGTCCCCCTTAGAGGGACTCAAAATATTTCCCCCCCCCCCCCCCCCCTCTAAGTCCCCCTTAGAGGGACTCAGAATATTTTTCTCCCCCCCCCCCCCCCCTCCCCCCGAAAATTATTCTAAGTCCCTATAAGGGGGACTTAGAATATTTTCGGCTTCGCCGCCGACCACGCCGGCTGCCTCCCTCGATTCCTGACACGGCGGCGGCGGCGGCGGCGGCGGCGGCTTTATATATATAGAGAGATATTTTTTTATATATAGTATATAATATATATTTCTCTAATGTTTTTTTTTATTTTCCTTGTCAATTTCCTTACTTTCCGTATTAAATCATACTTGTTAATGGTTTTTAATTTCATGCGAAGACTATTTCCTGTGTTGATTTTAGTTAAATTATACCATAACGGTTGTCGCAGCGTGACTGCTCGTATCTATTTTATCCTCCCTTAGACCCTTGTCTCCGGCCCTGTGTAGGGTTGCATTCGTTGGTATCCATGAGAGGCGTCGACGGGCTCTCGGTAGAGGCTCGCTATTCTTGAACCGATTAACCCGTCTGCGGAAAATTCGTCTAAAAGACAATTCGTCTAAAAATAATTTATCTAATACAATTCGTCCAAAAATAAGTCTTCTTTCTAATTTAATAAATACACGCTCTTTGCCGAACCCGGAGCTAACGAACGAGGACGTGGCGGTAATCTAGCTCCATTTTTTTTTTTACTTTTTTGTTTTTTTTTTTTTTAACTTTTTTGTTTTTTTTTTAACTTTTTTGTTTTTTTTTTTGTATTTTTAATATTTAAGATTTATTTAATATTTTTTTGTATTTAAGATTCACGAAATTTTACCGGAGGGCTTTAAACAGCGTATACAACGGAAAAATTACGAAAAAAATGAAATCCGAAAAGATCGCCGAAAGAGGCAGTTATTCAAATCGACAGTAGCACTTATTAGAAAGTATTTTAAAAACTCAAAATCGCTGAAATCGAGGACACGAGAAAAACCGTTTCGGAGACGAGTGTATTGCGAAAATTCTCGCAAGTCCAGACGCTAAGCGCAGATAAAACGTCCAACCGAGACGGCGAGGGAATCGAAGTTTTCTATATTTTTATCGCCGAGTATGTTGCTCGCGTGCAAGTGTACACGTGTTTGTATAGATATCAACGTCGACTCCAAAGTGGAAGATCTTGGGGAAAACGTAGGGAAAGGCAAGCAAATAGACTAATCGGAGTAAATTTTGGCAAAGTCGAGAAATAATTGTATACCGTTTTTATTAGCGTTTAGCTGAGATTGCTGCAAATATAAGAATCATTACCGATTACCACTTTCCATCGACATTGGCGTCGAATTTACTTGCAATTTACAATTGATCCTGCTGCAGTTAAGAATGGTAAACGCGCTGAAAGAGTAAAAAAAATCGAAGTCTCGAGAGACAATGAGTTGTGAACAAAGAAAATGAAAGGTGGTTTTAGGAATTGTTTTAGACGAATTGGTTTTAGACGAAATATTTTAGAAGAATTGTTATTAGACGAATTGTTATTAGACGAATTGTTTCAGACGAATTGTTTTAGACAAATTGTTTTTAGACGAAATATTTTAGAAGAATTGTTATTAGAAGAATTGTTATTAAACGAATTGTTATTAGACGAATTGTTTTAGAGGAATTGTTATTAGACGAATTGTTTTAGATGAATTGTTTTAGACGAATTGTTTTTAGACGAATTGTTTTAGACGAATTGTTCTTAGACGAATTGTCTTTTAGACGAATTGTTTTAGACGAAATGTTTTAGACGAACTGTTTTAGACGAATTCTCCGCAAATCGATTAACCTCTCTCTACTGGGTGTGAGGCTACGATTACCGGGCTGCGTGGTGACTAGGTGAACTCGGGGAAAGAAATCGGGGTCCGAAGTGCCGGATTTTGGAAGAATATCCAAGTAACCCTTATTTCCTTCTCCGTTGGGCGCAACGTGTTGATATCTTCCCAGTCCCAGGTATTCGATGGAGGTGGGATTTTGACCGTGAGGAATAATAGTGTTATTTTCCAATAGCAGTAAAGCCGCGAAGCCCCTGGTGCTAAACAGGGTGGTTTTTCTCTTCAATAGCAATGGGAAGAATCTCGGATGTGCTGAGTTTGGGAGCTATATCATGAACTTCATGATTGTCTTCTCCTCCACATATACATCGAGACATGTTGGTTTACTGTCGATAAGAAAAATTCACGAAAGTTATGGTCCTGTCTGGATACGTAGGTGAACCCTTGACCTACTTAGTCATTGTTATTACAAATGCCATGCTGCTTTGAGAGGAAACTGAGATATTATTTGTTAATGAACACAAAAAATAAAAGCTCTATGTTTCTGCAGGTTTAGGGATTAGGGCTTAATGCTGAAGCTATATATATTTTTTTTTTTTGATATTATTTCCTTTGTAGGGAACTCTTGTTATTCATGTTTATTTGTTTATTATTATTTTTTTGTTATATTATTCCACGGGCATCCTTCCTTCGGTTTATTGCTTATCTGTTCGTCGTTCGAGGGTGAAATACACTGGCTTCCGGTCAAGGAGAGGGGTGCGAATGACTGTTTTTTTAATTCTGTCAAGTGTTGGATAGATCTTCGTTTCGGGTGTGGTCGATGTTCCGGTTCCTCACTCGACTTGAGAAGAATTGATTCTTCCTTAGGAACTATATCTTTTGATCCGAGCCCGTTTTCCGCGAGTTCGGTATAATATATAGGTCGAGGGGTCTTGTAGATTTCTTCCGTTGTGTCGACGGAGGCCTTTTTGAGTTACCCTGTGGTTCGAGGTAAGGTAGTAGAGATGGGCTTGACCTCGAGGTTACAAGGTAGGCACTGAGCGTTCTCTCGGTGTACTGTTACTGGGACTTGGTAGTGGTGACCCAATGACTCCGTAGGCATTGATGGCCGCAAGTCATAAATCCTCGGGTCGAAACCAAACCGTAGCGGTCCCGGCGAAAATTCTGTTCGGGGCCGCACAGGTGTGTAGGCGGGCGATACTTCGGTGGTTCGTCGTAATTCAATGGGCTTTCAGGGCCAGACTCATCGTCGCCACCGTTGTCGTCTTTGTCTGTCTTGGTAGGCCGCCTGGCGAGATGAATCAGCAGATTCGTTACAGAGTCCCAGATAGCACCGATGAAATACAGCGACCAACCGTACACAGTGTGCAAAGCATAACCGTGTATTACTGTGTCGACTATGAGTTTAATCCCCCTGCAGAACATTATAATACCGATCATTCCGGCACTGAAGGTGCCGAAGGTGGAAAAATGCCCCCAAGATTTTTCCCAAGAGCTTTCGATAATTTTGTTTATCGCTTGGTCGTCAATTAGATTCGCGATTGTCCCCCTTTGCGTGATCGTGGGTTGCCCCGCTATTCCTCTGGCTACGGAATTTAAAATTGCTGGTTGTTCAGCGGAGAACATTATGTGGTCACGTAGATCATCTAGATCTTTTTGCGGGTATATGCCAATGGTGGCGAGAGTTTGAGGATTTCTATATGTCCAGGTATGTTGCGTGAGTGGTTTGAGCACCGTCGGTGCTGTTGCATGAATCGGTCGAGGCTCGATAGAATACCACTCTCCTCCAATCTCATACATGGACGGCACGAGCCCATTGCACGTGACCTGGGTGCCGGTTTTCTTAAGGATATGCGTACGAGGCGTTAAATGGTATGGATGATTTCCTACCTCTACGGGCAATTGTATGTAGCATTCCTTGGCGTCTCTAATTCTTACTTCCAGTGCAATACATTTTATGATGTGGGTTACTTCGTCGGCCAATGCAGCCATATACCCGGGATCCTTCATTATATTGTAGGCAAACTCGTCGGGGCTTTGTTTGGCGAGTCCAATGGTGTTTTCTAATACCTGCCTTTCGAGATTGCATCTCTGTGTTAGGATGTCTCGATGCATCTGTTTCATTTGTGTGCGTACATGTTTTTCGACATAAACAAATTTTGAGTTTACGTACGCAAATAGATCGAGGTTTGCGACTGAGAGGGCTTCCTTTTATATAAAAGGGTATGCTTTTTGTATCTCTACAATTAGTAGTTTCGGGTGTTCCGTTCGAAGAGAGTGTATCCACTGTAACGAAGTAAATTCGCACAAGTATTTTTCGTACTCGAGTCGAGGCTCCGCTCACCACGGAGCCCCCTTTAATATCACCGCGCGAAATAGTAGACCTTCCCCCCCCCCATGTACCCCCGCGCCTAGGCAAGGTAACGCTCAGCAAGAGACCCAAGACACCGAGAGAGACCGAAAGCAGAGATAACGCACGAGCTAGAGAGAGAGCGGGAAACAGCGAAGGAAGATATTCGCTCGACAACAACAGGACTCGTCGCTGGCCAAAGTCCACCGTTGCCGTCCCGTCGCCTCTCTCATCGACCACGCCGCCCGCCGCTCTCGATCGTCGCTCAATAGCTCGAGCGACGATAAATCAATATCGCTGCCGCCATCTGACACCTCGCCCGTCGATCGAGCGAATTATCGACCGACGCCGAGTACCGTCTTCTCTCTCTCTCCACCGCCTTCCGTCGCGCTGTCAACGGAGAAGATTTCCGAGAAGAAGGACGAGCGTTACCTCAGCCTCGTTCGAGCCGTTAGACAGGGTAGACGTGTGTGGACGATTCCCCCGTTCCCCGCCATTTTTGTAAGGGAATCGCCCAGCGTGAATTTATATTGTAAAGAGTGTGATATTTGCGCGTAATAGTTTCCCTCCCGCGTGATAATTTTTCCCCGTCTTCCCCCGATATTTTTCGCCGTACTTGAGTTAGTGAAGTGACCGGTAATCACTTCTTTCTTTCATTTTCGTATAATTTTCCAAGTTTCGCCATTTACCGGCAAAGACTCGTGCACGTGGTGAGTGGCGTGCGACGTTATTTTTGCGTGCGATGTTATTTTTGCGTGCGAAGTTATTGAGTAAGTAAGTTAAACGTGTGCAATTTTGAATATTTTTCCATCGTGTTTTCCCCCCCCCCCCTCCCGTTATATCGCCCTGACGTCCCCGAAATTCGTATGTGAGCCGAAGGCATTAAATTGCGAACCCAAAGATCGGTTGACCCTCCCCTGAGCCCTCTGCTGTTCCCTTGAGGTTGCCGGCCATTACGTACTCAGTGTAAAGTTGAATATTTGCTGATTCATGTTGAGTCGTATAACGGTGTTACCCCGTGAAAGGTAACTGGCGCCCAAAAAGATTGTTTGAGTAGTTTCCCCCGAATTTCGAGATATTTTGTGAGTTATTTTTATCGGTATTTTCCCCGCGATTTTCCTTGTAATTTTCCCGAAGACCAGTCGTCCCTTTTGCCGAGAATATTCGATAGCCCCGTCGACCTCTTCTCTTGCCACGAACCGCGTACGCCTCGCGAATCGCCTCGTGGCAACCACCGTTAATTCTTTTATTATTTTTCCCCGACCCTCCCCTCGCCCGTTCGACCCGGAATTATCCGTTGTTCAAATCATTGTTATTTTTGCGAATTATTATTATTATTTTGTATTATTTCCTTGATCATTTTCTTAGCATTTCTAGCCCCCGTCCCCGTTTACCCCCGACATTTTCACCGCAGAGTACTATTTTTCGAGTTATTATTTCTATGATTTAGTTGCGATTATTATTAAGATTTATTTGCGTTCTGAGATTTATTATTTTCTTCAGTTTCTTTTATTATCATTTTCGAGTTACTATTTTCCAGTTATTTTTTTCTTAGTTTATGATTTCTTATCTTTCCTTCTGATTTCTTTTGTATAATTTCTTTCGTGTTTATAATAAATTTCTATTTCTTTTGTCAAGTATCCCCCCATCGCCTACGATTATTTAATTTTGCCTTGTTCCCCCCCCGACTATAAGTTTGACGAAAACCCCCCGTCACACCACATACTGTCGTGTAGTCTTTGGCGGTCAATGCGAAAACTACATCCCCCTCCGTAAAGGAATACATCGTTTGTCTATATCGCGTGTCAGCGTCGCTCGTGCGTTTCGCGGGCCCCTCGTAAAGTATCCCGTAGCGCTTGGTATGGCAGCTATCCGCCGGAAAGGGATCCCAATAGGTATCGCCTCCGTCTATGTCGGTGCAATGGCCCTCGTCGAGCTCGCACGGCGTACCTGATTTCAAATGTATTTTGTTGGTCTCTACATCGACGTCGGCCATATAATCTCGGAGCGTGATCTTCGCTGTTCCCGTCCCGTATACTTTTTCCCAATTTCCATAGGGGTCGGAGTAATAAACTCCTTCGCACTCCGAATTTTGTGTTACTGTTCCTGCTATTGAGATGGGTCTAGTCGTTGTCCCGTTTTGTCGGATTCCATGGATCTCAGTTTGACCAATTTTCACTTCTCCGTGTTTTCTACATGTCGGTGCACGCATCTCGCGATACGGTATCGATGTACGAGAATTCACCATTAGGTACGTCCATGCCGTGAGACCACATTCCGCATCGTCGTATGACGCGGTATATCTCTACTTTGCATTGTTTTACATGGATTGAGGAGTACTGATTTATTTGTAGCAATTGTATATGGACCCCGGCTTCGTTTACTTCTTGTTGCGGGATATCGCATTCGCCAACTTCCAATAAGGAGACGGTTGTGATATTCAAAGTAGCGCCGGTGCAATCGTATCCAATTAATCCTTCCGCGTGACGGAGAAAAGTTACCAGGAAGAGGATTACTATCACTCCCATTAGTAGCTTTCCGAATTCCATCTGTAACGCCATCGATTTTGCTGATAAATCGAATCGTATGAGCTCATATGAGAAAACTAAGAAATGGGGGGGGGGGGAGGAGGAGTGTCGCTACCGTCTATCCTCCTTTTGCCTTTCGTCGTTAGTAGTCAAGTCGCGGCGATGAAGCGATCTGGGAATTGTTGCTCGAAATCTCTGAGCAAAGAATCAAACATAAGGTTCCAACACGCCGGGCCGGGAGGACTGATCCTTGCGGACAACCCTTCGTAGCACGCTTGGTCACCTTTTCATCCCCCCATTCGATAGTCACCCGGCGGTCATCAAAGTAGCTCTGAAGCACTTTGTAGACATTTGCCGGGCAACCCCTAATTCGAAGACTCCTAAAAACCATGAGCCACCAGACGTTGTCAAAAGCCCCTGCTATATCGAAGAGCAGAGCGACGGTGTAAGTCGCAGCTGAAGCGCGGATCATATTGCGCAGCTCAACGATCGCATCCTCCGTGGACTTACCAGGCATGAAGCCAAATTGCCGATCGGAGATGCCGCCGTCATCCATCGTCTCGGAAAGACGCTTGCGGATGAGTTTTTCGAACAATTTACCTATTACTGAAAGAAGACATATTGGCCTATAAGATGTCGGGTCCATCTCGTCTTTATCCTCGCCCTTCAGGAGGATGCAAAGATCGCCGGCGGCGGCGGCCGGCCGGCGGCGCCGTCGGCGTGTTCTGCACGCCTTTTTTACCTCAAATTCGGTAAATACTTCGGCATCTTCCGTGTCAGGCCGCGTCTGCGCTTTTTCGCGCTGTCGTCTGTGCCACGGGGTATCCTCCTCCTCCCGATCGTCTGGAACATGTGCGTCCAAAAGGTCGCTGGCGGTTTCTCTCATATCCATAGTAGAAACTCCATCAAGCCGGATCGTGCTTAGCACTTTTTCAATTCGAAGTTTATCCGCCTGGTGTTTATAGACGAAGCCCCAGGGCTCCGAATTCCCGTACGACGTGACAAATTTCCTCCAGCTTTCACGCTTTGCCCTCTTCACCTCACGGCTGTACTTTCGCAAAAAAGTGCTGTACTCTTGCGGTTTAACGACGCGTTCGGGCTGCGCTTGTACCCTTTGGTATGCACGCATGAGCCGGTACACTCCTTTCTTCAAACTCGTAAGTTCTTCCGTCCACCACGGGTTGGACTTTCTAAAACGTGTTTTACGTGGCATAGACTGGATACAGGCGTCCGTGAGAACGCCTGTTAGAGCCGCTGCCATGACTTCTACATCCTGCCATGAATCTACTACGAGGTTTTCCAACCTAGCTCGTGAAAGAGCTGCCAAAATTTCTGCAAAACGCTCCCAATCAGCCTTACGAGTATTAAACCGCCTGACGCGGAGTACTCCTTCTCCTACTGCGACTCTTGGCACCTGAAGCCTTATGTCGATGGCTCTATGGTCGCTGGTTGTCCAGTCCATACGGACTTTCCACTCCCCGATAAATTGGGACATTGATGGTGATCCGAGGGTGACGTCGATGAACGACTCACCTCTCGGTGTCCAGAACGTCGGCGGCTGCTCCGCATCATTGGCCACCTGCAAATTAAAATCCCGTATGAGGCGCTCCAAATGAGCTCTTCGCTCGTTCGTCTCCTGAGGCCCCCACAGTGAAGATCTGGCGTGGGAATCTAGTGCGACAAGAATTCTCTTCCCCCTCAGGGAATGAAGCACCATACCGAGGTGTCTGAGGTACTGCTCGATGTCATCTCGGAATTGGAAGTAATGCGAAACAACGTAAAACGAAAAGCCGGGAGCCTGCACTTCCACACAAACACAGTGCGCGTTGCTAAGCTGCGAGATGAAAATCATCTTAAAAGCAGGATTACAGACCGCTACGGAAGCCCAGGAATTACCTCGGCGTACGGCTGCAACCTGCACCGAAGTGCCTAATCCGAAAAAAGGTGTGCCTCTCGTCCGGCTTTTGGACATATGGTTCCTGCAAGAGCAGGATGTCCAAACACTTTTGACGTATGAGGGAACGCACCTCGCTTGTCACTACCTCTGAACGTCTCATGTTCAGTTGCAAAATTCTGATTCCCGTGGTAATGGGGTCTACGCTCGCTGGGGCGAAGTTATCAATAGTGGGTTCAATCGCGAGTCTATCCTGTTGTACGTTTACGCGGTCTATCTGTCTGCCTACATTTATTTCGCGTTCAGCCACAAGTTGGCTTATATTTTCGCACCTATCGACTGCGACAGCGCGAAGGCCGAGAACCTCACACTGACACCTGATGCTACTAGGGCCAGCGCTACCCGTGGGCAAGCAAATGCGCGGTATCGAGATGCGAGGCACTGGCTGAGACGCCAACAGTCTTGCTGCCGAGCGGGTGCGCGGCTTCACAACAGAGTCAGCAACTCCCACTTGGCGTACTGCGTCTGGTTGCCTAGACTCGGCCAGACGAGCACTCCTCCTCACATGCATACTGACACATTCACACAAAGTATTAAGCTGTTTCATTTTGTTCCCATGAGTATGGTCGGAAGTAAAAGACATAGAGCGGGACAGAGCCACCATATCCCGCCCGGGCGAATTCGATACAGCTTCGGAGGCCGCCAACCGTCCTAACCGCCACGCTTGAGACAGGACCTACCCCTCCTGCCATGAGGCCCTCACCACGTTAGTCAGCTTGGCCTAGGGGAACCTTGAATCACGTCAGAGGGTTCACCTGTAACTAAAATATATATTAGTAGGCCTGAAACTTAGGTAATATATCGGTTAATATCTCCCCGGTTCCGTCGCTACCGAAGTCCAAGAACCTCGATAACGCAGGGCCCGGTAGGAGTTTGTTAAGCGGTCCTCATCGCCTTTTCGTATCCCGTGGGACGCGAGAGGACGACGGCGAGACCGCCATGTACCTGAAAGCTAAGCCGTGGTTAGTATACCATCCAGCCGGTAGCCCGTGGGCCCAGCTCGTGATAGAGGGCCAACTCCATGAGCCGGTAGTCCGAAAACCCCAGCGTACGGTGAAACTGACCCCTTTTCTTTTTAACGCAAAAAAAAGGCGGGTTCCAATGCAAAAACATTGGCCCCACCGGCCACTCCATCCAGCCGGTAATCCGTAGATCCCAGCACGTGATGAAGCAGCTCGTTCAAATTCTCTAACGAGAAAAGCGGAGCTCGAAGTCCTAAGACTCCTGCTCCGCCATTATTTGAGTTTGCCGTGTCGCCACTCAGTGCCTAAAGCACCGGCGGCAGATCACAGACACTCTCGATCACTCCACCCAGTCGACAGCCGGTGGACCCCAACACGTGGTGAAGCGACTCGTTCGAAATCTCTTGCGAGAAGTGTGATTCTAGGTGCCAAGGCGCTGCCTCGTCCGGCCGGTAGTCCGTAGACCCCGGCTCGTGACGAGTTGACCTCCCAAAGTCCCTAACGAGCCCTGGCGCAATCCACAATCTAAGACCATGGATCACGCCAGACTCATAAATCACGTTTTCGTTTCACCCGGTCGGTAACTCGTAAGCCCCAGCGCGTAGTGAAACAATTCGTTCGAAATCTCTTTGCGAGAAGTGTGATTCTAGGTGCCAAGGCGCTGCCTCGTCCGGCCGGTAGTCCGTAGACCCCGGCTCGTGACGAACCTACCTCCCAAAGTCCCTAACGAGCCCTGGCGCGATCCACAGTCTAAGACCATGGATCAAGCCATACTCATAAATCACGATTTTTGTTTTACCCGGCCGGCAGCTCGTAAGCCCCAGCGCGTGGTGAAACAATTCGTTCGAAGTCTCTAACGAGAAACGCGGAGCTCGAAGTCATAGGACTCCGGCTCCGCTATTATTTGAGCCGGTGCACCGCTGCTTGATGCTCAACTAACCAGCAGCTGATTACAGACGGTTTTGATCACTTCACCCAGTCGGTAGCCCGCAAGCCCCGGCACGTGGTGAGCAATCCTTTACGAATACGCTTCCCCAAAGCGTCTCAGCGTGGGACACTACACGCTTGATGTGGCATCTTGTGCCTACATCGTTAAGCTAAACATCTTGTGTTTGCTGATCCGTCACTAATGAGATGACGAGGCATTTACTACCGAGTTAGGATTTCTCTAACGAGAAGAGCGGAGCACGAAATCCTAGGACTCCGGCTCCGCTATTATCTGAAATCGCTGCTTCACCCAGCCGGTAGCCCGCAAGCCCCAGCCCGTGGTGAGCAATGATTTACGAGAACGCTTCCTCAAGGCGTCTCAGCGTGGGACACTACGCTTTATGTAGCATCTTGTGCCTACATCGTTTAGCCAAACATCCTGTGTTTGCTATCCGTCACTAATAAGACGACGAGGCATTTGTAACCAAAGTGGACGCGGCGGAGCACGAAGCCCTGAAGCCTCGCTTCCACCGTCGACCACGAGCTGCCACGTCGCCGCCGATGCCTCGAAACCTCAGCGGCAAAACGTGACTAACTCCTGCGATAGCTACGCCCTCCATGCCTCGCGGCATGGATTGGTGCTGGCTACAGCAGTTTCCAGTCAGTCCCCTAGCCTATCCCCCCTATGGGAAGGCTATTCGACCAACGGTAGCGTTCAAACAGGTCTTTCCAATCACTTCACCTGAGACCTTAATCCAGTGAAGCTAGTACATCTAACCCTCGTACCTGGGACCCAATTTCTTTACTCCCCGCAGGAATGGGCAACCCCGGGGAGTCCCTATTTATGGCGCAGTGGATGCGCGGGCTATTGATGTTCGCCACCACCTCAAGCCTGTTCTAGTGGAGGCTAGTACTTGTAACCCTAGTACAGGAACCCAACATGTCTCCCTCCTCGGAACTGGGCATTGCTTCGGAGGGTCCTCTATCGAAAGCGCAGAGGAAACGCGAGCTTTGCTTGTTCGCCACCACCTGAAGCCTGGCCAGTGGAGCTAGTACTTACATCCCTAAGTACTGGGGCCCAACATATCTCCCCCCTCGGAACTGGGCATTGCCTCGGGGAGTCCTCTATCGAAAGCGCAGAGGAAACGCGAGCTGTGCTTGTTCGCCACCACCTGAAGCCTGGCCAGTGGAGCTAGTACTTACATCCCTAAGTACTGGGACCCAACTTATGTCTCCCCCTCCGGTCTGGGTAGTGCCTCGAGGGGTCCCTATTTAGAGCGCAGAGGATGCGCGGGCTTTTTATATTTCGCCGCCACCTGAAGCCTAATCCAGTGGAGCTAGTACCTTTACCCAGTACAGGTCCCTAATTTAATGCGCAGGGCGTCCGCAGTGACGTTATTATGACCCACGTCACAGGGTGGGGGACCCAATTCTTTTCACCTCGCTGGGATGGGCAACCTACGGGGATATCCAGCCGACGCAAGCACGCACATAGTCCGGAGACATCGGCAGCAAACGATACGGCCACCACTACCTTAAGACCAGTAGCCCGCGAGCTCCTGCCCGAAGAAAGAAGAAGTCAATTGCCCCTAGAGGGACACAGCTGTTGCACGCCTCCCGATGTCCTGGGACATCAGCGGCGGTGCGATCAACCCCCACAACTTCCTCTTCGAACAGTTACTCACAAGCCACAAGAACAGTTACTCACAAGTATGTAGGGAGCAAATAAAACAGACTGTTTTTTCCAGCCGGTAGTCCGTAGGCTCCAGCACGTGATAAAACAGTCATTCTGACGGCACAGAGGCACTTCTTAGTTTCCCCTCTTCAGAGAAGATGGTACTTATGGCGAGAACCACTGAGAGGTGAATGCTTGCTAACTATAACTCCCCCTTGAGAGAGTCATATTCACTCCCGCCAGGAGTCCCGTACAGTTCGAGGGTAGCTTCTTCGAGGGGGACCAAGGGCTGCGATTCGCGTGGTACGCAACCATCATGCGGTTCCATTGGGCGGTTACGCCGCCCACCCTTTTCACGACGGCGCAGCGCCACGTACCTGCCCTTCCGGAGCCGACAGCTGGGGTGATTTGGCCCGGCATGGCTTTGCAGCAGGTGTGGACGAACCTCCGCATATACGGTTATTCTTGTTGTCGCCGAGGATTGCCGGAGGGCCCGGCCAGTCGCAACCAGAGGAGCGCGGCATCCCGCTCATCAAGTTCGGCGACGATGACGAGGACGAGGGGGTTAATCGCAGGGGCTTCAAAATGTATGTGCACAATGATGATGATATGATACATCATTCCTGCGAAGAAGAGAAAAATTGCTTCGCACAGTCCAAAGTTAGAGCACCGTACGAACACTTGTCGAAGCAAAAATGGATTTTTTTTGTTAAGCAAATATTCAAATGCTTCGCAGGGGCTTCAAAATATATGTGCACAATGGTGATACATCATCCCTGCGAAGAAGAGAAAAATTGCTTCGCACAGTCCAAAGTTACACTATGATACGGACGTCTAAGAAGATAATTTCAGTAATAAAGGTATTTTTATTCAACGGCAGTCGAAAAAAAATATTCCCAATCATTGGAGTTACTTCAAATTAACTACACATGATGTTGGAGATACACCGAAGGAAATAGTGAAAAATAAAATTTTTTGGAGTATTCGCTGCGGAGTAACCCCACCGACAGACTCTGAAGAGCAACGGATGGACATTTTAATAGGATCTCTTTGCCTATTGTTATAGTGAGTGCGTAAAAACCCTGTGAAGGAGAATAAAATTGTTTCTCACCATCCAAAGTTATAGTGCGATACGGACGTCCGAGAAGAAAAATTCAGCCAGAAAGTTGTTTTAATTGAACCGCAGGCTAAAAAAATATTTCCAGCCATTGCAGTCACTTCAAATTAACTACGCATGATGTTGGAGATATACTGCCGCGCATACTCCAAAATTTTTTATTTTGGAGTATGCGCATACTCCATAATAAAAGCGCATACTCCAAAATTTTTTATTTTGGAGTATGCGCATACTCCATAATAAAAGCGCATACTCCAAAATAAAAAATTTTGGAGTATGCGCTGTCGAATAACCCCACCGACAGACTCCAAAGAGCAACGGATGATCATTTTAATAGGCACTCTTTGCCTATTGTTATATTGAGTGCCTCAAAAGCGTGACGTGATTGGCAAGTTTACAATTATTTCGTAATTGATAGTACAGACAGATTGCATATTTACAACGACACAAGCTAAGATCATGATAGCCGAAAACAAACCGAGTAATTACTTCATTTATTGCTATTACCTACGCTATCAATTGAAGTGTGCAAGTATACTCCATTTTTTTCAAATATAGAATAACTTTCTTTCATTTTGTACATGTTTGCCTTAATTATAATAAGGGGTACAGATGCTGATGAATATTAAATGACAGTGTTGACTGGCGAATGTATTCATTAGATTTGCCAATTTTAACGCTTTACGGCCAAGCTCTATTTCCTGTTAAAACAAAAATCAAACTTCTCAACTGCCTGGAATATTTATGCACCAAAATATTTGACGCAACCAACTTTTTAATTTCTTTTATTCATTTATAAATTAATTTTTACCCTATAAGAAATCGCGGATAATATTCAATTTCGGTGAATTTTTTTTTTTCACAATTTCCTGAATCTTTAGATTGTAATTTAAGATAAGATTTAAAAAAGAAACTGTTTTCACAACGTACAGTGAGCATTAAAGCAATGTTACTGCTTTTGAAAGGGTACTGTTTCTAAGATAATTTCCGTAGTTCGTTTTTTTATGTCTCAATAAATAATACGGTAACTGCTGGCCAATTTTTGTCTCCTTTCCCGACGCGGTGTTACGTCCTGACGTAAGTCTCTTCGTTTTTCATTAATAACAGTTTTTCGCAACTCATTTTTCTGCTTATTTTCTTACTATATGCAAACCTTCCTCCTTCCAAAACAATTCGTACATCTCACGGAAAATCCAAATATCACTCATCCTCATAAAAATCACGAGGAGAAATGATTTCTCTCATCAATCGTTGAACGATACTTCAGGAATGATTTTCCATTGGGAAAAATATGTCCAGGAAGGTTAAAATAGTCAGCATGTAAAGCTAAAAACAGGGTAAAAGATAAATGATAAAATTATCTACCACACGAACTAGATGCGGACAGAGGTCTCAATCCCCCTCGACACACGCACTACTCTCGGTGAAACAGCGAACTCCGCTGCCGACGTCGTCACAATCGACTACTGCATCGACTCAAGGAGTATAGATCTAAGCATTTACCCTGCGGCCAGACCATTAAAATTTTTCCAACTGAAGGTCAAAACGGGCCTCCAACGTAAAAAGGGGAACCTACATTACCTTATGTATAGAAATTAACCCCGACTACCGAAATAGTTTCAGTATTTCGACACCGAACAGCATTGCATAATATTTCTGAATATACGAGTCACGCGATTGAGAGTCAGAACATCCCCCACATCATCCAACACCCCATCATTATAATGACATAATTTTCTTTAATCACGATCCTAAAAGAAATACGGTTTCATACTCCCACACGCTTTCTAATTTAACGCTAATTTAATGAAGATGACCATTTTAAAAATCTTCGCAATTAAATTATAAATTACGGTATCAAATGAATCAAAGATGGTAAAATTGTCCAGAATTACAGGAAGAATAATCGATGCAACTTATTGGCAATCGCTATTAATGCCATGAAAATATTAATAAATTCAAAACAACAAAATTATTTTTGAACTTAGAAGTGCTATTCGATACTAGTTAAGAGTAAAATATCATTTATGACAAGAAATCAAATATGATCATACAAAGGCTGATTAGTCAAATCACGCAAAGCCACGAAAAATAGTCGAGACGAATAAACGTCTGTGATTTCGTGAAACACGTGCAGTTACCATAATGTTTGATAACACAATATGTAACGGTGAAGGAAAGGCAAAGATGGTCAAAATTTGAGAAATAACAAACGAGTGAAACAGAAAATTTACATTACTAAAGCTAAACATTTCAAGGAAGAGAGTCGTAAATCATTTCCGAACCGCCGAACCGAGTTGCGGTAGCGCGGGATGCAACACAAGTATGCCTCGACGATGAGTCACGAAGGCAAGGCGGCTCAACCACCGACCGCGAAGACGCAATTCCGTCAAGAAAAGTCACATACCTCGCCCAGAAGAAATGCCTCCCTACGATCGGGAGAATGAAATAATGATATTTTAATATAACTATTATCCTTCCGATAATGTTCACCGTATAAGTTGGTATTAGGAGTAAAAATGTACTCCTGGAATTTCGTTTTCTCGGCTCATGGTGGAAAAATGTATAAATCAGTCAATATATCAAATTAATCAGGAATAATTCATTATTCTTATGTCGCAACTATTTTTTCCAAAATTTATGGAAAAAGTCGTAACGTGAGCAACTACAAAGTACATGTAGCAGGAAAACGTACGTCGCATACAGTTGACTCGGTCCCCCCTCCCCATTTATAGTATAAAAATAAACATCGCAGGTTATATCAAAATGTTCAGGAACATTCCACCTTTAACATGGAATTATTAATTTATCGATATTATTTAACATTCGACCAGAATTCACTTTCAAAGACAGAAAATAAGTCGGAATCGGCAAACTGCAAGGATAATAAAAGAGGCCCGGGCAAGTAACGAGTTGCGTAAGCTAAGCTGCATAGCGTCAAGGTTAGTTCACGACGATAGGGGAAGGTCTAGCAGGTACACCGAAAGAGGGGAGTCATACAGCTCGCCCGGGCAACGGAACAGTAGTTCCGGAATGACCATATAAGGGAATAAGACGATCGTACGACGTTGTTACCGGGCACGCGCAATAGTTGCTGCACGCCTCTTAGGGGGGCAACGCCCAAAGATATCGGGCCGGTTATGCTACCGATACCTCGGATATTTAGGAAGATGCTGATATTTTATAATAAAATAATTTGTACAAGAGCCGAGAAATATTTTTACCCTTCAGGTATATAATAATTTGACACCCAAACGATGACAATGCTACGAAATTATTAGTAATAAAATATACATCTCTCGACTCTTACCACCGTCCTCGGAATACGAAGACATACCGGAGAATTTTACAAACAGCAACTATCAGTTGATTTTCTCTCTCTCCTATGTTAAACATATCAAATCTTAATTATTTTAAGTAATTTGTTTACGAATTATTAATATTAAAATTACAAATAATTAGACATAAGAAAGGAAAGGGAATTCAATAGAAACGGGATAAATTGACAATTATCTCGCAATACGAATATTCCAGAAATCCTGGAATCTCGAGCAAGCCGAGAGGAGAATAGCGAAGGAGCAACGTTACTCATCAGGGGAGCAGAATGCCCGGGATACATGAGGGAGGGTTCTTCCCCCTCTGATTACCATTTTTCTAGTATATAAGAGCCCGCAAAAAGAGGGCACGAGAGTACCAGGGCAGAGTAACTACAGTCAGGATTAGAGATCAGGAGTAGAGTTAGGAAGTCAACGGAAGCGCGCAACCGGCGCATCCGATCGGTAGGCTGGTGCTCCGGCTGGGCGGCGAGAAGGATAGAGTCCGAGACCGCGCACTCTGTTACCACCATTAGAAAGACAGATCACGGGTATTTTTCGGACAACGAATAGAATTCTACCACTCTCCTATTGGAGAAGTTTGTTTATAATATTTTTCATCTCCAAAAATTGTACTCATTTTCACTGTGACCAGAGTTTTCTTGGTCCAGTCCAGTTCACCAAATTGTCACTCTCAATTCATCCGTTGTAACGAAGTCAGCTTCGCTTCACCGTCAAAATCCTCTCTTACTTTATTGTTGAAAGAGATTTCTGTACGAATAACGGTCTTGGAATCAATTGTACTTTCCAAAACTCGCATTCTCTTGCATTTTTTTTGAATCTGACTGAGATATTTTTCTTTAAATAAAATTTGAATATTACGAGAATCCCGCGTACAAAGTCGTGTTTCACCGATTTCATCGCAACGATCAACACCTCAACGAACAACGTAAGTACAATTTAATTCAATTTCTTCAATATTTCTATAATTAGAAGTGTGTATAATATCCTGTGTCACTCTACCTCCCCGATAATTCGCCTAGCCGTCGCCAGACATCATCTACATTACTCACAGAACATCATTCAGGTTACCAGATCGTTTGTACCACGTTGAAATATTTCGACATAATTAAAATCACCTATGATCCGCATTCTATTTACGCGACAGATAAGATATTTCGCAATACCTCTCAGACAAGTCAACGAATAGCATTCCAAGCCCTATCCTTAGTAAATTTCCTCACGGTGAAACTAGAAAATGGGCAGTTGCGCCGATAATTGATGCCAGGAGTGGTAGAGGAGGGAAAGATCTCTCTTCACCAGCGCGTACTCAATCGTACTCGACGCAACCACGCGTTAAAAATTAGGGTGAAAAGAGAAACATCCACATTTTTGACGTAACAGCGGTCGTTTCATCCAAGCCGCGGCTTTAAGCCTTCCTGGCGCCCCGCAGCAGGTATATCACCCTGTGGTTTTGATATTGTATTCAGGTGGTGATGTATCTTACCTAACATTTTTGGACGCGCCTCACTGCTAGCATGAAACTAAATTGTAGTATAGTATCGTGGGATTTGCGGGAGACAGTAGCAAAATAATTATGTATTTTCCTATTAAATTTCTATTTTTACCTTTTATAAAATATTGAAAATCGTTTAAAATTTTTTATACTACATTTTAAATAATTTTCATTTGAAAATAGCCCGTTTATAAAGAGAGCGCGGAAAACTCGGAAATACGATCAGTTGCGGCTCCAGACCGGCCGGGCATCTCAGCTCAGCGGTAATCGACTGCATACTTTTATCATCAACGGTTCATTTTTTTTCTATTCCTTGCATCCTTTCTATATTTTTAAAATTAAATACAACCCCGATATCAATCCATATCCAATCGGGCAGCGAAGCATTTCGGACATTTGTATTTTCGACAATCGTGCTTTTACAAAAAAAAGGCACAAAACTTTTTCGATTTAGATCGATGCACGATCTCTGAACAAAATAGTGCTAATAAAAAATTCAGTCGTTTAAAGCTTGTTCCACATTTTTATTAACAGAGATGATTTTTTTCCTTCAATGATGCATGCAGTTTCACCATAACCGATCTGCGTTTTAACTGTTGTCTAAGTCATAACTAATTCTAAAACTCGCGAATGAGTTTAAGTTATGAAGACAAAGTTATTAGTGTTTACAGTTTCTTAATATTCATGTAGCTTCAAGCATAAATTTCGAATCGCGAATTTTGAAGTGTTTTCTATCGGCAAACGATATGAAACTCGAAAATGAAACTCGAATAGAATGTTTGTTAAGGGGACTGAGTCACCTAAAAAATCGAAAAGTAAAAAATTTTTTTGCTGTATATATAAGTTTAATGAAAAATTCCATTTTACCTCCATAATATATATGTGTTAGACTACCGCTGTGAATTTTTTTGGAGACCTACAGTGTATTCCGGTGTAATGGGCAATGGTCAAACATTTTTCCTTTGCCGCAGCTTTCGGACTGAACGAAAGCATCAATCTTTGCTTGCGATGTCTTATTTTCTTCGTTAGAGAGTTTATTGCGGACCGAGTGCGGGGATTTTTTTTTGAAGCTTCGCTGGCGAAGCTATGAGTTAACAAGCGTCTCAGCGCCCTGCGGGCGCAGATGCTCTTGTTGGTGGGCTCCGCCCCCCAAACCCCCCGAAAAATGTCCCTAAGGGACATTTTTTAAGGCACTCACGGGGGTGCACGTCGCGCTACGCGCTCCGTATCGAGTGTATTTACACATCGCACTATGCGCTGCGGATGAAGTATGTTTATACGTCGCGCTCTGCGTTTCATTTCGAAAGTACGTATGAGGGAAAAACATTTATCAGTTACGTAAATTAATTCATAGTGTTTAACCTTCGTCGAATAGAAATATTTCTTTTTTGTACCAATTGATTATTAATATTCACGACGGATATTTCCTTTTTGTTTGACGATAAATTGTCAAATATTGAGACACGAGACAAATATAACGAATTGCACCACGTAGCACTTGATCAAATTAATTTAAAGAATCAAATCATGTCTAGTAAAGTCGTTTTATTGGCTTAAAACTTATGACCAGATTTAATGAATATAAAACAAACACACAAAACATGTACCGACACCAATACGATTACCATTTAGCATTCAGGCCAAATATCCCCTTAAAATCCTTCCCCTTCAGTGTTTTTTTTCTTCCCCATAATTGATGAAATCAGTTTGTTATTTTATCTGTAGGAAACCGAATCATTGTAGAAGAAAAGTTCAAGAAATTTGCTATTTGTGATTTTCAATGAAATTTTGTCGATATTTATGGATGCTGCAAAAAAATGCTATCACGAGAACGAAAAAATATATCGTTTTGGTTCCTGTCTTGTATTGAAGAGGAAGTAGTACGTTACTCGAATCAAAAATTTGTCATCTTGGATAGCGAAATATTTTTTTACAAATTGATGAAATTCTTGAAAAATTCGATTTTGAAGGCTCTTTGACGGTCCTCTTATAACAAATTTCATTTCTACCATTTGAGATATATTTTTTTTCTTCTTCGTAATACATGGAATCAGCTCGTTATTGTCTCTATAGAACAGACAAGTATTGGAGACGAGAAGTTTGAGAAATTCGATAATTTTTTTCGTTTTTCAATGAAACTTTATTGATATTTATCGTCGCTTAAAAATATCAAATTTAGCATCATATCACATCGTATTTTTTTAAATTTTATTTAATCACAAACGAGGACAAGTTTCTCGGTACGGAATAACTCGTAAAATCGACAAATTCAGTGTTTTTCACTTTCTTGATAAATAATTGTTTATAATTGTTCTTTAAAAGTACAATTGTTTTTTTTTTTTGCAAAAAAAAACTTTTCATGACGTGAGCATATGAAAGAAATTCGTATTTCGACGAAAGTTTGAAAAAATTTGAAAAAAAAAAAAAAAACGTTGGAAATACGTCGATAGAAAGATCGGCTGCGGTCGAAAGATTTCGGCTGCGATGAATCTTCGACGGTCGAAGGATAGAAAATTCTTTTTTTTTTATGATTGCACCCTTTTTATTTGCGCTATACCGCGTAGAATCCATTTATATTTACGTAAAATAGGAACAAAGATAGAAACGAGATGTCGATTTTTTTTTATTTGAAAATCATCCGGCCGCAGAGTACGCGCGCCGCGACGTATGAGCATCTGTGTATCGTCTGCTACGAAATTGTCATCTGCTTCCAAAGTTTGACAGATAGAATAAAACGAAAAAATATATTCTCGCGATTTTTTTTAGTTCTATTTGCGAAATTGTAATTATTTTGGATATTCGATGAATCTTTTTTGTGAGTTTACTACCAATTTTTTCAGTGAATACGTGAAATTTATCATTTTTATTACGAATGTGAATAAAATATGGTAAAATATTGCGAATGATTTTCGGTGATAATATATTATTTCCGAAATAAAAAACGCAAACATTTGTGAATCTGTGTATGATATTTCGTGTTTTATTTTTCACAACCGAAGTTTTTTTTTTAACATGAGGAAAAATGGATTTTTGGCAAATCTAAAGAACATAACCTCTAAAGCAAATCTTGTTATAACCACTGTTTTTGAATTATTTTATAATTAAAATTATATTTGTCAGAATGACTCAAAATTTGTTGTGCATAGTGCTTTCGATACAATGAAATATTGTTGCGAAAGAGAACAGAATTGGTTTCCAGGATTCCTAATTGGAGCACCGTACGGACATCAGATGTGAGAAAATCATTTTTTTATGGAAAATTGTGATGAATAAATAGCTAGAGATGTAGGATTGTCTCTAAATTTGCTGTGCGCAGTGCTTTTGATAAAACAAAATGAGGCTGCGAAGGAGAAAAAAATTGGTTCGTAGAGTTCATTATGATGGCACCGTACGGACATTTGACCGAAGGCAAATGCAAATTGTGGCCAATAATTTTTTAGAAAAAATACTTAAAGATCTTAGATTGGTTTTAAAAGTAATGTGCATACTGGAAATAGTGTAATAAAAAAACCCTGCGAAGGAGAACAAAATTGGTTTGCACCATCTAAAGTTGCAGTGTGATACGGACGTCCGAGAAGAAAAATTCAGCCAAAAAGTTGTTTTCATTGCACCGCAGGCTAACAAAAATATTTCTATTCATCGCAGTCACTTCAAAGTATCTACGCATGATGTTGGAGATACACCGAAGCAAATGGTGAAAAATAAAAATTTTTGGAGTATGCGCTGCGGAGTAACCCCTTCGACAGACTCCGAAGAGCAACGGATGGTCATTTTAATAGGCACTCTTTGCCTATTGTTATAGTGAGTGCCTAAAAACTACCAAAAAATTCACTTTTTCCACTTTTTGTCTTGTAACCACTCACATAATGGCTTGCGATAAATCCATTTTTGATCGCATGAAAAATCCTCGCACTCGTTCCGTAACACTGACTGTTACGATGAAAATGAGCCGTCGCAATCCAAAATTTGTGGGGCCATTCTCTCTGAAACCTGCGGCAAGCGAAGAAAAATAAAATGGAAAAAAATTAATTTTACAGATTAATGAAAATAACCAACTTGGGTGATCCGCAATAAAAAAAATGATTTAAAAATTTTTTTTGTCGCATAAAAATGTACACTTTTTTTTTCTATCACATAAAAATCAGATTTTCTTTTTTGTTTTTTTTTTCACTTCACAAATCTCGTAAATGCAAAAAAAATGTTTAAAACATAAAAAAATATACTCTTACGTCAAATGTGACGTTTACAAAAGAGGTTAAGTCTGCGATACTTTTCGCTTTGCGACACTGTCACTGTGAAAAACATTTTTACACTATTGCGGGCAAAAATACAGAATATATTCCGTTCATTCGGAAAAACTGTAAACACTGACACATAACTAATACACTGAGTTTACAAGCTCAGTTTTTTACCCGATTGACACAATCGAGTAAAAATCATCGCTGCTACATTACGCCGGTGTATCGCAGATTCAAAACAAAGCGCGGTAGCGGCGATAATCTGAGTCGCATCGATTAGACGTAACGACCCTTTGGTCGGTAAATCCTTACCTACCGAACGCAGTTTCGACATCGATTGTTTTTTTTATGTTCCTTTCTCGATGTTTCTTATTCTTCTTATTAGAAGAAAAAAAAACATGCGGAGATGCGGTATTCCGGCATTGTTCATGTTGCATTTCGGCATTTTTTTTTTCACGCATTATTTATTTCTAACACTACTAAAATGCTTATAACTTCGGTAATTTTTTAAATTTCGATCTAAAATTTGGTGTGTATGTAGTACACCGTATGTACATTCAGAAAAAAAATAAAAAAAAAATAAATTAAAAAATAATTTTTAGGTGACTCAGCCCCCTTAATTTGTAAACTGTATCTTCGAGTTGTTGTCATTAACATCGGCTTATTTCATCAGGTACGATAATTCACATTTAAACTTCACATTTTCTCTTGAAAATAATTTTCACATTATTCTCATTTCACTATCAACACATTTATAATGGCATTCATTTTATTTTACATCGCTTTTTTGTTGTAATGACTCCTATCGCAAAATGTGATGTTATTGAAACAGATGAACAAATTTATGTAACTGCGTAAATATGTAGTTTGTGTGTGTTCGCCACTTTTCAGTGGCCGGGTTTCCATGTTATACTGGCCTTAAAAAGTAACATTGAAGTCATGTTTCTATATACAGAACTTTTTGATTTTTCCTAGACAGAAAAATGACTTTGTTTTCTGTCTAAGATTATGGGTTTTGTTTACAAAGTCTTTAAATTCAGGATGAACAGTTAATCTAGCGGGAAATCAGTAAAAATGTAGATCAAGTCAAATCAAGTTTATTCAAATGGTCAAAGTACTTGTGGTACATTTCTTCATACTAATGCCAAAGATATTGTGACGTCGTGGTCTATTTATTCGTTGAAAATTAGTTGGTGAAGCTGTCGACTCGGCTACGAAACACGATTGTTGAAAGGAAAAACGCGGTAGATACTTATTCGAATAGCACAAGACTATTCTTTATTCTTGATGATACAATGCACAGCGTGACGTTACTGCTTAGGTCATCGGAAAACTACTAACTAACTAGCCTAGGAAGAGGGTGGTTCTTATAGCACTACTCTGTGGGAAAATCGTGATATGGTGGGGAAGAAATTTGGGAGTCGGAAGAAGGACACGTCTTGGGCGATACTGGGAACGGCAGATGTCTTGGATTCTAGGAAGGTCAGGCCATAAAGTTAGGTCCTTTATGGCTGGACTATGGGAGTTGGAAGATAAAGTCTTTGGGCCTTATCGGGAATGTAGGGGGTGCGCATTCCGACTGCGCGACGCCCAGGTGATAGCGAGGGTGCAGCTGTCGTGGAAAGTCACGTAGGCAGGAAGAGGATTTAAGGAGTCCGTGGGAAAGAAAAATAAGGCGTAGGCTGGACTATCGTTTCAATATTATATATATTGTAACGATCGAGCGAATGAATAACACGCGTATTTGGTTTTGGGGCGGATATTATTAATTATAAGAAACGTTAATTATCCCGATCTCGAAATGTCACACGTCCGCTCGCTTTTAAAGTCCCGTCCAGACTCTCTTGTCGTGACGATTGATATCGTATCGATCGTTCGTACGTTTGTCTATTGTCAACCTAACTAATATCGTGTGTCTTAATAGATTGTCAGCTAACATTCGTTAGCTAGTCAGCTATATTCGTTACAATATTTTATATTTTTATAAAAGTTATGCACGCGAGTTTTCCTTGGGTTGTCTTGAAATGAAAAAAAAAAACAATTATTTAAGTTAGAAAACGCTATCTACGTCGAAACAAAGCTACGGACGACGGCGACGCGACATAACGGATATACGGTTAATTGATCATCATCACAGTGAGTGGTGGACCGACGTCGTAATCTCATATTCATCTCCCATGACTCTATAACCGCCCGTGAATGTATATATAATATAGTTACGCGCATTTCCTTTTCTTGCTGTGTTCCGATTTTTTTTAAATTTTATTCATTATGGCGATATACGTGGACAGTCTGGCGATCGCATTAATCGAGATACATCTAATTTTCGCAAGTATCGACTTATTCAAGAACTGCCCTAACTGCAATATTTGGAGGCCTATGAGAAGCTGTTGGCGAGTAATGTGTAGCAAGCTTTTGCCCTATAAACTCTATTGGTTAACAGCGCGGTACGCACGAACATGTTACGATATTTTTTTTTAAACAATTGACGTATTAGAGGTCAATCTAACAGAACTGTTATAAAAAAAATAACGCGATAAAAATAACTCTGCTGTATCATCTGCTGTCGGGTGTTACGTCGCGAATCATGAGGTTACGTGAGGAGCCGGCCTCATCCCGGTCAATCAACTTAATGAATTTACACATTTTCGAAGCGGCTATGATTCGCGGATGCCTCGTTTAGAGCCTAACCTTGCGGAAAATTGCTCGGGAAGAGGCTAGAGTTCATTCGCGAAATATTGGAAAAGGGGTATCTAAACGTTTTCGTTGATAGGATGGACATCGTGACAATACGGGCAAAAGTATTCAAGGGGAGCACTAGGTGCTGGAACGACTTCTTGCGGGGTAAGGGAACGGAAAGCGCGGAGATACCAAATTATCGCAGCTATTATAGAAACTACGAGAAAACAACTAAGGATAATCACGACAATCAAAGGGGAGTTCATCGCGATATTGAAAAATTAACTAAACTCGCGGATTAATTTGAGTGATTCGACGCGCGGTAGACACTGGATAAATTCGTACACCCGAGTGTACTACAGGGGTTTCACGAGTGACTCTAGAATCGCGAATATTAACGGTGATTTTAATGGAGATTCCGCACAAAAGAATAAAAATTAACACGACCACTATAATTGCCAGAAGGGCGATAATAACCTGAGATGCATACATCTCTTGAACTTTTAAATAGAGTGGAAGGGTTGAGGGGAAAAATCGCAAACTCAGGAAAAAAAATAAGACTTACCGAAGAACAAAAATATCCGGAGGACAGGAAACACGAAGAGGTTGCTGCTGGTGGTCGTCGGTGGCTCGCTGGTCGATACCCTCGGCTTCGAGTAAGTGCCGAGCGGTTGAAGGATATTCACGAAGAACGAAACACTCAGTTGAAGCACAAAGATTTTTATTTTATTAACTTCACTGAAGTTAATAAATGAAAACGGAAAGTTAGTTACAATTTTCACAACTGAACACAACGAAGAATAAGAATTGGAATTTTTCCAAAGTTTTTTAACAAAGATTCACAAAAATAAAAACTGTCACGAACAGAGTCACGTTGTCGATGATTTTCGGAGGAGTAATGAGCATGAGAAGCATGAGCATTAGCAATGTGGCATGGTCCTCCATAAAGGGCACAGTTTAAATAGTCTTGACATATACCGTGGTGGAAGGGGCAACGTCTTCGGTCGAGGCGTGATTTTCCACGCCTCCCTTGTTCTCTTTCTTTCGATTGTCAATATTTGGTAATTAGTCTAATTAGCTATTTCCAGATTGATTTTGGATTTGTTAATTAATCATTTATTCTTTTTATTTATTGTGAAAGTATCTCGAATTTGAATCACCTTTCTAGGTGGAAAATTACGGATTTTAATACTTGATAAAATGAAAATTTTCTCGATAAAAAAAATTAATAAATTGTCAAACCCAAAAATATAAAAAAAATGAACTCTATTGATATTTCGTTTTCATTCGTCACTCTATTACATGCATTCCCATTCGGTTTTCCTATAATTTGTGAAATATCGATCGATATCGATTTGACAGATCTAATTAAATTGATTTTAAATTCAATATAAATTTCATAATAATCAGGGTGTTCTGGTATTCATTCTTAATGGTTTTTCGTTGGCTTTCAAGATAAAATGGTGAATTAATTAAATTAATTAATTAATTTGTTTAACCTTTCCATTTGTCAAATTAACAAATTTCGGGTTAAACTTTTACGATAAATGTAACATTTGGCTATTGAAAAACATGAAAAAAATGGTTATTATTGATGATTATTAATAATTATTATTTCGTTATTCCCTCTTTCTTTATCCCTACTCTTGGCTAAGAATTGCATTTGTCTCTTGATTTTTATGGCTCTCTTCCTATTGGTTGAGAAAAGTTCGGCTATCGATGAGTGGTGGGCCTTCTCGCTCTATGCATTGCGCGGGTGGCTCACCCTTCCCCTACTCTCTAGGTACGATCACGTGCACCGTAGCTGGCCCGCGAGCTAGCCAACAGCGCTACCTCCCCTTTGGGGTGGCTCTTGACTTCCCTTGTTCGTGCCAGCCACGCTCACGTGGTCGCTTCTCCTTCTATCCTACCTAAAGAGTATGCTGGTACAGAGGCTTTCTCCGTCGTGGCGACATAGCAACAGCGTGCAATCCTCTGTTCTTTCCCAGCACAGAGTCTTCTCCTTTCTTTCTTTCTAGGAACCGTGACAAATCAGCGAGCTGAATAGAATCGCTTCTTCGAACGAGCACCACTTATCTTTATTTATTTCAACCAAATGTTTAGAAGAAACTTCTCGGAGATAGTTGTTGAAAATAACATTTCCTATGTAACTCGATATTCTTCTTTCGTCGCTGGTAAGTATCGTAAATGGAACTATTTATCTTTGAAGCAATATCGGTTTGCAAGATATTTTTCATTTAAATGTTTAGTCTCTGAGTAATGCGAGATATTGCTGAAGGCGTAAATAATATAATTCGGCGTTTTTTCCGAATTGCTTTTTATGATGGGAAAAGACCAGAAGGTTTATGATGGTTACCTGAGTAACGCGCAAATACCTGACCTACCCCTAGCAATAAAGTATAGCCGGGGAAATACGTAAAAATATATAAAAAAATAATATGATTACAAAGTTTGAATATCGATGACTAACTGACCAATATTCATATACATGCGTGATTCTATCGGAAATTATCTAATTGTAAAATTCGCGACATTCGGGAATCTCTTATTGTTCGCGGGGGTGGCTGTGAACGATGCCCGAGAGGTGCTGTACTCGTCGGAGGAGATCGGAAGTTTTTTCAACTCACTGGGAGCATAGTCACCTATGCATAGTGGTTGGGGGTGAAGCTGTCGGTATCGCAGCTCCGAGGTGTTGGTCGTCTTCAGAGTCGTCGAGCGCTCGTGTCTATGAGCCTCGCTACGTCGTGGTGTTGGTGAGGTACGGAGTCATCGAGCGCTCGTGTCTATGAGCCTCGATGCTTCATGGTGTTGGTGAACTTCGATGCCATCGAGCGCTCGTGTCTATGAGCCTCGAGGGGTCATGGTGTTGGTGAGTTTCGGAGGACAGCGCCTTACTGCCTTAGCAACAGCCTAATACCTTCGATGGCGACTGGCCCAGGTACATGACCCGGCGTTTCATGCTGGTGTTAGTGAATTTTCTTCACAGCATGGTGTCGAGGCCACGTGCTCAGCTTTTGGTGATCGAGCCGTGGTCCTATATCTTCAAACAAAACGTTGGAATGCTCGAGTAATTCGAACCCACTGAGGATGTTGATTTTTTTCATGTCTTTGAAGACAGAATTATTTTACGACTTCGTCTCGACGATGTCGCTTTCGAAAGTTTGTTAGATTTTCTCCAGTCAATGGTCCTCTGTCTGCGATTCCCACACACAGCGATTTTGGCTTTTTCCTTTATTTCCCTCAGTCTTTCCGTCTCCTCGCGAGTGTACGCGTGCAGCTTCTCTTGGTGCGGTCGAAGAGCAGCGCAAGTTTCGCGAAAAGAGTTCCCGAAAAGTGCGTGACGTAACACGGGACGAAATCCATTAGTTCCAACGAAAGTGCTTCTCCGATCGTTTACGCTTGTAGTGAACATTTTCAGAAAAATACAGATTATCAGCGCTTTTCGGATACGATTTAACTTCGAATAATGGGGATGACCGCTCCGGGATTCATCATTTCGATTATTCTCTTATTCTTGTTGGTGGTACTCTTGTTGGTGGGCTCCGCCCCCCCAAGCCCCCCGAAAAATGTCCCTTTGCGACATTTTTTAAGGCACTCACAGGAATACACGTCGCGCTACGCGCTCCGTATCGAGTATGATTACACTTTCCATTATGCGCTGCATATCGAATATGTTTATACGTCGCGCTGCGCGTTTCATCTCGGAAGAAGGTATGTCGGAAAATCATTTATCGCTTATGTAAATTGATTCATAGTTTAACCTTCATCGAATATAAACATTTCCTTTCTATACGAATTGATTATTATTATTCACAACTGATATTTCCTTTCTGTTTTACGAACAATATATCGAATTGCATCACGTAGAACTTGATCAAATTAATGTAACGAATGAAATGATATCTAGCAAAGGTCGTTTTATTGGCTTAACACTTATGACCAGATTAAATGAGTATAAATCAACACAAAAAATATTTACCAACACGAACACCATTACCATTTACCAACAGGTCTAATGCCCCCTTTAAATGCATCTGTTTAAATGTTTTTTTCTTCCCTAAATTACATAAAATCACTTTATTATTGCCTCTGGACAGGACCCGAAGTATTGGAGCTGAATATTAAGGAAAATTGCTTTTTGATACGATTTTCAATTAAATTTGCTTGATATTAATTATTGTAGTAAAAAAATTATAACTCGAGAACGAACATAGATATCGTCTTGGTTCGTGTATTGAAGAGAAAGAAGTACCCTGCTCAAAATAAAGTTGTAGTGTCTTGGATGCGTCCAAAATAAAAAAAATCAATTTTTTGATGAATTCGACGGCGAGGACTCTTGGACTGTCGATCTATAAGACAATTCGGTTATAACACTTTAAGCATTTTTTCTCTTCCCTATAATAGATGGAATCAATTCACTGGTTATTGTCACTGTCGGAGAGTAAAACATTGCAGATGAGAAATTCGAGAAATTTTATTTTTCTATCGTTTTATTTTGTTTTGAGATAAGTATATTGAAACAATTGAAATAAAAATAGAAGTCTGGTTGGAAACATCCGAGGTAAAAATTTTTTTTTTTTGTTTCGAAAAATTGTTAAAGATTTGAAAAAAGTAAACTGCAGTTTCCCAATATTTAAAGTTATATAGATTAAACAATGAGAAAACAATAAGATTTTTATTTTCGATTCAAATCATCCCGACACAGAATACAACGTCGTGGCGTATGCAAACTTTATCACGTCTGCTATCGAACTATCGTCGGCTTCCAAGGTTTGACAGATAGAATGAAGGGAAAAAAAAATGGCCGCGATTGTTTTCAATTTTATTTGACAAATTGCAATAATTTTGGATATTCGATGATTCTTCTTTGTGGAATTATAACTAGGTTTTCAGTGCACCCACGAAATTTTTTATTTTTATTATGAATGTGAATAACATATATAAAATATTGTGAATGATATTCGTTCAAAATATATTATTTTCGAAATAAAAAGGATTAATATTTGGCAATCAATGTGTGATATTTCGTATTTTTTTTTTGGCAACCAAATTTTCATTTTTGACGTGATAAAAAATTGTTTTTTGGAAACTTAAAATAACATTGAAGGAAGATTCCCTGACAACGTGGTTGTCAAGATGTTGTTGATAAATAAAAGAGAAGAACAGAGTTTGACAGAATCGGAGAAAGCTAAGACGTAATCCGTGCAAACATTTTTGAAATATATATTTATTGTTTCTCAAAGAGTCTCGAATTTATTTAAGCCGAACGGATAAAAAGTTGCGACAATTTATCAGAAGTGGGATAGTGAATCGACGCGCGTGAGATTTTTGAGGATATGAATCTGGGATTCATGGATTATATTGAGATAACGGACCTTCTCAATATAGTAAATCGGTACGCGTGGAGTTTTCGAAATTGGTGAATCCGGGATTCATCGGCTGTATTGGGAAAACGGACCTTTCTAATGCAGTAAACTAAACCTGTGGATAGTCGTGGACTTAAAAACCGAAGTCAAATAAATGAATTAGAGGACTTTGCATATTAACCCTGCGAGAAGGTGCGAAGGAAAACTGAAAAGGCCGATATCGAGAGTGAGAAACAGAAGTAGCGGTATCATCCTGTAAATAATCGTCGACGAGGACGTCGAAGTTCGTCAGGACAGCCGAATTGAAGGAAGATTCCCTGACAACGTGGTTGTCAAGATGTTGTTGATAAATAAAAGAGAAGAACAGAGTTTGACAGAATCGGAGAAAGCTAAGACGTAATCCGTGCAAACATTTTTGAAATATATATTTATTGTTTCTCAAAGAGTCTCGAATTTATTTAAGCCGAACGGATAAAAAGTTGCGACAACATAACCTTTGAAATAATTCCTCACTAAAAAGAATTGGGGAATAAAAATATTACGAAATGTCAGAATGTCTTCAAATTTGCTGTGCATAGTGTTTTCGATGCAATGAAATATTGTGGAAAATTAGAAAAAAATTCGTTCGTAAGTTTCAGATTTGCAGCGCCGTACAGACATTTGACGGGAGAAAATCGATTTTTAAATGGAAAATGCCTGCAAAAAATGTTCCGAGACATCGAAATGTCTTCAAATTTGCTGCATAGTGCTTTTGATAAAATAAAATAATGCTGCGAAAAATGAAAAATTAGGTTCATAGACTTCATAATTGGAGCACTGTATAGACATTTAGCGAAACAATATTGAATTTTTATTTTGGAACAACTCATTAAAGGCTTCGCAGTAGCTTCAAAATGATTGGGCACAGTGGTGATGATATGATACATCACCCCTGCGAAGAAGACAAAAATTGCCTCGCACAGTCCAATATGACAGCACCGTACAGATACTTCTCGAAGCAAAAATGGATTTTTTTTGTTAAGCAAATATTCAAATGCTTTGCAGGGACTTCAAAATGTATGTGCACAATGGTGACGATATGATACATCATTCCTGCGAAGAAGAGAAAAATTGCTTCGCATAGTCCAAAGTTACAGCACCGTACGGACACTTGTCGAAGCAAAAATGGATTTTTTTTTGTTAAGCAAATATTTAAATGCTTCGCAGGGGCTTCTAAATGTATGTGCACAAGGGTAATGATATGATACATTATTCCTGCGAAGAAGAGAAAAATCGGTTCGTACAGTCCAAAGTTACAGCACCGTACCATAAATATGAGGAGGCACACCGAAGTAAATGCTGAAAAACTACATTTTATGGAGCATACGCTGTGTAGAATCCCCATCAAAAGCTGTAAGAAGAGGCCTCGCTGGTCATTTTAATAGGCACTCTTTGCCTATTGTAATAGTGAGTGCCTCAAAAACTGATGACACAATTAAAGAAGAAATTACGATAAACACAGGGAGTCCTTTCAACACGAATTTGCCAAAAGACAGATAGGAAAGAACAAGCAACTTATGCGAAAATTCCCAAAGAATTGACGGGAAATGCGAGGCAACCGACGCTGCTAAACATCTCGACGGAAAACATGAATCCTAGCATTAAAAAAAAAATAAGAGTAAGACGTCACTTATGCTCTACAACATCGCGGGGAGAAAAACGAACATGAGATTAACAACATTTTTGCGAATAATCACAACAGAAGCACGAATCCCTACAATGCCGGGAGTAAAACAACAAAAAAACGCTCGTCAAGCAAACGAACGCATGAGAAGAGTCGCCCCTCATAACAGAAGCGTAAAAAAGAGCATTGATAAGTTTCCAAACATAACTGTAAAAGCATTATTAACAATAAAAAGGGAATGGCGGGTCCCACGGCCACTAAGTACGGCAGTGAGATCGCGTGATTCTCGCCCCACCACAGGCAATTTCATCCCCTCTCAGCGGTCCGGGTTACGTAACAGCGTGACTCACCATCACGCGATATCTCCCCTTCCACTCGAGATTTCATCCCCACCAAAATTGAGGTGATGCAATCGAACCACGTGACATCGCGCGATATTTCCCCTTCCCCAATGCATTTCATCCCTACCACTACGAAATACCACGTGACATGGTATGATTTCTCCCCTTCCTACGCAAATTTCATCCCCACCATAGAAAAGATGACGAAATATCACGCCACATGTGTCAACCCCACCACCTTCAGACTGATATAAAAGCGAGCACCCGACAGGCTTAGGCACTTCAGAAAAATCATCGAGTTTACGACTTAACGAGATCGTTAGTCCCAACAGTATAGTCCGTTATTTCTTCGTGATAAAAGATACTATTAGTCCGTTACATCTTCGTGATAAAAGATATTATCAGTCCGTTATATCTTCGTGATAAAAGATACTATCAGTCCGTTACATCTTCGTGAAAAGATAGGGACCGTTGAGAGTACTGGAATTCCGGATAACTGCGTCCGCCGTTCCATACTCCTAACGACGAAACCGTGAGCTCTGGGCTGCGACACTTGCGTCCATTTCTCCAGTTTGCTTCCGCCAAGAAATCGAGTCGCGAATTAATAAGCGATTAATCGGTTATGTGGATTGTCAGAGGCATACAGTGTGACCAGTGTAAGGTGGCCACCCATTTTTAAGCGTATTTGCGTGGTGAATTCGACTGGTGTGAGGGGTGGTTCTTGTAGGAAATTTCAAGCCCTCTTCGATGGCCTAAATGGTTTTTCGATCAGACGCATAGTTTTTAAGGGAAAAAATATCTTTGCTCGAAATTTTTATGAAATCGGTATTTTTTATTTTTTTAATAAAGACGATAAAAAACTGAATTCAGAGCACTCGGGGGTCGATTTACTGAATGCAATTTTCATAACGAAAATGAATTTTAAAGTTGCTGCTTTTAGCAGACTACTCGCGGCCGGAACACGGAACGGCCGAATCGGACCGGCGGCACGAGCGCGTTACTGTTTCGAACGGCGTGAATTTGCTAAGGTCTCGGCTGTCGAAAATTGAAGCCAAAGCAAGCGGGAAAAAATCAAACGTCAAAGGCTAACCTGTTTATTGGATGATTTGTAAAGTCGAGCGAGTGTCATAGCGTGATGTAATGACGATGCATTTCGAAATGACGTTAGCTTTCTGACTCGAAAAAGATTCCGTAAAAGTTGATGCGAATTTCGATGTGATGGAATAAATGTTTTTGTTTTTTATTAATCTAAATTACAGAATAAATTTAATTTTCGTGACCAAAAAGTATGGGCGAAATGAGCGAGAGGATAAAAAAAATTGCAATTTTTCACAGGTCGTCACACGATAAAGTCGAATCATAGGGAATCATTACTTTGGAAAGGGCGAGTGAATAGAGACGAAACCGCCGGAGTTACTGCCATTTCTACTGCCTGTATAGCAGCGTCTGAACAGAATCATCGGCGACGCATTCGGTATCGCTTCGAACAAATTATTTATCATTTTTTTTTCTTCATAAACCGTACCGAATGCACGACCTTGAAAAGGATGTGCAAATGGGGATAAAACCGACGCTGTGTGTCGCGTTTTTACACGGGCTTCGATATCTTACTAACAACGTTGTCGATGTTTTCTTCGGTTTCGCTTCTTTAGATCGGATCGAACGTAAATTTAAATCATCCATCGCAGTACCGAAAATGAGATCTTCGAAACTGCGTGCGGAAAGAGTGACTACTCGACGGTGTATCTCATGTTTTCACTTGCATTTTGGTATCATATTATCAACTCGATATTATCCAGATGATAACACGATACTAAACTGCAAGTGAAAACGTGAGATACACCGTCGAGTATTCTCTCTTTCCGCTCGCTGTTTCGAAGATCTTATTTTCGGTACTGTGATGGATGATTCACATTTGCGTTCAATCCGATCTAAAAAAAGCGAAACCGAAGAAAACATCGACAGCGTTGATAGTACGATATCAAAGCCCGTGTAAAAACGCGGCACACAGCGTCGGTTTTATCTCCATTTGCACATCCTTTTCAAGGTCGTGCATTCGGTACGGTTTATGAAGAAAAAAAAATGATAAATAATTTGTTCGAAGCGATACCGAATGCGTCGCCGGTGATTCTGTTCAGACGCTGCCATACAGGCAGTAGAAAAGGCAGAAACTCAGGCGGTTTCGTCTGCATTCGCTCGCCATTTCCAAAGCCGTGCATCCGGTGCGTTCGATGATTAGAATTTTTGTTTAAACTAATCTAAAGAAGCGAGACCGAATAAACCGCCGATAGTATTGACAGTGGGGTAAGTAACGCCGCGTAAAAACGCGACACACAGTATCGGTCTCATCTCCATTCACGCGCTCCTTTCCAAAGTCTTGCGTTCGGTAACGTTTTACGAAGAACGAAAAATCACAAGACATTTGAGCGAACCGAAACCGACTACATCACCGATAGTAATGATAAGACGACTTCATACAGGCAGTTAATGACGCAGAAACTCGCGCGGTTTCATCTGTATTCGCTCGCCGATATCAAAGTTGTCTTTCCGGTGCGTTGGATGAGATACCTTTTTTTCATCAGACACACAGAAAGCACAACTTTGATATCGGCGAGCGAATACAGATGCAACCGCGCGAATTTCTGCGTCATTAATTACCTGTATGAAGTCGTCTTATCATTTCTATCTGTGATGTCGTCGGTCTCGGTTCGTTCAAATGTCTTGTGATTTTTTTTCTTCGTAAAACTGTACCGAACACACGACTTTGCAAAGGAGCGCGTGAATGCAGATGAGATCGACCCTGTGTGTCGCGTTTTTACGCGGGGTTTCTTACCCCACTGTCAATTCTATCGATAATTTATTCGGTCTCCCTTTATTTGTTCATATTATTTAATATACCGAACAAATAATTGAATAACCGAATCAGCAACACAATTTAGCGTAATGACGTGTTTATTTATTTAATAAATCTAATTATTATTATACGGTATAATGCAAACGCAGATCTTTTAGGCTTCGCATAATTTGTCTATGGCGGCCATCCTTTTTTTTGCGTCTCCGCGCTACTGCTTCGTCTTTTCTCACGCCCACCTCGTCTTGCTATCTATTCCGATCTCTTGCGGTTCATGCCTCTCGCTCCGGTATTCTTTCTTCCTCTAGTTCGCGGTCTCTTTCACTCTTTCCGTTCTCCTCTCGTTTGCATTTTTGTTCGAATGAATACTGAATTAAAATACAACCTACATTGCTGACTGTAAAAATATGCCGGACTTAGGATAACGGTGATTGAGACAAAACACCCATCGTCGGGGCTATCGATTATCGCCGCTAATTCCTTCAAACGTTCGTAATAATCGCCGATTTGCGATCGCGCTGCCCTTGCCAACGTCCGTCAAACTTTGATTATAAAAAATAGATCGCATTAACATTTTTTATCCATCACTCACTAGAATAACGGAATTTCGAAAAGAATACTCACAACAATCAAATCTCGGTCGTAGTTTTTTTTATGTCATCAGCTTCAATGAAATTTATTAGAAAAATGCGCTTTCGCTTCAACAATCCCCGTTTGTACTCTCGATTCTTCTTCGTTTGCTTATTTTAATACATAAAATCGCAAATATCGTTTATATCTTTTCGATTCATACCTCTATTATTTTCATGTGATTTTAAGCGAGTGACGAGATCCACCAATAGCACTATTAGCGGTCTGAACAATTCGGGCGAGTTAAGAATATTCGTAGTAAATTTCGAAATTTCCCCCGACGTATACGGATACTCATCTATACAACATGGCATCGGCCTGAAGTGAACGATAATTTATCGCTGCAAATATAAAAACAGATGAAAGTATTTAAATCACAACGTTTTGTAGAATCTCACTTCAGGCCGAAGACGTGTCACAGCAAAAACGTGAAAACGATGGCGACAGACGAGTATCCGTATACGCGAGGAAAAATTACGAAATTTACGACGAATATTCTAAACTCTCCCGAATTGTTCGGACGGCTGATAGTGGCATTGGTGGAGTTCGTCACCCGCTTGAAAACGCATAAAAATAATCAAAGTTTGACAAGCGAAGATATCAAAGACATTTGTGATTTTATGTATGACAACAAGCAAACGAAGGAGAGACGAGAATACATACGAGTATTGGTGAGGAGAAAGCGCAGTTTTCTAATAAATTTTATTGAAGCAAATGGCATTCGAAAAACAACGACCGAAATATCACCGTTGTAAGTATATCGTTCAATATTTCGATAGTCTAGTGAGTGATTAATAAAAAATATTAATGCGTTCTGTTTTTTACAGTCAAAGCTTTAAAGACATCGGGAAGGCAGCAGGATCACTGATCGACGATTTTTACGAAAATTTGAAGGAGTCTGCGGCAATAAGCGATAGCTCCGATGATGAGTGCGTTTTTCTTCAATCACCGTAATCCTTGACCCGCCTTATTTTTCTAGTTAGTCATGTAGATTGTATTTTTCTTTCAGTATGCCTCAAGACGATAATGTCGATGGCCGTGAATGCGAAAGGCACGGCGAAAGAGAATTTTTCGATCGTGATTTCGATCGCGAAAGAGCGAATGAAAAGCAGCGCGAAGAAATTAATGAAGAGCGGGAAAGAGAGAACGAACGAGGACGCGAAAGATACGATGAAGAAGAGCGTGAAGGAGAAGTTGATAGAAAAGGCGAAGGACAGAATGAAGAGGATCGTGAAAGAGAGATTGATAGAAATGGCGAAAGACAGAATGATGAGGATCGTGGCAGAGAGGCCGAAAGAGAACACGATAGACAGGATGAAGAAGAGCGTGAGAGAGAGACCGAAGGACAACACGATAGACAGGATGAAGAAGAGCATGAGAGAGAGACCGAAGGACAACACGATAGACAGGATGAAGAAGAGCGTGAGAGAGAGGCCGAAAGAGAACACGAACGAAGAGAAAACGGAGAGCGGAATCGAGAGGAAGAAAGAGTAATAGAGCAAGAAGCAGAAAGCACAGGAGAGCGGGATAGAGAACAACATGAAACGAGTGTAAGAGAAGATGAACGACAGATGGTACTGAAAAGAAGAGACGATGTCAACGGGCCAGAAAAGAAAAACAGGAAGATGAAGACAGAGCTAGAAAAATTACGTGAAAATCAAGATTCTTACGTTTATATTACCCCATACCGTAAAAATTAAGTTATTTCGTCGGTTTATTTTGCTTACTTGATTATTTTTTTATTTGGTCATAATCGATACCGAAATCGATCAAAAAATAAATAAAATCCTGTCAATCACAATTAACAAATTACACTACGTATTCATTAATTTTCGTACTTTCGCATTGTCACATTCTCGTATTCTCGCATTCTAGCACACATACTCGCTTTCTCGCATGCATTCTCGCTTTCTCGTATTCTCGTTCACTAACATTCTCGCACGCATTGTCATATTCTCGCATGCATTCTCGTTCACTCACATTCTCGCTCTCTCGAATTCTCGCTCGCTCGCATTCACACCCGCATTAACGCTGTCTCGCACTCTCACTCGCATACACGCTCTCTCGCATTCTCACACGCATTCTCGCTCTCTCGCATTCTCGTATTCTCGCACGCATTGTCATATTCTCGCACGCTTTTTCGCTCGCTTAAATTCTCGTTCACTCACATTCTCGCTCTCTCGCATTCTCGCTCGCATTCACGCTCTCTCGCATTCTCACACGCATTCTCGCTCGCATTCAGGCTCTCGCACACACATTCTCGTATTCTCGCACACCTCGCTTTCTCGTATTCTCGTTCACTCACATTCTCGCTCACTCGCACGCATTCTCGTATTCGCGCACGCATTATCGTTCTCTTGCATTCTCGTATTCTCGCACGCATTGTCATATTCTCGCATGCATTCTCGTATTCTCGCATTCTCGTTCACTCACATTCTCGCTCTCTCGCATTCTCGCTCTCTCGAATTCTCGCTCGCTCGCATTCACACCCGCATTAACGCTGTCTCGCACTCTCACTCGCATACACGCTCTCTCGCATTCTCACACGCATTCTCGCTCTCTCGCATTCTCGTATTCTCGCACGCATTCTCGCTCTCTCGCATTCTCGCTATCACGTATTCTCATTCTCTCGCATTTTCGCACTCGCGCATTCTCGCTCTCTCGCATTCTTTCTTTTATTTTATTTAGTGCGAGTCAAAACGACGGTTCAAAAAAATTGTTCTTCGGTCTTACGATAAGTACGAACAGTATTTATTTTATTTTGTAATCTCGTTAACACTCAACAATTAAACATTTTCAACGTGCCCGCCATCCTTATCTATACTGTGACGTGACATTCCGTCTCGCCACCCGGAAGGAGGAGGCATTGGGTAGTGGGTCGGCTTTACGACCCATTGGACGTCGCATCGAGTCGGTCGTCCAGAACTCCAATCCCGTATTTTTAATTTTCCGTTCTTTTTTTTGTTAAATTTAATAATCATAATATCTTTACCTATTTAGGATATACTACCTACCTCGCAAAATTATTATTCTTGCTACCTACCGGCCTAGTTAGAAGCATTGACTTTCATTTCTTTTATTTTTCTCGGTCGTCTCACAGTAGTGTTTACATCGCGACAGGGCCGGAGAATCGGGTGAGACAGTCGTGTAAGAAAGTTAGATTATTTGATGCGAGGGATGTCGCGGGTCGCGCGCTGTACAGTAATCGTTAGTTCAAGTGAACTCGCAAGGGAGTTTAAATTAAATGCAAGCGAATACCGAACGCCCGGATTCGTGGTAAAATGGATGCCGGGGTGAATGCGGTCCAATGACCGATACACAGTGTCGCCGATTCACCCCCGACTTAGCAGCCTAAGAGCTGCACCATCCCCGCGAGAAGTTCGCGATTCATAGTCCGCGTTAAACGGCGTCTCGCTATTGGGGTTCGAGTGGGAAAAGATGCAACGGGGTGCAGCGTATATTGTCGAGTGGACCCACCGTGAGGACGCCTTGCCCTCACGAGGGAGGTCTCCCCCCGTTGCTATCGCCCACCGTCGGATCCTTCGAGAAAGAATCTCGAAAATTCTCGAATATTTTCGTTGTGATTTGAGCCCTGACTGTACTTCGCGCGATCACGCGTTCGTTGTTGTCGTTATCCCTCGCACCGTATTTCCCCTACGAGCTCCGATACATTTTCTTACGCGCGAACAATAACAACGGTCTCGCTACATTCGGCGAATCGTACGTCATCGATGAATTCCCGGAATTCCTCTATGGCTCGACTCGCTGAGGTATCGCGTGAGAATTGGGGGAGGTAAACCGGGGGTCTTGCCGATCAGCCGAGAGGTGCGAATAATTAGTTCTGGACGTACCGGCGGATCGACAACACGTGTCTTCTTCGCTCTCTCGGCTGTTGGAATATTAGGTGAGCTCGAGGCTTCCCGTATCTCTGTGCGAGTCGGTCGGAATCTCGCGTTTCTTTAAGTTCTTTCTTATTAATTAACTCGGGTTAATTATTTTTGGCGAAGCGGTTCGCGTTTTGTTAGTGACGTTAAGTGTTAGTTTTTTTTTGGTGCGACGCGAGTGACCGACCGACTCGGCTCTGGTCGACAACTTTTCGTGTGTGTTATCTGGTGATTCTCCCGTGGTGTTTCGCGCCGTGGAGAATGATCCCAGCATTACTGTGAGTACGTTCCGTATTGTTTTCTAGAACATATAACTCTGGCAGTCGCAACCTTTGGCGAATCCCGATTCGCGTTCTTCGTAAACTTATTTTCCGGCGATTATCCGAATTAACGTGCAGTAATAATTTTGCGAGGATTCCTTTTGTTATCTGTTGCCCTACTCATTGTCGATTACTCAATCAAGTTCTTGCGTTATTATCTGAATATCTTTTCCCTACTATTCCCTATTATTTGCGAGAATTGACGTGAGTTGTCGTTACTGGCATTTACCGATTATTTAATAGTATTTATCTACTCATTGCCGATCCTCCAACCACGGTATCGCAAAATTATCTCATTATCTTTTTACTATTATTCGTTATTATTTGCGAGGATCGACGTGAGCTTTCTTTACTGGCATTTACCGATTATTTAATAGCATTTATCTACTCATTGCCGATTCCCCAACCACGCTATCGCAAAATTATCTCATTATCTTTTTACTATTATTCGTTATTATTTGCGAGGATCGACGTGAGCTTTCTTTACTGGCATTTACTGATCATTTAATAGCATATCTCTATTCATTGCCGATCCTCCAATCACGGTATCGCAAAATTATCTCATTATCTGTTTACGATTATTCGTTATTATTTGCGAGGATCGACGTGAGCTTTCTTTACTGGCATTTACCGATCATTTAATCGCATTTATCTACTCATTGCCGATCCTCCAATCACGTTATCGCAAAATTATCTCATTATTTTTTTGCTATTATTCGTTATTATTTGCGAGGAACGACGTGGGCTTTCTTTACTGGCTTTTACCGATTATTTAATAGCATTTATCTACTTACTGTCGATCCTCCCATCACGTTATCGCCAAATTATCTCGTTATCTTTTTACTAGTATTCATGATTATTTGCGAGGATCGACGTAAGCTTCCTTTACTGGCGTTTACCGATCGTTTAACAGCATTTACCTACCCATTGTCGATTCGCCAGTCACGTTAAGGCAGCGCTATCTAATTATCTTTTGCGCATCTTACCTATTATCTATCGACTTACTGGCTTTGTTCCACCACCAGTTATATTTCCCCAACCGTAATAAAATTATACAGTAAAATTAATTTGGACGTTTCGTTACTCTCCCCGTCCACCCCCCTCTACTTTTCTCCCAGGCGGGCTGAGTTAGCCGAGTCTCAGTGCCGTATGCCTTGCCCCGCCGTACGGGGACCCCAGGGCACATCTCGGGGTCTAACAAAAAACCGATCGTTGATCGGCGGTACGTAGTACCTGGCGCCCGGGTACCCCGAGATGTGTGAAGATTATTATCTCGTCGTGGGTTCGTTCCGTTATCGCCCTGGCGGCGGGGATGGTGTTGTCGGGGCCATGAGGTGCTGGAGTCGGAAAATCTCCTCACAATACATATTTCAACGCGCTTGCGAAAATTCGAGCGCACGTTGCGAAGCATCATCGGCGTTATTCCTGCGCATGCATCGACGATTCTCTGACGCATATTTTCTTCGGTGGTTGGCGGCGTGCGGTACACGATATTTTTAACATGCCCCCATAAAAAAAAATCTAACGGTGTCAGATCGGGAGACCTCGGTGGCCAGCTGATTGGTCCCCGCAAACCAATCCACCGTCCGGGGTATTGCCGATTTAAAATTGCACGCGCGATTCTCGCGGTATGTGACGAAGCTCCATCTTGTTGCCACCACATTCTCCTTCGAATATCGAGTGGTAATTCTTCGAGCAATTCAGCGACGCGTTCCTCGAGGAATTCGGCATACATTCGGCTATCTAAATTGCCCTCGAAAAAATATGGACCGACGATGCGATCGGCGATGATACCCGCCCAAACATTTACTTTCCACCGGTGCTGAAGCGGGACTTCTTGCGTCCAGTGTTCATTCGTCGCCGTCCACCGTCGGTAATTTTGGTGGTTCGGCAGACCAACATTACTGAATGCCGATTCGTCGGTGAAGAGCACGGATTGAAAAAAATCAGCGTTCGCTTCGAGCTCCCCTAGAGCCCACACGCAAAACTCCAGTCGTTTCTCGTTATCCGGCACCAATATTTTGTGCTGTTTGGTCAACTTGTAAGGAAAGTTGACCGCACGGATAACTTTTCGTACAGATTCACGCTTGAGATCTGCACGAAAATAAAAAAAAACGAGCACAATGGTTCATGCAATTTCATGCAAATAAAACCGAATCTAGAAATATTTGAGAAGACAAACGCGCAAAATAACGTTATCGACGTACTCAAATCTCTTGCGTGTCCCCTGGCGCTATGTACTGGACCCGCGTAGAAAAAATTAGTATGGGATTGACTCTGGGAGAACGATGGTGGAGAGTCTGGGATTTATTTGGGATTGAATCTGGGAAGCACTATGGGCAGTTATCTGGGTTTTGGGACCCGGCTAGATGGTTTCCCAGACCTTTTCCCATCGCTTCAAGGGACGGGGGAGTCCTCGTGCAATCAATCCCATACGTATTTCCATTCCAGATTCTCTCCCGGCCGTACCGTACGACCGGGGGGATCCTCGCGCGATCAATCCCATACATAGAATCCCATATTATGTGTAAATGAAAGAAGAAGGAAAAATAGATTTTGTCAAATGGAAGGAAAAAATGAAAAACGAAGAAATATGCTCAAATCTAATTTTTTTCAACGAATATGATTTCGCCGTGCAAAGTTAAGCGCTGTAGTACATAATCGGCGGTTAAATTTCATTTAAGGCCCCAAAAATAATGTGATGTACTGGGAAAAGCTTGGATAGATAAATTAAAAGATCTATGTTAAACTCATCCAATACTTTACAATATTTTTGGGACCTACATCGAATTTCAAACGCCGATTACGTACAGCAGCATTTAACTTTGCTCGGGGAACTCATATCCGTCGAAAAAAATTGGTTTTAGGCATATTTTTTCGTTTTTTATTTTTTTCTTCCATTTGACAAAATCTATTTTTTCATCTTCTTTCACTTACACATAACATGGGATTCTATGTATGGGATTGATCGCGCAAGGATTCCCCCGGTCGTACGCGACGGCTGGGAGAGAATCTGGAAAAACATATGGGATTGATTGCACGAGGATCCCCGTTCGTATGCGACGGCTGGGAGAGAATCTGGAAAAGCGTATGGGATTGATTGCACGAGGATTCCCCCCGTCCACTGAAGCTATGGGAAAAGGTCTGGGAAACCATCCAGCCGGGTCCCAAAACCCAGATGACTGTCCATAGTGCTTCCCAGATTCAATCCCAAACAAACCCCAGCCTCTCGCCCATCGTCCTCCCAGAGTCAATCCCATACTAATTTTTTCTACGCGGGGAGTACGTCGGACGGCTCTTAAAATTTCTTCTCGATGACCGTCTGTGATAGGTCTTGCGCGAGGTCTTCTCGGGACTTTCAACACCCCGTGCTGCGCGTATGTCTCGGCAAGTCTAATTATCAAGTATGTTCGTCGATGAAATTACAAACGCCATTACATCGTACGACCAAAACCGTATCGTTGCGTATCACCAGCATGATTATTTTTTTAGAAAATACCTTCTAAAACTTTGTCGGGATGGCGCGGGTTCTCCATGGGCTACTACAAACAATCGTACATCTTCCGTAAAATTATTTTCGCCAGCAGGATTTCGTGCGCGAATTACGCACTCGAACATACGTGTGCGTTTCAACGCTTCTTCCATGATTTACTGATTTTGCGAAGGATTGACACAATAGATGAAAGTCGAGCAAACTTTATCATTTGTTTTCCGCTCGAACAGATGAATGAAAGAATCAACTTTTAAAGCGTGAGCCAAAGAAACGGATGCGAGGTTTCCTTTTATTTTATCATGGAAAACGACTTATCGACGGAAATGTAGCTGAATTGTACGACCAATAGCAATTACACGGCAACTCGCCGATGGACACACCGTCGTTTTAATCTTTTTCAAGCCAAGATTTTGAAAGTCTTGCACCCGGTGCGTTCGATGATTAAAATTTGCGTTTAAACTAATCTAAAGAAGCGAGACCGAATAAATTATCGATAGAATTGACAGTGGGGTAAGAAACCCCGCGTAAAAACTCGACACACAGGGTCGATCTCATCTGCATTCACGCGCTCCTTTGCAAAGTCGTGTGTTCGGTACAGTTTTACGAAGAAAAAAAATCACAAGACATTTGAACGAACCGAGACCGACGACATCACAGATAGTAATGATAAGACGACTTCATACAGGTAATTAATGACGCAGAAATTCGCGCGGTTTCATCTGTATTCGCTCGCCGATATCAAAGTTGTGCTTTCTGTGTGTCTGATGAAAAAAAGGTATCTCATCCAACGCACCGGAAAGACAACTTTGATATCGGCGAGCGAATACAGATGAAACCGCGCGAGTTTCTGCGTCATTAACTGCCTGTATGAAGTCGTCTTATCATTACTATCGGTGATGTCGTCGGTCTCGGTTCGTTGAAATGTCTTGTGATTTTTCGTTCTTCGTAAAACGTTACCGAACGCAAGACTTTGGAAAGGAGCGCGTGAATGGAGATGAGACCGATACTGTGTGTCGCGTTTTTACGCGGCGTTACTTACCCCACTGTCAATACTATCGGCGGTTTATTCGGTCTCGCTTCTTTAGATTAGTTTAAACAAAAATTCTAATCATCGAACGCACCGGATGCACGGCTTTGGAAACGGCGAGCGAATGCAGGGCGAAACCGCCTGAGTTTCTGCCTTTTCTACTGCCTGTATGGCAGCGTCTGAACAGAATCACCGGCGACGCATTCGGTATCGCTTCGAACAAATCATTTATAATTTTTTTTTCTTCATAAACCGTACCGCATGCACGACCTTGAAAAGGATGTGCAAATGGAGATAAAACCGACGCTGTGTGCCGCGTTTTTACACGGGCTTTGGTATCGTACTATCAACGCTGTCGATGTTTTCTTCGGTTTCGCTTTTTTTAGATCGGATTGAACGCAAATGTGAATCATCCATCACAGTACCGAAAATAAGATCTTCGAAACAGCGAGCGGAAAGAGAGAATACTCGACGGTGGATCTCACGTTTTCACTTGCATTTTAGTATCATATTATCAACTCGATATGATCCAGATGATAACACGATACTAAACTGCAAGTGAAAACGTGAGATACACCGTCGAGTATTCTCTCTTTCCGCTCGCAGTTTCGATGATCTTATTTTCGGTACTGTGATGGATGATTTAAATTTACGTTCGATTCGATCTAAAAAAAGCGAAACCGAAGAAAACATTGACAGCGTTGATAGTACGATATCAAAGCCCGTGTAAAAACGCGACACACAGCGTCGGTTTTATCTCCATTTGCACATCCTTTTCAAGGTCGTGCATTCGGTACGGTTCATGAAGAAAAAAAAATTACAAACGATTTATTCGAAGCGATACCGAATGCGTCGCCGGTGATTCTGTTCAGACGCTGCTATACAGGCAGTAAAAATGGCAGTAACTCCGGCGGTTTCGTCTGTATTCTCTCGCCGTTTCCAAAGCCGTGCACCCGGTGCGTTCGATGATTAAAATTTTCGTTTAAACTAATCTAAAGAAGTGAGACCGAATAAATTATCGATAGAATTGACAGTGGGGTAAGCAATCCCACGTAAAAACGTGACATGCAGTGTCGATCTCATCTCTATTCACGCGCTCCTTTCCAAAGTCTTGCGTTCGGTAAAGTTTTACGAAGAACAAAAAATCACAAGACATTTGAACGAACCGAGACTGACGACATCACCGATAGTAATGATAAGACGACTTCATACAGGTAATTAATGACGCAGAAATTCGCGCGGTTTCATCTGTATTCGCTCGCCGATATCAAAGTTGTCTTTCCGGTGCGTTGGATGAGATACCTTTTTTTCATCAGACACACAGAAAGAAAGCACAACTTTGATATCGGGGAGCGAATACAGATGAAACCGCGCGAGTTTCTGCGTCATTAACTGCCTGTATGAAGTCGTCTTATCATTACTATCGGTGATGTAGTCGGTTTCGGTTCGCTCAAATGTCTTGTGATTTTTCGTTCTTCGTAAAACGTTACCGAACGCAAGACTTTGGAAAGGAGCGCGTGAATGGAGATGAGACCGATACTGTGTGTCGCGTTTTTACGCGGCGTTACTTACCCCACTGTCAATACTATCGGCGGTTTATTCGGTCTCGCTTCTTTAGATTAGTTTAAACAAAAATTCTAATCATCGAACGCACCGGATGCACGGCTTTGGAAACGGCGAGCGAATGCAGACGAAACCGCCTGAGTTTCTGCCTTTTCTACTGCCTGTATGGCAGCGTCTGAACAGAATCACCGGCGACGCATTCGGTATCGCTTCGAACAAATTATTTATCATTTTTTTTTCTTCATAAACCGTACCGAATGCACGACCTTGAAAAGGATGTGCAAATGGAGATAAAACCGACGCTGTGTGCCGCGTTTTTACACGGGCTTTGATATCGTACTATCAACGCTGTCGATGTTTTCTTCGGTTTCGCTTTTTTTAGATCGGATTGAACGCAAATGTGAATCATCCATCACAGTACCGAAAATAAGATCTTCGAAACAGCGAGCGGAAAGAGAGAATACTCGACGGTGTATCTCACGTTTTCACTTGCAGTTTAGTATCGTGTTATCATCTGGATAATATCGAGTTGATAATATGGTACGCGTAGTGGCGGGAAGGAACATAAAAACATTTTATGTGCGACGAGCGAGAGTTTGAAGAGTTCGCGCGTGTCGAATTGATTAAGATGGGGCTGAATCGTACAGCGGGACGTGGGTGGTCAAAAAAGGCGCCGGCATCGCAACCCGGAGGCCTCATGTGGATCGCGGCAGACGGCGAGGGAGGGTCCGGCGTCCAAAATGGTGGATCGGCGGGAGTCGTACCGAGTGGAGCTACGGTGCCAACAGACCACGCGGACGGCGACGTGAATGTTGTTGATGGCGTTGCGGAAGGCGAACATGGACGACACGGAAGTGACGAGCAGCCCGACCAGTCACGATCGTCCGGCCTGCCAATCCCGTCTCATCAATCGACCGCGACAGAACCGGGGACGACGAATGCGTCTTTGGTAAGTGCGTTTCGTAATTTGCTCGCGAATGAAGATCGCGATGAGGCGCTCGCGGAAATATTCGCAGCGGTGCTCACGACACAGCAGCGACCGTCAGCACCGACGCAGACGACGGCAATGCCCGCGTATCATGTCATACCAGACTTGTCGAAAAATATCGAGACTTTTAGCGGTGACGGCGATAGTGCGCACGCGAGTGAGTGGCTCGAAAATGTAGAGTCTATGCAGCGACTTCATCAGTGGCCGGCGGACTACTTGTTTAAATCGGCACGTATGAATCTCTGCGGGGGAGCACGCGATTGGTTGAGGGAAAATCTGAGAGAAATTAATTCGTGGGAACGGTTTCGGGGTGTGGTCCCAAGAATTGGCTAACGCAGTGATGCCGACGATGCAGTTCACGACTACTGAGTTATTGCACGATCTCGTTTATTACGATAAAATTATCGCCGAGCGAATCGGATGAGTGAGGGCGATGCGTGACGCGAGCACGACAAAAACAAAAAGAAACGAAGATAGTGGTAACCGGAGTAGTGACGCGCGACAGACGAAGGAGCAAGGCGAGCGACAACTCGAAATCGAATGCGAGTGCGGATTGATCGAGGAAATGTTACAATTGCGACAAACTCGGACACTTGTCACGTGAGTGCACAGAACCCAAACGCGAGATCGAGTGCTTTACCTGCAAGAAGAAAGGTCATATCAAGAGTCAGTGTCCGGAAAATAAACAAGCGCCTCAGCGCCCTGCGGGCGCAGAGGCTCTTGTTGGTGGGCTCCGGCCTCCAAGCCCCCCGAAAAATGTCCCTTTGGGACATTTTTTAAGGCACTCACAGGAATACACGTTGCGGTACGCGCTCCGTATCGAGTACGATTACACTTTGCGTTATGCGCTGCATATCGAATATGTTTATACGTCGCGCTGCGCGTTTCATCTCGGAAGAACGTATGGCGGAAAATCATTTATCGCTTATGTAAATTGATTCATAGTTAAACCTTCATCGAATATAATCATTTCGTTTCTATACAAATTGATTATTATTATTCACAACGGATATTACCTTTTTGTTTTACGAACAATATAACGAATTCCATCACGTAGAACTTAACACTTATGACCAGAGTAAATGAGTATAAATCAACACAAAAAATATTTATCAACACGAACACCATTACCATTTACCAACAGGTCTAATGTCCCCTTTAAATGCATGTGTTTAAATGTTTTTTTCTTCCCTAAAATACATGGAATCACTTTATTATTGCCCCTGGACAGGACCCGAAGTATTGGAGCTGAATATTAAGAAAAATTGCGTTTTGATACGATTTTCAATTGAATTTACTTGATATTAATTGTTGTAGCAAAAAAATTATAACTCGAGAACGAACATAGATATCGTCTTGGTTCGTGTATTGAAGAGGAAGTAGTATCCTGCTCAAAATAAAGTTGTAGTGTCTTGGATGCGTTCAAAATAAAAAAAATCAATTTCTCGATGAATTAGACGGCGAGGACTCTTGGACTGTCGATCTATAAGAGAATTTGGTTATAACACTTTAAGCATTTTTTCTCTTCCCTATAATAAATGGAATCAATTCACTGGTTATTGTCACTGTCGGAGAGTAAAACATTGCAGACGAGAAATTCGAGAAATTTTATTTTTCTATCGTTTTATTTTGTTTTGAGATAAGTATATTGAAACAATTGAAATAAAAATCGAAGGGTGGTCCAAAACATACGAGGTAAAAATTGATTTTTTTTTTGTTTCGAAAAATTGTTAGAGATTTGAAAAAAGTAAACTGCAGTTTCTCAATATTTAAAGTTTTATACATTAAACAATGAGAAAACAATAAGATTTTTATTTTCGATTCGAATCGCCCCCGATACAGAATACCAACGTCGCGGCGTATGCAAACTTTATCACGTCTGCTATTGAATTATCGTCGGCTTCCAAGGTTTGACAGATAGAATGAATGGAAAAAAATAAATGGCCGCGATTGTTTTCAATTTTATTTGACAAATTGCAATAATTTTGGATATTCGATGATTCTTCTTTGTGGAATTATAACCAGGTTTTCAGTGCACCCACGAAATTTTTTATTTTTATTATGAATGTGAATAACGTATATAAAATATTGTGAATGATATTCGTTCAAAATATATTATTTTCGAAATAAACTGGATTAATATTTGACAATCAATGTGTGATATTTCGTATTTCATTTTTCGCAACCAAATTTTCGTTTGTGACATGATAAAAAATTGTTTTTTGGAAAATTAAAATAATATAACCTTTTAAAATAATTCCTCACTGAAAATAATTGGAGAATAAAAATACTAAGAAATGTCAGAATGTCTTCAAATTTCCTGTGCGTAGTGCTTTTCATAAAATAAAATAATGCTGCGAAAAAGAAAAAATTAGGTTCGTAGACTTCATAATTGGAGCACCGTATGGACATTTAGCAGAACAAAATTTAAAATACCTCATTAAATGCTTCGCAGGAGCTTCAAAATGTATGTGCACAATGGCGATGATATGATACATCATTCCTGCGAAAAAGAGAAAAATTGGTTCGCACAGTCCAAAGTTACACTGTGATACGGACGTCTAAGAAGATAATTTCAGTAATAAAGGTATTTTTATTCAACCGCAGGCGAAAAAAAATATTACCAGTCATTGGAATCACTTCAAATTAACAACACATGATGTTGGAGATACATTGAAGCAAATGGTGAAAAATAAAAATTTTTGGAGTATTCGCTGCGGAGTAATCCCACCGACAGACTCTGAAGAGCAACGGATGGTCATTTTAATAGGCACTCTTTGCCTATTGTTATAGTGAGTGCCTAAAAAATTTGTCGATCGCTTATCGATCCGCTTTTGTTACGTTCTCGTTAGCTCGCTTCGATCGTCCAATCAGCTGAGCGTTTTCGATGCACTTGCGTGTGATCCCGGGGCTTCTTAGCCAAATTATTATTTTTCGGTCCCGCTTAAATTAACGTTGAGATTTCGATCTCCGTTTTTCGTTGCTATTCTATTGACCTCGGATCGCGACCCTTCTACCACAACCCGCATCCTGAGCAACCGTGCATTTCCGCAACCGTTTGCTTTCGCGAATGCGTCGGCGTTAGTTCTCGTACCGTTTTCGTTCCGTTTCGTTTTGTCGTTGCGGAGGTCGTAGTTCCACCGACTTCCAGTTCAGTCCGGATTGGTGATTCCGGCGAAACAAAAATCTACCCTGCGGAGGTCGTTCCACCGGCCTCCAGTTTAGTCCGGATTGGTGATTCCGGCGAAACAAAAATCTACCCTGCGGAGATCGTTCCACCGGCCTCCAGTTTAGACCGGTTGTTAATACCGGCGAAACAAAATGAACTGGCGCCCACCGGGACGCCGATGCATCCGTGAGGGTGGACGGCCGAAGGTGACGTAAGTTTCGTTCGCGTTTTGCTCCCGTTTGGTTTGAGCTTTTCGATTTTTGGTTTCTATTTTATTTTATTTATAGAATTTGAGTTAGAGTCTCCGTTAGGTGAAAAATACGTAACAATATACATTATAATTTGATTTTTCTTGATTATGAACTAAAATATGCGATAAATGAATTCAATTAATACAATTTTAAAACAAATTTCAAATAAATTGGTTAAAATAACATTAATATTTCAACAATAAATAAACAATTAATTTCCTCAATTTAAATTGGAAATTCAATTAAATCATTTGATCTCTTACTACCGTTTATTAGCATTAACATTTGAAAAAAAAATTATATATGGAATAATTTGTTATTAAAAAAAAAAAAAAATTTATCAGTTCAATGATGAAAATAATGATATTTTAAATGCCTTCAACGAGATTCCAGGGTAAACTTTCTGATAAAGTCATTCATGATTATCTGGAAGTGAGGAAAAAGAGAACAAAATTAACAGTTAATCCGCAAGTGACCGCTAACGTTGAAAAACAATCAAAATCTACAGAAACAGAATTTGGTGAAACTGATATTTCTGATGCTAACGAAATAGATACAGGAGATGTGATAAATAGTACAGAAGTACCACCATTAGAAATTGGAATAGAACATAATATTGAAGCTCAAGTTGAAATAAATCCAGCAACTGGTCCAGAGGACGATACACTTAGGTTAGTTGAGAGAAGTTTGGCAGATATTACGAGGTCATTAAGGGAAACATTGGAGTCTCATTTTGAGAGTAACGACGAAGAAAGTGAGGATTTATATCTAGAACGTGAATCAGAGAATCAAATTCAGGTATTAGAACAAGGAATAGTTGAAGAAATTGGTAAAACATCAAGTGACAGTTTTGAGGATTCTCCTTCATTTTTATCAGCTAAGGGTAATACACCGGGTGTTCGACTTGGCACAGGAACAGACGCTTTGTCAGCTCGTCTATTAGAATCGTGTATATTGGAAAATACTATAGCAATTCGCCGACCATTTATAAAATCGTGTGTAAAAACAGTGCAACCAAGAACAAAAAGTACTTTGGGAGGAAATAAAAATAATTTTGGAACAATTTTTGGTATATTTGCCAATAAAAATAATTTTTCGAGTCTATCAAGTGGGACTACAGTGTCCAGCAATCTTCACCATAGGTAACGAACTTGATAAATCTGCTGAAGTAGGGGAAGGAGTAGATCCGGTCAAAATTACAACAGCAATAAAAAAATTTCCCTCTGTGCGCTCGTGAATAGTACGAAATAAAATATCGTCAGTTCACAGGAGACATAATAGTCATAAACCAAGTCAGAAATCCATAAACATTGTGTCAAATAAAGCTGTTAAAAATCTTTTTGGTAAAATGAGGCCAGTAAACAGAAATACTGATAAATGGAGTAAAATAAATTATAGAGACAATGACAGGAGACGAGATGATGAGAGTAATGATGGGAATGGTAGTGGAAACGAAGGTATTCCTTATTGTGAGCCTAGTCCGTCTCATAAATCGAGGAGATCCACGGGTATTACAAAAGAGGCAATGGGGATCATACGTGATGCAGTAAAGTTAATACCGGATTTTGATGGGAAAAGACATTCTTTGAGTAAATACATGAATGGTTTGGAAACTGCTTTAAATATGGTCGGAGATGACTTTCAATTTCCGCTATTGCAATTAGCAAAAACTAAATTAAGTGGGGTGGTATTTGACAAAGTGGTTAAAAATGATTTTAAGGATATATACGATTATATGGATTATCTTAAGGTGACATATGATCCACCAAGGGATATTTTTCAATTACAAGGGGAATTGGGAAGTAGTGCTCAGTTAGATGAAGATACAGTTGACCAATATGCATATAAAATTCAAACGTTAGTCGCAAAAATGAAAGAGGCTCAGCAGTATAAAACAGGATATTTAAGCGAAGGTAATAGATAGATAATATGGCAGTCAGCTGTTTTAAGAGAGGATTAAAACCAGAAATTCTCGATAAAATTGGTATTACGGGAAACTCACTCAGGGAAATAATTATTGCGGCTCAAGCCATTGAAAGGGATCTTACGGAGCGAAATACACTGAGAAATGCAGCAAAATCTAAATTAACAACAAAAGAAATTGAAAAAGGAATAAAGGAATGCTAATTGAATAAAGAAAGCCAGTATAAAAATTGTAGAGCCCATTGAGGAGGAACAAGAGGAACAAGTTACTATGGCATCTTTCGATGGAGGACAGGTAGGATCTAGTATTTGTCAAATTTGTAATGGTTCAGGACATACTGCTCTAATGTGTAATCTCAGGCGAGAAACAATTGCTTCTATTGCGATAAAATGTCAGACTTGTGGAACAGAAGGGCATGCTAGTTATCAGTGCACAATGCATACCGCAATTTTTAACTGTCAATATTGTCAGGAGAAAGGTCACGAAGCAAAAGATTGCCCGAAAATAGCAAAAAAGGATAATAATACGGGAGCAATAGACATTTGTCAATATTGTAATAAAAGAGGGCATATAGCTGCTAATTGTTATTCTATACCATGTACCAAATGTGGTAAAAAGTTTCACAATGCGAGTAATTGTACTTCTCGTACACCAATAATGGGAATAGGAGATCAAATGGTTACTGGTTATGGCGGAAGCCCGCCAAATTTTTCAAACAATCAACAAAATAATCGTTTAAATAATTACTCAAACAACCATTTTAATACGAATAATCGTCAAAAATTCAATCAAAATTCGAACTTTAATCAGAGTGGAAATTTTAACCAAAATTGAAAATTAAGAATTTTAATCAGAATAATAATTATAATTCAAATGAAAATTATAATCAAATGTGTTATAATTATAACAATTATAATCAAAATAATAATTATAATAAACATCGCAATAACGGAAACTATAATTACAATAATAATCATAATCACAATAATAATTTCAATCCAAACGACAGAACGAGACAGGACAATGCGGACATGGCAACAGCGCTGGACGGAAGACACAACAAACGGAAACTGGACAAGACGCCTAATAAAGGATGTGAGACCGTGGACGAGTCGACAGTTTGGGGACGTGAATTTTTACGTCACCCAATTCCTGACAGGACACGGATACTTCAGACAGTACCTGCACAGAATGAACAAAGTACGGACACCGGACTGCGCATACTGTGGACACGAACGAGACGACGTTGAACATACGTTTTTTGTATGCAACAAATGGACAGACCTCAGACAGAGACTAGAAACGACCGTCGGAGCCATCACTCCCGATAATATCGTGGATGTGATGCTCCGCGGAAGCGACTGGTGGCGCTTAGTGGCCACGTACGTAGAGACAATACTGAGACGGAAGAACGCGGACGGCTGCCTGACGTGACAGACGCGACGTAAAATACACGAAAACACAGACAGAAACCCTCAGTTCAGAAGTAATACTAACGTAGTCCCTGACTGGGGGGGGTGACGCGAACGACAACGCGGACAGAAGTGGTTTCCCCACACCTGACCAAAAATTTACCTGTTCTATTTTTGGCCAGGGGTGGGGGGGTTTAGCTGTGGAAACCGGTGTCGAGCGGGAGGTACCACCCCTCGCTTGACCCAATGAAGCAAGAAGAGAGTCCAGCACACGGGCGTGGACGTTCCTCCTGGTGTTAAGGGGCAACCTCTAACTCCGGGCGTAGCGAAGACGCCTAGGTCTATAAAAGATTTGCCCTATCCTTTACCACGATAAAAAAAAGGAAAAAAAAAAAATAATAATTTCAATCCAAATTATAATCGGAATAATAATCACCAAAATAACAATTACCATAATTATAACCAAAATAATAATAATTATCAACAACTTAGCAACAAATGTCAAACGAAGAAGGGTCGAAAACATATGCACAGGCTGCCGATCCAAATTCATTGTCTTATAAGGAACATATTATCTGCTTTTATTGTGGACAGAGAGGTCACGTACAGTATGAATGTCAGAAAAGGAAAGAGGATGTCAGTGCGATGGCACAGGGAAACGGGGATGGCCAGGCAGCAATGGGTGCGCCGGCTCAAGCCAATTTACAGTCGCACCCGGCTTTGACAGTGAATACTGTGCACCCGACTATTCCAATTGCCGAATAGTGGATATTCTTTTAATAATGCCAGAAAAAGTTGTAATTCCACCTACTATTAAGTTGAAAAGTCGTGATCTTCCAGAGGAAGTTATTATGTTATTAGATACAGGTGCGAGCAGAAGTGTAATCAAAGTAGGATGTCTAAACAAAAATATGAAAATTTATAGAGATGAAATTTTGAGACTCAGTGGAATCACAGATAATGTCGTTTTAACCTTGGGATATGTAATTATTGAAATTTTGGATAGGGAAACAGTGTTTCATATTGTACCTAATAGTTTTCCTACTAAACAAGAGGGAATTTTATCAACAGAATTTTTCCGAGATAATTTGGCAAAAATTGACTATGAATTGAGTCAGCTTGAGGTTCGATATCAAAAGATAGAATTTTTTACCAAGAAAAGTATGATTTTTCCGCTAAGAACTACAAAGTTATTTTACGTACGAACAAAAGATGATACAATTTCAGAGGGTTATTTACCTCCAGTATATGTGGGTGAGGAAATAAGTTTTGAGCAAGGATTCGTCAAGAATATTTGTGGAAAAAGTTATGTTAATGTTACTAATAATCGAGATGAACAAGTAGAAATACAACTCCCTATTTTGGAATTGATAACGTGTCCATTAAACTTTGATAGGAAAATAGAGTCGATAGATAACAAGGAAGAGGAGGTATGGCATGCAGTAGAAAAACACAGTACAGATCAGACAATTGAGGATGAAAATTTGGAAATACTTGAAGAAATAAATAAGGGTAATCAGGATTATGAAGTGATGGAAGCAGAAAATGAGTTAAAGGAATCAGTAATAAATGTTATAAATAAACAACTGGAAACAATAACAACACTGGAAGAACAAAATACGGAAGTGGTTATCGAAAATACAAGGGAATTTAATGATAAAAAGGAAGATATGATCGCTCAGAATTTTGACAGTAAAACAGAATTGCAGACAACAAAGGGGTCCTTATCATATGAGTTTACGTATCCGTTGATAGCAACACGGTTCTTTTCAAACGAAAAATTATTTACTATAACATCTAAAATGGAAGATGAAACGCGATATCCAAGGGTATTGGAGTTATTACGATTAACAGATTTGGAGGAAGAGAAAATAAAGGCTGTAAAAGAAATAATTAAATACGGGGCTGATAGATTCCATATACCAGGGGAAAGATTAGATGCTACAAATGTAATAACACATAGAATACCGACTACTGATGATGTTCCAGTAAATTCAAAGCAATATAGATATCCAGAGGTTCACAAAGAAGAAAGTCGTAAGCAGATTGCGGATTTCCTAGATAAAGGATACATTAGGGAGTCAACATCGCCGTACAATACACCTTTGTGGGTAGTCCCTAAGAAATTGGATTCGCAGGGCAATAAAAAGTGGAGAGTGGTTTTAGATTTTCGGCAATTAAATGAGAAAACGATTGGGGATGGATATCCTTTGCCAAATATTGTAGATATTTTGGATCAATTGGGGGGAGCTCAATATTTTTCGGTTTTTGATTTAGCTTCGGGATTTTATCAGATAAATATGCATCCGGATGATTGTCATAAAACGGCATTTACAACTCCGTATGGTCACTATGAGTATGTTCGAATGCCTATGGGATTGAAGAACGCACCTCCAACATTTCAGCGGGCAATGGATATGGTTTTAATGGGTTTACAGGGGTAGGAATTATTTGTTTATTTGGATGATATAGTAGTTTATGCAAAAACATTGGAGGAACATCATGAGAAGTGTAAAAGATTATTTGATCGGTTGAGGAAGGCAAATTTAACTTTACAACCAGATAAATGTGAATTTTTATAGAAGGAAGTAGGATATTTGGGGCACGTAATTAGTCGTGATGGATTAAAATTAGATCCAAAGAAAGTAGAGGCAGTAAGAAACTTATCAAGGCCAACTAATGTAAGACAAATTCGTGAAATTACAGGATTAAATGGCTATTATCGTAGATTCATTGAGGGATACGCAAAAATAGCAAAACCATTAACTTGTTTTTTAAAAGGTGACAAACCATTTGTATGGGGAGAGAGTCAAGAGCAAGCATTCCAAACACTTAAGGAGAATCTTTGTACCGAACCTGTATTGATTTTTCCAGATTTTTCAAAGCCATTTATTGTAACAACAGACGCCTCAGGTTATGCAATCGGTGGTATTTTATCACAGGGTGTAATAGGAAAGGATAAACCAATAGCATACGCTTCACGTACGTTGAATGAATGTGAAATCCGTTATGATCCCTACGAAAAAGAGGCTTTGGCCATTGTTTATAGTGTTTTAGACCGTATTTATATGGGAAAGTTGTTACATTAGTAACTGATCACAAGCCTTTAGTATGGTTAAAAAGTTGCAAGGATGGAAATGCCCGCGTACTAAGGTGGAGATTAAAATTAGCTGAATATGAATATGACGTTGTATATAAAAGTGGAAAATCGAACGTAAATGCCGATGCACTATCGCGAAATACAGTGGATAACGGGGAAGAAACCTTGGAGGAAATATTTATAACACGAGTAGGAGGGCGTCAGGAGTTATCGATAGAAGAAATAGAGTTATTGCTTCAGGATAATAATAATGAAAACGATGGAGAAAGCGATGAGGAGATAATAGTGGAGGAAGACGATCCAGAGGAATTGTGGAAAAAATCAGTACAGATGATGCAAATAGATGAAGTGGATTGTGAGAATCCAATACCAGGTACATCAGTTCAAAATTTTTCGGAGGAAAATTTACCAATAGACAACAAAATTAAGGATGAAAACGAAAAACAGGAAATTGAGAAAAATATTGGAAATCAAGCAAAAATTAAACCGTTACCAACCAGGCATGGAATGATAACTAGACAACAAGTGAAAAATACAAATAACTCTTTGACAAACAATGACAAAACCAAAGGAAATAAACAATTTTCAGATACAGAAAATGATGAAAAAGAAGTTGAGAAATCTAAGGAGAAACGCAGAAAAAACCGAAAAATTAGTAGAAATTCTAAACTCAGAAATAAAGATACGAAGCATTCTAGACGGCCATTAAGAGTTGATCAGCCAGGAGATTCAGATGAAAATAAATCAATAAAAAAATCAGATTCAGAAATAGACAGTTCAGATGACGAAGAATGAAATGAAGATAGTGACTCTAGTCAGCAATCTGAAATGGAAACTGAGTATATCACTTCGCGAGATATTATCCCATCTAGAGAACTTTTGTTTACTAGGAAGGATTCATTAGCTTATTTTTTGGATATTGATGGAGAACCACTGGATATGGGGTCACGAAAATTGTTTGAGAGAAAGGAATTACCAAAATTTTTAAACTCGGAAGTGGGAAAAGTGGGTGCAATAAAGAAAGGAAATAAATACCATATTGCACTTCCTATAAAAGATGAACCGGGAGAAGGAGCTACATTAATATTAGGGCATATTAAAGATGTAATAACCAGTTTAAGGGAATTTATGGAGGCAAAAGAAATTCAAAGTGTAAGCATAGCTAAAACAGATTTTATAGAAAACGTTCCATGGGAAAGAGTTGTGGGGGAATTAAGATTGGAATTTTTAAATAGTGCAGCAAAAATTATAATATGTCATGGAATTATCCGATATCCAAGTAAAGGGGAACGAGAGGAGATAATGCGAGAGGCACATAGTTCTGCTGTAGGGGGACATAGAGGAATAACAAAAACGTTCAATAGAATTAGGCATCGATATTATTGGGATAAAATGAAAATAAATATTGAACGATTTATACAACAATGTTTACCGTGTCAGTTAAAAAAATGTGTGAGAATACAAATAAAACAGCCAATGGTTATTACAGATACACCAGCTGCAGCTTTTGATAAGATAGCTATGGATATAGTTGGGCCATTGCCACGAACAAAGAAAGGTAATGAGTATATTCTCACGGTTCAGGATCAGCTTTCGAAATTTTGTCTTGCTTTTTAGGCACTCACTATAACAATAGGCAAAGAGTGCCTATTAAAATGACCATCCGTTGCACTTCGGAGTCTGGCGAAGGGGTTACTCCGCAGCGCATGCTCCAAAAATTTTTATTTTTCACCATTTGCTTCGGTGTATCTCCAACATCATGCGTAGTTACTTTGAAGTGACTGCGATGAATAGAAATATTTTTTGTAGCCTGCGGTGCAATGAAAACAACTTTTTGGCTGAATTTTTCTTCTCGGACGTCCGTATCACACTGTAACTTTATATGGTGCGAATCAATTTTGTTCTCCTTCGCAGGGTTTTTTTATTACATTATTTCCAGTATGCACATTACTTTTAAAACCAATCTAAGACCTTTAAGTATTTTTTCTAAAAAATTATTGGCCACAATTTGCATTTGCCTTCGGTCAAGTGTCCGTACGGTGCCATCATAATGAACTCTACGAACCAATTTTTTTCTCCTTCGCAGCATCATTTTGTTTTATCAAAAGCACTACGCACTGCAAATTTAGAGACAATCCTACATCTCTAACTATTTATTCATCACAATTTTCCATAAAAAAATGATTTTCTCACATCTGATGTCCGTACGGTGCTCCAATTAAGAATCCTGGAAACCAATTCTTTTCTCTTTCGCAACAATATTTCATTACATCGAAAGCACTATGCACAACAAATTTTGAGTCATTCTGACAAATATAATTTTAATTATAAAATAATTCAAAAACAGTGGTTATAACAAGATTTGCTTTAAAGGTTATGTTATTTAGATTTGCCAAAAATCCATTTTTCATCATGTTAAAAAAAAAAACTTCGGTTGTGAAAAATAAAACACGAAATATCATACACAGATTCACAAATGTTTGCGTTTATTATTTCGAAAATAATATATTATCACCGAAAATCATTCGCAATATTTTACCATATTTTATTCACATTCGTAATAAAAATGATAAATTTCACGTATTCACTGAAAAAATTGGTAGTAAACTCACAAAAAAGATTCATCGAATATCCAAAATAATTACAATTTCCCAAATACAACTAAAAAAAATCGCGAGTATATATTTTTTCGTTTTATTCTATCTGTCAAACTTTGGAAGCAGATGACAATTTCGTAGCAGACGATACACAGATGCTCATACGTCGCGGCGCGCGTACTCTGTGGCCGGATGATTTTCAAATAAAAAAAAATCGACATCTCGTTTCAATCTTTGTTCCTATTTTACGTAAATATAAATGGATTCTACACGGTATAGCGCAGATAAAAAGTGTACAATCATAAAAAAAAGAATTTTCTATTCTTCGACCGTCGAAGATTCATCGCAGCCGAAATCTTTGTCAATTATGTTCACCCGATTTATTCGTTTACAGTTAATAATAAAAACGGCACATTTTTTTCTGGCAACGTATTTTCTCCTCTTCAAAACAAGCCAAAATAAGAGTCGAAATCTTTTTTCGCTGCCGAGATATGATTTTTTACGCAAAGACTAATTTTACGAATTTTCGTCAAAAAACGAATCGTTTTTTCAAATTTCTCGAAATTGCCGTCTCTAATCCTTTCCTCTCAAAGAAATCGTATTTACAAACTGACTCTCCGCGTTATTGCGCAGATAAAAGGTGTGCTATGTTTAAAAATTTAATTTTTAGGCACTCACTATAACAATAGGCAAAGAGTGCCTATTAAAATGACCATCCGTTGCTCTTCGGAGTCTGGCGAAGGGGTTACTCCGCAGCACATACTCCAAAAATTTTTATTTTTCACCATTTGCTTCGGTGTATCTCCAACATCATGCGTAGTTACTTTGAAGTGACTGCGATGAATAGAAATATTTTTTGTAGCCTGCGGTGCAATGAAAACAACTTTTTGGCTGAATTTTTCTTCTCGGACGTCCGCATCACACTGTAACTTTAGATGGTGCGAACCAATTTTGTTCTCCTTCGCAGGGTTTTTTTATTACATTATTTCCAGTATGCACATTACTTTTAAAACCAATCTAACACCTTTAAGTATTTTTTCTAAAAAATTATTGGCCACAATTTGCATTTGCCTTCGGTCAAGTGTCCGTACGGTGCCATCATAATGAACTCTACGAACCAATTTTTTTCTCCTTGGCAGCATCATTTTGTTTTATCAAAAGCACTACGCACAGCAAATTTAGAGACAATCCTACATCTCTAACTATTTATTCATCACAATTTTCCATAAAAAAATGATTTTCTCACATCTGATGTCCGTACGGTGCTCCAATTAAGAATCCTGGAAACCAATTCTTTTCTCTTTCGCAACAATATTTCATTGCATCGAAAGCACTATGCACAACAAATTTTGAGTCATTCTGACAAATATAATTTTAATTATAAAATAATTCAAAAACAGTGGTTATAACAAGATTTGCTTTAAAGGTTACGTTATTTAGATTTGCCAAAAATCCATTTTTCATCATGTTAAAAAAAAAAACTTCGGTTGTGAAAAATAAAACACGAAATATCATACACAGATTCACAAATGTTTGCGTTTTTTATTTCGAAAATAATATATTATCACCGAAAATCATTCGCAATATTTTACCATATTTTATTCACATTCGTAATAATAATGATAAATTTCACGTATTCATTGAAAAAATTGGTAGTAAACTCACAAAAAAGATTCATCGAATATCCAAAATAATTACAATTTCCCAAATAGAACTAAAAAAATCGCGAGTATATATTTTTTTGTTTTATTCTATCTGTCAAACTTTGGAAGCAGATGACAATTTCGTAGCAGACGATACACAGATGTTCATACGTCGCGGCGCGCGTACACTGTGTCTTGATGATTTTCAAATAAAAAAAATTCGACATCTCGTTTCAATCTTTGTTCCTATTTTACGTAAATATAAATGGATTCTACGCGGTATAGCGCAAATAAAAAGTGTGCAATAATAAAAAAAAGAATTTTCTATCCTTCGACCGTCGAAGATTCATCGCAGCCGAAATCTTTGTCAATTATGTTCACCCGATTTATTCGTTTACAGTTAATAATAAAAACTGCAAATTCTTTTTCTGGCAACGTATTTTCTCCTCTTCAAAACAAGCCAAAATAAGAGTCGAAATCTTTTTTCGCTGCCGAGATATGATTTTTTTTAAGCAAAGACTAATTTTGCGAATTTTCGTCAAAAAACGAATCGTTTTTTCAAATTTCTCGAAATTGCCGTCTCTAATTATTTCCTCTCAAAGAAATCGTATTTACAAACTGACTCTCCGCGTTATTGCGCAGATAAAAAGTGTGCTATGTTTAAAAATTTAATTTTTTACCCTTCGACCGTCGGAGATTCATCACATTCGAAATCTTTGTCAATTTTGTTCGCTGGATTTATTCGTTTACACTTAATAAGAAAACTGCTAATGATTATTCTATCGATGTATTTCCAACGTTTTTTTTTTTTTTTCAAATTTTTTCAAATTTTCGTCGAAATACGAATTTCTTTCATATGCTCACGTCTTGAAAAGTTTTCTTTCGCAAAAAAAAAAAAACAATTGTACTCTTAAAGAACAATTATAAACAATTATTTATCAAGAAAGTGAAAAACACTGAATTTGTCGATTTTACGAGTTATTCCGTACCGAAAAACTTATCCTCATTTGTGATTAAATAAAATTTTAAAAAATACGATATGATATGATGCTAAATTTGATATTTTTAAGCGACGATAAATATCAATAAAATTTCAATGAAAAACGAAAAAAATTATCGAATTTATCAAACTTCTCGTCTCCAATACCGAGACGTTCTACGGAGACAAAAACGAGCTGATTCTATGTATGACGAAGAAGAAAAAAAATATATCTCAAATGGTAGAAATGAAATTTGTTATAAGAGGACTGTCAAAGAGTCTTCAAAGTCGAATTTTTCAAGAATTTCATCAATTTGTAAAAAAATATTTCGGAGCTATCCAAGAAGACAAATTTTCGATTCGAGTAACGTACTACTTCCTCTTCAATACAAGACAGGAACCAAAAAGCTATATTTTTTCGTTCTCGAGATAGCATTTTTTTGCAGCATCCATAAATATCGATAAAATTTCATTGAAAATCACAGAGAATAGCAAATTTCTTGAACTTTTCTTCTACAATGGTTTGGTTTCCTACAGATAAAATAACGAACTGATTCCATCAATTATGGGGAAGAAAAAAACACTGAAGGGGAAGGATTTAAAGGGGATATTTGGCCGAATGCTAAATGGTAATCGTATTGGTGTCGGTACATGTTTTGTGTGTTTATTTTATATTAATTAAATCTGGTCATAAGTTTTAAGCCAATAAAACGACTTTACTAGACATGATTTGATTCGTTAAATTAATTTGATCGACTTCTACGTTGTGCAATTCGTTATATTTGTCTCGTGTCTCAATATTTGACAATTTATCGTCAAACAAAAAGGAAATATCCGTCGTGAGTATTAATAATCAATTGGTGCAAAAATGAAATATTTTTATTCGACGAAAGTTAAACACTATGAATTAATTTACGTAACTGATAAATGTTTTTCCCTCATACGTACTGTCGAAAAGAAACGCAAAGCGCGACGTATAAACATACTTCATTCGTACCGCATAGCGCGATGTGTAAATACACTCGATACGGAGCGCGTAGCGCGACGTGCACCCCCGTGAGTGCCTTAAAAAATGTCCCTCTGGCACATTTTTCGGGGGGTTTGGGGGGCGGAGCCCACCAACAAGAGCATCTGCGCCCGCAGGGCGCTGAGACGCTTGTTTATTCCTAACGCCACATCCATTACAATCGCTGATACATTGGTTAAATATGATATTTGTATATTTGGTGCTCCAAAATGTGTATTGACTGATCAAGGAAGAAATTTTTTAAGTGGAGTAATTAAACGACTTGCAAAACGATTGCGAATTAAAAAACTTCGTACTACGACCTTTCAGCCACAATCAAATGGTTCATTGGAACGTTCTCATCATGCACTGGGAGAATATTTGAAGTTGTATAGGGACAATGAATTTGGATGGGATGAATGGGTTGAATTGGCTACATTTAATTATAATACTAGTGTACATGAAGGAACAAAACATACTCCGTATGAACTCATCTTTGGAAAAATGGCACGACGACCATCGAGTGATCCTATACAGGAAGAGGATAGTGTAACGTGGCAAAATTCAGCCCGTTATTTTCAGCTCGCTCCGGCACTCACAAGGCGATTCCTTAGGGCCAAATAGTAAAATTAGAATTATTTTTAATTATTTTTATAAAAAATTATTTCATGTTCTCGCGCCTCGGGCGAGACAGCGAGCCGCAACCGGACAGCGAGGGAGACGGAACATCGATTCTCATCGATTTCCACCGAGAATCTTCGGCATCGCTACCGTCGACAAGTCAGCGACGGCAGAGGTTCTCGTACCGTACGGAGAACGCTCGTCGAGGAGCCTCTACCCCGAAGCCTATCGTTGGTTAGACGATAAGAACATCGAGTGAAAAAAACACCGTTTTTCCCAGCGTCGCCGCCTTTTAAATCGCAGCTCTCGAATTATTGCGATCGGGAGAAGAATGAAGAAAAACAAGCGTCTCAGCGCCCTGCGGGCGCAGATGCTCTTGTTGGTGGGCTCCGCCCCCCAAACCCCCCGAAAAATGTCCCTTCGGGACATTTTTTAAGGCACTCACGGGGGTGCACGTCGCGCTACGCGCTCCGTATCGAGTGTATTTACACATCGCGCTATGCGCTACGGATGAAGTATGTTGATACGTCGCGCTTTGCGTTTCTTTTCGAAAGTACGTGTGAGGGAAAAACATTTATCAGTTACGTAAATTAATTCATAGTGTTTAACCTTCGTCGAATAAAAATATTTCTTTTTTGTACCAATTGATTATTAATATTCACGACGGATATTTCCTTTTTGTTTGACGATAAATTGTCAAATATTGAGACACGAGACAAATATAACGAATTGCACCACGTAGAAGTTGATCAAATTAATTTAACGAATCAAATCATGTCTAGTAAAGTCGTTTTATTGGCTTTAAAACTTATGACCAGATTTAAAGAATATAAAACAAACACACAAAACATGTACCTACACCAATACGATTACCATTTAGCATTCAGGCCAAATATCCCCTTTAAACCCTACCCCTTTAGTATTTTTTTTCTTCCCCATAATTGATGGAATCAGTTCGTTATTTTATCTGTAGGAAACCAAATCATTGTAGAAGAAAAGTTCAAGAAATTTGCTCTTCTTTGTGATTATCAATGAAATTTTGTCGATATTCATGGATGCTGCAAAAACATGCTATCTCGAGAATGAAAAAATATATCGTTTTCGTTCCTGTCTTGTATTGAAGAGTAAGTAGTACGTTACTCGAATCAAAAATTTGTCATCTTGGATAGCTCCGAAATATTTTTTTACAAATTGATGAAATTCTTGAAAAATTCGACTTCGAAGGCTCTTTGACAGTCCTCTTATAACAAATTTCATTTCTACCATTTGAGATATATTTTTTTCTTCTTCGTAATACATGGAATCAGCTCGTTATTGTCTCTGTAGAACAGACAAGTATTGGAGACGAGAAGTTTGAGAAATTCGATATTTTTTTTCGTTTTTCAATGAAATTTTATTGATATTTATCGTCACTTAAAAATATCAAATTTAGCATCAAATCATATCGTATTTTTTTAAATTTTATTTAATCACAAACGAGGATAAGTTTTTCGGTACGGAATAACTCGTAAAATCGACAAATTCAGTGTTTTTCACTTTCTTGATAAATAATTGTTTATAATTGTTCTTTAAGAGTACAATTGTTTTTTTTTTTTTGCGAAAAAAAACTCTTCAAGACGTGAGCATATGAAAGAAATTCGTATTTCGACGAAAATTTGAAAAAATTTGAAAAAAAAAAAAAAAACGTTGGAAATACGTCGGTAGAATAATCATTAGCAGTTTTCTTATCAAGTGTAAACGAATAAATCCAGCGAACAAAATTGACAAAAATAAAATTGTATGTGTATAAAAATGTGTGTAAATTGTGTAAAAAATTAAATTTTTAAACATAGCACACTTTTTATCTGCGCAATAACGCGGAGAGTCAGTTTGTAAATACGATTTCTTTGAGAGGAAAGGATTAGAGACGGCAATTTCGAGAAATTTGAAAAAACGATTCGTTTTTTTATGAAAATTCGTAAAATTAGTCTTTGCTTAAAAAAAATCATATCTCGGCAGCGAAAAAAGATTTCGACTCTTATTTTGGCTTGTTTTGAAGAGGAGAAAATACGTTGCCAGAAAAAGAATTTGCAGTTTTTATTATTAACTGTAAATGAATAAATCGGGTGAACATAATTGACAAAGATTTCGGCTGCGATGAATCTTCGACGGTCGAAGGATAGAAAATTCTTTTTTTTTATGATTGCATACTTTTTATTTGCGCTATACCGCGTAGAATCCATTTATATTTACGTAAAATAGGAACAAAGATTGAAACGAGATGTCGATTTTTTTTTATTTGAAAATCATCCGGCCACAGAGTAAGCGCGCCGCGACGTATGAGCATCTGTGTATCGTCTGCTACGAAATTGTCATCTGCTTCCAAAGTTTGACAGATAGAATAAAACGAAAAAATATATACTCGCGATTTTTTTAGTTCTATTTGGGAAATTGTAATTATTTTGGATATTCGATGAATCTTTTTTGTGAGTTTACTACCAATTTTTTCAGTGAATACGTGAAATTTATCATTTTTATTACGAATGTGAATAAAATATGCTAAAATATTGCGAATGATTTTCGGTGATAATATATTATTTTCGAAATAAAAAACGCAAACATTTGTGAATCTGTGTATGATATTTCGTGTTTTATTTTTCACAACCGAAGTTTTTTTTTTAACATGATGAAAAATGGATTTTTGGCAAATCTAAATAACATAACCTTTAAAGCAAATCTTGTTATAACCACTGTTTTTGAATTATTTTATAATTAAAATTATATTTGTCAGAATGACTCAAAATTTGTCGTGCATAGTGCTTTCGATGCAATGAAATATTGTTGCGAAAGAGAAAAGAATTGGTTTCCAGGATTCTTAATTGGGGCACCGTACGGACATCAGATGTGAGAAAATAAGTTTTTTATGGAAAATTGTGATGAATAAATAGTTAGAGATGTAGGATTGTCTCTAAATTTGCTGTGCGCAGTGCTTTTGATAAAACAAAATGATGCTGCGAAGGAGAAAAAAATTGGTTCGTAGAGTTCATTATGATGGCACCGTACGGACACTTGACCGAAGGCAAATGCAAATTGTGGCCAATAATTTTTTAGAAAAAATACTTAAAGGTCTTAGATTGGTTTTAAAAGTAATGTGCATACTGGAAATAATGTAATAAAAAAATCCTGCGAAGGAGAACAAAATTGGTTCGCACCATCTAAAGTTACAGTGTGATACGGACGTCCGAGAAGAAAAATTCAGCCAAAAAGTTGTTTTCATTGCACCGCAGGCTAAAAAAAATATTTCTATTCATCGCAGTCACTTCAAAGTAACTACGCATGATGTTGGAGATACACCGAAGCAAATGGTGAAAAATAAAAATTTTTGGAGTATGCGCTGCGGAGTAACCCCTTCGACAGACTCCGAAGAGCAACGGATGGTCATTTTAATAGGCACTCTTTGCCTATTATTATAGTGAGTGCCTAAAAATCGTCGCATGGGTTCTCGAACGCGGGGATTGAGTACCGCGGAGACAATGTCTTCTGTCTCGCTCTCGCGCGTCTATCAGCGCTACGACATTGCGAGAGATCGTGCGAAATATTTGAATTCCGAAAAGGGCCGAGCTTTCGCGGATTTCGGAAATCGTCGCGATTAGGCAGGGGGTAGGGGTGTCGCTAACGAGAGCGTGAGAGACACGTTACTCGGGGCACTTCCCGTTGAGTTTCGGAGCGAGCTGGATCGTCGATCGATTTTCGGATACCGTACGGAGGAGAATTTCGCGAGCCGAACAGCTGGATCGCTCACGACGAGAAATCGAGAGACATCGGTGAGCTCTTTCGTCCGAGGGACTAAAATAAGATCGGTAGTTCGCGGATTTTGTTTGTTTAATTGTTTCGGGTTATTTATTTTTCGCGTTTGGGTTACCGGTGTGGAAATAAAATTTATATTTTGTCGCGTACTCCAGGTTCGACGGTTCTCGAGAAAGCGTGGCCGTTTCTTCGAGGTCGGCGAAAATCGGTTAATTGTGTGTGCGGAGCCGTGAGGCGTGCTCGTTTTTTCGGTCTATCGGTCGTTATTAAGAGTCGCGATAATATTTTCAAAATTTATAATTTTTCGGTTTACTTCCGTGGACGTGCCGTGGGGATAAATCCCACGTGAAGTCGCCGCTCCGTTACCGTCGTGCGCGCGAGGCCTTCGTGTGCGCCAGAGTGTGTGTGCGAGTGAATCGGGAGAAAATCGAAGTATTTTTGTATTATATTTACCTTCGCGCGATATCTTTGTTCTTTTGCATCAATTATTTTATCGAGTCTTCGATTCTTCGTTTCGTTTCCCGGAAAAATCAAATTGTTATTATGTGAGAGAGAGAGAAAGAGTGAAATGCGAGAACGAGAGCCTTCGCGCGACGCGGTAATTTGTGTGTGTGAGTGAGCGAGTGCTTGAGAGCGACAGCGAGATCCCGAGCGTTGGGAAATTTTTGAGGAAAATTATTGTTAAAAATGTCATTGGTTCCCGGGACGAGAGGTTTCCTCCGAGATCTTCGGTTTTCCCTCTCTTAGCTTAATCAATTACTCGAATAAAAGAACATTGATGATTTTTGGTTCCCGGATATTTCAAGTTTTGAGTTGCACTTTATTTTGTTTTGTTGTCTCGTCCGAATACCGACGCTGAGTTTACCCAGCCCCTCTCCAGTTCTCGAAAAGCTGCAGCTAGCCGTTAGCTAATCAACCTCGTCGAATTTTCTCTGGCGTGTTAAGCGCCTGGCGTCCATCCCGCGAGGGAAAATAAAAAGGAGAAAATTTTCGTGACGTTTTGTGGCTCGAGGTTGAGGGTTCTCGAGTAGGTACATTCGGTGTAAAGTATTTACGCTACAATAGACTACCTACTTTTGATAATTATATAGTTGATTTAGTAACTAAATTACACGGGAGCCGGAAAATAGCGAGGAAAAACTTCATAAAAGCGAAGGAAAAATCTTAGGAAAGATACGACCAAAAACTCAACGAACAAGATATTAAAGTCGGAAGTAGTAGGGGTCAGGTATAGGGAGACAGGATTTACCCCCTCCACGCGGCCACTGGCGCCAACCCCCACCACCGCCGTCTACCCCCACCCTCTCCCCCACCCCCACTGTGTGGCCCCCACTCCTTCCCCCACCCCCATAGGGCCCCTTAAGCCACGCCCCCTTATTTATAGGGAGCCAATGAGAGAGAGGCTGTGAAAATCTCTGGGCCGTGATTGGTCGTCGCATTTTCAGCGAGCCGTGATTGGTTGTCTGGGAATTCCCCGAGCTCTTATTGGTCGAATGATTTTTCAATGGCGCCCTCTATATATTTTCATCGTTTTTCTGAAGTAATATTATTCCAGTAAATTTGCAGCGTTCTGATTGGTTGTCCAATTTCTCCTGGTGCCCTCTAGGAATTATCGGTAGTTTTGAATACTAATACTATTCTGCAGTCGGTAAATTAGTTTTCGTCCTCTATTATCCTAATGGTAATACCGTACCGACAAATAAAAAAACATTTACAAAAGTATTGTTGTTTATTTAATTTTCTTGTATTCACATTTTACAATTTTCTAGGTTTTACAATTTTTAAAAATCAGTGGTCTTGAGTGATGTGTCAAGGGTCGCGGTAGAGTCGGTTGACGGCAGTGGTGTGTCTTGCTGACGCTCGGGCTTGGGCTTCAGTGTACGCAGTAATACCTTCTCAGGTTGGTCCGACGATGCTGTTGACTCTTGTTCTATGACCTCCTGTAGACAGTCGGGGCATTCTCTCTGTTGCGGTGGATACCCTTCGAGCCGTATCTTTAGATCCTTGGGTGCCCAATGTTTATTACAGGCTCTGTATGATGCAACCTCGGGGTCCAGTCGAATATGTTCAGGTAGTTTTGACCACAGGATGTCGATGTATTCGCTCCAGTGCCTCAGTAGCAAGGGTTTGGGAATGTATTCGAGCTCCTCCGGGAGGAGTTCCCAGGGATCCTTGCCACAGTCGATGACTAGTATGCCACTGATGATCTCCATTTTAGCGAGGTTGTTGACGTTGCCACGAATCGTTGTCAAGTGTGCTTTCTCGTGTGGAGTGATCGTCTTTTATATCTGCCGATGGTGGTGGTGGTGGGGGAGCTCGTGTGTCGACGATGAAGATGAGATGAAAACTTTTTCTATATTTTTTCCTTCTATTCGCTTATTTACAGGTGACAACCGAAACGGGCTGTACATGTTTGTATACACCGTGATGTACAGTCATTACCGTTGCCTTTTAAAAGTCTTTTTTGGCGGATGTTTGAGAGGTTTCGTCTTTTATGTTTCACATATCGTAGATTCTTGTAGTAACGTCGCACAATATTGTCGTTTTTCACCTTATTAGCCGAGAATAGCCTGCAAAAAGCAGCAAGGTTGTAGCCCCGAGACATATAGTCAAGAAACATAACACAATATTCTCCACACACTCGAGACTTGATACACTGTAGGGGTTTGGTGCTCCACTCGTAGCTCGTGGTATTTCGTCGCAGTCGATTGCGATGTTGGTGGACAAGTGGAGGCAGTCCGTAACTGTCGAAGAAGATCCCTTGACCATTGTTGTCGACGTATATGGCGACCCAATGAGTTCCTGGTTTCGTATGATCGTCCGTGTTGGCGACGATGGCTGTGGGTCTAGACCAGCGACTCGGGATGCGATCGGCGGGGAAGACTCCTTTCGTCTGTGCTGAGACATGTCGTAGAGCCTCCAGTATTTCTAGGCTGTTCATTGTAGATGCTGCCTGTGCGAGAGTGGGGGCGACGTCTTCGTGAATGCTGATGATGATGATGATACTGATGAGGGTTACGGGGGACGGTAGGCGTTGGTTGGCGCTTTGGTGGTGGTGGTGGCGAGAGTTGTTTATTACGGTAAAGGGCAACTATTTCACCCTCCGCAGGTACCGTGGCGTCGCAGGTGTTCGTCGTAGCACTGCTGTCACTGCTCGAAGGCGCTGGGACTATATAGTCTCCCACGCTCGAACCTTGATCTGTATCGGTCGGAATGTCGATATGTATTGCTTTTCTCGGCATATCGTTTGGCCGATCTTTCCGTTGCACGGCGTCCACTGGTTCCGAGTAAACGGCATTCTCCTTATCCAAAATCTGAGTCCGAAGCCAACGTTTAATTTTCCCCACGTTGTTTAATGCGCACTTTGCGGCGTCTTCCTATGACACGCCATGATATATGCACCAAGTGTCGTACTTCGGCATGTTCTTGAAGCTAGGTCCCTCGTAATCTTCGAGGTTGACTATGTCGCGCCCCAGCACGTCACGTAGAATTTCCGCTTTTTGTACACCTCTCGTGTATATGCGAAGTGCGTATCGGCACATGGCTTTTAGTGCCGCGTATACTTTTGGTAATGGTGTATCGCCGTCAACCCACTCTATGCCGTGATGAAAGCACGTTAGACGATTATTACTCGCGCGTACTTCTTTAGGTAGTTCACCAAAATCGTATGGCGAGTCGATAACCCAATGGCCGATATGATCACCCTGTATCGTTGTAACGGCGATCTCCTTAGGAAGAAACTCTCCCTGCTTGCCGTATAGCGCTTGAATATCAACTATTGCGTCCATGCTGAAGGCGTGAGACGAAATGATGTTGAATGCTTGCTCGTAGCCGGTCTTAAATACGTTTCGACTATACGTATAGCGCCCTCGCCGGGGAATGCGTGATCACGCGTTATGCAGCGGAGAAGGGATGGAGTGCTCAAGCACTAAAATCCGTGATCACTTGACGAGCCGAATCAATTTCAATAACATTGTCATACTCGGCGTAGACAATACAGTTTATTGTAGATGAGAGGGGTTTAGCGAAACGTACTTCGATTCTCACGGTACCGTGTTTAACGAGATTCCAGTGGGTGAAACAGTTTGCGGATAGATCGGGCGTCAAGTCAAAGGCGAACAGACAATAACCTTTTGCGTAAGCGCTACGTGAAATGTCTATGCCGTCGTTTTGAAAATGTATACCTGTGCCTGAAAAAAGGGTATGGTAGCATTCGATCCACGTTTTGTTCGTCTCAAACTCCGGTTGCAGCGGCTTTCCAGGTATCTGTTGACCGTCAACGTACAGCGATAGAAAATTTATCGAATAATTTTGAAAGTTAAAAGAATTTGACGTTTCATCGCCGTTGAAAGCTTTGTTGCTAACAAAACCGAGTATTATGCGCTTCGGTAATTGGCCGAGTATTACATTGTCCAGTGTATCGCCAGCGACGCCACTATGCATGGTTGTTTGAGAAATGCCGAAAGTTTTGCCGGGATGTAGGATGATCGTGACAAAGGGTGTTAAATAAAAGTTCCGACACTTTTCGTGAAAAAATGTGAACAAAAAACACACGTCTTTATTTGATGTAAAAATAAGGAATGTCACTGAATATTGCGATGCACAGTCAACGAGTGAAATGAGATCAATGTCAATGATTATGATGTCGAGTCAATCACTAAAATGTTGTTGAGAAAGTCTGCGAAATTATATTACACTATTAAGGTGAGATTTACGCTAGTACGATGCCGCGACGAAATTATATTAATTTGACGCGGACAACGTTGAGATCGCGCCGGTGAGTGCACTGTTGCATCCACGAGTTTGGCGAGTCCACGTGGTGAGAGTGAGATCGTTCAAATGAGGATGCACTATAGATTTGCGATTGCGCCCGGTGCGACAACCGTTGAGAATGAGTTCTCCTGAATTTTACGAGTGCGATTACATTGTAATCGAGCGCGTGAAAGACAAAGTATATTGAAAACGATCAGCAGCGATGTAGCGCGTGGCACGTATCGATGAATACTAATGAGCTAAGATGGCTGCCGCCGGCCGACGAGCCGTTGCGAGAACATCGTGGTCGAATCTAGATCCTTCCACGATGCCTCGCGTTGCCAGCCGGCTGCGCCCGTGAGGTGCTGCCGCGCAACGGATCGTTCGCGCTGCGGGGAGAGTCGCTCGTGCCGCTGCTTTGCGACACGGAATCCCGAACAATGGTAAACGACTTAACCTCCACACGCGTTATAGGATATTTCGCTGTTGTTTTAGCCAGCGTCTTTGCATGGGCTATAAGTACTCCTGGATTGATTTTAGCTCGTCTTATCAGTAGTGTTGTATCGTGAATTAATATCTTGTATGTAACATCTTTTGATGGCGATTCCATAAGACAAAAAGCGTCTTTCGAGCGTACGAAACGTAGTCGTACTTCCACGCCGTTCAGCAAAAATTGGTCTTGATTGAATACATCGCAGTGAAGATGGCCAATCATATCCAAGGTCCGGCCTCCTTTGACAAAACTGGCTCTCGCGTCTTGGCCGGCGTTGCTCGGACTCGCGCCCGGCAACAACTCGAAACCGCCTGCAGTATCGGCATACCACAAAGCCGTAGTCAGATGCGATGTTTTTGCGGCAGGTCCATAGTTTAACAACGTTTCAATGTACGCTCTGTATGCGTAGGCATTATTAGGCGGTGCGACAAGTTTTTGATTAAAAAACACGTCTACTTGATTAAAGAGACTGTGCAAAAAATTGTTTACGGGTGCAACTTTGTACTCTGCGCCGCCGTCGGATATTATTTTAAGGCTTACAGCGATCATAGTATGCGCGAGATCCAGGTATTCTTCCCCGTGGCCAGGTATCACAAATTCGATGGGCCCGTCGTCCGACAGCGAAGAGACAGGCTTGTAGTGAACCCATTGCGATGATTCTATAGACGTCTGCGTTGGTGGTATTGTGAATAAGTCGAGTTCCGACTTCATACATTCACACGAGTGTGAGTGTAGAAAGGACATATTTAAGCACTTCCAAAAATATCAACGCGCCGTCTCTTTTTATTTACTCGAGTCTTCGTCACTTTACCCGTCTTCGTCCTTCTATTCTTTCTTCGTGATGCTGCACTAGCGGTACTTCTCTTTTTACCCTTTTTCGTCTTCTTGTTGCGCGTGTTGGCAGATCTCTTTCTCGCGGAGGTGCGACGAGTTGCGCGTTCAATCAACGACTGCATCGATCGCGCGGCGATCGGACTATTATAGCCGGATCCATTCATAAGTAGTGCAATTTTCTCGTCGGCTTTTCGTTTCAAATTCTCGCCGGATTCGCTGGTCCGACGCTTCAGCGACTCCTTGAATGGTATATTGTTCCCGCTTACGTCTTCAACAACATGCAAGCCAGCGCGCAACGCCTCGCGTCCTATAGCTTTAGCACCTCTCGTGAGGAGCGGTAGTACACTTCTGAAGAGTCCGCCGAGAAATCGTCCAATTCCGTGGCCCCTTTGATAAGGTGCACCGACGAAAACATTGCTCATACGTCCACCGCCGCCGATTTGATTTTCGTAATATGACGCGTAGTGGTTCGCCATTTCGTCGTCTAAGAGACGCGTTTAAAGTGAAGCGTTAGCGTTAACGTCCCGTACTCAAATGTGATTGGCCGTCCCAACTTGTCTCTTATATCTATCTCGATCGTGCGAAAGCAATTATTAAGCAGCGGTAAGTAATTTGCCGGCGAAAAATATTTCACCTGTGTCGAGCCATACTTGTACTTTGACGTATTCAGATTTATTATTCGTAATAGAGCGGCCTGTGTGTCGCCAACTGTGTAGGGTACGCACAAATCCGAGTAGACAAAGGTTTCTTCGGGCAGAGCGCGGGCAATGCAGGCGGGCATCTGACTTTCGCGCTGTATCCCACGCGTAAAGCTCACGTACGAATTTCCGGCGCTTTCCCAATCTTTACCAGGTGTTAACTCGAATCCAAATACGTGACGAAGCTTGTCGCTCATTTGCAAGAAATTCAACAATTCGTCAATTTCTTTACCGCACTTTTTCCCCTTAATCGCCACGTAACCGCTTGCATTTTTTGCATTCACTAGTCGTATACCGGCCTCGCTTATACCATGCAGACTATTTATACTTTTCATTAAAGCCTCATGATTGTCATATATGCCGTACGGTATATGACTGATTTTTCTGTCTTTTCGGCCACACTGTGTCCACTGAATTTCAGTCTCATCACGCTGGATATGTATCATCGTGCAGGGTATGTAAACTTCCGTTAGACCCACAACCCAATGACCATTGAGGGTTATTTCGCGTGAAAGGTGTGTGGTGAAATTTGTCGTAGTGTTGTTTGGAAAATACTTCATGCTACTGTTGCTCGGTAGCACAAGAAAAAAATGTTCGTCGGTGTACATGTTAGCCGGCAGGGGTGCGTATGCTACGTGGCAAGATCGTGAGCGTTAGACGCAGGTATCCACGAGTTGAATTTCGACGGGTAACCGACCCAGCTGACAAAGAGCTGTTTTGCCGCTCCGCGCCCTTTTGTACGTATTACACGGTCAATTTTGAATTCTTTATTTTCCGCAAAACGTTTCTCGTGTACAGGCGTGATTTCTTCCGTATAAAAAAAACCGTCGATTAACTCTCCCTCGAGATCCTTTAATTCGTAAACTCGGATACCCTGACGGAGCGTAACTTTTGTGATTCGGAAAATTTCTTCACTCCAATTCCGCTCGTAACCCTTCTCGAAGGTGCCTTTTGTTCGACTAATCCTAACGTGATCGCCGCACTTGTATTTAACCCCGGTGAAACGCCTTTTTTTGCGTTGTCTCAACGAGGCTCTCGTCATATTCTCGTACGCTACATCGGCATTGTGTAAAGTCACAGCGGCCGGTTGCATCTTAATCGACGAGTGTTTGGCATGGTTGTAGGCCTCGACGAGCTGTTGCAAGATGTCAATATATCGATGAGTATTTCGGTGTGTGAAGTAACGCCACATGCGCTCTTTTAGCGTACGATTGAAGCGTTCGACAATCGCCGCTTTTATATCAGGGTTACGCGTAAGTCTAAACACAATATTGTTCTCCGTAAGAAAGGTTTGCAATTCTTTTCCGACAAATTCCTTGCCTTTATCGGTCTGTAGACAAGCGGGTAAGCGGCCGTTGCTTCGTTGAAAAATCCGTTTAAACGCTTGCGTCACAGAGTGCACTGTTTTGTCTTGTAACGGTTCAACCCATGCATACTTGCTCAATACATCAATGACTGTGAGTAGATAACAGGTATCATCGTTGTAACTCTTTAACGAGCGTAAATCAACGAGATCAGCCCCCCAAACGTCGTCTATATTGTCGACACTGTAGCGCAGTCTTGGGAAAAGTCGTTTGACGGGCTTGTGAATTGTGTACGCGTCCGGTTGCGTCAACCAGTCATAAACAGTGGCTAATTCATTTCTTTTATCTGTGAGTCGTCTTGCACCAGCGTAGCCAGCGGGGTGCGAAGGGTCATAATACACTTTTTCGTACGACATCTCTCTCTCTCTCTCTCTCTCTCTCGCTGACGGTTATGGTACAGCAGTCATTGGGCCCCATTCATAGTTTGAGCCAGTGCGCAAACCCTCGTGGTAATTGAACGGACCCGTCTGACCGTTCGCCGATGCTTGTCCGCTCGGTAGTTCCCGTATCCTCAATCATGCTATCCTTCTTCTTTTTCTTCGTCTTTGACTCGTCCTTTTCACGCTGTTTTGGCGAATAGTTGGCATTTAAGCCTCGTCGCTCGTTGAGTATGTCTTCGGGCTAGTGCTAAGCCTTACACTAGCGGCACTTTTAGTATCCGGTCGTTTTACCCTCGTAGCTATGGTTTCTTCTTCTTCTTCTTCGCTGCTGTAATAGGGGGTTCCGTCGTTATCCACACAAGAATAATTTTGTCTACGCTCAACACGCAATCTCGGCTCTCCTCCAAGTGTCCACAATGCGGTGTTTCCGATAAATTCGCGTGGAACAGAGATATCTCGTAGACTCTGAATAAAGTAGCGTCGTCCCACGGCTTTAAACTCCTTTCGCGATCGTACCGCGTCGTTAATAAGATCGACAATATTTGAATTTGGCACGAGCTTGCCGTCTATGGTCACACGTCCCTCTTGGTCCCATCTCATGCGTTGTACTGCTCCCGGTGAATTGCGTAGATAAGACACGAGAGCTTTAGCTTTATGCCGAAACTTTTGCGGAACGCTGTCTATGATTATCGTATCATCGAACGGTTCATTTGCCTGTGATGACGTTTGCTGTTCGCGGGCGACGGTAGAGGTCGCTCCAGGTAGCGATGGATCTATCGGACCTTTTCGTGCTTCGAGCAAAAATAAATACCTCTGCAGCACCTGTAGATATTGTTTCCACTTTTCCGAGTCATCGCGATACTTTTTCGAGTTTAAAATTTTCGAAAGTTCCTCATCGAGCCGTGATATAGGATCGCCCGGCGTCTGTACACTTGGTGGTCCGACAGGCGGTGCACGAATTCCGGCGCCACCGCCGCCGCCACCGCCGCCGGCGCCCATCATCGGCTCTTTCCATAGCCCAGCCTCTTCAGCCGGTACTAAAATCATTTTCTTTGCGTGTTCCATTAGATCTCGCTCGTTTGTATTAAGAGTCGGTACTTCCGCCACCGTTGCCGGTAAACAGTCTACTGACCAAACTCGTGATAATCGGTGCCAATAAAAGCGGCAAAAATGCTCCACATCCTTTTTGCATGATGAGGCGTTTTTTCGCTCGCCAGTTGAATTTTCGTCGTTTGCGCGAGGCGCCACTGACGTCTCTACTCTTGCCACCACCACCACCACCACCGCCACCGCCGCCGCCGCCGCTCTAACCGTGGACCATGGGGCTAGTTGTCGCAACACCTTTTTATATTTTTTTAGACGATTTTTCACGTTAGTTTTAAGCGCATACTACGCCGTGTAAAACGTTTAGCGCGCATTCACATATACACTTGACCAACGATTCATCGGCCGCTCGTAACAGCGCTTTTTGCTGTTCTTTACTAGCATGACAGAGGGCCTTCAGAAAAGCGACGTGACGTTTATCGATCGGCGATCGCACAGAACACGACGCTCTCTTCTTCTTCTTCTTCTTTACCGTCATCTTCTCGCTCCCGCCCCTCCGAGATGTTTGCGTAACCGACACTCGAGCGCTACTGATGCCTTTGCTGTTCCACCATTTGACTAAATACGTCACGCAAAATCATCATTTACGAAAGCCTCGCTTGTTTTTCGGTATATATACATGCATTTGCGGATCGTCGGGAAATATATTGGTGCGGCATCGACACATATCAGGCGTCGATTGTTTTAGATCCAACAGTAGATAGCCATGCGGCTGCGCAGTTGCATCGTGATACGCTTCCGTTAAAAAGCGCGGATCCTCGGGATAAACCTGCCTCGCAAGATGTTGAATTTGTGCCCGATCTCGTGGATTTTTAAAAATAACAATATAATTCGCATTCAGCGAAATATCGCGTTGTCCGTGTCCCTGATGAAAAATATTTTGCGTAATGAAAATAACGCTGATATTTTTATGATGACTGCCTTTCGTGAAGAGGTCTACTATCGTATTGTTTGACGATTCTCTCATCAAATCGTCGATAATAACTAATTTCTTACAATCGTTATCTTGCGAATAATCTTCCGGCTGCGGTAGTCCTTCGTGAAATTCAATTTTAACATTAGTGATCGTTGAATCCTCATGCGACGAATTCTCGAATAGAGCGGCAGTATCGGCATCAAGATTATCACCGTAGTAAAATATAATACGGGCAAACGTTGAATCGCTCATAGCCGCTAGATGGCGTAAGAATCTTCGCACGAAAACTGTCTTACCACAGCCTGTTGGCCCACAAATTAGTGAAGTCCACGGATGTTTCCAACGTACGTCCATTTTCACGTGTTTTTTTTTCCTTCTTTTGCCGAGCGTTTCGTCGACGTAGCCAAAACTCACACCGAAAACACTTGAAAATATACTCGTTTTTACGCGACTATAAGCTTAACTCGGCGGCGGCGGCGGCGCGCGGAGGACACACGTCGCGGACAAGCTAACTCGACGTGTGCGCGGCGGTGGTTCAGCTAACACAGGCGGCCCGCGCGCTCGCACTACCAGCTTATGAGCGGGCGAGCGGGTGTGCGGACCAGCTTTTCACCGCGGCCACATGTGAGCCACGAGCTTGTATCGTACATGTGGCGCCGTCTAGCTTATAATAAAATAAGAAAATTCCAACAGCTGTAATGGGATGTTTTATTTTTATTTTATATTTATCGAAAATAGACATTACTGCAACAATAAAATAAAAAAATTGAGGTGGTATAAAATATTATTTTTTATTAAAAATCGCCAATGCCCATTATTTTACAAGGAGGGGTTTTTTTTATTGACTATGCCGCACACATCTATATCTAAACAGTGTATACATTTTTTTTTTTATAATCTATATATATATATATATACTGTGACGTGATTTTTTCAATCAGCGTCACAAATAACACAAGAAGTACAATTTTCTACAGATATCGATTCTTGTTGTTATAGTTCCGGTTTTGCTGCCTCTCACTAACTTTCGCATTACGGTTTTGTTCCCGTATGTTTTCGATTCAAGATATTTTTTTGCAATTATCCTATGAATTTAGTTTTGATTCATTTGTTTATTTTGTTTTGACTTATTTTGTTTTGCAGTTATTTTATGAATTTAGTTTTGATTGATTAGCATCAGTTTTTGTCAGTTAAGTTTAGCTGGTCGGCGTACTTGACTTTACTCGGTGGTGAATCACGAAGAATTAAAAGCCCGAGTAAAGGAAAGTCCCGACAAGGTGTAGTTGCAAGACGGCAAAGTCCGGTGCAAACCCGGCACCCCGCGACATAGTGCAATGCGTGGAAGAACAGGCGGAGATTTGGTTTGAGTCCCGGGCAAGGATGGAGCACCTTGCCGCGGTTTTGTCAGTCGAGGTGAGTGCCTTGTTCGCCCGCATTGACTAGGGGTAACGATTGCGAAGATTCCTTCTAGATCCCCGATTACCGCTAAGAATTTCGAGTCTCGTATCGATAACGTAGCGAGATAGTTGAGAGGGCAGTAGCTATCGATCGCGATCTCCGAAATAATAATCAAAATTCGTCGAGATAGTGTGATAGGCAAATGAGTCTGCCGAGAGACGCCCTCGAGGTACCTCGGACTTCTCTCGCGCTCCCGTGTTGACGTTCGGCCTATTGTTCGCGCGCTCGAGTGAGACTATCTCTCTCGCGCACACAGTGTGGCCTAGCTGTCAGTTTCTCGTTCTCGTTCCGGCTATCGCTCGAGTTTGTGAGTTGAGTGTAGCGAAAGAATTTTGTAATAAATTCTTCGCGATCCCGTGCGTGAGTGAAGCATTAGAAATAATGCTCCTTGTGCAACGGTGATAGTGTTTCAGTTCTCGGTGTATCGTGAGATACCGGTTCCCGCTCAGTCTAGGATTAATAGGAAGTTTCGGTGAGTTTTGAATTACAAGAATTTATCGATCGCTTATAGATCCGTTATTCTTACGTTCTCGTTAGCTCGCTTCGATCGTTCGATCAGCTGAGCGTTTTCGGTGCACTCGCGTGCGTTCCCGTTACTTATAGTCAATAAGAAAATTATTCTCTCGCTCGCAAGGGCTCGAGAGTTCGATTTTTTTGTTGGTTCGTTACCGTTCGTTATTTTATTGGCTAAGGATCGCGACCCTCTACCACAACCCGCATCCTGAGCAACCGTGCATTTCCGCAACCGTTTGCTTTCGCGAATACGTCGGCGTTAGTTCTCGTAACGTTTTCGTTCGTTTTCGTTTTGTCGTTGCGGAGGTCGTCGCTCCACCGACCTCCAGTTCAGTCCGGTTTGATAATTCCGGCGAAACAAAAATTATCCTTCGGAGGGCGGACGCTCCACTGCCTCCAGATCGAGTCCGGTTGTTAATACCGGCGAAACTAAATTAACTGGCGCCCACCGGGACGCCGATGCATCCGCGAGGGTGGACGGCCGAAGGTGACGTGGGTTTCGTTCGCGTTTTGCTCCCGTTTGGTTTGAGCTTTTCGATTTTTGTTTTTTTATTTATTTTATTTACAGAGTTTGCGTTAGAATTTCCGTAGATGAAAAATACGTCACAAATGGCGCCCAACGTGGGGCCACGCCAATAAAATAACCGCTATCGAATATATTTTTTTTTATTTTTTTTTGTTTCGATTCCGCTAGAATTTTTTTTCTTTTCTCTTTTTTTTCTTTTCTAATTCCGCGCGTTATTATTAACGCTCTCCCGCTGTGGATGTTCATACGAACCCACGGGTTTCCGATAACGTCTCGCAGAGTTGAGAGATAGAATTTTTATTATTAATTACATTAAATTTAATTTTTTTTGTTCCTTCTTTTCCTTTCTCGCTTCTCCAAAAATTTTTTTTTGTTGTTTATCCCTCAACATCGGTCGAGCGTCCGTTCCCGTATCCTGAAAATTCAAATATTTTCAGTCCGTTTTCGGAAATATTCGCATTTTTTCGAATTTTCGAAATTTACGAATATTCTCCCCTGACGCTCGCGCGTTGCGCGCGGCGGGGAAGGGGAAGCTACCGTTAAGCGAGCCTACGCTCGTAGGCTTCGTGCGATCGTGCGAAGGTTCTCGAAATGCGACAAACAATTTTTTTTGTTTCTCCCAAATTTCGAAAAGGACCCTCCCCTCGCACCCCTGTTCACGACAGCCGGAATAATCGCGTTCGCCGATCATTTCATCGTGAGCGATTAGAGTGATCAGTGCGAACGAGCTTTCGAATTATTTCGAAAATTTCAAAATTATTTGGGGACTCTGAAAATTCTACTGAACCGTAAGTACCCTCGGCTCGAGGTATACGTCGCTTCATCGGGATTTTCCGAGCGATCGCCCATCGATTTCCGCGGTTCCGAATATTTTTTTTCATTTATTAGTATTATTCTCGCTTTTCGAACCTGAATTAATTTTCAGAGTTCGAAAATTTGTTTCCGATTTTGGAGCGCGAATTACCTTTCGTCGCTCGAAATTTTCCGCTCTTCGAACTTTGAATTAATTTTCAAAGTTCGAAAATTTGTTTTCGATTTTCGAGCACGAATTAATTTTCGTCGCTCGAAATTTTCCGCTCTTCGAACTTTGAATTAATTTTCAAAGTTCGAGAAATTGTTTCCGATTTTCGAGCGCGAATTAATTTTCGTCGCTCGAAATTTTCCGCTCTTCGAACTTTGAATTAATTTTCAAAGTTCGAAAAATTGTTTCCGATTTTCGAGCGCGAACTAATTTTCGCCGCTCGACATTTTCCGCTCTTCGAACTTTGAATTAATTTTCAAAGTTCGAAAAATTGTTTCCGATTTTCGAGCGCGAATTAATTTTCGTCGCTCGAAATTTTCCGCTCTTCGAACTTGAATTAAATTTCAAAGTTCGAAAATTCGTTTTCGATTTTCGAGCGCGAATTAATTTTCGTCGCTCGAAACGGTTCCGCTTTTCGAACTTGAACTAATTTTCAAAGTTCGAAAATTCGTTCTCGATCTTCGAGCGCGAATTAATTTTCGTCGCTCGAAGGTATCCCGCTTTTCGAACTTGAATTAATTTTCAAAGTTCGAAAATTCGTTTCCGAGCGCGAATTAATTCCCGTCGCCCGAAAAAAATTCCGCTTCTCGAACTTGAATTAATTTTCAAAGTTCGAAGATTCATTTTCGATTTTCGAGCGCGAATTAATTTTCGTCGCTCGAAACGTTTCCGCTTTTCGAACTTGAATTAATTTTCAAAGTTCGAAAATTCGTTTTCGATCTTCGAGCGCGAATTAATTTTCGTCGCTCGAAGATATTCCGCTTTTCGAACTTGAATTAATTTTCACAGTTCGAGGATCCGTTTTCGATCTTCGAGCTCGAATTAATTTTCGCAGCTCGAAGATATTCTGCTTTTCGAACTTGAATAAAAGCTCAAAGTTCGAGAATTCGTTTCGATTTTCGAGCGCGAATTAATTTTCGTCGCTCGAAGTCTTTCCGGTTTTCGAACTTGAATTAATTTTCCCAGTTCGAAAATCCGTTTTCGATTTTCGAGCGCGAATTAATTTTCGTCGCTCGAAACTTTTCCGCTTTTCGAACTTGAATTAATTTTCCAAGTTCGAAAATCCGTTTTCGATTTTCGAGCGCGAATTAATTTTCGTCGCTCGAAACTTTCCCGCTTTTCGAACTTGAATTAATTTTCCAAGTTCGAAAATTCGTTTTCGATTTTTGAGCGCGAATTAATTTTCGTCGCTCGAAACTTTTCCGCTTTTCGAACTTGAATTAATTTTCAAAGTTCGAAAAATTCGTTTCCGATTTTCGAACGCGGATTAACTTTCGTCGCTCGAAACGTTCTCGCTTTTCGAACTTGAATTAATCTTCAACGTTCGAAAAGGTTCTTTCCGATTTTCGAGCGCGAATTAAATTTCGCCGCTTGAAGCGTTCTCGCTTGTTGAACTTGAATTAATATTCAAGCCCAACAAATTCGTTCCCGATCCTCGAGCCCGAATTAATTTTCGCCGCTCGAAATCGTTCTCGATCCTCCGAGCGCGAGGTAACTTTCGACGCTCGGGAGTCGCTTCCGACTGCTCCGTCCCGCTAAACGTCGTCGACCACTATGGCGGACGACGGCGCGGTGGGTGGACCTGATCCCGGGGACGACCCGCAAAAAGAGAACCGGGCAGGACGAGCCACCGAGGCAGAGGACGACGACGCACCTCTCTTGGACTCCTCTCCCGAGGAGGATCCGGCGCCTAGACCCCGAGGTACCCCGCAGCGGTATCGGGGCCAGTTGCGGAGAGGGGATGCTGAGCGGGCGGCTCGACATCGGCGTAGAGCCGGAGTTTGGGACGCCCAGCCGACCAATCCCGTGCCACCCATGACCCAGCAAAGGGGGGAGGCAGATCCCGTTGTCGCGCCGATAGCGGCCAACGTTCCCGTTCCCCAGGGAATGCAAGAGAGCATTCCTGAACCTCCGGCCCCACAGGCTGTAGTTCCCGTCGACCCGGGAAGCGGTCGAGGGAACCGACTCGGCCCGCTGGCCGAAGAGGTCCGACGCCGCGTGACGTTGGACCGGGAGGGTTTCGCAGCGCTCGAGGACTGGGAGACACCCGGGTCTCGAACACGCTGGCTCTCGCCTCATCGCGTCCTCCAGGAGGTCCGACGATGGGGCGCGACGTTCTCGGGCCAACCGCATGAGGATGTGGAAGATTTCCTTGCCCTCATCGAGGAAGGCCGTTCACTGATCCCGATCCAGGACGAAGATCTCTTAAAGACGATCACGTTCTGCCTAACCGGTCTCGCCCGGATGTGGTACCGGGAGGAGCGCCGTCTGTTACAGGACTGGGAAGCGGCCAAGGCTGCATTCCGAGAGCGCTTCTCCGATCCCGACTATCAAATCGCGCTTCGCGAGGAGATAGCTTTCCGGACTCAGGGTTCCCATGAGTCGGTTCGCGCCTATCTAAGCTGCATGAGCGGCTTGTTCTCGCGTCTTAGCCCACCGTGGACAGAGCAAGAACGGGTGCGGTACGCATATCGTAATATGCTACCCCCGTTCAAGATCATGATCTCATATCACGATCGGCTAACAATGAAAGATCTCGTGAGGGAAGCTGGTCGCCGGGAACAGGTGATAAAAAGCCTGGACTCTCGCCGACCGCCCCCGAAACCAGAGGCCTCGCTGTGCCCAGGTTTTGCATACCGTGACCCCCGGCACTCGAAATCGCAAGCTCCTCGACGCGAACGAGTATGTGCCGCTCAGGAGCAGGAGATCGAGGCGAGGGATGAACCCCGGGGGGAGGAAGGCGAAGAACCCTTCGACTTCCTCAACGCTTTCGTTCCGCCCCGCAATCCGCGGAGGCGAGTTACCGAAGGAGGATCGAAACCCTCCAGTTCCCGTGCGACTGCGGCACCGCCGCAAGCCTCGAGAACCCCGCGCGGCAATCCGCCCCAGCGGGAAGTTACCGCTGGAGCCTCCCAGGCTCCAAAACAGGAAGCCAACGCTCCCAAAGTTCCCGCAAATGACCACTGCTGGAATTGTGGCCAGACGGGTCATCGTCATCGGGATTGCAAGGGGTCGCGACGACTCTTTTGCTACCGATGCGGGCTCTCGGGGGTGACTTCGGCTCGTTGCACCCAGTGCAATCGGGGAAACGCGTAATGAGGCGCGTGAGCGATACGCCCGCGCCTCCGCAGAACTCCAGCCTCGCCCCAAAACCAACGATCCCGCCAAGCTCCCGTACAAAAAGGCCCTGTCGTCGCTCAAAAACTCGCAAGAGGAGACAGAGGCCACTACCGGACGTCGGCCCCGCTCCCGATACGTCGCTCGACGACGTGGTCGTTAATGCAGCCAGCGATGGCCGCGTTATCGCCTTTCGGGTCGAAGTCACGATTTACGGGCGTACCGTAAAAGCTCTCGTCGATTCGGGTGCTACCAGGACGTTCCTCGGGTCGAGCTTAATCAAGTTCCTCGCGGATTTCGGTCTGGAAACCAAACGAATCACACCCCGCTCGGTAATGACTGCGAATAGTCAAATGGAAACGATCAGGGTAGCTTCCGAGGTACCAACGATCCTAGAGGGTCGTTGTACTACCGTTCTCGCACTCCACCTAGCGTCGCTCTCGGAAGAGCTGATACTTGGGTTGGATTATTTACGCTCTGCGAAAATGGTCGTTGACTTCTTCGGAGAGTCATGGTTCTTCCGTGACGCTCCCGAGATCCGACACACTTTCGTTCCCGAGGAGAGAGTATCGAACCTGGCTTTGTGCTGTGGACTACGAACTCCGGATTCCGACGAGGGCGCGCGGCTGCGCGAATTCCTCGATGCTCACGTACCGGATATACCTGCGGACGGGGCAGTCACTACTCTTGTGTCGCACCACATTGACGTAGGCGATAGCCCCCCAGTGAAGCAGAAGCCGTATCCGGTTACCCCGGTCATCCGCGACATCATGTGGGCAGAGGTCGATCGAATGTTGGCCACCGACATTATCGAACCCTCTAGCAGTGACTGGGCGAGTCCCGTGGTCATGGTTAAAAAACCGAACGGCAAGTACCGATTCTGCATTGATTACAGGAAGGTCAATGCCGTTACGAAGAAGGATGCTTACCCCATCCCGAACATGACCGGTATTCTCGATGAGTTGCGACAGGCCAACTATATCTCGACGTTGGACTTAAGCCAAGCGTATTGGCAAGTCCCAATGGATCCCGCTTCTCGTGAGATAACCGCTTTTGTGGTACCAGGTCGAGGCCTGTTCCACTTTAAGCGGATGCCGTATGGCCTCACGAACGCTCCCGCTACGTTCCAGCGCATGCTGGATCGGCTGCTCGGTGCAGAAATGTACCCCCATGTGTTCGTCTACTTAGACGACATAATTATCGTAACTCGGACATTCGACGAGCACCTAGTGTGGCTCCGGAGAGTCCTTGAGAAGATCTCGATGGCTGGACTCGCGATTAATCGCGAAAAGAGCGAGTTTTGTCGCTCAGAAGTCCAATATCTCGGGTTCCTCGTGAATAGCGAAGGCCTGAAGATTGATCCCGCGAAAGTCGCTCCTGTCATCGACTTTCCGATTCCGCAAAATATTCGACAGCTACGTCGATTCCTCGGCATGGCGTCGTGGTACCGGCGTTTTATAGGAGAGTTCGCCACGATTGCAGAACCTCTAACGCGGCTCACGAAAAAGGGTCACCCATGGGAATGGGGTCCCGACCAGCAACGCGCTCTCGATGAATTGAAGCTGCGGCTAACGAGCTCCCCAACGCTCGCCTGCCCAGACTGCTCGTTGCCGTTCACGTTACAAACCGACGCTAGCGGGGTTGGCCTAGGTGCCGTCCTGACGCAAGTGATCGAAGGTCATGAGAGGGTCATCGCATATGCGAGCCGCGCTCTGACAGCTCCCGAACGGAAATATTCCGTCACGGAACAAGAATGTCTCGCCGTACTATGGGCGATACGAAAGTTCCGTTGCTATCTCGAGTGGTACTCGTTTACCGTGGTCACGGACCACAGTAGCCTACGTTGGTTACATAACTTGAAGAACCCCACAGGTCGACTCGCCCGGTGGGCTTTGGAACTGACGGAGTACGACTTCACCATAGTACACCGCAAGGGCGCTTTGCACCACGTTCCCGACGCGCTCTCGAGAATTCCTGAAGGTCAAGCTGAGGCTGCCATGTGCGCCCGCGACACCCAGGACGCGTGGTATCGCCGTCGCTTCCGCGATGTGTTGCGAATACCCGCTAAGTTCCCGGATTGGAAGATAGTCGATAATCGACTATACTTCCATCGACCGACCGATCTCGCGAACCTCGAATTCGAGGATCTCGACGCCTGGAAGCTGGTGCTTCCTCGCGAATCCCGACATGTCGCTCTCGAAGAGTGCCATGCGCTTCCGCAAGCCGGCCACTTGGGTGTTGAGAAGACGTACCGACGTCTATCCACCCTTTACTATTGGCCTGGCATGTTCAAAGATGTTGTCACCTACGTTCGGCAGTGTGAAACCTGCCAACGTTGTAAGGTCGAACAACAGGCTCCCGCCGGCCTCATGGGTCATCGCGTGGTCGACGGTCCTTGGACCGTGATCGCTGCCGATATCATGGGACCGCTTACGCCGGCCTCCACAGGACACGCGTACGTTCTCGTCATCCAGGATCTCTATACGAAGTGGATAGAGATCTGCCCTCTTCGGAAGGCAACTGGAAAAGCGATCTCGAAAGTCATTGATGAGACAATTGTTACTCGATGGGGCGCACCCCGAGTACTGGTCACGGACAATGGTACCGAGTTCATCAACCGGGACATTCGTCAGCTCACGGAACGGGTCGGGATGCGGCATCAAACGACGCCGCCGTACCATCCGCAAGCAAACCCTACCGAGCGCGTGAATCGGGTTGTTAAAACCATGATCCGCGCGTATCTCGAAGGAAATCATCGTGAGTGGGACCACCACTTGCATGAATTCCGGTTCGCGTGTAACACCGCGTTCCACAGCTCGCTACAGGCCACCCCGGCCTTCGCGAACTTTGGGCGTGAACCTTCACCCGCCACCTCGTTGCGACGAGAGGTTGAAGGGGATCTCGAGGTGATACCGCGTCCTCCTGAGGAGTGGATGAGGCGTATGGCCCGTCTGGACACCCTGAGGACAGCGTTCACTCACGCTCTCGACGAAGCTTTCCGCAGGCAATCCGAACAGTACAATCTCCGTCACCGAGATCGTGCGTTCGAGGTTGGCGATCTCGTTTGGCGAAAATCGCACACGCTCTCGAACGCAGCCCGACATGTGTCGGCTGCGCTGAACGCCCCGTTTGAGGGGCCATTCATGATCTCGAAAAAGTTATCCCGCGTAGTTTACGAACTAACCGATCTCGATGGGCGATCTATGGGAAAAATTTCGGTGAAGGATTTAAAACCATATCGATCGCCGGAGGTCCCGGCCTAACCATTGTTGCGAGTTGCAGGATTCATCATGCCCGCAAATAAGCCGCCAACACCTGGACGCACCTCACCCTCCGACGACGACGTGATGGTCACGGAGGATTACGAGGAGGTGGCGTGGTTTGACGCCATGGTCACGGAGGCCTATGGGGTGGAGGACCGCAAGGATTTTTTCCTCCGGCCTCCGATGAACGAGATGGCGCAGGCGTGTGCCGCCGCACTGGCCAGCTCGGGCCGGCTGGATGACCGGTCGACGGAGGCATTGGTGCGGACGATCGGGGAGTTGGCCGTCAACGCTGACGACCGAGATCCCCGATCCCCGCGCCTGCCCTACGTCGACTTGGGCCACCCAGTCGATGCGCCGATGCCGCTGGCACCGGTGGTGGCGGACAAGCCGGCGGAGGTACCCGTGGCGACTCCAACAGCGGTGGACGGGTCGGCGGGGATAGTCGGGGACGAGGGGGCTAGTTCGCTAGCCCACTCCCCCCAGTCCCCGAGCCCTGTTCCCGCGGAGGATCCGTCAGCGGGTTGCTCCCGCTGGACCAAGCCGCGCCCGATCCCGGCCGACGTCCCTACGGCGAGTGGCGATCCTCCAAAGGATCCCCGCCACAAGAGGACGACTCGGCGCTCCCGCCATCGTCGGCCGAGCAAGGGAACGAGTGCACAAGGGGTTCCCCCCTTGGTCGCACCTCCCAAAGCCCCGACGACTTCTCGCCCGGTGCAGCCTGTGCAGCCACCGACACCGAGCTACGCGGCGGTCGCTGCGACCGCTGTGGTGGCACCCTCGACGTCGCGCCCGATGCCGTCAAAAGCTCGGCCGGCGCCGTACAAGATCCCGAAGGTGGTCAGACCACCCCCGGTACCGAACCCCACGGCGGTCGGAGCGACCATCGCCGAGGTGATCGGCACGCCGCCGCCTGAGGCTCGACGCTCAGTGGGCCCTATCCGCCCACTGCCGCGCTCGATCGCCCGGGCGTGCTGGAGTTGTGGGGGGGATGGGCACCGGTACTCGCAGTGCCCGCTCGGACCCCCGAAATTGACCTTTTGCCGCCGGTGTGGTCGCAAGGGTAAAACCTTGCGCACCTGCCAGTCGTGCCAAGGGCAATGGCAGAGGGAAGGGCCGTACATCCCACGAGCGGGTCGATGTGTTCCGCGGGCGGAACTGAAGGCGGCGGCCCGGGCCCTCCGGCTACAACCGGTGGAGACCGACCGACCGAGGACGGTTCCCCCGAGGGAGCCCACTGCGGTGCCGGCCCCCGCACCACCCACGGCGACCAGCAGCAGGCGTCGCCAGCGATCGAGGAGGAGGTCGGCGAAAGCCGCACCGGCCCCTCAAGTTCCCGCATAGGGCCCCAGGGGAGCCCTGACCTCGCGGTTCTCGCCTTGCAGGCTTAGGCTTCGGCGATCGAGCTGCTAGAGGTCCAGTTACCGCACGTGACAACCGTCATGTTTCCGCTCTGTAGGCCTTTTGGCCACAGTTCCCGCCACATGGACGAAAGTCCAAGTTCTCGTACGCGACAGCCGTCGCAGATACCGTTTTGCAGGCCATTGGGCCTCAGATCCCGCTTTGTAGGCCTCCGGGCCACAAATTCCGCCTATTGGACGAAAATTCCAAGCTCTCGTACGCGACGCCAGTCGCAGCTTCCGCCTTGCAGGCCTCCGGGCCGCAAATCTCGACGGGTGAAGGAACCATCGGACCCCGCTACGGTGCCACCGACCACCGGAATCGACGCCGGAGGATGTTGGGGTAACGTAGAAAATTTCTATGACTACTTGCGGTTGTCCAAAAGGGGGTGGTGGGTTGTCGTACCCGTTGAACAAACAACATTTTTTTTTTACTTCCCGTTCCACGATCGAGACTTTGTCCCTCGTGAGGTTCCGTCTTATCCCAAACGTTAGTTACCGACGAGCAACAGGGGTAAGAGCAAGAGATCATGGCGACCGAATTACGGGCCGTGGGTCTCTTCCGACGATTCCCGTACCGAGAGGCAAACCCTCTCGTGCGCTCCTCCACGAAGAACTCGCGAGTTATTCGCTGAGGAACCGTGTTAGAGACGAGCCGCTACCGATACACGCTACGCGTGTCAAGATTCCGAAAAGTTCCCGCAACCTCATCAGGTTAACCTCAAGACCTAATGTTCTTGAGTCGTCGTTCCCGTAATCCCCGGATTGGCTACCGTTTCGAACTCTTGTTCGAAACCTCCCCTAAGGGGTGAGGAGTTGTGACGTGATTTTTTCAATCAGCGTCACAAATAACACAAGAAGTACAATTTTCTACAGATATCGATTCTTGTTGTTATAGTTCCGGTTTTGCTGCCTCTCACTAACTTTCGCATTACGGTTTTGTTCCCGTATGTTTTCGATTCAAGATATTTTTTTGCAATTATCCTATGAATTTAGTTTTGATTCATTTGTTTATTTTGTTTTGACTTATTTTGTTTTGCAGTTATTTTATGAATTTAGTTTTGATTGATTAGCTTCAGTTTTTGTCAGTTAAGTTTAGCTGGTCGGCGTACTTGACTTTACTCGGTGGTGAATCACGAAGAATTAAAAGCCCGAGTAAAGGAAAGTCCCGACAAGGTGTAGTTGCAAGACGGCAAAGTCCGGTGCAAACCCGGCACCCCGCGACATAGTGCAATGCGTGGAAGAACAGGCGGAGATTTGGTTTGAGTCCCGGGCAAGGTTGGAGCACCTTGCCGCGGTTTTGTCAGTCGAGGTGAGTGCCTTGTTCGCCCGCATTGACTAGGGGTAACGATTGCGAAGATTCCTTCTAGATCCCCGATTACCGCTAAGAATTTCGAGTCTCGTATCGATAACGTAGCGAGATAGTTGAGAGGGCAGTAGCTATCGATCGCGATCTCCGAAATAATAATCAAAATTCGTCGAGATAGTGTGATAGGCAAATCAGTCTGCCGAGAGACGCCCTCGAGGTACCTCGGACTTCTCTCGCGCTCCCGTGTTGACGTTCGGCCTATTGTTCGCGCGCTCGAGTGAGACTATCTCTCTCGCGCACACAGTGTGGCCTAGCTGTCAGTTTCTCGTTCTCGTTCCGGCTATCGCTCGAGTTTGTGAGTTGAGTGTAGCGAAAGAATTTTGTAATAAATTCTTCGCGATCCCGTGCGTGAGTGAAGCATTAGAAATAATGCTCCTTGTGCAACGGTGATAGTGTTTCAGTTCTCGGTGTATCGTGAGATACCGGTTCCCGCTCAGTCTAGGATTAATAGGAAGTTTCGGTGAGTTTTGAATTACAAGAATTTATCGATCGCTTATAGATCCGTTATTCTTACGTTCTCGTTAGCTCGCTTCGATCGTTCGATCAGCTGAGCGTTTTCGGTGCACTCGCGTGCGTTCCCGTTACTTATAGTCAATAAGAAAATTATTCTCTCGCTCGCAAGGGCTCGAGAGTTCGATTTTTTTGTTGGTTCGTTACCGTTCGTTATTTTATTGGCTAAGGATCGCGACCCTCTACCACAACCCGCATCCTGAGCAACCGTGCATTTCCGCAACCGTTTGCTTTCGCGAATACGTCGGCGTTAGTTCTCGTAACGTTTTCGTTCGTTTTCGTTTTGTCGTTGCGGAGGTCGTCGCTCCACCGACCTCCAGTTCAGTCCGGTTTGATAATTCCGGCGAAACAAAAATTATCCTTCGGAGGGCGGACGCTCCACTGCCTCCAAATCGAGTCCGGTTGTTAATACCGGCGAAACAAAATTAACTGGCTCCCACCGGGACGCCGATGTATCCGCGAGGGTGGACGGCCGAAGGTGACGTGAGTTTCGTTCGCGTTTTGCTCCCGTTTGGTTTGAGCTTTTCGATTTTTGTTTTTTTATTTATTTTATTTACAGAGTTTGCGTTAGAATTCCCGTAGATGAAAAATACGTCACAATACTTTAAAAATTCGACGAGTAATTAAAACTATAGAATAATACAAACATTATCACTCGACTGACTACATAACACACTCGGATACAATCACCAACGTTATTTTTATTTACAGTTTGAAACTATTTTCTATTATTGCTGAAACGATATTAGAATGAGGATGACAGCGGTGATAATGTCCATTAATCGGCTACTGAGGGCTCGTTTTTATATCCAAACGGTAACGACAACGAGTGGGTCACATGACGTCTTTTATGACAAACGACACGACAGGTCTTCGACATCTCGTCGGTTACGACCTCATGTAGAGCCGTCCGCTGGATTGCCGTATAATTTAGCTGAATCGATTCTACATTTTGTCGTGGTAAATCCGATTCGATCATCGACCGTATCGACTCAAAGTTAACTTTTTTCGAATTGCGATAATTTAAACTCAGCCCCTTGACCTTACACTCAGTTTTCGTAATAACATTGGGGTTCGAGCTATTGACGACTTGATAGCCGTAAAATTTGGGGCCTCCCGAGACAAAAGACTTTATGGCGTCTGTGGGTTTCTTCAATTCGTTGGTCATGTCGCCAAGGAAGTTACCGAGTGGCGGTGTCCATTCACCCGGCTGACCTGAGCTCACATAGATCACCGAGTCGGTGTCATAATACAGGACTCTGCGTTGTAACCTCTCCAAGTAGCTGTACAACTTTAAACGCGCTTGAGCTGTTGTGAACGCCGCGATGACAACATTCGTTTGCGCTGAAGATGTTGCAGCCTCGTCTATCGATACCCAGTTAGCATACAAGACATCGTCGTTTACCGGTAGCAACCGCTGTACATCTTTGTCGTTGTCGCCCAAAAGTGATAGTAGCTGTTCGCGATTACTTACTACAGTCGTTTGGGTTAAATTATCGCGTTGCCCGAATTTTCCCCAAAATGAATTCAAGCACAGTTTCGCAACGGATCGCAAGCCTGAGTTTTTACTAATATTTTCCGGCGTTAAACGAATACCTTCGGCGAGTTCGTAGTCGTCGATGTACTTTGACTGCAACGCTTCATCAACACATTCCGCAGGCCAGCCGCTGGCCTGTTGTTTGATTTTTAAAAATGATTTTATGTACTAGACGAAGAGTCCACCGTCACGTGTTTCCGGATTGTACTGCGTCATCTCATAGGCCCAAATAACAAAAATGTTTACAACCCGATAGCCAATGTCGATCGCTTTGCGAACTTCATCGATTACCCATGTACCGGTAAATTCACGATCGCTTGTATTTTCATGAGGACACGATGACTGCATCTTTTCCTCAGCACATGAACGGCACAACGCAAACAGTAATTTTTGGTGCATGCGCACAGGCAAAAGAGGATGAAAAAGATCTCGAGGTGGTAACACCGTACAACGAATCAAACCGTTAACCGTCTTGCCTAGAGCATCGAATGTACCATCCAACAGTCTATCGCACTCGGACCCCACGTAAATCTTCGGATGACCCACCGGAAAACGACCCGTTTTCGAAATATACGGATAAAGCGAACAAATATCGATGTAATGTATTTTTTCGCCATCCGAAACATCGTACACCGTCACCGTGTTGCCTGTTCGACCACCGAAAAACGCGTCACGAGGGTTCAAACAATAAGATGTGAGACGCGGGTGATCGCGCAAAAACGCATCGATTGCAGGATTAACCTTTCGCTCGTCTGCAAATTCGCACTCCCACACGGTCTGTAGAGTGTATCCTCGTTCGCGAATTAGGGCGTCGGCAGCCAGAGTACGCTCATAACGCTCTTCGTACGTCTGGTCGTTGGCACGCGAGCGCACCGCACGGTTCTCCGGAAAACAGCGGGGGCAGCCGTGCGAATAACAACCGTGGAATTGATAGACAAAGTAGTCATCGTCCCTCTGAGCATAGCCGTCAACGATCACCCCTTCAGGTAGTCTGAACTCTCTTCCGCGCGTGGCTTGAGTTATTTCGTAACCTACACAATGCTCAACCCATAAAAGCCATTCATTGGCCTTCATTGAGTGACTGTGCGCGAGTCTGTATCCGCCAGTAGGTATAAGACCGATTGTTCGCGGTGCCAAATAATTACGCCTAAAAACTTTTGAGCAAGCCGAAGCGATTGTTGCAGCCTCCGTGAATGGACAAACTTTACCGACGTCGAGAAAAATCCGACGAAACTCTTTGCACGCCCTCCTCAAAATGTCGACGTCCATCGTACAATATTTCTCGATCTCGACTTGAAAGTCAAAAATCTCGTTTTTCGCAGTTGCTTCATCGTACCATACGGTGAAAGCACTATGGTCGACGGGATTCATAGTCTCCGGAGAATAGAATTCCGCGGCTGGCAGCGCGCCTCTATATGACTGATTTTCAAGCGTGTTAAATAAATGAGGAAAATAGCCCTTACCCATTTTATCTTTGAAGCCGAAGGCTTCCGGAAGAGCGCTGAGTCGCATGTGAAAATAATTAAGGCTGTCTATAAAAACTGTTCGGCCCACTCGCATCGACATGATCGAATTCCCGGTTAAAATAAGCTTCGGTACACCGAGATCCTTACAATTTTCGACGATATAACGCAATATAAACTGAGCATCGAACGCCTTTGCATTGTGTGCGATACAGACGATTTTGCTGAACGACGACGTTCGACGAATTGCGAGGTCAAGTAATTCAGCGACGGGTGACCGGCGGAAGATATGTTGATGCACACCGCACCAAATACACGCGCTATCGATACGAATATCATCAACGGTCGTCAAACATTTTTCGCACAGCTGCTGAGCGACGCAAAGAGTGACAGCATGCTCACGGGTATCGTCCCCCGGTGTTTTACTATACAACGTGCCTTGACGGGTCTCAAAGTCGTAAAAAATAAAAAGCGTTCGCGGAGGCGCCGCTTCGTCCAGTATAACACGCGGTGTCAATGGTTGCATGTAACAAAACTCATTGTAACTGTGCACGCTACGACAAAGCTGACAGAATTTTTTACCACAGTTGTGGGGTTTGTGTGTTGTGTCAAACAGTTTGAAGCATGTTTTACAGAAGCGGACTGTTTGACAAACAGATTTTCGTTCAACGCCTCCCGAATTTTTACGATTTTTGCGCGGTTTGAGATGATTAGCAAAACACGTTGCGTTGTGAAAAAACCGGTTACAATCCACACATGACCATTCGCCCTCGCTTCCCATAACCTCGTCGTCATCGTTATCGCTAATTGGTTGCACCGGACACGGCGGAGATGTATAGCATCGCGGACATTTACTCGAACAACGGTGTAGCTGCAAATAACGGTAAGAAGTGTTACACGGAACACAGTAATTTCTACCACCAGCAGCGGCTAAAAGATTGGTAATAGGTGAATAATGATTTTCGTCTGCAAAATAAGCGATATTTAATATTGTCTGCGCCGGGGCGTCTTGAAAACGCTCGTGCCCGTTGAAGATGGGTTGCGCGCCGCTACCTAGAGAGGCATAGTCGTATACCACTATAGCAACACCTTTAGCCATAAAATGTCCTTGAAAGACACCAATTTCCGCGGTACCGCAACCCGATGCCGGTACTGTGACCCGTGCCTCCTTTACAAGCTTCTCGGCTTCGATGCGTTGAAGTTTCGAACTTTTATGCCGAATCTTGTCATAAAAGAGTTTCGATTCTTCGCTTCGGTCTTGCTTGTTACGCGTATTAGCGAGACCCACAACGATAGAACGAGGGAAGCACAAATTATCGGAATTCGCAATTTGCACGATCGAACGATTACCAACGATTTTACAATCTAAACCCCCCGAGCCATTTACCATATCGACGTACGTGACCGTAAACACAAGTGTGTCATATACCGACAGAATTCTCGCGCTTTGATGAACGCTGCAAAGGAGATCCCACAATTGTTCGTATTCGAAGCGCCACACAGGCCTCATAGAAATGCCGGCCGTGCCATTCGTCATACCGGCTGCCTCGAACGTTACACCGATCCTATCGTTTGGCGAACGACCCTTGACGAAATGAGCGTGGATATCGCGTATCGCATTGCGTATCCATGAAATCGGATTTATACCGTGTGGCGGGTCTATTAACTAAATTTCTGTTTGCCGACTATTTATTTTAAATCTTTTCAGGATATGGTCCCTCGGTACACCGACTATTCTAAATCGTTGACCCACGGGCAGGACCTGGTCGTCATCTTCCACAACTTGCTCCGCGTCAGTCGCGTTATTAACATTATCATCGCGGTCATCAGCATCGTCGATATTTTGACGATCACGTACACTTAAAATTAAATCGCCATTGTCGTTTGGTCGCGCAGGACCTCCACCTGTTTGTAGCGTATTATTGCTATCACTCACCAGCTGTGCAACAGCAGCCGCTGTCTCAGCTTCCCACGATGCGCTTAGCAGCGACGAGTGCGATGCAGACGACGCATCTGGTGATGATGATGACGCTGATGACGATGACGATGACGATGATGATGATGACGCTGATGATGCTGATGATGATGAAGACGATGATGCTGACGATGATGAAGATGATGATGATGTTGTTGATGATGTTGATGATGACCGTGCCGAGCTCGACGATGATGCTCCTGAACGGTCTGCGGAAGGAAGAGGGGAGTGTGATCAACTTTTACCGTCTACTACGGTTCTGTGAAGCGGGGGAACGAATCGATAATTCGATTGATGATTAGATCATCATCCTCGTCGTACGAGTCGGATCCTGAGCACCGCTGCCCACGCGAATCGCACCACGGCGCTTGTAGCAAGTGGTTTGGTATCGCGCGAACGAGGTCGTTGTCCGAGTGATCCGCATCGTATGACGATGGCGATTCAGATTGCGAATCATCGGTTGGTAATGGTGATTCTGTACCCAGATCATCAATATACAACGATGATTCCGAATTCGAATCAGCTTTCGTCGCAGGATCGTAATGACGCGAGGAGACAGGACTATTTACATAGGCGGGATCGGGTCTTTGGGTGACAGGCGGATATTCTAAGACGGTATGACCGTCCAGGCACCAGTCGCCGTGCGCGTCGAACGGTTGAGCAGCGTGCAATAACCACCGGTACATACCTGTGGGTTAGCTTTATTTGTAAATGGGTGTTAGAGGATATGACTATACAGACATATAAACAATGCATGTATATCCGTGCATATACATTATAGATATATATGTACACGTATATACACATGTGTATATATATGTGTGTATACACGATTTTGCTTGTAAAATAAATCTGGACTCACCCTCGGTAACAGTCGATTGACGGTCCATTATCGAGCCGACCTCCATGTCGAGGCTCCTCTCCGCTGCAGCTTCTTCCTCGCAAACGTCCATTGCCTCATCGCAAGGATCCACGGCATCCGTCGACGTAATGATTATGGTTTCGGTCTCGTCATCGTCCTCGCTGAGCCGTACCCCGTAGGCCTCAGCATCCGTATCGTCGCGCTCATCCGACGATACGAGGATTAATGTGGCGGCGTCGGTATTATCGTTATCAGTGACCTCCGATTTATTGTCCTCGCTGTCCTCACTGTCCTCGCTGTTCCCCTCGCTGTCGCTCTCGTTGTCCTCGCTGTCCTCGCTGTCGTCCTCGTTCTCCTCGCAGTCGTCCTCGTTGTCCTCGCTGTCCCCGCTGTCGTCCTCGTTGTTCTCACCATCATCTTCGTCGTCCTTGTTGCCGCCGCCGTCGCTATCGCCCCCATCGTTGTCCTCTCCGTATCGTTCTCGATCATCGTCAGCCAACTTTGAGCGTTCGCGTGGCTGTCGATAAGGCCTCGAACGGCATGGAGATGGCCCCCATTTCGCTCGCGGACAACACTTACGGCAATGACCGTGGACTCGTGCGAGCCATCGAACGCCTGGAAATCGAATAAACGCCCTATAACCCTCACAGGTAACATTCGCAGGATCGTTTTTAACTCACGCTGCGCCTGCTGAAGGGTCATAGCGTTTAAACGTGTAGACCATCGAGTCGTACAACGTCTCGCAATTACCGGACTACGCAATTTCGCTAAGCTAATGATTTTCCGCATAGCCTTAACGATTGCACGAGCACGGTAGGCCTCCATTTTTTTTTATAATTTAGGCTAATAAACGAATTTCGCACTAAACTTCACTTTTCAAATTTTCGGCTAATGGTGAATACGCACAAACACTCACACGTACCACAGGTTTCGCGAATAGCAGAAGTTGGCGCACGGCTCACAATTACCACAAGATTGCAGCAAAACTTTGCACGATGTCACCACCCGATCGATTTTAAAAAATCGAAAATTGCACGATAAAGAAAAACTCGGAGTCGAGAAACAGAAAAAACTCTAGCAATCGAGTAGTTGTACGAAACTGTTGATTGCAGGAAGCTTCACCAATGACTTCTCGTCAGAGAATTATCTCAGAATTGAGTTTCCAAGCCTTTTATAGGTTTTCCCTCGTATCCCACCACATTTTCTTGTTACCGAAAATGCAAAGAAAAAAGCAGACGAGAAGACACGGTCTCTGCCAAACATTACTCTGTAATTGGCGGGCATTGTTCTCATTGCCTTAAGCCGTCTTATTTTTTCACTTCTTTTGATGACTTCGCGACATTGCACCCCCGACAGTGAAAATATGGGGCGGTGCATGTCAGAGGTGCCTGTGACAAAGCCTATTGACCTCGCGTGCATCCTTGTACTAAAGTCCCCACGCTCATAGTGTACATAAAAACAATATTACCTGTTGTCCCACCAAAAAGCCGATGAATAACCGTCTCAAGACAGCATCCGAGCGTCTTTGACGCCTCTAAGGGAAACAGAGCAAAAAATCACCGATTTTCAAAGTACCCCTTGAAGGATTACGCAAAGGCTTACCGGCCATAAAAAGTGACCTATGGATAGATGCCGACTATCACAAGGGTCCTTTTGAAATAGATCTAAAACTATAGGCTGCTGCAATGCACAGACCCACCGTCTATTGTATCGTACTGTCAAAACACGTCCATATATTTTCACGATCGAGAAATCTTAACGTTTCGTCTAGGTTAGTTTTACGACCGTGGAAAACTGTTATACAAAACTCATGAAGAAAAACACACGTCTTGTGTTTTCACCGGCAACTATTTTCTATTTTTATTACCCTTCAAGGCCCGAAGACGACGAACTGTGTGGTCCATCGATCGATATCTTGGATCTACGGAATACTAGATTTATTGTTCCGGCTTGCCTTTGCCCTCAAAGATCAGTATCTTTTATTTATGTATGACAGCTTTTCTTTCCCATATACGGGTGTTTTCTTTATAGTGTGCATCACGATCTTACAACCGGTTCTCCCCTCTCTGGAGTAAGTGAAATTTATACAAATACTAGCGCTGCTGTATCACAATATCACATATAAGCGGAACGATACAACAAACATCGGCAGTCCGGCCCGTGACACCGTTAAAGATATTTGAGTTTAAGCTTTCGAGTTTCTTCTCGTTTATTTATTATACTCTTATTCGCTGTCCATTGTTTAAAATGAGTCAAGCTATCGGTGGTGAAGATCTTCGGAACTACGATTTAAAATCTTCAACCATGGATTACGTATTGTCCGAGGACGACAAAAAGCGTCTCGAATCGCCACTGATTCTCGGTACGACATATACACTCAACCAGTCCGAGACAAAAAAAGTGAGCATTGGACTACAACTGCGCGCCGATGGAAGTATACGGCCTGTTGTAAAACTTCAGAACAACAGCACGGCCGGTGGTATTGTCTTTGAATCGGAAGCCTGGAACTTGCTGCAAACTCATCTACCTGCCATTTCACAATACTTTGACGGAAGTCAAAAGATCGCTTGGGGATCGGGTTGGCGCACCCCATCTTCCATACGTGCCGGTGACTGTGAAATCGTGTTTACAACAAGTTTCGGTTCAAAATCGGTCGCGTTTGATCACCGTGTTGAAGAAAACCCCGCGGAGAAGGACGACGATGACGAAGGAGTAGAATCACCGACAAAGAAACGTAGAAAGTATTCACCGGCCGTTGTGATGCAAAAACCGTCGTTTGACGGGCTTATCAACTTAATGGTATGCACGGACGAACGTTTCCGACGCCTACAACGAAATGCCACACATGTTCAAAAGTGCCTCGACGTACTTTGCGCCGAATTACTGATGTATATTCCGCCAATGGAGACACCAGAAAAGATAGACAGTTCGCGTGTCAAAGATTTGATAAAAAATAATTTCAAGTCATTGAAAGAAGCTGTTAAACACCGATTGGACCCGTCGTTTATCGAGCTCACGTTTGGCATCGTATTCCTTGAACTGACGGTTCTTGGTATCCCTTTCATCGTGAACGAGATGAAAAAATACCTTATGAAGAATAAGAAAAGTGCGGTTGAATAGCCGTGTAATCGTATACATACCCATTTGCTGTTTTGGATATACTATTAAGAGACATCAGACCATGCGTATAATCATACTAAACGGTAACTTTACATCGATCCAGTATTAATAATTATATCGTTTCTCATTGTAATCATTATTATAAGTAGATTTAAGATTATTTCTCGTCAGTCTTCACTTTGCGTCACTTACCCTTACTTATATAATAACCATATATGAATAAGTATTTTATGTTTCGTTAACCGTGTATTGTAAACTTTCGTTAGTCTGGGAGGATGAGACATGGGAGGGGATGGATTATACAGAACGTCTAAGCTACTGAATAATAACGATAATTCGATATACTTAAAACGCCGATTTATTTTTTACCTGTGTTACGTCCTGCGTAACGACCCTTTTATTTTTCTTTCTAATCATTGCTTTTCCCTTCTTCACAAGAAACCTTGAATCAAGTAAAGTCTTAAAATATTAAATAATTCTCAAAAGAGTGCTTTTTACTTTTCGGCCGCGATCGGTATCTACAAAAACACAACATACACGACTCAAGATAAAACAGGCGGGCAATTCGACAAATCGATCTAATAGACTCCTGGTGGAAGCAGATCTAGGCATTCACCGGCGGTGGCAAGTCCAATCTCTGCCCCGTTTGGCGCTCCGGCGTTTTACCAAAAGAAACAAAAAAAAGAGCCCGCCTATGGTAACCTAGGATCTACTCGCTTCTTTACCACTAGTAGGAGAGTCATCGGCGAGGGGACTTACGTCCACCGGCCGCGGGGCCCAAGACCCCCGAAATAATGTTTCGGGCGGCGGCCACTACTCTAACGATAACTTGCCGAAGCCGCCTTGTGTTTAAATAAGGACCCACAGTTAGAAAAGAGAAGGGCAAAAGAAATAGATACGGATCGTTGCAGAGGGTAGAAAGACACCTTTAGTCGTTTCAATTTCTCAAATTATTTTAAAAAAGGAAATACGAACTAAAAAGACAGCTCTCAGGGCACTCAAAGTGACGGGAGGGAAAAGACAAATACAAGGAAACTAAAGAAATGAATATCCTCAATGAATGATGCGTTGTTACTTGATTACGAGTAATTACACACAAGATAATAAGCACAGAAATCGGCGAATATGCCGAACAAAATATTTCCCACGATCTGTTTTTAATCTCATTTATATTCAAAGGGGGGAGGCAAGGTGACACATGCCGCGTGACCGGCGAAATCAATGACTAGAGAAAAGCATGAACTACGAAGGCACGAGCACATTACATATTCATAAAATCACGCCGCGGCGCGCGCCTATGTCACCTCGGGGCCTTATGCCCATCCACCTCAAATAAACGCACGTACGATCGATGATCTATGTTAACCATAGACTACAACTGATACTTCCTTTGGCAATAACGATAAAATGCCTCAACGGGTCTCCGAGAGACTTCTGATGTCAAAAAGGGGGAGAGGCGGATCAAGGTGCGAAGTCTCTCCCTAGCAACAATCACGCGCTAAAGAAATAGTAGTAAACTTTCAGAATTCTGCCGAAAACCACGTACCCCTGTACCACGACTTGAATAATTAAGGAATATACAACTATAAAAACCTCACTTCTAATAAGCTTCACGAAACCAAGAGGAAATTATTAATATTCCAACTCAGGCTACCAATCTTTCTTGAGTATGGAATAAACATACACGTATCTATTTTATTACCGAAACGTTTAATGTAAGTAGTAAAAGTCTACACCTTACGAAACAATAGTAGGAGAATCGAAAAACATGTATTAATTTACAAAACATCTCGTGTGCGACTCTAAGTAAAATTCTCTCTCCACCGAGGATCTCAACGGTCTCGGATGGACAATCGATTCCGAGAAATGTAACCGCCCGAAACCTTGGAGACATACGACAGGTCAGATTAGGCACATACGCACACCCCACTCTAGCCTCGCTGTGAGGAATGGGCCTCCCAACGGAAAAAATCAATGTACGATCATACGATCAAAATCCCGCCCTAAAATCCGTCCACCTCATCTAATACATCCCCACTACGTTAAGAAAATTTCTTACATGTAATACAAAGCATTGTCTCCGGATACGAAAAAAGGGTATATAACCCACCAAAAACGCCCACTCAGGGAGAGTCAGTTGAACCAGCGGACAGAGCGTTTTGCTGTCAAATTTTCTACCCGACGACATTTTTTTCGACTTTTATCAAAACATCGGTTTCTCGAGTTTTGTAAAACTTATATTTCTCATCGATCCTCTGTTCACCGGAATACTATTCTCGGGTGGACAACGATAAATTTGTCATTTTCCTCGAATTATTATTTCATTCCAACGTTTGTAAACAATTCTTACGTGTATTATTGAGAACCATTTGTTTATTCTTTAATCATTAAAAGGAGGTGAAATATTAAAAACAGTTATTCGTGTTTAAATCATTCACACGCGATCACCGATCAGCACAATCAACAAAAGAAACCACGAAATCACCGCCGTTGCTGCTCTCCATTAGCAATCGTAAGTACATCTTTATTTTTTTTTTTTTTCTCCCTCTGTGATTCTCTGCATGACCATTTAATAAATTCCTTTGTCAATCTCCTACCAGTTCAGTTTAAAGAGACGCCCTCGGGTACTTGGACCACTCAGGTAGTCTCAAGGATCATAAATCTTTAGCTGTTAGTTAAGGGATTTAAAACACAGATATAGATACCTCTAGACCTTCGTAACGACAAGCATTCCTAGGGCTCTATCCCAAGCAATTTTCCGCAAGGTTAGGCTTAAAAAAGAGCGTACGTTGACACCTAGAATCGACTCCAGGTGTGGTATAGATCGATTTATTATCGTTCTGACCAGCGCGAGACGATTTAAAAGGTGCAACAGTTACCAACAAATTGTTGAGGCAAAACTTCGGCATTTTGGACGTAACAGAATTTGGGGGCTCGTCCGGGATCACAGGAGTGCTTGTTTAAACTAATTTTTTTTCTCGAAGCAACACAAAAAAAATATATACAATACAAAAAAAAATATAATAATAACAGGAAACACAATAAAAACTACGCAGACCAATGCCACATAGGCGGTTCAGAAAAATAGTAATAGAATTCGTTAAAGACAAACTTTTGGAAAAATACCCCGAGGGTTTGACGTGGGACGACTTGAGACGGGGTCCAATTCTCACAGATTATATCGTGCTCACGAGAAGAATTGGTGCGTTCATAGAAATACGGGGTCCCCGTCAGCTAAACAGTACTCACGAAGAAATTCAACCAGACACGATACTTTCGCGACTTCGAATCAAACTCTCAGTATATATATTCCCTGATCTCACTCCTGAACAATTACTTGAAGCACAACCGCAGATTAACCTACGCCCAGCATTTGTTTTCGAAACCGAAGCAGGAGATCCGCTCCCATAGGAATTACATCTCAAATTCTTTATTCCCAGTTCATGTGGATAGATAAAATATTTCAGACATTTACAAAAATCATTAGAGTATGCTGTTCTTTGCTTGTGAAACCACAAGGAATAATTAAGAACAATTCAGGAAAGCCCATCCGGGCGTACAAAATACGCTATATTAAATACAAGTCACGACGTAAACATCCGAAAAAGCGACACTGAGCGGGAATAATACAAGAAAAAAAAAAAAAAACCCTAAATGAGTTCTTCGAAACCACATGAACAACACGAATCGACGTCTCGTTCCACGCGATCCACCCGATCTAACACCGTGCTACCTGACAATATTGTGCACGAATATATTAATGAACGGAAGAACCACCGGGGGGACCGAACCTTGAGTATTAGGAGAACAGAGTATCAGGAGCAGGTAGAGGTTCCGCCGATCCCTGAGGAAAACGAGGAAGCCGAAACCAAAAAGGTAGGAAGAGACACATACGAGAAAGTCTTAACACGCGAAGAACCTGAAACATTAACAATAGAGGGAGTAACGACGACAGAATCTACGGACACAGACGAAATAATTGTAAGACAACGATTTATCGAGTCTGAATTATTGAGATTGGAAATATCGGCACGAACGATTGCTGCGGGTCACGATCAAACGGGAGATAAAAAAAAGGAGACCCCGTCGCAACCTTCGGCAGTGAGACCAGACACACCCACCGTCCATAAATTTGACGACAACAACGACCGCGACGACGAGAGCATAAAATCAGCAATACAGAATTTTTCGGAAGACGATATAACGGGACCTTATCTGTCACTTCTTGACACAACTCCTTTCAATCAGAGTCTTGAACGCACAGAAGAAGAGAACGAAAAATTTTATACCCCAGAAGGTGAATTTCCCATCCCGAAAACATCGTTAGAAAAGGTGAATATTGCTAAACGCATGCTATATCCAATAAAAAATATTAAGCCAAGTATTTCCGGGAGAACGAGCGGCAATACCGGCGACGATACGAAGACGGAAATACCCATCGACAGCTCCGACGACGAAGAGGAAACTACTATTTGTGAGAGTACTCCTGAAGGATCAACAAATAAACGAACTAACAAAGACGAAACCCCAACCGGCATACCTGGAAAACACACAATAAAAAAATTTGAAATGGCTAACTCCGGTCTTAAGGTGTCTCTTAAAGACGCTTTAACGGTTGTGCCTACATACGACGGAGTAACCACTTCTCTAAAGTCTTTTATACAGGGCTGCGATGAAGCACTCGAAATGATTGACCCTGCCGGGGAGGGACAATTAGTCAAAGCTGTCAGCATTAAAATCGTCGGCGAACCACGGCGTTCCATAGCTCAACAGGGATTCGACACTTTAAAAGAACTATATGATTTTCTTAAATGCATTTATGCACCGGCCAGGAATATTTACCAACTACAAGGAGAGCTTGGATCGATTTTTCAAAACTCTGATGAATCTGTTGTAGCATACGCGAACAGAGTACGCGATTTGGGTTTCCAAATATTGGAGGCTTACGAGTCGGAAAATAATACCCCTGCCGACGCAGCTTTTAAGAGAAATACCACCAACAGTCTTCCGCCCTGTTTCATTCAAGGATTAAAACCTGAGATAGAGGCACGCATGTCAGCAGAAGGAACCTTCGACGATATAGTAAAAAGGGCTGTAAAAATTGAGAAACAACTCATAGCACGCGCCGCTCTACGACAAGGAATTAGAGACTCTCCGAATCCCAGGGAACCACGAGCGGAGACAAAACGCAGCGTTAAAGCAATAGCCGCCGAGGAGGTGGAATGCCAACTCTGCAGCGAGACAGGTCACGTAGCGATGAATTGTCCTAGTAAACCGAAAGGCCCAGCCACCGAAACACAGGGAACAGGTAGCGCGGAAAAAAATGTACCGACCTGCCAGAATTGTAATAAAAAAGGACACGTAGCGAGCAAGTGTTTCAAACTATATCCTCCATTGAAACCCCCTGCCTCAAACACTACGGCGATTACAGTATGTCAACATTGTAATAAAAGAGGGCACACGGCGGATCGCTGTTACAAGTTATATCCTCCTAGCAACAAGGAAACGGTGTGCCAAATATGCCGCAACCGGGGGCACGAAGCGAAAAATTGCTCATCTCTAACCGGACGCACGGGCCCGGTACCAGATAATCAAAGTAGTCAGGTGCCGCAAGGGCTTAAATTTCGACAAACGGCCGATGTAATATGCCAAATTTGCAAAAAACAAGGGCACGGTGCGTACCTTTGCCCTTATCGTCATAACTCCGCGCAATGCCCCGGCAGTAACCCCCAGACCTATGCTGAAGCTACTAGAAACGATCCTACACTTAACGGCGCGTGCCATTATTGTAAACAGATCGGTCATTTTATCCGCGACTGCCCGGTTAGACAAACAAACGAAGCACGGTACGGAAAGTCTTCGGGAAACTCCAACGGTCTCCCGACCACGGGTGCATCGGGGACCACCCAGAGCACGCACCCGATACATACCATCTCGGTAGTGGCAACGAACAAACAAGAGTTGTAAAAATACATACAATTAAATTACACAAAGGAAGTAGCGTTCCCACAGTCGAATTGAAATGTGATAAATTAACAACGCCCATAATTCTAATGGTCGACACGGGGGCGGGACCGAACATCATAAAAAGAAATTTTTTAACTACAACGACACCCATCAATAAAGACGAAATTTTACAATTAAATGGTATCACCGCGGTTTCCATATACACACTCGGCCACGTGACAATCAATGTCTTTGGACGCATCTCTACTTTCCGCGTAGTAGAAAACAATTTCCCCATTAACGAAGGGGGGATATTAGGATCAGAATATCTGGACGGAAATCGAGTTATAATTGATTACGAAAAAAGGGTTTTGAAAATGCAAGAGTTGCAAATTCCCTTCGCGACATCGGAGACGATAATTATACCCGCTAGAACAAGGAAGCTGTGTTTCGTTCGCGTAAAAAACTTGGAGATTCAGGAAGGATATCTCCCGCCTTTGGATGCTGGTCACGGAGTCAGACTTGAAACAGGACTAGTAACGAACAAGAATGGTAAAGCATACGTTTACGCGACAAACAATAACCCCCATACAATACAACTACAAGTTCCAGTATTAAATTTATATCCGGAAACCAAAATTATCGGCGATAATAAACAAATACACGCAAACGAAGCAAACAAGAAGAAAGGAAATGGAAAATCGAGAGGAATAACTGTGGCTACAAGGGAATCGGAACTTGTGGTATCTCCAGGAGTGGAAATCGAAGGAAACCGGAAGGAAACAATCGTGACGAAACTTAACGCAGGTGAAAGGGGAGAAACGGAGTGGATAAAAACTTTTGCCCCCAAACCAGTGAATCCCATAGACATGCAGGACCCCGCGCTTTCAACAAGGGGAGAGACATGTGGTTTGAATAATAATATTTCCGAAGATCAAGTATCAACGGTTAAACAGAAATTAAATATTTACGAAACATTGAGCACAAAAGAGAAAGTTAATACGCGCCTCGTCCAAATAAAAGATGGAAGCGAAATCGATAAATCTGTTCAGGAGCCCGAGCCCGGTACCAGTTGTACGCGAGAGGCCGACTTCAAAATGTTGACCGTTGATACAGTGTATGTTATTCACGGCAAACATAATAATAACGTGATTGAAAAAAATAATGAAGACAGTACAGGAATAAAGGAAGAGACTAGAAATAATACGAGAGAAGAAGGGAAAAAGAGTCATGAACAATCAAAAACAGAGACAAAAAAATTAAGGGTAGTAGAAAATATTTCGGACGACAGTATGGCTATGCAGTATTTAGAGTCATTGTCGAGTAAAAATACGAGGGATCATAAAAAAGTTCGCAAAGACAAAAACCCAGCAGGACATAGCAAGAGTTACACCATTGTAAACCCTGAGCTCGCCAAGAGGCTTGGGACGACGATCGCCTCACGAAGTATACAACCCTTCACCAGAGAAAGTTTTTGCCTCACGTTTTCTGCCTCCGATGCAGAGGAACGTTTCGAACGGATAACATCTCTCTTAAGACTAGACGGACTCAGCGGTGAAGAAAAGAATAGCATCGAAAAATTATTACGCGATAGTACACAACTCTATCATCTACCTGGCGAAGCGCTAAGCCACACGACAATTTTGCAACACCGAATACCCACGACGGATGACCTTCCTATTAATACGAGGGGTTACCGGTGGCCTGAATGTACCAAAGATGAGATCGAAAAACAAGTAGACGATATGCTCAAAAACGGGGTAATAATACCATCAACCTCACCTTACAATTGCCCAGTCTGGGTGGTACCGAAGAAAAACGATTCAAAGGGAAACAAAAAGTGGCGAGTCGTATTCGACTATCGAGCACTAAACGAAAAAACTATAGCAGATGCGTATCCGATACCGAATATCACGGAAATTCTCGATCAGTTAGGAGGCGCAAAATATTTCTCCGTCTTCGATTTGGCATCGGGTTTCCATCAGATAGAAGTATGCCCAGAGGATCGACATAAGACCGCATTCACAACACCGAGGGGCCATTTCGAATTTGTTAGGATGCCGTTCGGACTCCGGAACGCCCCGCCCACTTTTCAAAGAACTATGGATCTCACTTTAAGCGGTATCCTCGGGAAGGGCATATTTGTTTATTTAGACGACATAGTAATTTATGCAAAACATTTGGAGGAACATCGAATAATTTATGAGGAATTAATAAAAAGACTCGAAGCAGCGAATTTAAAATTACAACCTGATAAATGCGAATTTCTGAAGAAAGAAGTAGCGTACTTAGGCCATATAATCGGCGAAAACGGCGTCAAGCCCGATCCAAAAAAATTAGAGGCGGTGCGAGAATACCCGAGACCAAAGAACGTTAAAAATATCCGCCAATTTTTAGGGCTAACGGGTTATTATCGACGGTTTATAGAATCTTACGCGAAAATTTCCAAACCCCTTACATTACTTTTGCGCAAAGAAATTACTTTCATTTGGGACGCCGAGGAGCAAGAGTCATTCGACATTCTGAAAGAAAAATTATGCACGGCACCAGTCCTACGATATCCGGATTTCACTAAACCTTTTATTTTGACGACTGATGCCTCGGGAATAGCAATTGGGGGGATTTTGTCTCAAGGAAAAATCAACAACGACCATCCGTGTGCTTACGCTTCAAGAGCTCTGAACAAAACAGAAGAACGCTACGATACTTACGAAAAAGAGGCATTGGCTATAGTATACGGCATTCTGCACTACCGTCCTTATTTATACGGTCGACAATTCACGGTTGTCACCGATCATAAGCCATTATTATGGTTCCGCCGTGCTACCGACGGTAACCCTAAAATTTTGCGCTGGCGGCTGAAACTCGCCGAATACGAGTACGATGTAATATACAAAGCAGGAAAAACTAATGTTAACGCAGACGCTCTCTCTCGAAATCCTGTAGAAGAACCCAGTGGTACGGATGGAATATTTATTATCCGAACTAACCCTGCGACAAAAACTCGTCGTAAACCAGCGCGCGGACTGACCGACGAAGAGATTGCTAGCTATCTAGCGATGGACAGCGACGAAGACGATATAGACGAAACAATAGACCCCGATGAAGAGCTCTTCGAAACAGAAGAAAACCCTGGGGAACCTTTAACGAACGATACCTTTGACGAGGACACTACAAGCTATGCCCCTGAGCCCGCTTCCCCCATACAAAGTCTAGACACCTCCAGAAATAATCAAGATGACGACGATAATATTCACACCGGCGACAGAATTTCTGACTCCCCAACGTGTTTTCCGGAGGAGCTGACCGGAGAGCCAGAAACGCAAGAAAAAAATGCAACCCTAAAATCGGTCGAAGGCATCTATGCTAAGCACAACAAAGACATGTACCCTGGCGATGAATTGTCAACCAAAGACAATCCTCCCCCGCGGACAGAGGGAAAAACCAAGACGGGTAGAACTAACTCGTCCGACGAGATGGGCGAGGAAAATGAGGTAATTCATGTGCGAAAAAAACGACGACCCACGGCGCTAAGCGAGTCCGAGGCGTCGGACGACGAGGCTCCCCCGAGCCGCCGTAGGAATACGGAATTCAATGAACCCATAGTACCCGGCATACCTGACACTAGAGCGAGACAGACAACCTCTAAAAATGACAAGCAGTCTCGAGATCTGTTCTATACTCGTAAAGACAATATGATGTTTTTTGTCGATACAAAAGGTAAACCTTTAGACAAAGGCGGACAAGCACTAACGGAACAGGGAGAAATGCCCAGTTTAAAAAAGTTAAAAATCCTCGAGGCAAAGGCAATATCGAAAAGAAACAACCGATACTTCCTCGCTCTTCCTATCCGTGAGGAAATCGGGGATGGCCCCACGAGAATTCTCGAAAATATAACGGAAACTTTAAAAAGCTGTCGAGAATTAGCTTGGGAATTAAATTTACAAACAATTAGCGTGGCAAAATCTCTTGCCATCTGTAACATACCATGGGAGAATGTAATGACGCAAATTCGAGCTTCGTTTCAAGATTCGGGGATAAAAATAATAATTTGTCTAGGGATCGTTAAAGAACCACCAGTGGAAGACCGTGAAGCGATAATCATCGAAAAACATTGTTCCGCCACGGGAGGTCATAGAGGTGTCAGCAAAACGTTCAAACGTATCCGGCACGATTTTTATTGGAAAAATTTAAAACAAGATATAGAAGAATATATTCGAAGATGTTTAAATTGTCAGTTAAAAAAATTAGTTAGAGTAAAGACAAAACAACCAATGGTTATCACGGATACTCCTCCCACGGCATTCGATAAGATCGCAATGGATATTGTAGGTCCTCTACCCAAGACTAATAAGGATAACGAATACATTCTCACAATGCAAGACCAGTTAACAAAATTCTCGGCGGCTGCGCCGTTGCCAAACGCGAAGGCGGTAACAATAGCCGAAGCTTTTGTAAAAAGATTCATTTGTAATTTTGGTTCTCCTCGTTCCGTGCTTACTGATCAAGGCACGAATTTTTTAAGCAACTTTATGAAACAGATTTCGAAATTGTTTAAAATAAAGAAAATAAGAACAACAGCATTTCACCCACAATCGAACGGTTCATCAAGATCGCACCACGCCCTTGGGGAATATCTCAAGCAATACACAACAAAAGAAAATAACTGGGACGATTGGGTCGAACTAGCTATCTACAATTACAACACCAATGTGCATGAAAGCACAAAACACACCCCATACGAGATGGTATTCGGAAAAATCGCTCGGACGCCCTCTAATTTCCCATTGGACGATATAGATCAACTCGCAACTTATGACGATTATTTAACCCGATTGGTCACACAAATTCATGAAATACAGACCCTGGGTAGAATTAATCTAATAGCCTCGAAAGAAAAGGCTAAAGAATACAGGGACCGTCGAATTAACCCAGTCACGTTCAGAGTCGGTGAACCTGTATTTTTGCTTAAAGGACCGAAACCAGGAAAATTAGGCGATCAATACACTGGACCATTTGAGATACTGGAATTACTGGAAAAAGGAAATCTACGTATACAATTGAAGGGAAAAACGTGCGTCGTACATCCGGAACGAGTAAAGAAATCTCACATTCCATTACCATGATGGAAGGCAGCGAGGTAACGAGAGGTAACAACGGCAATTCGCCATCAACGGCGACCCCGCGCACCGCCTACCCTCGTTTCCGGCGCGAGTCAGCTCGGTTGACAAGTTTTGAACACTGGCCGCTGCAATACTTGAAGCCTGAGCTATTAGCCGCAGCAGGATTTTTCTACCTGGGACAAGGCGACGACGTTGCTTGTTTCGAATGCGGTACGGAGATAAATAATTGGCAACGCGGGGAAGACCCTATGGCCGAACACAGGGACGATTGGCCGAATTGTCGGTTCATTAATAATCTTCCATGCGGAAACATCACCATCGAGGCGGAGAAAGCCAGACCATCTGTTAGCAAAATCCCGCGGAAAACAGCGCCCGACGCACCCAAGGAAGCTGCGAAGGATGGAGAATCGGGACTAACTGCTCACGAAGAACCGAGAATCGCGACAAACAAAACACCAAACAGAGGCATTACTGGAAAGGGATCAGTAAAGATAGTTGTGAACAGCCAGGAAAGAGGTAATAAGGAAGCATTGGAGGAATTGCGTAGGACATTGAATCTCGTACAGGCTCCCATCAAGTCCCCGCGAGTATCAAACATTGGAAAAAGGACAGCGGTAGAAGAGGCCTGTGGAACCGGCGCGGTTAGCGGCAAGAAAAAGACAGCAGGTATTACCGAGGGACAGCACCTGGCACGCAACGCTATGAGAATAGCGTTAGCCGGCAGCGATCCGCTCTCTTCGCACCTGCTAGCACAGGGCGCGCCAACGCTCCCGACATCTACCAGTAAACTGAGACCTGGCCCTTCGACCAGCGGAGTCCAGATTCGAAGCAGTTTGGATAATCAAACCGAAGCTCGGAAACTTAACATCACCATGGGATCAACGCCGAAACCTGACCACAGCCACGTTACGTATATAGACCTACCTATGAGACCAGTAGCAGAGGATTACTCACGCTATGAATCACGAGTAGAAAGTTTCAAAGAATGGCCCACGGCAATAAAACAAACCGCGGAAAGTATGGCGGACGCCGGGTTCTTCTATCTAGGGGTCAGTGATAAAGTCAAATGTTTCCGCTGCCACGGATTACTGCACAAATGGACTGCTCATGATGACCCGTGGGAAGAACACGCGAGGTGGCATAAAACATGCACGTATCTCCTCGGACGTAAGGGGCAGGATTTCATCAAAAAGGTAAGCAGGAAGGCAAAAGGCGAGGAGACTCTAGCCAAAACAATGGACTGCTACAGGTCACTCTGCCAAAAACGAATCCAACCGCTCAACGTTCCAAGGGAACCGATGCCCGACGCCGAAAGGGAGGCGTTAATGGCATGTATACCGGCCGGCTTCGTAAATCCCAGCGTCAGACTGGACGACATCGTATTTGAAAACTTATGCCGTTACTGCGGCACGCGTCGAGTCTCCGGGATCTACGTGCCGTGTGCTCATGCTATCGCCTGCTACCAATGCGGTTTAGCGACCCAGCAATGCGATCTCTGTCAAGAGGAAATTCTTTACATAAAACATATGGTAATAATCCCTGATCGCGCAATTACCGACTACGAGCTATTAGTATCACCGACAATGATTGAGGAAGCAAAGGACTTGACTCGAGCCACTATTCGAGTATTACAGGCTATCGGAAAAAGGAATTAAGGAAAGGTGGAGGCCGAACGAAGGGGAGAATGGTAACCATTGTAAAACAGGATTTGAGGAATTGTTTAGTTACATAATAGAGAAAAAAAATGACAAGAATCCTCCTGAGCAGATAATTAATTAATAAGGGTGAAGGTTTTAGAAAAATAGGGGAAGGAAATTACTATCATTAAAGGGAAAAGAATAATATAACGATTGAAAAAATATATAAAAAAAAATATATATATAAAATATACAAAAAGGAAAGAAAAACAAAAAAAAAGAGATTATATAAATAAACAAAAAAAAAGATATTATAAATACGCTACCGACTAGCGAGGGTGAAGGTTGAATAATAGGATCAAAATTAAGATACATATACTTTACATATCATAGGAAATAAGATAATTAGTGAAAAGTGGCGGGAACCCAAGGAGAGAAAGGAAAATACTCGTATAAGCAATGCGCATTGTAATGCAACTTCATATCCAATAAAATACATCCATAAAAAAAAAAAGAGAGAGGAAAAATCATTTTTAGCATAAGATACGATGCTCAACCACGGCAATAAAATCGCCCGGGAACAACAGAGGAAAAAAGGGGAGGAGTAGTGAACACCTAGAAGGGACTCAACCAGAGGTTTCAAGGAACCAATGGGAATCTTATAACAGCAGGAGAGAGAGATGCTCAACCGCGGCAGAAGAAGTCGCCATGGGAGCATTAGGCCAGGAAGCATTTTATTTTTTTTTACTCGGGGCAAAAATCATGCCTCGTCGAGTATACTAGTCAAATTCAAGAAGAAAAAGGATACGGAAATACACACCGTCCTTTTATTCCCTTTCTCCCTCCTCTCCCCTCAAAATCCACACTCGCCAACATACGAGACGCGCAATCTCGTCTCTGAAAATCATCACGCTAACGCTATGGACAAATTTGATGTAGGAGGAGATGAGGAAGAGGGACACACACATATACAAATGAAAAAAAATGCACAACATGAGGGGGATAAGAAGGGAACTCCTACAAAACATATAGGAAAATATATATAAAAAAAAAAAAAAATAAAAAAAAATAAAAATAAAAAAATAATAATAATAAGATTAAATAATCATTTAAAAAAAAAAAAAAAAAAACACATTTTTAATAAAAAAAAAAGAAAAAAAAAAAAAAAAAAAAAAAACCCTATTATGAAAAAAAAGAATATTACAATAATAATAATGGAAACCAACGATGGCAAAAGGCGACGACAACAACAAAATTCTTTTCCCAACAACCCGGTGAACGGGAACACTTAAACCGAACGCAAGGAAGGGTTTTGAAGAAACAAATGGCAAGAAAATTTTTGTTTAAATTGTCCCATGCGGGACGTTTATTGAAAGAAATATATAATATACGCATCTATATTCACTAACAAAAAAAAAGGGGGGGAACCAAAATATACATATACATTAAAAAAAAAAGGAAGAAGAAAGGGGAAAAGGATCACACAAATATATATATATAAATATCTATTAATAGGGAAAAAGAAAAAGAAACGTATAATTATAATTTTTTCTTCCCTGAAAAAAAAAAGAGAAAAACACGAAAACTAACGATGAACGACAAACGACAATGAACGATAAAAACGACGAACGATGAAATGACGAACGATGACGAACGATAAAAACAATGAACGATAAAAACAATGAACGACGAAAACAAGGAACGATAAAACCGAAGAACGATGAACCAACGAACGATGAAACGACCAACGATGAAATGACGAACGATGACGAACGATAAAAACAATGAACAATAAAAACAATGAACGACGAAAACAAGGAACGATAAAACCGAAGAACGATGAACCAACGAACGATGAAACGACCAACGGTGAAACATTGAACGATGAAGCCAACGAACGATGAAAACAAGAACAAAAGGAACGACAACGACAAAAACGAGCAAACGACGAAAAGATTCGGTGAACGAAATGTTCGAGGTAACGGAGGAAAAGGGTGTTAAAAAAAAAAAAGAGAAGAACCGAAGACTTCAGTTAAATTGCGTTTAAAGTGTCCCGCAAAGGACGTATATTGAAAAAAAACACACAAATACAAAATTTCAAAAAAAAAAAAACACACTTACAGAACGTATAAAAAGAAAACACGCACTTACAGAACGTATACAAAATTACAAAAAAAACACACGCTTACAGAACGAATACAAATTAAAAAAAAAAGAGAGACACACACTTATAAATAATTACACAAAACAAAAAAACTAAGACTAGAGGGAGGGACGGCGTCAACCCTGAAACAGAAAAGAACGAACAGGAATTAATACATATATAAAAAAAAAATAATACATAAAACAAAAAAAACGAATTCTCACCTCACGCCGAGCGCGGACGTTTCGCAACGGCGGCTCATATGGGTCCGGGCCCTCGAGTTCCGCCAACACCTCCGCGATGAGACGGTCCGGGGGGTCTAACTGCATGTCGACCCCCTCATCCTCGTCATCATCGCTGATCTCTATTATTGGGATCCCGCGCTCCTCCGGTGGCGGACTGGCCGGGCTCTCCGGCAATCCTCGGCGACGACAAGTGTAGCCGTAATTACGGAGGTTTGTCCACACTTGTTGTAGAGCCATGCCGGGCCAGATCACCCCAGCTGTCGGCTCCGGCACAGCAGGGACGTGGCGTTGCGCCGTCGTGAAGAGGGTGGGCGGCGTAACCGCCCAATGGTATCGCATGATACTAGCGTACCATGCGAAACGCAGCCCCTCGTCGCCCTCGAAAAAGCCCCCCTCGAATTGAACAGGACTCCTGTCCCAATCTTCCTCCTCCTCATACGGATCAATCCCGAATAGGATCCGTAGAGCGAAGTCCTGATCAAAAATCCAACTGAAAAAGAAATAAAAACAAACAAAAACAATTAAATAAATAAACAAGTGAATAAAAAAATAATATATAAAACAAAGAAAAAAAAAGAAAACTTACGTTTTCTCCAACTCTTGGCGGCGGGTGACCCGGGCACGGGCCACCAGTTCCCGGAACGCTTGCTCCAAGGGGTTAATATACCCCTCGATGACGGGACCATGGTCTCCCGTCATCACATCGAACGCGTCGACAAAGTCCAGCGACTCCCAGGTCGAGAATGGTCCGTAAATTGCCATGTCGAAATGAAGAGTTTAGTTGGCAAAGCAAACTAAAAGTGATGACCAAATACTGCATACAGGGGTTTTTAAACACAAGATCATCCCTTCTGCTAACGATCCCCCCTCCAGAGGTGACCAATGGTCGTCCACGATACACCCACGAGTCAATAGGAAAGCAGGGAAACAAAAAGAAGGGGAAATAGGAAGGCAAGGAACGAATAGAAAATACAGGAAGATGGGGTCCACTCCTTGAAAACTTATACAACCAAGACTCGACACACGTACAAATAAAAGACGATTTATTTATTTCCTTTTATCACTCTACAATTTTTGTGTGCTAACAAAAAAATAATATACATAAATCAAATACAAAAACAAAAACTTTTTCCGCCCGAAAATTCACCTGAAAAAAATATATACACATTAATTCTTTCTTTCTTTCTTTCTTTTTTTTTTTACCACCATAAAAAAGGGAAAGCAAAAAAAAAAAAGAAGGAAAAAAAAACGGGAAAAAGAAAGAGTATACTGACCAACACAAACGCCAAAACGAACGCGGACGGACAGGATCGGGTTCAGGAAGCCCAGCAATTTCGACGGAATCGTCCGGCTCAGGAGACCCCTCACCAAAAAGCCGCCGTAAATCAAACACATCATCATACAGCAAAAGCCAACTGAAAGAAAAGGGGAATTAAACAACAAATAAATAAAAATTTAGGAAAAAAAAATATATATATATACCTGTGTATAAATATGGCAGAAGGTACAAACAACATTATCCATACTTACGGTGCGTCATTTAATAGCCTCCGGATAAATCTTACACGTTGCACTCCCCGGCGTACACTAACAGATACCATGCCCTCAACAAGGGGATCAAGATCCAATAATCGTTGCAGAGACGGCGGTAGCGGTTCGCGTACACATCTCATTTTGTTCCCGGCTTACGAAAGAGTGTTTACCCGATCAGATAGAGAAGATCAATACCCAAAATTCGAACGGTGCAGCCTTTTTAGTCATTTCGATGGAGCAAACACTCCGCCTCTTTCTTTATAATTCACGTATCAAAATCCGATATGTACACATGTAGTCAATGGGCGATCACGCACGTAGCCACGACTTGACTATTAACGACGAAAGACCACGGGAGGATAGACGGTAGCGACACTCCTCCATCCCCCCCCCCCCTTTTTCTTTGTTTCTAATATGAGCTCATACGATTCGATTTACCAGCAAAATCGATGGCGTTACAGATGGAATTCGGAAAGCTACTAATGGGAGGGATAGTAATCCTCTACCTGGTAACTTTTCTCCGTCACACGGAAGGATTAATCGGATACGATTGCACCGGCGCTACTTTGAATATCACGACCGTCTCCTTATTGGAAGTAGGCGAATGCGATATCCCGCAACAGGAAGTAAACGAAACCGGGGTCCATATACAATTGCTACAAATAAATCAGTACTCCTCAATCCATGTAAAACAATGCAAAGTAGAGATATACCGCGTCATACGGCGATGCGGCATGTGGTCTCACGGCATGGACGTACCTAATGGTGAATTCTCGTACATCGATACCGTATCGCGTGATGCGTGCACCGACATGTATAAACACGGAGAAGTAAAAATTGGTCAAACTGAGATCCATGGAATCCGACAAAACGGGACAACGACTAGACCCATCTCAATAGCAGGAACAGTAACACAAAATTCAGAATGCGAAGGAGTTTATTACTCCGACCCTTACGGAAATTGGGAAAAGGTATACGTGAAGGGAACAGCGAAGATCACGCTTCGAGATTATATGGCCGACGTCGATGTAGAGACCAACAAAATACATTTAAAATCAGGTACGCGGTGTGAGCTCGACGAAGGCCGTTGCACCGACATAGACGGAGGCGATACCTATTGGGACCCCTTTCCGGCGGATAGCTGCCACACCAAACGCTACGGGGTACTTTACGAGGGACCCGCGAAACGCACAAGCGACGTTGACACTCGGTACAGACAAACAATGTACTCCCTTACGGAAGGAGATGTAGTTTTCGCATTGACCGCCAAAGACCACACGACAGTATGTGGATACACTCTGATTCGAACAGAACACCCGAAACTGCTAATTGTAGAAATACAAAAGGGATACCCTTTTATAAAAAAGGAAGCCCTCTCAGTAGCAAACCTCGACTTATTTGCGTACGTAAACTCAAAATTCGTTTATGTCGAAAAACATGTACGCACACAAATGAAACAGATGTATCGAGACATCCTAACACAGAGATGCAATCTCGAAAGACAGGTATTAGAAAACACCATTGGACTCGCCAAACAGACCCCCGACGAGTTTGCCTACAATATAATGAAGGGTCCCGGGTATATGGCTGCGTTGGCCGGTGAAGTAGCCCACATCATAAAATGTATTGCACTGGAAGTAAGAATTAGAGACACCAAGGAATGTTACATACAATTGCCCGTGGAGGTAGGAAATCATTCATACCATTTAACACCCCGTACTCATATCCTTAAGAAAACCGGCACCCAAGTCACATGCAACGGGCTCGTGCCATCCATGTATAAGATAGGAGGAGAGTGGTATTCAATCGAGCCTCGACCGATTCATGCAACACCACCGACAGTGCTCAAACCACTCACGCAACACACTTGGATATATAGAAATCCTCAAACTCTCGCCACCAGTGGCATATACACGCAAAAAGATCTAGATGATCTGCGTGACCACATAATGTTCCCCGCTGAACAACCAGCAATTTTAAATTCCGTAGCCAGAGGAATAGCGGGGCAACCCACGATCACGCAAGGAGGGACCATCGCAAATCTAATTGACGAACAAGCGATAAACAAAATTATCGAAAGCTCTTGGGAAAAATCTTGGGGGTATTTTTCCACCTTCGGCACCTTCAGCGCCGGAATGATCGGCATTATAATGTTGTGCAGGGGGATTAAACTCATAGTCGACACAGTAATACACGGTTATGCCTTGCACACTGTGTATGGTTGGTCGCTCTATCTCATCGGCGCTATCTGGGACTCTGTAACGAATCTGCTGATGCATCTCGCCAGACGGCCTACCAAGACGGACAAAGACGACAACGATGGCGACGATGAGTCTAGGGCCAGACTTACGATGAAAGCCCATTGAATTACGATGAACCACCTAAGTATCGCCCCACCTACACACCTGTGCGGCCCCGAACAGAATTTTCACCGGGACCGCTACGGTTTGGCTTCGACCCGAGGATTTATGACTTGCGGCCATCAATGCCTACGGAGTCATTGGGTCACCACTACCAAGTCCCAGTAACAGTACACCGAGAGAACGCTCAGTACCTACCTTGTAACCCCGAGGTCAAGCCCATCTCTGCTACATTACCTCGAACCACAGGGCAACCCAAAAAGGCTTCTATCGACACAACGGAAGAAATCTACAAGACCCCTCGTCCTATATATTATACCGAACTCGCAGAAAATGGGCTCGAATCAAAAGAGTTAGTTCCTAAGGAAGAATCAATCCTTCTCAAATCCAGCGAGGAACCGGAACCCGAAACATCGACCACACCCGAAACAAAGATCTATCCAACGCTTGAGAGAATTAAAAAAACAGTCGTTCACACCCCTCTCCCTGACCGGAAGCCGGCGTATTTCACTCTCGAACGACGTACAGATAAGCAATAACCGAAGGAAAGATGCCCGTGGAATAATATAACAAAAAAAAAATAATCACATACAAATAAACATGAATAACAAGAATTCCCTACGAAGGAAATAATAACAAAATATATATATATATAGCTTCAGCATTGACCCCTAATCCCTAAACCTGCAGGAACATAGAGCTTTTATTTTTTTTTGTGTTTATTAACAAATAATATCTCTATGTTTCCTCTCAAAGCAGCATGGCATTTGTAATAACAATGACTAAGTAGGTCAAGGGTTCAACTACGTATCCAGACAGGACCATAACTTTCGTGAATTTCTTTTTTATCAACAGTCAACCAACATGTCTCGATGTATATGTGGAAGAGAAGCTAATCATGAAGTTCATGATATAGCTCCCAAACTCAGCACTTCCGAGACTCTTCCCATTGCTATTGGAAGAGAAAAACCACCCTGCTTAGCACCAGGGGCTTCGCGGCTTTACTGCTATTGGAAAATAACGCTGTATATCGACATCGCAAGGAGAAACTTCGACCTTTACGTCCCACCTGAATGGAGGAGTTTGACACCGGCATTGCTGGAGGATTGGACCGATCAACTGCGTGATCAACCATTCGCAGATATCGTATTAGGAAGAGTCATGTATCATTGGAGTATCGATGTACTTGTGCCCTCACGACAGGACTATAGAACGGTCCCAATACACGGAAGGAACGGATGGCCCACTTTAATCGAACCCGTACCTCTCTGGAACAAACCTCGACTCACATTCGCAACAGATCGACTACCTATAACCATTAACCGAGCTCCGTTATTACCGTGTCTAGGAATGGAAAACGTCGTGTGCTATTGGCGCATGATGTTGCCTCGAACGGTAGAGCCGAGACGATACGTTTGGGTGCCCCCTGAATGGAGAAAACTCACCGACAAAACACGCCGGTTGTGGGCACGCAGACTAGGCGCTAACCCTGACCAACCTATCGTACTCGGTAAAACTCATTACTACTGGGAAAATAACACTATTATTCCTCACGGTCAAAATCCCACCTCCATCGAATACCTGGGACTGGGAAGATATCAACACGTTGCGCCCAACGGAGAAGGAAATAAGGGGTATTTGGATATTCTTCCAAAACCCGGCACTCCGGACCCCGATCTTCTTCCCCGAGTTCAGCTAGCCACCACGCGGCCCGGTAATCGCAGCCTCACACCCACTAAAGAGAGGTTAATCGGTTCAAGAATAGCGAGCCTCTACCGAGAACCCGTCGACGCCTGTCATGGATACCAACGAATGCAACCCTACACAGGGCCAGAGACAAGGGTCTAAGGGAGTATAAAATAGATACAAGCAGTCACGCAGCGACAACAGTTATGATATAATTTAACTAAAACCAACACAAGAAATAGTCCTCGCATGAAATTAAAACTTATTAACAAGTATGCTTTAATACGGAAAGTAAGGAAATTGACAAGGAAAATTAAAAAAAAAAACCATAAGAGGAAAATATATTATATAGTAAATACAAAAAAAAAGAAAAGAAAAAAAATATATAAATAAATAAATAAATATATGCATATATACAACAACAAAATAGCACCTACCTGTAAAAGGTGAAATAAAAAACAAAAAAAAAAAAAAATAATAATCACATAAAATAAAAAAAAAAAGGCAATTTATGCAATAAATAAAAGGTGGAGGGAAAATCAGAACAGTGAGGGGGAAAAATCCCCACTCCGTGAATATTGATAATAGAAGTATCTACACGAATATTGGAAATCTAAGATGTTTAAGGTAACAGCATATATATTATCATTTACAGAATATGGTTCAATACCAATTAGTAATCACCGTCGACAATACATACGCAAAACATAGCAAACAACACTACTGGGCCATCATCCCGGGAATTCATGTACCACCCGAATGGAAGGACGTCCCCGTCTGCATATTAGAAGAATGGATTAAAGAAATACCGGACGAAGGGGAAAAGGCTTCCATCGGCGGAACCGTGTATATATTGGAAGACGACCTACTGTTACCTGTGGGTCAAGCCTCTCATTACATCATGACCGAGGACGACGCTTTATTACACTGGAAAGCCGAAAGACACGCTGCAGAACGCGAGCTGGGAGTCGCCAGGAACAACTTCAACCGAAATCGTTTGAATAGAAGAAATTTGCTGCTCGACGGTTTACTCAATGACGAATAATATACTTAGTAATAGGAAACCATTTCTTTATATAGACAATTGGAATAGGGAAACTAATTAATCAACAGGGTGACAAGTAGAGTAAATAAGGTATAGAACATAAAGATAACCAATAGAGATCGGAAAGGGCAACCGAGGATAAACACAGATCAAAGAAAAGGGAAAACAGGAGACGCGTTAGACGCAATATAGATTATTAGTAATGTACTAATAATCTTCGTAAGGGGGGGAGGTGTTACGTCCTGCGTAACGACCCTTTTATTTTTCTTTCTAATCATTGCTTTTCCCTTCTTCACAAGAAACCTTGAATCAAGTAAAGTCTTAAAATATTAAATAATTCTCAAAAGAGTGCTTTTTACTTTTCGGCCGCGATCGGTATCTACAAAAACACAACATACACGACTCAAGATAAAAC